>OY992539.1:149737413-151207618 GCA_963921195.1 Pegoplata infirma | reverse complement strand
TTTCAAAGCTTAAAAATCGCATAGTAGAACACTTTTAAGAATTTTTTTGGAATTTTTATTTAAAAGCACATAAAAAACAAAAAATAAAAAAAAATATTGGAATTTAAACCATTTTTGAAGAAGTAATGAGCAAAAGAAGTTTGAGTAAAGGAACATGCTCCGAATTTTTGAACATTCTCTTGAACGGGTTATCAAAATGAAAATTTATCACGAAGGATAAATTTCTACTACAAACAATAAAAAAATTGGGAAATGTAAAAAAAAAAGTGTCAGATTTGGCATATAATGCTTCAA
The DNA here is from genome assembly GCA_963921195.1 of Pegoplata infirma. Classification (NCBI taxonomy): domain Eukaryota; kingdom Metazoa; phylum Arthropoda; class Insecta; order Diptera; family Anthomyiidae; genus Pegoplata; species Pegoplata infirma. Next base: position 151,207,324 of record OY992539.1, on the reverse strand, counting down.
AAAATGGGGTTCAAAACCGATGTTTTGATGCGTTGCACACGTATTGACAAAAAGAGTATACCTCCATACCGTGATTGAAGGGTACACAGAAAGAATTAAAAACGAAAGTCAATCAACAAAAACGAGGATTCAATTAATTTTTTAATTGAAACTCCTCCGATAAAGAAAATTGTTATATCAATCATCAAATTGTAGGTGATTAATTGATTTTTATTTCAATTAATCATTTTTTCGATTTTGATCAAAAATTTGATTGATTTTTTATTTAAAGTCAATTAAAATAATTATTGATTTAACAAATAAATTTTACGCTTATGGAAAAATTATGAAAAAATTCATATTTTTTGCTTTCCAATATGTTGCCGACAATAAAAAAAAGTAAAACCGTGGTATGTTGAAAATTTGTAATTCGACAGTTAAAGAAAATAACAAAAATTTCAATCAAAACATTGATTGACTCATTTAAATTTTGTTGATCAATAAATTTAATTGAAAATTTTTAGCCAATAATTTTTTGCGTGTATATAAATACAGAAATTTAAAGAAAAATGTTTATTGTATAAACTTTTTTTAAAAGCACAACTTTAACCATCAGCGGCAAATGACGAAATTCGACAAAAGTCATTTTCGTGCCACCACTTTTCAACAGCAGTTGAACGAAAACAAAAATTGAACTACTGAACTGAATGAATGAACTAAATATTTTAATAATAATAAACGAAAATTTTTGCTTATACCCAATTCACACCTTTTAATTAAATAATAAATTTCCAAATAAACATTATGAATATTTTAGTTTTAACATTTCTTACCTGGTGCAAATTAAACTATTACGGAACTAGACTTAACGAAATATATTAAGTTCGACTTTTTTTATTAATATAAATAAAAGTATATAATCAAGCTCGAGGTCTTTCTCTTATTTAAAAATGTTCTTTATATCATTTCTTCAATATTCATTGAATAACATCATCAGGGACAGTACAAAAAGAAAACATCAACATACTAGTTTATACAAATTTTGTTTGAACTGTCCCTGATGATGTTATTCAAAGAATAACAAAATATGGGAGAAATGAACATTTTTAACTAAAAGAATGATCTCGAGCTTGATTATTAAGTATTATATATTTATATAATATTGTGAAGCTTTTTTGTTATCCTTTTGATACGTTGTTCAGCTTTTTGGATTTTTAGTGTCGATGTGTCAATAAATAGTAGTTAGTAACTTTTAGTTACATGAAGAATATTTAGCAGTCAGTTATTTAAATAAATGTAGAAATATACCTCCTACTTATATATAAACATCTCTCTCTTTACAAACACAAATGTATAAAATTTTACATTCCTTGACAAGGAAATATGAATGCCGTACAAATGCCCTTTATTTATTTTTATTTTTTGTATTTTCTTAAACATACAAAGCCAACATTGGATGCATATATCGCTCATTTACTTGTACAGTGTCATAACTCAAAATATTCGGTTTTGCAAAAAACGCTTTTAAAGTTTACCATTGAAGTTGGTTTTCCATTGAAAAAGGCCGGTACATCGAAAATTTAATTATGGCGTGTTCTTTTCTCATATGGTGAGTTTAAAAGATATTAGTACGAATTTGTAACACAATAATATAATAATATTTTTTTTTTTATAATAATAGTTTTGATCACATGATCAATTATTATTTTTTTTATTTATTCTTTCTATTTATTTACAACTCATTTTTAATAAATTCCACCTAACCGAGAACTGGTAACAATGACCGTCGTCTCGTTGTAGCGAAAAAACCAAGGATTCTGGTGGGAATCGAACCCACGACCCCCACGTTGAAAGGCTAGCACGCTACCAACTATCCTACGGGGACCCCCCCCCCATTTGTAACACAATATAAAGCATGATATAACGAATAATTCTGTATCATTAACTCAAAAATCACGTATTTTGAGTTATAACACTATACAAGTAAATGAGCGATATGTATAACTACATGGTGCATGCACATGTGCTAAAAAATAGCACCAGAGGAATTATTATTAGACTTGTGCTTAATCGTTCAATTAAGTGAGCGCTCATTCTCGTTCATTTCAGATAAAAGACCTAGTTCGTTCATCTAGTTCAATCGCTCTTTTGGCTTTTTCGTTCAACAGTTCGTGAACGAATCATTTTGATCATGTCTGTTGGTCGTTCACCTAGTTCGAATCGGTCAATTTTGGTTTTCGTTCAACAGTTCGTGATCAAATCATTTCGATCATGTCTGTTGTTTTGGCTTTCGTTCAAAAAATACAAAAATGTTGAATAAAAACATTAATTAAAAATAAATATATAAAATTTTTGTAAAAAAACATAAATGATGAGAAAGCGTGCCAAAATAGGAGAAAAACTAACGCCTAATGACAAAATTAACAAAAAAAATGAACGACCGAACTGAAAGATCAAAATGAAGCAATGACCAATTGAGCTGAATGAAAGACCTAAAAGAGCTGAAATGAACGAACTAGATAAACCGCTCAGTTAAGTGAATAGTTCAATTGAACTAGTTCGTTCGTGAACGACACAACTCTATATATTATGTTCTTTGGTCATGTTTTTCCGTCGAAGGTTTATCACCGATTTCGCTAAAATAGATATGATTTTTGCATACTCATGAACTCAAAAATATGCAGCATCATGTTTTTTCCTCCACATTGTATTGATAAATGGGTAAGGTATTTATCCGTTTTAGAAGATTTTAAGAAATCTGGCATCGATTTGGTAGAGCATTTTTTTGCATATTTTAGCCTTAAGAGCATATTTTAGCATATTTTAGGTTTAAGAGCATATTTTTAGTGCATTTTTTAAATTTTTATACCATTTTTCACTTTTTAGAGCATTTTTTTAAACTTTTAGATCTAAGTGTAAGGTATATTCAGCAACTTTGTAGAAAATACTAAGGCAAATATTTTTTAGAACATATTAACCCTCTAACTACCCCACATAACGGTATTTTTTGGATCTATTCTCTAACAAATTGTAAAAAACACCGCAAAAAAGGAGACATAATTTTTTTTAAGAGCATATTTTTATTGTTTTTAGGGCATTTTTAAGCGCATAAAATGTGTTTATCGAGCATATTTTTGGTTTCCCTGCTCATGATCCTTGAGTGAATTTAAGTCGATGTAGCAATGTCCGTCTGTTGAAATCCTGGTTTTGGGGATAATACTGAACAGATTTAGACGCTTGAGGTACCAACTTTCGTAATTTTCGCCGTAAAAAGACTATTATTTTTTTTAACCGGTTAAGTATTTCAAAAGTTATGAGTAAAAATGTGAAGCTACCTCTAGAATTTAGGAAAAATGGACACAATTAAAATGCGATAACTTTACACCTGATGAGTGAATACGAACGAAACTTGGTACATGGCGTGGTGGTGTAAACAACCACCATTCTCTGTACATGCGTGTATTTTGTAGTTGTGTGGTTTTGTTGTGCCAATGCTGTTAAAAAATGTAATGTCATTCATATGCTTATTGTATACAAAATCGTGGTTGCTTTTATATCATTTTGTTTCATAGAGACTCCAAATTAAGCATTAATATTTGTTGAAAAAACAAACAAATATGTAAATGAATTACTAGTGAAGACAATAATTTACATTATAGTTGAACTATTAAAAAGTCTAAAAACTAAACAAACCTTAAAATAAAAAAATTGGTATAAAATAAAATTTTTGGTTTTTTCTTTTGTTTTTTAATATTTACATTGGTGAACATTGGGAAGGGTATTTAAAGATTCGACATACCCGAATATAGCTGTCTTACTTGTCTATCAATAAAAATGCTGGCTCAGATTTGGAAAATTCGAACTCATTCCCGTGCCTCTTCGCGGTTGAAAACCCGATTTTTTACCACATTTTTCTGAGGAGCCAAAATGGCAGTACTTATTGCTAATTTTATTTCACCATTCGAATTTAAAGCAAAAATTAGTGTTACAACATTTTTCGCAAGCTTCCAAGGGTTCCAAAAAGTGGCTATAAATCTCGGAAAAAATCAATGATTGAAAAAAAAAAATAATTAAATTTTTTAGCGCACGTAAAGGAAGCTCATTAAAAACTTTAAACTTTTAAACATTAATAAATATGGTAAAAAAATATACAAGGCCAAATGTAACTTTACAAATGATGTCCACTAAAGTTATAAAAAACTTTTTGAATTTTTTGCAAATATAAAAAAGTCCCATCCCATAGTCGTATAGGCCATGAAAAAATATTAAGAAATGATGTCTTACTTTTTCGCGATCGTTAAAAAAGTTCACGCACCAAACGCGATGAAGTTTTGAATATTAGTTTTTCTTTTAAGTATAAACAAATTAAATTTAATTGCAAAATATTTAGGATTTTCTTATAATTTCATTAACATAAAAACAAAATCTCATCAATTGGATGGAGGGCGCGAAACATTCGCGATATTATGACGCTATTTCGCGAATTTTTTAAATTAGCTAAATTTTAGTGTCAAGTGATAGGTGCTATGAGGCAGTAATTCTTTTCAGCAACTAAAGATTATAATCGCGGAATTTTAGTGCTTTTTCGCGGATGTTATAAATAAGTTAAATGTTGGTTCCTTCTGATTAGAGTTTTTCACGGGAATTCCCTGGACGGGATTTCCCGTAAATTTTCGATCCCGAAATCCCGGGAAATAGAGCGGGAATTCCCGGGAATTTTAGTTTCTTTAAAATTATTGATGTTTGGACTTCTATTGATTATTTTGTATGTGATTTTTTAGAGATTTTATTAAAATTCTTGATAATTGATGGCAGAAACGTACACTAAGAAAATTATGTCATTAACTGTTTGTAGGTTATTTTAAAAAGTAATCAGTAAAGTTATTTTAAAAGAAAAATCATTAATTTTTTATGGATTTCTTGTTTTCTACTGTTTCTGGGGTTTAAAAAAAAATAATTTACTGTCTTAAAACTGAATTTTCTGTTACATTTAATTTCGGCAGTAAAAAATTTCTTCTTAGTTTTACTGTTTTTCAATACAAAATTAGTGTATATTCAGTAGTTTTTTAATGTTTTGGATAGTTATTAAATTAACATTAAAAATTGCCTGTAATATGTTTTTATTTTAAATGAAAAAACAGTTGAATGGTTTTTAAATAAAATTTCATTTGTTTTAAGTGAATATTCACTGGAATTTACCTACATAATTTTTTGAGTGTACGCAGGGACCAGGAGGGCCCAAATAGTATTCAAAGAGAGATCTCCTAAATAAAAAATGTCATAAAATCTAAGACTTACGAAATGAAAATAGTCTCACAGTATCTAAATCTTCGATAGGATATAATTATCAGAATCTGATACTTTGCTCAGAAGCTGAGAAATTTTCTTTCTGAGACCTGCATTAGAAAAATTTGCAGTATTATAATTTGTTTCTATAGAAAATATTTATGTTTCTGGACATGATTATTTTTAAATCGATAAATTGATATAAAATCTGTGTAAGGAATGACTTTAAAATTAACGGGTTTTTCTTTTAGAAACCAGAATTTTTAATTTTTTTTGGGGTAAATTTTCTTATAATTTCATTTCTCTGAAACAGTTATATTCAGTTTCAGATACATAATTGAGAGATTCCTATGAATCAGTTTCATTGTGTTTTAGAGGCAAAGCGTTGAGAACCAATTGTAAAAATGAACTGAGATGAATTAGAATAAATGATGAATTTTTATTATTAAAGCAGATAAAGCGATGTGAAAAAACATATTCCCTTAAAAATACTTTTAAAAGACTTCGACAGATTTGGGCCGTTAAAAAAAAACTGGGTAGCAAAAATTGTTCTCGAAACATATTATTTTTTTGTTTTAAAGCTGAATTCACAATAACAGAGTACTCTGGGCCAGAGAGTGGATTGTGTTCCTTTCTCTTTCACGCTTAAAAATTTTTTGTATGATGTCATCTCTATTTTTAGATATAGTACTCTGTAGTACAGAGTACTGCGACATTGTTTCGGAGCCTTAAAGGTACTAAATAAGATTATTATAGTGTTAATAAACATTATAAATAGTGTAATCGCGTTCATAAGGTTTTTATATATTTTTTTTTGACAAAAATTTTGGGTTTTTAGTTTTTGCGGGAATTCCCGGATCCCGGGAAATTTAAAAATGAATCCCGCTTTCCCGGGAAATGAAAAAGTCCGGGAAAAGAAAAACTCTACTTCTGATAGGTAGTCATGAGTTTGTGATAATTTTCAAAAAATTAAGATATAATATAAAATTTTTAAAACAAAAAAATAAAAAAAAATCATTCTTGGGGGAGTTTAAGAAATTGCATTCGGTGCGTGAACTTTTTTCACCGAAATGACCGAAAAAATATATTTTTGTTATCTGTACAACATTGCCCATAGCGTGGTGGGATGGACTTTTTTTGTCCAAAAAAAGTTATAACCCTAATGTACACCCCTGCAAAAACTTCGCTTATGAGTATCTAGTTACCTCCCAATTTCGATGTTCATTAATTTAACACGGTGATGTCATTGGAGGTAACCCCATTTTGTCTTTTTTGGCGTAAAGTAATGCTATAAATGGCAAATCAAACCGAAATTTTTGGTGGTCGCTCTTTTAGGCTATAGCTTTTTCCCAGGATAGTATTTAAAAAAGTGTCTTTTAAGAGAATATTCGACCGTTATGAGCCGAAATTCTACGTGTTAAATAATTTAAGTTTTGCAAATAGTTGCGTATTTAATTTCTTTTCCTAACGTCCACATTGCGATTTTTTTTTAAGAAATTTAAATAAATCTGGTGCTATTATTTTTTGCCCACCAAAGTTCATTCATATTTAAAAGTTTTTTTTTGTGTATTTTCTCTTTTGTTACTTATTGTACTTATACAAAGTTTAGTGAAGCTTGAAAACACGTCCATACTTTATTCTTTCCTTCCTTTGAAATTTCATCACCATCATCATCGTCGTCGTCATAATAAGAGCAACTTTTTGCTACAGTCAAGCTAAACATTCATTCTATCGTTCATCGTGTTTTCACTCCAATTGAATTTTTTTTTATAAAAATCTTTTAGTTGTTAACAAAAAAAAAAAATACTTATTTTTATTTATAAAAAAAAAAATTTTCAAGTTCCAAATCCCAATTCAAGTGAGTCGTCGTAGTCATTTGTATCGAAGCAGCATAACAATGATTTGAAAGTCAACAACAAAAATATATATCCGAAAGGATATACTCCCAGTCGCTATAAGGATTAACAACAAACAAAAACAAAAAAAAAATAACTTTTGTACTCTTTTAAATCTCCATACTTGTTTTGTTGGTTGTATGTTCCTTTAAACCAAACTTATTCTCTGCATAGATTCTTAGTTCTGTTTAGTTTAGTTGTGTTGTTTGTCTATATAACTTGTATGTGTATTTGTATTTAGTGTGATTCTCAACTTTTTTATTTATAGCATCCTTAGATTCTGAAGTAAAATATAAAATTTCGAGGCATTAGGATCGGGTAATATCAAAGTCGAACATTAGTTTGTCAGAATCTCAGCAAATATTCAGTTTCAACGACAATCGATTTTTGGAACAGTTAAAACAATTCTGGAATCCTTTCTACATTACTATTTAAATTCAGCCCGTAGATATTTACGGCAAGAGCACACCAGCAGAATCGGCTCTCCGGTTAAGAGAGTCGGAAATGCTTAAGGAACGTTCTTGGGGACACTCGACCATATTAAGTACAGTGGGCGGGAACTGGAGCAGAGAACTGACTATATCTTACCACAGACGAACAGAACCCTTGAAGTCGGAATACCAACTTGGGAAGGCTTTGCTGAAAGCTTTGTTATAACAGAGAATGCGATATCAATCTTTACGAACGGATCAAAGATGGAGATGGCACGTGTTCGGAAGTGTACTCTAAATTCCTCGAAATCGGGGCCTTATTAAGACTTCCGGATAAGTGTAGTATTTTCCAGGCTGAGATACTTGCAATTGATAAATCCGCGCAGATGATTATGACAAGGGACCTTCGTCCTTGCGCCATTAACATTTAAGTGGATAATCTTGCAGCTCTAAAGGCCTTAAAATCGAACATTGAAAAATCAGAAATCGTTCGTCGAATCAATCAGCACACAGTCTATCGGGGCCCCTGGACATAGTGGAGACGCTGGGAACGAACCGACTGATGAATGGAGTCGCTGGGAACAAATTGACGTTTCCGTGATATGTTTCACAGCTTATGATAGTTATGATAACTATTTCAGCCTGAAATATGAGTCCAAGGGTAGGTGAAAGTAAAATTAGGGTTTGGTTCTACGTTCGTAAAACCAGCTCCCACTTCATACGTTTTTTTGGATCAGTCGGTACAGATATTTACGGTGTCTGCAGGGGGTGTCCTGCTTGACTATTGCAAAACTTGAACTAATTTGACTCTTTAAGTGTGAGGCAAGCCTTGTAAGCCTCCCATTTCGCAAAGACCTCAATGAGTAGAAGATGCAATAAGGCATTAATATAGTTGCCCACTTTCGTTCTCAAATCTCCTTTGATATTACGTCATGTAAGCCGTTGAAGTGTTTGGAACTGCTTTTGTATCACATGCCTTTCAAGCGCCCCGTAAAGTAAGATTGGTCTAACTACTGAAGTATAAATCCAAAACATAGCTCTAGCCTCTTAGCCCCAGGTCATAACAAACATTTTCTTACATGCATAGTAGCTATTGTTTACCTTTTTTATTATCTCAACCATGTTAATTTTAAAAGAAAGCTTACTTTTCAAAATCACTCCTAAAAAGTTCGCATAGTAGAATTTCAACTTCTCCGATTCGAACTTTCCCAAACTTGTGATTTTGTACTTGTACCGTATTTACGTTATTAAAAGCTTCTACAATATCCAGAATCGCAACCAGTGTTGCCAGATAAGGGGATTTGTCCCCAAAATGGGGATTTCGAGTTTGGTTTGGGGACAAGATTTTCAGGGGAGGGATTTGGGGATTTCGCTAATTTTTGGGGATTTTTTCTAAAATTTGGGGATTTTCTTTATTTCAAAAATTTAATTTTTAAAATTACACAGAATGCAGTCAAAAATTACAACTGGGGTGTTTGAAACCGGTATAGGAAATACCAGAAATGTCTATAATTTTAAGAAATTCAATTTTTCTTCTGTATTTTTTCAACTTGAACCCTTATAACAAATATAATTAGAGCCCTTGCTCGATCTGTACTTACAGAAAAAATCAAATAAAATTACTGACAAAATATGTCGCCATTAGGCACGTCTCCGAAACAGAAAAAGCAAATTCCTTCATTTGTGTCTGCAATTCCAGATCATGTTGGTAACCCTTGCAAAACAATGTAAGAGACAAAAAAGTTGAAAGAAAGTATGAAGTTAGGTTGAGATTGCTAGAAATAGAATTGTAGTGTTGAAAACTGTCAAAATTTATTCTGTAGAAACTATAAATATTCACATATATAAAAAACAGTTTTCATAAACAAGACAAACCGACATTTAAAATCCTACTGAAGATGACACTAACTGGGGTGTTTGAAACCGGTATAGGAAATACCAGAAATGTCTATAATTTTTAGAAATTCAATTTTTCTTCTGCATTTTTTCAACTTGAACCCTTACAACTGCATTCATTTGTTAATGTCAAAGTAGTAAAATTGAAGTAACAATGCTTTAATTATTTTTTGACTTTTTTTGAAAAACAAAAATATTGTTTTTAAATGCACTAATTGTAAGATTGCAGTCTTTAGAAGCTGGTCGGGAATAATTTTAGTAAATAATAAAAGTTTTGCGAGGGTGGAACAAAGTTAATTTTTTTCAAACTCAGAATAGTTTATATTCAGTTGTCAAATAATTTTTCTAACGACATACAAAAATACTAAAAGTCAATCAATACAGCTAAAAAAACCATTATTTTTTGACCTCCAATACTTTTGACCACCAATTTATTTGGGAACAATAAAAAAAAATTTTGTTTATTTATTTAAGAACATCTACTTAAGTGCAAAGTAATGAGATATCACAATAAAAAATATATCTTTGTTTACAAACAAAAACTGGTGGTCAAAAGTATTGAAGGCTAAAAAATATGTACTGGTGTCTCCAACTGTATTGATTGACTTTTAGTATTTTTGTGGGTCGTTTAAATAACTATTTGACAACCGAATAGAAACTTTTGGAGTATTACCTCCTAGCACGAATCTGTCATCAGAAAAGTTGTATCAAATAGCCTTCTTGAGATAAAGGCATTTAGATATTTTGTGGACCAAGCCTTCAAAACCAACAATTCTTTTAATATTAGAAAAGTGTATGTTTAAGGAATAATTTTTATACCCTCCACTCTAGTGATAGAGGGTATATATAAGTTTGTCATTCCGTTTGTAACACCTCGAAATATTGGTCTAGGACCCCATAAAGTATATATATTTATGATCCTCGATCGATTTTAAGTCGATCTAGCGATGTCCGTCCGTCCGTCCGTCCGTCCGTCCGTCTGTCTGTCTGTCCGTAGAAAACACGCTAACTTTTGAAAGACTTTACAGAGTCTACTGAAGTTTGGCATATATGTTTATCATTTACCTGGTCAGGTTGGTATTGCAATCCAGCCAAATCGGTCCAGTGGTTGAAAAGTTATGAGCAAAAGAGTAAATTTCAGCAAGAGTGTTTTGCGAATTTACATGATAAAAAACACGATAACTTTCGAAAGACAATAATGAGACTACTGAAGCTTGGCATGTATATTTGCCGTTCCCCGTGTCTGTTTGGTTTTAAATTTCAGCTCAATCGGTCCAGTGGTTCAAAAGTTATAAGCAAAACTCTGAATTTCAAATTAGTTTCATCTAAAATGCCACGTGTTTTAACAAGTTTTAAAAGCATTGGTGGTAATTAAACAATGCTTTTTAAACTTGTTTAAATTTTAAGCAATGCTTTTTAAACTTTTTTAGTTTAAAAAGCATTGGTAACTTAAAAACCACACTCGAAAAAAATTTTACACTCAAAAAAATTTTACACTCAAAAAAAAATTTTACACTCCAAAAAAAATGTACAAAAAAAAATTTTTTTTTTACAAAAATTACAATATTTTGTGTACATACGTTCGTGCATTCACTCAGAAATATTTCTACAGTAAAAAAACATTACACTCGAAAAAAATTTTACACTCAAAAAAAAAACATAGTATTTTTTTTTTTTTTTTTAAATGACAAAAAAAGAGTTTTTTACTCAGAATAAAATATTTCTAATCAAAATTGTTAATTTTTTCACGTTAAAAAATGTACTACCCTTTAAAAAAATGCATTGTGGAGGGTATTCATAGATTCGGCAAAGTCGAATTTAACTTTTCTACTTGTTTTTTATTCAAATTTCTTATAAAAAATCCTATTATATCCAAGAAATCCGGGCTCGATACGATCAGGGATACCATCAGGTAATGTCACGGAAGTTGACAACGTCATTTTTGCAATAAATATCCAAATTTTGCAAGAAATTTCCTGTTCAAACCAGATATGTAAAGTGGACACTCCAATAAGTAGAACCTGAGGTTAAAATTTAAAATCCATTGATTATATCCGAAAAATATTTGCAAAAAAAGTCAAAATTATGAACCAAATATGCATATTTTAAAAGATAAGTTTTTTTGTACCAATTTTAATATTTTTTTTTTGTAATATTGAAAGAAAAAATTGAAAAGACATTTTCTTAAGTATTCCTGCCTTCTGAATACGAATCAGTTATCAGAAAAATTAAATTTCTTAAGATTGGAAAAGTGTGTGTTAAAGTTCTATTGCCCCCCAAATTTTTTTTTCAAAAGTTATGTAATTTTGTAGGGAAGAGGAATAAAAAGACAACATTTACACTTTTTTAATATCAACAGAATTCTTGGATTTGGGGGCTTGATTCACAAAAAATTAAAATTCCCATATCTCGAGGAGGCGATTTAATACAACTTTTGTATTTAAAATTTAATATTTAAATATCATAAAAAGGTCTAAACTTAAAATTAATATAAAAATATTGTTTAATAAACACCATTTTTTTAATTAAAAGTGAGTTTATATTTGAATATTCATTAAATTTTTTGGGGGATTTTATATAATTTGTAGGGTATTTTTGGGGATTTCATTTTTCAAATTGGGGACAAGAGCCAAATATTTTCTGGCAACACTGATCGCAACCATGGCATATTCTCTATATTTAAGAGATGTCTCTATCCTCTCTACTAACGAATGGAGTGCCGATTCTATGGATTTACCTTGCTGATAAGCATGTTGCAAATCTGATAGAAATTTTGGAGCAAGGTTAGCCCTTATATGTACATCCCATATTCTATCTAGAGCATAGATGGGAATTTTTCATTACCATTGAAATTTAATTACCATTGGTTGATATCAATGGTAATGAAAAAAATTTCATTACCATTTAATGGTAATTAATTTTTTTAATTGAAAAAATAATTACCAATTGTAATGAAATGCACCAATTGTTGAAAAACACCAATTATAATTGGTTTCAAAACCATTTGTTTACACATTTTTGTCTTTTTGAAAAGTTATTAATTTAAACATCAAAGCATGTTTTTTTTTAAATATGAATAAAGACAAAAATCTAAACGCAAATAAAAAAACTTCAAATATTGTGTTATACAAAAGGCAAACGTGAGTTTGGTTCATAAAATGTGAAAAATTTAAATACAAAATAACAAAAAACAACAGATATTTTCAAATATTAACGATTTTGACAATATTGTGACGACTTTTACTAATGGTAATTATTTTTTTAATTGATGCCATACCAATTGTAATTATTTTTTTTTAATTTTCATTAGTAATCAAATTGATTAGTAATTTAATTGGTGCAATTGATAAAACCAATTGTAATGAAAAAAATTTCATTACAATTGACACCAATTAAATGGTAATTAAACCATCAATTAATTGGACCCATTAATTAATTAGTCCCATCTATGATCTAGAGAACAGGTAACTTCTATTTTTCTACACTCTTTCCCATGATAAACCGGCATTCGTCTAATGGCGCAGAAATGATAAAGCAGGTCCAATGAGATTCAAACTGAGCCGGTCGGAATCCCGGATAAACAAACTTATTCTGCTTATATCCGCCCTGATAACCATATCAAATCCAACAGTTCCGGATTGCTAAAATTGTCGATGAGAGTCCCACCTACCAAACGAATACATCAAACATAAGTTCGGTCTTGATGACAGTTTGGAATAGACGATGCGGGAAGTGATTTGTCTTGAAACTCTGGATTTAGTGTCAATTTTCCATAGTAGGATAGTTTCTAAATAGTAGGACAATTCCCATATATTGTTTGACAACGTGAGTTCAATACCACTTGAACTCAACGGCCTGAATGTAAGAATATTGTTCCAATTCGAAAAGAGAACAAGAATAGCCTCATCTACAAAGCTCCGACCATACTGTAACGTCCACGTGTCCGCGTAGGCGATGTCTTTTAGTGTCGGTATATCCAGTTTGACGAGCAGGCTGTATAATGTCAAGTTCCAGAGTAGGGGGGACAACACTCGTCTTGTGGAGTGTCAGGTACCGCAACTCTGATGTTGTAAAATGTAGAGGAATTCATTAAAATTCCGCTTATTGAATTAATGGGATTTTTCAACGTCCACTGATGTTTCCACTGACTTCCTCTTCTTGCAGGTATGTTAGGAGGCACCAAACAGCTCGCTATTAATCGAAATTCACGAAGATACATCGCAAATGGTCTCGTTATAAGGCCTGTTTATGTAGCTCACTGATTTGCTAAAGATTATTCCATATTATTTCTTTAGTGTGTTTATCCCTAGTTTAAATCGTTACACCGCTTGAAAATCGCTGATGAAGTTGAGGAATTTTGCAACGAATGTTTTGCCCGTGTGTGTGTGTTTTTGTGTGTGTGCTTCAATGTGTATGTGTGCTCACCCATATTATGGAAACAATAAATAAACGTGATCAGCATATTGACATTCGATGTCATACATGCTGGTATACGTACTTATTTACTGTACGAATGATTCAGAACTTTAAACATGGTATACATGGGGTTTGATGTTCCTTCCATTGTCAATGTACCCAAACACATACAGGCACATGTATTATAAGTACTTGTTCCTAACCATTGTAATACTTTAGATTTAATACAGCCAACACATACAATCACAATAAGATACAACCTTTAAGAAGGAAAGACTTGAAATTTGTGTGAGCAAAATGTAGATTTCAAAAGAAATCTCGGTTAATAAATAATTAGAAGCAATAAATTCAAAATGCTAGAAAAAATGTTCGTGCATAGTCCCTATTTCAGGGCCGCCCCCGTAGGTTAGTTCGTAGCGTGCTAGCCTTTGAACGTGGAGGTCGTGGGTTCGATTCCCACCAGAACCCTTGGTTTTTTTCGCTACACAAGACGACGATCATTGTTACCAGTTCTCGGTTAGGTTGAATTTATTAAAAATGAGTTGTAAATAAATGGAAAAGAATTAATAGAAATAATTGATCATGTGATCAAAACTATTATTATTATATTATTATAGTCCCAAGATCAAATGGACTTGATATACCATACCTTATTGGGAAACGATGTATTTTTTATGGGAGCCAGCAGTAGAGCCCGTCCAAGTTTCCCGGGTCGATTCAAATTTTTAAATGCAGAAGATTAATAGACCAAGAATAACCCCTAGTTTCTACATGACTTTCGTCGTACAGAAACTGAGAGTTATTCAGTATATCATGAAATCCAGCAAAGATTTTATAAAATCTGACCGAGGGTCTTCAAATTTATCTAATTTTTTGTACACATGTGCTCCATAGAGCCAATTAAACATATCCATTTTCAGTTTTTTATATTTAAAAAAAATTGCGATTTTTTCGCAAATTTAATTTTCTTCAAAAATTGAAAAAATCAAAAAAGTATGCTACTTTGAATAGCCATATCTTCGGAAGTATCTATCGGATTTCTTCAATTCAAAAAGCATTCGATTTAGACGATAGTCTTACTTTATGTTAATGTAATAAAAAAAAATATTTTTAAAAAAAAGTGTTTTTGATGCAAATGCATTTTTTGGATGCATTTTTTAAAACTTTCTCCCCCTTCAATTTTTTTTAAACCTACATAAATCGAAAATATAGCATTTTTTACACAAAATTGCGTACCGCTTTTTTTGTGACGGAGTTTCGTAAAAATTTTGTAATTTTTTTAAAAATACCTTATTGGTTTTTCCATACAATTTTGTCATAAAATTCATAAAATAACAAAAAAAAATTTTAGTCTAAGGAAAAACTACATAAGCATTTTTAAAAAAATCACGTAAATTTTGTGAAACGCCGTCACAAAAAAAAAATGTACCCAATTTTATGTAAAAAATGCTATATTTTCGATTTATGCAGGTTTAAAACAAATTGAAGGGGGAGAAAGTTTTAAAAAATGCATCCAAAAATTGCATTTGCATCAAAAATTCATTTTTTTAAAAAAATTTTTTTGTTAGTGCATTGGTATAAAAACGGATAATCAGTTGAATCGAATGCTTTTTGTGTCGTAGAAATCCGATAGATACTTTCGAAGAAATGGCTTTTTAAAGTAACATACTTTTTTGATAAAATTGCAAAATAAACATTAAATTGATTTTTTGTATGGAAAAAATCAAATAAGTAGTTTTAAAAAAATCACGAAAATTTTTTGAAACGCTGTCACAAAAAAAACGGTACTCAATTTTGTGTAAAAAATGCCATATTTTCGAATTATGCAGGTTTCAAAAAAATTGAAGGGGGAGAAAGTTTTGAAAAATGCATCCAAAAACTGCATTTGCATCAAAAATGCACTTTTTTTGGAAAACCTTTTTTTTATTGCATTGGAAACGAACGATTGAATCAAATGCTTTTTGAATCGTAGAAATCCGATAGATACTTTAGAAGATATGGCTCTTCAAATTAACATACTTTTTTGATATTTTTAATTTTTGAAGAAAATTTAATTCGCGAAAAAATCGCGATTTTTTTAAAATTAAAAAAACTGAAGATGGATATGTTTTATTGGCTTTATTGAGAATGCATACCGTTAATATAAAGAAAATCGAAAGACCTAAGGTCAGAAATAGCATTTTTATGTGTTTTCTGGTGGATTTTGTGATATTTAAATCTGTTGTAATTATTGAATTCAATTTTTTTTTTTCAAATTTTGAAAAAAAAAAATTAATTAAATTTTTTTTTTCTCTTATTATGTTTAAGTGATGCTAATGTAAATGGTGAAAATTTTAAAAATTCACAGTTTTTGTCAAAATGACCAGTGGTCAATAAAACCATTGCTACCATCTTACTCTACGTCCAATAGGGTGGAGTAATTTTAAATTGTTACTAATTTCAAAATCGTAGGGGTCGAAAAGTTGCCTTTTACGGCCAATATTAACAAACAAATATATTGGATCTAATCGGCAATGCCATTTTCCGTTTTTAACTTATAAAACGCGAAAGTTCCGAACAAAAAAAAAATTTTAGTTTAAAATTTTACTTTATATTCGGACACAACCGGAAGTGTTTTTATTGTAAAATTTTTGTAAGGAAAAAATATTATAAAAACACTTTTTCTTTACCTAATACATATCCACATAGTTTCAGTTAATATAATCAATTTTTTTTTTCGCTTTGTATAGTCAAAAAAAGCAACCCAAAGACATTGCCCTACAGGTCCAACATATAATGGGTTAATATTGAGCCTAAAAGGCATTTTTCCGACAATGACGAATTTGAAATTGGAAAAAATGTAAATTTGCTCAACCCTAATGTCCAAGGATAATAAACTGAAAAAAAATCGTGTTATAAATACAATGGATTCATTCATTCACCAAATTTTCCTGATTAGATTTCGTAGTTTCATTCAAAAATGTATTAAATTTTGATATAAAAACAACTGATCAGAGCAGCTCGAATTTATTTTATGATTTTTTCAGACTTTTCATACGAAATTTTAAATAAAACGTAAATCTTCTTAATATATAAAAACGTTTGTGTGGGGTACGTGTTACTAAAATTTAAGAACCGCTGGACCGATTGACACCAAACTTGGGCAATATATTAGTTTAGTTTGGAGCCAGGTTTCTCTTAAGTTTAATCCCGTTAGGTGGCGCTGTTGTCGCAATATTAAATTTTTTGATATTTATGGTACGATTTGGCTGAAATTCACAAAATATATATTTTGAACAAAACTAAGTTTCCTTATTATGGCGCTGGGGTGAAGTTATCAATAAAATGCTTCATTTCAGTAAAATTTTACGGGACTTCATAATGTATGCATGTTTTGTCATGAAAAAATTAGTATGTATGAATAGATCCTGTAGATAGCGCCGGGGAAAGTTATGTTAGGTTGTTAGTGGCACACGTAGACTCCTAGGTCCGTTGTGACACCACGGGACTGTAATAGGTTTTAGTTCAAGTCCCTGTCGTTAAACCAATTTGAGCTACTTATGAAACTCCAAAGATATTGAATTTTTATATCGTACAAATCTGAAAGATCGTGCAGCACCCTATATCCCAGTGAAGCAAGTCTCTGACCAGAAAGTGCCGGACAATGGCAGATGACGTGTTCGATAGTTTCCAACTCCTTTTTATCCATACAGCTCCGACAGTCATTTAAAGGCACATTTAACCGCTCTGCGTGCTTCCCTATAAGACAGTGTCCGGTAATTACACGTCAATCCATTTGCCCATCTCTGATTAGTCTCCTTCGCGGAACAAAGCCGTAGCTTTTGCTTGCAAGTTTCTGGAGGCATACGAACACATTCCATTTCTGTTGGAACCTGTAAGGTAGTTCCTAGTCTGGCAAGCTCATCGGCTTTGCAATTCCCTTGAATATCTCTGTGTCTGGAAAAGCTAATTATATATTTATGTCCAATCCAACCGGGGCAACGTCGGGCGCTTCAGCTAGTTAATTATATATTTACTAAAATTTTGTTTTATATAGTATATCTTCGTGTATTATAATTTAGGATAGGAGTAAAATTTTGTGTGAGAAAATTAGGTGAAACCCCTGAATGAAAAAATGTGGAAGCGTATCTTTCTGCCTTGTTGATTACAATCGCGTAAATTACATAAAATATCAGTGCAGCTTACAAGTGACTCACTAAAAAATTGTTTTTGAATAGTTTTTAAAATAGGACCTACAAACAAGTCTCAGAACATTTGTAACTCTAACACTTCAGGTAATCGAAATGATTTCTAAATCCGAGGCTGGATAAGCTGAAAGTTATGCGATCTTATTTGTCCGCCCATTCTTAACATTTCCAGTTTGCCACTTTTATGGAAATCGAAAAAAAGTGTTATAAAATCCCTCCGGTCTATTGTATGTATATCAGTTTATCTATGGCAATTAACCTTTTTAACCACACAAAAAACCGCCATAACCAAATCAAGGGTAAAATGTTTATTATCTTGCACTGGCAGATTTACAAGCCAAATCATGATAATTAATATTTTTGAAATGCAATACATTATTATGTAAAACATACACCATTTACAGATGTAATTCGGAAAAGATCAATTGTAATTCGAAGATTCTACTTGTAATTTGAAAATTATAATTGTAATTCGAAAAAATCCATTGTAATTTGAAAAAGATTAGTTGTAATTCAACTGTTATTCGAAAAAGATCAATTACAATTCAAAAAATCAATTGTAATTCGAATAGAGTGTAGTTCGAAAAAGATAAATTTTATTTCAAAGATTTCAATTGAAATTCAAAAGAGATCAATTGTAATTTTAATAAGTTCAATAGAAATAAATGAATTGTAATTGGAAAAAGATCAATTATGATTTGAAAAAGATCGATTGTAATTCAAAAATATCAATTGTATTAGTTGGCATTTTAAAGTTCCTCCAGTGCCTGAAAGAAGTAAGAGGCAAAACAATTAAATCGAGTGCTAGATAGTGCAGGACACTGACAAAGATAATGAAATTAATCTTCCTCTATATCTTCGTCACCACACCATCTGCACAAGTCATCTCTGATCAATTTTAACTTTTTCAAATAACCTTTCAAGCCAGTATGAACTTTAATTAAACCAATATGCATACTTTCGGAGACCTGCTTTTTCCATATAAAGAAAGGCCTGTGTTTGGATACAGTTTTGGCTGCTTTCCATTTAAAATCATCCTGGCGTTGAAATTTTCTCTTTTATTTCCTAAAAATGCCATCCATGTCCAGATCGTAATTACACTTAATGTCAAAACTGAGCACATGAGAGCAAGTTCGTTCGCTTTCTCGTTTCCTGGATCTTCGAATTGCAGACGGAATCCTCCATATAAAATTGTTTTTTTTTCGAATTAAATATTTAAATGGTGTAACTGATGACGTTGATGATACAAACTAAAAACAACAATTAATAAATTTATAGGGTGGTAGATAGTTACATATCGAAAATATATATTTTTTTCTTAATGCAATTTCTCCCGGCATACAAACTTAACATTATTCTGTAGGGTTGTTTGTATAAATTTCCATAAATACGCATAGCAAGAACGTATACGGAATTTAAACCCAATCTACACTTGAGCTTATTTGTGGGTACTACTACAATATACAAAAGGCGTTAAATTGACACAATTGAAAGCACCCTTGAGTATTGTTCGATGGAGTGTAAATTGTTCGCTTGAGGGTGTATTTAATCGGAAATGCTAACATCTTCATCAACAACATCACCAAATGCTGGTAACAACATGAGAATAACAAGTGTCTGTCTGTTTTTGTTTATATACACATTTATACGTACATATGTAAGTATATTTTCATGTACACTATGTTTAAAAAGTATACAGGATTTCTAACAAAAAATAAAACTCATAATAAGTGACTGGGAGTAAGACGAGTATACTTTAACAGCTTAACATATTTATTGTTTCAAAAGCACGTATATAGATAACTTATACGGAAGTTGAAAAGTGCTCTAAAGATATTTTATTGACTACCTGCAGCAATGTCAATGCACCTGTCAATATATATTTTACACCATTTCGCTTTTATTCACTTTTCTCATCAGAACATTTTTCATGTTAATTACGATAGAAATAGTCACACAACCTACATTTAAACGATGCTCCAATGAGTCAATAGAGTTGGATACCCTTTCGTCATTGATAAGCATCAGCACCCTTCTTTGGACGCAATCCAATAGCTCCAAAATAGACTTTGAAGCCCCTGCCCAATATATAGGATTTGTATTCCATCTTCAGGAGGATATAGGTGGTATTAATAATAACTAGATAGAATGAGGTTAAGTACTTCTTAAACCGGTTTTAAAAACCGGGACACATAAATTTTTCTTTTGACTCCTGATAAACTTACTTATTCCAAGACACATTACACTGAATTTGCATCCCCAGTACATCAAGAGTGTCCGTTTTCTCGACATGTATACCACCCATATGTACAAATGACGCTGTGGGCTCCACATTCCTGTGGGTCAACAAACAACATTGGTTCTTGCGTGCATTGAACCTGCCCCTATTCGTAAGACCCCACTCGCAAATTTTTAACAGGTCTTGAATAAAATGTCATTCATAATCTGTTTTCTGCCCTCACCCTCAAGAGAGCTTAGGCTTTGGTCAACGGGAAATGAATGAGTAATGTTGCTGTCATTTACAAAAGATTATGACGAAATGAAAAGGTTAGCCAGTGGATATGCTGACGTCGAACAACTCTGTTTCAACACCAGTGCTTATTTACGTTAATATTTTTTAATTGCTTCCCGCCAAGAAAGAATTTCTTGCAAGGAGGGCTAACAGGTTGGCTTATTCAACCGGTTCATAAAACCGTCTTTAAAAGAGTCCGAATAGAAGAAATATAGAATAGAAGAACGACCAAATGGGCTTACTGCCCTGAGGAGTCAAAAGAGCTTTGGCACAAAGACGCCGTCAGGTTAGGTTGGATGGGCGTTCGTTACTTGGCGAAATAACTCGGAGGCCATAAGACCCATTGTGATTCCCTTAATTCTATTTCCCTACTCCCCCACTGATACAAAATTCTACTTCTTTAACCACCCCGATTCTCTAAGGCAATGGTTCCCAAATGGTGGGTCGCGATCCCCTAGGGGGTCACGGAAGCATTTCTAAGGGTTTCGCGAAAAGTTTAGTAAACATCATACTAAAATTATTAAAATTTCTAAAATATAAAAGCAAAGCATATAAAAACAAAACGGCTACGTTCAATCTGCCAATGTACAAGTACTTTTAGCTGTTCAGCTTATTAGTGGGCTTCAAAAAACTCTGGAAAGTTAGAATTAAATTTACTCCCATTTTCCGTTCCCTCAGTCCATGTTTAGATCTAACCCCATACAAACGTCCCCCTTTAATTTGGCAAAAACTACTCTTAAAACCGTATTATAGAAAGTATGCTGTAAGTATTACCAAAGAATAATTTCAAATTTTAAAGAAATCGGACCGGTTCTACTTGTAGCCCCCATACAAACCACGCTTCCGATGTTCGTAAAAATATCAAAATTCATGAAAAGGAAATATTTGACAAAAGTGTTGGTCGTGTTTATTAAACGTGTACTTTGGTAACCTTATCTAATCTGATTATAATTGCACCATTTTTACACTTACAATTAGTTCTTATTTCATAATTTAGCTCGATATTCATTAAATCGGTCTATTGGCAGTAAAAAAAGCTTATTTCCCTAAATTTTTGATTCTGTGTGCTCTCTACACTAATTAAAGATCTCAAAAAATAGGGATCCAATCAGTCTTTGGACTAAAGACCCATTTTCGGGAATGTGTAAAATAAGGTCGGTTTTGACCGACTTTAATTTTCTCACTTGTTTTTTTATGTGGGGGGGTCGCGAAAAATTTGAAATATTGAAAAGGGGTCGCGAAGCAAAAGTTAGTGAGAAACTCTGCTCTAAGGTATACTGCTAGAGACGTCAAGGAGACACCGTTTAAACAATCAAGGTCATCGAAAAATATTTACCCCAAATGCCTAAGGCGGCTTCTCATTAGACCCGGACTTTCACATAACAAGTGCTTCAAAGTTTCCTCCTCCTCCAATTCCCAACAACTTCTACAATAATCCCTATCCCATTCGCACGGCCATCTGGCCAATTATACAGTGTCATGTTAGTACTCCTACTAATAGGCTAACCGTATCTTTTCCCAAATTAAGAAGACTTTTTGTCTTCTTGGGACTTGGCAGTGTCCACAGGGTTCTCGATATCCTGCACGTGCTTTGTCATAATCATCTGCGCGGTTTTACCAATTGCAAGTACCTCAGCCTGGAAAATACTACACTTATCCGGAAGTCTCAATGAGGCCCCGATTTCGAGGAATTCAGACTGTTCGTAAAGATTCGCATTCTCTGTCATAACAGAGTTTTCCGCGCAGTCTTTTATGGTGTTCCGTCCCGCCCACCGTATTTTAATATGCACTCAAAAAAATACGTTAGTAGATTTACTAATTTTTTTTTGCTAATGCTAGTTAGCTAACTTTTAGCTAATTTTTAGTTGAGATTAGCATGTTAGCAAAAACTTCTTGTAAACTTCATTTAGCACATTAGCAATTTTAAACAAACTTTGAACTAATTTCTTTTGCTAAATTTGAAATTGAGTTGACAACATTTTTACAAGATTTTTTGCTAACATTAGCAAAAATAAATGGTAATTTTTCTTTTATTTTCAGAAAACTTAAAATGGCGCTATCTCGGAAACTAAGCCAGATAGAGCAAAACGGAGGGCATTTTTGGTTCTTAGAATCCCCATACTTTCGCGGGTCCTCTTCACATGTGTGGACCATAATGGGACCTAACTTTGGATCCAAAAAAGTTGGCATTCCCGAAAATTTTAAAATGCTCATATCTCGGTAAATATTGCCGACCCAACAAAAAGTCCAAAAGAATTTTTGTAGCTCTCAACACGTAGAACAATACCGCAAAATAACCAAAAGCTCTCCGAGTAATATTTTTGAAGTTATCGAGTTTTTTAACTCTCAAGACCACAGTGATCCCCTAAAATCACGTATCTCAAAAACTAAGCAAGGTAAAGCGAAACGGACACAAATTTTAGATCAAAAACTATGACGATTTTTAAGGAACCCAACTAGGTTTAGGCCCATCGGGGTCTGGACCTATTGGGTCCGAACCCAATGGGGTCCTCAAATGTGTATGAACTAAGTTGAAATAAAAATTATTTCAGTTAACTAAGTTTTAGCAAAACGTTTTTGCTAACTTTACCAAAAAAATTGTGGGTTCGAAATCAGCAAATTTTCTTGTAGGTTTACAAGCTTTTTTTGCTAACTTTACAGTTTTTTTTTTTTGAGTGTGGTCGAGTGTCCCCAAGATCGTTTCTTAAGCATTTGCGACTCTCTTAACCTGGGAGAGCTGTTGATGTAAATATCCACGTTCTGAATGTTTAGTATTACTTCCGGTCCGGCCTGGGGTGCTGATCTAATATCACCAGTGATACCCACACACGCCAGTCGTTGTACCTTCTGTAGATTGCAGAGATATGATTTCTTATCCACTGCTCTTCACCAGATGCCGTTCGTTAAGAATTTGCTCGCGACTAAGTAATCTTGCAAAGTATTAACGTTTTTATTGTCGCGACAATTTCTGAACGATTCCTCCCTAGATCTGATTGCATCCCTCAATGTCTGGTTAAACATGGAATGAATGACTTCATTTCAAGCAAGATATTATTTTCAAACATTTTAGGGGAAAAAAGTTGATAATTGAAATGCCGGAAAAAGCCATTCCAACGAGAATTCCCACATATAAAAACTGAACGCTTCGTAGCTGTTGTTGAAACGTTAAGAAGTTCCGAGTACGAGAAGAATGAGAAAATGGTGTAGTGAGCCGAATTACCAAGAGGTCCATATTTTCTTACTTTATATTTGTCAGGATGTGAAGAAGAAATAGGTCAAGTCTGGTGTTCATTCTCAACGCCAGTTGATTCGCCTACTAATTGCGAAAGCTGGTGATATGCAGCGAATAACGTCGAATGTTTAAAAATAAGGATCCAGGAATAGTTGTGAACATTGAAATCTCCTGATACGAGGTTTGTATTTGAAATATTTTAGACAGGGAATTCAAGGATTTGGTCAGTTAAATTTAACTTTTTACTTGTTTTTAATTCCAATAAAAATTCCGAATTGTAGTGTGTTTACACCGTTTACATGGACGTGCAGACCGATCGATCTGAATCGATTGGTATACTTGAAGGGGACAAATATTTGGGGAAGTTATTAACATAACTTCAAACTTGCAAAACTCTGTACCACAAAGAAATCATCAACTAATACTTTTGGAACATGGTTTTTATGTACATACGAGTATGTATGAGTAAGATAAAATAAAGTATAAACTAACAAATACGGTTTGTTGTTTATATTGTTGTTGTTTTAAATGTTGCTAAATCATGTGCAAAAATAAATTGATATTACAACTAAATGGTAGTAAGTAGTATTACATATCAAAATGCATATTAGGGTGGAGCGGTTAAAGATTTTCTTTCAAATCTATAACAAAATAATATTTGAGTATACCACATTTTATAAAGAGGAACAAATACAACATGCAAAAACAACTTGAAAATTTAATATCTCCACAAAAAATATATGCAATCAACTCCACTGATTTCCAACCTTTGTAGATCGGTCGGTATAAAAAAGACTAGCCAGTAGTATAATCTTTGATGTTTTATCTACACTTAAAGAATCCAAGAAAAAATTTCTTTAAGTTTTCTTATAATCATCTTTTAATCTAAATATGCATCGCATGCAGGCGCTGATCCAGCTAGCACTTGGGTTTGGAGAGGGGGGTGGGAACATTTTATTTACTCAAAATTTTTATTTGCAGAAAATGTCATGTCGGATTGGAATCATAAATTAATTTTTTTTAGTGTTTACCTCTTGTTTATTTTGATTTTTTCTGTAGAAACATTTTCCAATTTTAAAATCATTCAAACGACACAGATTCTAAAAAAAATCAATAGAAAATACATAGATTTCAGACATTTTATTCAAAAATTTTTTCCCGATTTTGAAATTTTTCTGAGTCATTTGCTTAAAGAGAAAATTTATGATTTTGGCACATTATCCCACACAGAAAAAAATATGGAGGAAACAAATTTGAGTAAACACTTGTTTAAATTTAAAAACAAAAATTGAGTAATATTTTAATTGACGATATTAAAAATCTACTTAAAAATTTTAAAAACAATTTAAGTAAATAATTTAATAAAAATTGAATAGTTTTTTTAATTTTTTTTTTAACTCTCATAGTTTTTTGAATTCTCGTTTAGTTTATAGTTGTTTGTGTACCCAGGCAGAAAAATACAGACGGGAGAGTGCTGACAAAGTGCCTTATTTGGTAGTATAAGTGCTGGGAAAGCAATGTAGTAAAGTACTCTATCAGCGCCCTAATGATAACCATGGTAAACGGTCTGCCGTATAGGTTTTTTTAGCTCTGTAAAAGTGCTTTTTTAGAGTACTTTAAAAGCAACATAACAAAGTACTTTTTGAGAGCAGTTTAAAAGCAACAACAAAGTAATTTTTATACCCTCCACTCTAGTGATAGAGGGTATATATAAGTTTGTCATTCCGTTTGTAACACCTCGAAATATTGGTCTAGGACCCCATAAAGTATATATATTTATGATCCTCGATCGATTTTAAGTCGATCTAGCGATGTCCGTCCGTCCGTCCGTCCGTCTGTCTGTCTGTCTGTCTGTCTGTCTGTCCGTCCGTAGAAAACACGCTAACTTTTGAAAGACTTTACAGAGGCTACTGAAGTTTGGCATATATGTTTGTCATTTACCTGGTCAGGTTGGTATTGCAATCCAGCCAAATCGGTCCAGTGGTTCAAAAGTTATGAGCAAAAGAGTAAATTTCGGCAAGGGTGTTTCGCGAATTTACGAGATAAAAAACACGATAACTTTCGAAAGACAATAATGAGACTACTGAAACTTGGCATGTATCTTTGCCGTTCCACGGGTCTGTTTGGTATTAAATTTCAGCTCAATCGGTCCAGTGGTTCAAAAGTTATAAGCAAAACCCTGAATTTCATATTAGTTTCATCTAAAATGCCACGTGTTTTAACAAGTTTTAAAAGCATTGGTGGTAACTAAACAATGCTTTTCAAACTTGTTGAATTTTAAAGCAATGCTTTTTAAACTGGTTTAGTTTTAAAACCATTGGTGACTTAAAAATTACACTCGAAAAAAATTTTACACTAAAAAAAAATTTTACTCTCAAAAAAAATTTTACACTCAAAAAAAAATTTAGTTTTTTTTTACAAAAATGACAATATTTTGTGTACATACGTACGTGAATTCACTAAGAAATATTTTTACAGTAAAAAAATAACATTACACTCGAAAAAAATTTTACACTCAAAAAAAAAAAATTAGTAATTTTTCTTAAAAAAAAAAAAATACAAAAAAAGAGTTTTTTACTCAAAATAAAATATTTCTAATCAAAATTGTTAATTTTTTCACGTTAAAAATGTACTACGCTTTAAAAAATGCATTGTGGAGGGTATTCATAGATTCGGCAAAGTCGAATTTAACTTTTCTACTTGTTTTTTTTTTGATTTTATTTTATAAAATTTATTATTATTTTTTTAAATATTTAAGACTAAAAGAAGAATTTCAGAGAAAATCTTTTGATTTAATAAATATATATAATTAGAATGCCGCTCACACTCAAAAAAAAAGTGAACTAAAATCTGGGAAAATTAACTCAATTTTGAGAAAAAGAGGGAATGATTTGGCTCCAAAGATTTTTTTTCTTGGTTTTAGTTTATAATTTTCCCAAAAATAAGGAAAAGTAAGTTATTTAATTTTAAGCCAATTTTAACTAGAAAATGGGAAAAAATATACTTAACATTTTAGAAATAGATTGGGTCTAGACCCTGGACCCATGGGTTCGGACCCCATTTAACTCGAGACCCCATTGGGTCCCTTAAGGATTCCCATAGATTTTGAACCAAAACTTGTGTCCGTTTCGCTCTAACTTGCTTAGTTTTTGAGATATGGTAAAAGGGGCCTTATAGGGTCTTGAGAATCTTAAAAACCGCATAACTCAAAAACTATTATTCGGAGGGCTTTCGGGTATTTTGCGGAAGTGTTCTACGAGTCAAGAGCTACAAAAATGCCGTTGGACGTTTTCCCGTGTTGGCAGTATTTACCGATATATGTGTGTATATAAAATCTCGGGAATTTCAAATTTTAGATCTAAAATTAGGATCTTGAGACCCCGACAGATATGCAGAGCTAGGCTGTTCCATATTTTTCTTTGTTGTCTTTCTTTTGAAAATTTCATCCGTTTCGCTCTATCTAGCTTAGTTTTCGAGATATCGCCATTTTGAATTTTTAACTAAATTCTAAGAAGTTATTTACTAAATTCTCAGAAGTCACTAACTAAATTCTAAGAAGTACACTTACTCAATTCAAAGAAGAGAAAAACGATGATGTTTTTTTTAGTAAATTTTAACTAAACTTGAACTAAATTGTTTTTTAAGAAATATGTCTTAAAAATAAAGATACGATTCTTAGATTTATGGAAAATTTCTTTGGCAGTAAGAATTTTTTTCCTAATATTTAAAAAATACATTTAAAGAAAACTTTGAACTAATTATAAGTAAATGAACTAAAATTTTTTCGTCATAGTTAAGAAAATTTCTCATTTTTAAGTTAAATTTAACTAAATTTTAGGAAAATTCATGATAAATTTTCAAAGACATTTTTTCCTTAAATTTAGTTATGTCTTTTTTTTCAGTGCAGTTCCAATTTGTTCTATTATACAGTAAAGAGATAATTTTAATAAACACTGAAATATGATCAGTATATGCAGTATTTTATACAACTTATCGCATTTTGTCATCGAGCAAATTAGCCACTTTAAAATCCGGTTACGCTAAGAAGAGTAGTTTTTTCTTTTGTGAATATTCGTGGATTTGAAATTACATTCACCCATCCTGACAACGTATGTTTACTGCAAAATGGAAATGTTAGTTAAAGAAATTTTAATTAAAAAATCCTCTAAAAAAAAGTGCTTAAAGGATAAGGGGGTTAAAGCGCCTTTTTTCTTAGATTGGCTTTCTACTAATTTTCTCAATTCTTTGATATCTTAAGTTAAGTTTGAATTCAAATGATTACAAAATTGTGATTTGCAGTAAATAGTCTCTCTAAAGGTTAGGTTAGGGTGGCGGTGTACGATTTACACCTCGCATAGACCTTTTGGTCCATAGCGATACCACAAAACTTTTTTTTTTTTTTCTTTTTCCGCTAGCGTCGCAAGTTAAACACGTTCAAAGTCATTGCGAATCTCTTTAATATTCTAAGATCCATTCGCGTTATATCCTCCAAAGTATTAAAGCTTATCTGACCAGTAATCGATCGGCGACTTCTTGCTACCGCTGGACAGTGACAAAGTATGTGTTCTATCGTTTCATCCACTCCTGGTGAGCCGCATCTTTTACAACTGGCGTCCGGGATGAGTCTAATATTCATAGCATGAATGCCGATGAGACAGTGACCAGTAGTGTCCGACCGAACGCACTTTTTCAGACCGAACCCGTACCCGAACCCGAACTTCGGTTAATTTTGCGAAGTTCGGCCGAACCCGTACCCGAACTTTTTTTTTTATTAAAAAAAGTTGTTTTTGCTAATAATTATGAAAAAAAAACTAAAAACAAGTAAAAAAGTTAAATTCGGCCTTGCCGAATGTAGTGATACCCTCCACAATTTCAAAAAGATTATTGCAATAAACTTTATTTAAAAGGAAATTACTTTTGAAAAAAAAAAAATTGAAAAAAATTTCCGCGAAACAAAATTTTGGTAAAAAAAAAATCCGCGATTTTTTTTTTTTTTTTGTCAAAAAATATGTTCGTACTTGTTAAAATACCATTTGGTGTTCAATTATGTTCACATATGTCAACCAGAAGCCGAATTAGAGCATTTTGTATTTTTAGGTTATGTTGAATGTACTGAAATTTTTGAGGTGTGCTTACATTTTCGTTCATAACTTTTGAACCGCTGAACCGATATCGCTCAAATGCAATACCAAACTTCTCGGGAGAACTTCCAATATATATTTTAAGTTTCAGTCATCTCTGTGCAATATTTTGTCCGCGAGAGCATTTTCCACAGACAGACAGACAGACAGACAGACAGACAGACAGACAGACAGACAGACAGACGGACAGACGGACATCGCTAGAATGTCTTAAAATCGATCGGGCATCATGAATATATATACTTTATGGGGTCCCAGACCGATATTTCGATGAGTTACAAACGGAATGACAAACTTATATATACCCTCTATCACTAAGTGGAGGGTATAAAAAAGTGTTTTTTTCTTAGTTGTACTATTTTATAGTTTAAAAAAAAATATTTTGTACTTTTGTATACTTAAAAAAAGTGAAAAAATATAGCTAAAGGTAATTTTTTTGGAAAGAAAAGTATATTTCTTTTTAACAATAGCCATACTAAAGGTGTAAAGTAGTTGCACTGGTAGTTTTAAGACGATAAAAAGCAATACATACTAAAGTTCGGTGTTCGGTAAAGTTCGGCCAAAATTTGGCCGAACACCGAACAGTGGCCGAACGTCACATTTTGCCGAACTCCGTAACCGAACCCGAACGTTCGGTCGGACACTAGTGACCAGTTATTATTCCCGTCAGAGCCCGACATTCCCTTCTCGTAAGTGATAAAAGGTATTCAGTTTTCCCTTGGTCATAAGTTGGCCATAAAGTTCTGCTGATTTTGCATGTTGTTACACTGAAAAAAAAGACATAACTAAATTTAAGGAAAAAATGTCTTTGAAAATTTATCATGAATTTTCCTAAAATTTAGTTAAATTTAACTTAAAAATGAGAAATTTTCTTAACTATGAGGAAAAAATTTTAGTTCATTTACTTATAATTAGTTCAAAGTTTTCTTTAAATGGATTTTTTAAATATTAGGAAAAAAATTCTTACTGCCAAAGAAATTTTCCACAAATCTAAGAATGGTATCTTTATTTTTAAGACATATTTCTTAAAAAACAATTTAGTTCAAGTTTAGTTAAAATTTACTAAAAAAAATATCATCGTATTTCTCTTCTTTGAATTGAGGAAGTGTACTTCTTAGAATTTAGTTAATGACTTCTGAGAATTTAGTAAATAACTTCTTAGAATTTAGTTAAAAATTCAAAATGGCGATATCTCGAAAACTAAGCGAGATAGAGTGAAACGGATGAAATTTTCAAAAGAAAGACTACAAAGAAAAATATGGAATAGCCTAGCTCTGCATATCTGTCGGGGTCTCAAGACCCTAATTTCGGATCTAAAATTTGAAATTCCCGAGATTTTATATATGCCCATATCTCGGTAAATACTGCCAACACGAGAAAAAGTCCAACGGCATTTTTGTAGCTCTTGCCTCGTAGAACACTTCCGCAAAATACCCAAAATCCCTCCGATTAACAGTTTTTGAGTTATTCGGTTTTTAAGATTCTCAAGACCCTATCAGACCCCTTATTACCGTATCTCAAAAACTAAGCAAGTTAGAGCGAAACGGACACAAATTTTGGTTCAAAATCTATGGGGACCCTTAAAGGACCCAACGGGGTCTCGAGTTAAATGGGGTCCGAACCCATGGGTCCAGGGTCTAGACCCAATCTATTTCTTAAATGTGAAGTATAATTTTTCCCATTTTCTAGTTAAAATTGGGTTAAAATTAAATAACTTTGTTTTCCTTATTTTTGGGAAAATTATGAACTACAACCAAGAAAAAAAATCTTTGGAGCCAAATCATTCCCTCTTTTTCTCAAAATTTAGTTAATTTTCCCAGATTTTAGTTCACTTTTTTTTTGAGTGTAGTTGTCCCCACTTCCTGTTCGCTACTGCAACATTTATGGAATCCCGTCTTTTTTTGAAGTGTTGGAGCGGTGGTAAAACTAGCACCGTGGTACCTACACCATCAGCTCCAAGTTTCGCGAGTTAGTCTGCCCTTTCATTTCCCTGTATTCCGTTGTGTCCTGGTACCCATAATAAATTAACCTGTCTCTCTAAAAAGGCAATAAAAACTAAAATCGGTTGAAAATCAGTCTAGTTATTACAACTTTATTCTATTTTTTCTCATTACTAAACAGAAGTCAATTGAACCCCTTGTGCTATATATAAGCCGTCAAATAGGAAATTTTTTAATTTCCGCATTGGTCGAATTTGAGTGTATTCTTACCAAAGTTTATAATACAGCAATTGCTTTAACTCTTTTACATAAATAACACTGAGACACGTAAACTTAATTTTGGGTAGTGGAATTCAGTGGCATTCTCCGTTTTGACAGATCAGGTCAAGATTAAGAGAAATTTCGATTTTAAGTTTGTGGTTTTTAAGCGAATTTTTATTATATTTTGCAAAGGTGTACACTCAAAAAAAAGTGAACTAAAATCTGGGAAAATTAACTCAATTTTGAGAAAAAGAGGGAATGATTTGGCTCCAAAGATTTTTTTTCTTGGTTTTAGTTCATAATTTTCCCAGAAATAAGGAAAACAAAGTTATTTAATTTTAAGCCAATTTTAACTAGAAAATGGGAAAAATTATACTTCACATTTTAGAAATAGATTGGGTCTAGACCCATGGGTTCGGACCCCATTTAACTCGAGACCCCGTTGGGTCCTTTAAGGGTCCCCATAGATTTTGAACCAAAACTTGTGTCCGTTTCGCTCTAACTTGCTTAGTTTTTGAGATACGGTAATAAGGGGCCTGATAGGGTCTTGAGAATCTTAAAAATCGGATAACTCAAAAACTATTAATCGGTATATAAAAAATCTCGGGAATTTCAAATTTTAGATCTAAAATTAGGGTCTTGAGACCCCGACAGATATGCAGAGCTAGGCTATTCCATATTTTTCTCTGCAGTCTTTCTTTTGAAAATTTCGTCCGTTTCGCTCTATCTCGCTTAGTTTTCGAGATATCGCCATTTTGAATTTTTAACTAAATTCTAAGAAGTTATTTACTAAATTCTCAGAAGTCATTAACTAATTTCTAAGAAGTACACTTTCTCAATTCAAAGAAGAGAAATACGATGATGTTTTTTTTAGTAAATTTTAACTAAACTTGAACTAAATTGTTTTTTAAGAAATATGTCTTAAAAATAAAGATACGATTCTTAGATTTGTGGAAAATTTCTTTGGCAGTAAGAATTTTTTTCCTAATATTTAAAAAATCCATTTAAAGAAAACTTTGAACTAATTATAAGTAAATGAACTAAAATTTTTTCCTCATTGTTAAGAAAATTTCTCATTTTTAAGTTAAATTTAACTAAATTTTAGGAAAATTCATGATAAATTTTCAAAGACATTTTTTCCTTAAATTTAGTTATGTCTTTTTTTTCAGTGTACCAAGACTTCCAATCCTCCAACTGCTTATTCACTAAAAATGGAAGTAATATCACTTTGAAACAGATACTTCAATTATATTTGTAGAATCAATTACAATTCAAATCAAAGCAATTCTGAATACGAACAACGTGATGGTATTAGTGATTCTGCTGAAAATATGAGTGTGAATTAGTGAAATTTTGAAAAACGAATGAATATATCAAAGCAATAAACGAAAAGACAAACTCCGCGTTAACAAATTTCCAATGTGTTCATCCAATTGGGCTATTGCAAAGTCTTCTATATTAGTCATTTATATATTTTTCTGGAAAAAGACTTCGAAAACTAATTTGAATTACTTTATGTTTATTAGTCGAAACTTAAATCAAACTTTAAGATACAATAAATTTATTTTCAATTTAAGGTAATATAATAATACAAAAATAGATTGAAAATCGCATATTAATATAATATCTCTTGAGTTTGATCAGTCAATAGGGAACGTTAAATGATTCTACGACCCAAAATTGAGTTTACGTATTTCGAAGTTTATTTTTTTTTTTCTGCTCCAATTGTTATAGCTATTTTACAGTGTAATTATTATTAAGCATGTAAAATGGTTAAAAAACAAATGAATTAGAATTTTATATTTAAATTTGGCTCCTTACTATACAAAAAATAAAGTGTTTTACCAGAGCTTTATATTAAAATGTGGTTGAAAAACTATACTGGCAAAGAACTGGCCGAGCCCTGTCCTATATGATATTGCATACTACTTTATTTACTTAAAATAAAGTGCTTTACCAGAGCTTTATTTTTTGTACCGACATATTTTTCTGCTTGGGTATGTATATGAAAGTTTGTAATCGTCTTTATAAAATTTTCCTATGTTTTTGAAACATAAATATGTTTGGTAAAGTTTAAAAAAAAACAAGTTTTTTAATTTTTTTTTTGTAAAAAATTTTGTCAAATTTTGAGTAAATTTTTAATTGTGCCAATTAAAAATTTACTAAAATTTTTTTTCAAACATTTAATAAATTTTAATTCTGTTTTATATATTGTTGGACTTTATATTTTATAACTGAAGTTTTTATTTATTTTTATTTTTCTCATTGTACAACAAAAATAATTATTTCTCAGAAATAATTAATATGGACTCAAACCGAAATAAATAAAAACTTCATTTAATAAATTTTTATTAAAAATTTACTCAATACTATTAAATCGTTTACTTTTGCAAAATTGAGTAATTTTTTACTCAATAGTATTAAAAATTTACTCAAATATTTTTTTTATTTTTTTCTGTGCAACAGAGAAATTTTAAGGTTCTAAGGCATTTTGCTACAGAAAAGTTTTTAGAATTTATAAAATTCTTGCTATAGACAAATTTTTAGATTCATATGGAAAAGTCTCAGATACCCACCAAAAAATTCCTATATTAACAAAAATTCTTCGTACATATAGAAAAATTCTCAGATTTTTTCTAAGATACCGAAACGTTCTTTCTACACCAAATTTTTCAGGTTTTGAAACTCTACTTGAAAAATTTTTAATGCTTTTTAAAAATTTTTTAAAACAATTTCCTAGATTTTGAGAAATTTTTCTATAGAAAAAATATAGTTTTCTTCAGACACTTTTTTAGGAGAAGTCTAAGATTCTAAAACATTTTCTTTAACATATTTCCTATTGAAAAGTCTGAGAATCTGAGAAATTTTTCCTACAAAAAAGTCTTAGATTCTGATACATTTTTCCTATAGAAGAGGTCTCACTCAGCTTCATAGAAATTTTTTCTATAGAAAAAGCCTCAGATTCAGGGTTTCAGACATTTTGCTACAGAAAAAGTCTTAGATTTTGACACATTTTTCAAATAGAAAAAATCTCAGAACCTAAGACATTTTCCCAGATTATGGGATGTTTTTTCTTAAAGCTGCAGAAGTCTAAAACAATTCTTCTTTTGAAAAAGTTTCATTTCCTGAGTTAGTTTTCATATAGAAAACGTCTCAGACTCTTCTTATTGAAAAAGTCTGATTTTTATACTGTAGTTGTACAGTATGGGGGTATACTCACTTTGTCATTCCGTGTGTAACGCATCGAAATATCGGTCGGGGACCCCATAAAGTACACGCAGAGAAAAAATATGGTTGCGACATGATCGCAGCAACTATACTATGATCTCTAAACCCAGTTATGATTGCAGCAATCAAGTTATTGTTTTTAAAACTGTATTTAATCATTTATATGGTTGTTTTAGACATTTAATGGTCGCTTCAATCATGATAAAATAATTGCAATTTCCAAAAGTACAATATGGTTGTTGTAACAATGTTATAGTTAATTATATTCTCGACACACCAAAAATTTGAACATAACATGATTATAACAATCATTAGATAATAAAAACTTAATGAAAACTGATTTTTGCAAACATTGTCAGGTTTATTCATCAGTTGAGTGTTTTGCCAGCAAAAGACGCCACTTACATTTAGTACTTTAAAAAATTTAAGACAATTTGAGTTAAAAAATTGGATCAACGCAGAAGGAAATGAAATACGAAAAGCTACTTTATATAATTTATTTATTGTGCAGTTTAAAAATAACTTTCCATTTTAAATAAAAACTTCAAATCGAAAATATTAAAGTGTTTTTTGTGCATTTTTTGTTTAGTGAATGTGTTATAATTGCTGAAAATAATTTTAATTTTGTAACAAATATGTTATGATTGCAGCAAATATGTTATGATTTTGTTAATAACTAAATGATTTATACAATCATTCAATGTTAGCTGGCAAAAATGTTATAGTTGATGAATTTTTTTAGAAACGCAGGTTGCCACTAAATTGAATCAAAATTAATAAAAATGGTTTCATATTTATAAAAACAACATTTAAAAACAAAAAATAAATTATTGGTGTGAACTTTATCAAAAAAAAGTAATGAAGAATTTTTATAAACGTGTGGTATTAAAGCATAATAAATTTTCTCAATTAAAAAAAAAAATTATATATATAATAAACTGGAATCATATTATGATAATTATATAACATTTAAGCCATTATTGCCGCAATCATATAGTGATTAACATTCCTTGTTGCCTTCAATCATATTAACATTATTGCTACAACCATATTTCCAATCATAATATGACGCTCTTAAATCATGATCACCGCAACCATGTTTTTTTTCTGCGTGTATATACATATATTATTGATCAGTGATTGATTCTAAGACATTATAGCGATGTCCGTCCGTCTGTAGTTAACACGATGCAGTCCAAAATAAAAGAGCTAGGCTCCCGACATTTGGCACGAATATGTCTTATGTTCCTAGGCAGGATAACTTCGTAAATGAGCAAAAGCGGACCAGGGGGAAAAAAGTTCAACTTTGAAGAACTAAACCAACCTCTGAAAAATACCTCTTTTTTACATAACTTTTTGTGTTTTTGTTTAACATATGCCACATTTTTATGCTACAAGAAGTTCAAAGTCCTGAATTTGGACCCAGAGAATTAGAAAATGTCTTTTTTTTTTGGTCCGCCCCCATTTTATGGGCGTGGAATAATTTTTTTTTTTAATAATGATAAACTTTTATTTCTTCAGTGCAAAAAGCATAAGAATGCATTTTTAATCGCATATTCGAGAGGAAATGTGCCACCCCCCCCCCCATTAACACTACCGACCCCCCCCCCCCCCCCCCGCCAAAAAAAAAAAAAAAACGCCACTGTATTTTTTGCATGTTGGAGGGTATAAAAGATTCGGCACAGCCGAATTTAACACTCTTGTTTTTTCTAGGACTTTAGAAATAGGTATATAGAAATGCTCCAGCTTTTCCTATTAAAAAGTCTTGGGCACTGAGACATCTTTAAAACAATAATAATTTCAGATTCTGAGAAAACACGACTGATTTGGGCATCTCTTAATCAGGGGCGCACAATTGAGCTGATATCGCTTCCAAGAGGAGAGATTTCGACGGTGTTTGCTATAATTACCGTACGATCTTTCTGATTTGTTGGATGTCAAAATTCAATATCTAAGGAGTTTCATAAGAAGTTCAAATTGGTTTAACGACAGGGACTAGTAGGGAACCTAACCTAACCTAATGGTCCAGCTTTTTATTTTAAAAATTCTTAGACTCTGAGACATTTTAAAACAATAATAATCTCAGATTCCGAGATATTTTTCCTATAAAAAAAAGTCCATATTCTGTGTAATTTTTCCTAAAATTTTCCCTAAAGAATATTTTCTTATTTTTCCTACAGAAAATTTAAAAGACTCGGAGACTTTTTTCTATAAAAAATTCAAAGATTCAAACAAAATTTTCCTACAGAAAAATGTTGAGATTCCAGGACATTTTTTTTATAGAACAATTCTCACATTATTTTCTTTTCATTTCCTTTTAACCCATCTTCTTCTCAGATTTTTTTCAAAGAAGAAATAAAAAATTCTCAGATTTTTCCTAAAACAAATTCTCAGATTTATTCGATAAAAAATCGTTAGATTTTTTTATAGAAAATTGTCAGATTATTCCTATTGAAAAAATCTCAGATTTTCCCTAAAGAACTCTAAGAAAAATTCACAAATTATTCTTTGTCTAGAAAAATTCCCAAATTTTTTGTCTAGAAAAATTGCCAAATATTTCGTCTAGAAAAATTCCCAAAGAAAATTTCTCGTATTTTTTCTAAAGAAAAATTTTATTATTCCAAGACTTTTTCTTATAAAAAAACAAAATTTTTAACATTCCGAGATATTTTTTCTTTAGAAGAATTTTAAGATTCTTAGAAAAATTCTCAAATTTTTTCATAAAGAAAAGTTCAAACATTTCGATACATTTTTTCTTCAAAAAATTTTAAGATTCTTAGACAGTTTTCATAGAAAAAAGTCTCAGATTATTTAATTTTCTTTTTTACTTTCTTCTTTTTCTCTCTTTCCTTTTTTTCTTTCTTTTTTTCTCTTTTTTCCTTTTTTCCCTCAGTGGATCCACGCCTGATCCAAAACAAGTTAGAATATTATAGTCGGTCAAGACTGACCGTATAATACCCTACACCAGTGCTTACCGAAAAATCTATTGGATCTTTATTTTCCGCTAAAAGACAGATGAGTGAATATCGGTGTGAATAAATATATAAAATTTATGTATATAATCAGATTTAAGTAGGTAACAAGAGTACAGGTAAAACACCTGTTAAACATTTTTTGAGAAATATCTTCCATTTTCCACTTTTATTTATTTTTAAAGATTTAAGTTATTTCGGGTAGTTACAAACATTAGCGGAACTCATTATACTCATTGCACCATAGAGTTCTGTATAATAACTTAAAAAAATTGTATTGTTAACTCTTTTCCAATTAAAACGTTGTTGTATTAACAAACTATTTAGTTGTATTGATAAATTGTATTGTTAAAAAAAAAATATCAATTATTTTATGTGTCAATACAATTAAATTGTTTGTTAATACAACAGCGATTTAATTAAATGAGCCTACAATATACTTTTTTTAAGTGTACCGATCGACTCAGAATCACCTTTGAAGTCAATTTTCTTGGTTCGGCGGTGGAAGACAACCTTACTGGATTCATCTGCAGGACCTTGAACTTCTTCTGACACAAAAATCTTTCATGGGTTCAAGTTGAAAAATGTAGAAGGAAATTTAATTTCTAAAAATCATAGATATATCTGGTATTCCTATACGGGTTTAAAACAGTTCCAGTTAACCGTCATCATCAGTAGGATTCAAATGTTGGCTTGTTTTTCTAATTTTTTTGGGAATTATTTCATTGGGAGTTCTTTCATTTGTTTGGGGAGTTAATATTTCGACTTTAAATAACTCCTAAATAGGCGTACGGACATAGCGCCCAAGTGCATATCGCCCAATTTAAAAAAGCCATTCCACCCAAAAAAAATGTGTGTTAGTTGTTGTTGCAAAATTTTTTGGACGATATGGCCATTATTTTTGGGTATTTTAACAATTTTCTTTAAATTTATATAAATTATCAAAAATGTCATATTACCCAAATATCAAAATGTTATATTTATAAAATGTCATAGCACCCAAAAAAATAATCATAAAACTCACCAAAATTGT
The DNA here is from genome assembly GCA_963921195.1 of Pegoplata infirma. NCBI lineage: Eukaryota > Metazoa > Arthropoda > Insecta > Diptera > Anthomyiidae > Pegoplata > Pegoplata infirma. Next base: position 151,168,915 of record OY992539.1, on the reverse strand, counting down.
CTTTTTTTTAACACAATATTTTAAAGTTTTTATGCGTAGCCGGCCTTCGGCCGGGCTTAGGGATTACAAAATCCATGCATTAAGCCCACCCTCTCCGCAAAGTAAAGTTTTCTAGGGTAGCAGTCCTTTACGCTACCAAATTTGTTATGCCTCAAAAAGGCCTGATAACCAAAATAGCTTTGGTTTGCAGAGAGGGTGGGTTTAATGCATGGAGTATGTAATCCCTAAGCCCGGCCGAAGGCCGGCTACGCAGAAAACCTTTATTACAATTAAACAAATCATAGAAGTCGTAATTTCGACATTTCGCCCAAAAAAAATATTTTGGATTTTTTGACAATTTTGTTTTGGGAGAAATAACATTTTTAGACCTATCAATTTGGGCTATATGTCGCAGCGTGGGCGATATGTCATTTACGGTTTTGGGCGATAAGACCTTGGGCGCTATGTCCGTACGCCCCTAAATATGGGGACTTATTTAATTTTTTCTTTGGGACTTATTTAATTTTTTAAAGTTGGGAGTTAATTCATTTCTCTTGGTACTTATTTCATATTGTTCTGTACTGCATACATTTAAAATTTAATATTGTTATTTAAATACTCAATGTAATGATTTGTGTGAAGATAGATTTTCAGTTTACATAGTATCTAATAGTATCAATGATGCATGAAACTTACATTAAATTGCCTATGGCTGGTTTGTGTATCTATAGTATTTAACTTTATAATCCTACTTACTTGTGCTTAAATGCATTTAAAACTTTTAAACAATTGTGGTTTCTATGTAGAGTTGTTCAATGCAAATAAATTTAATGTAAATCTATAGAAAAATATACATTGGAGCAAATCGGATATTTTCCTCAATTTGAAAATTGGCCTTATAATTCATGGGGATTGTACCTTAAAAAACAAATTTTACAACTCAGCGATGTCCGTCCGTGGAAAGCACGATACTGGCTAAACCGAAAGAGCTATATTGACAAAGTTTTGCAATAATATACAGAAAGTTTTGCATGATTATAATCATACCAGGCGTGGAAGTTTCACCATTAATGGATTAAAGAGGCCTTTAAAAACCCCCACCCAATTCAAATAGATTGGATGTCTAGAGAATTTAAAGCCGAATTGAGACTTAAAAGAGACTCAAATATAAGTACATAAAGGGAACGCCATAGGGTACTCTGGACCTTGGTTGTGGATCCCACTCTCAAGAAACAGGAGACGCAAAATATGTCATTGCAGGCGACGTGACAATAATGTCAACTGGTAAATTTTTGCCCGCGATATCCAAATTGCTGAACCGATCGCAGAAATTGTAATGAATTAAAGCTAATAAAAATATTTTTTTACATAAGTTTGCGGAAACTAAAACGGTACTGTTTACATCAATGGTTCCCAACCTTTTTTGGGCCATGCCCCACTTTTAAGTTAAAAAAACTAAAATGTCCCCCCTAGACTCAAGAAAAATGTATAAATTTTTCAAATTTGTTTTATAATTCAAAATTTACTTGTAGTTAAGCAAACTTTTTGTTAAAATCATCTTTAAAACAAAGTTTTAAGCAAAAGTTTTCAATAACCAACTAAATAATTTAACTAAAATAATATTTATTTTTAGTTTTTTACCAAAAAAAATCTTAAAAATTTGCTCGTTGCCCCCCAGTGGGCCGAGAATCAGAGGTTGGGAACCATTTGGTTTACATGATAGTATAAGACCGAGAATTTTAGGAAAGTCAGGCTCAACAGTGTAAAAATTCCACTTGCAAAGCAATTGAAATTTTTAGGAATTAGACAATAAATTATCATGGAACCAGAATGCCGATGAACTATTAAGAAAGAACAAGTAAGAGAGTTAAATTCGGCTTTTTCAAATCTTTTATACCCTCCAACATGCATAAAAAATAAAAAATCCAGGGGCGTTATTTGTAATTGGGGGTCGGTATTTGTAATTGGGGGGTGCAAATTTTCTCTCGAATATATGTTTAAAAAATAAAATGCTTTTTGCACAAAAGACATACAAGTTTATCATGATTTTAAAAAAAAATGTTTTATTCCACGCCCATTGGGGGGGGGGGGGGGGGGGGGGGTTGACCGAAAAAAAAACACATTTTCTAATTCTCTGGGTCCAAGTGCAGGACTTTGAACTTCTTGTAGCATAAAAATATTGCATTTGTTAAACAAAAACACAAAAAATCACGTGAACAAAATGTTATTTTTCAGAGGTTGGTTTAGTTCTTCAAGGGAGAATTTTTTGCCCCCATGTCCGATTTTGCTCATTTACGAACTTAACCTCGGACTTGAGCCAAAAATCTTTTGAGCCACATTCAAAAAATTATGTCGGTGCACTACAAAATACAATTACAACAACAACATTTGTAGGTTGTTTAGGCGTCTACTAATTTTTAGGGTAAAATCAACAAATAATGTTGTTGTTTTTAACTATTGATTAACAACTACAATAAACGGTAAAAACAGTTATTTTTAACTGTTATTTTTACTGTAACTCAAATCGTTGGAATATTTTTATTAACAAAAAAAAAACTTTTAAAAATTTTAAATCAGCAAAATGGTTTAAAAAACAAAAAAATATATTTATATTATATTATAAAAATAAATAAATTAAGGTATTAATTATTTGGTTATAATTCCTGCTGCATCCTACACCTTCAACTCGTTTAACACATCCGTTTTTCTAAACATTTCTAGAAAAATAAGTCTTTTTAAAAACACTAAAAACAACTACACAAAACAACTGGTACTGCAATGTAGAATATTTATTTATTTTTAAAAACAACTACAAAAAGAAGTTGTTGAAGATTTTTCATACAAAAACAATCGAAATTGTCGTTGAAAACAACAACTACAACATACTAAACAAACCATCGTCATGTAGTAACCCAATAATAATACACTCAAAAAATTATGTTAATAAAATCAACTGAAAATGTCAGTTAAAATAACTACTTTGTAAGTTGTTTTGGGGTCAACTACTTTTTCAGTTAAATCAACTAACAATGTTAGTTATTTTAACTGACAAAAAACAACTGACTTATGTAGTAAAAACTACTTACATTTGTAGTCAAAACAACTAAAATGTAGTAAAAATAAAAAAATCTTTAAATAATTTCTTTTTTTTTTTCAAAAAATTTTTCAGAAAAAAAATTGAAGACCAAATTTTTTCAAAGTTTTTTTTTTTTTAAACAAAAGTTGTGAAAAATAAAAAAAAAATAAAATTTATTTTTATTTTTTGGAAAAAAACTTTGAAAATTTTTCAGAGATAAAAAAAATAAAATTAACTACTTTAAATAACTGTTACTACATCACAGTACTTTTTTGTTAGTTATTCAAAAAAACGACTTAGAATAACTAACAGAAATAGTTGTTTGATATTTTTCATACAAAAACAACTGACTTTGTAGTTGAAAATAACTCACTACTGTAAAATATACAAACAACTAACATGTAGTAACTTACATAATTTTCTGAGTGTAGTGCATATCGTGTACCTATATTCAAAATATGCCAACTCAAATTAGACCGAAGTGAGTTTCCGATGGCAAATAGCTCCCCTATGCAATACCCATCTGTGGTAAAAATTTCAGAGCAAAAAAATATTTTTTTTGTCGTTTTACATCCATTTTTGTTATTCTGATAACTCAAAGTACATATTTTTTTGGTGAAAATAAATGCCAACTCCCATTGTAAATTTCCAAAAATTTTTCAAAATTTTTTTTAAAAAAAATTAGACCACATATCTCATTGCATTTGCCATGCTGAACACGAATCTGGTAAAGATTTTGATATTTAATGGCTAGATATTGCTATTTTGAAAATATCGGTAAATAGTGTTTGCAAACAAAAAATTGCTTATATATATGTAACTTTTAAACTATTTATCAGATTGAAACATTATGAGTGGGGCAAATAAAGTCAATGATATAAGCTTTTAAAATAGCTAGTTTGGAGTGACCCTAATACAATACAGCATGAGTTACAAAGTTGACCACCTTGAGATTAAAAGGCTTTCGGAGCTAGTAACTTTTAAAAATATGCAAAGATTTTTAATTTTTTTTTTTTTATCTTAAGGACGAAGGCCTCTGTAGCCAGTTCCTAACCCTCTACTATTAATTTGTAAATTTACTTTACTTTTAATAAATAAAAATAAATAAATAAATTAATTTTTTTTTTAGTTTTTGCAATTACCGTACCAAGGATAACAAAATCAAAAAAAAAAAATAGTCAAAATTTTTACAAAAAAATGTATTTTTATTTTCCGACAAAATATGCCAACTCTAAAAAAATATTTGTTTTTTGATACAGTAATAAATGCCATCTCTGAAAAATACGCAAACAAGTGCAAAATATGAAATTTTTGGCATAGGTAAAAATTATTTAGAATATTTAAACCATCTTATGGAAGGTACATTGTTTATTTTTAAAATAATATGCGAAATAACTAGTTTTTTAGCTCTCCTGAAAAGAAAGCTTTTTCGAGTTGGCATTTATTGAATATAGTTCGACGATATAATATTTTCATATTGTTATTTTGCAAGAGATATGAAAATAATCCAAACATAAAATAAATTAGTTTTTACCCCTTTATAACATAATTGCATTGCAGAACAATCTGAGTTAAAGCTATGAAATACGTTCCTCGTAAGAGCTTTTGTATAAAATCGGAAGTCGTTTTTGGCTGTTACGAAAATCTTCTGAAACTATTCGACAATTATACAGGCTCTCTAGTATGGATACCTGAACAAAAGGAAGTTGACGGGAACCAGAAAGTTTATGAGCTCGCAAAGCTTGGAACGAATGGGTCCCAGCAAAAATAAATCGACATTTTGACGACACAGCATCTTTTTATAGCATACCGAAGCGCATCCAAAGAGCGCTCTTGAGGATGCAGTAAAAGTAAGGGGTACAATTTTTAATTTTTTGTTAAGATTTTTTATATAAAACTTATAATAAGGGTATTCATTTCAGCTTTTTTTTTGGTTGTAAAAATGAAAAATTGGAAAAATGTAACTTTTTATTACAACAAACACATGAAAAAATTTTCCACTCAAAAGTTGCAACTTAAACAACCTATATCCAAGTGTAAAATTATCAGAGTAAAAAGTTACATTTTTCCAATTTTTAAAGCGTTGCCATTCATTACTAATCAAAGAAAAAGTACCAAAATTTGCTACTGTTATTTAAGTTTTTTCTACCTCGGCAGCCCTTATTGAACATGTGTTTGAAATTTTTATTAGAAGAAAATATGTATACAAATAATTTTGTTTATAATAATCGAAATTAAGGATTAAACAACAAGAAAAAACTGTCAAAATAAGTAAAAAGTGTAATTTATAAGTTAATTGATTCACTCACCGAATAATTTAATTATTTTTGGAAACTTTGCATCACAATTTTTTTATGTACCCGTTCACATCAATGAGAGTGGAATCTTACATTTTTTATTTTTCCACTTTTACATTCTCTGAAATGAATACCCTTAATATAAAATTATTTTTTGATAAAACTCCACAATTGCTTTCCTTTTTAACATTTTTTACACTTTTTGAATAAAAAAACATAAGTTTTGAACAAAGACACATGATTTGACTGCATCATTATTGCGCATTAATCAGCGCTGTAAAGAGTGCTTCAATCATAACATCTTTAACACATTTTGAATGATGATAAATAGGCTAACCAAAAAAAACAGCAAATGCTTATTTGTCATTTAAAAGAATAAATAAATAAATTTCCAATTATATTTCAGAAATTTCTATTTATATACAAGAAATTTCCATTTATATTACAGAAATTCATATGTTTCAGAAATTTTTATTGTATTCAAGAATTTTAAATTTTTATTTCAAAAATTTTCTAAATGCTTTTCTAAATTTCCATCTAGATTTAAAAATTTTATATTTGCTATTAAGAAAATTTTATTTTAATTTAAAAATAAATCCATGTATATTTTAGAAATTTCCAATTGTATTTCAAAAATGTGCATTTTTATTTCAAAATTTTCTAAATTCTTTTCAGAAAATTCATTTATATTTCCATCATTTATAAAATTTTGAAATAAAAATGGAAATTTATTAAATACAGTTGGAAATTTCTAAAACATAAATAGAAATTTCTGAAATATAAATAGAAATTTTTTCTTGTATAAAAATAGAAATTTCTGAAATGTAAATTTAAATTTCTGAAATACAATTTGTATTTTCTAAAATAAAAGTGTTCAGAACTTTGAACATTTTTTGACATAAAAATTTTGATTTTTTTTAACAATACTACAAAATAAAGTTCAGAAGTTGATTTACATCATTTTCAATTGTATTTCAGAAATAGTTAACTGAGTTTCAAAAATAGTCAATTGTATTGCAGATTTTCCAATTGTATTTCAGAAATACATAGTCAAATGTATTCATTCATCTTTATTCTGCTTAAATCAGCTCTGAAAAGATACATGAATTCACTGCATCTTTATAGCGCTTTAATCAGCGTTCTAAAGACACATGATTTCAGTGCATCTTAAGAGAGCTTAACTCCTTAACTCGAGTTTCCTTTCCAAAAGCTGCTGCCAGTTCAGCAACATTTCTGCTGGGGTTTAACCTTTTGTTAAAACTTTGGTTTTAAAAGTGTATGTCTGTTTACTACTTTTATACTACTTGTAAGAGTTTGATTTTATTTTAAATAAATCAATAATAATGGACCACTTTAGACTTATTTTTGTGGGAATATTTGAAAAGAAAAATATACGTAAACAATTCTCAGACTAATGAAGAGCTACACATCAACATTTCGAGATGCTCGAAAAAGTAATGGAAACGCTTAAAAAAGGCGCATGCAAATTGTCCATTGTCCAGTTATTTGACTTCCAATATCTGGCAACCCTAGCAGTGACACATTTCCCAACTGGGGTTGTATAATATTTTAAGCAGCAACATTTGGAAACGCTGGAACTGCTCATTTTGTAAGGTTCGTTAAAAAAAAAAGTTCATAAGCCAAAAAAATGGGGGAGGTCCGATAACATCTAGGGCAGAGCTTCTCACTAACTTTTGCTTTGCGACCACTTTTCAATTTTTTAAAATTTTCGCGACCCCCAAACATAAAAAAAAACAAAAATTCAATTAAAAAACGTCTAAAGCAGAGCTTCTCACTAACTTTTGCTTTGCGACCCCTTTTCAATTTTTCAAAATTTTCGCGACCCCCAAACATAAAAAAAAAAAAATTTAATTAAAAAACGACTAAAAAATAAAAGAAAAAACAGAATTATTGTGAACTTTGACGTTAATTTTCTCAAACATTTAGAAACCAAGTCCCGAACTACGGCATTTTATATCGAAACTTACTATCTTCATCAATTTTTTTTTTCGGAAAATAATAGAAAAACACCAGTCAGAAATGAAGAAATGTTTACCAAGAAAGCATTTAAAGTCCAATTTGGAGTAATGATTGTTTTTTTTTATGATCACGAATCTAGATCCATTATTCGGATCCAGATTTGGAATCTGCATTAAAAAGTAAATCGAAAAAAGTGGTCAGATCCCAGACATATCCGAAAATTTCACAAACAAAGCTCTTCAAATGCACAAGAATACGTTTTTGTGAACTTTGCCTTTAATTTTCTCAAAAAACTAACGTACTAGAGAAATTTGGAACCCAGATTCGGAATTAGCATCGAAAAGTCAATAGAAAACGAAATTTTAGATCCCAGACTCAGCCAAAACACTTCACAAATAAGTGTTGGGCATCCCGAGAAATTAACAACTGCACAGTGATTACAGAGGGACCTTAAGTGATGGAAAAATTATTTTTTCTTTAATAAAAGTATTTGTATATTTTTATAACACAACAATAAAAAAATGTGTTTTAAATTTACCAAAATTTAAGGTTTTAACAAATTTGTTCGCGACCCCCCTGAAACTCTTCTGCGACCCCCTGGGGGTCGCGACCCACCGTTTGAGAACCATTGATCTAGGGGTAGCTCATAGGAGTCAAAATTGGGCGTGAAAAGGTAAAAATCCACAAAAAACCCCATAACTCTCCTGGAGGGGTATAATAAGAGACCGACACCATTAATTTTTCGCTACGAATATTTTTCCCAAACTCTCCACTCCCCTCTTCACTCCCTAAGGGGACTTCCATACAAAGGTTCAAATTTCAAATTTGTTCCTCCTTCTGCTCTAGATAACCTTGAAGTGACCCGAGAGGAGTCAAATGTATGACCGACCCTCAATATTTTTTCAACCTTTCAATCCTCACAAAGTGAGCGGCTGTAGCGTTTTTAAATCTTGCTGCTTAAAATCTCATACAACACTATCCCATCCTTAATAAACAGTTTAGGAAGTACCAAACGCAGTACGTATCTACATCCAACTTTAAATGAAATGTCAGAATTGAAACAAACAAATCGTACGTATATTTTTGCAAGGATGATGATTAAAAACAAAATAATAATAATAAATGCAATCCCAATATTTATGTGTATTCCACATTACAAGACCGATAAGGCCCTGAAGTGTAACAATTTTGTAATAACCTGTAAAATGTTAAATTGCACTGAGAATATTGCAAATACATGGAGTATCGCACTGCAGCATCAGTGTATCTGTAATAGTAGCAGCAAGCAGCAGCTACTAATCTCTATAAAAATATGTACAAACGTGTCAGTTGAATATTAATGCCTTCGAGGTGTGTACTGAAATGTCATTTGTTGAAATGCTTGTTAACAAGAATTCCATTTGTGTAGTAAAATTAATTTAAGTTCGCAGTTCTTATGAATGCAAATATTTAAAATAAATATTAATCGGTTACCAAAAATGCATTCGCATTCTTTTCTACTTCAGAATTTGTAAATATTTAGAACTTAGTTGATGAATTTCGCGACAGGCCCCATACAAAAGTAAATAGACATTTAGTAGAAAATAAGTACTTCTAATTTTTTTTGAACTTCCAACTACTTCCCTACTGAATATGTATAGGGCTGTCACGAAAATCACCACTTAGTTTCTGAATATCTACAAACTCTGTAGTAGAAAAGAAAATTCCAAACGAATTCGTAAGTCTGCAGCATTCAGTTGGCTTGTTATTTGTGTTCCCAGTTGTCAGAGTTTTCGAGTCATCCTCAGTGACGGCGCGGTGACATGTCACCGTCACTACTGAGTTGATGACAGTTTCAAATAAATTTTCAAAATGTCCTCACTCAAAGTCAGCAGTAGTCATGACATGCTGACTTCCTGGAGACATATTACCTAAGACTTATTTGGGCAGATGTCTGATTTGTCGTATTTCCTTTAGTTTTTACTTTTTATTATTATTTTATTAGCCAAGGGGTGATCTAGCCCTAACGGCCTGCACTGCTACTCTTTTGGGTCTTTGTGCCAAGATCCATAAATTTAATTCAAACTCTGTTCAATGTTCACATAAAAAAATATGGAGGAAAATAATTTAAGTAATCACTTGTTTAAATTAAAAAAAAAAATTAGTAATTTTTTAATTGACTCAATTAAAAATTTACTCAAAAATTTAAAAAAGATTTTAAGTAAATAATTTAATAAAAATGTCATAGTTTTTTAATTGTTTTTTTTAACTTTCATAGTTTTTTGAATTCTCGTTTAGTTTATGGTTTTTTGTATATGAAAGTTTGTAATCGTCTTTATAACATTTTCCTATGTCTTTGAGACATAAATATGTTTGGTAAAGTTTGAAAAAACAAGATTTTTGATTTTTTTTTTTTTTTTTTGTAAAAAAATTTAAAACTTTTTTAAACTTTTAAAAAAATTAAATTGATAAATTTTAAGTAAATTTTTACTTGACACAACTAAACAGTTACTTAAAAAAATAATTTTTTGGCAAACATTTAATAAGTTTTTATTAAAAGTTTACTCAATACTATTAAATCGTTTAGTGGTGCAAAATTGAGAAATTTTTTATTCAATAGTATTAAAAATGTACTCAAATATTTTTATACCCTCCACTCTAGTGATATATATATTTCGTGAATTAATTAGATAAAAAACACGCTAACTTTTGAAACACAGTTCTGATGATGCTGAAGCATATATATTTGTCGTTCCCTTGGCCTAGTTCGTATTAAATTTCAGCCAAATCGGTTCAGTGGTTCAAATGTTATTAGCAAAACCTTGAATTTCAGATTAGTTTCACCTTTAATTCATGTGTTGAAAACCCGTTTTAAAAACATTGGTAAGTCACAAAAATATTTTACAACGTATTTTTGTCACACAAAAATATTTTTATATTAAAAAAAAAAAAAACTCGAAAAAAATTTTACACTCAAAAAAAATTTAGTAATTTTTTTTTTTTGTTTAAAAATTACAAAAAAAGTTGTTTTACACAAAATAAAATATTTCTAATCAAAAATGTTATTTTTTCACGTTAGAAAATTTACTATTACTTAAAAAGGGCATTGTGGAGGGTATTCATAGATTCGGCTAAGTCGAATTTAACTTCTCTACTTGTTTTTATTTTTTCAGTGTTCCTAATGAACATTATAACAGATAATGGTGAAGCTAGCTTTTTATCCGCAAAATTAAGCAATTCCCTGTCTAAGAACCGTCTTCTGATCCTAAAAATTGCGACGCACTCACGCAATATGTGTTGCGTTGTTTCCACTTCCTCCAGACAAAGTCGTCACAAAGACGATGCAATGAAATGTCACTTTTGGTGTGATTAAGAATACTTCCATATGATAAGTAGTGGCGCGATTAGTTCTTTGGATACTCGTAGACCTCCTGAATTTTCCCACAAGTTTAAGAAGTCGGTCCTTTCCAAACCCTTAATCTTGGTCGAGAAGATGGACCAATTTACCCTACAATAGGGTTCGGGTACGGTCATAGGCAGGGACGTGCCGTGAGGTTTTCATCAGGGTGTTCACCATTAATATAAAATTAACCTAACAAGGCACAACTCAATTTTTGGAAGAGAAGTATCACGTTTTGTCATAAAAAGATTTTTAACACAAAACTAACACAAGTCCTTAATTAATTGAATTTTTTCCGCAAAATTAAAAATTTTTAGAACTTGTTCTGAAATGACTTTCGGTGCACAGTTACAAAAAGTAAGCTTATACCCACCCTTATGCTTATGGTTTAAAAAAAATATTTTTAAGAATAATGCACATATCCAGGGCTATATCTTGTCGGCCCAACAAGAAAAAAAAATTTTTACTGCCCTTTTCAAGAAATTTTGCTTTTTCAATACACAAAAAGTACAAAAAACAAAAGGTTCTAGAAATTTGTTGATCGCAGATTTGGAATTAAAAGATGACGGTCCATAAGGATCACAGTTGAGTTATTTTAATTTAAAAATGCGATTTAGAATCACGACGTTAATTTGTCTATAAAATTAAGTCCTATTTTTGACACCAATGTAAAAATACGTAATAGTGGAATGAAAAAAAGTACTAAATTTGGGGTTTTGCATTTTCAAACGCGATTTTCTGAAAAACGATACGCGACAGAAACAATTGGAAGTCAAATTTTAAATCAGGAATTCAAAATAAATATAGTTTATGTATTGCAATTGCTGGAAAAGTGAATTTTTCTGAATATGTAGAGTTGTGTGATTTAATGGAAAGTACACTCGTTGACACACTAAAATAATTGTGTAATTAACTTTATTATTTTACTTAAAAAATTAACCAGTAAATTTGTTTTTAAATAAAAATATTCGTATCTTTAAGAATTCCTACATCTGTATTTAAAAAAATTGTTTTAATACGAATTTTGCGTTACAATTAATGTTGGCGCAATATAATTTCTTTTGCCAAAAATAAATGGCAAAACGTAATGCACCCTATTTTCTTTAATTGAAAATATTAACAATCGCCGAAAAATTTTCTTCCTCACATCATCACAATAAAATTAACGTGCATCAAACAAACCTTCATGTTTTTCAATATATAAAACAAAAAAAAATATTTTTTTTGTTGTTTAAAACCAAAAAACATGTAAAAAGGTGTGTTTTTTAGACAACCATTTGGCAACCTTGTATGAAAAATTTAAATGATATCTGTAATGACAATCATAGATAAAATCCCAAAGTATTATATGGCTTTTAAATTAAAGCAATAGCTCTTTCCAGTAAAAAGATATCACCTCTTAAAGTTACGTGTGCTACTTAATTTGTCGCACAAAAATGCCTTTAAAAATTTATATTTTGTTTGTAGTAGTTGTTGTAATTTAACACTAGCTGAGTGTGCGCAACAAAGTTAAGAACAACCCAACAACTTCGTTTGTTCTTTAAATTTTGTCGCACATTCACTTAACTGTTGGAAACAATTGCATTAATGCTTAAAAATTTGGCATAACTTTTTTATGAAACGACGGAAAATAAAAAATGATATACCAACTGAAAGTGTACATTTTCTGCTATGAGAACATGTCGAATTATATGTGCGAAAATATTTTTGAACCTTTGAAAAAAATTATGCAAATATAAAACTGACTTATTTGAGGGAAAAATGCTAGGTGTTCAGAGAACACCTCCGCACATTAGACGGAACGTCACTGGTCATAGGAGTAGCGGAGGCATTTATAGCAAGCTCATCTGCTATCTCATTACCCTAAAACCTCTGGGACCAGGGATCGAAAATAGGGTAATTTGGTTTCGCCCTGCCAGCTGTTGAAGGGTATCAAAACATTCAAGTGTCAGTTTGGATTTAAATTCCCAAGAGGACAGCGCTTGAAGTTCTGCCTGGCTATCATAGAAGATTGAAATATGAGTACCCTTCATACCCTTTGCAACAACTCTAGCGCATACTAAGTAGTCTGAATTTCAGCCTGAAAAACTGTAGGCCACCTACCCATTGGTTCGGAGATCCGCGTGTTTGGGTCGTAGACACCAGCGCCAACTCCAGAGGACATTTTTGAGCCGTCAGTATACCAGTTTAGGCTTCCAGTGTCCACATATGGACCACCTTCATCTCACTCTGGTCTACTCGGTATCACGATATCAAATTTCCGTCCAAAGCGAAGCACAGTTTTTATCCTATCTGCCGCCATATCCAGGATTTCTCTAATTTCTCTATGCAGTTGAAGAAAGCATATTGGAGTGGCCGCTCAAGCTGCGAGGGTCAGAGTAATCGAAAGTTTTTACTTTTACCCATTTTCCTTTATAATTTATCTTTCTCATATTAAGAAAATAAAATTTCGCCTTTTTTAGTCACAACTGGATTTGAACCTGGAATCTGCAGTTTACTGTTTCCACACCTTGTTCCAAACTTAATTTTCCAAATTGTTTCTCTATTTATTACTTTTATACCCCAGCAGAAATAAATCAAGATTTTGGCGACACAGCATCTGTTTATAGCATACCGTAGCGCATCCAAAGAGCGCTCTTAGGGATGCAGTAAAAGGAAGGGGAAAAAATTTTAATTTTTTTTTAAGATTTTTTATATAAAACTTATAATGTGTAATTATTTTTTGATAAAATTTCACACTTGCTTTCCTTTTTAATATTTTTAACACTTTTTGAATAAAAAAACATGAGTTTTAGACAAAGACACATGATTTGACTGCATCATTATTGCGCATTAATCAGCGCTGCAAAGAGCGCTTCAATCATAGCATCTTTGACCGCTGTTCCCAAAAAAAAACCCCTAAAAAATGTGAAAATGAAAATTTCCGATATTTTTTTGATGTTCACTTCCGATTTTTTTTTTTCAATTTGTTTCACATAAATAAAGTTTTTTAAAGTAAAACGAATGAATTTTTTTGTTATATTTTTTTAAATTTTAGTTATTTGATTTCAACTTTGAATTTACAGCATCTTTATTCTGCATAAATCAGCTCTACAAAGATACATGAATTCACTGCATCTTTAATCTGCTTAAATCAGCGCTAAAAAGATACATGAATTTACAGCATCTTTATTCTGCTTAAATCAGCGCTCTAAAGACACGTGATTTCAGTGCATCTAAAGAGCGCTGTTTCTGTGTATCCAACTAGCGCTCTAAAGTGGGACATCGCCTTAGGGAATCATGCATGAATTCAGCGCAATTGGATGCGCTCCTTTACTCAAGTTCCCCTTCCAAAAGCTGCTGAACGTTCAGCAAAATTTCTGCTGGGACTACTTGTAAGATTTTTATTTCGTCAAAGACGAATTGGTTAAAGTATAAAATATATATAAGTAGCCACATCCAAATTAACACATATTTGGAATGTGAGGGGGATATTGGAGAATGTGTTCAGGAGTTTACGTCCATTCAGAGATCTGCAGCAGAGTGCCCTTCGACCGTTACTCCTAATCGTAGTTTTCATGTTTCAAACTCAGAAATTGAGCAACTATTGGCCATCAAGAGAAGGCTAAGAAGGGAATGGCAAAACAGTAGATCTCCTGTCGCAAAGCAGAGGCTGTCTGAAGCTACTGTAGTGCCCGTCACTACATTCGACACTGTTTTATATTTTTATATTTTTATACTTGTTAAATAACTTGTTTCCAAAAATATTTGGAAAACTAGTTTGTATTTCCTTTTTCCGTTAAATTTGATTTTTCTACAATTCTCATTCCAATTTCGTTTCTTGAATTTAAATAAACAATTTTTATATAAAATATGAAAAACAATTGAATTATAACTGAATTTTCATTTAGTTCGGTTTGAGTCCATATTAATTATTTCTGAGAAATAATAATTGTTGTACAATGAGAAAATCTGAAAAAAATCAAGTGACAACACAGGCTAAGTGGAGATGTCGACAGCTTTCGGAAGATGCCACCCTTCCATCATCAGCACTCCTTCGATTGCCACACACTTAATGTGTGTCAGATTAAAATTAGCCATTTAAATGAAACTTTTGAAGAAATTAAGAATTGGAATTACTCCTCTTTGTGTTGAATAATCCCTATTCACCATTAATTCGTGTTGTATTCATTTGGCAGAAACTTAATCCATCTTAACTTTTAACAGAGTTGTATTTTTCCCATTGTTAACCCTTAGTAGGACTTTTCAAATCTTGAAAAATGTCCGTTAGGTTTGAATTTTTGTTTCATATTTCTAATTCTTAGAAATATTACTAAATTGCAATGTACCTTATGAGTTGTGTATTAATTGTGTTTATATATTGTTGGACTGTATATTTTATAACTGAATTTTCATTTAGTTCGGTTTGAGTCCATATTAATTATTTCTGAGAAATAATAATTGTTGTACAATGAGAAAATCTGAAAAAAATCAAGTGACAACACAGGCTAAGTGGAGATGTCGACAGCTTTCGGAAGATGCCACCCTTCCATCATCAGCACTCCTTCGATTGCCACACACTTAATGTGTGTCAGATTAAAATTAGCCATTTAAATGAAACTTTTGAAGAAATTAAGAATTGGAATTACTCCTCTTTGTGTTGAATAACCCCTATTCACCATTAATTCGTGTTGTATTCATTTGGCAGAAACTTAATCCATCTTAACTTTTAACAGAGTTGTATTTTTCCCATTGTTAACCCTTAGTAGGACTTTTCAAATCTTGAAAAATGTCCGTTAGGTTTGAATTTTTGTTTCATATTTCTAATTCTTAGAAATATTACTAAATTGCAATGTACCTTATGAGTTGTGTATTAATTGTGTGTATATATTGTTGGACTGTATATTTTATAACTGAATTTTCATTTAGTTCGGTTTGAGTCCATACTAATTATTTCTGAGAAATAATAATTGTTGTACAATGAGAAAATCTGAAAAAAATCAAGTGACAACACAGGCTAAGTGGAGATGTCGACAGCTTTCGGAAGATGCCACCCTTCCATCATCAGCACTCCTTCGATTGCCACACACTTAATGTGTGTCAGATTAAAATTAGCCATTTAAATGAAACTTTTGAAGAAATTAAGAATTGGAATTACTCCTCTTTGTGTTGAATAACCCCTATTCACCATTAATTCGTGTTGTATTCATTTGGCAGAAACTTAATCCATCTTAACTTTTAACAGAGTTGTATTTTTAAGAATTAGAAATATGAAACAAAAATTCAAACCTAACGGACATTTTTCAAGATTTGAAAAGTCCTACTAAGGGTTAACAATGGGAAAAATACAACTCTGTTAAAAGTTAAGATGGATTAAGTTTCTGCCAAATGAATACAACACGAATTAATGGTGAATAGGGGTTATTCAACACAAAGAGGAGTAATTCCAATTCTTAATTTCTTCAAAAGTTTCATTTAAATGGCTAATTTTAATCTGACACACATTAAGTGTGTGGCAATCGAAGGAGTGCTGATGATGGAAGGGTGGCATCTTCCGAAAGCTGTCGACATCTCCACTTAGCCTGTGTTGTCACTTGATTTTTTTCAGATTTTCTCATTGTACAACAATTATTATTTCTCAGAAATAATTAATATGGACTCAAACCGAACTAAATGAAAATTCAGTTATAAAATATACAGTCCAACAATATATAAACACAATTAATAAACAATTGAATTTTAAATTATTGTTTCTGTAAAGACAGTCGAGCTCAGGCTCTAATTATAATTATGTATTATAATTTTTTGATTTGTTACATATGGTTTTGAATTGAGAAAAGTGTGAAAGAAAAATTTTAATTTTTCTAAAAATTTAAGACATCCTGGTTTGTTTCTTACTAGTTTCATATTATCCAGTTATAATAATCTTCAGAAAAACTTTTAATGTCAAATTTATTTAGTTAATAGTCAATAAAACTCTATATGTGAAAATTATTTACAGATCGCAGCCGACAAGGATTGAACTCATCATCATCTGTAATACTTTGCTATTAACTGCTTGTAACGTACAATCACTCTACACTCAAAATAATTCTACAGTAAAAGGTTTAGTAAGTGATATTGTAACAAAATCTACTAATTGGTTACTAATTTTAGTATCTTCAAAGTACTAACATTAGTAATTTTTGCTGGTTTTGACTAATATTAGTTAAAAATTTTAGTATTGGTTACCAATTTCTGCACTAGGTCCTTTTGGACTAAAATTAGTAAAATTTTTAGTATTGAATACCCACGTTTTTTTTTGGGTGTAGAGTCTAGACCGATACGCCAAGTTGGCTGTTAAGCAAGTATCAACTAAATCTGATTTTTTCAATTCGAGTGTGGTTGTTGCTGTTGTTTTTTCTAAATTTTATTTACCAGAAAAATAATTCATTATAAAGACAACAAAGCTACAAGAAACCTTAGAAGTGCCCTTTATTTGGAAGAGGATCGCATAAATAGCGTTTATGTGGAAAATCTATTGCATACAAGTTTAGCAAACTATTCACTGTGGAAAGCTGCTAAAATTAAACCACCGGTAGAGGGCGAAACACCGCTGAGAAAGCAATGTGGCAATTGGGCACGCAGTGAAGAGGAGAAAGCATACACTCAAAATAATTCTGCAGTAAAAAAATTAGTAAGTGCGTTGGTAACCCAAATCTACTAATAAGTTACCAATTACCAGTATTACAGTAGTTTTTTTAGTATCTTCAAAGTGCTAAAATTAGTATTTCTTACTGTTTATGAGTAATTTTTGTTGGTAGTTGGTTTTACTAATTTTTTTACTATTTTTAGTTCATAAAAGTACTAATATACAGTAATTTATTAGGTTTTTAATTTATTTTTGTTAGTAATAATTCTGTAAGGGGGCGCTTGTTTACAAGCAGAGCTACCAACTGTTTTTGCTGCAAAATCGTTAAATTTTAATTCAGTGTTGCCATTATGTTACATTTCGGGTATTTGCTGGTGCTTTTTTGGTTTTGCCGTTTTTTAAATACGTGTTTTTAAAGATAAGGTATTTACGGTGTTTTTCCATTTTTTTTAATTTGTGATTTTTATATTATCAATAGATTTTGCTGAAATTTGAAAGTTAAGCCCAAGACCTAATGAAATTGGGAAAATTTGATCCATGTTTGGACCTTGGCCTCATACAAACAACCCCTTTAAATTTGAATTAAGTGACTCTAACAATTGATTTAAATTGTACCGACGAGGAACTTTCGGTTGTGGCGACTCGCCCCATTTGCTTGCCGACGGCGGCGTTTGCTCTCAATCGTCGGCTAATTAAAATTTTTGGTTTTGGAGTTGTATTTTTGTAATGACGCAATCAATATATGTATTTTTGATAGAGTTAAATAAAGAAAATTGGGGTTTATTTTCGTAAAAATTTCAATACAATTTATTGTTTTTACAAAACCAATTTACACAGAATTTTGAACAACGCTATGCGTTGTGATCGAATGTGATTTCATCTTAGGTGTGAATTAGGTATAAGTTCATGTAGTGTGAACGTGTCCTTACTCTATACAGGATTAATGATTTTTTGGGATAAGACTCAAAATAATGCATGAACCTTCGTAATGCATGAAAAATTAAAAAAAAAATTAAGGCCTATGGTAAACGGTACACTCAAAAAAAAAGTGAACTAAAATCTGGGAAAATTAACTAAATTTTGAGAAAAAGAGGGAATGATTTGGCTCCAAAGATTTTTTTTCTTGGTTGTAGTTCATAATTTTCCAAAAAATAAGGAAAACAAAGTTATTTAATTTTAACCCAATTTTAACTAGAAAATGGGAAAAATTATACTTCACATTTAAGAAATAGATTGGGTCTAGACCCTGGACCCATGGGTTCGGACCCCATTTAACTCGAGACCCCGTTGGGTCCTTTAAGGGTCCCCATAGATTTTGAACCAAAATTTGTGTCCGTTTCGCTCTAACTTGCTTAGTTTTTGAGATACGGTAATAAGGGGTCTGATAGGGTCTTGAGAATCTTAAAAACCGAATAACTCAAAAACTGTTAATCGGAGGGATTTTGGGTATTTTGCGGAAGTGTTCTACGAGGCAAGAGCTACAAAAATGCCGTTGGACTTTTTCTCGTGTTGGCAGTATTTACCGAGATATGGGCATATATAAAATCTCGGGAATTTCAAATTTTAGATCCGAAATTAGGGTCTTGAGACCCCGACAGATATGCAGAGCTAGGCTATTCCATATTTTTCTTTGTAGTCTTTCTTTTGAAAATTTCATCCGTTTCACTCTATCTCGCTTAGTTTTCGAGATATCGCCATTTTGAATTTTTAACTAAATTCTAAGAAGTTATTTACTAAATTCTCAGAAGTCATTAACTAAATTCTAAGAAGTACACTTCCTCAATTCAAAGAAGAGAAATACGATGATATTTTTTTTAGTAAATTTTAACTAAACTTGAACTAAATTGTTTTTTAAGAAATATGTCTTAAAAATAAAGATACCATTCTTAGATTTGTGGAAAATTTCTTTGGCAGTAAGAATTTTTTTCCTAATATTTAAAAAATCCATTTAAAGAAAACTTTGAACTAATTATAAGTAAATGAACTAAAATTTTTTCCTCATAGTTAAGAAAATTTCTCATTTTTAAGTTAAATTTAACTAAATTTTAGGAAAATTCATGATAAATTTTCAAAGACATTTTTTCCTTAAATTTAGTTATGTCTTTTTTTTCAGTGTAGGGAACAACTAGTACATATTTTTCCATTTTTTGTGGCTATGCATTACATGGTAATGCATACCGTTACTCCCAGTAGACTTAGTCGCCGATATTCAGTTAAAAGAAGCATATCCCAGCAAAACTTAGATTACCAAATAAGGTATAAAATAAGGTATATGATCTCTTATTTTATACATTGCAGCATTGATGATTTTAACAGGCGATGAGACTCAAAGTAATGCATCCACATTATCACATAGAATACCAGTAAGGTATAAAATAAGTCATAAATTTATAACGAAGAATACCAGTAAGGTGTAAAATATATGATATTTTATAGGTTACGAGTAAGGTATATAATATAGCATACCAGAACGTAATATATAAGGTGTTACGAGTAGTGAAAAAGTAATTTTGTATTAAATTTACTCACGTGATTGTAAGTGAGTGTAAGTAGATATAATATGCTAGTGAGTGTGTGTCGTTAGAAATTTCTTGTCGTGAGCCCATCTCTAGTTTAAACTTATGCATTTTTTATAAAATAATTATTTTTTATGTTATTGTAATGCATTATGCATTTAATTATAAATAATGCATTATTTCAAACTTTAAAATAATACATAATGTAACCAAATATAAATCATCCATGATATAATGTTTAGAAATAATAAATATGAAATACATTTTTCCAATAATCATGCATTACGTAGCAAATTATTAATAATGCATTATTTTTCACTTTAAAATAATACGTTGTGGAACAAATGTTTGGTAAGACATCCTAAAATAATGCTACAAATAAGGTATATACATTACCTGGTAATGTGTTATATAATCACTACCCATTACCAAAGTTTTGCTGGGTATTTCTCTCAAAATTGTTTTATATGTGTTTTTTCGAGTAATTAAAAAAAATATCCAATGGGTCCATGGTTGGACTTTCCTACTTGTATTTGTGTAAAAACTTTTTGGTACATATTTTCTAAATTTTTTTACAACTACGTATTTTTTTAAATATTTAATTTAATTAATTTAATTTTTTTAAACAATTTTGTTTACTTGCAAAATAAAGTAAAATGCATAAAAATTAAACTGATAAAATACCCAAACATTTCATTAAAACAGTTCTGTGGCTTGATAATTGAATGTAATAAAAAAAGTTTGTTTTAAATTTAATGTTAACCATTATCTTAATATTATTTGAGTAATATGAATGTAATATTATTTTTACTTTTGATTGTGTCACCTAATTTATTTAATTTATAATAAAAACAAATATTTTTTTTTGCTTTTTATGCTTTTTACCTTAAAAAGCACATTTTCCATTTTTTTTTTTTTTAATTTTCTCTTTTTTCTTGGCGCTGATTTTTGTTTGGTAAATTTTAACCCTTTTCCTACGATTTTTGCGTTTTTTTTTTTCATATTGATAATGGCAACACTCTTTTTAATAGCGACCAAATGCTCCTTCACAATTCAGCAGCAAGCAGCAGACAGCAAAAATTAAGAGTACACTATTTAATTATAATTTCACTAAAATGCCGTATTTTTTATTTCTTAACATTGCAAAATCACACATCAAGTTGCAAATACAATAAGTACAGCTTTTATAAATTTATAATTAAACAGGTACTTTATATTTTTTGCCGTCTGCTGCTTGCTGCTGCAGTGTGTGCGAACACTACGTTTGCTCGCATTAACTGCAGTGCTACCAACTGTTTTTTCTGTTTGTTTAGTGCGAAAAAGAATTAGAAAAAGTAACAACGCGATACCCAGTCACGGAGTGTTTGTAAAAAAAATATATGTTAAATTTATTTAATTAAATTGTGTTAAAGTAATTAAATATAAATGTTCTTTATTTATTTAAATATGTACATTAAATAAAATGCAATTAATAATAAAACTACATCAGGTTTTTTGTTAAATCGTTTTTTATTTCATTGATTGTGTAAGAAAAAAATTCAAGCTGAAGAAGAATATTATGGATACACACACGTATACAAAAAAAATGTATGTATAAAAAAAGCACCCTCTGAAGTAAAATGTTTGTACATACATTTGAACATGTATTGAGAAAATATTATTTCTTTTTTTTATTTTTAGCAATCGTTTACGTGGTACAAGCAACGCTACATTTTTTTAAACAGCTTAAGAAGACATGTAATTAAGTATATCTTATAACCGAAGTGAAATAAAAATGCATTTATATATAACTTTTTTCTGATTTTTATTTACTAAAATTGATATAGGTAGTTGTTTTATTAACTAAAATTAGCAATTTTATTTACTAAAATTAGTATTTTTTTTTACTAAATAGGGCAAAAATTTGAAATATTTATGATTTTTTTAGTAATTATATTTACTAAATTTGTAGTAAATTGCAGTAATATTTACTGTTTTTTTAGTATTTTTCATGTACTACATATTAGTAACAAATTTTAGTATTGATTACCAATTCCTGCACTAGGTCCTTTTGGACTAAAACATTAGTACTCGTAGCTAAATTTTTAGTATTGAATACCCACGTTTTTTTTTTTGAGTGTACTCATTTGCAGAACATGTAAGAACTTTCTTTGAGCCAAACTTTGCGGAGAATAACTTTACACTCCCAGAACTGCCTCTGCACATGGATCATAGTAATATATTGTTTGACGCCCAAGATGTTGAGACAACGGCGTATGCAGGTCTGTTTTTTCAGGGCCCAACAACAACAACAAAAAAATTTTTGTTATTTTTTTCGTGAGATTTGTGTTTTCCAATACATATAAAAAAAATATTTTTTTGTTGTTGTTGTTGGGCCCCCCCTCTGTATACGCCGATGTGTTGAGACAATTATTCGAACGCATATAAGCGCAAAGAAAGCGCCTGGGTATGACTTAGTCACACCAAACATGATAAAAAACCTACCATTTGTAGCGCACTCAAAAAAATAAAACTGTAAAGTTAACAATCTTTTTTAGTTAAGTTGAGTTAACTGGCATTTTAGCAAATTTTTAGTTAAAATCAGCGTTTTAACTACTTTTTTTAGTTAAGTTCAATTTACGAAAATACAAGTTTTGAACAAATTTTGAATTAATTTTTTTTGTTAACTTTAAAACTGAGTTAACGAATTTTTACTAATTAATTTGCTGATTTTTCGTAACATATTTGTTAAGTGAAAAGAGTGATCACTATTTAAGAAATTTATTGTGTAGCCTCCTATGCAAATCTCATAAGTTCTACTTAAGCTGAACTTAATGCTGTGAAAAAATAGAAAAAAATAAGTGAAGTGTAAGTTTTTAAAGTGTTCGGTGAAATAAAAAAAAAAATGTCAACCTAAAAATGTAAAAAAAAAAAAATTACAAAATATTTTGTTAATTTTAGTTTACGAAAAGTAACAAAAATTTTAGCTGAATTCAACTAATTTTTTTGTTAATATATGTACATAAAAACGTTACGAAATTTCAGCTTAATTTTTAGTTAAAGTTACGGTTTTTTTTGCTATATTCATTCTACGAAAAGTTAGCTAAATATTTTTAGTTAAATTAACTAGAAATTTAGTAGGCCCAAAATCAGGTGCTTTTTTAGTTAAATTTAACTAAATTTTTTGCTAACTTTACAGTTTTTTTTTTTGAGTGCGGTTACTGTTCTTACAAAAATATTTAATGCAATCTTGCAAAAAGGTTACTTCCCAGACATATGGAAAATTTCTCAGATCAAAATGATTCCCAAGCCTGGAAATGATTTAACTTTAACTTCGTCATACAGACCTATAAGTTTACTTCCGTGCCTTTCAAAATTATTTGAAAAAGTTCTTCTTCAAAAGATTCTTCCAATAATGGAAAATAATGATAGCATTCCTGCTCATCAGTTCGGCTTCCGCGAAAAACATGGAACCATTGAGCAAGTTAACCGCATAACTTGCGTGATAAGGAAAGCCTTTGAAGAAAAGAAATATTGCTCAGCCGTTTTTCTGGATGTCGCTCAGGCATTCGATAAAGTATGGCACGAGGGTCTTTTATACAAAGTAAAATGTCACTTACCAATGATTACACACAAGCTCATAGAGTCTTACCTCCTCAATCGCTACTTCAGAGTGAAATATAAGAAAGCTACAACTTTAGATTATAAAATTAATGCAGGTGTTCCCCAAGGAAGTGTGCTCGGCCCTGTTCTTTACCTTATATTTACGTCGGATTTGCCGACATCTGAACATATTACAACGTCAACATTTGCAGATGACACTGCCTTGTTAAGCACTCACTCAGATCCACCTCCTTGAGACTAAACAATCACCTTACAGCTATGGAGATGTGGTTCAAGATGTGGTTCTGAGCCTTGTTAAGCACTCACTCAGATCCACCTCCTTGAGACTAAACAATCACCTTACAGCTATGGAGATGTGGTTCAAGATGTGGTTCTGAGAGTGTTTGTTATTCACTTGGACAGACGTCTCACATGGCGAAAACACGTAGAAGCCAAGAGTCTTCATATGAAGCTAAAAGCCTGCCAATTACATTGGATAATTAACAAACATTCTAAACTTAGCCTTGACTCAAAAGTCACCCTGTTTAATAGTATTTTAAAACCAATGTGGACTTATGGTCTCTAACTATGGGGTACATCCAGTATGTCTAATGTTGAGCTTATACAGAGGGCACAATCGAAAATTTTGAGAGTCATAACGGGTGCATCCTGGTATGTCGGAAATGTGAACATTGACAAGGACTTAAATATTCCGCTAGTTAGAGAAGAGTTTATAACAATCAGACTAAAATACGAGGAAAAGCTCGGCAACCACCCAAATCCATTGGCGAGAGCCCTTACTCGGACCCAAGCGCATACCAGACTGCAACGTGCAGATTTACCGCCCATTTAAATATGAGGCCCATCCTTCAAAATGGCTCTTAAGAAGTAACTAGTACTTAAGTTAGATTGTAAGATTTATTTGCTTAGGCCAAGAATGGGCAGATTCAATAATCTGAAAAATAAAGTATTTGAAAAAAAAAAAATATCTTTTTTTGGAAATTGGAGAGTTGCCCAGATTAAAAATTCTAATTTAATATACTGCTATCCTGAATTCTTAGAGGAATTGTCCACACTTTTAAAACAAACATTCATTGTTGACAATGTTATGGCATGTCATCAAGGATTACCTATGATTTGTCAGAACCTCAAGACATTTCCTCAAGGTATTACTGGGTTTTATAAGGAAATAAATTGAAATTCTTATGCAATCCTTATGAAATATATTGCTGATACACACTTGAGTAGATAAGCTCCTTCTCGAATCGGATCGAACTGAGGGACCTCGATGGTAATGGGTTCTTGTTACTGTCCCACGCTCAGTAAAATTTTAATAGTACATCTGCTCAGATGAGAGCCTCCAAACGTGTTCCTTACCTCTCTTTGGAAGAAAGTGAAAGACTCCAATGCGAAATAACGTCGCACAATCGATCTTGTTTGCATTGTTTATTCATAAAATCTAAAGATCAACCGATTAAGCATATAGAAAAAAGGATAATATCTGTTCTTTTTGTAGCAACATTCAGGAGCCACCCTGTATTTGTTTACATTTGTTATAGTTTTGAAGCACTCCGCAAGGAAGTGGTAATGACTTTATTCTTTATCGTGTTGAAATCACTGTTACTGCTACGTTTGTTGCGTTACCAGTTGAGTAATGAGCCCTTTACAAAAGTGGTGTTTGATAAATAAAATCCAATCATTACGAGTTAGTTTGTAAACCCGGGTGTTTTTCTTTCTATGCATATTATTTTGCATCTAAAAAATTTCAATCAATGAAATGCAACACCTTTTAGCAATAACGCCAGGTATTAATAATGTTGCTTCTGTTTTAGAATTTTATTTACCAATTTAAAAAGTAAAATATATTTTTTTGCTTATTTATGTTTAAGTAACTAACTATAAACATGCAGTTCTTTAGAGAAGGCTGAAAATGGAGATATATTTTATTTGGATGATTTTTTTTTTTCATTTTTCGCATGATATTGGATAACTTCGATTTTAAAATAAGAAGATAGTAAAACTTGATATATCCTCCAATCAAGTGATAGAGGTCTAGGACCCCATTACATAAATATATTTCAAATATATTTTTTGATCCATTACAAATATATTTCAAATATATTTTTTGATCCATTACAAATATATTTTTTGATCGATTTTGATACAATACTGCACCGATTTGGAAGATTATGACACCAAAGCTCGCATAATTCTTGTCAAAGGTCAGGGATCTAATGACATAAAACGAAAACGATTGACGATAGATAAACGACATCAAAATACATATCGTTCTGAAGGGAAATCTAATTCAGAACATTAAAAAATATGGAAACGTTTTGTTTAGTTTAAAAGAAACAAGACTCCAAAAATCGACGATAGTTAACTATCGTTTTACGTGATCACAGTCCAGGCTAATTGAAAAACTTCAACTTTTGTAAACCTGTGTAATGATACAATTTAATTGATTAGGTGCAAAAACTATAATTTATTTATTTGACAACATAAATGCGAAGCTAACTCCAGCTAACTCCCCTCTACGCCAAAAAAAAAACGCCAACACCATTTGTTTCTTGTAGCTTTATTACATGTCCGAGGGTTTCTTGTTTTTTTAGTAAAACAAAAAACGCACAGAAAAAAATATGGAGGAAATAAATTTGAGTAATCACTTGTTTAAATTTAAAAACAAAAATTGAGTAATTTTTTAATTGACACAATAAAAAATTTACTTAAAAATTTTAAAAACACTTTAAGTAAATAATTTAATAAAAATTTAATAGTTTTTTTAATTTTTTTTAAACTCTCAAAGTTTTTTGAAATCTCGTTTAGTTTATAGTTTTTTGTGTATGTATATGAAAGTTTGTAATAGTCTTTATAAAATTTTCCTATGTTTTTGAGACATAAATATGTTTGGTAAAGTTTGAAAAAACAAGTTTTTTGTTTTTTTTTTTGTAAAAAAATTTAAAACTTTTTTAAACTTAAAAAAAAAATAAATAGATAAATTTTGAGTTAATTTTTAATTGTGTTAATTAAAAATTTACTCAAATTTTTTTTCAAACATTTAATAAATTTTTATTAAAAATTTACTCAATACTATTAAATCGTTTACTGGTGCAAAATTGAGTAATTTTTTACTCAATAGTATTAAAAATTTACTCAAATATTTTTTTTATTTTTTTCTGTGCAAAAACTATAATTTATTTATTTGACAACATAAATGCGAAGCTAAATCCAGCTAACTCCCCTCTACGCCAAAAAAACGCCAACACCATTTGTTTCTTGTAGCTTTATTACATGTCCGAGGGTTTCTTGTTTTTTTTTAGTAAAACAAAAAACGCATAACAGGTTAAAAAATTTTGATCTTCCAATTGTATACCATCCACTTACAATTATTGGTTGAGGCAGTCCACACCAACAGTTTCACTACAGAAAAACCATAGTGGTTTCAATGAGATATCATTAACAAAATATTCGCCTTTAGGGTATTATTAAATACTACTAACAAAAATAAAATTAAAGATTAAAGTGGGCCTCGTAGGCATGGTCAAATATTGAAAATTTCATCATTTTTGCCTAAGTATCTTTATTTTATTATTAATGCCAATTAAAAAAGCACTTAAACTTTTTTTAAAAAAATATTTTTCATATGAACTCGTAGAAAAAACCTTGCCTTTGAGCACGTTTTCGTCTGTAACTTTGGAACCATATGAGTGTCCACACTGAAATTTTGATACAAATGTAGGAAAAGACTTGATTGTTATCATATATTTTTTTGAGAATTTAAAAAATATCGGATTTTGAGATATAGGTGTTTGAACATTAAACCTCGAAATATGATCTTTGACCTTTCATTACAAGAAAAAATTGTGCATGTCACTTTTAAGGTAATCCTTTCAGCTTTCAAATGGTACCTATTTGGTAATTGTGGGTTTTATAGTTTTAAAGTTATGGGTGACTTTGTATGTGCACCTTATTGAAAATTTGACGTTTTTGCCAATTTTTAAGCAGCCATATTTCGAAAACCGAAAGGTTTTGGAGCCAGAAAGGTAATGATTTTAGGAACACTATCCATTTGCAATATATTTGGCAAATTTTATTTAAATCGAAGGTGACAAATCCGAATGCTGTGTGGTTTGAGCTGGATTTGCCCAAATGCTTCATTTTATTCCTGAATATCAAATTTCACCGCTTTTTAAATTGTCTGTAGAATTTAAAAAAATGTTGCGAATAGTGTTATTACCGGGTTATTATACCGGTTTTTCACCAGTGAACAGAATACCTCTTCAGCGAAATTTTTACGCTTTTGTAAAGCCGGTGTGAAATTTATGTTTTTTTTATATGGAGTTTGACAGATTTTCACATAAAAACCGAGCAACTTACTTACCTTAAGGCTGATTAACTATACCCAGCAAAAACATGGTAATGAGTTGTGAAAAGTAATCATTGCCAAGTACATTATTTATAATGAGTACCCATTACCATTAACATTATTTTAAGCCCAAAAGTAACTACTTCTCAGTAATATGTTATAAAAGCACCTCTAATAATATCTTCTTGCACTTGCAGTTTTTAACCTTTACAATTCAATTAACTTAAAAATTACTTAAAAACTTAATAAAAATTACGCAATTTTTAAGTTTTAGTAAAAACAAGTTAAATTTTAAATGTTGTAATTAACTAATTATTTTACTTCTTATTGGTAATGGGTTTTTACTCCTTATTTGTAATCCGAGGCAGAAACTACTTATTTATCTCCATACTCTTCACTAGTTATTTTTGTCTCACGCCCTTGTTAATGCCTTTATGATACTTGCTTGTTTCAAGTTACTTGTTGCTGCATTTATTAGGGTTTTTCTATGGGAATTTCGATAAATTCAAAATTTTTGGTTTAAGTTATCGAAATTTTTATAGAAAAACCCTAATAAATGCAGCAACAAGTAACTTGAAACAAGCAAGTATCATACGCACTTAAAATAATTAGTGTTTCATTCAATAAGTAAGTAGTGATAAACATTTGTTTCGGATTACAAAACCCATTACTAGTAATGTCAGTTTTTGCTGGGTAAGGTTTCAAATTGTTGTTTTGTTTTACTATTCCAACGATAAAAACTTTTTAAAAAACCAATTGATTAAAACAAAATTCAGTAGATCTAATGAAAGAAATCACAACCGATAACAGTGATAGATGGCTGGACTTTCAAAATTTGGTTGGTTCTAAATTTGGTCAATTTTCTGTGTAGGTAGATGATGCGATGAAACTCAAAATAAAAGGTGCGAAATATGTCATGCATGAAAAAAGAGTAATGAGGTTTTGCTGGGAAATCTAAACTTTAAATTTAAAACACTGTGTTCTATCATTATTCAAAATTAGTTTTCAAACATTATCTTATTTCTCTCCTTTATATCCTAGTTTCAGCCCACTCTAAAAGTCCAGACATGCAGCACATTTACCAAATAAAGAAATAAAATATCTGCAAAGTCTTTAATCGAATTTTGTTCTGCATCTTATGCAAGTTGTTTTTTATCGACAGCCAAAAGATTTTGCCATAATAAACATTTTTCCATTAAATTACAATTTCATTGTAAATACACCTTCCTCTCCTTGCCGGTTATGAATGCGTTGCGCATGTAAGTACATCTTGAGTGAAAAGGTCGCTAAGGCGAAACAATACCACCACTCGAATGAACATCTTTACTCCATAAAGACATTTCAATTTCAGAATGATCACGCAAGTGATCAACAATAAATTTTAAATACAAAATTGCAAAATATCTGCAAAAAAAACACTAAAAAGCTGGTTAGGATGAGTGTTTGAGCAGATGATCGATAAAAGGAAAAAACGATGCCAGTTACGCCTGCAATTTATTGGTGCCGTGTTTTTATGAACTTGTTCGTTTGTCCGCTGATAAACTTTTAGTCATTTATTTGGTTATGACTTTGTATTTATGATTGTACAAGTTTGCATGTATTTCGTTTATATTTCAATTAAACGGTTCGACAAAATCCATTATTTTTTTGTACTTATGGCTTCTTAAAGAAATGTGAAATTTTTGAGGTATGCCATCAGACAAAAGTGTAAACTATAACAAATGTTTTGGATTTTGAACAGCATTTTTTTTGTTGTGTTTTGACCAACACTAAGGAAATGCCACCTATAAATGCATTGTGTTAAGATCAGGATGTTTGACTTGAATCTGTAAATGTTATAAGTGGCAGGAAAAACGAGTGCGGGAAGTCTGTTCCACATACGTATCGGTCATAGAAGGAGTTCTCTCTGTAGTGCGCTGTGCGGTCTGTTGCCCAATTAGCAACAAACGGACGAGCATCAACGCCCTCCTCTGTACGCGGGCAAGTAAGAGTTTTATTCCATTTTAGCGCGGATATAGGTGGTATAAACTGTTAGGGGAACGGATGGAGTAGAGTAAGTTTAACAGCGTTTAAGAAACCACAAGCACTTCAATGCTTCTTTCGATACTTTAATTATT
Organism: Pegoplata infirma; assembly: GCA_963921195.1. Taxonomy (NCBI): domain Eukaryota; kingdom Metazoa; phylum Arthropoda; class Insecta; order Diptera; family Anthomyiidae; genus Pegoplata; species Pegoplata infirma. The sequence goes on along the minus strand of OY992539.1, from coordinate 151,139,013 downwards.
GTTTATGCCAACGTACGTGACACTGTGTTAAGCTTGATTTACACGTTAACTACCCTTGACTACCCTTATCTACTATTTCCCAGTATTGGAGGATAGCAATTGTCAAATTCAAATAATTTTTCATACAAAATTATTTAAACCCGGCAAACCGTATCACCAATACTGGGAAATAGTAGATAAGGGTGGTCAAGGGTAGTTAACGTGTAAACTGCCCTTTATCATACCCAGAACATCAAGATTACCAGATTCCTCAATGTTCACCAAAGGACATTTATGGAGTTTTCATTTCTGAAAAAAAATGTTTGCCTTTTTACTGCATACATTTTTAAAATGTTTTACTCACACCTTTTAAAATTTGCATTTTATTTGACTGGAATAAAACACAACATACAGCAATATTCTGCCCTGTTTTTTTTTTAACAGCTGTTTTCAGAAAGCAACACAGAAAAAGTCAGCTGTTGTATAAGACAATTTCAACCCCGTGATTTTTTACTGAGTAAAAAGTGCAACTTTTTCGCAGACATTTTTAGAAAAGAACACGATATCCTTTATAAGAGTTGACATTTTTTTAGAAAAGAACACAAAAACATGATTTTTGGGGCAAAATGCAAAAAAATTCCAGAAAAGAAAACACCATTAGGTTCCGAACCCTGAAGACGCTTTTACGTTTATTAAAACTTACCCTATTTTCGAGACCCACGTAGAGATTCTCAATAGGTCATGACAACGAGTTCTACACGAATGGCATGATTACTGAGAGAGCTGTTTTATACAGTCGAAAGTAGCACCTTAACAAAACAGACCTCTGAGTCTATGTGTGCTGACGTAAATCGTCAGCAGCCACTTACAGCCTGAGTGATAGTTGGCAAACACGATGGAAGGTCTTAAAAATGTCGTAAGCAACAATCACACTTTCACCAAGACGATGAATGGATTGAGCGACACCTACGAAAACCATACTGTCGATCATTTAGCAGACCATTGAACTACAGATAATTGACATGATGGAAGTTCACCATAGGTTGTAAGTGGCTGCTTACCATACACTCCATAAGTTTAGAGAGCGCAAAGCTAATTGTCAGTGATCGGGATGTCTCCTTTTTTTCCGAATTGGGTGGGCATTAGCTACTTTTCAGCACGAAGGAAAAATACCAGCAAGGTATGACATGCTGAAAAGTTTTCACAGTGGAACAGCGAGCGTCGAAGAGAACTTTTTTGAAACAAGTACTAAAATACTATCTGGTCCTGGAAATTTATTAACGTTATTAAGTCCGAAAAGAACCTTTCTAACCGCCCGTGTCCTAAAAAAGATATTGGGCATGGATCATGTTACCCTAGGTCGAGCTGGAAGTCGTTTATTACACTCAGTTAATACAAAATTTCAATCAAAAACCTCCGCTAAAAAGTTCGCCTTTAACCACTGGGCCAGTAAGGATCATCAGATCTGGGATAGTTGAACCAGTGTTGTTCTAACCCGCTTGACAAATTATCAAAAACTCTTTCCCACCTTTTGGAGCAGCAAGAATTTTAGCAGCTGTATGACAGCTCCAATCACGCAGAGAAGAGATATGATTGTGGCAAACATAATTTAAGAGCATCATATTATGATTAAACGTTTTATCATAACATGTTTCTAGCAATCATAACATTTATGATCCTAAATGTTCGAAAAATTATAATTTAGGGTCATAATATGATTGCATTAACAATTTTATAATTGCTTTAAACATATTATGATACAATTTTCAATCATAATATGACGCTCTTTTTGGTTGCCACGATCATATCTCTTCTCTGAGTAATGTCATACAATTTGGATATGCTGTAAAGGACTAAAATGTGAGGTTGGAATATGTATCATAGCTAAGAGATTGATAGCAAACGGAAAAAAAATGTTAAGCTTTTTTTGACATATTACACAGTTGTGGTACATAATAATGATAGAGTTTTTCCCCACGATCAAATATTTTTATTTAATTTTTTATATTTAATTACAATACATTTTTAATAATTTCAATTTAAACGAGAACTAGTAACAATGACCGTCGTCTCGTTGTAGCGAAAAAACTAAGGGTTCTGTTGGGAATCGAACACACGACCCCCAGTTTCAAAGGCTAGTACGCCACAACTAACCCACTGGGGCCCTCTTCAATTGTGGTACATTTCGTTGGTACTTTTTAAAAGTATCAAATATAATGCTGCACCCGCTTTTTTATCGCTTTTCAATCCCTTTAAATTTTACCCCTCTTATCTTGAACCCGCTAATACTACCGTCTTGAGACAACCGCCAGTTTTTTCTAAATCGTGGTAGCACTGCCGCACAAACGAATTGTTAATTTTTTTGGTTTGTGTAAAATCATGTCATACTGTGTATTTTGTAGTGCACAATTCCAATTCACTACTTTAGGCAGCACACATAAGTATTTTTCCCTTGTTGCATGTATCTTGTCTCTGCAGAAGTTGAACAGTAACATAAAAATGAAACTATTTAATTGACTTTTAAACTTATCCATTGAATTGAGAGAATTCCGTTTATTTATTTTTGCATGGGTGTATCCTTGTGATGTCTATACAGTAGTAATTTGTGAAATTATTTTCATAGCTTTTCACTGAAACAAATACACGGTAGGAATGTATGGGCAAACATTAAAACATTGTCCATTCGTTCAATTTGGCTGGAAGTTTTTATATTAAAAATTTGCTATTACCTTATGCAATCATAATAGTAATTCCGTACTTCACCTTTTCCAGCCGAAATTCAGAAAATATCTTTTAAAATTTGTAAAAATCCTATTGATATTCAGAAACCCCTTCTGTAAAAATCCTTTTATGAGATGTGTCTTCTGAGGAATCGAAGTATGCCACAAGAGAGACTGCTCTTGAAAGTCTGTTCTAAAAAGTTTTCAAACAAATGTGAAATAAAAGCCCACATTTGTTTGGAAACTTTTTAGAACATACTTTCAAGAGCAGTCTCTCTTGTGGCATACTTCGATCTTTTTAAAATTTGAAACAGTTGTAGAGGTTAACTGCAATGAAGGGGAAATTATTATAGACATAGCGTAATCCTGAACTGGGCTATATATAATAGATCCCGTGGTTCCCATAAGGAGCATACAGTCATAACAAATTGTTTCCATTGTGATTTGTCCGATGCCATGGTTTCTATTTCGTTCCAGCTCCTGTTTTGCATGTTTTCCAATAACACTACTACAACCTTCAAAATATTTCCTCTTGGAAGCGAAGTAGCGGTCTTGTGTACTTTTGATTTAAACTAAACCAGATCTGTTGCATAGTCTCGCAAGTCCATACAATGTCCCCTCTCTTGTTAGTCTCCTCAGCGGATTAAGCCAGTAGTTTGAGCTTGCAAATCTTTTGAGGCATACCAACACATTCCAATTCCGTAAGAACTTGTTATATAGTTCTCAGTCTTAAAACTCTCTAGAATATCACTGTATCCTTGATTCAAGTGAATCGAAGTAAAATTACTTGGCTTTATTATTAAGGAACATGAGGTTGTTTCGGGTAGATATCCTTTTCAGAAACATTGACTGCGGTTGTAAACAAGACATTGAGCTTCAACTAGTCAATAACTTCCTTTACTGCCAGCATCTTTACCTAATAAAATCTGCAATGGTCTGACAATCTCTGAGCCAAGTCTTAACTCAACCTCTCTAGCTTGTATAGCTTCAATCCGTGTATGAAAAGTTTTTGGAGGAACAGCATCAAGGAATGCAATTGCTTCCCTTGGAACTACATATTCAAGGGGAGGCCATGAAATCTCTATGCCAGTTCCGCAAAAGTGGGACATGGCATAGGGAGTACAATGTAGGACATGTTCAACTGTTTAATAGGCTATCGGAACCTTGTCCGATTTTTGCTTTGCCGTTATACAGTACTACCTCTTGCATCGAGTTTGGTAGAAAGTTTACTGTGATCTTTCTGAGTATCGAAGACTGGGGTAGCACAGAAGATTTACTTGAAAATTACACTGATACTTCCTACACTGATAAATCTAGTACCTGAGATGGTTTTGGGTCGGTTTTTTGACGATGCGACCAAATACTATATTGCTATGGGAATCTGGATACAGTATTTCAGACTGAAGTGTTTTTTACGTAAAGAAATGGATAAGTGAAAATTGATGGATGGATAAGAGAATCAGCATCTGCAGTAGGGTTGCCAGACGGGCTTGATTGTCAAGCTTTTTTAGTACGCGTCAAGAATCAAGCCAAAATGTCATTTCTCAAGCAAAAATGAAATTTTAGACCATTTCCCATTAAATTGTCAAGAAAAATCAATATAAATTTATTTTAAAAGTCTTTAAATGTAAATAAATAAAAGTTAAAGATTCTTTTCAAAAATAATTATAATTTTACCACTAGGTGTACCAAAATCTACTTTTTTTTATAAATAATAAGCGAGAAGAACTGATCAGGCAACCAAGCCGAGACGAAATTTTCGGCGGCGGCGGCGCGACTAATTTTGCTTGCCGGCGGCGGCTTTTGTACTTTTCGGTCGGCGGCGGCTCATTTATCAGTTCAACTGATTTTCCTATATTATTGCAGTTGCGCGATAAATTTGGAGAGGCCACTTTTACTAAATGACTGATTCCTTTTAAGCATTCTGTAAAAAGTATATTTCTGAAACGGCACTAAAAAAATTTTAATGATAGCAAAAAAGCTTTAAAATTTACTCTAAAATTAGCCGATTCTAATTTTTTTTAATTTAAAAAACTTGCAGAACGCATTCAAAATTTGTAGAAATCAAAAAACATTTTTGCTTATTTTTCGTAGAACAGCCATTCATTTTATTTTCAAGCCCCGTTTTTTTTTAAGTCCCACAAAATTTGTTTTTTAACTTTTTTAATTATAGAAACTCATTTTCTCACTAAATTTTAAGATTTTTTTTATTTTTTGAAAATTACCGATTTTTGATTATACGAATTTTTTATTGCACTGATCAGAAAAGCTTTAAATAATATATATGTAAGTTTTTCCGAATTTTTTTTTTCCGTTTCGTTAAAAATGGTTTAGGGAAAAAATCAAAATTTTTCCAAGTCCCGACACTTTTGTTTGGTAAGCCTTCGAAGCCTGGTAGTAATTTTTTTTTGCATTTGGGGAGTAAGAAAAAGCTAAAAAAAATATTATTATTTTCAGACTCAAATTCACTAAAATTCTCAAATTGGTTTAAAAAAATACTTTTTTTTTAAATACTAAAATTTCCAATGTCAAGAAAAATCAAGCTTTTTTTTCAAAAAGTCAAGCTTTTTATCATTTTCGATCTGGCAAACCTAATCTGCAGTGACATCCAAGCAGCGCTTTGAGCACTTGATTCTCCAGTAGCTAAAATTGTCCAGGAGTGTAGGCATTAACTCAATTAAGTTTTATGGGAATAGGATCTGTCTTTTGTGGGTCATAGAAGAATTCGGGAAAATTGAGATTTCCGATTATTAGGTAAATATTGGCTACGAAACAATTCCTTACAATACGGAACCTCAGATTGGTATATGCTTGACGTGGGTGATGTATTGGAAAAAAAAATAATTTTCATGGAAAGATATTCCTGACGTGCAAAAATACTGGCTCAAATATTGCAAAGGCAGTTTACCAGGCAGGTATGCTGGCAATAAAGGTGAAGTTGCAATGTATTGTCTATAGCTGCAGTCATCGTCAATTCTGACAGTCAAGCAGCGGTCAAGTCCATGAAGTCAATGTTTCTGATAACAAGATCTGACCTTAACTGCAGCACGTCTCTAAATGAGATGGCATATGGGTTCCAGGGCACAACCACATTCCGGAGATTTGAAAAGCCGATGATCTTGCCAGACTGGGAACTACCTTACAGGTTCCAACGGAATTGGAATGTGTTGGTATACCTCTAGAAACTTTGAAGCAAAATCTACGGTTTTATTCCGCGAAAGAGACTAATCAGAGATGGGCAAATGGGTGGACAACAACACGACAAATTTTGCCTTCTCTTAATTGTACACTTCCAAGTGGACTGATATCGCTTCCAAGAGGACAGATTTCGAAGGTGGTTGCAATAATTACCTGACACTGTCTTATAGGAAAGCACGCAGAGCTGTTAAATGTGCCGTCAAATGACTTTTGACGAAGTTTCATGGATGAAGATGAGTTGGAAACTATCGAGCACTTCATCTGCTATTGCCCGACACTTTCTGGTCAGAGACTTGTTTCACTGGGATCTAGGAAGCTGTACGATATTTCTGATTCGTCGGATGTCAAAATTTAATATCTAAGGAGTTACATAAGAAACTCAATTGGTTTAACGACAGGGACTTGTAGGAGAACCTATTCAGACCTGTGGTATCACAACGGACCTCAGAGTCTACTTACATCCTTACATATAAGGGAATCTCTAAGGTATTTCGCAGTCTTCGAATTTTTAAAAATGTTCCATTGATCTGTTACTCATTTCGGTCAGATGACTATCTGTTGAGTCATCAAATTAAACCGAATAAATACCTGAAATTTTAATATTGGAAATTTTGACGAAACTTTCAGAAACGTTCTTATTTGTCAGTTGGTTGTCACAACCGAACATAATAGCAGCAACCTAATTTTGAGTTGATACAACAGAAAATATCATTTGAAAATTTATTTATCTGTGATTGCTGTGACTCCAGCAATTTGTTGTATTTAAAGCCATTTGTTGTATTTAATAATCCAAGTAATTTAGCAAAGTTTTGTAGCAACAAGAATGAAATGACTAAATAATAAAAGAGCAACTACTTTTAAAAGTTAATAAAATACGCCCAATGATAACAAGAAGTCAATCCTAAACGAATATTTTGCCCCTGAGGTCTTCATCTCACAACTATCAATATAGGAGCATGTTGCTGCTGTTGCTGCAGACTGTCGGCACGCTATACACTGCAACTAGCAACACATCAACTAACAATAAGTACGAACTAACTGATTCATTGATTTCTTTCACGAAAAGAGCCAAGAAGCAACAAGTCTCCAATAAAAAAAATGAACAGGTTGTTTGTTAGTCAGCAATACCACTTGTAATGTTGTTAAGGTTGTATGTTGTTGATGCTGTTGTGCTATGAAATTGTTTGAATGTATGCATTTACGAATGTGAAAATATTAGTACATTTGTAGTTTTTACGATCAAAAAATTGGCAACAACTTTGTTGGCACCAAAGGTGAAACAACTTCATGCTGATGTTTTTTTTTCGCTGTCTTATTTTCCAGTGACTACTGGTAGGAAAACCATAAAAAACAATCAATTTGTTGCACAAACACAGTCAATGGTAAACTCCCATTTATGTTGAGCTTTCAGCAACTGAATTTATGTGCAGAATTTTATAGTTACATCTAAATTGACTTTTAAATTGTAAATTTATCATAACAACAACATAAAACATAACACAGATCAGCAGCAGCAACAACTGCAACAAACAGAATAAATCGACTTTGCCAAAAAAAAGTAATAAGATCATAATTTATCTTTGTTTTAAATTCAAAATTTGTACAAATTGACAGATTTTTAATTAAATTCGATATCAATATATTAAATTTTATGATCATTACGATCAGTTTGACATGAGATGAACTTGTTTAACAGTTATGCACGCAATGGAATGGAAATGAATGGGACGGACATACATATACAACATATCCATTCATTTTTTGAATCAATCAGTAAATTTATTTGTTCAACTGATTAATTTCGCTGAAAATAAAAACATGAACCGGATGATATACATACGTCTAAATATATAGATCAAATGTAGTAAAACTGCATTAATATGATCCTGTTTCCTTTTAAAAGGACTTCAAAGTTTTTAAGGATAACATTTTTATAAAATATTTTTTTTTATGTTTGTATATGGGGCATTCCATGCCAAATCACTCACTTTTAGGCCCGACCCCCTACGATTAATTTTATTTTTGGATATGTTTTAGTACGTATTAAATGCAACTTGCAGCCAAATTTTCAGCCTTTTATACCAAGGTGGTGTTGAGTAATCAATGGCGATTTTTTCCAAAAAATGAAAAAATTTAAATTTTCAATCAATTTTGACCAGTAAAAAATATAGATATATTAAAAAAAGATGGACAACATTTTGTTGGTAGTTAAATGTAGTTTTAGAAAAAAATATGAAAAAATTATTCGAAGTAATTATCACTTGTTTTTATCGTATAAAAATTAAAATCGACTTTTTGAAAAAGTCCGAAACCTTCGATTTTTTTTTTTAAAATAACAAAAAATTCTACTCTAAATTACGCAACTTTTAAGTCATAATTCGAGATGTGATCGTAATTCGTTCTATTTTTATTCAAATTTTGAAAATTGCACTTTTTTTTTTTGACTCTGGTTTATTTTATATGGGGCTCCAAAAAAAATAATTTGGTAAATATTGACCGTAACTTCCCCTAGATATATTAACTTGGGTGTAAAAATACGTCTCAGAAAATTTTAGGATGATCGGACATGGGTAAGGCGTGCCGCATCGGCTTTGAAGTTTGAAAATCGGATTACAAGGGAAAATATGCATTTTTTTCTGTTTTCTTAATTTTTTTGGTATTTTAAGTTAATTTTGAATTCAAATGGTTACAGAATTGAAATGTAGAGTAAAATGTCTCTCTTTAAGGTCATAAAAACCGAAATCGGTTTAAAATCAGCCAAGTTATTACAACTTCCCCAGGCATCTAACGTGTGGCAGACAACTTGATTAATCAATACAATCCGATTATTGAAATTCTTTGAAATTTTCTACTGTAATAACATTTTTTTATTCTTCAAGTTCAAATGTTATTAGATGACAAGTATTTTTCATATTGTGTTTTGCTAACATTTTTAAAATTAGTGCTAAAAATGCCTGCATTTTCCACATCCTTTTGAAATCTCTATTTTAAAAAAAAAATTATTTTTTTTGTTTTAAAATTTGGAAAAGTCAAAAAAATATTACACTGAAACATGAATAATGAAAAAATGTTATTACAGTAGAAAATTTCAATAAATTTAAAAAAAGGGCCTCGTATTTTTTAATCAAGTTGTATGGCACACGCTAGATGCCTGGGGAAGTTGTAATAACTTGGCTGATTTTCGATTTTAGTTTTTAGTACCTTATTAGAAAGGCATTTTACTCCACATCATAATTCTGTAATCACTTGAATTAAAACTTAACTTAAAATACCAAAGAAATTGCGAAAACAGAAAAAAATTCATATTTTTCCTTGTAATCCGTTTTTTAAACTTCAAGGACCATGCTAAGCGCCTTACACATGTCCGATCGTCCCAAATTTTTGTGAGACGTATATTTACCTCCAAATGAATATATTTAGGGTAAGTTAGGGTCAGTATCTACCATTTTTTTTTTTTTTTTTGGAGCTCCATATAAAATAAATCAGAGCCAAAACATAAAAGGTGCAATTTTAAAAATTAAAAAAAAAATAGAAAGAATTGTGATCACATCTCGAGTTATAGCTTAAAAGTTGCATAATTTAGAGTAGAATTCTTATAGTTTTTTACAAAAAAATCGAAGATTTCGGACTTTTTCAAAAAGTCGATTTTAATTTTTAAACGTCAAAAAATAAGTGATAATTACTTCGAAGAATTTTTTTACATTTTTTTTCTAAAACTACATTTAAATACCAACAAAACGTTGTCCAACTTTTTTTAAAATATCTATATTTTTTACTGGTCAAAATTGATTGAAAATTTAAATTTTTTCATTTTTTGGAAAAAATCGCCATTTTGAAAAATTGATTACTCAACACCACCTTTGTATAAAAGGCTGAAAATTTGGCTGCAAGTTGCATTTAATACGTACTAAAACATATCCAAAAATAAAATTAATCGAAGGGGGTCGGGCCTAAAAGTGAGTGATTTGGCATGGAATGCCCCATATACTAGTCCTAGGATGCCACTATTGATAGCAGATGAAAGAGGAGGATCTCCGCTAATTTTTACATTTTCATATTTTACATATAAGGAAATGAGGATGTGAATAATGTTCTTTTAAAACTTTATCCTTCAATGTCCTTTGAAATGTTTAAAGAAATATTGTTTTAATAAAAAAAAGTTAAGGACCTTAATATGTAGCAACATATAATCTATATATTCAGATGTACACAGAAAAAAAAATGTTAATACAATTAATTTCATTGTTAATACAATTAATCATTTAATTGAAACTGAGCCTACATTGGATTTTGTCAATACAACATTGACTTTTGTAACTTTTGAAAAAAATATCAACTTATTTTTTTCAAATTAAATTCATTGTTGTATCAACAACGGAATTAATTGAAAAGTTTGTAATAAATTACATAAAAGGAAATAAACATGCTTTAATGGCAATTTATTTTAAAAAAATCTAAAAATAGAACATATGGGGCATTCCAAGCCAAATCACTCACTTTTAGACCCGACCCCTTTCGATTTATTTTATTTTTGGATATGTTTTAGTACTTACTAAATGCAACTTGGACACCAATTTTCAGCCTTTTATTTCAAGATGGTGTTGAGTAATCAATTTTTCAAAATGGCGATTTTCTCAAAAAAATTAAGAAATTGAAATTTTCAATTAATTTTGACCATTAAAAAATATAGATATTTTAAAAAAAGTTGGACAACGTTTTATTGGTATTTAAATGTAGTTTTAGAAAAAAAATATGAAAAAATTATTCGAAGTAATTATCACTTATTTTTTGACGTTTAAAAATTAAAATCGACTTTTTGAAAAAGTCCGAAACCTTCGATTTTTTTGTAAAAAACTATAAAAATTCTACTCTAAATTACGCAACTTTTAAGCCATAATTCGAGATGTGATCACAATTCTTTTATTTTTTTTTTAAATTTTAAAAATTGCACCTTTTATTTTTTGGCTCTGATTTATTTTATATGGTGCTCCAAAAAAAATAAATTGGTAGATATTGACCCTAACTTACCCTAGATATATTCATTTCGAGGTAGAAATACGTCTCACAAAAATTTAGAGCGATCGGATATGAGTAAGGCGTTCCTCATGGGCCTTGAAGTTTAGAAAACGGATTACAAGGAAAAATATGAATTTTTTTCTGTTTTCTCAATATTTTTGGTATTTGAACTTAAGTTTAAATTCAAGCAATTACAGAATTATGATGTAGAGTAAAATGCCTTTCTAATAAGATACTAAAAACTAAAATCGGTTACAAATCAGCCAAGTTATTACAACTTCCCCAGGCATCTAACGTGTGGCAGACAACTTGATTTAGCAATACAATCCGATTTTTGAAATTCATTGAAATTTTCTACTGTAATAACATTTTTTTATTCTTCAAGTTCAAATGTAATAAGATGACAAGTATTTTTTATATTGTGTTTTGCGTACATGTTTTAAATTAATGCTAAAAATGCCTTCATTTTCAACACCCTTTTGAAATCTCTATTTAAAAAAAAATTTTTTTTTTTTGTTTTAAAATTTGGAAAAACCAAAAAAATATTACACTGAAACATGAATAATGAAAAAATGTTATTACAGTAGAAAATTTCAATAAAATTAAAAAAAGGGACTCGTATTCTTTAATCAAGCGGTATGACACACGCTAGATGCCTGGGGAAGTTGTAATAACTTGGCTGATTTTCAACCGATTTAAGTTTTTATTACCTTATTAGAAAGGTATTTTACTCTACATCACAATTCCGTAATTGCTTGAAATAAAACTTAACTTAAAATACCAAAAATATTGCGAAAACAGAAAAAAATTCATATTTTTCCTTGTAATCCGTTTTTTAAACTTTAAGGACCATGCTAAACGCCTTACCCATTTCCGATCGTTCTAAATTTTTGTGAGACGTATTTTTACCTCGAAATGAATATAGCTAGGGTAAGTTAGGGTCAATATTTACCAATTTATTTTTTTTTGGAGCACCATATAAAATAAATCAGAGCCAAAAAATAAAAGGTGCAATTTTAAAAATTTAAAAAAAAATAGAAAGAATTGTGATCACATCTTGAATTATGGCTTAAAAGTTGCGTAATTTAGAGTACAATTTTTACAATTTTTTACAAAAAAATCGAAGGTTTCGGACTTTTTCAAAAAGTCGATTTTAATTTTTAAACGTCAAAAAATAAGTGCTAATTACTTCGAATAATTTTTTCATATTTTTTTTCTAAAACTACATTTAAATTCCAACAAAACGTTGTCCAACTTTTTTTAAAATATCTATATTTTTCAATGGTCAAAATTAATTAAAAATTTCAATTTTTTAATTTTTTTGAGAAAATCGCCATTTTGAAAATTGATTACTCAACACCATCTTGAAATAAAAGGCTGAAAATTGGTGTCCAAGTTGCATTTAATAAGTACTAAAACATATCCAAAAATAAAATAAATCGTAAGGGGTCGGGTCTAAAAGTGAGTGATTTGGCTTGGAATGCCCCATATATATTTGTAGTTGACTTAATGCGTATAAAAGGTGTCTGCAGAATAGCAAAAACAAAATAATCTCCAAATAAAAATAAATAAAAAAATGTTTCCGCCACCTGGCAGCGATCCTGCAATGTTCATGATTGGAAGCACATATTTTTGTGCTTCATTAAATGAGTTTATAAAGTGTCTGTGTTATCAATAAGCTTTTTGTGCGTTTTTTAACAATGATTTTAATTGATGCATTTAATTGGAAATTAAAGTGGATTTTAGTCACATTAACAATATACGTTGTTTATACAATTAAAAACGTTGTTGAACTAGAAATTAGTTGGTAACAATTTGTTTAGTTACTTTTGATTTCACGATATTTTTTCTGTGTATATCATCCGGTTTATGTTCAAAAGTTTTTTTTTATTTTGTCGGACGGTGTAATAATTAAGAATATTTTTTTTGCTAATAGCGCAGCCTCATTAAATCCGATTTATTTCAAACCAATTTTTCACTAAAATAGTTCCTGTTGCTCCCATGCTGACGACCAACCGACACCATGCAACAATTTTTTTGGCACAACATCATTAAATTTTATATTTTAACAGTTCTTACTTATAGAAATGTGATAGTTAGGTTAGGTTGTAAGTGGCTGTTGACGTTTTACGTCAACACACGTAGACTCTGAGGTCTGTTGTGATATCACGGGACTGTTATAGGTTCCCCTACTAGTCCCTGCCGTTTAACCAATTTGAGGTTCTGTTGAAACTCCTTAGATATTGAATTCGACAAATCAGTAAGATCGTGCAATTCCCTAGATCCCAGTGAAGCAAGCCTGTGATAGTAAAAAATTAAGATTTTGTGAATTAAGACCCTCAATTCTTAAAACTTTCTAAAATATGAACTGTGCCATTTTTTTACTGCTACGCCCACAATAAGGGCGGTGTTTAAAGGTGACACATGGTGGCACAGTGGCACATGGGACAATTCTGAATGAGTTTTATGCATCATGAGGAGCGCAGTATTTACAGATCGGCCTTCATTTTTTTTTTTTAACTCATCTTTGCGATGTTACCTTTCAAAAAAGTAAAATAACACAGTGATACAAAATCGAACTTTCCGAATTGGAATGGGATGAAACCAAAAGCAAATGAAATAACATTTAACATGACATTTATTGCAGCGCTAGATTTTTCTTACACGCATTAAAAGTTGGTGAACTTTAAGCATTTAAGGTTTTTGTGTACTTGACATGACCTACTTTAGGGGGCCCTTGTGGAGCCACAAGGCCCCCCTAAAGTAGATCCGGAGTCCAAGATTAAGCTCGAAATTGCGTTAACTATAACCGGTATGAATTTCGCTGCAATCGGTCCAGTACCTACTTACTAAATAGCCAAATTATTAAAAATAAACAACTGTGCACCGTTGCGCATAATTGTTGTAAAAAGGCAATAACAAACTTAACCATACGCCACGTGTACAGTTTTCAGAAATAATTACAGTCAAACTCGGTTATAACGAATCCTCGGTTATATCGAACTGCTTTTTATGGTCCCACGAATACAATTTCATGTGTATTTACATTTTTATAACTAACTCCCATTAATATTTTTTTCATGTTTATGAAACTTACAAAAGGTTGGACATTTTTGGTTTATATTATAATTTTGATAAAATTAATTTATATTTTTAATGTTTACTTTGCAATAAGTAGTTTATTTACTAAAAACATCAAATAAAACAAAGTGGAATCTATTTTTATGAAAATAAAACTAGGTTAAGCAAAATATACCCCGCTTATAGCGAACTTCGCTTTTAACGAACTATTTTTACTGGTCCTTCGGAGTTCGTTATAACCGGATTTAACTGTATTATAATTATAATAAAAGTTCACCAACTTCAAATGCGTGTAAAAGCCCGCTGAACTAAAAAAAAACCTTAATCGTTTTGTTATGGAATATGTCAACTTTCATGTGCTTTTGGTTTCATCCCATTCCGATTTTGGTTGTTGCACTGTGTAATCATCATATTCTAAACGAAAATTTGTATCAGGAGTCAAAAGAGTGTTGATACAGTTTACGAAAAAATCATATTTTTTCTTTTTTCATACACAGAAAGAAACGAATTATTTATTTTTTTTTTCATTTATTAAGTCATTATTATATTGACCACCATATTTTTGAACACAAATAATTTTTTCACTGAAAGTGCTCCTATACGGAAATTTGTAATATCAACAAACGTTTGTAAATTTTGATTGTTGAAAAAATAATTTTGTTTTTTTTTTTCAACAAAGAAATTCAACAAACGCAAACACAATTTGTTGATCTTACAAAAGTAAAAAATCTAAATTTTTTTTCAACAAAGAAACTCAACAAACACAATTTGTTGATCTAACAAATGAAATTTTTGTTTAACAAAGAAATTTAACAAACACAAACACTATTTATTTACATGATAAAAGAATTTTGATATAAAATTACTTGACTGAGTTTGTTGAAAACAAAATCGAAGTTTTGTATTATGGACTAACAGGCGGCCGTTTTTATTAAATGTTTGGTTGATATCATGTTTGGTTGATTCACAATTGATGTTTGTTAATTTAAATTGGATGATTTTATTTTCTGTGTACCCTCCACTCTAGTGATAGAGGTTAGTTGGTAGCGTGCTCGCCTTTGAAATTGGGGGTCGTAATGTCGATTCCAATCAAAACCCTTTGTTTTTTCCCTACACTCAAAATAATTACTCTGTTAAATACTCTGTAAAATGCCTGTAATCTCAATTCGACAGATTTTCGACAGAGTTATCTGTCGAAATACAGATTTTAAGAAAATACTTTGTATTTTCTTGTGACTGAAAAACAAAATTTTATCTGCAATTTTACTTTTTACTTTATAATCTCTATTTTCCAGATAATAAACAGATTTTTTTTTTGTTAAAAAACGGATCTTAGTAAAATACTTTGTTTTTTTCTCGTAACCAAAATACTAAATTTCATTTGTAATTTTACTGATTGCTCTGTAATACCGTTTTCAAATAAAAAACACTTCAACACTTTTAGGAGGATGACTTGTAAAATTGGAGTTACTCATTAAAAACTCGTAATATTCACAAAAATAAAAAAGGAAATTTACAATTTGGAACTTACTCTCAGTTGGGTCCCGGGCCATGAGGGGCACTTGGGCAACGAACGGGCAGACTGTTTGGCCAATCGTGGTGCAAGTCGCCCTTTTATCGGTCCGGAACCCTTCTGTGGTTTGCCCATTGGGCATATCAGGGAAAGTTTACGATCATGGAGAGAATCTGAATTTGCCAATCACTGGAACCATTGTTCTGGACAGCGTCAGGCAAAAAGATTTATCTCTCCATCCCCTGGGGTATCTAAACGACTACTGAATCTCGACAAAAAGGATCTAAGGATTCTAACTGGTTACCTCACTGGACATTGTAATCTTCGCTATCAACTTAGGAAGAAAAATTTATCGGACACTGAAATATGTAGATTCTGTGAAATTGACGCCGAAACGGCGGAACACATCCTTTGTGAGTGCCCAAGACTCAACATCAGACGAATTCGACATCTTGGGCGACATTCATTAACTCCAAGTGACATATGGGAATCCATGCCAAATAGGATACTTGGCTTTATCAAAAGCCTTAACTTATAGGGCAACTGCTAGGCTGCACAAAAGATCATATTGGTCGCAGTGCATAGGGCCTTTTCTAATCTAATCTACAATTTGGAAGCATTAAATCGGGCAAATTTAACAAAATTTTAATTTTAATTAATTAATTTTTTTTGATTTTAATTAATGTTTTTGATGCAGAGAAGTTTTACTCATAAAATGGATTTAACTAAAACTTTGTAAATTTACAGAATTTTTTTGTAAAATTTTTTGAACTCATAAAATGCATTTAACTAAAACTTTATAAATTTTCAGAGTTTTTTTGGTAAAATTTTTTTCGGGTATATCAATATTGTATAGATAATTCTGTAAATTTGCAGTTTTTTATCGAAATCATTTTACAGAGTTTTCTTCGTAAAATAACAAAAAATCTTGCTGGTTGGAAATCTATGGTATTTTCTGCTGGCTCAGCAGAGTATCTCTGTAATTTAACAGAGTGATTTTTTTGAGTGTACAATAAGACGACAGTCATTGTTACCAGTTATCGTTTAGATTTAAATTATTACAAATGTATTGCATTGTTGTAAATGTATTAAACTATTGCGTTTGATATTAGTTTTGGAGTTGCCGCTAGGCCAAAACTTCTGAAAATTAAGTTTGTCATACCGATTCTAACACCTCGAAATATTGGTCTAGGACCCCATAAAGTACATATTTTAAGTCGATCTAGCTATGTCCATCCGACTGTCTGTTGAAAAAACGCTAACTTTTGAAAGACTTTACTGAGGCTGCTGAAATTTGGCATATATGATGGTCATTTACCTGGTCAGGTTCGTATTGTAATCCAGTAAAATCTGTCCAGTTGTTCAAATGTTATAAACAAAAGAGTGAATTTCGGCAAGGATTTTCGCGAATTTACGAAATAAAAAACACGTTAACGTTCGAAATACAATCCTGAGGCTGCTGAAGCTTCTCATACACATTTCTACGTTCTCCTGATGTGTAAAATTTTAGCAAATCGGTCGAGTGGCTCAAAAGATATTAGCAAAACAGTTAATTTCAGATTGGTTTCACTTTAAATGTACGTGTTGAAAAAACCAAGCTTTGAAAAAAAGCTGTAAAATCGTTGGTAAGCCACAAAAATATTTTACAAAGTATTTTTGTTACATAAAAATATTTTTACACTAAAAAAAAATTACACTCGAAAAAACTTTACACTCAAAAAAAATTTGTATTTTTTTTTTTTATTTTTTTTACAAAAATAACAAGAAAAAGATTTTACTCAAAATAAAAAGAACATTCTAATGAAAGTTGTTAAATTGTTTTCACGTTAGAAAATGCACTATCCCATAAAAAGGACATTGTGGACTCCACAATGTGGAGGGTTTTCATGGATTCGGCCAAGTCGAATATAACTATTCTACTTGCTTTTTTATTAGAATTCTATCTGGTTTTCAATTATTATTTTTTACATAACATATCACACAGTTTGTCAACTTTTGAATTGAATTCGGTAAAAAAAATAATTTTTGTCTTTAAAATCAGCACCTGTGGACCAAAACCGCGATTTTGGAAATTTTTTACAAGCCGTTATCATTAAAAAATCACGTTAAAAATTTACCGATGTCGTAATAATTCAATTTTATTAAAATGCAAAACCCTCTATCTGATTATTTTCATTTATGTACTTAATGAAGCCCTTCTATCTTTCAAATCTTTCATCTCTCTTCTATCCCCTTTCCGAAAGAAGCATCTCGGTTACATTAGTAATTGATAGGCAATATTGCCTGAGTAATGCTTCTTAAAAAAAAAAAAAAAAAAAAAAAAAAAAAAGTACACCCAAAAAAAAACGTGGGTATTCAATACTAAAAATTTAACTAATTTTAGTCCAAAAGGACCTAGTGCAGAAATTGGTAACCAATACTAAAATTTTTAACTAATATTAGTCAAATCCAGTAAAAATTACTAATGTTAGTACTTTGAAGATACTAAAATTAGTAACGAATTAGTAGATTTTGGTACAATATCACTTACTAAACCTTTTACTGTAGAATTATTTTGAGTGTATTAGAGATAACCACACTCACAAAGTTGTTTTGAGGCCTCTACTAGCATATTGTCCAGATAAAACTGTTTAAAAAATCTGTTAACAAACACAAAAAATGACAAGCGTTTAAAGTGTTCGTATGCAAAAAGTGCCCTACGTTGGGGGTCCTGCTGCCTCCAACATGCAACCTCTGGGCTTCAACTTCCATACTTAAGCTGGAAAACACTTAGGCTATGGATATTTCAAATTTTATGGCTATCTGTACTGAATGAAGGATTAAATCCAAAAAATTAAGCATTTCTCTTAAAAACAGGGAAAAACCTGTTTATGGAATTTAAATGAAAATATACTATAATAATAAAAAAAAAAATAAAAAAACATAGCAACTTCAACCGAAACTACGGTTTATGAATTTCTGCCGCCGTAATACGTTACGAAAAATTTTGTGAAGTGTAGTATCAACAGAGCTGTGTCTCCTGTATTTCTAGACTTCTTGATGGTGAAAGGTTGGGATTAGTAAGTTTTGTTTAAATGGCACGAAGGTAAAAGTATTGGAGCAAAAAGTTTAACGTTTAGCAAATATCAATAGCTAAAGAGCTTTAAAGCTTCAAGAGGAAATAACTTTAATGTTTCAACTGCGCATGTTCTATAGTGCTGCTAAATATGTTTTATTGCGTATTCGGTATACAAAAGCAATGTGGTTATTCGGAAATTATTAGTTAAGACATTTTGCTATTGGACTAATTTTAAAATTAAAGATACGTTCACAGTGTTGGAGTCACTCCACTCTCGATCGCAGATACGTTCACAAATGTTAACCGTTCAAAATGTAGAGTGGAATTCTGTCACATTGTATATGTCATTTTGCTTACCCGTTTCACAATTTCGCTTAATTTTGCAGTTAATTTTTTTCTTCTTGATTCATTAATTTAAATTTTTAATTTTTAAATATTATGAAAATTCTAAATATTTGTTTTGTTTTATTATTTTTTTTTATGACATTATTTTTCACAGAAGTGAATTTTTTCGCTGTTAACGTTTATCCTTTTGGAATAGGGAAACCTATTACGGTCCCGTGGTATCACAATGGACCCCAGAGTCTACGTGTGATGACGTTAAACGTCAGTAGCCACTTACAACCTAAACTCCATGATTTGTTTGCATACACTCAAAATAATTCTACAGTAAAAGGTTTAGTAAGTGATATTGTACCAAAATCTACTAATTGGTTACTAATTTTAGTATCTTCAAAGTACACAGAAAGAAATAAAAAAAAAATTTGAGTAAATTTTTAATACTATTGAGTAAAAAATTACTCAATTTTCCACCAGTAAACGATTTAATAGTATTGAGTAAATTTTTAATAAAAATTTATTAAATGTTTGCCAAAAAAATTTGAGTAAATTTTTAATTGACACTATTAAGTGCAGGAACAGAACAAGAAGCACCACCTTTTAAAAACAGAACAAGTTTTATTTCACATCGGCGCCGGCCACCGTATGGAAAAAGTCGTGCCGGGCTTATTCTGTTTCTACTCTAAAAAAAACAAAGTTTAAAAAAATTTCATATTTTTTTACAAAGAAAAAAAACATGTTTTTTCAAACTTTACCAAATATATTTTTGTCTTAAAGACATAAAAAAAATTTATAAATATGATTACAAACTTTCATGTATATATACAAAAAACTATAAACTAAACGAGAATTAAAAAAACTAAGAAAATTCCAAAAAAAAAATTAAAAAAGCTATTAAATTCTTATTAAATTATTTACTCAATTTGTTTTTAAATTTTTGAGTAAATTTTTAATTGCGTCAATTAAAAAATTACTCAAAACTTTTTTTAAATTTAAACAAGTGATTACTCAAATTGTTTTTCCCCATATTTTTTTCTGTGTACTAACATTAGTAATTTTTACTGGTTTTGACTAATATTAGTTAAAAATTTTAGTATTGGTTACCAATTTCTGCACTAGGTCCTTTTGGACTAAAATTAGTTAAATTTTTAGTATTGAATACCCAGGTTTTTTTTGGGTGTATATTACACTGTCCGACAAAAAAAAAAAGAAGTCGTTAAACACGAACTGGATAATATACGTTTGAAACTAGAGACTAAATGAAGTAAAACTGCATTTACAGTAGAGTGGCCATAGTAGAAATTTTTTTGAAAAGTTAAAGTGTTCGCACTGAAAAATGTGAGGTTGGGGATAAAAATAATTATGCATATTTAAAAAAAATTTTTTTTTTGTTCCGAGTACCTCCGGGTTGAGCCTAAAGTTTGAAAAACGGATTACAAGGGAAAAATATGACTTTTTTTTCATTTTCTCAATTTTTTTGATATTTTAAGTACAGTTTGAATTCAAATGGTCACTGAATTTTGATTAAGAGTTAATTGTCTATCAAATAAGGTGTTAAAAATTAAAATCGGTTGAAAATTAGCCGAGTTATGACAACTTCCCCCGGCAACTAACGTGTGGCAAACCACCTGATCAAGGAATTCGAGCCCCATTTTTGAAATTTATTGAAATTATCTACTGTAATTATTTTTTTTTATTCCTCAAGTTCCAATGTACTAAGAAGATACATATTTTTCATATTGCGTTTTGCTAACTTGTTTTAAATAAATGCTAAACTGGTCTGAATTTTTCAACACTATTTTCAAATCTCAAATTTTAAATTTTTATTTTTTTTGTTAAAGAAATTTTAAAAAATCGGCTATTGGAGTTTAGGGATTTGTTAAGCACATATAAAGGAATAAAAACCCCAAAAATTGTAGGGTTTGTTGTTTTCATTTGGCTATTACAGTGATGTAATTTAGGCGGATTTCGGGAAAGTAGTGATTTTTGGCCCTTTTTTAGCTTTTATTTATTTTTTTTGGTTTTTTTTACAAACTTGATATGTTTTGGACCAAATTATATCAACACGAGATAGCATACTTCAATTTGCAAAATTAGGTCGAAATTGACACTTAAAAAATTGCCCCTGTTAAGGGTCAAAGGTCAAATTTTAGAAAATTTTTAATTTTTAAACATTAACAGATTTTCTGAGTGGAAATATATGAAACTACTTGATGTCATTTTAAAAGGTCTTAACATATGTCTTTTTATTTAAATTCAGAATATTAACCCTTTAGTGATGGTGGGGCCTATTCGACCCTTTGAACAAAATACACTTACATTATCTCCATTAAATTAAAAAAATTATAGGCCCCGACAGCACTTAAGGGTTAAATTTCTAAATTTTAATTATTTGACATTTAGTTTAGACCAATTAAAATAACATCAAGTAGATTCAGAAAAATCCGCCCAGCAAATCTGATAATGTTTAAAAATTAAAAATTTTCTAAAATTTGACCTTTGACCCTTAACAGGGGCAATTTTTTATATATCAATTTCGCCCTAATTTTGCGAATTGAAGTATTCTATCTCGTGTTGATATAATTCGGTCCAAAACATATCAAGTTTGTAAAAAAAAAAACAAAAAAAAATAAATAAAAGCTAAAAAAGGGCCAAAAATCACTACTTTCCCGAAATCCGCCGAAATTACATCACTGTAATAGCCAAATGAAAACAGCAAACCCTACAATTTTTGGGGTTTTTATTCCTTTATATGTGCTTAACAAATCCCTAAACTCCAATAGCCGATTTTTTAAAATTTCTTTAACAAAAAAAATAAAAATTTAAAATTGGAGATTTGAAAATAGTGTTGAAAAATTCAGACCACTTTAGCATTTATTTAAAACAAGTTAGCAAAACGCAATATGAAAAATATGTATCTTCTTAATACATTGGAACTTGAGGAATAAAAAAAATTAATTACAGTAGATAATTTCAATAAATTTCAAAAATGGGGTTTGAATTCCTTGATCAGGTGGTTTGCCACACGTTAGTTGCCGGGGGAAGTTGTCATAACTCGGCTAATTTTCAACCGATTTTAATTTTTAACACCTTATTTGATAGACAATTAACTCTTAATCAAAATTCAGTGACCATTTGAATTCAAACTGTACTTAAAATATCAAAAAAATTAAGAAAATGAAAAAAAGTCATATTTTTCCCTTGTAATCCGTTTTTCAAACTTTAGGCTCGACCCGGAGGTACTCGGAACAAAAAAAAAAAATTTTTTAAATATGCATAATTATTTTTATCCCCAACCTCACATTTTTCAGTGCGAACACTTATGGATTTAACATTTTTTAATTTTTCTATATAACGCTATGGCCAGTCTAATTTACAGTTTCTCTTTTCGTGATCGTGTTTCCTTTTAAAAGGACTTCAAAGTTTTAGAGGATTAAGTTTTATAAAATATTTCTTTAATATTTGAAGGGCTTATTGTAAAAACTCGATAAGCAACATTTCATTTTATGGTGGTTTTTGTCTTAAAACTTTTAAAATAATGTAGAAAATATAACTTTTCCAGAGCTTTATTCTCAATATACTTGTACGATGGGTTAAAGCAAGACTTCCCAAAAGCTGTCAATGGAACATCAGCAGAAGGCGAAAAACATGAAAAAATAAAAGGTTGCTTATCAAGTTCTTACAGTAAGCCCTTCATTTTTACTTTTCCTAGAATGCCACTAGTGATAGCAAATGAAAGAGGAGGATCTCCACTAATTTCCCCATTTTATTATTTTTACATATCAGGAAAAAGTAGGTAAGTTACGTCCTTTCAAAATCCTTCAATATCATTCAAAATTGGCAACAAAATATTTTGATAAAGTTTTCAAAAGACTATTTTTAATTTATTGCTTTAAAAAAGTTACTCATCTCATAGTATATTATTAGTTTCATCCCCACTAAGGAATCTTCAGCAGACTTTAGAGAATCATCGTTGGTCAATCAAACATCAAACCAGACATAATATTTGATATATTTCACAAGTTAAATGAGAAATACTATTATGAAGGTCCAAAATCTGTTTTCCAACAAAATAGCTCTTTTAAAGCAAAAATTGTATATACTAATCCACCACCGGCGAATATTAATATATTTGTTGCTGTTATTTTACAATAACAACAGTAACTAACCAAACAATACTGTTGGTAGGATAAGTCGTACTAAACTATGTGTTAAATATTATTTTTTATTTTTAGTACCGAAAAGGTACATAAAAATAAAATGTATTTATTCGGCCTCTATATACGTATATATCAGGCATTCCACACCAAATGTCCCGCTACAGTAAAACATGTGTCCCGTAAATTTCTGAATAGGTTGTTTGGATAGCCCTATATGGAACTAAGAAAATTGCGTTTTTGGTTTTTAAAATTTTCAAAAACTGGGCTTAGGAGGCGAGGTCAAATATTGAAAAAATGGTCAAATTTGTGGCGAGTTGCCTTGATTAAATATTTATCACATTAAAACGGAATGCACCACAATCTCAAACATTTACATTCTTATATAGGTTTGTGTGGGCTATCGATTAAAATTTTTTTTTTTTTTAAATTTTCAGAACCCGTTCTGAAATTTTCCATTTTTTAAAAAAGTCAATTTATCAAAAATCCGGCCACTTTATTTTTTCCAAAAAGCGCATTATATCGTCACCTAAAATGCAAAACGCCCTAACTAACATTTTATTAATTTTACAGGAGAAGCAAAAAACATGTTTAAAGAAAAAATATAAAAGTGTTAATCACAAAATCTTCATATATTATTGAAAAAACACGGACAAATTGATTTCTGGTAAAAAAAAATAATTATTTTTATTATTTGAAGAGTTATGTCAGTTACGCCCTTTTGTCTCGTATATTTCTGAAACAAAAAAAGCCCTAACTGCATCAAATATCAATTGACATACATACAGGAGAACTGTAAAATTAATGTTTTGTTATTATTTTTTGGTTTTATTTATTTAAAGTTTATTTTAATTTAAATTATCATAAATATCACATTATTTAATTCATTTTATTGATATTTCATGAAAAAAAAAACAAATAATATATTTGATTAATTCACGATAAAAATAGTTAATTTTGGGATATAGAATGATAAATGAAAATATTTATTAAAAATAGAAACTAATTTTCGAAGGGGATGTTGTCATAAAAATCATGACAATCTGCTGGCAGCAATGGTTTTAAATCTTGGAGATGCTGCCACTTTTTTTTAGAAATTTTTAATCTCTGCTCATGTAGTTGGGGCGGTGCAACAATTTTGATTTTATTTCCAATTCGCTGTGGAAGCTGTACATAATTATAATTTATATTTGTTTTGAAATAAATAGTTCCAGTTGGTTCGTATGCCAATGCACGTATCATATTGACGGTGGGATCCCCCGTTTTTTTTCCTAAAAAAAATGTAAAAAGTAATACAAATTTTAGAAACACAATATTTATTTTTACTATACCTGGTCTTATTGATGAATATCGCTTAGGAACTGACTCATAATTAAGGAAATATTCGTGATTTAATTGGTGTACTTGTAAAGGAAAAGGGTTTTTCCGAGCAGCTTTAATTAAATTCACTAGTTCAAATGGCAAGGTTATTTGCTTATCACGAATCTTTCTTTCAATTAGAGAGTGAGTTGAGTCACATTCCATTTGCGTGTGACCGACTACCAAGTATTTGTGTTCTATGGTAATGTTTTTTTCCTCGCATAAAGAAACTAAAGCGTTTGAAAGGACAACATTTCTGTTTTGGTAAAAACAACCATCGGAGTAAATAATAATATGGTGAATATCAGGAAATTGCTGAATTCCTTTTCTTAAATGCTTTACGATAATTGTGGTGAATGTAGAAGCGACAAGGCTTCCCTCGGTTTCATCCCAAACGTAATTATCAGACTCATGATTTATTACATTATAAATTGTGAAATTATGAATCTGAAGTTTCATTTTATAATAAGAGGAGTTGGCTTTTGACTGAGGTAAGAGCTTTACAGCTTGCATATCTATGCAAAGTAGTAGACATAGTCCTGATTTGGCATTTTCAATATCATTATCTTTTTCAGTTCTCATTTTATCAATTTCACTTCGATGACTATCGAATTGCTCCTGTGACAGATTCTTTGCTTTATAAGATAAACATAAGTCACACTTATCATTTCTTGGTTTAAATAGCGAGTAATTTGATGCCTTAACCAGATTCATAAAATTAGGAAATGATACACGTGTAATATCATTTTCTTTGTTATCATCACATGACTCAGAATAGAGATCATAAATCTGTTGATAACTTTTAAAGTCTGCTTCAAAATATACCTTATTGGTATGTTCCCGACGATAATGAGACCCCAACTTAGGCAAATCTTCCAACCATTTTTGTAAATAGCTTAACCTTTTTTTGTATTGTAATCCTTGTGGTTTTTCTTTCTTTTCAGCAGGAAAAATTTGGGTGCAATGTAAGTTTCTTGAAGATACCCACAAACGAACCGTTTTTTCGGATAACCCTAAAGTTGAAAGAAACATTTGTCTACATACTTGAATACGATTTGAATCGTGTTTTAAAAAATAATGTTTTGTTGTGGAGCGTTTGGAGTTTTCCACAGTAATACGTTGTCTTTTGGAACATTCAACGAGATTTGTTACATAAAGCTTTTTGTTATTCCAAGATATTTTCCAGAATGAGTCAAAAATTTCTTTACGAATATTTTCAGTGAAATGTGAGCAATGTCGCATTGTAATTTTTTCACAAAACTTTGATGTACACTCAAAAAAAAAATATTGTAAAACTAGCAAAAAAAATGGTTAAAATTATCAAAAAAATCTGTAGTTTTGGACGTTGCAAAAATTTTGGTAATATTAGCAAAACCATTTTGCTAATCAAAAAATTAGGAAAAAAATGGTAAAATTACAAGAATACCATTTTATTTTTGTAAAAAATCAACCTTGTAAAATTATCAAAAAATATGGTAAAATTACCAAAAAAAAATGGTAAAATTGAAATAGATAAAAAAATTTGTAATTTGGTAAAAAAAACTGTTTTATTTAGTAATTTTTTTTCTCTGATTAGTAGTTGATTTAAAATTTGGTGAATATACTAAAAAAATGTTTGCCTGTTTTTGAGCACCAAGTTCTTTAAATGTAGTAATAGCAGCATCAACTATTACTTCAGTTGTTGGATGGTTTCTTCGGCTTGATGGTGGCAGCATCTTCTTTTGCCTTCTTCTCAGCAGCTGTAGTTGCAGTAACTGGACTTCCAACAACATCAAAATCCAAATTTTTTTTTTTTTTCACTTAAACACTTTAAACAAAAAACTTAAAGAACAACACTTCACTTTTTTTATTTTTTTGCGTCATTTTTTTTAGCTTAAGTAGAACAAATGAGAATTGCGTAGTAGTCTACACAAGAAATTTCTTACATTTTCAGGTAAAATTTGTAAAAAATTAACAATTTTTTTTCGAATTTTTAATTTTTTTCACATGTATTTAAAAAAAAAATAAAAAAAAAACTTTTGGATATTAAAGATTAGATATCTAACTATGTGTTAACATTTTAAAAAAATAATTTTTCAAAATTATCAACTTTTTATTAACAATTTAGGTGGCAAATTTTAAAAAATTTTCATATAAAATTAGCAAAAAATATGGTAAAATTAGCAAAAAATATGGTAAAAATACTAAAAATTGTGTAGCCTATTTTTGAGCGCACACGCAGTTGATGGATGGCTACTTTGCTATGGTGTTGGCAGCATCATCAATCTGCAATGAGTTTTTTTTCACACTAGAACACTTTAAACATTTTTTTTCTTAAAACTAAGAAAAAATAAATAAAAATTATTACCATTTCTTTAAGGAAAATACTAATATTTTTGCTAAAATTATAGTAAAATAAAAAAAAGAACTAGCAAGAAAATATAGTAAAAGTACCACAAAATTTTTGTATTTTACCAATAGTAAATTGCCAAAAAAAACTGTAAAAGTTAAATTTTTACAATTTTTTTTGCTAAAGTTTGGTTGAAGTAAATTACAACACCTTTTACTAATATTTTGACTAAGTTATTTTTTTGAGTGTACATGTATCACCCATTTTTCTAGGCTTACGCTCAGTTATTACATTACCTTTTGAAAAACCTCGGTATTTTTTACCTTCCATACGGTTTTGTTGGCTTAAATGTCTCCAATTTGTTTTATTTTTTTTTTTTGAATTCCCTTCTGCATCCTTATCCAAATTTAGTTCGGACATATCCAAATTTAGTTCAGACATATTGAATTTTGTTTCTTTATATTTGATTAATTATAATTGTTAATTGTTTCTTCACTCTTTATTTATAATCACACAAAACCTTAAGAAAACCTTTATATTTTTCTAAAGCAAATCATTAAAAATGCTTAACGGATAAAGCTATCAGCTGTGCATGCAATGTTGTACACACAAGCGGTTAGTTGGGGCTTTTTGCGTTTTACTTATATTTGATCATGTAGTTAGGGCGTTTTTAATTTTGTAAATAAAATTGTGATTTTTGATCGAATGAGTCTAATTTTTTTTTTTTGAGATGTATTTTGATGCAATTCATCAGAATCAATAAAAAACACGATTTTGGATTTTGTGTTAGTTAGGGACTTTTGCATTTTAGGTGACGATATGCAGGTTTTGTTTTTAATATTTCATGCCTGAAAAGGAGCTTCCTTGAAGCGCTTCATTCATCCCTTTTTTCATGCATATATTAAGCACGATTTTTTTAATATTTTATGCCTGAAAAAGAGCTTCCTTGAAGCGCTTCATTCATCCCTCTTTTCAAGCATATATTAAGCACAATATGTGCTTTTAAGTGGGAGATCGCATTTATAAAATCATGCCTTCGCGAAGCAGGTTTATAAGGGAGGAATCAAGAATTTTCCCTTACAAACCTGCAAACGTTTAAAAAAGATGCAATGTAATTTAAATTATTTAAAAAAAATGTACAGCAAATTACCAAATATTAAAAAAACAATTTGCAACGTTGTACAAAAAAACACAATTACTTTGCGCAAACAAAACTTAACACAACAAAAAACTGTACACCACTTTACGCAAAGCAAAAACAAACGCAACACAAATAATGAAAAAAAAATACCGTACACAAATACAATTTAAGGGGTTTTTAATAGAGTTTCTGTTTCGGTTATAACCGTAACCGAAACCGCGGTTATTCAAGTCGAAAACCGAACCCGAAACCGACACATATGTGTTCGGTTATCGGCTTTTTATTAATACAGTCAAACCCGGTTATAACGAACTGCGAGGGACCAGTAAAAATAGTTCGTTATAAGCAAAGTTCGCTATAAGCGGGGTATATTTTATATCAATCTTGTTTTATTTCCAAAAAAAAAAGTTCAGATTTTGTTTTATTTGAGGTTTTTTTGAAAGTAAACTACTCATTGAGAAGAAACCATTAAAAATGTAAAAAAAAATTATCAAAATTCTAATATTAACCAATAATTTCTAACCTTTTGTGAGTTTGGTAAACATAATTGCCCCAAATTTCGTTATAAAAAGGTAAATATACATGAATTTGTGTTCGTGGGACCATAATAAGTAGTTCGTTTTAACCGAGGATTCGTTATAACCGAGTTCGTTATAAAAGAGGTATTTTGTGAGAAAATTGTTGCCAAAACGTTGGGACTTTAGAATTAGTTCGTTATAACCGAGAATTCGTTATAACAGAGTTCGTTATAACCGAGTTCGACTGTATTATAAATTTTTTTAATATTTTTTGTTGCATTTAAAAAAAAATTGTTTTTTTCGTTACAAAAATTTTAATTATTAAATTTTTGATGACAAACATAGTGAAACATTAACATTTTTACTCGCATTTTTTAGCAAGGCACCCGTTTTATTTTTAAAATAAAAAAAAAATACTACAATCGAGTGCCAAGTTTTCCCTTTTAATTAAATTCAGCTTTTTAAAAGACAAGCGAAAGCTAAAATAACATGGAAATTTATTGTGGAGTTCACACTTACGAACTTTAACAAGTTGTTTTACAAAATACCAGTAACAGAATAGAAACTTAATGGCCCAGAAAAACTTTGGTAATGGGTAGTGATTATATAACACATTACCAGGTAATGTATATAACTTATTTGTAGCATTATTTTATGATGTCTTACCAAACATTTGTTCCACAACGTATTATTTTCAAGTGAAAAATAATATATTACTAATAATTAGCTATGTAATGCATGATTATTGGAAAAAATGTATTTCATATTTATTATTTCTAAACATTAAATCATGGATGACTTATATTTGGTTACATTATGTATTATTTGAAAGTTTGAAATAATGCATTATTTATGATTGGATGCATAATGCATTACAATAACATAAAAAATTATTATTTTATAAAAAAATGCATAAGTTTAAACTAGAGATGGGCTCACGACAGGAAATTTCTTACGACACACACTCACCAGCATATTTTATCTACTTACACTCACTTACAATCACGTGAGTAAATTTAATACAAAATTACTTTTTCGCTACTCGTAACACCTTATATATTATCTTCTGGTATGCTATATTATTTAATTTCTCGTAACCTATAAAATATCATATATTTTACACCATACTCGTATTCTTCGTTATAAATTTATGACTTATTTTATACCTTACTGGTATTCTTTGTGATAATGTGGATGCATTACTTTGAGTCTCATCGCCTGTTAAAATCATCAATGCTGCAATGTATAAAATAAGAGATCCTATACCTTATTTTATACCTTATTTGGTAATCTAAGTTTTGCTGGGGGACACAGAAAGACTTTTTTGCAGTCCTTGAACACTCAAAAACAGCATGTGCGAACCCTTCATAAACTGAATAAGATTCTAAGAAAAAAACTATTCAAAAATAACGTTTTTCAACCGGAATAAAATTTTTACTGATAACCGAAAATAACCGAAACCGATCGGTTATTCAATTTTTGATAACCGAAACCGCGGTTACTAAATTTATCGGTTATTCAGAAACTCTAGTTTTTAATATAAATCTATATAAATAAAAATCAATTGTCGTTCGTTGGTAACAGCATCAGTTGAGAACGGCTGGACCGATTTTAACAAATTTTTTTTTGAAATGTTCGTCATAGTCCAACTTAGGTTTTTACGTAAAGAAAAATTGGCCACGCCCACTTTTACGCCCACTTTTTTCGATTTATCTAAAATCGGAAAACGGCTGCACCGATTTGCGAAATTTTTTATTTAAATGTTCGTAGTAACCCAATAAAAGTTTTTACTGAAAGAAAAATCGACCACGGCCAATTCAAAGCCTCATTTTTCAATTTATCTAAAATCTGAGAATGGCTGTACCGATTTGACTATATTTTTTTTTTTAATGAATTTTACCCATATTCCAATTTTGTTTTTTACGAAAAAAGAAAGTGACCACGCCTACTTTGGCTAATTTTTGTTGAAAATGTTCTATATAATTCAACTAAGGATAGTAAAATTTCCCATGCCCACTTTTTTCTATGTACTGAAAGTTCTAACCAAATCGGTCTAGCCGTTGACCGATTTGGTTATAGTCCGCAACAGATTTTTAAGTACAGAAAAATTTTCCACGCCTACTTTTACCTTCATTCTTCTTGATACATAAATTTTAAATCATGAAATGGCTGGATCAATTTGTCTAATTTTGTTAATAATGTTCGTCATAGCCCAACTAATGTTTTTCGGAAAGAACAATTTTCCAATCCTGCGCCCACTTTTGAATGGATGGACCGAGTAGGTTAAATTCAAATAAGATTTTTACGGTGAGAAAAGTTGTCCACCCACTCTTTTCTTCGATGTATATAAAATTTGCTCCATAGAAAAAATATAGAATAATAAAATATAAATAAAACGCAAATGTAGTTCGTTGGTAATCGCATCACTTGAGAACTGACCGATTTGAATAATATTTTTTTGTAAATGTTCGTCTTTTTTTATGTTCGTCTAAGGATTTCTCGGAAAACAAATTCCATCCACTTTTCGCCTCTTTTTTTCGACGTATCTAAAATTGGAGAACGGCTGGATCAATATGATAAACCTTTTTTTTTTAAATGTTCGTCAAAGTCCAACTTTGGTCTAAACAGAAATAAAAATTTTTGACGCCCAATTTTATTTCGATATATCTAAAATAGAAGAACGGCAGGGCCATTTGGCCATTAGTAGTATTTTTTGATGTTCGTGACAGTACAAATAAGGTTTTTACGGTAAGAAAAATTGTCCACTTATTTCAATACATCTAAAATCAAAGAACAACTGGCCTGATTTGGTAAATCTTATCTTTAATGATCATTATTGTTCAGATAAGGATTTTACGGAAATAATTATTGTCCTCCCCCACTTCAAAGCGCACATTTCTCAGTATCATTAAAATTTGCAAACTCTTGAGAACGACTGGATCGATGTTGCTAATTTTTTGGTTTAAAATGTTCGTAATAGTCCATATAATTGTTCGGAAAGAAAAATTGTCCTAGCCCACTTTTTTTTAATATATATAAAATAAATTTTTATTCTAATTCGATCTATTAAAAAAAATATTTCTTAAAAGATAACCTTGGGTATGAACACATGTACAAGTTTAACTTACCATACAAATTTTAACACCCACTTTTGTCTAAATAGGTCGACTAATGGACCGGACAGATTTTTTTGATGTTAATTATAGTTCTTATTAAGTTTTTAAGGAATTATAAATGAGAAAAGTGTCCCGAAAAATGGAAAATTCGGGAAAACTATAAAGGTTTGTTTGAACTCAAGACAATTGCTCACGATAAGAACGAAGGATTTGCTTAATTTATTTTTCTGTTGTTCGTAATGACACTAAGAAGTTTTAAATTTGTACAGTTCGCAAAGTCGAAGTCATGATAATTTTTTTTTAGTTCCTAAAATATAATTTGCAAAATGATTATCTGCCTAATCGGGTCTTTAAAACCACGACCACAAATTTTTCTGCGTCAAGAAATTCATTACATTTTTGCAGGCCTGTGTATTTGAAGCGAGTCAAAATATAACACTGATCTTACATTTGGGCCAGCAACGCGGACCGGGCCAGCTAGTACTTAATATAAATACTTAACACGTTGTTAATTTTTTTTGTTTTTAATGTTTATTTAATTACTACCATTGATTCGTTCACTTTTAATTAATATGTTTATTTAATTATTAATTATATATTTTTTCACTTTTTATCTTCCGGCTGCGTCCGCTGACACCACAATAAACGATAAAACTGACTAGTTACTTTTTAATAACTTCGTCTAAAACATCGAGAAAGTTCGTTAAAACTTCTTAGTGCTTATATGCTGCTTCGCTGTAAGCGAGAGCCGAAGCATTAAACCATTCTCCCCTTCAGCGAAGTAGCATAACTGCTTTGAAATTAAAAAAAAAAAATGTTAAAATGTGTAAGTGCTTACATACTGCTTCGCTGTAAGTGAGAGTCGAAGCATTAAACCATTCTCCCTTACAACGAAGCAGCTTTACTGCTTTTAAAATAAAAAAAAATATCTGTCAAAATTTGTGAGTGCTTACATACTGCTTTGCTGTAAGTGAGAGCCGAAGCATTGAACCGTTCTACCTTACAGCGAAGTAGCTTTTACTGCTGCATACGTAAGATGTTATAAATGTAAGCGCTTTTTTATGCGCTTCCTATTTTTAGTGCTTCTTAAAACCTAATATTTTTTTATTGGGTTAACACATTTTGAATGATAATAAATAGGCCAACAAAAAAACAGCAAATGCTTATTTGTTATTTCAAAGAATAAATAAATTTCCAATTATATTTCAGAAATTTCTATTTATATAAAAGAAATTTCCATTTATGTATATTACAAATTTTTTTTTTTTTTCATATGTTTCAGAAACTTCTAATTGTATTCAAGAAATTTAAATTTTTATTTCCAAAATTTTCTAATACTATGTTTAGACCAAACAAAAACTAACTTGTTTTTGGCAAAAAAGCATTTTGGAAAACCAAACTGTTTACACCGAATAAAAAGAGTTTTTGTTTGTCAAATCAAATTAATTATTTTCTAAATTCACTAAAAAAACACAAAATTACAATAGCCACACGTTATTAAAAAAAAATACACATTTGTTTACTTTTTTAAAAGATTTGAATATTAATTTCACAAAAAAACAAATATTTTTATTTTGACATTCGTTTTTACCAAAAGAAAATTGAAAAAAAAAACATTCACACTGAATTAATAGTAGCATAGACCACAACCTAAATTCTAGTTTTTGTTCAGTATTAGTTGGCAATGCAGCTTTTAAATTGTATGGAAAATACATGTAGTTTTTCCCAAAAACCAAAAAAATATTCAAAATCAAGTTGTTTTCGTTGGTGTAAATACCGTATTATAGTATATTAATTGCATGAATATTACTCATTCGCAACGTTAATACAAGAAAATACAAGCAAATTACAAAATTGTCATGAAATTTAAAATTCAAATGCAATTTTCTCGAAAAACACGAAATATGTTTTTCTGAATTTTTTTGTGTGGCTGGACAAACATCTAAACTTTAAAAAAAAATTTAAAAAAAAGAAGAAAAAGTGACCGGATTTTTTGATAAATTGACTTTTTTAAAAAATGGAAAATTTCAGAACGGGTTCTGAAAACTTTCAAAAAAAAAATTTAATCGATAGCCCATACAAAACTATATAAGAATGTAAATTTTTAAGATTGTGGTGCATTTCGTTTTAATGTGATAAATATTTAATCAAGGCAACTCGCAACAAATTTGAACATTTTCCAATATTTGACCACGCCTCCTAAGCCCAGTTTTTGAAAAATTGAAAAACCAAAAACGCAATTTTCTAAGTTCCATATAGGGCTATCCATACAAGCTATTCAGAAGTTTACGGTACACGTGTTTTTTTTTTCGCTGGACATTTGGTGTGGAATGCCTCATATACCAAATTTAAAGACATTATAACCAAAATTATGATTTTTTTTTAAAAGTGGGCGTGTCCCCTAACCGGCCTCCCATATTTTTCATAATGTTATTTTCGAACATAAAAAGTCAAAACGAACATGTATACCGAATTTCAAATCAATATAAATTAAATTGGATTTTTGTCGTCCTAGATTGGCCAAATGTGGCACTGTGCACCGTGACAGATCGATGTGGAATTTTATTAGCTAAAATACAAAAAAAAAAAGAAAAACTAAAACCGGATGCGGCCTTTAGGCAAAATTGGAGAAAAAAGTAAATTTGTTTCCACTGTGCGGTATTAGCTAGACCTTAAGAAAACCTTTCAAATTGTATATGTGTAATCTAAGTGATTTCAAAAAATATTTTTTTTTTTGTTTTTTTAAATCGTAAAATTTTTTTTTTCAAATTTTTTGCTTTTTTTTAAATTTATTTTTGATTGTTTTTTTATTATTTTTTTAATGTGTGCCAAAAAAAAATGGATTTGAGACCATAGTGCTGTGCAAGCAATGCATCTGCTTGAAAACTGCTGCTGGTCCATAGAAAGGCAGACCTTCCTTGTAAGTGAATCATAAAAGCTTTTAGAATACAAAAAAGCTCTACCTCTTTTTATTTGTTTATTATTTTTGTGGGCTGTCATCTCCTCATACGTAAATATTATAGACGGTGGAAATGAGTAAATGTCTAATATTTATTATTCATTATTCACATTATTCACGTGCAATTGTACAGAAGTGCAAAAAGGAATTGTCCATTATTTACCAACAATTCGGAAAATGAGTTAAAGCAAACAAACAAGGGAAAACGAAAACAGCAAACAACAAAGCAAATTTAGTAGTTATTGATTAAACAAAGTTCAACGTAAAAGACGCAAAAAAAAACTTGTTAAGTAATAATTTAAATTAAATTATAATTTTTTATATAAAAATAAAAAATTTAATCTGCAAACAGGGATCGGGTGAATAAAACAATCAACCGTAACAATGTTGTTGCCACAACAATCTCCTCCAGGCTACATGGAACGTATAATGGACATTTTGAAGTCACCAATACGTCCAAAACATATACGTTTGTCAGCTGTACTCATTTGTATTAATCAATTTGTAAGTTTTACCAATACAATTCCTAACATCCAGCTTATCCTGACATCCGGTTGATTTTTCAATTTTCTAGTTAATCGCAAATATTTTGTTATTCATTATTATTTTGGCGTACATCCATATTGAGGAGGCGAATTCAAGGGCCATTGCCGATATGGAAGATCAACGTGATAATGCTTACTATAGTTTACCAGATTTAATTTTAAATCGTATACGTTTCCATTTTGCCAACGACGTTACAATGACGTCACGTGTCTTTGCATTCTCGTTGGTCTGTTGCTCTGCTGTGTATTTGTTAAGCGCCGTGGGTCTACTGATTGGCATTTATAAAAGCCGTGAGGAATTTGTTTTGATCTGGTTAATACTGCAGGTATTCTTTTTCATCGGCGGACTAATATTCATATTTTGGATATCGAATGGTGAATTTGTTAAACATACAATTGGAAAATTATGTTTTTGTAAGTAGTTGGCTTTGGATATTTTAAATCCATGTTGATTTTTGATTTCTATTTGAAATAGATTTTATGTCTGCTACTGTACTTATGTGTGATGCAACTATGTGGTACATAATCTACTGTTTCTATCACAGCATACGACTAATGAATAAATTGCGTGAAATAGCAACTGTTGCCATACCCTGTCCTGCACCAGGAACGGTAAGTACATGAACTGGTGTAATAGATGTTGTTAGTTACCCAGGCAGAAAAATACAGACGAACAGGAACTCACAAATTATTTTAAAAGGTGCTGTAAGCAATAAATACGCTAAAAATGCCTGCAAATTTTATACTCTTGCCCAAAATATGAAATTATGATAATGTAGGGAAAATTGTCCCCTGTTACCCTTTATAGAGTGGAAGTCTCACAGTCTGACAACGTAACGTACCTTGGCATTCATCTTGACAGACGACTAAGTTGGTGTCGTCATATAGAAGCTAATAGGCTTCAAATAAATCTGCACTGGCTTATCAGTCAGTACTCGAAATTAAGCCTGGAGTGCAGGGCTGCCATATTTGACGATTTTTTGGAAAGAACATGACAAATGACGATTTTTGCCCAGAAAATTACGATTTTTCAAAACTAAGCAACCATTACTTATTAAGGTAACATTTTGATTTTTTTTGCATTAAAAGAGGTGTTTAGAACACGTGAATTCATCCGAAATTCTCAGGGTTGCTTATAACTTTTAAAATATTGGACCGGAATCGCTAGATCGTCTTAAAACTGATCAGTGATAGTGAATATATATAATTTTTAGGGTCCTAGCATGATATTTTGATAAGTTGACGGTATAAAAACATCATTCTTGGAAAAGTCGTGTATTTTTATTTTGACGATTTTTTTGAAGATTTTTTTTAAATACCGTCAATTTGACGATTTTTTACAAAATTTATCTGGCAGCCCTGCTGGAGTGTAAAGTCACCCTGTATAAGAGAATCCTTAAACCTATATGGTCATATGGAATCCAACTATATGGAACTGCCAGTAACTCTAGTTTACAACCAAACTGCAAACTAACCGCTTCTATTTTTGTTGTATGTAAAATGGACCGCTAAACTCAAAAATATCATTGAAAAAATTTTCACGGATACATTTTTTTTAACCAAATTTTTAGCGTTTTTTTGAGGTATTTTCAATCTTTTTCTTATAGCTTGAGTTACACAGAAAAAAAGTTAATTAAAAAATTCGTAGATTTAATTAAAAAATTAATAAAATCCTGACCAATCATTAAAATCCGCATATAAATTAAAAATATTTGTATGTCATTAATTAAAAACAAATGGATATGTATTTATTTAAAAACTAAATACTATAAATAAAAAAATTTAAATAAAATTAAAAAAATAAATAAGGTTTTAATTATATAATTTAAAAATTTAATTAAAAAAAAATTTTGGAAGGCAATTAAAATTTTTAATTGTATAAATTAAAAAAATTTATTAAAAACAATACATTTTTTAAAAATAAATAATTTAAAAAAACATTTTTTTTAATAAAATAGTATAAAAAACGTTTCATCAAACTTTACAAAATATATTTATGTCGTAACGACAAAGTCACTAAGACAATTTTATAAAGTTGATTATAAACCTATCATTTACATACGCATAAAACTATAAACAAATTGAGAATTCAAATAAATATACGAGAAACAAAACAAAAACTTTCAACAAACTTTTTATACTTATGTATATATTTGGCTTTGTGCGTAAAACATTGCAAGCGAAAACCACATACTTGCACACACGGAAAACAAAACAAACAAAAAATACTAAAGCGAAAATTTTAAATAAACAATTAATTATATTAATTAAATATTTATTTAATTTAAAATTTAAAAATAATTAAAATAAAGTTAAAAATACAATTAAACAATTAATTATATTAATTAAAAATTTAATTGATATTAAATATAAAACAATTAAAATTTTATTTGATTTTTTCTGTAAGTACAGATCGAGCACGGGCTCTAATTATATTTGTTATAAGGGTTCAAGTTGAAAAAATGCAGAAGAAAAATTGAATTTCTAAAAATTATAGACATTTCTGGTATTTCCTATACCGGTTTCAAACACCCCAGTTAGTGTCATCATCAGTAGGATTTTAAATGTCGGTTTGTCTTGTTAATGAAAACTGTTTTTTATACATATATGTGAATATTTATAGTTTCTACAGAATAAATTTTGACAGTTTCCAACACTACAATTCTATTTCTAACAATCTCAACCTCACTTCATACTTTCTTTCAACTTTTTTGTCTCTTACATTATTTCGCAAGGGTTACTAACATGATCTGGAATTGCAGACACAAATGAAGGAATTTGCATTTTCAGTTTCGGAGACGTGCCTAATGGCGACATATTTTTTCAGTAATTTTATTTGATTTTTTCTGTAAGTACAGATCGAGCACGGGCTCTAATTATATTTGTTATAAGGGTTCAAGTTGAAAAAAATAAGAAATTCAATTTTTCTTCTGCAACCGGTATGGGAAATACCAGAAATGTCTATAATTTTTAGAAATTCAATTTTTCTTCTGCATTTTTTCAACTTGAACCCTTATAACAAATATAATTAGAGCCCGTGCTCGATCTGTACTTACAGAAAAATCAAATAAAATTACTGACAAAATATGTCGCCATTAGGCACGTCTCCGAAACTGAAAATGCAAATTCCTTCATTTGTGTCTGCAATTCCAGATTATGTTGGTAACCCTTGCGAAATAATGTAAGAGACAAAAAAGTTGAAAGAAAGTATGAAGTAGGGATGCCAAACGGGATTGACATTTACAAATCCCGGGATTCGGGATTTTGAAATCGTAATCCCGGGATGCCGGGATTTTTCGGGATCCCGGGATTTTTCGGGATTTCGGGATTTTTCGGGATTTATTAAAATTAAACTTTTTATAGTTATCTTTCAAAAGAAAAATATAATTTAATATTTAATTAATTCATCAACGTTGAATAATTATCGTTTTACATATTTAGCACAGAAAACCCGACAATTTAGAAACAACTTAACTTAACTGGTACTGCTCCAAGAGTTTTATATCCTCCAACCAAATCATGTGGGTATAACCGCTTTGTCGCTTCATGCGTAACGCAGAAAAATATTGGTCTATGCCCAGCAAAACTTAGATTACCAAATAAGGTATAAAATATGGTATAGGATCTCTTATTTTATACATTGCAGCATTGATGATTTTAACAGGCGATGAGACTCAAAGTAATGCATCCACATTATCACAAAGAATACCAGTAAGGTATAAAATAAGTCATAAATTTATAACGAAGAATACGAGTAAGGTGTAAAATATATGATATTTTATAGGTTACGAGAAATGAAACAATATAGCATACCAGAAGATAATATATAAGGTGTTACGAGTAGTGAAAAAGTAATTTTGTGTTAAATTTACTCACGTGATTGTAAGTGAGTGTAAGTCGATAAAATATGCTCGTGAGTGTGTGTCGTTAGAAATTTCCTGTCGTGAGCCCATCTCTAGTTTAAACTAATGCATTTTTTTATAGAATAATTATTTTTTATGTTATTGTAATGCATTATGCATCCAATTATAAATAATGCATTATTTCAAACTTTCAAATAATACATAATGTAACCAAATATAAGTCATCCATGATTTAATGCTTAGCAATAATAAATATGAAATAATTTTTTTCCAATAATCATGCATTATGTAGCAAATTATTAGTAATGCATTATTTTTCATTTTAAAATAATACGTTGTGGAACAAATGTTTGGTAAGACATCCTAAAATAATGCTACAAATAAGGCATATACATTACCTGGTAATGTGTTATATAATCACTACCCATTACCAAAGTTTTGCTGGGTGACATCATAAAGTATATATATTATTGATCTATGACCGATTTTAATAGATTCTAGCCATGTCCATTAACTTTTGAAAAACGTAACTTTTTTAAATATTTATTTTGATGTCAAAGTTTTAAGTTACAGGATATTTCAAAATTAATTTTCTTTGGTAGATCTCTTTTGTGGGCGTGGATATAAAATATTTCTTTAAATAAATATAAAATTGTTTTAATAAATTTGTTAGCATTTTTGGCAAGGGTAAGTTGTCCTTCAGTGTCCTCCGCCAACACAAAACACACCTCTGTTAAATTTTTTTTCGCTGTTTCTAACAAAAATGGGATCAGAGAGATATATTCAATTTCCTAACGCTCAACTTAGATCCAAAACTGTTGAAAAAAAAAAAACTACAGCTGGAATACTAAAAGCTCCATTATAGAATATAACTTTCGGCAAAATTTAACTGTTTCATAAAAGCTGTATATTGAATAATCCGCACTAAAAATGTGATTTGCCTCCCAAAGAGCAAGAGAATTTAAGCCCACATGCCTCATTTGAAAGGTATCTCAAAGACCTTTCAAACGAAATCAATTTTGTACAAATCGTAAAACAAATACTAAAAAAATAGTTAATTTTGATTACAAAATTTGACAAACAAATCCCGAAATCCCGAAAAATCCCGGGATTGAAAAAAATAAATCCCGGGATTCGGGATTTGTCAATCCCGAAAAATCCCGGGATTTCGGGATTCGGGATTTCCCGTTTGGCATCCCTAGTATGAAGTGAGGTTGAGATTGCTAGAAATAGAATTGTAGTGTTGGAAACTGTCAAAATTTATTCTGTAGAAACTATAAATATTCACTAAAGGTGTCCTAACGACTAAGGTAATTTTTCAAAATCACTTTTTAATACGTGGTAGGGTCCTAAATTATAGTTTTGTATCTAAAAATGAGTGAGCCAAAATTTGGAGACAATCGGATAAAAATAACTCGTGCCGAAAATGGATTGAAGTTTTGGGACACTCTTATCTGATGAAAAAACACGTTTTTTCTAGTTTTTTGAAAAATATTGGTATATGCTATTTTTTGTTAATTTTTTTGTTAAGTAATATGAAAATGGTAATAAATTACCTTTCCAAAAAGCTTAAAGAAATTCAAATCGGATGAAAAATAAGCATTTTACGCATACATGCCCCAGACCATTGCATGGTTTTTAAATCCAAAATTTTAAAATTTTCAAAATTTTTAGGCAAAAAAATAAAAAAAATTAAATTTTACTTTATAATTATATTAAATACATGTTATAGATAAAAACTAACAGATATGGTAGTCTAACTTTTTTTTCATTTGGCGTGGGTAGTGATATAATTTCCGCGGATTACAAAGAAAATGAGTTTTTCTAAAATAATTTAGCAAATATGGGAAACAATTTTCTGTATTGTATTATACGAAGTGAAATACATAAATTCTGTAAATTTTTTGAGAATTCGGGCATCTTTAACCCCTTTTCGTCGAGGTGAAATGACAAATTTGAGACGTTATACATTTCTATAATACAAAATATATGCATATATCCGACTTCTCAAAAGTTACAGAATTTACGTTTTACACTTCGATCCGCACAATAGAGCACAAATTTTCAAAAATTTGCTCAATTATTGTAGAAAAACGCATTTTATTTGGAATCCGCGGAAATTTTATCACTACCCGCGCCAAATAAAAAAAAAGCTTGACTACCATATCTGCTATTTTTAATCTTAAACATGTTTTCAATTTGATCATAAAGTAAAATTAAATTTTTACTATTTTTTTGCCTAAAAATTTTGAAAATTTTGAAATTCTGGCTCTAAAAACCATACAATGGTCTGGGGCATGTATGCGAAAAATGCTTATTTTTCATCCGATTTTAATTTTATTAGACGTTTTGGAAAGGTAATTTAGTACCATTTTCATATTATTTCACAAAAAAATTAACAAAAAATATCAAATACCAATGTTTTTCCAAAAACTAGAAAAAACGAGTTTTTCGTTCTTATAAGAATGTCCCAAAACTTCAATCCATTTTCGGCACGAGTTATTTTTAGCCGATTGTCCCCAAATTTTGGCTCACTCATTTTTAGATACTAAAGAACAATATAGGACCCTACCAGGTATAAAAAGGTGATTTTCGTTTTTAAGGACACCTCTAATATTCACATATAAAAAAACAGTTTTCATTAACAAGACAAACCGACATTTAAAATCCTGCTGATGATGACACTAACTGGGGTGTTTGAAACCGGTATAGGAAATACCAGAAATGTCTATAATTTTTAGAAATTCAATTTTTCTTCTGCATTTTTTCAACTTGAACCCTTATAATTAAAATTTTAATTAAAATAAAATATACGATATTATTTTCTGTGTATGTACCTCAGATAAATACCAAATAAAAGTTAATCAAATTTGCAAAAAATCCTCCACACATTATTTTCCCATCAGATCATAAGTTTACGCGCGATAGACAAGCATATTATAAAATAAGCGGTTTTTTATTAAAAAACCCATTTTATTTTTATACCCTCCACTTAGTGATAGAGGGTATATATAAGTTTGTCATTCCGTTTGTAACTCATCGAAATATCGGTCTGGGACCCCATAAAGTATATATATTCATGATGCCCGATCGATTTTAAGACATTCTAGCGATGTCCGTCTGTCCGTCTGTCCGTCTGTCCGTCTGTCCGTCTGTCCGTCTGTCTGTCTGTCTGTCTGTCTGTGGAAAATGCTGTAGCGGACAAAATATTGCACAGAGATAACTGAAACTTATAATATTTATTGGAAGTTCTCCCGAGAAGTTTGGTATTGCATTTGAGCGATATCGGTTCAGCGGTTCAAAAGTTATGAACGAAAATGTAAGCACACCTCAAAAATGTCAGTACATTCAACATAACCTAAAAATACAAAATGCTTTTATTCGGCTTCTGGTTGACATATGCGAACATAATTGAACACCAAATGGTATTTAAACAAGTACGAACATATTTTTTACAAAAAAAAGAAAAAAATCGCGGATTTTTTTTTTACCAAAAATTTTTTTCGCGGAAATTTTTTTTTTTTTTTTCAAAAGTAATTTCCTTTTAAATAAAGTTTTTTGCAATAATCTTTTTGAAATTGTGGAGGGTATCACTACATTCGGCAAGGCCGAATTTAACTTTTTTACTTGTTTTTTTATATAATTCTTTGTAAATTAACAAGTTTTTTCATTTATCTTAAAAGCCTAAACCTTTATAGTGATAAGAAAGTGGGTTTCGTAAAAATCTATGGGCAACACCAAAGTTATTAAGAACTTTATGAAACTGCGCATAAAATTTCCCTTGTATTTTCTTAATTATTTTTATACCCTCCACTCTAGTGATAGAGGGTATATATAAGTTTGTCATTCTGTTTGTAACTCATCGAAATATCGATCTGGGACCCCATAAAGTATATATATTCATGATGCCCGATCGATTTTAAGACATTCTAGCGATGTCCGTCTGTCCGTCT
The DNA here is from genome assembly GCA_963921195.1 of Pegoplata infirma. NCBI lineage: Eukaryota > Metazoa > Arthropoda > Insecta > Diptera > Anthomyiidae > Pegoplata > Pegoplata infirma. Next base: position 151,096,169 of record OY992539.1, on the reverse strand, counting down.
GTCCGTCTGTCCGTCTGTCTGTCTGTCTGTGGAAAATGCTGTCGCGGACAAAATATTGCACAGAGATGACTGAAACTTAACATATTTATTGGAAGTTCTCCCGAGAAGTTTGGTATTGCATTTGAGCGATATCGGTTCAGCGGTTCAAAAGTTATGAACGAAAATGTAAGCACACCTCAAAAATTTCAGTACATTCAACATAACCTAAAAATACAAAATGCTTTAATTCGGCTACTGGTTGGCATATGTGAACATAATTGAACACCAAATGGTATTTAAACAAGTACGAACACAAAAAAAAAAAAAATCGCGGATTTTTTTTACCAAAATTTTTTTTTCGCGAAAATTTTTTTTCAAAAAAATTTTTTTTTTTTTAAAAGTAATTTTCTTTTAAATAAAGTTTTTTGCAATAATCTTTTTGAAATTGTGGAGGGTATCACTACATTCGGCAAGGCCGAATTTAACTTTTTTACTTGTTTTTTTTTGTATTTAATACACAACAACATAAAAACTTGGTTGAATACCTTAGTGTTTTTAGTGTTTTTTTTTTTTCATATAATTATTTTTTTTTTAATATAAGTAATAACCCATAGATTTTTATTTAACTGACTTTTTATCTTTGTTGAGGTTCAGGATTATAAGAGAACAAATAAAACATTTTATTTGTTACGATCTATATTTTTGCAGGTCGCCCAAATTTTGATTTTCTTCCTCAAAAAACGCATTTTTGTCATATGTCATTGCAAAAAAGGACTTTTTAAACAAAAAATAAAAAAATTTAAAGTTTTTTTATTAAAATCATTAAAAAAATATTTTTGTATAATAATACTTAAATATGAAATTTAAAGATTTTACGATATCATTAACCCGTTCAAACTTGATACCAAAAAAATGGCATGGTTTTGGGGCGTTCTCAAAACACCTTTTTTCAAAATTTGAAAATTTTATTGAAAAAAAATTTAAAATATATAAGTTTTTCTTTCTGAATTCATTAAGAACATCTTGGAGAAGAAAAATGTGAAATATGGCGGATATCCGTCGGGCCACTTTTCGGGAATCGCGGGGGGAAGTTAGCGGATTTCCAGGAAATGTTGGTTTAATCAATAATTCGGATTAATAAAATCTTATAAATTTCATTTTTGGGAAAATTAACGGTTTTGTGGTATCGTGGCGTTCTATTAAATAACTTTTAGTCTGTCGTGAAATCTTACCGATCTATGACCCACGCAGAAAATTTTAAGTTTTAAGCTTAAATTTTGTGCTATAAACAAGTATCAAATGGCTTCTGTGCTATTTCCCCAAACTATAATTTCGTATTAATATATTATCTTTACAAAAATCGTTAACCCTTCTTCGTAGGGGGTCAAAAATGACCCATTCACTAAAAAATATATATTTTTTATAAAAAAATATTGGGGCAATCTATTAGAAAACTTTAAATCAGCCCTAAAATCTTACCTATTTAAGATATCTTTAACCCATATTGGCCCGGGGTCAAAAATGACCCCGGCAAAAACTTTTAGGAATAGTGCTTGAATTTTTTGATATCAACAAAATATATATTTTTTACTGAATGGGTCATTTTGGACCCCCTACCAAGAAGGGTTAACGATTTTTTTAAAGATAATATATTAAAACAAAATTCTAGTTTTGGGAAATAGCACAGAAGCCACTTGATACTTGTTTATAGCACAAAATTTAAGATCTAAACTTCAAATTTTCTGCGTGGGTCTTATTTGACCCCCAGCCAATGTTGTGTAAAGGCGTCCTAGATCGGTAAGATTTCACGACAGACTCAAAGTTATTTAATAGAATGCCACGATGCCAAAAAACCGTTAATTTTCTCAAAAATTAAATTTATAAGATTTTATTAATCCGAATTATTGATAAAACCAACATTTCTTTGAAATCCGCTAACTTCCCCCCGCGATTCCCGAAAAGTGGCTCGACGGATATCCGCCATATTTCACATTTTTCTTCTCCAAGGTGTTTTTAATGAATTCAGAAAGAAAAACTTTTATATTTTAATTTTTTTTTCAATAAAATTTTCAAATATTGAAAAAAGGTGTTTTGAGAACGCCCCCAAAACCATGCCATTTTTTTGGTATCAAGTTTGAACTGGTTAATGATATCGTAAAATCTTTAAATTTCAAATTTAAGTATTTACGATCGAATATTATACAAAAATAATTTTTTAATTATTTTAATAAAAAAACTTTAAATTTTTTAATTTTTGTTTAAAAAGTCCTTTTTTGCAAAAACCCAAATTTTCAGGCTCAAAGTGGAGACAGAAGATTAAATCCGATCGGAATGATATTTTGCATGTGAGTTACCCTTAGGGGACCGACACTTTTGGCGGGTATTAGAATTTGATCAGAGAGAAAAGCCCAAAACCGAGCCACCCTATTGGACAACAATGGTTGTACGATTTTTTAATCACCGAAGGGATTTTCAAAGTTAGTGTTCAAATTTATTTGTTATCTGAAGTTCTTAATTTTTTATTAAAGGCGTTTGGAAAACGTAAAAAAAAAACTATGATACGAGTAAATACAGTAAAATTTATGGCGTATGGAGTAAATGCATATCTGAGCTTAAAAATATGGTTACAGTACAATTTATGGCGTATTACCCCTCTAACTGACATTTTAAGGGGTCATTTTAATTCTTTTTCAGAAGTAGAATAAATCGTCCATTAAATTTTCTGCAAATATGTGCCTCATATAAGGCCTCATAAAATTTCATTGGGGGTTGTCAAAGGTTAAAAGTTCGTGCGACATGCTGCAAAAGCTTAATAATGGAAAAATATAAAGAATCATGTTTTTATTCTAATTTTTTTACAAAAGCAGTGCTAACCACTATACAATTTCACTGAAGACATCCAACCATATTTTTAAGCTCGGATGTGCATTAGACTGGGTCGACCATAAAGGAGAAAAAAAAAGTTCCCATTGTGCGGGCTTAATTTTAAAGCTTACCTCGAAAAAGTTCCATAGCCAAAATATTAGATTTTTAGGTCGCGATTTGGTACCGCCGAAATCGTTTTTTGTTCATAGCTTTGTCAGTTGATGTCCGATCGTTTTAAAAAAAAAATTGTTAGAAAGTCCTCAGCGAGTACTAAAGTTGACTCATATCTGGTTTTAACCTCAGAGGTCATCTTCTTGTTATGATTGTTAGTTTCTCATCTTTCTACCCACTTAAATGATTTTTATTTTTCCATTAAATTATAGCACTAAAAAATTCATGAAATTCTTCCCTTGGAAGTATCCAGTTAAATTTATTAACAAAAAAGTTACATTTGATTTAAGATTTTCATATACAATATAAAGAAAATTAGAAAAAACACTTGTTATTATGCCTTTAAACTATATTTAATTTTTTTAGTTTGTATTTAAATACATACGAACAAGTGTTTTAAATCTTTTTCTATGGAAATTTAAAATTGAATGTAACTTTTTTGTTAATTAATTTAAGAGGGTACTTCTAAGGGAAGAATTTCATGAATTTTTTAATGCTATAATTTAATGGAAAAATAAAAATCATTTAGGTGGGTAGAAAGCTGAGAAACTAACACTCATGACACGAAGATGAGCTCAGAGGTCAAAACCAGATATGGGTCAAATTTAGTACTCGCGGAGGACTTTCAAACAAATTTTTTTTAAAACGATCGGACATCAAATGACAAAGTTATGAACAAATAACGATTTCGGCGGTACCAAATCGCGACCTAAAAATCTTATATTTTGGCTATGGAACTTTTTCGAGGTAAGCTTTAAAATTAAGCCCGCACAATGGGAACTTTTTTTTCGACCCGGTCTAATGTGCATTTATTATACATAGTTATTGTGAAATTTTCCAAATGCCTTTAATAACAAATATAAAACTTTAGAGGGCCACAAAAAATAAATTCGAACTAACTTTGCAAAACCATTTAATGATATATTTATTTGATGGTCTACTTTTATTGACAGTGTAGCCATTTAGGCTCAGATTTCTTGTTGCACAGTGTTAGTGATCGATGATAGTATTTAAGACATTCTAGTGATATCCATCCGTCCGTCTGGTTGTGAAAAGCAAGATTCAGTCCAAACCAAAAATAATGGAATTTTGGCAAATGAGCAAAATCGGATCCTTCTGCCTGTGAAAAGTAAGATGCAGTCCAAACCAAAAGAGCTGTAAAATTGATAAATGGCAACATCGAATCTAACACATTCTAGCTATGTTTTTCCATCGGTTCGTCTGTAAAAAGCACACTGCAGTCCAAACCAAAAGAGCTAGACTTCCGAAATTTAGCACAATTTTGGCCTGTGTTCATAACAATGTAATAAAGCTCTAACTAGATGAATTCCGACTTTTAAGAAGTCAAGCTATTCTCTAAAAAAACGTCAACTTGTACCCAGAGGACTAACAAATTTAACCTTTTCGTTCCGCCCTCTTTGTGGGTGTGGATAAAAATGCGATAAAATTGTAATACTTACACACAAAATAAAATCGTCAAATTTAAATCAAAAAACATAAATTGTAAATTGTAAATCAACCAAACATTTAGTAAAAACGGCCGTCTGCTAGTCCATAATGCAAAACTTCGATTTTGTTTTCAGCAAACTCAGTCAAGTAATTTTATTTTAAAATTCTTTTATCATGTCAATAAAAAGAGTTTGTTTTTGCTAAATTTCTTTGTTGAAAAAAAAAAATTGTCAGATCAACAAATTGTGTTTGTTGAATTTAACTTTGTTGTAATATAGTGTCATATTAGAACAAAGTTAAATTTTTTGTATTAAATTGAAATTAAGGGCATACTAATCACATTAGAGAACAGCATTACCGGAGTCGATAATACTGTGTTCTAATGTGATTTACATTGCTGTCAATATCAATCCAATACAAAAAAAAATTTAGTGGCATAGGGGCTTTATCGTATGAGTAATATTCTAATATAAAAATTATTTATCACTCATACGACTACATTCTACTATTTACTAGCAAAACATACACATATGGGCCGAAACGCATCAACAGACCACACCAAAAAACCAGGGTTGGCAACCGAAACGAATAACGGTATCGGTAACGGTATTGGTATTACATATTTTTTATATCGGTAACGGTAAAGGTAACGGTATTTTCGATTATTTCGGTAACGATAAACCGTTACCGAAACATCGATACCGGTACGTACCGGTATTATGAAAAAATTTACCCAAAGTGTTAAAAAGTTACAAATTTGTTAAAAACACGTAAAAAATCAAAAATGTATTTAATAAAATTAAAAAAAACTGTTAAATTAAGTGCATTTTTAACTATACTAACTATTAATTACACTACTAAACATCTAAAATGCGACTGGGACGCGACCTTATCACTCAGAAAATTATGTAAGTTACTGCATGTTAGTTGTTTGTATATTTTACAGTAGTTAGTTGTTTTCAACTACAAAGTCAGTTGTTTTTGTATAAAAAATATCAAACAACTATTTCTGTTAGTTATTTTAAGTCTTTTTTTTGAACAACTAACAAATAAGTACTGTAATGTAGTAACAGTCACTTAAAGTAGTTAATTTAATTTTTAAATCTCTAAAAAAAATTTTTTATTTTTCACAACTTTTTTTTTTAAAAAAAAAAGACTTGTAAAAAATTTGGTCTTCAATTTTTTTCTCAAAAATTTTTTGAAAAAAAAAAATATATATTGATTGTTATATTTTTACTACATTTTAGTTGTTTGGACTACAAATGTAAGTAGTTTTTCATAATTCAGTTGTTTTTTGTCAGATAAAATAACTAGCATTGTTAGTTAATTTAACTGAAAAACAACTTACAAAGTAGTTATTTTAACTGACATTTTCAGTTGATTTTACTAACATAATTTTTTGAGTGTATACACTTAATAACAATAGTTTTGCTGGTCAAAAATCCATTCTCCAAACTTTTCCATTACTTTAGGTTTTTGAGAAATTTGAGGTCAAAGTTCAAAAAAATTGCCGTTTGGGGCATTTTTGGAAGATTCAAAACTCATTTGGTCAGTCGCCTTAACCCTTTGGGCACCAAATGTCTTTCAATGACGTCTTATTACCCAGTATTAAAAAAAAATTTCGGGGAAAATACCTTACAATTAGTGCTCCAACGGTTAAAGCGATTGATCCCAGCAAAAATTGGCATTACTAGTAATGGGTTTTGTAATCCGAAACAGATGTTAATAAGTAGTTACTTATTGAATGAAACACTAATTATTTTAACAAGGGCGTGAGACAAAAATAACTAGTGAAGAGTATGGAGATAAATAAGTAGTTACTGCCTCGGATTACAAATAAGGAGTAAAAACCCATTACCAATAAGAAGTAAAATAATTAGTTAATTAAAACTTATAAAATTTAACTTGTTTTTACTAAAACTTAAAAATTGCAAAGTTTTTATTAAGTTTTTAAGTACTTTTTAAGTTAATTGAATTGTAAAGGTTAAAAACTGCAAGTGCAAAAAGATATTATTACTTAGAAGTGCTTTTATAACATATTACTGAGAAGTAGTTACTTTTGGGCTTAAAATAATGTTAATGGTAATGGGTACTCATTATAAATAATGTACTTGGTAATGATTACTTTTCACAACTCATTACCATGTTTTTGCTGGGATCAAATAGTTAAACATCTTAATGAGCAATGTTTATGATTTACCGTTGACTTATTTTTAAGTCGTCAGCACATCGAGTTCATCTGCTATGAGTTGTCAAATAATTCCGAAGACGCGGTTTTTTGTATCTAAAATTTCTCAAAAACCTGATGTAATGGATAAGATTGGAAACTGGATTTGTGGCCAAAAAACTAATTGCAGTCATGTGCATAAGGTGATGTTCCATTTACATAAAAGATTTTTTTTTATATGATTTGAAGCAGAAAAAATAGTTTTTGGAACTAATAGATCATTGATTGACAGTTAGTGCCCTAAGTGTTAAGGCGACTGTCCAAATGAGCTCAGCATCCTTAAGAGCAATGTTTAAGATTTACCCTTGACTTATTTTGAAGTCGCTATCACATCGGGTTCATCCGCTGAGTTATCAAAAAAGGCAGGGAGAAAACAGAGCAAAACAATTTAGCAACGCAATAATTTTACAGAAAGAAAATTTTCGATTTTTTTAAAGCGGCAATTATTTTTTTTGTTATGCCGTTTGTTTTTCAATAAAATAAAAATTTTTTTAATTTAAATTAGAGAAAAATTATAAAAAATTGACATAAAAAAATGTTTGTAAAATTACAAAATAATAAGTTTTGAACAAAAAATATTTTGAAGTTAGCAGCCAGAGTCAGTAAAAGTACAAAAAAAATTCTGTTATTTTTAAAATACAATTCAGGTTTGTCTCTTCTTTCATCTTCCTCAAAAAAAAAGGTTTACATTACGCGGCACTCACTTTTCTTAAATTGAGAATGTGATCATTGGTTGGACCGATTTTCAAATATTCTTTGTCAAGATTTAGTTAATTGCGAATGTGACATTGGTTGGGCCGATTTCTTAATTGTTTTTTGTCCATATACCCAGCAAAAAATAAGGGAAGTAGTCCAAATCAAACCACTTCTGAAGTACTCCAAAAAAAGCAGTTAACCCCTGATTTATTATTCAAATGGAGATACTTTTAAACAACTTCCAAAAATTGATATATAATGTCATAAATTATGGCTTGCACCACTTCCAAATATAGACATTAGTATGCACTTCCTCACTAAAGAAATCTCCACTATAAAACTTCATTAAAAAATTTGGAAATTATCAATAATTATTTAAAAAAAAATTGGTTATTTTACAAATGGTTTATATTTAAAAATTACATGAAATAATTCAATTAAGGAATGTATTTGTAAATTATATTAAGCTTCTTACGTATAGTAAAGAAATATCATGAAAATTCAGAATATTGGGTTTGATTTTTGTTTTCTATAGCTTTTTCCTACAGCTTTTTTTTGGTAATATCCAAGTTTATGACTATTATAAACTCGGTTTTAGCAATAGCACTGTTTTCGCATAACCGTATATACGCTTACCTATACAAATTTTAAACTATCCACGCTTATTTTTAACTTGTATAATTATTGGCATTAAATTTAAGTTTCGATAAAAAGTGAAGCCAAGTTCGCATTTGAAAATAAAATGTTTTTTCCGTGTTTGCTTAAATAAACTTTGACATTCAACAAAAGTGGTGCCAAAAAAATTTTAAATTTTAATGTTAAAATATAAACGGTTACGCGAAAACAGGGCTAATGTTTCTTGCTATCAAAATATATGGTTAAACGAATCATAAAACAATGTTTCAACTAAACCGTGTTTTACCATAGCATTGCGAATGTGCTATAATCCCGTATTCTCATACACATCTTTTAATTTTAAATTAAACGACTCGTTTAGTATTTATTCTATTACAACGAAATGACACTATATGGTAATAGAATGATGAGCTAAAACGAGTCGTTTAATTTAAAACGAGTCGTATGCGATTCCTCCTTTTTTTCTTTTCCTTCCTTTTCCTTTCTTTTTTCTTTTTTTTTCTTTTTGAAATTTGGTCTGGGGGGTAATTTCCCCTTCCCCCCCCGCTTGTTATTTTATTTTTACTACATTTTTATTGTTTTGACTACAAATGTTAGTAGTTTTTACTATATAAGTCAGTTGTTTTGTGTCAGTTAAAATAACTAACATTGTTAGTTGATTTAATTGAAAAAGTAGTTGACCCCAAAACAAAGTAGTTATTTTAACTGACATTTTCAGTTGATTTTACTAACATAATTTTTTGAGTGTAGTGTTTAATCACTTCTTAAATATACAATATTATGCATTCGCAATGAAGTGGTTAATAAGTATACTCAAAAGTTCAAAGTTATAGAATAGTATGAAGACCACTTCATATGTACTGAAAAACGAGTTGAAACAACTACTTACTTGCTGCGACAACTATATGAAAATGTAATGAGATATTCAGTAGATATTCACTACTCCAGAAGCAGTAGAAGTCCTTTTTATCATTGTTCTAAGTAATGTTTTTTTTTGCTGGGTAACAATGCGAATAGTAGATTAAAAATATTTTACTTTGTTTTTATCCGTATTTTATGACAACCGAAATAAAACCGATATAATACCGGTAAAAATCCGAATAAAGGTAATGGTTTTTTATCGGTAACGGTATTTAAATATTTTTATTTCGGTATTGGTAACGGTAACGGTAGTCAAAATTAAAGGGTTTTTAATCGGTAACGGTATTGAAAGGGTAATGGTAGCCAACACTGCAAAAAACCGATTTAAGTATAATTTTGCGAAAATGTTAGGATAACAGTAGGTAGTCTAAAGCTTAATTAAAAAAAATTTTTTGAAATATTTTTAGAGTTACAGAGATGGGAAATTTTAATTTTTTTGAAAAGATCATATTTGGTTGAATTTTTATTTACACTTTGATGCGATAAAAATTTATTTTTAAAAAAAGACTTTTAAAGCAATGGTCTTTTCAATGGCATTGCTTGTTTTTTAAAAAAATATAAATTTGACCTTAAAATTCAAGGTCAAATTATCAAAAAAAAAATTATCTTATAAAGCGCCTATTTTGAGATTATTTTAACTAACAAGGGAAGTATCTCAACCCTTATGAACCGATTTGCATGAAACGTAAAACATATATAAAACAGACAATTAGGTTTATCGGCCATATCGCCGATTTAGGGGTTCAAAACATGAGTCAAAAATGGCGAAAAAATCGTTTTTTGGATTTTTTCAGCCATTTCTTTCCAAGAAACTATATGATGTTTACATATGAAAAGAAAGGTTTTTTTAATGCCTACACTCTTATAAATTTTTGTTGAAATTTACCCACTTTATTGTAGGTAACTGTTCTCCTACAATAAGGTGGGTAAAAATACTCTATGTGTTTAAATTTCAACAATAATAAACATTTTGTGTGTACCCCTAAGGTTAATTTTATAAAAAAATTCTCTAGCTGTACACACAAAGTGTGTAATTTTAAAATATTTGTGCCTAAAAATGCATCTTAAATGTTCAAAATTACATATTAAATGTGTTTTATTACATTTTATGTGTTTTGTATTAAACAACATGAATTTTTTGTATTCCTATAATAAATTAAGCCAAAGACTCCATTTAATTATTATTTTTACAGTTTTTATTTGCACTATTTATATATATAAATTGCATAAAGAATAATCTAAATTGAACGTACTTTTTTTATGAATTGCATAGTATTAAAAACTAAAAAAGAAAAATAATAACAACGATGACATTTTTAACTAATGAATAGATTTTTAAACACATTTTTTTTACTTTTTTGGGAAAGAATTTGAAAATTAAATAAAATCTTAATAAAAATTTCTTAGTCGGTGATCTTTAGTGCCCGGTTTTTTTTAATTCCTTGATTTCTTGTAAAATATATAATTTTTTTCTGAGTCCTCTGTGTCTGAAAATATATAAAAAGAGTCAAATTTAAATATTTTAACAAGTACATTATAATTATTTTTATAAATATAATACTTACAACCAATCACAATAAACAGGGAATTTTTTGGGATCCGAATTCTGATTTCATCAGTTGTTGTACTTTCAACTGCAAGTATATAGAAATATATAAAAAAGAGTTAAAAGTATTTTCATCTATAAACTAATGTACTCTTTTTATAAAAAATTCTCAAGAAGACCTTTTTTCTATAGAAAAATTCTTACAATCTGAGACATTTTTCATTAGAAAAATTTTCTGAATCTTGGACATTTTTCATAAAAAAATTATCTGAATCTGAGACATATTTTCTATAGAAAAATTCTTATTTACTTAGATAGCAAAATTCTCAGAATCTGAGACATTTTTCTAAAGAAAAATTCTTAGAATCTTTGAAGTTTTTTCTATAGAAAACTTCTCAGAATCTGAGACAATTTTCCTATGGAAATAATCAATTTTCAGAATCTGAGATATTTTTTCTATAGTAAATTCTTAGAATTTGAGACATTTTTTTTAAGAAAAATTCTCAGAATTTGAGACATATTTTCTATAGAAAAATTCCCAGAAGACATTTCTTACATAGAAAAATTACCAGATATGTCTCACAATCAGAGATTTTTTTCTAAAGAAAAAGAAAAATTCTGAGGATCTGAGACATTTTTTTAGAAAAAAAACTCAGAATCTATAACCTTTTTTTCTAAAGAAGCATTTTTAGAATCTGTGATTTTTTTTCTATTGAACAGTTCGTCTAAATTAAATTTTTCCTATAGAAAAATTCTGAATTTTTTTCTAAGGGAAATTACACCGCTTTTTCTTTCCTGTCACAATGTTTCTATTAATATAAAAAGTTCCAATGAAGTCTCCATCCTGAAAATTTAAACTCAAGTAGTATAGGTGATTCTTAACAACATATATTTTTTCCAAAATTTTAAAAATATCGTTTTTTGAGATATAGCTCCCCAAAAATTAGGGATAAAACCAATGACCTTTGACCTTTTTCAAAAAAAATCTTGGGGAATGCCATTTTAAAGGCTGTCTTATTACCTATTATCTGCAACCTGACTGAGATCTGTGTTGTTATTACTTTTTGAGTTATATTTATTTATCTCAAAACACTTTTGTAAAATATTTACGATTTTGCCAATTTTCAAGACCCCATATCTCGGGAAGAAAAACTACCAGAAGTCCAAAATTTTGGCACTATGATTTTTTTGTAAGGGCCCAACTATATTCCAAGTTTCATCAAATTCGAAAGGGGTAAGGTCAAAAATGCTACTTTTTTCGGTTGAATTGAGGTGTTTTAACTCAATATATTTATTTACACACAAAATACTATCTAATGTGTGTAATTTTAAAATTTTTGTGTGCAAACAAAAGATTCAAACACTTTGTGCTTAATTTTAGGCGTTGTGTGTTATTTTTCATAAAAATTTACCCACTTGATTGTAGTATTTTTACAAGCATTTTTTAGAGTGTATCCAACTGTGGCATAACCTTGTAAAAGTTTGGCTTCGTTAAATACTTTTTTCATAAAAATGTGTAAATTTTAGGGGGTATTTATCTGAAGACATAGACCTACGATGTCCATATGAATACGAAATAATCTTTATTAAATTTAAGTCGCCACGTATTTTTGCTCTAGAGCAGCGGTTACCAACCTATGGTACGCGTACCACTAGGGGGTACGCGAAACTGTTCGCGGGGGTACGCAAAATTTAAGCAATTTGGGCATTCGTTTTAATTAACCTTTCAATGCTGGTTCCGCATCTGGCTATCAAATTTTTCCATAACGTCAGGTTTTTAAGAAAGTTGAGGTCAAAGTTCACAAAAAACGTATTTTTATGCTTTAGAGAGAATTTTTTAAGATATTTTTGGATGATATTTTGATATCTGACCACTTGTTTTTGATTAACCTTTCGATGCTGATTCCGAATATGGTTCTCATATTTTTCTATTATGCCAGGTTTTTCAGAAAATGTATGCCAAAGTTCTCTAAAAACATGTTTTTGGGCATTTTTGAGACTGGTTGTAATAGAGTGCAAATTTTGGTATTAACTGAAATTATTATTATTTGTTATTAGTCAATGGAACAAAATTCCTTACAGACTAAGATAAAAAGAAAGTACATTAAAATTTTAATATACAAATTTATTTAAAAAATTGAAAAGGGCGCACGTTCACATCAGCCGGCCACAAAGAAGGCTTGAAGATCTCCTTATACAGTCCAGCGGTGATACCAAGCTTGAATGAAATTCTGCGAAGAGTACTAACATCAGTGTTCAGTTTTACTAATTTGTAGCATTTTAAATGATTTTTATCGATTTTTGAATATTTCACTATGTAGTCCATAATGTTTTCAGAGGTGACACTAGGCTTGAACGAAGACAGATGTATCCATTTCATATTTGCAACAACTTCCAAATCATTGTTTTTATTATCTGCAACAATGTTCCGTTTACGATTTTTTCTGTTGACGTTAACCCAACTAAAATTGTTAACTGGGATATGACTCTCAGCTACTGTATTTACTGCAGCAACACTTGTATTTTCACAAATACTCTCTCTTCTTGTACGGGAACAAGTAGAACTCAAAACATTACCATTGCGATCATCTGTTGTATTACGATCAGCATTATTATGTTCTTCATTAAGGCTCTTTTTGCAAACATCACTTAGTTCAGCAGCAACAACAACTGCATTACGATTTGCAGGAACAACAACAGCATTAGAATTATTTCGATGAACATCAGAAACATTGACAGAAGAAATATACGAAAAGGAATTACGTAAAGTTGAACGACCTCTTGCTTGTAAGTCAGTATTCGATTTTTTGATTGTTTTAGCTAGTTTTTTTTTTATTTTTTGACGAAACACTCTCAACAGCTTTGTTGTTGGCTATATATGCATCAGGGATGGAAAAGTTGGTACTTTAGTACTTTTTTCAGTACTTTTTCACTCTCAAAGATACCGTAGTACCCCCACGACTGATTTAGTACCTTTTCTACACCAGACAATTTCGTACATTTTTCAACCAAAATTTAAAAAAAAAAATCCGAAAATCGACCGATTTTCATTGGAAAATGTTCCAAAAGCTTCAAATAAATGAAATTTTTGATTTTAGCCAACCTTTTTTGAAGTTTTCTCTAAAAAATTAATAAATGAATAAGGATGTCCTCAATTTAAAAACTTTTATATTGAATTGTGCCTAGTTTCTTCTTCTTCGTCGCTCACGAACGCCGTTTTTACTTGTTTGATTTTTGCACAACCCTCCTGAGATTATTTTGGAATGGATAATGAACTAGGGTATATGATAATAACCTGTGGGGAAAAAATGCTAAAATAACTGAAAAGGAAATTTAAAAAAGGGTCCCAAAATAAATTTAAAAATACTTTTTATACCCTCCACTCTAGTGATAGAGGGTATATATAAGTTTGTCATTCCGTTTGTAACTCATCGAAATATCGGTCTGGGACCCCATAAAGTATATATATTCATGATGCCCGATCGATTTTAAGACATTCTAGCGATGTCCGTCTGTCTGTCTGTGGAAAATGCTATCACGGACAAAATTTTGCACAGAGATGACTGAAACTTAAAATATTTTTTGGAAGTTCTCCCGAAAAGTTTGGTATTGCATTTGAGCGATATCGGTTCAGCGGTTCAAAAGTTATGAACGAAAATGTAAGCACACCTCAAAAATTTCAGTACATTCAACATAACCTAAAAATACAAAATGCTTTAATTCGGCTTCTGGTTGACATATGGGAACAATATTGAACACCAAATGGTATTTAAACAAGTACGGACATATTTTTTGACAAAAAAAGAAAAAAGTCGCAAATTTTTTTTTTAACAAAATTTTTTTCGCGGATTTTTTTTTTTCAAAAGTAATTTCCTTTTAAATAAAGTTTTTTTGCAATAATCTTTTTGAAATTGTGGAGGGTATAACTACATTCGGCAAGGCCGAATTTAACTTTTTTACTTGTTTTTTAGTACCATCGAGGGCGAAAAAGTACTTTTTTGGTTGAGCTCCAGTACCATTTCAAAATTCCGATTTTCCATCCCTGATATGCATTGAACAGAGTTTTTAATTCTCTTATTTCATTAGACAGCATTGATACTACAGAATTTAAATCTTTAAAAGTATTAGAACAATTATTGCAATTATATGCATAATTTTTATTGTACTTTAACAGCTCATACACATTTTCATTATCTACACCGGAACATAGTTTATGAAATTGACTACTACATATTTGGCATTTTACAAAAGCACTTCCGACTGTTTTACAGCAACTACCACAGTAGGTATTTGACTACATTAGAAAGAAAGAAAAATCGACTTGTTCGAATGAAAGTCACTACTGAACTGAGCTTACTTGAGCTTACTTTGTTAAGCTCAAAATGCCCTTTTATAGTATACACGATGGTGCTTCATTCGAAAAGTCACAGAATTATTGATCTGCCTTCATATTAAAAAAAAAAATAATTAAAAGAAAAATTAAAAATCATTATATTTCCGCCCCCTGTGATGGGTTTTGGAACTTTTTTTAAGAGTTCAAACAACGTCCGTTGTTTTAATTTTTGGTGTAGAATAGACTGGTTAAATCAGATTTGTAACATTTTCAGTCGTTTTTGCTCTGCAGAAAAATCAGCTCAAAATCCGGGTTTTCAGATGAATTGAACCACCCGGGTGGGTACACCCCAAGGAGCAAAAATTTTTTCTAAAAAATAACACCATTGTTTTGATCTCCCCTAAATCCATAAAAAATATGATAATACCCGGAGATCAAAATTTTCAATATTAACTGTAATATTTGTAAATTTTTTTTAACGAAAACAAAGAACTCATTAGGGGGTACGCGGCTGATAAAATTTAAAATTAGGGGTACGCGAGCCAAAAAGGTTGGTAACCGCTGCTCTAGAGGATATTCCTATTAGTTCGGGAGTTATCGAAATTTTCCCGGAGGTCCACATTGTTTCATAAGGGGACAACGAAATTTTGAAACACAAATATGGCCGATAAGCCGAGACACCCCAACCATAAAATCGTCTCTTTTATATCGTCGAACTATATTCAATAAATGCCAACTCGAAAAAGCTTACTGTTCAGGAGAGCTAAAAAACTAGTTATTTCGCATATTATTGTAAAAATTAACAATGTACCTTCCATAACATGGTTTAAATATTCTAAATAATTGTTACCTATGCCAAAAATTTCATATTTTGCACTTGTTGTGTGCACTTTTGTTATCATTAGAACGGCAATTGCAAAAACTAAAAAAAATTAAAAATCTTTGCATATTTTTAAAAGTTACTAGCTCCGAAAGCCTTTAAATCTTAGGGTGGTCAACTTTGGCACTCTGTAACTCACGCTGTATTGTAAAAGGGTCACTTTAAACTAGCTACTTTGAAAGCTTATATCATTGTCTTTATTTGGCCCACTCATAATGTGTCAATCTGATAAATAGTTTGAAAGTTACATCTATATAAGCAATTTTTTTTCTTGCAAACACTCTTAACCGATATTTTAAAAATGGCAATATCTCGAAAACTAGCCATTAGATATCAAAATCTGTACAAGATTCATGTTTAGCATGGCAATTGCAATAAGATATGTGGTCTAATTTTTTTTTTTAAAAAATTTTGGAAATTTACAATGGGAGTTGGCATTTATTTTCACCAAAAAAATATGTACTTTGAGATAGCAGAATAACAAAAATGGATGTAAAACGACAACAAAGTACTTTTTTGCTCTGAAATTTTTATCACAGATGGGTATTGCATAGGGAAGCTATTTGCCATCGGAAACTCATTTCGGTCAAATTTGAGTTGGCATATTTTGAATATAGGTTCGCGATATATATTTTAAGATTCAGGCAAATCGGTTCATAAGGGTTGAGATACTTCCCTTGTAAGTTTATTAGAAAGCTTGACGTTTTTTAACATTTAAAAACATTTTTCAAAAAATGGATCGAGAGTTCCTTCCTGTGAAAATAATTTTTTTTAAATAAAATAACACTCAAAAAGTACGAATACCGAATGTATAATAAGTAAAAAAATAAATTAAGAATTATTTTCACAATAAGAAACTCTCGATCCATTTTTTTAAAAATATTTTTAAATATAAAAAATACCAAGCTTTATAATAAACTTAGTTAAAATAATCTCAAAGTAGGCGCCCTATAAGTTATTTTTTTTAAATAATTTGACTTTGAATTATAAGGTCAAATTTATATTTTTTTTAAAAAAACCACTAATGCCATTGAAAAGGTCGTCAAAAATACTCAAAAACTGGTTTTTTTAAATAAATTTTACACTCAAAATAATCCATTAGTAGATTTACTAATTTTTTTTGCTAATGCTGGTTAGCTAACTTTTAGCAAATTTTTAGTTGAGATTAGCATGTTAGCAAAAATATCTTGTAAACTTCATTTAGCGCATTAGCAATTTTAAGCAAAATTTGAACTAATTTTTGGCCATTTTTGGTTCTCGCGCTCTCCATAGTATCGCCGGTCCTCTTCACATGCGTGGACCCTAATGGGCCCTTACTTTGGATCCAAAAAAGTTAGCATTCCCGAAAATTTTAAAATGCTCATATCTCGGTAAATATTGCCGACACAACAAGACCGCAAAATAGTCAAAAGCTCTCCGAGTAATATTTTTTAAGTTATCGAGTTTTATAATTCTCAAGACCCCAGTGGTCCCCTATAATCACGTATCTCAAAAACTAAGCAAGGTATTATTGGCAAAACATTTTTGCTAACTTTAGCAAAAAAATTCTGGGTTCAAAATCAGCAAATTTTCTTGTAGGTTTACAAGCTTTTTTTGCTAACATTACAGTTTTTTTTTTTTGAGTGCACATTTCAGAAAAAGTAAATTATACAAAATCCATTATACAAAGTGTTATAATGTAAAAGCTACTTAAGATCACATAAATAAATTTAAAACAGAAAAATAATTTTCTTGATAATTACTCTATGAAAATATCATTGTTTTAATTAGTAAAGACAATAATGACCTCCAGCTGGAATAAACCTACTCCAAATATAATATTTTAAAGGTCGAATAAAACAATTTTTATTTTTTAATAAAAATTAATCAGAATTTGAATAAAAAAAAAATTTAATCTCTTTCTCTCTTTTTTGCAGGTACCGTTTCATTTTCGACGTGAAAATATGTATCTGGGCAGTAATGGTTATAAACACATTTTAACCGAAGCACCCGATGGCAATTATTAATTTTCCGATTTGAGTTGACACAAATTTTGAGCTGCGACATAATTTGGTTGCAACGTGTTTTTCACATTATCGAAGAAATTTAATTATATTATTAGGTATTTATGTACGTATCATAGAGTAAAAACAGTAAGAGGCTTTATGAGAAAAAGTATTGTGAAAACCTTGTTATGAACTCTGATTATCTCAAGGAAGAAAACTTTTTTTCTTCGGTTCCTTTTGAATGTATTCGTTTATTTATCTTTTTTTATTCGGTTCCTTTTGAATGTATTCGTTTATTTTTTGGTTTTTCTTCGGTTCCTTTTGAATGTATTCGTTAATTTTTTGGTTTTTCTTCGGTTCCTTTTGAATGTATTCGTTTATTTCCCTTTTTTTCTTCGATTCCTTTTGAATGTATTCGTTAGTTTTCTTTTTTTTCTTCGATTTCCTTTTGTGTGTATTCTGGTTTTCACTCTCGAGATAATCAGAGTTTACGGCTAAAAATCAAATTTCGAAAAGGAAAGTGTTTTCACTCATAATGCCTCTTACTGTTTTTACTCTATGGTACGTACAGAGGGTGGTCAACAACTTTTTTTTTACAAATTTGCTATTATCATTTTACTTTCCAATCAAATTGACTTTGGTGAATACAATTAAATACAATACATTTTTTGAAACATTTAACATAAATTTTGCATGAACCAACATTAATCGCCAAAAACAATTGGTAAAGCATACTTGCCTGAGATCGTTAAAATGTGAAAGCCAGAAAAGTCGGTTAAATCTTAATTGTATTTGTTTGGAGTTTAACTAAACTAATTGTAAGTTTAATCAACAACTCTTCCTAAAATGTGAAAAAGTTGTAAAATGGTACCATGTCTGCTGAAGTTCACATTCTTAATTAATAAAATAAACATTAAATATTGGCCACCCTTTGAAAATAGCTACACCATTTCTAATTTTACTTATTTTTAAAACAATTTTTATATAAATAATAGCAAAGAGAATCAATAGAGATTACATAAAACCAAGATATTTTGCTCGATTCTGGAATACGATTTCACCATTCGCCTAATTTTTAAAAATTTGATATTCTTTCGAATTTTATGATTTTAAAATTTTTTTCATGCAACAATTTAAGATCTACCTAATATCTTTAATAATTACAAGAACAAATTTAAAAGTCTTAAAATTCGATAGACTATCATGAATGGTGAATGGTGAAATCGTATTCCCGAATCGAGCACATTATTTCAACCAAATGGGTTAATCCTTACAAAATCAACGACAGGGACCTGTTGGGAAATTCAGAACAATTTAAAACTTTTGGCTGCACACATGGACCAGACCAAAAACTTCTGAAAGTAGGTCCGAAAACAAAATACCCATGTCTCCCAGTTTTTCTATACACACAGAAAAATAAATTGCCAACTGAATTTTTCAGTTGAAGCAACTCAAAATTTGATTGTTGCTACTTAAATATGCTGTGACTAACATATTTTATGATTGTTTCAACTAAAAGTCAGTTATATCAACGTTATTCAGTTGTGACTACCGATATTCAATTGCGACAACCTATATGTGAGTGCTTCAACCTAATTTTAGTTACATCAACTGACTTTCAGTTGGAAATTGGCAAATTTGTTTTCTGTGTGTATTTTTTAAATAATGCTTACAAGAGAAGTGTCCAAACCGTTATACACCAATTTGCCTCAAAGTTAAAAAATATATAAAAGAGACGATTTAGGGTGTCTCGGCTTATCGGCCATATCAGGGGTTCAAAATTTTTTTAATTTTTCAATTTTTTTTTTTTTTAATTTTGAGCTATTTCTTCTTAAGAAACTATATGATTTTTTTATATGGTAAGATTGGTTTTTTAATACCGATCGAACGAAAGATAAAACAATTATTCGTTAAATAATACTTTTTATGAAAATTTTTAGATTTTGGGGGGTTTTATATAAAGAAAAAGAACTACGATCTCCATATGAATTTTGGTACTTCGGAATTTTCCCCAGAAACATATATTTTCATAAGGTGGCAACAAAACAATAAGCCGAGTCACCCCCTCCCTAAAATCTTCTCTAACGGTTCATTTTTACATCAACTTTTGGTAGGATAGTCCGATCAATACCAAAATTTAAAAGAATATAAATAAGTTAACAAACGCTGCATTCAGTAATGCTATTCCCAGCAAAACATGCTATATCGACTTAGCATGTCTTAGAATGGAACCGTCGCAATGTACACCTTTGGGACGAACTTCTAAACTCCCATTTATGATTTAATAAAGTCTACAAAATAAGAGTAATTTCGGACTAAAAACTTTCATGTCTAAGACGTAAAAAACTTGACAATACAACTTGGATAGGAAATTGAAGGTCCTTTCCAGATCTATCTAACAGCTCAACTACTGAAAACTAAAAAAAAAATAAACAATTAGAAAATTCAAATAAGATATTTATATGAAATGATATTTTAACATGGAAATGGTGTAGCTTAAATTGCAACAAAAAATCAACAATGGTGTGATAAATAAATATAGTCAAAAATAATACACAATTATAACACTTTCCAACAAAAACCATGTATCTCATTCAGATCTCCAAAGAACTTTACATTTTAAAATTGAGTTAACTCTTTTAATTTACAAAATCCTTTTTAACAATTTTTTATGTATTTTAATCCTATTTCCAAATTAATTTTATTTATAAGTAGTAATGCGTGAAATACACGAATCCTTTATTTTGTGCATCTTAAAAAAAGATGTTTTGTGCATCCTTAAAAGATTTCTACCATCCTTAATATCTTGCAATCTGAATAATGTGATTTGTATTTGGAGCTCGTATTTTGTTGAGTAAAATGATCAATGAGTTCTTTAGACGATCTGAAAAGATGCAAACAATAATCTATCCTTACCTTCCAAATGATATACAAGTACATATGTAGATATTTAAAAATGTAAATGCACTTACATACATGGCAATGTAACTGATTTAGTAAATAATAAAATATTACAATAACTTACTAGAATACACGAAATTTCTTTTTTGTTCATTTACTGAGGGCTCATCAGTAATTTTTTTATTCAACATTTATTTTATAGGTTAATAAGGGTTTAAGTTAATAGAGTTTGTTAAATTTCAGATAATTTCTGAAAATATGCATATACCTTAATTTAACACATTTGAGGACCCGATTGGGTGAAGACCAAACTCTATTGGGCCTATCCCCCGATGGGTTCCTGAAAAATCTTTATAATTTTATATTCAAAATTTTTTTTTGTTTCGTTTTACCTTGCTTAGAAGGAAGGTCTCCCTGGTGTCACCCGCCGATCTTTATGGAATTGGTTTTATTTTGAAGAGCAGGAAAAATAAATGGACACGTATTTTTTTAGCGGCCCAAATTCCTATATTATACAAAGAAACCTAGTCATGTTACATACCAAATGAAAGGTCTTTGGAAAACCTATCTATATGTGCAAAGAACGTGTCCAAACATGCACAACTATTCTTCATATTGAGTAAAGTGCCAAAATTTTAGAATATTTTTGTTAATACATAAGTCGAAAAATATTTATTTTTTTGGCACTTTGTAAGCATTACAAATTTAAAATTCCCTCTTACAAATCGACCCCCTCTAAAAATGAGTTTGGGCCGCTAAAAAAAAATACGTGTCGATTTAATTTTCGTTCTAAACAACATATCCAAATTTCATGAAGATCGGAGGGAGACTCTCCTTGTTAGTTTTTGAGATACGTGAGTTTAAGGGCCCAATTGGGTCTTGAAAATCTTAAAATCTGGATAGTTTAATAATTTAGGTTATGGGTAATCGGACATGGTGTGGCGTGCCGCATCGGCCGTGAATTTGTAAAACCAACTATTAAATTTTTATGTAGTTTGAATTCAAATGGTAACAGAATTGGAGTAATATGTATCACTAATTAGCTACTAACAACTTAAATCGGTGGAAAATCAGCTAAGTTATTACAACTTCTCCAGGCATCTAAAGTATGGTAGACCACTTGATTAAGTAACACTAGCCCCATTCTTAAAATTTATTGAAACTATCTACTTTAATAGCATTTTTATACCCTCCACTCTAGTGATAGAGGGTATATATAAGTTATTCATTTCGTTTGTAACACCTCGAAATATTGGTCTAGGACCCCATAAAGTATATATATTTATGATCCTCGATCGATTTTAAGTCGATCTAGCGATGTCCGTCCGTCCGTCCGTCCGTCCGTCTGTCTGTCTGTCCGTAGAAAACACGCTAACTTTTGAAAGACTTTACAGAGGCTACTGAAGTTTGGCATATATGTTTGTCATTTACCTGGTCAGGTTGGTATTGCAATCCAGCCAAATCGGTCCAGTGGTTCAAAAGTTATGAGCAAAAGAGTAAATTTCGGCAAGGGTGTTTCGCGATTTTACGAGATAAAAAACACGATAACTTTCGAAAGACAATAATGAGACTACTGAAGCTTGGCACGTATCTTTGCCGTTCCCCGGGTCTATTTGGTTTTAAATTTCAGCTCAATCGGTCCAGTGGTTCAAAAGTTATAAGCAAAACCCTGAATTTCAGATTAGTTTCATCTAAAATGCCACGTGTTTTAACAAGTTTTAAAAGCATTGGTGGTAACTAAACAATGCTTTTCAAACTTTTTTAATTTTAAAGCAATGCTTTTTAAACTTGTTTAGTTTCAAAAGCATTGGTAACTTAAAAACAACACTCGAAAAAAATTTTACACTCAAAAAAAATTTTACACTCAAAAAAAATCTTACACTCAAAAAAAAAAAATGTACACAAAAAAAAATTAGTTTTTTTTTACCAAAATGACTATATTTTGTGTACATACGTACGTGCATTCACTCAGAAATATTTTTACAGTAAAAAAAATATTACACTCGAAAAAAATTTTACACTCAAAAAAAAATTAGTAATTTTTTTTTTTTTTTAAATGACAAAAAAAGAGTTTTTTACTCAAAATAAAATATTTCTAACCAAAATTGTTTATTTTTTTACGTTAAAAATGTACTACCCTTTAAAAAAATGCATTGTAGAGGGTATTCATAGATTCGGCAAAGTCGAATTTAACTATTCTACTTGTTTTATTCTACAATTCCAATGTAATATAAGTATGATAATTATTTTTATACTCTACACTACTCTGTGGTACAGGGTATAATGAGCTTGTGCTGATGTTTGTAACTATCCGAAATTTTGTCCTAGGTCCACCTTCAAGTATACCGACCAACTCAGAATCACTTTCTGAGGCGATTCAGCGATGTCCGTCTGTCAGTCTGTCCGTATGTTCATCTAAACGTTGTAAGCACGATACAGGTCGCAATTATCAATCGATTTGAATAAAATTTGAAACTCAAGTTTCCCTTGGCCCTAGGACGAAGCCTATTGAAAATCGGTCCATGTTTAGACCTAGCTCCCTTACAAGCGCACCTTTATAAATTGGCTTAAATGACTCTAATAACTGTATTATAACAGGTATCCCTATTCAGAAGTCATCATTCCAAATTTTAAAGAAATCGGACCAGTTCTTCTTGTAGTCCCCTTACAAACCACCCACCCGTTATTCACATACATCTCTAAAAATTCATGAAAATAGGAAATATTTGATCACAATTTTGTTTGTAGATGTTAAACGTGCTCTTTAATGGCATAATCAATCTAAATATAATTGGACCATTTTTGGACTTAGACCCATATAAAAATTTCTCCCGATATTCAGTAAAATCAGTCTATTTGCAACACAAATGAGCCAATTTCACTTAAATTTTGTTTGTGTGTGTGTGTGTTTCTATACTACCCAGCAAAAAAAGAGCTTACCATTCACTACAAAATTCACCACAACTTATGAACCAGATGTACTTCTTCTTCAGCTGAAACACTGATGAATTTTATATGGGCGTGACACACAATATCACTAGTGTTTAGTATGTACATATATATTAACATCTTTATCACAACTTCTGAAGTAGTGATCGGGATGTTAATATAACTTGACCTTTTGGAAGTGCTTTTTTCATCACTTCTTTAGAAGTATATATTTCTTGGCATTTTGGATGTGATTATGTAATTTTTATATGGTGATTTAGAAGTGATTTTTTCATCACTTCTTGATAAGTACATATTTCATGACTTTTTGGGATTGATTTTAAGATTTTTTTTTTTAGTATTTACACTAATAATAATTAAAACCAGACAAGGAAAAAATTCGAATTTTATTTAAAATTCATAAGGTATTTGAAATAAAATTTTTGTTTAAATAAAATTCTCAAAAACATTTGAATTTTATTATTTCCAAAAATAAAATTCTAAAAAAAATAGAATTTTATTTTTGGTTTGAATTTTATTTTTGAATTTTATTTTTGGTTTAATTTGATAATTTTATTTTTGGTTTGATATTTGTTCAAAATTTATTTGTTATTATGAAAATAAAATTCTTTTTTTTATTAATAAAATTCTTTAAAGAATTTTAAATAAAATTTTTTTGAATTTTATTTCTTCTAAGAATTTAAAATAAAGTTTTTAAGAATTTTATTTAAAATTCTTTCTTTTATAAAAAATTCAAAATTGAATTTTATCAATAAGGAATTTTAAATTTTATTGTTTTTCCTTGTCTGATTAAAACCAAAACGATATTTTTAACAATGTATAATATTTATTATGTAATATTTAGACTTGAAATTGTTAAGATTAAATCGATGTTTTTAATAATTTAGTTTAGCTAATAGGAATTATTAATTAAATGTGGATGTATATATTTTTCTAATAGTTTTTCATGCGCTTAATCCGAATCTGGCCTTAGAAGTGATTTATCTTATTTTGAGATATTTAGATTTTCGATTGACAGTACTGCATAAACTCAGATATTCGCAATGTTCGGGACCTTATAAAACCGAGAATTATTTTATGATGTATAATTAGTTCAGCACATCTAAAAATACTTCACTTATTCTTCAAATTACTTTTGCAATCCTTAAGATATCTTTTTTCATTACGGAGATATCGACCGATAAAATTATTGCAATTTCGGCCCTAAAAAATAAAAGAAAACAAATTTGAAAACCAACCAATTTGTCTTGTTGATATATAATAGTACCGAATTCGAAACTCTATTAGAGGTGCATCTAAGCCCGGCATCAATTTGGGTATCAATTTTAGGGTAAATTTTCAGGGTGCCATACAAAAAATCTTTATTTGGGCAACATTATAGAGCTTCGCCATATCGGATAAAGATTTATTTTAAATAAAATTAATAAAATTCTTAAAAGTACATAGAGTTCTTAGTTTTATATTCAATTAAAATTTTTATTATTCGGTTAACCGAATAATTCAAATTTATCCGATTATTAACCGATTAAATCTCAACCCCGCACTCAGAAAATTATGTAAGTTACTACATGTTAGTTATTTGTATATTTTACAGTAGTTAGTTGTTTTCAACTACAAAGTCAGTTGTTTTTGTATGAAAAATATCAAACAACTATTTCTGTTAGTTATTTTAAGTCGTTTTTTTGAACAACTAACAAAAAAGTACTGTGATGTAGTAACAGTTATTTAAAGTAGTTAATTTTATTTATTTTATCTCTGAAAAGTTTTAAAGTTTTTTTCCAAAAAAAAAAAAAAAATCGTTATTTTTATTTTTCACAACTTTTTTTTAAAAAAAAAAAAACTTGGAAAAAATTTGGTCTTCAATTTTTTTTTCTGAAAAATATTTTGAAAAAAAAAATTTTATTGATTTTTTTATTTTTACTACATTTTAGTTGTACAAATGTAAGTAGTAGTCAAACAAATGTAAGTAGTTTTTACTACATAAGTCAGTTGTTTTTTGTCAGTTAAAATAACTAACATTGTAAGTTGATTTAACTGAAAAAGTAGTTGACCCCAAAACAACTTACAAAGTAGTTATTTTAACTGACATTTTCAGTTGATTTTACTAACATAATTTTTTAAGTGCGATTAATTATTTGCCCGATTAGCCGATTAAACCAAAACCTCGATTAATTGAATACCCTAATGTTTAGAAGAGTTTTTATACCTTTCAACAGCGATACAAACTTAGTCATTTTGTGGCTATAATTCAGCCCTTTTTTTAAAGGCTACCACCTTTTTTTGGTTATCTTTTTTAGCCCTTTAAGCACTTTTTAAGTCATTTGATTTTTACCATAATCTGGAAACTTTTTATTGTTTTTTTTTGTACATAATTTACAAAACAACTCCAAAAATTATAAAAAAAAAATGTTTTTATAAATGTAGTTAAAAAAAACATCCAATAAATAAAATGAAGAGATAAAAAAAAGTAATTCTCTCATTTTAAATCAGATATCGTATATTTTTAGAAGAGTTTTTATACCTTTAAACGGCAATACCAACTTATTGTTAGCTCTTTTTTGGTTATATTTAACCCTTGTCTTTTTTAAGGGCTAACAGTTTTTTTGTTATCTTTTTAGCACTTCTTGAGTCATTTGGTAATTTTAACAAAAATCAGGAAACTGTATTTTTTTATAACATAATTTACATAACAAATTCGCTTTTGCGGCATATCAAGTTAATTCATTTATAAAATTTAACTTTTTATTAAATCAGATAAAATTATAAAAAAAAAATATTCAACAAAACAAATCCAATACTTAAGTGCCACAAATTTGTACTTTTCAATTGCATTTGTAAACACATATGAAAATGGTACTTCTAAATCATTGAGGAAAGAACTGGTGAAAGTTGTTATTATTGGCATTTTTTTAGCAGTTTTGGAAGTGCTTATAAAAGTACTTCTTATGGAATATGAAGATCGGCACATATAGCTACTATGTATGTAGTGAATCACTTATTCTTTTTGCACCACTTCGATTTTTTTTTGCTGGGTAATTAACGATCTAACGAAATCGGTCTCTGTTTGGACTTGGGACCCATTTTCAGGAAAACAATGGTGTAGGGTATCATATAGTCGGTCTTGACCGACTATTATTTTCTTACTTGTTTCATATTGTGTTTTGCTAACATGTTATAAATTAATGTTAAAAATGCCTGAGTTTTTCAGCACTGTTTTCAAATTTCCAATTTTATTTTTTTATTAAATCTAGAAAAAACAAAAAAAAAAAATATTAAATTTGGAACTTAAAGAACAAAAAAAATGTTATTACAGTAGCACGGTGTGATATTCGTGCGCATTTGGGTCAAAAAAAAATTGCCGATTATTTTTTTTAGGTGCAAACTTAATTTTGACACTCTGGAGACTAAAAATCAATTTCTGTTACATCAATGCGACTCTTAGTTTGGCTGGGGCACAACCCCAAAGTATAGAGTTTTTCACATTTTTCTTAATTTATTTTTTTTGTAAAGGACATTTTTTGAAAAAATTTTTAAAATTCATCTTGTGGAGTAATCCATCCAAATTTTTTGCAAAATGTTTCCAAGATCCGTTATTTTATTATTAATTTTTTTTTATAACAAAAAAATAACACAACAAAAAGTTATATTGAGTAAAAATCCAGTTTTTTTTTAAATATCTTTAAAAATCCAATTACATACTTAGACTGCAACTTCTGCAGATAATGATGGATAATGCAAAACGCTAGTGCGGGTTATACTAGAGGTATTCCATAACATTTCGTATGTTATAACTAGGGATGAGATTTCCATGCAAATGCATGTTTTTTGTCGATAGTCTAAAAACGATATAGACCAATTATCTTTCCGAATCAAGAAATTTGCATTAAAATGGCATCGATTTGTTTTTGCATATTTTTGCATATTTTGGTGAAAATTCATATTTTTGCATATTTTGGTTTTAAATGCATATTTTGTGCATATTTCCATCTTTTAAGTGCATATTTTTGCATATTTTGGCATAATTTAGCAAAAACCCAAATTGAAATTTATTTTTTTCAAAAACTATTTTAAATTTTAAAAATTTATTTTGGAAATAAGAAATTTTTTTTTTTCTTTAAATTTTTTTTTATAAATTGTGTTAATTTCTAAAAAATCTTGCTTAAATAAAGTTTTGAATGTTACTATTTAAACCCGGCGTTACTTTTTAATAAGTTTTTCCTATTGAAACCAGATTTTTATTGCACACATTTTATTTTTTAGTGCATATTTTTAGGTTTTTTAGTGCATATTTTGAATTTTTTAGTGCATGTTTTTAGCGCATATTTTCGATTTTTTAGTGCATGAAAATCTCATCCCTAGTTATAACTTTTGCCAGAAAGTGCCAAAGCTCTGTCAAATCGAGGTTAAAGTTAAGGTTAAAAACAAAAATATTCATTTTATTTGTTAAATTTGTTTAAAAGTTGTACAATTTGATTGTTTTACATAACATGCTTTTTATTTCTCCGGCGCGCCGCGGCGTTACTTAAAAAGATGTATGTCAGGTTCAATCTGTAATGTACACAGATTCCATTTTTCACGATTTCGCGGTAAACACTTTGCGGCTCGAGAAAGTGGATACAAAATCAATGTGTTTTTTGTAACTATATTATTTTAATTATTAGAAAATTAAAGAAGTGTATTTTTAGGACAATTATCAGAGGAAGCACTTGAGAGGTCACATAAACATTTTAAGAATTTTAGAAATAACTTCAGTCGTAAAAACACAAGATGTAACAATCTGGAGGATATTTTTCATATGTTTATGATTCAAAGTGATCCAAAAATGTCAATAAAACGAAATAACGAACTAAATCCAAAAACAAAAACGAATTATCCACCGGAAGTGTTGGAATTGCTAGAGATGGAGTAATTAATTTAATTTTGTTATCTATATTGAACTTTCTTCTTTTTTTCATAATTCAATTTTTATTGGTTAATTTGTTTTATTTTTGTTTGTATTAAATGAGTTTCCTGAAGGCAAACAAGTTTTAACTGCCGGTTCTTTAAATGTAGGGTGTATTATTTGTGCGCAGATAAATAATCCCTCTTAAAAATATTTTAAAGAGATCTACATTGAATAATAAAATCGTTATTTCTAAATCGTAAGTAGTTTGATTTTTTTCTGGACTATTTGTAATATATTCTTCAAAAAGCTGGTCGTGAATTCCGATTTTTGGGTTTAACCATATAGTTGTAATGCACATCACAAAAATTCGGTGGTATAAAGTATAATTTTCGAGGAAATCGATTTTTTTAAACTTTTTTTTGTTGGTTAGTTAACCAAGTTTACCTTCCCGTTTAAGGTAGGGTATTGACAGTACATCTTTGAAATGACATACAAAAATAGCTCTAAGTTTCTAGTTTCCAAAACTGTAAAAATTTTAGAAATAGCCCAATCCGTTCAAAAGTTATAATGAAAAAACTTCGATGCGCGCCTTTTCCATACAAAGGAAACACTGTGAGTAGATAATTTCAATAAATTTAAAAAAGGAGAAGTTATAATAACGTGTCTGATTTTCAAACGATTTTAGTTCTTATTACCTTATTTTACTTAAAATTAAAGATAATAAATAAATAAAGATACGGCAATGGGGACAGTTGCTAGAGTTCGAATAGGTAGTTCGAAAATATCGAATGTGTCTTTTAAAAATTTTTAATATTTATTTTGCAAAATAGAACATTTTGGCCACCAATAATAGTATTTATAAAAGATAATAGTGTTTCAGAAAGCTTGCTGTCCTCAACATAAATTAGAAAAGCTTTAATTACATTTTTTTTTTTTTTGTTAAATACTTTATTATCTGGATTATTGAATCTGCCTATTCTTGGCCTAACAATAAGTGTATAAATCTTACAAAACTAACTTAAATACTAGTTACTCCCTAGGAGCCATTTTGAAGAACGGGCCTCTAAATTAAATGGGCGGTAAGTCAGCACGTTGCAGTCTGGTGTGCGTTTGGGTTCGAGTAAGGGCTCTCGCCAATGTATTTGGGTGGTTCCTGAGCTTTTCAACGTATTTCGTTCTGATGTCCATAAACTCTTCTCTTACAAACGGAATATTTAAGTCCTGGTGAATGTTGACATTTCTGACGTACCAGGGAGCTCCCGTAATGATCCTCAGAATTTTGGATTGTGCCCTCTGTATAAGCTCAATATTAGACATACTGGCTGTACCCCACAGTTGGATACCATAAGTCCATATTGGTTTTATAATACAATTATACAGGATGACCTTAGAGTCGAGGCTTAGCTTTGATTGCTTATTAATTAGCCAATGTAGTTGGCAGGCTTTTAGCTTCATATGAAGCCTCTTGGCTTCTAAGTGTTTTCGCCATGTAAGACGTCTGTCCAAGTGAATACCAAGGTATGTAACACTCTCAGACTGTGGGATAATTACACCATTTAATGAGACAGGGGAACAAGACCCCATTCTAAGTGTAAACGTAACGTGCTTGCTCTTAAGTTCATTTACTTTAATTCGCCAGTTCTTGAACCACGTCTCCACAGCTCTAAGATGGTTGTTAAGTCTCAAGGAGGCAACATATGGGTCTGAGTGAGTGCTTATTAAAGCAGTGTCATCCGCAAATGTTGATGTTGTAATATGTTCAGATATCGGCAAGTCTGAAGTAAATATGAGATAAAGCACAGGGCCGAGAACACTTCCTTGAGGAACACCTGCATTCATTTTATAATCAGAAGTTGTAGTTTCTTGATATTTCACCCTGAAGTAGCGATTAAGAAGGTAAGACTCTAAGAGTTTGTGTGTAATAGTTGGTAGGTGATATTTTATTTTATATAAAAGACCCTCGTGCCATACTTTATCGAAAGCCTGAGCGACATCCAGAAAAACGGCAGAACAATATTTTTTTTCTTCAAAGGCTTTCCTAATCTCGCAAGTTATGCGGTTCACTTGCTCTATGGTTCCATGCTTTTCACGAAAGCCGAACTGATGAGCTGGAATACTGTTTGAACTTTCGATAATTGGAAGAATCTTCTGAAGAAAAACCTTCTCAAACAGCTTTGATAGGCACGGAAGTAAACTTATAGGTCTGTATGACGAAGTTAAAGTTAAATCTTTTCTAGGCTTGGGAATCATTTTGATTTGAGAAATTTTCCATATGTCCGGAAAGTAACCTATTTGCAAGATCGCATTAAATATTTTCGTTAGAACTTCAACCGCTATAAATGGTAGGTTTTTTATCATGTTTGGTGTGACTAAGTCATACCCAGGCGCTTTCTTTGGGCTGAGCTGCGTACGTATAATTGTCTCAACATCTTGGGCGTAAAACCATGTATTACCTAAGTTGTGATCCAAATGCAGAGGCGGATCTGGGAGTGTAAAATCATTTTCCGCCAAGTTTGGCTCAAATACAGTTCTTAAATGTTCTGCAAATGAGTATGCTTTCTCCTCTTCACTGCGTGCCCAATTGCCACATTGCTTCCTTAGCGGTGGTTCGCCCTCTACCGGTGCTTTAATTTTAGTTGCTTTCCAAAGTGAATAGTTCCCTGAACTTTTATGCGATAAACTTTCCACATATACGCTATTTATGCGATCCTCTTCCAAATGAAGGGCTTTTCTAAGGTTTCTAGTAGCTTCAGACAGCCTCTGCTTTGCAGCAGGGGATCTACTGTTTTGCCATTCTCTTCTTAGCCTTCTTTTGATGGCCAGTAGTTGCTCGATTTCAGAGTTAGAAACATAAAAATTGCGATTAGAGGAAGCAACGGTAACGGAAGACGAAGAGTGCTCTGCTGCTGATCTCAGAATGGACGTAAAGTCCTGGACACATTCACCTATATCCCCCTCACATTCCAAAGATGGATTAATGTGGATGTGGCTACTAACGTACTTTTTATATTTTAACCAATTCGTCTTTGACGAAGTGAGTCCACAGGGTGTCTTAACCGAAATTGGTTCATCGTAATACGTTAATATTACTGGAGAATGGTCTGAATTGAGATCAAATGATGTTTCAGCAGATAACTTACTTCTCTCGATATGTTTCATTATCCCAAAATCGATAAGATCGGGAATTTTTCGTGGATCTGAAGGCCAATAGGTCGGCTTGCCAGGCGATATAACGTCCAGACTATTTCTACGGTCAATAAGAGCACAGTAAAGCTGTCTTCCCCTAGGGTTTATTAGACGTGAACCCCAATAGGTGTGTTTCGCATTGTAGTCCCCACAAGCTAGGAAGCGATTACCAAGAGTCTTGAAAAAATTTTCAAATTGTATCTTAGATACTGAAAATCGCGGAGGACAGTAAACTGATGTCAGAGTTAGTCCTCCTCCTACACAATCAAGATGTATTGAGGTGGATTGAAGGTAGATTGTAGAATAAGTTTCCATAGCATGGTGCTTAATTCTACTTTTCACCAAAATACCTGTACCACCGTGAGCCTTACCGTCAGGGTGATTTGTTTTGTGGAATGTATAACCTGGGATTTGAAAATTATATCTATTTGTGAGGTGGGTTTCCGATAACAATAACACATCGATGTTATTGTTGTGCAAAAAATTAGATATCTCAGCCTTGTGCTGGTTTACACCGTTTGCATTCCAAAAACATATTTTAAACAAACGCATTATTTTTTTGATAGGAGAGCCTGCAAAGTGTTATTTTGCGCTTTTAGCTCCTCTATTGTACCTTGCACGGATGTCATAAAAGCATTCATTGTGCTTTGCATTGTAGACATGAAATTAGTCATTGACTGCATAAGGGTGAAAAACATTGATTCCACCCCTCCCGTGTTAGGGGGATTGCAGGGTTGCTGAGAGCCCGTTATTAACGCATTAGCGTATGTGTTACTAGCACTACCTATAGAAGTATGTGCCTCAGATGAAACTGGAGTATGCGTCACGATTGGTACTGAGCTCTGATTCATTGCAGTTAAAGGCGGCGCACTAGGTACGGCCAGTGGGTTTACCGCATTTTGCGATGGACGCGTTGGTTGAAATGATAATAGTTGGCCTCTTGACTGATTTTGCTTTTGTTTAAGTCTTACTTTAAGTTCCTTATAAATTGGGCATCCCCGATATTTTGAAGAGTGGTTATTTCCGCAATTACTACATTTTTTTTCACCTCCGCCATTTTTAATCACGGTACACTCTGATGAAGAGTGTAAATCGCCACATACAGGACAAACTGTGCTTAAGGTACAATAGGTTCTTGTGTGTCCATACTCTTGACAGTTTGAGCATTGAACTGGACCACTTCGTTTAAGCGGTTCCTCTACTGAAACTCTACGATGCAGAAGGTATCGTTCCGAGTAGATGGGATGAATTTCATTCTTCTTTAGCTTTTTGGATTCAGGCTCCAGCTCAACTCGAAACATTGGTTGAGGAACTTTTGCCCTGTTAAAAATGTTTACTACAACTTTCACTTTATAGCCCTTTTCTTCAAGAGCCTCCTTAATTTCATTAGGTTCTACACTGGATTCTATACCCTTAAATACCACAATTAACCCTTTGCTACTCTTCAACTGGTATGTATAATAGCTTCTATTATTTTCGTGCAAGAACTTGGTTATTTCCCTATAGTTCTTCTCAGTGTAGACCTGTATTTTCGTCTCGTGTATGCTACCTTTTCTAATTGGAATAATATGAAATGTATTATTCCCAATTAGTTTCGTAAAATTGGACACCAATTGGTTGGAGCTACGCTCACGAAGGAATATTGGTGGAGGTTTTGCCTCTTTACGGGTACTACTCGGATCCTGTAAATCAGTATCTGGTTCATCCAGAACTGAAAAACGATTGTTATTTAAGGGATTAGTGTTATCATTATTAGTGTTACTATTATGAACTTTCTGTTTTTTTGTTTCACTATTGTTATTATTTTTTTGTGGGCTACGGACTCTTTTGAATTTAAAGTAGCGGTCTATACCAGTCTGTATTGCCGCTTGTTTACTAGTTCCCGGTTTTTCAATTGTATTTGATGTACTTACATGTTTGTGTAACATACTTACAGAACTCTCATTAGACAATATAAGAGAGGGAGAGTTTATAATACCACTAATGTTGTTGTTGTTGGGAGTAATATTCATTGCTGCATTATCTTCGAATATGCTTTTAGGTGTGGGTGATTGAGTTTGACTCAAAGTTTTTTGTGTTGTATTGTTTTCAATATTGTTTATTGCTGTTTTAAAATTTGGCGGGTTAGTTTTTTTTTCACTTAAAAGTAAGGCTGGTGAGCATGATCGAGCTCTTTCTATTGGTTTTGCAGTTAAGAAATTTTTATTATATTGGGGATTATAAATGTTTTTATTTTGTGCACTGCTCTCTTCATAAAATGAAATGTAGGAATTTCTTCCGTTTAAACTGAGCCTTGACTCATTTATTTGTGTATTATTTTCACTCATGCACTCTTTGCAAAAATTTAAAAAAAAAAAAAAAGCAAACAAAACAAAGAACAAGCCTTTGTAGTGTTGAATATTTTTTTTCCTTTTTTAATTTATAATTTTTAAATATTTTTTTGGCACAGTATTTTAACAACAAAAGTATATCTTATTGCACTATTTTATTTTAATTTAAAAGCGTCTATTCGCTGGTATTTTTTGAAAATTTTTTTTTAATGCACTTTCACATAAATTTTATTAAATTCACGGAGCGAGTTAAAAAATGCGTCTGTCTCTCACGACGGAAAAAAAAACTGTCTGTAATTACATTAAAAACCAGAAATTAATTTACATAAAAGTAGTAGGATGGGAGGAGATTTTTCGAATGTGTTCACATTGCAAGGGTTTGCTTCAAATCAAAATTCTGTTACCATTTCAATTTGGACTTAACTCAAAATACCGAAAAAATTGAGAAAAGGAATAAAAAGACAAAATTACCTTCGTCTTCTTATACAAAACTGACCAAGGTTCTGGTGGCAATCGAACCCACAACCCCCACTCTCATTAGCTAAAAATCCATCAACGAACCCACAGACAATTATTCACAAAACTCTTAAGGGCTTAAGATCACCTTACCCCAAAGCCCATAAAGAGATATTTTTTTTGACAGCAAAATCGAAAGAGTCGAAATTCTTTGGTACACATACATTTATTTAAAAAAAAAATATACTGCAATAAATTTTCGACTATTTACTAACAATAAAATATTCAGTACAAACTATTCATCCCTTTCGACTGCGAACAGGTGGTGCAGTTACAGTTGTTATTGTTGCAAGAGTAGTTGTCATTAGTGTTGTCATAACATCAATTTCTTCGCTATCCATATCTGTCATCGACATGTCATCAACCATTGTTATATTAGAATTAGAAGTTCGAATCTCAGTTGGAATACTAATTTGGAATTGTAACAATACAACTAAATACGTAACCATTGTGGTCAATAGCTGCAATCAATAAATAACACAAACACAAAGTAATTTCATTATTTTTTATCACTCTCAGAGATAACATTCAGCTAATAATAATGCCTAAATTAATTGCATTAAGGAAAACTCACCCCTTTGAAGAGATTACGATTGACATCAAAAAATCCACCACAATTGATGTTTGAAGGATTCATTTCGGTGGCACGTAAAAACATATTGATTTCTGTCTGAGCATCTGAATTCATCCAGCTTAACTCAACCATAAGTAACTTTTTTTGAAAATTTGTACGAACATTAAAAGATGCATAATGAGCTTGATCGCAGATAAAAAATAAAAGGCAAACATTCCAAAGGGCTGTAATGGCCAAACCTATATCTTTAATACCGAAACCCTCAGATAGCTGAGACATTAGACCGTAAATAGAGAGCGTTATAATAATGAACAAGTAGAGATTGAGAAAGGTAAACGTATAACATGTTGCTGTACCAGTGTCTCGTGTTAATTTACTTAGCCTTAACCAAAGAGCACGATAATCAGCTACCATTGCTGCGGGGCCAATGTGACGAAGAGCCTGGCGAGAATAAGAAAAAAGTTAAAAATAAGAAAGTTTGAGAAGTTTATTGACATTTTTAATTGTATACATTAATCAGAGTGGCATTTTTTTTAACCTTTTATTTTCCCAAGTGTCTGGGCAAGTTTTTATTGTCCTGGGTCTAAAAATTATGTGGTACAAATTCTAGGTCAATTGGAATAAATTTTGAATTTTTAAAAATTCAAAAAAAAAAAAAAAAATTAAAAATATTTAAATTGGTCAAATTCTTTTCGAGATTTGTTGGACTTTAAAATTTGAAAAAATGGCGGGTTTTCCTACATGTGGTCAAAGCATTTAAAAAAAATCTAAAAATTGTTTTCCCTTACCCCTAGCATAGTGCTTGGGACGAACTTTCATTTAAACTTAATTTAAGCCAAATCCGATCATTTTAAGTTAATTTAAGTTGTAATACCACATTGTGATACCACGGGACCATAATAGGTTCCTCTACTTGTCCCTGCCGTAAAACCTATTTGAGCTCCTGACAAATTAAAAAGAGTGTTCAGCTCTCCCTAGATCCCACCCAGTTGGAAAATGTGTCACTGAGGAAATATCCACAGCGATTCCTTGAGGAAATGTCTTCAGGTTCTAACAAATCATAAGCAATCCTTGATGACATGTGCCAACATTGTCAGCACTGAATGTTTGATTTAAGAGTGTGGACCAGGGGCGTATCCAGGATTTTATTTCGGTGGGGGCCCAACATTTTTTTAAATTTTTTTTTACAAAAAATTTACATAACATCACAAGTTTAGGAATTTTTCTCCATCTTTCCTTGAACTGAATGTAGCACAATCAGATTCTTCATTTTTGTGTAAGTTTAAAACTTTTGGGGGGAAAAAAAATAATTTTAAGAGACTTAATCCTTTTTTTAAATTGTGAATTGTATCAGATGCTGATACATTTTACCAAAGAAGATTATCAGAATCTGACTTTTTTTTTCAAAGAAAAGTTTAAGATTCTATGGCAATTTTCAGTTAAGCCAGTTTTTTTTATAGAAAAAGTCAAAGACTCGAAATCATACATATTTCTAATGGAAAACGTTTCTCGGAAAAAAGTCACTTTAGAAAATGATTCTATAAACATATTCATAAAATATTTTTCTAAAAGAAAATGCTCCGATTGTAAGATATTTTCCCAGAATCTGGGATATTTCTAGTCTAGCGCATTTTCTCAGATTCTGAAACATTCTACACAAAGAGTTTTAGATTCTGAGAAAATCTTCGCTTTTTCTATAAGAAAAATAACTCAGATTTTTATACCTTTTTAAACGACAACAGTATAAAAAAAGTCTTAGATCTGAGACATTTTTCCTATAGAAAGTCTCAGATTCTTCGACATTTTTTCTATAGAAAATTTCTCAGATTTTCAAACATTTTTTCTACAGAAAATTTCTTAGATTCTGAGACATTTTTCCTATAGAAAAAGTCTCAGATTCTTCGACATTTTTTGTATATTTTTTCTAGAGAAAATTTCTTAGATTCTGAGACATTTTTCCTA
Organism: Pegoplata infirma; assembly: GCA_963921195.1. NCBI lineage: Eukaryota > Metazoa > Arthropoda > Insecta > Diptera > Anthomyiidae > Pegoplata > Pegoplata infirma. The sequence continues at coordinate 151,059,178 of OY992539.1, read as the reverse complement.
TCGAAAAAGTCTCAGATGCTTAAACACTTTTCCTATAGAAAAAGTCTCAAATTCTGAGACATTTTGCCTATAGGAAATTGTGAGATTCTGAAATATTTTCATAAAAAAAATACTCAGATTCTGAGACATTATTCTTATAGAAAAAGATATTTTACAATAGAAAAAGTATCCGATTTTGAGCATTTTTTTATACAAAAAGTTTTAGCTTGTGTCTCTGAGATTTGTGTGTCTCTGAGACATTTTGAGATAATTTTCCTCAAGAAAAATTCGTTGATTCTGAGACATTTTTCGTAAAAAAATATAAGATTCTGAGACATTTTCCTAGTTTGTAAGAAAAATTCAGAGAAATTATTCCTATAGAAAGTTTTCAGATTCTAAAACATTTTTCATATAGAAAAGCCTCAGATTCTAAGAATTCTTTTATAGAATAAATCTCAGATTTTGAGACATGATTTAGATTCAGAGACATTATTCCTATTGAAAGTTCTCAGATTCTGAAAAATTTTTCATATAAAAAAGACTCAGATTCTGAGAATTTTTTATAGAAAAAGTCTTAGATTCTGAGACATTTTTCCTATATAAAAAGTCTTAGATTCTGAGAAAAAGGCCAATATCTTAGACATTATTCCTAGACATTTTTCTTATAGAAAGTTTTAGATTCTGAGACATTTTTCTAAAAGACAAAGTCGCATTTTAAGATTTGACTACATTTTACTTACAATTATGTCCATTTTTTGTGTGCATAAAACTTCAGGTTTATTTTTCACTAGAATCTTAAGTTGAAAAGTTTCAAATTCTAAGAAAAAATTTTCAGATTTTTGGATTTTTTTAACAGGAAAATTTTCAGTTTCAAAGCATTTTTCATCAAAAAATTTTAGATTCTTACGGCCGTATTCAAAATGAAATAATAGACACTGCCTAGATACTGTTTAAGGATTTCTTACTCAAAACATATTTTCTTAAACTATGAACATACGCTGAACATCTCTTGCCTAACTTGCGCCATATTGATTTTGTAAAATGTCAACAACAAATTAAATGCCAAAGAGTTAAAGTTATTTTAAAACTCTCGCTTTTATTAAAAAACATTTCCACAACTTGCTTTTATAATTAAAGCCATTTTTAGTAAAAAATTAAGATATTTTTTTTTGTTTTTTATAATTTTTTTTTGTTTTTTTCTTATGTGATTTACTAAAACAGGGATGGTCAACTTTTTGTTAAGCAGACTTAACTAAAATCATTTTGAATAGACTCTTGAACAAACAGTGAACAAGCCTTAAAAACATTTTAGTTACGAACTCGATGTTCAGGGTGAACAAACCGTGTCTAAAACTTCATTTTGAATACGGCTGTTAATGTTTTTCGATTTTTTTTAAGAAGTTTTTTAATATTGTACTTGTTATTTGATACCAAATCCTGAAATTTGTGAAATCATTTCGGGGGGGGGGGGCCGGGACCCCGGGCCCCCCCCCTGTATACGCCACTGGTGTGGACAATTCTACTAAGACGTCTAAAAGGAAATGTCTTCAGAAAGCAGTATATTAAATTAGAATTTTAAGTCTGGGCAACTCTTTAATTTCCAATAAAAAGATAGAAATATTATCGATTTAATTAAAATAAAATCAAAATCAAACAAGTAGAATAAAAGTAATAAGTAGACAAACAATTTTAAAAATAAAGTTTGGAACAAGTAGTTAGTTGTGGGACTAATAAACTGGAGGTTCCAGGTTCAAATCCAGTTGGGACTAAAAAAGGCGAAAAGTTTTTTTCTAAATATGAGAAAGATAATGCATAAAGGAGAATGGATAAAAGTAACAACTAGGTTAGATTAGGGAGGCGGTGTCCGATTGACACCTCGCATAGACCTCTTGGTCCATAGCGGTACCACAGAACTTTTCCGCTAGCGGTGCAAGTTAAACACGTTCAAAGTCATCGCGAATCTTTTCAATATCCTAAGATTCATTTGCGTTATATCCTCCAAAGTACCGAAACTTATCTGACCGGTAATGGATCGGCGACTCCTTGCTACAGCTGGGCAGTGACAAAGTATGTGTTCCATCGCTTCATCTATTCCTGGTGAAGCGAATCTTTTACAATTAGCGTCTGAAATAAGTTCAATATTCTTGGCATAAATGCCGATAAGACAATGACCATTTATTATCCCAGTCAGAGTTCGGCATTCCCTTCTCGTAAATGATAGTAAATATTTAGTTTTCCCTTGATCATAAGTTGGCCACAAAGTTCTGCTGATTTTGCATGTTGTCAGTTCTCTCCACCTCCTGCTTGCATTTGCAACATTGATGAAATTCCGTTTAAGTTTATAGTGTTGAAGTGGTGGTAAAACTGGCACCATGGTACCTATACCATCAGCTCCAAGTTTCGAGAGTTCATTTGCCTTTTCATTTCCCTGTATTCCGTTGTGTCCAGGTACCCATAAAAAATTAACCTGGTTGTGTAGTAACAACTAAAGGAAATACGAAAATTTTTTGTATTTTCGCATGACCTATGTCAGACATTTCTGCATGACCTATGTCAGACATTTCCCTTTTCATTTCCCTGTATTCCGTTGTGTCCAGGTACCCATAAAAAATTAACCTGGTTGTGTAGTAACAACTAAAGGAAATACGAAAATTTTTTGTATTTTCGCATGACCTATGTCAGACATTTCCCCAAAGAAGTCTTAGGTGACATGTCCCCAGAAGGCCAGCCCTGACCACTGCTGACTTTGAGTGAGGACATTTTGAAAATGTCCCAGTACATAGATATGTCTTGTGGATGTCAAGTGTGACTCTGACATGTCACCGCTCCGTCACTGAGGATGGATTGAGGACGTTTCCAACTGGGCAGTGAAACATGTCTCTGACCAGAAACTGCATGGCAGATAAAGTGTTCCATTGGTTCCAACTCCTCCTCATCCATGCAACTCCGAAAAAAATCATTTGGCGGCACATTTAACCGCTCTGCGTACTTTCCTATACGAGAGTGTCCGGTAATTACAACAACCACAGATGAAATCACTCCCCTTAGAAGTGATATCAGCTAACTTGTGCGCTTCTGATTAAGAGAAGGCTAAATCTGTCATGTATTCTCAAACCTCCATCCATTTGCCAATGTTGGATTAGTCTCCGTCGCGGAACAAAGCCATAGATTTTGCTCGCAAGTTTCTAGAGGCATACCAACACATTCCACTTCAGTTGGAAATCAGTAAGATAGTTCCCAGTCTTGCAACCTAATCGGCTTTACAATTCCCCGGAAATTCTCTGTTCCCTGGGACACATATGAGTCGTATGCCAAGCTGCGTGGCCATCTCATTTAAAGACATGCGGCAGTTAAGGTCTTGTTTTCAGAAACATTGACTTCAGAGACTAGACCGCGGCTTTACCATAAGAACATATATTGACTGCGGTTGTAGACAAGACATTGCAACTTAACCAGTTAGCCACTTTCTTTATTGCCAGCATCTATGGCTGGTAAACACTGTAATGATATGGGAATCTTCGAGCTAGGCTCAACACACGCTCTTCCGAAGAGACCCCAATGACCACTTCTAGTGTAACTATGATCCATTTGTGTAAAAACTTATGAAGGCTTCACTACCCGGAATGCCCCTCATCCAGGACTCCCTGGATGGTATCATATTGGTAAAATGGCGCTAAAAAAGGCTCACAGAGGAAGCACAGTATACATTTTGTGGTATTGATATCTTTTTCAAGATCTTACTATGGTCACAATCGCTATTCAGTCGAATTGCCGACGTAGCCGCATACTGCTTACCCAATATGTCCAATTGTATCAGGTGAAGGAGGATTTCTAATGCATCCGTAGGTCAGTGACGGTCCGTGAAGTTGTCACTGGGTGTTCTCTAATTTTCAAAAACACCAAATTTAAGTATAAAATTCATGTTTTCCTGTACCCAACGCGTTCCCGAAATAGATAAAGATCCGATGTTATTAGTTTCGTATATTTATGAATAATATGCAGCCCAAATTCTATTTTATTGTCATTTTGTTGCCTCACCACATCGACAATTAACAAAAAGCATTATTTCGCAAATAAATGGAGCACAAAACAGAATTTTGGCTGCGTGTTAATAAAAAATAATAAAACTGAACCTTGTCTATCACGGGAACGTGTTACATCCAGAAAAACATATATTATATACATAATTTTGATATTTTAAATGAGTAGAGAACACCCAGTGACAACTTCACGGACCGTCACTGCCGTAGGTGTATAAGACATAGTTCCCTTTAGTCTCTAAAACAGGCCACCATACAATGATTCGATACAGCAGAATTGAACGCATCACTGACGTATAAATCCGGTGAACGACATTATGGTTAAAGCCCAATAACTATCGCGACATCCTCAGCATGTGCGACATTATGACAACAACGTGCTCTAGAGAGAGAGCAGCATTGAGCTCAGAGCCAGGTTCCGAAGAAGTGGTGAAAGAACACCTCCTTGTTGTGTGCCCCTATTGACAAATCAAGATATGATAGACGTCTATTGGCAAGTAGATTTTATACTACTGAAACGATTACACGCTTCACTCCCAGACTAGACAATGTCACAATTATTGAGTCTGGGATGACATTATTAAAACTTACTTACAATTAGTCCTGACCTCTTCTATTTTGCAGTGTAGACGTATGACAAAGGGATCGCCAATTGCTTCGATATTGAGCTGCAGTTCTAGATGTTCTGGAAAAATTCGTTGTTTTCCAAAAATTCACTCATAAAGTCTGGCCATGTTATTCTTCATCTCCCTCTTGGGCGGGTTCCAATTGGCCTCGTTTCGAAAACTTGTTTGGGTATCCTGGAATCTGGCATTCTTATCATATGACCATACCATCTGGCCTTACATTTGTCAATTTTGTTTTCAAGAGGATCTACCTGTAAATTGTTCCTAATTGCATCATTTCTTACTTAAATCTCTTCGGGTTTTATCAGCCACTCTCCTTAGGTACTTCATTTCTGTTGCCTGTAAACGACTTTTTCTAGACTTTGTATGTGTCCACGATTCACAGGCGTAAGTAAGTGTTGGGATGTATGTTGAGTTGTAAACCGCTAATATTGTCTTCTTTAATACTTCGAGCATGTTTATCAAGTTTTTATTCAGATTATTATAAAGCTGGCTTATTGCTGCTATTCTAGAATTTAAGCCTTTATCTGGCTTGCCATACTCACTTATTATTGCGCCCAAGTACCTAAGGTTGTCCACTTGCTTGCATATGCATATCATTTCCGATGTATAAGCTGTGGCTCTTTTTTTCTCGACTTATTATCATGGCATTATTAAAAGCTCGCTCTATATCAAGAAAGGCCACCATACTCCTTTACCGAAAGCGATCTCTCGATGGCTCCGACGAGCTCATGAAGAGCTGTTTCAGTTGAACTACTCTTGCTCTATGCATGCTGCCTAGTCGAAAGCAACCTCGGGTCAATCACTTTACTCAAATGAGTCTATCATTCGTTCCATTTTCTTTAACAAAAAAAAAGACAGACTAATTAGTCTGAAATTCTTTCGGAACTGTGTGGGAAGTTTTCCCAGCCTTCGGGATAAGAACGACTAAATTTTAAAAGAATATACGACCAATAAATACATGCTGTGTAGAGATTATACATCACAGCAGCTACCCGAATTTATTTAATACTCCAATAGCGTCAACTCGAAAACTAGTCGACCAATTTAAAAAAAAAAAAATTAGACCTTGAATAATAAAAATTTTCCCGGACGTTAAAAATTGGACCAATTTTAAAAAAATAGTGTTAGGTCTAGGATAATGAACATTTGCCCGAAAGTTAAAAATTGGAGAAAAACATTTTTTGCCATACAAAAAAATGCCAGTCTAGTATACGAGTACATATAATAACCTTTTGAAATCTTTCCGCAAGTATATTAGCCGTAGTACTTAAAGCTTCACAAATGAGATACCACCAAGCACCTAACATTGCTGTTAAATTGTCCAAAATACAATAAGGTATGACCTATATAAGGTTACTTCAATTAAATTCACTAATTCTATATTTAACGTTCAAACCCTACCTGGACCAATTCAAAATCAGCCATGGTAACATGTGTAATAACAACTGATAATATAGATAGCAGTGGCAAAGCTATAGCTATAGTTCGTGCTCTATGTCTTAAATTTAACGGTATACTGTGACCAGATATTTGATAATAAAGTATCTGAAATTAAAATTAATCAAAACTTATCAAGGAAAAAAATCGTATGTATAATTTACTTACCTCAAAATCATCCCAATCATTGATTAGGGCACATACTTTTCGAGTCTCCCACCACATTATAGGTGTTAGAAATATTGGCAATATATTCACCAGAAACAAATATGCAATTACGGCCTCCTCAAATGGCCCGCTTAGTGATGCAACAATTATAATACGATTATTCGCAACATAAGCTACGTAAACCTAAATTTTGAATAAACTAAAAGTTAATATATGGTTTAAATGCAGAAAGTTGTAAAAGAAAAAAAAAAAATTTTTATATCCTCCACTTAGTGATAGATGGAGGTCAGAGGGAGTCATTCCGATTGTAACTCATCGAAATATCGGTCTGGGACCCCATAAAGTATATATATTCAAGATGCCCGATCGATTTTAAGACATTCTAGCGATGTCCGTCTGTCTGTCTGTGGAAAATGCTCTCACGGACAAAATATTGCACAGAGATGACTGAAACTTAACATATTTATTGGAAGTTCTCCCGAGAAGTTTGGTATTGCATTTGAGCGATATCGGTTCAGCAATACAAAAGTTATGAACGAAAATGTAAGCACACCTCAAAAATTTCAGTACATTCAACATAACCTAAAAATACAAAATGCTTTAATTCAGCTTCTGGTTGACATATGTGAACATAATTGAACACCAAATGGTATTTAAACAAGTACGAACATATTTTTTGACAAAAAAAGAAAAAAATCGGATTTTTTTTTTTTTACCAAAATTTTTTTTTCAAATTTTTTTTTTTCAAAAGTAATTTCCTTTTAAATAAAGTTTTTTGCAATAATCTTTTTGAAATTGTGGAGGGTATCACTACATTCGGCCATGCCGAATTTAACTTTTTACTTGTTTTTAATTAAGACATCCTGGTTCGTTTTTACTAGTTTCATATATCCAGTTATTATTATAATCTTCAGAAAACTTTTAATGACAAATTTATTAAGTTAATAGTCATTTGTACTCTATGTGTGAAAATTTTTAACAGATCGCAGACACCACGGTTTGAACTAGAAATGGGCGAGTGAGTGAATTTTGACTCACGCTCACGACACGAATGTTCGAATCACGCACACTGACGCGGGAGCATATTTTTTCTAATTTCACTCACAATCACGTGAGTAAATTTAATACAACTCAAACTCACGTGCACTAACACCAGCCTTACTCATACTCACGTTGACTCCCACTCACGAAACTTTTATTAATACTTAATACAAAAAAAAATTAAAAATTAAAATTAAAAATTCTAACAAAATTTTAGAAAAATTAAAAGTTTAGCAAAACTCTGATTAATTTTTATTAAAAAAATAAAAATTGTTTTATTCTACCTTTAAAATGTTATATTTTGAGTAGGTTTTTTTCTAGCTCGAGGTTATTATTTCCTTTATTAATTACAACTATGATATTCTTATAGAATCATTATTTTTAGTTTGATCATTAACGATTGTCATTTAAGACCCTTTGCTACTTGTTGTATAGTGTTTTTATTTTTGCTAAATAATCTTGACAATGGGATCTGACAAATCCCGAAACACGTAAAACAGAAAATAATTTTCTTGAAAATTATTCTATAAGAATATCATAGTTTTAATTAGTAAAGGAAATAAGGACCTCGAGCTAAAAAAACCTACTCAAAATATAATTTAGCTAAATTTTACATTTTTTTTTTTTTAATTTTTCGGGACGAAATTTATAGTTTAGCCAAACTGTAAATTTCGTTAAAAATAAATAAAAAGTGTTATTTTTAAAGCTTTTTTGATTCGAAAAAAGAGGACTCCAAAAATAATAACTTTTTAGATTAATTTAAGACTCCTAAATTAGGAGCGCGCCGAAATTTGTTGGGTGGGATATGTTTTTTAGTTTTGTTTTAATATTTTTTCTTATAAAAAAAGTTTTTTTTGGAAGGGGGGGGGGGGGTTTTCCCACCCCAGAACAATGGTCGAGCTATACTTATGGTCGGGGACCCCATAAAGTACATATGGGCAAGAATATTTTTCTATTGCACCTCTTGATACCTGAGTTTAGCTGTCAATTATTTCTTTTGTCCACACATTTACATGAATCTGTGAATACAGAAAACAGTGCTGCCAGTTTTTTTTTTTGTGAAAAATCGTCAAAATTTGGAGAAAAAGTTGTCAAAATCGTCAAAAGTTTTAAAAAAAGTCGTAAAAAAATCGTCACATTAAAAAATGTTAAAAAACACATTTTTGATATATATATGAAAATTTTAAAACGCACAATAAATTTTTTTCTATCCAATTTTGTTTAATGAATTTTTTAAATTTACTTACACAAAATATTTTTTAGCTAAATAAAAGAGAATTTTTTTTTAAAACAAGTGACAAAATAGTTGAAAGTCATTCGATTTTTCATTTCTTTTAAAAGACAGCAACATTCAATTTTAAAATAAATATCATTCAATCTTAAACAAATAAAACTTCTTACATTTATTATTACTACAGAAAACAAACTACAAGTGTTATTTGTCTTAGAACTTTAGAACTCTTCAAAATAAACACCGTTCTTCGGCCACATTTTTCAGATGTTTAGCAAAAATAAATGACTTTAAAACGACATAATTTTTTAAGTGCAGTTATAATTCCAAAAGAGAATGAAATGTTGTAAATTTGTGTCTTTTTTCTGTACCTATTTTATTTTAATTGGATTTTATTTAATTTTTGTTTTCAAACCATTGTAAAATTAAATAAAAAAACTTGCAAATTTACATTTTAGTGAATAAAAGTGGAGTTACAAAAAATCGTCAAAATGTATGGGAATCAAATCAGAAGATCGTCAGTCGTCATTTTGCAAAATTTCATGAAAAAATCGGCAAAATGACGAAAAATCGTCACTTCTGGCAGCACTGACAGAAAGATCAATAATATAAAAAACTAGTCCCAATTTTTTTTTTTGAACAAAATTTCTTTTCTGCAAAATTTGTAGCCAATTAAAGTCGAAAAATTGAGTAAAAACGGCTTGAAACTAACCAATATTTTTTCATTCTTTTTTATTTTGCGTCCTTGGTTTTTTGTTTTAGATGTCAACGAGCATACGATTATAGCTTAGAGATAAATATTTTGTTAATAGACCTGCCAGAATATCATTAAATCAAAAAATATATGGGGGTCCAAAATTGAAACCAAATTTGAGCTTTTTTTATAATTTTTGTGATTTTTCGGTCATGGCATGTGTGCGCTTTAACATAATTGAATTCCGATCAAAGTGGTCGATAGCTGCTGTAATAACCTACAACTTATGGAAGAACAACTTAATGTGCCCTAGATAGGGGCGTTGTACTGTCTCCTTAAAAATTGAGAGAATGAGCGAAATTTTTCTGAAGCAGCAGTTTTTCGCCCGGCACATTCGCAATTTTATTTCAAATTGGCCAGCGCTTTTTGGGGTTAAAGTTTTTCATTATTAACACGTTCGAGTCAAGTGGGCATCTTAAAATTTTGAATTGCAAAAATTTTAGGGGACACTAGCTCGCCCGCCGGAACTTCGTTACCGGTTATGTTAAATACCGGACAATAGAAGGATCAGGATTACTCTACCGATTTCAAAAAATTACTCATATGTAGTCTTTGTTTTATTCAATTGTGGACGTTTAAGTCTTTCATAAAATAATATTTCATTGAATAACTTTAACAATAAAATTCGAATAATTTCGGATGTACGTTGTCATGGACGTTCCGGTGAAAAAGATTTTGATAATTTTCGAGCCCTTATATCGGAATTTTGGATCTTGAGTAAATAAATATTTCAGTGAAAAAAGAAATTGGAATAAAAAAAATGTTGGGTAAAAAAACATATAGACAGAAAAAAATGGAGAAAAAAGTTTAATACGAAAAATTTTAGTAAAAGGTATCATTCAATATTGTTCCCCGCTCTATTCCATTTCGTTCCCCGGTCTACTCCATTTCATTTCCAATTCAATCTCCAGCAAGTTTCATTCCTCTCCATATATGTATATATGCGTTACAGAAATTGTGTTTATCTTATAGATATAAAAATACAATTTTACACCACTTGTACCAATTTGGGTACCCCTTTTTACCCTGTCCATCTCTTGGGTGTTATTTCGGATGAAGGATACTGCACGTCAAGTTTTGAGTTTCTAGGCTTTAATAGCTAGATAGGTACAAATTAGCATTTGCCACCTTTTCCACTTAAAATTAAATTTTCTAAAAACCTTTTTTCCTGAACTGTTATTTCAAGAAATATAAGAAGTACCAACCTTACACTTTTTTATGCCCTTTACGACTCTTAGAAACAGAATTTCCAGAAAGTACTTTTTCCAAAATATTTTTTCAATAAAGAATACAGCATTCAAGTTTTCACTGCCTAGGATCATTATTTCAAGAAGTATAAAAAGTATAAAAAACATTTTTCTATACCTCTAGAAACGGAATCTTTTAAAAATACTTTAGCATAGCAGATTATTTTTTTTTACCGAAGGACCCCACATTCCAAAATTCAAGCTTCTAAGACCATTATTATATGAACAAAAAAAATTAGTACCAAAATTACGCCCCCCGTTAGAAACGGAATTTCCAAAAAGTACTTTTTCCAGGATCCTACATTACAAATAGCAATTATCTATGAATATTATTTCAACAAACATTAAAAGTACAAAAAGTATACTTTTTAATCCCGTTAAGAAACGAAATTTCCAAGAAGTACTTTTCCCAAAATTTTGGTTTTCACCGAAGGATTTTACATCCAAAATTTGAACTTTATGGAACCATTACGTCAGAAAATATCAAAATAACCGGAAGTACACTTATTTAGCCATTTTACCCTACTAAGAAGCGGAATTTCCCAAAAGTATTTTTTCCAGAAAGTTTTTTTTTCCCCCGAATGATCCTACATTACTTCAGGAAATAAGAACGTACCTAAAGTTTAAATATTTATCCGTTCCACCCCCTAAGAAAAGAAAATTTCAAAAAGGTACTTTTTATAAAAGGTACTTTTTATAAAAGGTACTTTTTATAAAAGGTACTTTTTATAAAAAGTACACTTTTTACCGATTTTATCCCCCTTAGAATCAAAATTTTCAAAAAGCACCATTTTCATTTGTTCTTTTAGCAAAGGATCCTATATTCCAAATTTCAAGTTTGTATGACCATTATTTCAGTAAATAAAAAAAAAGTACCAAAAGTACACTTTTTTACCCATTTTACACCCGTAGTCAGCGTTGGCCAAAAACCCAGCCTTAGTGGATCTTTTTCTCGGGAGGTGAACCTACATTGCAAATTTCAAGTTTCTAGGACTATTATTTAAGAAAATATAAAAGGTACCAAAAGTACAGTTTTTTACCCCCATAGAATTAACGTTGGCAAAAATCCAGCCTTAGGGGACCTTTAATCCGTGAGGTGAACTTATAGTCCATATTTCAAGTCTCTAAGACCATTATTTAAGGAAATATAAAAGGTACCAAAACTACACTTTTTTACCCATTTTACCCCTTTAGAATCAACATTGGCAAAAACTCAGCCCCAGTGAACATATTTTCCGGGAGGTGAATCTACATTCCAAATTTCAAGTTTCTAGGACTATTATTTAAGGAAATATAAAAAGTACCAAAAGTACAGTTTTTTACCCCCTTAGAATCAACATTGGCAAAACTTCAGCCTTAGTGGATCTATATTCCGGGAGGTGAACCTACATTCCAAATTCTAAGTTTCTAGGACCATTATTTAAGGAAATATAAAAGGTACCAAAAGTACAGTTTTTTACCCTTTTTATCCCCTTTGAATCAACATTGGCAAAAATCCAGTTTTAGGGGATCTTTTTTTCGTGAGGTGAACATACAGTCCAAATTTCAAGTCTCTATGACCATTATTTCAGGAGATATAAAAAAGTACCAAAAGTACAGTTTTTTACCCCCTTAAAATCAACACTGGCAAAAATCCGGCCTTACTGGATCTATATTCCAGGATGTGAACATACAGTCCAAATTTCAAGTCTCTGTGACCATTATTTCATGTGATATAAAAAGTACCAAAAGTACAGTTTTTTACCCTTTTTACCCCCTTAGAATCAACATTGGCAAAAGTCCAGCCTTAGTGGATCTATGTTCCGGGAGGTGAACATACAGTCCAAATTTCAAGTCTCTATGACCATTATTTCGGGAGATATAAAAAGTACCAAAAGTACAGTTTTTTACCCTTTTTACCCCCTTAGAATCAACACTGGCAAAAATCCAGCCTTAGTGGATCTATATTCCGGGAGGTGAATCTACAGTCCAAATTTCAAGTCTCTAGCTTTAGCCGTTTGGGCTGGGCGATGATGAATCAGTCAGTCATTCAGTCAGTCAGTCACTCACTCACCCAACTCTTTTATATATATAATATATACTAGCTTACCATCCCGGTACTTCGTTACCGGTTGTATTGAATACCGGATAATAGATGGATAAGAACTACTCTACCGATTTCAAGAAAATTCCCCTACGTAGTCTTTGTTTTATTTACTTGTGCACGTTTTAGTCTTTCATAAAATAATATTTCAATGAATAATTTCAACAATAAAATTTGCCCTTATATCGAGGACTTTGGACTTTGAGTGAATAAATATTTCAGTCAATAAAGAAATTGGAATAAAAATTAGTTTGAGTGAAAAAACATATAGAGAGAAAAAATATGGAGTAAAAAAGTTAAATACGAAAAATTTGAGTAAAAGGTATCATTATTGTTCCCTGCTCTATTCCACTTCGTTCCCCGTTCTAAAATTTTAAATTTTAAAATATGTCATTTTCTTGAGTGTTATTTTTGGGGCTTTTAGTTTAATAGTTAGATAGATAAAAATAACCATTTGCCCCCTTTTCCCCTTAAAATTAAATTTTCCAAAAACTCTTTTTTTTTTGTGCTACTTAGGTGATCCTTTATTTAAAATATCAAATTTCTGAACCATTATTTCAAGAAATATAAGAATAACCAAAACTTAAACTTTTTCATTATTATAGGAACAAAAAAAAAGTACCAAAAGTACACTTTTTTACCCCCGTTAGAAACGGAATTTTCAAAAAGATCTACAAAAAGATATAGAATGTTTTCTTCTTCGCCGAGGGATACTCTTTTGCATATTTCAATTTTCTAGTATCATTGTTTTAGCAAATATTAAAAGTACAAAAAGGATTTTACATTCCTATTTTTAAGTTTCTAGAACCATTACGTCAAGAAATATCAAAGGTACCGAAAATACACTTTTTGGCCTTTTTACCCCACTAAGAAGCGGAATTTTAAAAACGTATTTTTCCCAGAATGTTTTTTTTACCGAATTCTCATACACTACAAATTTTTAGATTCTAGGAAATATAAAAAATTTCAATAAATATAATTTCAGGAAATAAAAAAGTACCAAAAAGTGTACTTCCGGTACTTTTAATAAAAGGCACTTTTTATAAAAGGTACTTTTTACAAAAGGTGCTTTTTATAAAAGGTACTTTTTATAAAAGGTACTTTTAATAAAAGGTACTATTTATAAAAGGTACTTTTTATAAAAGGTACTTTTTATAAAAGGTACTTTTTATAAAAGGTACTTTTTATAAAAGATACCTTTTATAAAACTTACTTTTTATTAAAAGTACTTTTTATAAAAGGTACTTTTTATAAAAGGTACTTTTTATAAAAGGTACTTTTTATGAAAGGTACTTTTTATAAAAGGTACTTTTTATGGTACTTTTTATAAAAGGTACTTTTTATAAAAGGTACTTTTTATAAAAGGTACTTTTTATAAAAGGTACTTTTAATAAAAGGTACTTTTTACAAAAGGTACATTTTATAAAAGGTACTTTTTATAAAAGGTACTTTTTATAAAAGGTACTTTTTATAAAAGGTACTTTTTATAAAAGGTACTTTTTATAAAAGGTACTTTTTATAAAAGGTACTTTTTATAAAAGGTACTTTTTATAAAAGGTACTTTTTATAAAAGTTACTTGTTATAAAAGGTACTTTTTATAAAAGGTACTTTTTATAAAAGGTACTTTTTATAAAAGGTACTTTTTATAAAAGGTACTTTTTATAAAAGGTACTTTTCCCGAGTAAAAATTTTGATATGATGCAATATATAATGATATGTAACACAATATATATTTATACACAATTTGATCCGAATAATGGTGGATCTTTTTGCATTAAAAAAGATCAACTTGTATAAAATATGATTTGATTTCATCCGAGTTTTGACCAGACATTGTCATATATTGGTGGATCTAATTAGATCTAATTGCATAAAAACATATAAAATCCTGGTGTTTTTTGGTTTGGTTTGAGATACACCACAGGTCAACGATACATTCACCAAACATATAATTTTCTAAAACAAAACAAAATGTTTGGGTACGCTTCGAACCAGATAGGTGATATACATAACCCTGACAAGGAAATGTTTAGGAACATTTTAAAAAGTTGCCTAAAAAACTTAGAAATTTTTTGGTTAATTTGAAACATATATATAATTTTGTATGGAACAGAATAAGCTATATATAATTTTATGTTAAATTAAACAGAAAAACAAATTTTGTATTGACCCTCATATAATTTTATATAATTATATCAACCGTACACATTTTAATCCGAATCATGATTAAATTATATATAACTGCATATGATTTCAATTAAAAATTTAGAAAATATCCAACGAGGTATATAATCATATATGATATATTATGTTTGTATCAAATTATATATTGTTATATATGTTTATTTTTACTCGGGTTTATAAAAGGTACTTTTTATAAAAGGTATTTTTATAAAAGGTACTTTTTATAAAAGGTACTTTTTATAAAAGGTACTTTTTATAAAAGGTACTTTTTATAAAAGGTACTTTTTATAAAAGGTACTTTTTATAAAAGGTACTTTTTATAAAAGGTACTTTTTATAAAAGGTACTTTTTATAAAAGGTACTTTTTATAAAAGGTACTTTTTATAAAAGGTACTTTTTATAAAAGGTACTTTTTATAAAAGGTACTTTTTATAAAAGGTACTTTTTATAAAAGGTACTTTTTATAAAAGGTACTTTTTATAAAAGGTACTTTTTATAAAAGGTACTTTTTATAAAAGGTACTTTTTATAAAAGGTACTTTTTATAAAAGGTACTTTTTATAAAAGGTACTTTTTATAAAAGGTACTTTTTATAAAAGGTACTTTTTATAAAAGGTACTTTTTATAAAAGGTACTTTTTATAAAAGGTACTTTTTATAAAAGGTACTTTTTATAAAAGGTACTTTTTATAAAAGGTACTTTTTATAAAAGGTACTTTAAATAAAAGGTACTTTTTATAAACTGTACAGAATTTTCGGAAAGTACTTGTTCCAGAATGTTTAATTTCACTAAAGGATCCTACACTCCAAATTTTAAGTTTGAATAATCATTATTTCAGTAAATAAAAAAAAGTACCAAAAGTACACTTTTTTACACATTTTACCCCCGTAGAATCCACATTGATAAAAACCCAGCCATAGTGAATATTTTTTCCGGGAGGTGAACCGACATTGCAAATTTCAAGTTTCTAGTACAATTATTAAAGGAAATATAAAATGTACCAGAAGTACAGATTTTTACCCTTTTTACCCCCTTAGAATCATCACTGGCAAAAATCCAGCCATACAGTCCAAATTTCAAGTCTCTGTGACAATTTTTTAAGGAAATATAAAAGGTACCAAAAGTACAGATTTTTACCCTTTTTACCCCCTTAGAATCAACATTGGCAAAAATCCAGCCTTACTGGATCTATACTCCAGGATGTTAACATACAGTCCAAATTTCAAGTCTCTATGAACATTATATCAAGAGATATAAAAAGTACCAAAGGTACAGTTTTTTACCCTTTTTACCCTCTTAGAATCCACACTGACAAAAATCCAGCCTTACTGGATCTATATTTCAGGATATGAACATACAGTCCAAATTTCAAGTCTCTGTGACCATTATTTCAGGAGATATAAAAAGTACCAAAAGTACAGTTTTTTACCCTTTTTACCCCCTTAGAATCAACATTGACAAAAATCCAGCCTTAGTGGATCTATATTCCGGGAGCTGAACATACAGTACAAATTTCAGGTCTCTAGCTTCAGCGGTTTGGGCTGGGCGATGATGAATCAGTCAATAAGTCAGTCAGTCAGTCACATTACTCTTTTATATATATAGATAGATATATAGATTTTAAAAATTTACAAAATTCGCAAATTTTGTTTTGGCATTTTGCACTAGCAAACAAAGCTTAAATTTAATGTTAAGTGACTAGGAAGTAATGCGGCGATGCAAAAAATTGATTTCGTGCATAACATTGACATAAAAGTCATTGTAAGCGAAAATATCTGCACTTTTATCTCCAGACATTTTTCGATGGCACATCCAAGGCGCTTTTTGGCCCTATGCTCCTTGTAGGAGTTTAAAGGAACAGATATATACATCCAAGGCGCTGCATCAAATCACTTGAAATAAAAAAAATCTAAAGCTTTTTTAATGCCTTATCCAAAAATCGGATGGGCGTTAAAAAATTTTGAAGATTCTAAAAATTAGAGATAAAACTAAATTTTCCTAACCTTAAAAAGCATCTTCAAAGATTTATTTATTTTTTTTATTTTTTTATTATTTTTTGCTTTTGTTGTATTAAAACAACTCTGCCCTATATAAATTTAGCTTTTAAAATCAAAAATCAACTTTAAGTTTGGGAAAATTTGCGTATTTACTGTTAAATTGAAAAAATGCGTTTAAACCGTTGCAACTCTTGAACGGTTGAAGGAATTTTAATGATTTTTTTTTGCATAATATTTGATTTTATCTTCTTCTTAGCTATATTTAAAAAAAAAATTTTAATGTAAAGAGTTCTAAGCAGCTCTTAATGAAGGTGAAAAGAATATTTAAAAATATATATTTTTCAGTGTATCTCGCCAAATAATAAACCTAGGACATACATTTTGGACTATATTTATAGCTCGTATGTTCTATAAAAATTTGCCAAATTTTTTAAAATCGACCAAAAAGTGGATTTTTAAGAATTTTTTTAAAATCGTCCAACTTAAAACCGCCATAACTTTCGCGCGCATTAGTAACAAAAAAATATTTTTGCCCATATATTATTGATCTATGATCGATTCTTTGAATGTCTGCCTGTCTGTCCATCCCACATAGGAGAAAAATGGACTTTTTTGTCCAATTTTGCCTACACTAAGAAAATTATGTAAGTTACTACATGTTAGTTGTTTGTATTATGGAGTTCACACTAGCGACCTTAAACAAGTTGTTCAACAAAACACCAGTAGCAGAATAAAAACGTAATGGACACAGAACAAAGACTTTTTTAAACATCTCACTCTTGAACACTTCAAAACAGCAAGTGTGAACGCCGTATATAATTGAGAGTAGTTAGTTGTTTTCAACTACAAAGTCAGTTGTTTTTTTATGAAAATTATCAAACAACTATTTCTGTTAGTTATTTTAAGTCGTTTTTTTGAACAACTAACAAAAAAAGTACTGTTATGTAGTAACAGTCATTTAAAGTAGTTTTTTTTTATCTTTAAAAAATAGTTTAAAAAATTTTTTTTTCATTATTTTTATTTAAAAAAAACTTTGAAAAATTTTGGTCTTCATTTTTTTCTGATTTTTTTTTTATTGATTTTTTTGTTTTGACTACAAATGTAAGTTGTTTTTACTACATTAGCCAGTTATTTTTTGTCAGTTAAAATAACTAACATTGCTAGTTGTTTTAATTGAAAAATTAGTTGAACCCAAAACAACTTACAAAGTATTTATTTTAACTGACAGTTATTTTTTGTTACACGGGTGAAAATGACCATGCATGTTCATACATGCTCATACATGATTCCATGTATGATAGTATATGAACAATATATGGAAATGTATGTCATATATGGGAGCATATATGAACATACACAAGTAATGTAATATTCCATATATGTAAATGTATGCAACTATGTGTGGATAGGTATATGTCATACTCCTTCATGTATGCTATGCATCTGCATAGCATAATTTTAGCCCCCCCCCCAGAATTTTAATGATTCACAATTTTTTTTAATAATTTAATGATTTCATTAATTTTTGCAACAATAAATAATAATAATGAGTCTTTAGGACTCGTTATGATTATTCTACGAGTCTTAAGGACTCGTAATGATTATTATATTATATCTAATAGTTTTTCCTATTGAAAAATAGTCTGAATTATTGCAAAAAGTTTTTATATGAATCTGATGTTTTTGTCAGTAATAAAAACTTTACCGAATCTTAGGATTTTAACTTCAGGAAAACATTTTAAGTTCTTTGATTTAAAAAAGTTTATAAATTCTAAGTGGTTTTTTATAGACAAAAGTTATTGGAAGAAAGAATCTGAGAATTTTGACTAATAATCATCAACTTTTGCAATCATCAGAACTTTTTCTTGAAAAAAATCATAGTAATCTAATGATTTTACTATAGGAAAAACATTAAAAATCTTTCATTTTCATAACATATCTGGGAGTTCTAAATTTCCGAAAAATCTTCAGAATCAAAATTTGTTTAAAACAAGTAAGAGTGTTAAATTCGGCTGGGCCGAATCTTGTATACCCTCCAACATGCAAAAAAATAAAAAAAAAAAAAATGCAGGGGCGTTTTAATTTATTTTTGGGGGGGGATCAGGGGGTCGCTTGTAGTAATTGAGGGGGGCAAATTTTCCCTCGAATTTGTGTTTAAAAATTCATTCTTATGCTTTTTGCACTAAAGAAATACAAGATTATCAGTATTTTAAAAAAATGTTTTATTCCACGCGGGCCGAAAAAACGTAATTTTCTAATTCTCTAGGACCAAGTGCAGGACTTTGAACTTTTTGTGGCATGAAAATGTTGCATTTGTTAAACAAAAACACAAAAAATCATGTAAAAATATGGAATTTTTCAGAGGTTGGTTTAGTTCTTCAAGGGGGAACTTTTTTCCCCCTGGCCCGATTTTGCTCATTTACGAACTTAACCTGCCTATGAACATAAGACGTATTCGTGCCAAATGTCGGGAGTCTAGCTCTTTTATTTTGGACTGCATCGTGTTAACTACAGACGGACGGACGGACAGACGGACGGACGGACATCGCTAGAATGTCTTAGAATCGATCACTGATCATAAATATATATACTTTATGGGGTCCTAGACCGATATTTTGTAGGTAGTTGGAGGGTATAAAAATATGAATTTTTAACCGCTTTCGGAGGGCATTCGTTTCTAGGACACCTAGACACATGATATAGGGAACGCTTCAGAAATAGGTCTGGGGTTTTCTATTAAAAAAAAAAACAAAAAATTCAAAAAAATCTGGGGGGGCTTTAGCCCCCCCCAGAAATGTTGGCTTCCTACGCCAATGATTCTATAGGCGAATATATAACGTAAACAACCAAATTTAGAAGAAAATTCGACTACTCTGACGGTATTACTGTCAGAGCTTCGATGGATTTCATCCCTTAATAAGATTTGGTGTTCTGAATTAAACATTAATGATTGCATTCCCCAATCACAATTTATCGAATGAATTTATATTTGATTTTAAAATTCGAATCATTCGACTTTGAAATTGAATGCGTAAGTTTTTATAAATTCAATTTTTAAGTCTCATGAATAATAAATGAATGAAATAAAGAATGCATTCACTTTTAAAAATTCTCATAAACAAGAATTCGCTTTAATGGTAAAAATCGAATGCATTCCATGAAATATTGATATGTAAAGATAATTGTATTCAGTGACAATAAAAATCGAATGTATTTTATTTGTGAATTCATTCGAAAAGTGGTTAATTCTTCGAAGCTTTGATTATCATAAAGTATCATAAAGTCCAAAGTATATTTTTAAAATATTCGTTAGTTTTTATTAAAAAATCAGTGTCATAAATTAGTACAAATTAGTTATATTTGAAAAAATTTCAATTAATAGACGTTTTATGGAAAAAAAATACAAAAAAAAATTTTACATACAAATTCATGTATGACAATGTATGATCATTAATGTACATGTACCCTCAAATTACGGATATGCACTTGTATGGACATCCATATATGCATCATATATGAACATGCATGGTCATTTTCACCCGGGTAGTTAAAATAACTAACATGCACTCAAAATAATTACTCTGTTAAATACTCTGTAAAATGACTGTAATCTCAATTCGACAGATATTTGACAAAGTTATCAGTCGAAATACAGATTTTAAGAAAATACTTTGTATTTTCTTGTGACCGAAAACCAAAATTTTGTAAAATTGGAGTTACTCATTAAAAACTCGTAATTTTCACAAAAATAAAAAAGTAAATTTACAATTTGGAAGCATTAATGCGGGAAATTTAACAAAATTTTAATTTTAATTAATTAAATTTTAATTAATGTTTTTGAAGCATAGAAGTTTTACTCATAAAATGGATTTAACTAAAACGTTGTGAATTTACAGAGTTTTTTTTGTAAAATTTTGAACTCATAAAATGTATTTAACTAAAACTTTGTAAATTTACAGAGTTTTTTTGGTAAAATTCTTTTCGGTTTTATCAATATTTTACAGATAATTCTGTAAATTTACAGTTTCTTTTTATCGAAATCATTTTACTGAGTTCTCTTCGTAAAATAACAAAAAATCTTGCTGGTTGGAAATCTATGGTATTTTCTGCTGGCTCAGCAGAGTATCTCTGTAATTTAACAGAGTGATTATTTTGAGTGTGGTTAATTGTTTTAACTGAAAAGGTAGTTGACCCCAAAAAAGTTTACAAATTATTTGTTTTAACTGACATTTTCAGTTGATTTTACTTACATAATTTTCTGAGTGTGTGCAAAAAAAACTTTGATTTTTGTAGAATAGTGATATTGTTATTAATATACATTTTTATCAATTTTAATTTAAGGTTGCAATAATCCTTCACATACCTACTGCTATTCTACATTTAATCAATGAATACTTTCATTCATTTCATGAAAAACTTCATAAAACGTTTCAAACAAGTTCTACGAATATTTAATTATTTCAATGTAAGTTTTCATTAAAAGAAACTTTTATGACATCAGTTTCATTGTTCAAATACAGATTTCAGTCTTTGGTTGAAAACGTGAGTCATTTTTCATTAAGCTTATTTCAATTGTCATTACCCAGCAAAATTTTCCGTTCCAAATAATCGGTTCCAGAACGCATAATATTACCCTGCAACCGATTCTACTTCACGTTCCAGAATCAATGATTTTTGTTTGAAATTGTCCCGAAAGCAATCGTTTTTTAGAGCAAGTAGTTTTTTTGAAAAATAATTTTACATAGAAAATTTTGTTTGGATTACCGTAGAATAAATTCAAGAATCTATTGTTATAGGAATTTGTTCCAAAAAATGTTCCTGGGTACTTTCACGATTTTTTTTTAGTATTTCAGAAAGTAAGAATTTAAAAAAAAAATTCTTTTAACAGTTTGACTCTCGTATCTCATTTATTTTAAGTCCATTCTGATTGGATTAATTTTAAATTATATCCTGAAAAGTATTTAACGACACTCTTTTTTTGTGTTGAAAATATGTGTTGACTCCTATTTTACTAATTTTAAACTGAAAACAACTGTTCAATTAGTTATGTCCGAAATCACAATTAGTTATGTCCGAAATTAATATAAAAAAATTACCATTAAAAATGTAAAAAATGCTACAGAGTATGCAAAAGCTATAGATCCACCAAGAAACTTGGCTTTTCCCGGTCCAGAACGGGTCATCGGTAAAACTCCAATCATACTTAAAAACCATTTGATTGGACCAACATTACGAAGGAATATATTCTAAAAAATTATTAACATTTTTAAATTTTTTATTTTTTTTTGCTCAAACACTTTTTTTTTGTAAAATTCAATCTCACTGGTATAAATTGTTGATTCATCGAATCAATAGTCGCAATTGAATGACGACTGGCACGTTTTTCATTATCATATTTTCCTAAACCACCATCATCCAGACGATCTAATATGCCATTCGAATATTTTCGTACACCGATATTGGTGGCAACTGGTTTGACATTAAGAAAAACGGCATCATGTTTCCTTTTGCGATTATAATTATTAAACATTTTAAAGACTTCTAACCGATTTCTATGACAGACGAAAATGTACTATAACTAAACGCTGCTCTTGACTTCCCCAAGTTAACTTTTTTATGTTTGACCTGCACAAAAGGATATTGAATAGTTGTGTTGAAAGTGTCTAAACTTAAATAAATTTTATTAAATATTAATGATGTTGGCAAATAGTGGGAAATACTTGTCATCATTTATTTATGCCGAATAATGATTTGACTTGTATAGACGACCAAAATTTATTTATGAAATACGAAGAATGTGAATGCATCGATTTCTTTAGGTTTAGTTAGGTTAGTTTTTCTTTACTTTTAAATATCGTGTTGCATTTTATATTGACCTTAGCCTACAATCGTATTACTTTTGTGTTTTTACTTAGTTTAACTTTGTTGATTTTATTGACACGACAATAGTTAATATTTACATTAGATGGACTTGGCCTTTAGTTCGTTTTCTTTAAATATATGTATTAAGGTGGGTCGTATTCCAACAAAGTGCTCAGATTAACTATTTATAGTGCGAACAAATAAAAATTTTGACGTTTGTTTAATATCGGTAACACGCCCAAACTCGAGACCCAAAAAACAACACACATTTTTGACATAGATCTCAATCTTCTTTTCTGACCATGCAAAATTTCATGTTCCAGCACCCTTAATATTGCCTTGTGTCCCATTTTAATTGGCGTACATGAAATTTTGCATTGTAAGACCACACTCAGAAAATTATTGCAGTTACTACATGACGGTCGTTTGTGTAGTAAGTAGTAGCTGTTGTTTTTAACTACAATTTCGGTCGTTTTTGTATGAAAAAATCTCAAACAACTTTTTTTTGTAGTAGTTTTAAAAAATAACTAAAAAATATACTACACTACAGTGTACAGTGCACTGTAGCAATAGTTGATTCATGTAGTTGTTTTTAGTTTTTTTTCTAAAAACTCGTTTTTTTCTAGAAATTTTTATTGCAAACGAATGTTTCGAACGAGTTGGTCGTGCGGGATGCGGAAGGAATTTTTTTTATACCAAATAAATAATATCTAAATAAATTAAATTACAATTTATTAAATTTAATTAGACCGAATTTACATTAGGCAATTTTAATTGCGGCAATTCTGATTTTTTAGTGTATCAGAGAGAGAGGTAAGATTCTTCCCTCCCTCTCCGATACACTATAATTTGGACTTATTAAAAAAATATGTTTTTGGAAAAATATTCTTGAGCGAAAGAAAATAAGTGGATAAATGAGATAACAAGTGTGTATAATATAGCGCTCACATAAGCGTGCGTAAAAACCAATCGGAAAATACCAAAATAAGATGTATGCAGTGTTTTTTTTTTTTTTCTTATAAGCGTGCCATCTTTCTTCTCTTTGTATACACAACAGAACAGGTACATACTTTTTTGAAACATTGCAAATTAATTCTTTTTTTTTTTATAAATCAATTTTGCCAAAGCATTTTGTTTTTTTTTTATTCCAGACAAATTTTGATCAGTAGCGGTGAAAATTTGAAATGAACTATTAAAAAAACAAAGGTAAATACAATCAATTTATTTTGTTTAACATTTCATTAATATAATTTTTTTCTTCTATAATTCCAGATAAATACACCAAAAAATTTTAATTTCATATCGAAATTCTATACAACCAACTGAAATGTATTGCTTTTTAAATAAATAAATATCAATTACTTAAATGTTTAAGAAATTTTTTAAATAAAATTTCTGGCAAGTGTAGTAAAAACAACTGCATACCGTCTTTTGTAGTAGTTTTTACAACATTTTGTAGTTGAAAATCAATAGTTAAAAACAACAACATGTTCAGTTGTTTTTACCGTAATATGTAGTGGATGCCTTTTCAACAACAAAATGTAGTCAAAACAACTGTCTTTTGTAGTAGATTTTACCGATATACTTTTTTGAGTGCACAGACTAAATACAGACTCGACAGTAGAGTTTTATAAGAAAAAATGGGGAAAAACTAAGCGATTTTAGGAGAAAACAGAGCGGTTTTTAGTCCGTTTTACACTAACATGGCAACACTTTCTACGACTTAAGAGTGAGTGAAACAACAAAAACCGATCTGGCATCCATTTTTCTTATGGCGCGTTATATCAGTTTTCTCTTTCTAACCTAATTCGTAGAATAATTTGAAAATATTAACCATATGGTTAAAGAATACTTTTTTGACACGTGTCACTTATGTCGAGTCTGTATTAGTCTGTGGTAAGACACAGACTATAAACAGACTCGACAGTAAATTTAATTAGAAAAAATGGGGAAAAACTAAGCGATTTTAGGATAAAACAGAGCGGTTTTTAGTCCGTTTTACGCTAACATGAAACAACAAAAACCGATCTGGCATCTATTTTTCTTATGGCGCATTATATCAGTTTTCTCTTTCTAACCTAATTCGTAGAATAATTTGAAAATATTAACCATATGGTTCAGAACTACTTTTTTGACGCCTGTCACTTATGTCGAGTCTGTATTAGTCTGTGGTAAGACTCCCTAAAGGCCTCGCAAATTCTGAAATTTTTGACCATCAGTTTTTCAATTTTCATTTATGTTACATCCCTAATGCACACAAGAAAACCATTTCGTGCTGCCAGCTTTTTTTTTTCTTTAGGAAAATCGGCAAATCAAAAACTGGGATATTCCGGACTTTCCCCATAAAAGCATCCTCAACAAATTATTTGTGGGAGGTAAAGGAAGGGACAATGGGTCATTGTGGTAGAAATGAGTTAAGAGTATTAGGTAAGTTGGTGTCATACAAATTAAGGGGTCATTAAAGAATACATTCAAAGTGACCTGGTTAGGTGGGTTAAAAATGGGAGTAACTAACATCTTTGCTCCCAAAAGTATTCATTTTAGTGTGAGTAATTGCCAGCTGTTTAGAGTCCATTTTATCTTATAGTTTTACTGCTGGACCCTGAAGGCGTTACAGGGTTGATTATCTACACCCATAGCTCTGCCAAGCCGGTCAAAAAAGCAACACGGGAAAGGGGTTTCATAACAGTAAATGTGGCGCCCAACGTGGGGCTACACCCACGTTAGATTTAAAACCCATTTCCGACCCTGAGTTAGCCGGGAAATTTACAACTTGATGGTACTGGTTAGCACCCAATTCCACATTTTAAAAAAATGAGTCAGAACATGAAAAGATTCAATTCGTCAGCACTTTAGAATTCACCTCTTTTTTTCTTATTTATTTGAAATTTTCTGCTTCTATATTTCAGGAATCTCAGAAAAAAGTCAGAGCTACAAAAGAATCAATTTATTAAAGAAAATAGTTACAAATTCAGAACTTTAAAAGAATAAATTCATTAAATAAATTCTTTGGGTAATCAACTCCTTTAGGTTTCTGGCTAACATGATAAAATTGACATATAGTACTTAACATGATACTATAAAACATTGAAGCAAACTACACACAAGTTATTTTACATGGACACAGGCTACACATAAATATTTTTTTTTAAAATACAATTTAATACTAATTACCAGAGCTTCGAAGGATTTCATTCCTTAATTCAATTTGGCATTCTGAATGAAAATTTAGTGATTGCATTCCCCAATCACATTTTAGCAAATTGAATGAATTCACTTTAGACTCACAAGGGAAGTCTCCCTGGTGTCACCCTCCGATCTTCATGAAATTTGGATATGTTATTAAGAACGAAAATTAATTCGACACGTATTTTTTTTTTTCAGCGGCCCAAACTCATTTTTAGGGGGGTCGATTTGTATGGGGGGAAATTGACCTTTTTCAGTTTTTTACGATTTACGCCTATTTAAACAAAATTAATATAGGCATGTGTGGTATCAGATTAAAGGTATTAAAAATACCTATCTCGTGGTGCTAACAACGCACAGTGCCACATTTGACCAATCTAGCACGACAAAAATAAAAAATAAAAGTTCCCCGAATTTTTTGATTTGTTTGTATGTATTATAAAACATTCCTAATAACACGGAAATACTCATATAAGAACTATAATTCTATTCGTTATTAAGATGTGGGTGCATTAAGTTGCATCTTGAAAAATGCTGAAAGTAGTGTTCATTATTTCGCATTAATTAAGTCGATTTTAAACTGTTGTAACTTTTTAACAAAAAAAGATATTTATACACTCTTTTTTGGTAATTTTAAAGGATATCTAAAGGCTTTAATTCATATCTTTTCTTCTTTTTTTAAAAATTTTTTTCTATTTTTTATTAAATTTTTAACATAATAAAAATTTTTGAAAAGAAAATTATATATTTATTTTTTTTGATGGAATAGAACTTTTGTGTTTGGTCTCTATTGGTCGCCGGACTTTTCAGACATATTGACCAATATCCATAGTACTTATTTCAACGGCTAACTTTTGCGACCGTCTGCGACGCCGACTACAGTGGGGCGATATGTAAACCTTGTTTTTACATACTTTTAAAACATATTTTTAAAAAGTAGGCGTGGCAGTTATCTGACCGCCCCCTTCTTTTGTGATATTATTTCTACAGTCCTTCAGAGTATATATACCAAGTTTAAAGAAATTACAACCAAAATTAAAATTTTTTTAAAAAGTGGGCGTGGCCGTTAACTGGCCTCCCATGTTTTCCATAATGTTGTTTTTGAAGTCAAAACGAACATTTAAACCGAATTTCCAGTCAATATAAATAACATTGGACTGTGCAACGGTCCAAAGAAGTTAAATTTTTCGACTTATTAACAAAAATGTCCTAAAATTTTGGTATTTTACTCAATATGACGAAAAGTTGTGCATGTTTCGACACGTTCTTAGCACACTTAGATAGGTTTTTTAAAGACCTTTCATTTGATATGTAACATGACTAGGTTTCTTTGCATAATATAGGAGATAAACGAAAAAAACAGAAAAATGGTCTTGTCTTCCCCCCTCCTTTTTACCCCCTAAATATGAATTTGGGCCGCTAAAAAAAAATACGTGTCTCTTTATTTTTTCTGCTCTACAAAATAAAACCAATTCCATAAAGATCCGCGGGTGACACTAGGGAGACTTCCCTTGTCAGTCGATTTAAAAATATCGAATGCATTCGTTTTTTTTTTTCATTCGACTGTCAAAAATCGAATGCATTCGATTTTTTTCATTCGACTTACAAAAATCGAATGCATTCCATTGCGAATTCAATTGATTTTCTTTTCATTCAATTTGAAAAATCGAATGGCTTATTCATTCATTGCATAAAAATCTTAAAAAAAAAACTAACCAAGATAGAGCAAAATGCATCAAATTTTTTGGCCATAGTATCGCCGACACTCTTAACATATTTTGACTGGCATTGGCATTCCCGCATACACTTACGCAGGATTGTATTTTCATGGCCCAACAACAGCAACAATAAAAATTTTGTTGTTCTTTTCGTGAGATTTGTGTTTTTAAATATATATAAAAACAAGTAAGAGTGTTAAATTCGGCTGTGCCGAATCTTTTATACCCTCCAACATGCAAATAAATAAAAAAAAAATGCAGGGGCGTCTTCTTTTTGTTTGGGGGGGGGGGGGGGTCGGTAGTGGTAATTGGGGGGCACAATTCCTTTCGAATAAGTGTTAAAAAAAAATAATGCTTATGCTTTTTGCACTAAAGATATACAAATTTATCATTATACTAGTCGAATAGCCTGTCCCTGCCAGGCGGAACACCAATTCACTGTGCTCAATAATTCTAATTGTTTACCAAACTTTATAAAAAATTATGTTTGTGCTTCAAAAAATTTAATATTGCTAGATTAAGTTACAACAATATATTGCCCAAACTGTCCCTGCCAGGCGGAACACCAATTCACTGTTCTCAATAATTCTAATTGTTTACCAAACTTTATAAAAAATTATGTTTGTGCTTCAAAAAATTTAATATTGCTAGATTAAGTTACAACAATATATTGCCCAAACTGGAAAAACTTTATTGAGTATAAAAGGTTTTATTGATAAATTTTAGAACTAAATTTAGCACACCCATATCGTCTCTCCATCTTGAAACCGGATACATGGCAATTTTTATCTTTATTAGTCATGAGAGGTTTTAAAATTAGTTGAAATGTTGAAAAAACACAATTTTTTCACTTAAATTTTTCCTTATAATTTTCCGTATACATTTTAAATATTAAATCTGACTACATAAGGATATGATCCATTGTCAATACTTTATGCTTTACATTTTAGAAATAGTTTAAATGTTTAAAAACTAAATTTCTCCGTCTTCCACCACTTCCCCTGTCTTAACTTATATATAAACTGAACAAAATTCACAACTGCTTTTTTATGTATCTTCGCCTTTTCACTGGATATCCTGGTCAGTGTTGATCTTTGCCGTAGTCCGTACCATATGCATCCCAATTTTCATCTTTTTAGGTCTAAGGTGTCTTCAAAATTAGTTAAAATATAAAAACATAATTTTTCCTCGCCCATTTCTTCTCTTAATTCTATGTCCACAATCCAAGATTTTTAAATCTGACTACTTTAGGATAAGCTCCATCGTTAGTACTATACTCGTATCCACGCCCCTTTTTCCTCTTAATTCTCCGTCCACAGTCCAAAAATTTTAAGTCCGACTACTTTAGAATATGCTCCAGGCTGCGTAGGTCATTAGGGCTTTAAAGTTTGTTAAATTAAAAATCAATCCGTCTCCATTACAAAAATGTTAAATCGGACTTCTTTAGAATATGCTTCATAGTTAAGACTACATGTTAGGGAATTTTCAGCATCCTTATTCATTGGGACGGAGCTTAAAAATACTCTTAAATCTTAAAAAAAAAAAAAATTTGCCAAGTCCCCTTTTTCACGTAATTCGCTGCACAAAGGCAAAAAATCCGGATTCGTAAGAATCTGTCCCTGGTGTTTTACTAAATACATGCCAATTTTAAGTCCATCAATTGGATTCAAAAGGCGCTGGATACACAAAAAATAAGAGAAACACAAAAAATAAATTATACATACAGAAAATAGATGGAAATAAATTTACCACGCCACTTTGCCCTTCTTATTCTCCACCCATAAACTGGATATCAAAAATCCAGGTCAGTGTTGATCTTCCCCATGAAACCTACTATATACATGCCAATTGTCATATTCCTATGTCATTGGGAGTCTTCAAATTAGTTAAAATATAAAAAAACACTATTTTTCCACGCCCCTTTTATCTTTTAATTCTCCGTCCACAGCACTATAGGGAATTTATAAGGAATTGTTGGCCAAAAGTCCATTTTTGATGTGTTCAAAAAAACTTTTTTCGGATGCCATTATACAGTAAACTATATTAAAGTAGGCTAGCACACATATTTTTGTACACCAAACTCTTTTACCGCTAGTACGGAGGCGTCAAAAACAAAATTTAATTTTTTATTATTTTTTTTCTAATTTTGGAGAACATAACTTATTACAAAATTAACGTACTTAAAATCCTGTATTAAAATCTTTTGAAATTAATTTCAATTATCAAAAGGGCAAATAAATATATTTTGTACAAAGTACACGTTTAAAATGTTGATTTATATATTTTTTTAATTTTTCTATTTAATTAATTTTTTTCTTTTTTAAACCAAATGTATTTGTGGACTGCTACTTTTTTTGCATATAATTGCATACTCCCATATCTCTATGAGATATTGGGAAACTCTTTGTGAGTAAGATGTATTCATCCGCTAAGCCATGCGGCTCCATGGGGAAAAAAAATTTAGTGATGTCCGTCCGACCGTCTGACGGTCTGACTGTCTGGGGAATGCACGATGCTGTCCAAACCAAAAGAGCTAGCCACCTGATGTTTGGCACGAATATGTCTTATAGTCTTACGATGTTCAAGTTCGTAAATGAGCAAAATTGGAACATGTAAAAAAAAGCTCCCCCTTAAATAACTTATATGGTGTTTCTGTTAAACGGACGAAACAATACACGAACGAACACTACCCGTACGAATTCGTAATGATATCAGTTTCCATAACATTTTCGTTTGATTACGTTATTTTTTTTCGTTAGTTACGTTTGTCTTGACCATTTGTCAAATTACAGTATTGCCACAAAGTTTTTTTTTAGTTTTTGTTTATTTTTTTCATACAAAAATTATCTAAACTAAACGAAGTGGCAACATCAACACATCAGCTAAAGAAAACAGCTGATAAAATTTCATGTTTATAAAAAAAACATACAATTATAATCAAATCAGAGTTTTTTTATTTATTATAGCTAAAAAGTTAACACAATTTTAATAAAAAAACAAATGAAAACAATAATTTGTATGATAACCTGGCTTTTAAATTGTTTTATATAAATTGGTCAAATCCGTCTTTTTTTCACTAATTTGTTTTAATATACATTTTTTTCAAAGCATTTAGTTATAAAACATTCACATTTTTTAATTTTATAAATTAATATTGCTTATTTTTGTTATAAATTCACATTTTTCACTTATTTTATTAAATATTACACAAAAAACTCCTTAACGAATGGTATTTTTCATTCGTGTGGTTTTGGCGTTTTTGACATTTCAATTCGTGTTGTAGAAACAGAAAAATATAAAGAAAAATTACAACTTTTACGTTTTCGTTCGACTAAAATGACATCCGCAATACAGAACCTCAAATTGATTTTCTTATGTCATTTGGACGAACGAAAATGAAAATTCGTAATAGAGAAACTGCTTAAAAATTAAAAAAAAAATACGCCACAAGAAGTTCAAAGCCCTGCACTTGGACCAAAGGCACTAGGAAAATTATTTTTTTGCCCGCCCCCTTTTGTGGGCGTGGATGTAAAAATTATTGACAAAATTATATTATAAAATTGCATTAAAAACACGATTTATTATGCCAGATCATGCCAATTTTTGATACAGAGCCTTAAAACTTACCGCCAAATAAACTTGCCAAATTTTGAGGCAATATCCCAACTTTTGGAGTTTTGGCCAGAAAATACCAGAAAATTCCCTATAGTGCACAGTCGAGAAATTTTAAATCCGATTATATCAGGATGTACTACATCGTTAGGACTACATGCTATGCATTTTTTGATTCCTTTGGGGCTTCAAAAGTAGTTAAAATATTAAAAATCCCAATTTTTTCAATCCCCTTTTTTATTTCAATTTTCCGCCCACAGTCTAAAACTTTAAAATTCGACTACTTCAGGATATGCTTCATCGATAGGACTATATGCTAGGAAATTGTCAGCTTCTTAAGTCATAATATGACTTTAAAATAAGGAAAAATGTAAATTTTCATCTTCATAGATCATTGGGGTTCTTCAAATAAGTTAAAATATTAAAAAACACAATTTTGCCACGCCCCTTTTTTCTTTTAATTCTCCTTCCACAGTCTAAAAAATTTAAATCCGATTACGTCAGCATATACTCCATTGTTAGAACTATATGCTATGCAATTTTCAGCTTCCTTAGTCATTTGGGGGCTTCAAAAGAAGTAAAAATGTTAAAAAATCCCAATTTTGACACGTCCCTTTTTCGTCTCAATTTTCCATCTACAGTCCAAAAATTTTAAATCCCACTAATCCAGGATATGCGCCATCGTTAGGACTATATTCTAGGAAATTTTCAGCTTCCTAAGTCATTAGGGGGCTTTAAATTAAGCAAAAATGTAAAAAAATTGAGTTTTGCCACGCCCACTTTTCCTCTTATTTCTGCGCCCACAGGAAAAAAACCGAAAATCCGGCTACGTTAGGATCTGCCCCAGGTCTTTTACTATATGCATGCCAATTTTCAGCTTTGTAGCTCATCAGTGGGCTTCAAAAAGCTCTGTACCCGATTTCTGTAACTATGCGAGAAGTTTTCGCATCGAAAAAAATAAATAAATATTAGAGTCATCTTATACTTAACAGAGTGATTAAAAAAAATAGCTTTGCGTTTTTTTCGTATTCGATGTTTTTTACATTAGCAACATTGTACTCACCCTGTAAAAAACTAAATGACTACAATATTGTTTTATTTTTCTCGATGCGAAAACTTTTCGCATAGTTACAGAAACTGGGCACTGGATAGACAAAAAAGAGGAACACACAAATAGGGAAATTATATATATAGATAAAAAAAAAATTTTATTCCACGCCCATAAAGGGGGGGGGGCGGACCGTAAAACGATTTTTTCTAATTCTGTGGGTCCAAATGCAGGACCTTGAACTTCTTGTAGCATTAAAATGTTGGATTTGTTAAACAAAAACACAAAAAATCATGTAAAAATATGGTATTTTTCAGAGGTTTGTTTAGTTCTTCAAGGGGGAACTTTTTCCCCCCTGGTCCGATTTTGCCCATCTCCGAACTTAACCAGCCTATGAACATAAGACATATATGTGCCAAAGGAGTCTACCACTTTTATTTTGGACTGTATCGTGTCTTCCACAGACGGACGGACAGACGGACGGACAGACGGACATCGCTAGAATGTCTTAGAATCGATCACTGATCAATAATATATATACTTTATGGGGTCCTACACCGATATTTCGATGCGTTACACACGGAATGACAAAGTGAGTATACCCCCATACTGTAGTTGGAGGGTATAAAAATTTTTGTTATTGTTGCCCCCCACAATATTTTTAAATGCGTGTATCTCGCTAAATACTGCCGATTCGACAAAAAAATCCAAAATCATTTTTGTAGCTCTTGGCTCGTATAATACGACCGCAAAATACCCTAAAAACTCTCCGAGTTTCCGTTTTTTAGTTACGAAAATTTTAAAATTCTCATGGCTCTATTAGGCCCCAAAATTTCTGTATCTTGAAAAAAAAATAAAAATTTTTGGATCAAGATCTACACACAGAGAAATGTTTAGTTGGAATTCCATTATGAAAACGGAATTTTGATAAATCTTATAAATTTTTAGTTAATATTGTAAATTTTTTATCACCATAACAAATAAATAACAGTACACAGAAAAAAATAAAAAATTAATTTGAGTAAATTTTTAATACTATTGAGTAAAAAATTACTCAATTTTGCACCAGTAAACGATTTAATAGTATTGAGTAAATTTTTAATAAAAAATTATTAAATGCTTACTAAAAAATTTTTAATGGATACTATTAAAAATTTAATTAAAAATTTTTTAATTTTTTAAGTAACTTTTTAATTGTGTCAAGTAAAAATTTACTCAAAATTTATCAAATTATTTTTTTAAAAATTTTAAAAAAATTTCACATTTTTTTCCGAAAAAAATGTTTTTTTAAACTTTACCAAATATATTTATGTCTTGAAGACTTCGGAAAATTTCATAAAGATGATTTCAAACTTTCATATACATGCACAAAAAACTATAAACTAAACGAGAATTCAAAACACGAAGAGAATAAAAAAAAAAAAATAAAAAAAATTATTAAATTTTGTATTAAATTATTTACTCAAATTTTTTGTTTAGTTTTTGAGTAAATTTTTAATTGCGTCAATTAAATAATTACTCAAATCTTATTTAAAAATTTAAACAACTGATTACTCAAATTGTTTTTCTCAATATTTTTTTCTGTGTAGTAATAATTAATTTTCAATCGTGACCGAATGGATGTATCTACAACTTTTAATTTGGTTAATATACCCAAACTAAAAACTAATAAAGCTTTTGGGAAATATTTAGTAAGTACAACCGATTCTTTAAGTCTTTATTTTCCCTCTCGACCAATAATCATTTGTTTAAATTAATAAATTCGAAAAACATTAGGTAATAGTATCCACAACTGAAAATGTTGGTTAACTTAACCAAATTTTCAATAATTTTTTTATTTTTGAAAAATTTTACTAAATTATAAATTTATATTGGTATTCTTACACTCAGAAAATTATGTAAGTTACTACATGTTAGTTGTTTGTATATTTTACAGTAGTTAGTTGTTTTCAACTACAAAGTCAGTTATTTTTGTATGAAAAATATCAAACAACTATTTCTGTTAGTTATTTTAACAAAAAAGTACTGTAATGTAGTAACAGTTATTAAAAGTAGTTAATTTTTTTTTTTTTTATCTCTGAAAAATTTTCAAAGTTTTTTCCAAAAAAAAATCGTTTTTTTATGTTTCACAACTTTAAAAAAAAAAAAAAATTGGAAAAAATTTGATCTTCATTTTTTTTCTGAAACATTTTTTGAAAAAAAAATATATATATATATATTGTTTATTTTATTTTTACTACATTATAGTTGTTTTGACTACAAATGTTAGTAATTTTTACTACATAAGTCAGTTGTTTTTTGTCAGTTAAAATAGCAAACATTGTTAGTTGATTTAACTGAAAAAGTAGTTGACCCCAAAACAACTTACAAAGTAGTTATTTTAACTGACATTTTCAGTTGATTTTACTAACATAATTTTTTGAGTGTAACTTATAATTGGTCGTTAGGATATCATTTCAATTACAAAATATTTTACGTCAACAAATTGAAAAAAGTAATTAATTAAAACAAAGATGTTATTGTGTTCAGACGTTTTTTTAAATTTTAAAATAAAATTCATGTAAAATTTCGTAAAAAATGTTACAAATTTTGTAGGTAAGTTGATACCACTGCCGAAGTACAATCAATTTAAATCAATAAATCGTATTTTAGGTATTTGCACACGCAACTTTAACTTTTAATGCAGATGCTAAAGATGATATTTTTCCCAGAAGTCGACAATAAAATCGTTTTTGAGCCAACTATAAAAAACTTTGGAACAGTTTCCAAGAAATCCATACGAGTCCAAAGTGTCCAGAGAGTGGTAACAAATTTAAGGTTTGTGAATGCCAGAATATTGAAATTAACAAAGGTTCATCCAAAACTATTCTCAGAATCGGAGACATTTTCTATAGGAAAAATGACTCAAAATCTGAGATTTTTTCTGTAGGAAAAATGCCTCAAAATCTGAGACTTTTTCTATAGGAAAAAATTTTCAGAACATCAACGGAATTTACATTGATAATTTACGAATTACAATTGGAATCTTCGAATTACAATTGATCTTTTACGAATTACAATTGATCTTTTACGAATTACAATTGATCTTTTTCGAATTACAATTGATCTTTTACGAATTACAATTGATCTTTTTCGAATTACAATTGATCTTTTACGAATTACAATTGATCTTTTTCGAATTACAATTGATCTTTTACGAATTACAATTGATCTTTTACGAATTACAATTGATCTTTTACGAATTACAATTGATCTTTTTCGAATTACAATTGATCTTTTTCGAATTACAATTGATCTTTTACGAATTACAATTGATCTTTTACGAATTACAAATGGAATCTTCGAATTACAATTGATCTTTTACGAATTACAATTGATCTTTTACGAATTACAATTGATCTTTTTCGAATTACAATTGATCTTTTACGAATTACAATTGATCTTTTTCGAATTACAATTGATCTTTTACGAATTACAATTGATCTTTTACGAATTTCAATTGATCTTTTACGAATTACAATTGATCTTTTACGAATTACAATTGGAATCTTCGAATTACAAATGGAATCTTCGAATTACAATTGGAGTATTCGAATTACAAATGGAATTTTCGAATTACAAATGGAATCTTCGAATTACAAATGGAATCTTCGAATTACAAATAGAATCTTCGAATTACAATTGATCTTTTTCGAATTACATCTGTAAATGGTGTAGAAAGACAATATAGACAATTTTATTTTGAAGAAAAATTCTTTGATGTTAAATTTTTTCTATCAGAATTATCAGTTTTCATTTATTTTTTCTATTGTATGTACCCGAGTAAAAAAAAAACCTTTAAGATCTAATTTGATCTCAAAATTGGCTTTATCGAGTAGGATCAGATATTGATCTAAATGTATTATTTTAGATACACAAATATAAAAAATGATACAATTAAATCCGAATTTAGGTCACATCCAATTAAATACACTTGATCTTATTTTATATAAATTAATATAGATTTATATAATTACAAAAAGTCAGATATATTTATGTATAATCTCAGATAAGAAAATGGATCCGCAATAAATCTTAGATAAATTTAGATCTGAACATATAAAAACTCATATATAATTTAACATGATTGTATCAAATTATATATCATTATATCAAAACTTTTTTACTAGGGTATTTATTAAATCAATCAAACATGATATCAACCAAACATTTAGTAAAAACGGCCGCCTGTTAGTCTATAATACAAAACTTCAATTTTGTTTTCAACAAACTCAGTCAAGTAATTTTATTTCAAAATCATTTTATCATGTCAACAACTACTTTTTGTGTTTGTTGAATTTCTTTGTTGAAAAAGAAAATAAGAGTTTTTACGTTTGTCAGATCAACAAATTGTGTTTGTGTTTGTTGAATTTCTTTATTTGAAAAAAAATTAGGATTTTGTACGTTTGTCAATACAAATAATAATTAAAGAGAACTATTACAATCTCATTTATCAATTCTTTGTTCAACAATCAAAATTTACAAACGTTTGTTGATATTACAAATTTCCGTATAGGAGCACTTTCAGTGAAAAAATTAATTGTATTCACAAATATGGGGTTCAATATAACAATTCGTTTTTTTCTGTGTAACTTGAAATTTTCTGCTTCTAGATTGACTCCCTTATTTTCCAATATTACTTATTAATCGACCTTTTTCTTGACCAAGCTTTCAAGGTCATTTGTATTTGAATAAAAGATTATTTATTTATATTTTCATCCTAAGTTTCGTTGGGTATTTTCCAACTTCATCTGGGATTTTCAATTTATTAAATCTGGCAACGACACAGAACATAAAGTAAAGTAATATTAAGCAACTATAAAGGGTTTGTTAGTCTAGAAATTTAGTGATTGCATTCCCCAATCACATTTTAGCAAATTGAATGAATTCATTTCAGACTCAGTCGATTTAAAAATATCGAATGCATTCGATTTATTTTTCATTCGACTGTCAAACATCGAATGCATTCGATTTTTTTTTTTCATTCGACTTACAAAAATCGAATGCATCCCATTGCGAATGCAATCGATTTTCTTTTCATTCAATTTGAAAAATCGAATGGGTTATTCATTCATTGCATAAAAATCTTAAAAAAAACTAACCAAGATAGAGCAAAATGTATCAAAATTTTTGTCCATAGTATCGCACGACACTCTTAACATGGGTTGACCCAAATGGGTCCTAATTTTGAATCTAAAAAAATTGGCATTCCCGCATACACGTACGCAGGATTGTTTTTTCATGGCCCAACAACAACAAAAATTTTGTTGTTCTTTTCGTAAGATTTGTGTTTTTAAATACATATAAAAAAAATAATTTTGTTGTTGGCTCGCGTATCTCGCTAAATACTGCCGACACGACAAAAAATCCAAAATCATTTTTGTAGCTCTTGGCTCGTATAATACGACCGCCAAATACATAAAAGCTCTCCGAATTACCGTTTTTTAGTTATGAAAATTTGAAAATTCTCTCTATTAGGCCCCAAAATTTCTGAGTCTTGAAAAAAAAATAAAAAATTGGGATCAAAATCTATGTCTAATTTTGATACAAAATATTTATCTGTTTTGCACTACTTTGCTTTGGATACGTGAATTAAAGAATACGTGAATTAAAGAGCCCTGCAGGGTCTGGAGAATTAAAACTGGATAACTAAAAAACCATTACTCGGAGGGCTTTCGGGTATTTGGCGGTCGTATTATACGAGCCAAGAGCTACAAAAATGGCTTTGGATTTTTTACGAGCCAAGAGCTATAAAAATGATTTTCGACTTTTTGTCGTGTAGGCAGTTAAATGTTGTTTGATATGTGCATTTTTAAAGATTTCGGGAATACCAATTTTTTTGGATTCAAAATTTTGGCCCATTAGGATCATCCCATGAAATAAGGGTCGGCGATACTATCGACCAAAATTTGGCTGCGTTTTGCTCTATCTATTTAAAAAATCAATTGCATTCTCAAAGGAATGATAAAAAATTGAATGCATTCGATTTTTATAAATCGAATGAACAAAAACTCGAATGCATTCCAAGGACTGCATTTAATGTTGATTTATAAAATCACATGCATTCACTGACTATGAAAATTTAATGGATTTTTTGCAAAATTCATTCGAAAAGGATTTCATTCTTCGAAGCTCTGCTTATTACTGCAGGTTTCCATAATGCTATCAGAGTTTTCAAAGAATAAATTCATCCTATTTCTAAATATTTAATTTATCATTCTTTCAAATATCTGGAGAATATACCCTACCCCTCATAATCTATTCACCTGTCTCATAAAATTTCGATAATTTTATTAAGATTCCAAAAAAAAATATTAAGTTTTCATTTACGCATCATTATTTCCAAAATCAATCTTAAATTGAGAGTCATCTTAAATCAGTGTGTTGCTAATTTATTTGTGGGAGGTATGTGGGTCGTTTTGGTGGAATAAAGTAAAAATATAAGGTAAGTTGGTGTTATACAATTTAAGGGGTCATTAAAGAATACATTCAAAGTGACTTACAATTAGTTGGGTGGGTTATGAGTGGGTTATGAGTGGGAGTAGCTAACATCTTTGCTCCCAAATGTAAAAACTCTGTCAAAAAATCTGTAAAACGACTTTCAATTTGAATTAGCAATCTTTTAGCAGATTGTTCTGCTGAGAAGGATATTTTTACTAAAATCTCTGTCATTCAGTTTAAGAAAATAACAGACATTTAACTATGTTTATACCGATTTTGTTTGCTGAATTTCATTATTTTTTCAAGAAATTTTTTTATATAAAAAAAAAAGCAGAACAGATTGTCAGCAGATTGCTCTTCTGAAATCAGCAGATTGTTCTGCTGAAATCAGCAGATTATTCTGCTGAAATCAGCAGATTGTTCTGCTAAAATCAGCAGATATTTCTGCTAAAATCAGATTTCTCTGCTGTCGAACAACACACATGTTTAATAGCTAAAACGCCAGATAAAAGTATAAGCTTCCGTAGCGTAGTGGTTAAGAAGTGTACTTTCAAATCGGAAGGTGGCGAGTTCGATGCTTGTTATATTTATTCACCTCTTATGACAGATATTTAGCAAACCGTGTCTGCTAAAATCAGCAGATTTCTCATATGGCTCAAAATGGGTGTATTTTCAGCAGATTTTTCTGCTGATTGGACAGAGAATTTATTTTGAGTGTAGTTACCCAACAAACATCAATTCCAGCCTTTGAAAAAAAATCAAACTGGCACTAAATATCAAGGGTGTTTTTCAAATTGTTTTCAGTGACAAAAATTTAAACATTTAAACTAAATTTGAAACATGTTGGAAATATTTGTTTTTTTCCTACACTCAAAATAAATTCTCTGTCCAATCAGCAGAAAAATCTGCTGAAAATACATCCATTTGAGAAGTCTGCTGATTTTAGCAGACACGGTTTGCTAAATATCTGTCATAAGAGGTGAATAAATATAACAAAAAAAAAAAAAAAACATACGCCGCCAGCCAGCATCGAACTCGCCACCTTCCGATTTGAAAGTACACTTCTTAACCACTAGGCTACGGAAGCTTATACTTTTATCTGGCGTTTTAGTTATTAAACATGTGTGTTGTTCGACAGCAGAGAAATCTGATTTTAGCAGAAATATCTGCTGATTTTAGCAGAAAAATCTGCTGATTTTAGCAGAACAATCTGCTGATTTCAGCAGAATAATCTGCTGATTTCAGCAGAACAATCTGCTGATTTCAGCAGAGCAATCTGCTGATTACAGCAGAGCAATCTGCTGATTACAGCAGAGCAATCTGCTGACAATCTGTTCTGCTTTTTTTTTATATAAAAAAATTTCTTGAAAAAATAATGAAATTCAGCAAACAAAATCAGTATAAACATAGTAAAATGTCTGTTATTTTCTTAAACTAAATGACAGAGACTTTACTAAAAATATCCTTCTCAGCAGAACAATCTGCTAAAAGATTGCTAATTCAAATTGAAAGTCGTTTTACAGATTTTTTGACAGAGTTTTTCTTTTGAGTGTATACTATTAATTCTTTTCAAAAAAATATAAACATCAAATTGATTTGCCATGTTTCTCAAACCTAATATCGAACATTTATTATGGGTGGAAATAATTTTGTTTTCAAATGTTGTTCAATTCCGAATTTCAAATTGTCAGAAAACTTAAAATTTGGTTTTAAAAATTAAGAAGAAAAATCTAGAAATTTTATGTATTTTTATGCATTTGTGCCAATTAGTTGAATGCTATAAGTATAAAAACTTGCATAAACGTTTAAAAAGTGAGTACACATGAGTTTATGAAAAAAAGTTATACATTTAATAACGTCTTTTCTTTGCTTTAAAGATTTCGAATTTTAAAGAGCAGAAGGCTGAAGAAGTGGACCTGGAAGGAGACGACCTCAAAAATGGCATTCGATGTAATTTTTTTATTAACAATTTTTAGTGCAAATAAATAGCAAATATTATTAAAATTCGTATTTACAGTTTTTTTAATAAAAAATAGTATTGAGGTTCATTTGAAAAATAATGTTAAATTAACATTATAAATTAGGCTGAGAATTCTTTGAAAACTACACTAAAATTCAATTAGATAGTAAGCATATTTTCAAGCTAAAAATATTTGTGTACATTGGAGAAACATTAAGCTTGATTCACACGTTAACTACCCTTGACCACCCTTATCTACTATTTCCCAGTATTGGGGGATAACGATTGTCAAATTCAAATATTTTTTCATACAAAATTATTTAAACCCGGCAAATCGTATCACTTATACTGGGAAATAGGAGATAAGGGTGGTCAAGGGTAGTTAACGTGTAAATTGCCCTTTATACATTCAAAAAATCTCAAACTATATATCAAATCTAAATAAACTTGAAAATTTTACTTGAGAACTAACACGTTTCACGTTGAGAACTATGTTATTTTCAACTGGTTTTCAAACCTAAGGTTTAAATTTTAAACTTGCTATCAATATAATATTCAATGTATTTCAAAGGTAAATGTTTGTTGGGTAGGTGTGGGACGAAGGTTCCAGGTTCAAATCCAGTTGGTACTAAAAAAGGCGAAAAGTTTTTTCTTAATATGAGAAAGATAATTTATAAAGGATAATGGGTAAAAGTAAAAACTAAAGGAAATACGAAAACAGTCCTCAACCCAGTACATAGAGATGTCTTGTGGATGTCAGCAGTGACTCTGACATGTCACCGCTCCGTCACTGAGGATGGCTCGAGGACGTTACCAACTGGGTAGTTGTCAGGTGTTTTGAGACCATTTTATCTTATAGTTTTACTGCTGGACCCTGAAGATGGAACAGGCTTAATGATCCACACCCACAGCTCTGCCAAGCCGTCAAAAAAAGTAACACGAGAAATTGGTTTCATAACATCTGTGGAGCAAGTTGAATATACCGGATTTCAAGAATGTGTTTTTATCAAAATTGTTGCCTTATTTATGGTTTCAGCAACATTTTGCTCAAAATTAACCAACATTCTTTTTCAAATTGTTGTTTTGGACCATAATTACTCACAATCAGTATTGAAATAATGCCGGCAAGCGGTTAGAAATATCTCCCAAAGAAATTTTAGAGATTAGTACTAACTTCTGATTAATTTTTATTAAAAAATAAAAAAAAAATTTTTTCGACCTTTAAGGGCAGTTCACACGTTAACTACCCTTGACCACCCTTATCTACTATTTCCCAGTATTGGTGATACGGTTTGCCGGGTTTAAATAATTTTGTATGAAAAATTATTTGAATTTGACAATTGCTATCCTCCAATACTGGGAAATAGTAGATAAGGGTAGTCAAGGGTAGTTAACGTGTAAATCAAGCTTTAAGCTTGATTTACACGTTAACTACCCTTGACTACCCTTATCTACTATTTCCCAGTATTGGAGGATAACAATTGTCAAATTCAAATAATTTTTCATACAAAATTATTTAAACCCAGCAAACCATATCACAAATACTGGGAAATCGTAGATAAGGGTGGTCAAGGGTAGTTAACGTGTAAACTGCCCTTTAAAATATTATATTTTGAGTAGGTTTAAGCCGCATTCACAATGTTGGAGGACTCCAATCTGTGGAAAATTTTATATCTTCCCTTTTGCACTTTCGTATTTTTGAATTTGAATATCCCTTTTCAATCCACTCCAGAGTCAAACATGTTTAGACTTGTGCTTAATCGTTCAATTGAGTGAGCGCTCTTTTTCGTTCATTTCAGATAAAAGACCTAGTTCGTTCATCTAGTTCAATCGCTCTTTTGTGGTCTTCGTTCAACAGTTCGTGAACGAATCAGTTTGATCACGTTTGTTGGTCGTTCATCTAGTTCAAATCAGTCAGTTTTTGTTTTCGTTCAACAGTTCGTGAACGAATCATTTTGATCATGTCTGTTTTTTGGCTTTCGTTCAAAAAATACAAAAATTTTGAATAAAAACATGAATTTAAAAAAAAAAAACATACAATTTTTGTAAAAAAAAAACATAAATGCTGAAAAATCGTGCCAAAAGAGAAGACAAAATTAACAAAAAAAAGTGAAACGACCGAACTGAAAAATCAAAATGAAGTAATGAGCTGAATGAACGAAAAGACCTAAAAGAGCGCAATTGAACGAACTAGATAAAACGCTCAGTTAAGTGAATAGTTCAATTGAACTAGTTCGTTCGTGAACGACACAACTCTATAGATCTTACAAAACAAGATTTTCCAGCAATAGCAATACATAAACAATATTTATTTTGAATTTCTGATTTAAAATCTGACTTCCAATTGTTTCTATCGCGTATCGTTGTTCAGAAAATCGCGTTTGCAAATGCAAAACCCCAAGTTTAGTATTTTTTTTGTCA
This sequence comes from Pegoplata infirma, assembly GCA_963921195.1. Lineage (NCBI taxonomy): Eukaryota > Metazoa > Arthropoda > Insecta > Diptera > Anthomyiidae > Pegoplata > Pegoplata infirma. The sequence continues at coordinate 151,016,101 of OY992539.1, read as the reverse complement.
AAAATAGGACTTAATTTTATAAAAAATTAACGTCGTGATTCTAAATCGCATTTTAAAATTAAAATAACCCAACTGTGATCCTTATAGACCATCATCACTTAATTCCAAATCTGCAATCAACATCTTTTGTTTTTTTAATTTTTTTGTGTATTGAAAAACCAAAATTTCTTGAAAAGGGTAATAAAAAAAATGTCTGTTGTTGGGCCGACAAGATATAGCCCTGGATATGTGCATGTTCTTAAAAATATTTTATTTAAACCATAAGGGTGGGTATAAGCTTACTTTTTGTAACTGTGCACCGAAAGTCATTTCAGAACAAGTTCTAAAAATTTTTAATTTTTTAATTTTGTGGAAAAAATTCAATTAATTAAGGAATTGGGTTAGTTTTGTGTTTAAAATATTTTTATGAAAAAACGTTATATGTACTTCTCTTCCAAAAATTGAGTTGTGCCTTGTTAGGTTAATTTTAAATTAATGGTGAACACCCTGATGAAAACCTCACGGCACGTCCCTGAAGTAAGTGCATTACTAGTTTTTAGGAAAAAATATACTTGGAAGAAGAATAATCTAAAACTTAAGAATTAATATCTTTGGAGCCCTCGCATCCCCTCCTTTTCTTAAATTAAGTTCAACATGCTTTAAAATTGGCAAATTTTTTTTCAGTGCATAGAATAATTTTCAAGAAAATTTTTTTCTGTTTTAAAATGATTTTTATTAGTCATTTTTGCAAGACTTAATCGACACGTGTTTCGGAATTGGTCAGATTCCATTGTCAAGATTATTTAGCAAATATAAAAACCCTATGCTACACTCAACCAAAAATCATTGTATTCCCACACCCAAAAAATTACATAGTTGATGATTACTATTTTTTCAACTATGTCATACACCCAAAAAATTTTCCAGTTACTGGCTACTAATAATTTAACTAAGTCCCAGTTGAAATACACCTATCTGAGCCCCAGTTGTTTTCATTCGGTTGATGGTAACTAATTTTATAAACAATTTTGAATTTAACTGAATTTCCAGTTACTGGCAACAGCATATTAGGTAAATTTGTAAAATCGGTGAAAATAGTTCTTAATAACTGGTTAAAAAATAAAAATTGTCAATGGGGACTAACCCTTTTTTTTAATTTCACCTTTAAAGAAACGATTTTTCATTTTTAACACTTTAATTTTATTTTTAGATTTAATTTACAATCACTACACTGCACCAACCATAAAAAACCACCATTCGAACTATTTTATCACATTTCCAGGACACCAAATTCTCGACTTCTTAACTCCTTTGCAGGTTGCTATCATATTTCTTTTTATTCTCGATCTGAAAATATATTATTAATTATTTTTTTAATTAAGGAAGACACAAATTAGCAAATAAAACTTACCTTTACAAAATTAAAATCCGATTGAGTTTTTTTTATTTTTACAAAATGATGCTGGTTTTTGAAATTTGTAAACAAATAATTTAAATTTTATTAACAGGGTAATACCATATTCACATTGGCATGTTTAAATTTAAACATGTGTTTCCCCATACATTTAAAACAAAACATCGTTTAATTTTAAACATCTCGAAAACATCTCCAAAACATTTCCAAAACATCTCGGAAACACGAAATAACAACCCTGTGTTAAGTTGTCATGAAAAAAACAGCCGCTGCTAAACGAACCAAAAGAGAAGCGGATGCTTTTTTTAACTACTGGCAATGCGAACACTTTCGTTTTATTTTAAACACAAAAGTTAGGCCATGTTCACACTACAAGAACTTACCATGGTAAGTTGAGATGATTTTGCAATTTTTCTTTATGCAAGTACAATTTGAGATGATTTTGTAAATCACTATGTGATTTTGTTCAAAGGAAAATCACATGGTGATTTTAAAATCACGTTAGTCTGTATACCATAGATAGGACTAATTAATTATTGGGACCAATTAATTGATGGTTTAATTACCATTTAATTGATGTCAATGGTAATGAAATTTTTTTCATTACAATTGGTTGTATCAATTGCACCAATTAAATTACTAATCAATTTAATTACTAATGAAAATTAAAAAAAAAAAATAATTGCCATTGGTATGGTATCAATTAAAAAAAATAATTACCATTAGTAAAAGTGGTCACAATATTGTCAAAATCGTTAATATTTGAAAATATCTGTTGTTTTTTGTTATTTTGTATTTCAATTTTTCACATTTTATGAACCAAACGCACGTTTGCCTTTTGTATAACACAACCCAGGAAAATTTTTTGGAACAAATTCCTGGTTCAATAGATTCTTGAATATATTCTACGGTAATCACAACAAAACTTTCTATGTAAAAGTATTTTTCAAAAAAACTACTTGCTCTAAAAAACGATTGCTTTCGGGACAATTTCAAACAAAAATCATTGATTCTGGAATATTAAGTAGAACCGGTTGCAGGGTAGTTTGATGCGTTCTGGAACCGATTATTTGGAACTGAAAATTTTGCTGGGAATATTTGAAGTTTTTTTATTTGCGTTTAGATTTTTGTCTTTATTCATATTTAAAAAAAAAAAAAACATGCTTTGATGTTTAAATTTATAACTTTTCAAAATGACAAAAATGTGTAAACAAATGGTTTTGAAACCAATTATAATTGGTGTTTTTCAACAATTGGTGCATTTCATTACAATTGGTAATTATTTTTTCAATTAAAAAAAAATAATTACCATTAAATGGTAATGAAATTTTATTCATTACCATTGATATCAACCAATGGTAATTAAATTTCAATGGTAATGAAAAATTCCCATCTATGCTGTATACAGTATTAAACGATGTTTTAAACATTGTATGCGAATATGGTATAAGTTATACCGTATAACTGATAGATTGTTTTTATTATTTAAAAACCCAGTTGTTCGTAACCAACCCAGTTATTTTTAATTTTTTTTTTCAAATCAACTGAGGAATTTCGTAACTATCTAACTTGGAATTTTTTTTTCGGAGTAGTAACAGTTACTTAAAGTAGTTAATTTTATTTTTTTATCTCTAAAAAATTTTCAGTTTTTTTTTTTCAAAAAAAAGTACAATTTTTATTTGTTTTTATTTTTCACAACTTTTTTAACTTTTTTTAAAAAAACTTGGAAAAATTTGGTCTTTAAATTTTTTTTCCGAAAAATTTTTTGAAAAAAAATTTTATATTGATTATTTTATTTTTACTACATGTTAGTTGTTTTGACAACAAATATAAGTAGTTTTTGCTAAATATGTCAGTTGTTTTCTGTCAGTTAAAATAACTTACATTATTAGTTGATTTAACTGAAAAAGTAGTTGACCCCAAAACATAGATGGGACTAATTAATTAAACGGACCAATTAATTGATGGTTTAATTACCATTTAATTGATGTCAATTGTTGTGAAATTTTTTTCATTACCATTGGTTGTATCAATTGAACCAATTTAATTACTAAGCACTTTAATTACTAATGAAAATTAAAAAAAAAATAAATTACCATTGGTATGGCATCACTTAAAAAAAATAATTACCATCAGTAAAAGTCGTCACAATATTGTCAAAATCGTTAAGATTTGGAAATATCTATTGTTTTTTGTTATATGGTGTTTAAGTTTTTCACATTTTATAAACCAAACACACGTTAACTGCCTTTGTATAATACCCTATTCACACGTACAGTATTAAATCGTTTTTTGCAGCAATATTTTTAGTACTTTCTTTATTCTATTACAGTATATTGACAGAAAATGCTAAAAATAATTGCTACAAACGGTTTAAAACAGTAAGTGTGAATAGGGTATAATATAATATTTTTTTTTTTTTTTTTATTTATGCTTTTATTTTTAATATTGAATCTGCCTTTATTAGGCCTAACAATATGTAAATCAAATCTTAAATCTAATCCTATAAAACTAGTTGCTCCTATTCTGGAGCCATTTTTTCATATGGGCCTCATATTACAAGGGCGGCATATCGGCTCTATGAAGCCTTGTGGGACACGGTACTGGGATAACTGCCTTGCAAGGGGGTTTGGATGACATTGTAGTTTTGAAATATATATTTCCCGAACTCGCATAAACTCTTCTTTTACCAAAGGAACTTCGAGGTCTTTGTGTATGTTTTCATTTCTGATATACCATGGTGCTCCTGTCATGGTCCTAAGTATTTTCGATTGTGCCCTCTGTATAAGTTCAATATTCGAATTACTGGCAGTTCCATATAGTTGGATTCCATATGACCATATAGGTTTAAGAATACTCTTATACAGGGTGACTTTACAGTCCAGGCTTAGTTTCGAGTACTGACTGATGAGCCAGTGCAGATTTAAGGCTTTAAGCTTCATTTGAAGCCTCTTGGCTTCTATATGACGACGCCAAGTTAGTCGTCTGTCAAGATGAATGCCAAGGTACGTAACGTTGTCAGACTGTGGGATTTCCACTCTATTAAGGGTAACAGGAGGGCAATTTCCCCGACGTAGAGTGAATGTAACGTGTTTACTCTTAAGCGCGTTTACTCGTATACGCCAATTCTCAAGCCATGTCTCCACACGTCTGAGATGGTTATTTAGTTCCAATGAAGCTACAACAGGATTAGCATGAGAGCTAAGAATGGCTGTATCGTCAGCAAATGTTGATATCGTTAGACTGTCACACAATGGTAAATCTGAAGTGTAGATTAAATAAAGTGTTGGTCCAAGAACACTTCCCTGTGGAACACCTGCCTTTATTTCGTAGTTATTCGTTATATATTCATTGTATTTTACCCTGAACTGACGGTTTAAAACATATGACTCTAATACTTTATGGGTATTAGGAGGTAGTAGGCACTTTATTTTATATATAAGACCCTCATGCCAAACTTTGTCAAAAGCTTGAGCGACATCAAGAAAAATTGCAGAACAATATTTTTTATCTTCAAAAGACTTTCTAATCTCTCCAGTTAAGCGATTGACTTGCTCTATAGTTCCGTGTTGTTCACGGAAACCAAATTGGTGGACTGGGATTATACCCTGGTTATCCAGGATTGGCTTTATTTTCTCAAGAAGTGTTTTTAAAAAGCTTTGACAGGCATGGTAGCAAACTAATAGGTCTAAATGAGGATGGTACTGTTAAATCTTTTCCTGGCTTGGGAATCATTTTAATCTGAGAAATTTTCCAACTTGGTGGAAAAAATCCTAATTGCAAGATCGCATTAAATAAAATTGAAAGAACAATAATTGCCACGTTCGGTAGGTTTTTAATCATAGCAGGCGTTATCAAATCGTAGCCCGGTGACTTTTTCGTATTCAGGTTATCCCTGATAACTTCCCGCACGTCATCAGAGCTAATATTTAAGGACTCTAAGGACTCAGAGTGCTGATGTGGACTCATGAGAACAAAGTCATTTGTCGGAGGATTTGGCTGAAATACTCCTGACAGGTGATTGGCAAATACCAAAGCCTTATCCATATCACTTCGAGCCCATGAACCAGCGGGGTTTCGCCCTCTACCGGTGGTTTAATATTCTTAGATGCCTTCCAAAGTGAAAAATTTGTATGCTTCGTGTTTGACAGACTCTGAATATAAGAACTATTTCTGCGATCCCCTTCCAAATGAAGGGCTTTTCTTAATTTTCTACAAGCAAGGGACAGCCTCTGCTTAGCAGCAGGTGATCGGCTACATTGCCACTCTCTTCTTAATCTTCTCTTTTCGAGCAGAAGTCGTTCAATATCCGAGTTTGAGATATGTGACCTAGGCTTCGCCTGAACACATATCCTAGAGTGTTCGGCGGCTGTAGTTAATAAAGACGTTAAATCTTTGACGCATTCTTCTATATCCCCCTCACACTGTAAGAAAGGATCTGTGTGGATGTGACTGCTTATGTATTTCCTGTATTTAAGCCAGTCGGACCTATATGATGAACTCATAGGGGACATATTCATAGAAGTCTTACCATAATAACTAACTATGATAGGAGAATGATCTGAAGATAGGTCATAAGATATCTCAGTAGATATTGCATTTCTATCAATATTCTTAGATATGGCAAAATCTATTAAATCAGGAATTTTTCTAGGATCTGTGGGCCAGTACGTGGGATGTCGAGGAGACACAAAATCCAAGCCATTTTTACGATCTACTAGTGTGTAATAAAGCTGTTTACCCTTTGGGTTAATTAAACGAGAACCCCAGTAAGTATGTTTGGCATTGTAGTCGCCACAAGCCAAGAAACGATCTCCTAGAGTGCTAAAAAATTCTTCAAATTTTCCCTTGGTTATCGCGAACCTTGGTGGGCAGTATACGGAACTAAGAGTTAAATCCCCAACTAAACATTCTAAGTGAATAGTTGTTGCCTGTAAATAGTCCCTTGAGAATTCTTCTAGGGCATAATGTTTTATTCTATTTCTAATTAGAATGCCAGTACCACCATGAGCCTTGCCGTCAGGGTGATTTGTTTTATGGAATGTATAGCCTGGAATGTAAAAGTTATACCTATTTGTTAGGTGAGTTTCTGATAATAGCATCACATCGATGCTCTCTTTTAACATAAAATTAGAAACCTCAGACCTATGCTGGTTAATACCATTTGCATTCCAAAAACAAATTCTCAATAAACTCATTTTTGCGACAGGAGGATTTGTAGCATTTGGTTCTGCGCTCTCAAAAGCTCTTGTATTGTGTTTTGCATGGATGACATAAAGTTTGTCATATTCTGATTAAATGAGGTAATGTTAAGAGTAAGTGTCTGAATCAGTGATTCTAACCCTCCCGAATTTTGGGGAACACTGGGCTGTACTGAACCCGATCTTACAGTATTAGCATACGAAGCACCAGAATTTTCTGGGCCAGAAGATTGGTTTAACTGTGAGACTCCAGAGGCAATATTTTGGGCAGCAGTAGATGCTTCAGGATTCGATGAAGCAGAGCTACCAGAATTAAGTGGTGCAGGCCTAGTGTTCTGGTGTGCTGAGGCTGGCACAACTATATCGCCCCTCAATTGCTGTTGTTTTCCTCTTAACCTCTTTAATAATTCTTTGTAGACTGGGCATCCGCGGTAATTGGCAGTATGGTTGCCGCCACAGTTTCCACATTTTCTTTCGAGACCTTTTTTAATTGCCTCACATTGAGACGAAGAATGTAGGTCTCCGCATGCAACACATACTGTACGTAAAGTACAATAGGACTTTGTATGTCCGAATTCCTGACAGTTGCCACATTGGACAGGTCTGTTCCGCTTATGAGGTTCCTCTACTGTTATTCTACGGTGAATTAAGTATTGCAGGGAATAAATTGGATGGATTTCGTTTCTTTTGAGTTTATTGTTATCTGGTTCCAATTCAACCCTAAACATTGGTTGAGGAATTTTATCCCTATTAAAGATATTGACCACAACTTTTATATTATAGCCCAGTTCTTCTAGGGCCTCCTTGATTTCTAACGGTTCTACACTGGACTCTATGCCTTTTATGACCACTATCAACCCTTTACTACTCTTCAGTTGATAGGTATAGAAATTTTTATCTGTATCATTGAGATAATTACTAATTTTACGATAATTTTCCTCAGTGTATACAACTAGTTTCGTCTCGTGTACATTGCCCTTTCGAATCGGAATAATATGGAAAGTATTTTTTCCTATTAGTTCAGTAAATGTTTTTACCAGTGAACTGGACTCACTTTCACGAATAAATATTGGGGGTGGTTTAGAAACTTTAGGGCTAGTACTCGGATTTTGAGGATTATTATCATCACTCAAAAGTGCATAACGATTATTGTACAAGGGATCATTTTTCTTTTGTTTTTTATCAGTGCCATTACCTTTTTGAGGACTTAAATTTCTTTTATTAATATTAACATATCTAAGCATACCTTGTGGAACCGTTGAATTATTATTGGCTTCATTCTTTTTTTTTGGTATTGCACCCTTTGACGTACCAATGTTGCTACTTACGGTTTGTTCAGTGTTAAACTGTTTAACATTTTCACTAGTTAAAGTTGTTGCTGTTGGTTGTTGTGATTTTGTAGAAATAGCCTGTGTGCTATACATTGTTATACTACACGCAAAAAAAAACTTGTGTCGGAGTGAGCAAAAATCTGGCATAATTTTACCAAAAATATGATAAAACTACAACCGACGAAGTAGTTTTCGTAATTTAGCCAAAACACTTATGTAAAAAATTTTGAAGAAAATGCTAATGCTATTTAAGCAAAAACTTGGTAAAATATACCAAAAGAAATATGATGAAATATACCAAAATTATTAGAAAAGGTGACTAAAAATAATGCTAAAAATTACCACATTTATGCTAAAATAATTTTTCTATAAAATTTTTGTAAAAATTTGTATATTTGTTGAATTTAAAACTTTCACAGAATAAATCCATATTAATATAATAAATGTTGTGTAGGATTTTACTTATTTGCCACCGACCAACTGACCCTTTATGTAAAATTTTCTCCAGTAACTGCTGCCTACGCTTTTTCTTGAAGTGAAAGATCCGCTATAGCTTCACGAATTTATTTAAAAGCATCCTGTAAAAATAGAAAATTATTACAATCATAAATTTTTAATTTTAAAAACTAGTAAATCCCATTGGTCTTTTGGTTAGGAGGAATACTTACTTTGTGATTCCATTTGTAACTCATCAAAACAGGTCTGGACTTCATTGGCTTTGCTATATAAATTAGTTTTTTGGTTTTAATTTTATGACTAAAGGGAGGACTGGTGCCCACGCTTTTTATTGTAGTGAAGGATTTTGCCATAGCTTCAAAAATTTATTTAGCAGTACCCTGTAAAAATAGAAAATTATTACCAAACACAAATTTTTAACTAAAAATCTATTAAACCTTATTGGTGTCTTCGGAATAGGGGTATACTCACTTTATCATTCCATTTGTAATTCATTGAAACAAACGTCTGGGACTAAATTGGTTTTTCTTAATGAATGGTGTTTTAAGTGATGAAAGCAAAATTAACTTTAGCATTCTTTTATCTTACATTTATTTATCTTTAAAAAAAACAATTATTTATTTTTATTTATTAATTTATTTTAATTTTATTTGTCAATTTCCTTTTTAAGTTTTTATAACACAAAAAATAAACGAACAACGCACACAAAAATGCAAAATGAAAATGGCAGTCTGTATTTGTTTTTTTTTTTTTTGTTGTTGTTTTCTTTCGATAAATTTTTGTGCAAGTAATTTGCGTTATTGTGCAAGCTACTTGGTTATTTTACATAAAAAATGAATTATGTTACTTTAACATCGACAAGCATAATTTTAGCAAAAATTTGGTAAAATTTTTTTTTTGGTATGAAAAAAGTTTTACCAAGTAGGATTGCTCAGTCTTACACAGATTTTTTTTTGCGTGTAGGCTGTTTAAGCGTTGTTGTTGGTAAAGCCAGATAATTTTCTGTTTCCTTTTTGTTTATTTCTGAAATTTTTATTTGCATTTTGTTTTTTGTCTTTAACATTTTCATACTTTTTTTGAAAAACATACTTTGATGTTTAAATTTATAACTTTTGAAAAAAAACAAAAATGTGCAAACCAATGGTTTTGAAACCAATTATAATTGGTGTTTTTCAACAATTGGTGCACTCAAAATAATCCATGCTTAAATTTACGAAATTTTTTTTCGTAAAATTTTTTTTGTATATTATACGAAATTTTCGTGTATAATAGGAAATTTTGTCCAATTTTTATTAAAATTAAAATTCGTAAATTTAGAAATATTTACAATATTACGAAAATGGTTTCGTAAATTTTTATTTGTATAATAAACCAAATTTTCATGTATTTTACAAAATTTTGTAACTAGTTCATAAAAAAATTTTTCGTTAATTTAGAAATAATGATAATTTTACAAATAAAGATTCGTATTTTTATTTTTTCATGCATTTTACGAAATTAAAAAAAAAGGATTCTTAAATTCCAAAAATTTTGATAATATTACAAATGTGGTTTGGTAACTTTACGAAATTTTCGTGTATTCTACAAAATTTAAATGGTCGGAGAAAACGTGTTTCTTCTATGTTTAATTTTTCTCCCTCTTTTCTCGTATTTTTTTGTGCATTTTACAAAAGTATTTTGTAAATTTAAAAAATTATGATTATATTACGAATAAGGTTTGGTAAATTTACGAAATTTTCGTGTATATTACAAAATTTGAATTTTGGAAGAAAACACGTTTTTATGTATAATTTCTCTCTCTCTTTGTCTAATAATTGTAGTGGCAGTTTTTTCTTTTCTTTTAGTAAGCTTTGCTTTTCAAAGAAAAAAAAAAAAAAGACGCGTCAGTTGAAAAAAAAAATGGCAAAAAAAGAAAAACCCTTGAAGTAAGTGGTCGCAAAATTTTATCGCGTGTGAAAAAGTTTATAAATCAATAAAAGACGGTAAAAATAATACCAATTAATTGATAAAATGAATTGTTATTTGTGTAATATACTTTTATAAAGTGAATCTTTCATTTCAAAACATTTTAGACTAGTGCATAATAAAAAAGAAAGTGGTGTTTATCGGTGCATGTTCAACAATTATAATAAATATGATGCAAAGCTTCAGTATTTTAAAAAACATTTTCAAAATCATATTTCTGAAGCTTCGAATCATCTACTGCAAACATCGATTGTGTGTCCTCCGTATATGAAAATCAAGCCGAATCATGTCCTGCTTTATATCAACACAAGATGCAGAAAAATGCCTTTAAATAGTGCCGTTATGTTTTTGTTGTGGTGTCAAAATAAATAAAATTTTACCAGAAAAGATGTCACCGACATCCAAAATAGCGTTATAAATATCATCTTATCGCCTATAATAAACAAAATTGAAAAACGAATCAACTAAATTAAATGATATAGGTTTAAAAACTGACCTAAAGTATTAAATGAAAAATTGCAGGGAAATTACGTAGCCACAAACCAAAAACCATTCCCTTTATATTTAAGGCTTATTATCATGTTACCAGTCCACATGCTGCGCCATTGGGAAAGTTGCATAGTTAGTACAGAAACTGGCAATATTAACAAAAAAAAAAACAAAAAAGAAGCTCCTAAAGCTATTTTAACATCCCAAGAAGAAGAGGACACTTGAGAATTTTAAAACATGAATTTAATGTATTACCGTTTGAAGAAATGTTAAAACACTGGAACGGCTGTTTTGAGTTTTGTCCACTCAAAAAATTATGTTAGTAAAATCAACTGAAAATGTCAGTTAAAATGACTACTTTGTAAGTTATTTTGGGGTCAACTATTTTTTCAGTTAAATCAACTAACAATGTTAGTTATTTTAACTGACAAAAAACAACTGACTTATGTAGTAAAAACTACTAACATTTGTAGTCAAAACAACTAAAATGTAGTAAAAATTAAATAATCAATATATAATTTTTTTTTTTCAAAAAATTTAAAAAAAAAAAAAATTGAAGACCAAACTTTTTTTTTCAAAAAGTTGTGAAAATAAAAAAAACGAAAATTTATTTTTATTTTTTGGAAAAAAACTTTAAAAATTTTTCAGATATAAAAAAAATAAAATTAACTACTTTAAATAACTGTTACTACATCACAGTACTTTTTTGTTAGTTGTTCAAAAAAACGACTTAAAATAACTAACAGAAATAGCTGTTTGATATATTTCATACAAAAACAACAGACTTTGTAGTTGAAAACAACTGACTACTGTAAAATATACAAATAACTAGCATGTAGTAACTTACATAATTTTCTGAGTGTCCCAGCTCTAAGAAGCAGTTAAAGGATTTCTGGCCAATGTATAAAGATCCAACGGGATTTCGTTTGGTAAGAGCTATTTGCATAATTTAACTCTTTTTTATAAAAATCATTTGTATCTTTTTACATGTTAAGATGTTAAGACTTCGAACGAATTCATGGGGAGAGTAACAAATTTATAGACAACTTCACCGAGTTTTGTGATTTGAAGATTGAAAAGGTTTTCCCACAATTTGCCTCAACTTTTTTAAATGAAGATGATATAAAAATTTTGATTACAGTAAGTAAAATGGTTTTATATACTCTCTTTTATTATGCAAATTTCTAATTGTTTGTACACTTTTAGGATCCTTACTTCCACCGGCAAGAATAAAATCGAAAACGTCCAGCAAAGGAAATAAATTTTATAGCGTTTTAGAGTCGAAGAGGTCTTTTTTTCGTTTCGTTTTATTGGATAGAAAACTTCTAGCTGATGGTTCAGTTCCTCCTTTTGTTACTGTGATCAGGGATATATATAAGCCCCAAGCGTTTTTCTGTGACTTTGATAACATCAAGTATAAAGTTTTTAGTCTCACTAAAGCTATCGATATCTGCTTTAAAGCCTATCATGTATTTTCTATTAAGTACCCATATGCGTCCATTCATATGCGGGAGTTTTTAATTATCAGTTTTTACAAAATAAAAAGTTCTAATGAAAACCCGGCCATGCCACTGCTGTGGAAAACAATGCAAAAAATATCAGAATTTCAAAACAATCCATAAGGTTTAGCTTGGCTTAAATCAGAAAGGGATTTCAGTTTATCATAAGAACCAGGGTTTACAATTAGCATACACAAAAAATTTTTTAAACAATATAATACTACAAATATTTCACGCCTTCAATATTTTTCTTTATTGCTAATTTAAAAATTAGAATACTAAAGCAATTTTTTAAATTGCTAATTTATAAATTCAAACTTGAACATATTTTCAAAATGAATATATTCAAATTTTAAAATTTCTGAAGAAAATATTTTAGCAAATTTGAAAATTTGAAAATGAAAAAAAAAACTGGTGACAGCAAATTTAAAAATTTAAAAATTTAAAAAAAAAAACTGGCCACAGCAAATTTTTAAATTTTAAAATTGCAATTTTAGCAAATTTCAAAACATTTAAAATGCTAAAAATGTAAATTTCAAATTCCGAAAATTGCAATTTGGTAAATTTGAAAATATTTAACATGCTTGTTTAGAAAACTTAAAAACTGAATATATTACAATTTGAAAACAATACAAATTGGAAAAAAAATGATAAACGATATTTATTAAACGAATACATAAATATTAAAAGATAAAAATGTTACACGGTTTTTGTGCAGACTTCTAGAATACATTTTCTAAAGTATTTTTGCCTCCTAAACATAAATCTGTCATCAGAAAAAGTTGTATCGCCTTCTCGAGATATAGGCATTTTAGTTTTTTGTGGACCAATACCTCAAAACCAACAATTCTTTTAGTATTGGAAAAATGTATGTTAAATTTTTATATGAGGGTTTCTGCGTCAACCGAGCCACCCCTCTCTACAAAATTGGTATGAGTTTAAAATTTTTTTAAAAAATTTTGAAATTACTTAAAAATATTTACTTTTGAATGCCGAGAGACGCCTTTTAAATTTCTATTGGCTGATCCAATGTGGCGCCCAATTTGTAAAAAATATTACAGATTCGCTTAAAACTCTTTATATATGGGTTCTTGTGGTCGCTTAAAAAGAACTTGCAGTTGGATTTTTAAAATTCAAAATGGCGGACCCAACATGGCGACCAATATTTTTAAAAATAAACCGATTTGCTTGAAATATTGTATGCACTGGTTTTTTGGGTCTGAAGTTTGATTTTCTAAGTTCAAAATGGCGGATCCAATATGGCGATACTTTTTAAAAATAATTGACTTAAAACTTTTTACGCATTTTGGGTTGCTAAATTAGAATCTGAAGTAGAATTTCCCAAATTTAAAATGACGGATCCAACATGGCGACCATTTTTTTTTATGTAACCTGATTTGCTTGAAATTTTTCATAAACGAGTTTGGTGCATTTTTCAACACGTGACTACAATATCTTATAATTATTCTTTATTCGGCCAAAAATGTGGCAGAATATTCGCCTCGGCTTTTTAGCCGAACCGAATATTAGGTCGGATCAGGGGCGTATCCAGGATTTTATTTCGGTGGGGGCCCAAAATTTGTTGTCAATTTTTTACAATAAATTTTTATAACAGCACATGTTTTAGAATTTGTCTCGATCTTTTCCTTGAACTGAATCACAAAGTAAAGAAGAATAAGAGATATTACGGATGAAACCGCACTTCTTTTGTTAATTTTTTTAGCCGTGAACTTCGATTATCTCGGGCTAGAACCCAGAATACTTAAAAAAGGAAATTGAAAAAAAGAGAAACCCCAAATACCTTTCAAAAGGAAATCGAAGAAAAAAGTAAAACCCTAAATACATTTCAAAAGGAAATAAAGAAAAAAAACGAATGCATTTAAAAGGAAAATGAAAAGAAAACAAAACAATTTATCTATTCTATTATCTAAAAGAGCCCGCCTTGAGATAATCGTAGTTCTCAATTTGGGTTCCACGAAGTTTTCGCTAATCGTACCTCTGTTCCTTTCTTTACTCTATGACTGAATGTAACACAATCAGATTCTTAATTTTTTTGTAAGTTTAAAACTGTTGGGGAAAAAATTAAAATTTTTTAATATTTTAAAATTTTTTGAGAGACTTAAGTCTTTTTTTAATGTGTGAATTGTATCAGATGCTGATAAATTTTTCCAATATTATCAGAATCTGAATTTTTTTTCAAAGAAAAGTCTAAGATTCTATGACAATTTCCAGTTAAGACAGTTTTTGTTATAGAAAAAGTGAAAGACTCTAAATCATATTTCCAATGAAAAACGTTTCTCGGGAAAAAGTCACTTTAGAAAATGATTCTATAAATATATTCATAAAGTACTTTTCTAAAAGAAAAGATTCCGATTGTAAGATATTTTCCCAGAATCTGAGATATTTCTAGTCTAGCACATTTTCTTAGATTCTGAAACATTCTACACAAAAAGTTTTAGATTCTGAGAAAATCTTCGCCTTTTCTTTAAGAAAAATTATTCAGATTCTGAGACCTTTTAAAAAAGAAAACAGTATACAAAAAGTCTTAGATTCTAAAATATTTTTCCTAAAGAAAAACTCTCGGATTCTGAGAAAATTTTCCTATAGAAAAAGTCTTAGATTCTGAGAAAAAGGCTAATATTTTAAGACATTATTCCTATTTCCCGGGCCCGCGGCCCCCCCCCCCCGTGTATACGCCACTGGGTCGGATCATTTATCGCCATGTTGGATCCACCATCTTGAACTTAGAAAATCTAACTTCAGATTCTTCTTTAGCGACCCCAAAACCCCGAGCATATAAAGTTTCAAACAAATCGGTTTATTTTTAAAAATATTGGTCGCCATGTTGGGTCCGCCATTTTGAATTTTAAAAATCCAACTGCAAGTTCTTTTTAAGCGACCACAAGAACCCATATATAAAGAGTTTTAAGCGAATCTGTAATACTTTTTACAAATTGGGCGCCACATTGGATCAGCCAATAGAAATTTAAAAGGCGTCTCTCGGCATTCAAAAGTAAATATTTTTAAGTAATTTCAAAATTTTTTAAAAAAATTTTAAACTCATACCAATTTTGGAGAGAGGGGTGGCTCGGTTGACGCAGAAACCCT
The DNA here is from genome assembly GCA_963921195.1 of Pegoplata infirma. Classification (NCBI taxonomy): domain Eukaryota; kingdom Metazoa; phylum Arthropoda; class Insecta; order Diptera; family Anthomyiidae; genus Pegoplata; species Pegoplata infirma. The sequence goes on along the minus strand of OY992539.1, from coordinate 151,000,659 downwards.
CATATAAAAATTTAACATACATTTTTCCAATACTAAAAGAATTGTTGGTTTTGAGGTATTGGTCCACAAATACAACTTTTTCTGATGACAGATTTATGTTTAGGAGGCAAAAATACTTTAGAAAATGTATTCTAGAAGTCTGCACAAAAACCGTGTAACATTTTTATCTTTTCATATTTATGTATTCGTTTAATAAATATCGTTTATCATTTTTTTTCCATACACACATACGTATGTATGTGTATTCAATTTGTATTGTTTTCAAATTGTAATATATTCAGTTTTTAAGTTTTCTAAACAAGCATGTTAAATATTTTCAAATTTACCAAATTGCAATTTTCGGAATTTGAAATTTACATTTTTAGCATTTTAAATGTTTTGAAATTTGCTAAAATTGCAATTTTAAAATTTTAAAATTTGCTGTGGCCAGTTTTTTTTTTTTAATTTTAAAATTTTTAAATTTGCTGTCACCAGTTTTTTTTTCATTTTCAAATTTTCAAATTTGCTAAAATATTTTCTTCAGAAATTTTAAAATTTGAATATATTCATTTTGAAAATATGTTCAAGTTTGAATTTATAAATTAGCAATTTAAAAAAATTGCTTTAGTATTCTAATATTTTCTGTAGTAATACACTCAAAAAATTATGTTAGTAAAATCAACTGAAAATGTCAGTTAAAATAACTACTTTGTAAGTTGTTTTGGGGTCAACTACTTTTTCAGTTAAATCAACTAACAATGTTAGTTATTTTAACTGACAAAAAACAACTGGCTTATGTAGTAAAAACTACTAACATTTGTAGTCAAAACAACTAATATGTAGTAAAAATAAAATAATCAATATATAATTTTTTTTTTTAAAAAATTTTTAAAAAAAAAAATTGAAGACCAGTTTTTTTTTCAAAAAGTTGTGAAAAATAAAAAAACTAAAATTTATTTTTATTTTTTGGAAAAAAACTTTGAAAATTTTTCAGATATAAAAAATAATGAAATTAACTACTTTAAATAACTGTTACTACATCACAGTACTTTTTTGTTAGTTGTTCAAAAAAACGACTTAAAATAACTAACCGAAATAGTTGTTTGATATTTTTCATACAAAAACAACTGACTTTGTAGTTGAAAACAACTAACTACTGTAAAATATACAAATAATTAACATGTAGTAACTTACATAATTTTCTGAGTGTACTAGAAAATTATTATATTCAATGCAATTTTTGACTACTGCCAGTAGCAAAACAAACCCTGATAAGAACTTACATATTTAATTATTTATTTTATATTTTCGATTTCATGAATTTTTAAAATATATTTAATTGTTTTATTTTAAAATATTATAACTAAATTACACCTTTTCCAATTGAAATTCAGTTGCTATTCAGAAATCCTAATTAAAATTCAGAAAACGCCAATTCTAATTCTTATATTATAATAAAATTCAGAAAATATAATTGTAATCAAAATTGAAATCCAGAAGAGACCAATTGTAATTTAAATCTTTTCTGAATTACAATTTATATTTTCAATTGTGGTTTCTGAATTTCTATTGATTTTTTATGAACTTCAATTGGGGTTCCTGAATTACAATTGACCCTTTACGCATTTCATTCTGGCTATCTGAATAACAATTGATATTTTCAGAATTTAAATTGGAAAAGGTGCATACCATGTATTTTACACATAACACTCAATTTTTTAGTTTTTTTAATCGTTTTGCAAATCTAACCTTTTGAACTTAAAGTATTTTCCGCCATTACAACTGTGTTCATACTGAAACTGGCAATAATCTTTTTTATGTACAAAATAATACATTACAAATAATTTAATTACTTTTTAACAAACATTAAAAACTCTTTTTTTTAAATCAATAAAAATATTTAACAAAATATGTAAATTTTTTTAAGTATTTTAAGTATTTTAGTTTTACCTAAATTATTTTTTTTACAGAAAGATTAATACAATCTTTGCAAAATATTTAAACAAAACATTTAAAAATTACACGAAACTGTTGAATATGTAAACAATTTTTTTTTTATAATTAAATAAATTTACGAAATTTAGTAGAATAATCAAAATTGTAGAATTATTAAATAAAAAAACGTTTTGTAAATTAAAAAAAAAAATTGTAAAACAAACGAAATTTGTAAAATATATACTAAATATGTTTTGTATATTTAAAAAATTTCGTAAAATAAACGAAATTTTTACAAAATTCCGTAAAATATACTAAAAAATTATTTTCGTATTTTTACAAAATTTCGTAAAATAAACGAAAAATGCCGAATATACTAATAAATTGTTTTCGTAATTTTACAAAATTTCGTAAAATATACGAATTTGCAGAATATACGAACAAACTGTTTTCGTATTTTTACAAAATTTCATAGAATAAACAAAATTTGCAGAAAAAAAAAAATGTTTTCGTATTTTCACAAAATTTCATAAAATAAACGAAATTTGCAGAATATACAAAAAAATTGTTTTCGTATTTTTAGAAAATATCGTAAAATAAACGAAATCTGTAAAATATTAACAAAATAGTTTTCTTTTTTTACAAAATTTTGTAAAATAAACAAAATTGTAAAATATGATTACAAAATCATTTTCGTATGTTTAAACAATTTCGTAAAATAAACGAAATTTTAGAACATAAAACAAACTTATTTTCGTAAATTTACAAATTTTTGGTAAAATAAACATAAATTGCGAAATATTTTAATGAAACGGATTTCATAAGTTTACAAAAATTCGTAAAATACACAAATTTTATAAAATATTTTACTAAAATATTTTCGTATTTATACGAAATTTTGTTAAAAGTACAAAGAAAAAAATTTGTAAAATGAACGAAATGCATTCGTGTATTCTACGAATCGTTTCGTGCCGTCAAAATAACGAAACATTTCGTAGAATGCACGAAACATTTCGTGTATTTTACCTATGGATTATTTTGAGTGTGCATTTTATTACCATTAGTAATTTTTTCAATTAAAAAAATTTAATTACCATTAAATGATAATGAAATTTTTTTCATTACCAGTGATATCAACCAATGGTAATTAAATTTCAATGGTAATGAAAAATGCTCATCCATGCCCCAAAACAACTTACAAAAGGGTACTTTTCACTATCACACATTTCCATTATACAAGCGTAATTTCACCATGTTAGCGAAATATTTTTTTAAAAAATTTGGCCAGAAATTGTTCACTTATTAGATACGACTAGGTTTCAATCCAAAAATAATCCAAAAATCTTTAGGAAGTTGGTAAATTTTGATGTGTATAATGGAAAAGTGTGATAGTGGAAAGTACCCTAAAGTAGTTATTTTAACTGACTTTGAGTGTATGAAAACTATTTTAGAATTAAAAAGTTTTTCTGTAGTAAAAGTGTCTCAACACCTGAGAAATTTTGTAAAGGAAACATTTATAAAAAACCAATAATGTGTTAATTTTTTTTCGAAATATTGCAGTTTTTTATATAGAACTTTTATATAAAAGTTAACGGTTAAATCCGCGTCTGATTTAAATAATATCCTTCAAATTCATAAAATTTAATACAGGCTAATAAGAGGTTTACATTTCAAATTCGATTAATAAACCTCGTGGAACAGGGTATTAAACAAAAAATATTTCCAAAACAAACAAGCATTTAATTTTTATAAAAAAAAATTCTTAAATTTACAAAAATACGATATGCTTTTACAAAAACTGACAACAATTTTTATTGATATCAAAAAAAATATTTGTAGAGTCAAAATAAACAATTTACTACTTTTTTCTTTGCGATTTTTGGTTGAGTATCAAGCTCATAGCTAGATTTTTTAAATAAATTCAAACTAACGGTTTTTAGTTTTAAAGGGTTGCCTCTAACTGCATCTGGCATCACGTTTTAGTACATATAACGTTGCCACGTTATCAGTTTTAGTATTTTAAAGATCTGGCTACGATGATACTACAAGCGTCATCTAGATGTCAATTATAAAAATAAAATCTAAATGCACCAAATCATAGGAAGATTCTGGCAAAATTTTGCAAATTGTAAAACAAAAAGCTTCAGTGAAAAATTTGCAGTTCCATTAAAAAATAGGAAAGAATAAAAATGGTAGACTACAGTAAATGGAAAAATATTGAGGTAAGAATAAATCAAATTGTCTTGCAAAGAATTGATATAATAGCAAAGAAAACTAAATATTTGGCAGATTTCCGATGATGAAGATGACACACATCCAAACATTGATACACCTTCATTATTCCGGTGGCGGCATCAGGCACGTGTTGAACGTATGGCCGAAATGGACCAGGAAAAAGATGAGTTCAAAAAGATAAAGCAATCGTGGCAGGCCCGTTTGATAGATTGCAAGGAACGCATAAAAAACAAAGACGGCAATGAAGAGGAACTCAAGAAAGAATTGGAAAAAATTGAAAAAGAGGGTAAAGATTTGGATCGCAAAGAGGAGGATTTGGCCAAGAAAGAAAAGAAGATGCCATGGAATGTAGACACAATTAGCAAACCGGGCTTTGCAAAGACTGTGCTCAACAAGCAGCCAACACGCAAAGCCGATGAAAACCTAACCGAAGAGGAACGAGAGGCAAAAATGAAACAGTTTGTAAAGGATAATGAAAAGTTGTGCAAGCAATATGGCATGATGCGAAAATACGATGATTCTAAACGTTTTCTTCAGGAACACCTTGATCTGGTGTGTGATGAGACGGCCAACTATTTGGTTATTTGGTCAATTAATTTGGAAATGGAAGAAAAGCACGAACTTATGGCACACGTTGCCCATCAGTGTATATGCATGCAGTATATTTTGGAATTGGCCAAACAGTTGGAAGTGGACCCCAGAGCATGTGTAGGATCGTTCTTCTCAAAGATTCAAAACTGTGTTCCCGAATATCGGCAACAATTCGAAAGTGAAATTGAGTCATTTAAGGACCGTATCAAAAAGCGCGCTCAGGAAAAGATAAAAGAAGCTCTTGCTGAGGCAGAAGAAGAAGAACGTAAAGCACGATTAGGTCCCGGTGGTTTAGATCCACTTGAGGTGTTTGATGCATTACCAGATGTAAGTACATACATTTCTATTACACTTTAATTTTTTTTTTCTTTAATTCTTTGCAAATAGCATTTGGAAATGCTATCGAATTAGGTTCCTTTTACTGGAAAAATTGGGTTGAAACCAGGGCTGCCATATTTGCCGATTTATCGGCATTTTGCCGATTTTTTGCCTCAAAATTATCAAAGTGCCGATTTGACGATTTTTGCTCCAAAAATGCCGATTTTTTGATCAACTCAAAAACACGGTCGCTTTTTATACTTTTTTTGGTTTCCTGCTATAAATTGGATAAATTTACGAAAATTGCTCAGTTATACCTAAAATCATTGGAAATCTATCCAATTTATAGTAGTATATAATTTGAATTTGTAGAAATTTACCCAATTTATAGTAGGAAACTGGACTATTTTTTATAAAGTGTATGTATGTAAATAAGTTTGTACCTCGAAATATAGGTCTAGAACCCAATAAGGTATATATATTCATGGTCCTAAATCGATTTTATGTCAACCTATCGATATTCGTCCAACTGTCTGTAGAAAACACATTTTTTTCGCATATCATTGGGGTAAAAAAAATTGCCTGTGGGTCTCTTTTTTATCTTAAAAAACGGAATATCTGAAAACGAATATTTTTGATTTTTTTGCTGAAAATATTAGTTAATATTAGGACATTACTGAAAAATAATTTTTATGATAATCGAAATTTTTTTGGTCGGTAAAATTTATTTTTTTTTTTTTTGCGAAAACAAATTTATAAATTTTGTAGTGACCAAAAATGGTTATTTCTGATTGATTTTTATGTTATTAAACATATTATATGCATATATTAATGCTAAATTGTTCTCTTTTGTTATTATTTGTCAATAGAAATGTAATTTATTGTATTTAAAATGGTTATTTTTCATTTGCCGATTTTTTGCCGATTTTTTAAATTGAAGTGCCGATAATGCCGATTTTTTTTGGAAAATATGCCGATTTTTCATCAAAATCATCTGGCACCCCTGGTTGAAACTATGATTAATTTTTATTAAAAAATAAAAATTGTTTTATTCGACCTTTAAAATATTATATTTTGAGTAGTTTTATTCTAGATCGAGGTCATTATTTCCTTTACTAATTAAAACTATGATATTCTCATAGAATAATTTTCAAGAAAATTATTTTTCTGTTTTAAATTTATGTTTCTCATTTTTCGCAAGATTTAATCGGCACTTGTTGTGTTGGCTTATAATAATTGAAATACAATGCTCGAATTGTGAAATGAAATGTTTTAAAAAACACTTACCAGCATTGGCGTAGATATGCCTATCTGAGGGGGGGGGGGGCAAAGCACCCAAAAAAGTTGGTCCTAAATTAAATAAATACATTTACGAACTAAAGCGGATGTTGCTGCATCACATTATTAAAGATTGTTTAAGCTTTTTAGGAAATTGAGGTATAGGCTTGTGGTCAAAACAAATTTGTGAATCAATTCGCCGTGAATTTTTATAGTTTTGTGATCTCTATAATTACTCCATTTTTTAATTAGAAGTATATATCGTCACCACAAATGCAAAACAACGTAACAACACTTTTCACAATTTTACAGGAGAAGCAAAAAACGTTATTAAATGAAATATATTTGCAACATAAAAGACTTTTGTGAAGTGTTAGCTTAAAATACAGCGATAAATCCATTTCTGAAATAAAAAAATCGTTTTTGTAAATATTTTTTGAGATATGTGGGTTACGTTTTTCGTGGAATTGTGTTTTGTAAAACAAAACGACGTAACATCACAATGTCTAATAAATTGCTAATTTTTGAAAATAATACAGCCATTTATTCAGTAAGTACTGAACCGAGAGCCATGAAATTTGTAGTGGTTATAGCTAACGTATTTTCGAGCTTAAGTTTGGAAGTTGGAGTCCAGCGGTTGAACAGGGGCGGCAGCAGAACCCGCCAAAGTAGGACACCTTTTGTATACATACACTTAAAACAATTGCCTTTTTTTTTTGTTTGTTATCATATTTCTTAAAAAAATATATGCGGACAATGTGCTAGTAGCGGCCCAAAAAACGTTTTTAGTTGGTGTGGTTATCTCTTATACTTTCCGAGATAGAACCATTTTAAAATATATAATTTAAAAATTTTACCGATCAGGCTCCAGTTTTTTGCTAATAGCAAAGCGGCATTTATTCCAAATTATTTTAAACAAATTTCATTTGAAAACTATGTATATAGATTTCTGATTTAAAAAAAATAACAAACCGATATCTTGTTTTAGTCCGAAAATACATTTTTTTAAAGTTAAAAATTGAAAAAATACGATTTTTTTTGTACAAAGTAACAACATTCTTTTGACTTGAGATAAAAACTTTCGTTCAGAACATGTTGATTATTTTTACTAGTTTGAAAGCTCGTGTAGATGAGTTTAAATCAAAAATGAAATCCGAGGTGTAAATATTGCGTCCGCCAGCCTTTATTTTCCTCACAGTTAGGAAAATTACCCATTTTTTAGTTAAATTTAACTAAATTTAATGAAAATTCATTTTTCAGTGTAGGAGCATCCTTGGTACAGTTAGAGAGATGAGAAGTCGGGAGTAACGAGAAGGAGTAGAGCTGTTAGGAAAAATGTTGGGTTCTAAAAATGAATGGGGGTCAATCTTCCGTTGGTGCTTTTTTACCCCTTTACCACCACTTTTTTGCAAAACAATTGCCTAGGAGTCGCTTCTAGAGGGCTGCAATGTAACCATACATGATTTCAAAATTTAACATACATACATGACTTCAAAATTTTTGATTTTTTCCATTTGTTTTTGGTTCTTAAACATTTTAAACTGATTTAATGCCATATTCGCATTCATTAAAACTAGATACATTTTTCGTTTTTCCTATACAATTTAAGATTCTATAAAATACTTAAGAGTTCTTACAAAAGGTAAGGGTTTATCAACATATTTAAAGAATTTGCTGTAGTAAAGATCCAAAAAAATTAAAGTTTTTGATCTCACTTGGGTACAAAAAAATATTTAGAACTCGAAGGTTTCTTTATAAGAAAACGGACTCTCTGTATGATTTTTTTTTTGTTAACTTAAAAAGGGTATTCATTTCAGAAAATGTAAAAGTGGAAAAATGAAAAATGCAAGATTCCACCCTCATTGATGTGAACGGCTACGTAAAAAAAATATGATAGAAAGTTTCCAAAAATAATTAAATTATTCGATGAATGAACCAATTAACTTATAAATGACACTTTTTACTCATTTTGTTAGTTTTTTCTTGTTGTTTAATTCTTAATTTCTATTATTATAACCAAAATTATTTGTATACATATTTTTTTCTAAGAAAAATTTCAAACACATTTTCTATAAGGGCTGCCGAGGTAGAAAAAACTGACATGACAGTTGCAAATCTTAGTACTTTTTCTTTGACTAGTAATGAATGGCAACGCTTTAAATAATTGGAAAAATGTAACTTTTTACTCTGATAATTTTACACTTGGATATAGGTTGTTTAAATTGCAACTTTTAAGTGGAAAATTTTTTCATGTGTTTGTTGTAATAAAAAGTTACATTTTTACAATTTTTCGTTTTTACACCGAAAAAAAGCTGAAATACCCTTAAAGTTTTACCTCAGAGTCAAAGGGTTGTTTTTGTAAAGAAAATTTATAAGTTTTAGCATTTTTTTAAATTCTTGAAATTGGTTTGGGTTTAGGAAAAGTTTTAGGAAGAAACGATACATTTTTAAAAAAACTCTGCACATTCTTAGGAAAAACTTTCCAATCGTACTGGTAAATTCCACAGAATTTGAAACAGGATTTACAAAACCTGCGGATCTAGCTATTTTCATTTACAAAAAAAATACCCCACGGAATTACTGTTGAAAAAACGACATTTTAAAATTCAATTTCTCAAAATTAATTTTAAATAGAAGCTACATTCTTTTTTAACAAGGCCAAACAGTATTTCAATTCGATTACCAAAAATTCAAACAATTTTTAATACCACTGGAAAGTTTTGTTTACTTTTTTATTAAAAATTTCCAGCTGTAGTAAAAATAGTAAAACAGAGTAGATTGTCGTAACGTAATCGAACGGACCTATTAAATTAAAACAAAAAATATTTGGTTAAAAAAAGACAAATTAAAAAAAATTATACAATTTTGGAAAATTTTAAAATATACATTTTTTGAAAATTTTATGTAAATTTTTATCAGAAATATTTATTCAATTTTATGGTGAATGTCTTAAATATTTATGCGATTTCAATATATAAAAATATTAGGGATGTGCGATTAATCGATTAATTAATCACTTCGATTAATCGAAATCCTGATTATTCAATTAATCGATTAATCATACTTTTTGATTAATCAGAACTATGATTAATCAACTAATTTGAATTTTGATTAATCGAAAACGAATAATTTTATTCAATTTTTAAAAAATGTTGGCAAAACAAAATCAAGACAAACAAAACAAAAAATATTAAAAAATGAAATCAAAATTTATAAATTAATAAACAGAGCGAAATTTAATATGCCAAAACCCAACAAAATATTCAAGCAAATTTTCCAAAATTAATGACGAAAGTTCATACTTATATCTACATATAATGGAAGACTGGAGATTCTGTGAATAATATGCCTCTAACTATGCTCAAATCTAGAAATGCATTTACATATCGTCGGTGTGCCAACCATAATCGCTATGTGTATTACAACATTTTTTGAAGAGACTTGAATAACAGCTATATTTGGTACTTTTGCGCTGCTTTTTATAATTCAAATTAATGGAAATAGAAAATGTGCAATATTTTTTTAAGGTCAAAATAAAGCTGATTTGTAAGCCTCTTCAAAACATTTAAAAAAAACAGCGGTTCTGGTTGGCGCACCGACGATATGTACATATGTGTGTAAGACGCCCAATAACATGCATCCATGTCCCATCCCTCTAGAAATGCTTCTCTCTGCCAGCACTTCGACGCCAATTGGTTGTATTGTATATGAGTTGGAGATCATTAACAATACAACAAAATTAATTTTCTACACGGGCTCAATAAAAATGGTCCTCTGTCAGCACTTCGACGCCATTTGGCGTTGAATTGTGCATGACCCGGAGATCATGTGCAATACAACAAAATGAATAATTTTTTTTTAATTTAAAATGATTTGGAGGCACATCCATTTTTTTAGATTATGTTATTTTGCAATGTGAAGAGACCGTGAAAATATCCGCATTGTAAGCTGAAAAGAACGCCTAAAAGTCTATTCGACTAAAATTTAATAAATTTTCTGAAAAATTTTCAATAGTCATAGAATTTGAAATATAAAAACAAAACAAAATAAAATAAAAACAAAACAAAATATTCAATTATTCAAATTTTGAATATTCAACTTCCTGATTAATCAATTAATCATGAATTTTGATTAATCAAAATTTAAATTATTTGATTAATCATAGTTCTGATTAATCAGAAAGTATGATTAATCGATTAATTGATTAATCAGGATTTCGATTAATCGAAGTGATTATTTAATCGATTAATCGCACATCCCTAAAAAATATATTAATATTTGCCCGTTTACATATAAATTGTGTGTGTAACACTGCTGTTACGTTGTTTTGGTTTATGAAATGCATGCACTTGCTGATACGTTTTTTTGTTTATTGTTAATAAATTTGCAATTTTTGAACTTAGACTTCCAAAATTTTCCAGAGACATGTAGTTTAGTCAAATGCATCATAATCAATCAAAAACTCGATTTTGATTTTTTTGTAGTTACGTTGTTTTGCATTTAAGGTGACGATATTTTAGATTGTCAATGAAATTAATTTTTCTATTACGTAAGGTTCTTAAGATATTCGCGTTTTAATATTGAAATATTTCGGTCTCCTCTGTAACGTATTCTTAAGTTGCAAAATCTTTATTCCAAATCTGGCATCCAAATTTTTCTATCGCGTACTGTTTTTGAAATATTGTCGTTTGAAAAACTCAAATTCTACTGTTACGCACTTATATATATTATAAATCACACTAAAATTTTCAAACGCGAATATCTCAAAAATAGAACATGCTTGAAAATTGTGGATTGCAGTTTTGGAATCAGGAGGTCCATTTTATATGAAATCAAGTCCTATTTCGTGGAAGCAACGTAAGAATATGTGACAGTGGACCCCTAAAAGTGCTTTTTAACTTTTTAACAGTGAATATCTCAAAAACGGTACGTGCTAGAAAAATTTGGACGGTAGATTTGGAAGCAGGAGACCAAAATCTATAAGGACCAGTTAGAAATTTCACTGGGAGGTTTTTGCTGTCGAACAATGTTTTTTGTGTAAATATTACAAAAAAATACTCTTTCAATCAATCTTACAAAAATAAGTGAAAAAAGAACTTCTAATTTAGAAGTTCTAAATCCTCAAATAAAAATGACATAATCAAACCCAAAATGCCAAGAAATATGTACTTCTAAAGAAGTGATGAAAAAAGTGCTTCCAAAAGGTCAAGTTATATTAACATCCGGATCACTACTTCAGAAGTTGTGATAAAAACATTAGTGATATATGTTATACTTAAGTGTCAATCTTTCGCCACTGAAAAGTGGCGATATAAACATACTTTGTGTGTCACGCCCATATTAAATTCATCAATGTTTCAGTTGAAGAAGAAGTACATCTGGTTCATAAGTTGTGGTGAATTTTGTAGTGAATGGTAAGCTCTTTTTTTGCTGGGAAAATAAAAACAAAATGGACACAGAACAAAGACTTTTTTTTATACATCTCATTCTTGAACACTTTAAAACAGCAAGTGTGAAACCCATATTAGGCCTCTGTTCTGTCTTTCACATGAAAATTTCCGAATTGCATGAAATCAAGTTTAGTGTTTTGTTGATCACGTTTTCATTCGAAGTTGAAATCGAATAATAAAATTTTAAAAAATGTTGTTTTTTTATTTTTAGTACCAAAAGGTACATAAAAATAAAATGTATTTATTCGGCCTTTATATATGTATATATATTCGATTAGAGTTTTATTCTAGTTCGAGGCCCAAAAATATTTCTATATATGATATTGTCATAATAGAGTATTTTTAATTTATTGCTTTAAAAAAGTTACTCATCTCATAGTATGTCTGTACTGATCAGTTTCATCCCCACTAAGGAATCTTCAGCAGACTTTAGAGAATCATCGTTGGTCAATCAAACATCAAACCAGACATAATATTTGATATATTTCACAAGTTATTTGAGAAATACTATTATGAAGGTCCGAAATCAGTTTTTCAACAAAAATAACTCTTTTAAAGCAAAAATTGTATATACTAAATCACCACCGGTACTGTTGTTATTGTAAAATAACAGCAACACATATATTAATAATTACCGGTGGTGATTTAGTATATACAATTTTTGCTTTAAAAGAGTTATTTTTGTTGGAAAACTGATTTCGGACCTTCATAATAGTATTTCTCAAATAACTTGTGAAATATATCAAATATTATGTCTGGTTTGATGTTTGATTGACCAACGATGATTCTCTAAAGTCTGCTGAAGATTCCTTAGTGGGGATGAAACTGATCAGTACAGACATACTATGAGATGAGTAACTTTTTTAAAGCAATAAATTAAAAATACTCTATTATGACAATATCATATATAGAAATATTTTTGGGCCTCGAACTAGAATAAAACTCTAATCGAATATATATAATTTTAAAAAATTATAATAAAAAAAGTGCATTCGTTTTTCTTTCGCCAAATTTTATTTATGTGAGACAAAACGGAAAGGAAATTCGGATGTGAAATCTAGCACACCAAAAAAGTTCGGAAATTTTCATTTTCACATTTTTTATGTGAATTACTTTTTTTGGAACAGCAACCTTAACCCGATTTTAATAACGATAAAGTGTACAGATCTGATTGTTGTATAATGTTGAAAGTTATCTGAATCTACCCAGCAAAAAAAGAGCTTACCATTCACTACAAAATTCACCACAACCTATGAACCAGATGTACTTCTTCTTCAACTGAAATTTATGAATTTAATATGGGCGTGACACACAAAGTATGTTCTTTTTTTCGCCACTTTTCAGTGGCAAAAGATTGACACTTAAGTATAACATACATATATCACTAGTGTTTATTATGTACATATATATTAAAATTTTTTATCACAACTTCTGAAGTAGTGATCCGGATGTTAATATAACTTGACTTTTTGGAAGCGCTTTTTTCATCACTTCTTTAGAAGTACATATTTCTTGGCATTTTGGGTGTGATTATGTCATTTTTATTTGGTGATTTAGAACCTCTAAATTAGAAGTTCTTTTTTCACTTATTTTTGTTAGATTGATTGAAAGAGTATTTTTTTGTAATATTTACACTAAAAACACTGTTCGACAGCAAAAACCTCCCAGTGATATTTCTAACTGGTCCTTGTAGATTTTGGTCTCCTGCTTCCAAATCTACCGTCCAAATTTTTTAGCAAGTACCGTTTTTGAGATATTCGCTGTTAAAAAGTAAAAAAAAAATAAACAATATTTTAGCACTTTTAGGGGTCCACTGTTACTTATTCTTACGTTGCTTCCACCAAATAGGACTTGATTTCATATAAAATGGACCTTCTGATTCCAAAACTGCAATCCTAATTTTTCAAGCATGTTCTGTTTTTGAGATATTCGCGTTTGAAAATTTTAGTGTGATTTATAAAGAATACAAGTGCGCAACAGTGAAGTTTGAGTTTTTCAAACGCCAATATTTCAAAAACAGTACGCGATAGAAAAATTTGGATACCAGATTTGGAATAAAGATGTCTTATTTTAACTAAATCGAGTACTATTGTGTTTGAGCAACTTAAGAATACGTTACAGAGGAGACCCAAATATTTCAATATTCAAACGCGAATATCTTAAAAACCTTACGTGATAGAAAAATTAATTTCATTAATAACACTGTGCAACAAGAAAAATGAGCCTCAATGGCTTCAACGCCATATGAAAGTTGACCATCAAGTGGACAAAATCACCAAAGGGTTTTGCAAAGTCAGTTCGGATTTCTTTTTTATAGCCCACTGAAGTTTTAATTTTTTTGTCAAAGGCGTTTGGAAAACGCCAAAAATACTATAATAAAAACACATCTGAGCTTCAAAAAATGATTTGATGTCTTCAGTGAAATTTTATGGCGGTTCTTTTCTTAGAACATTTTAACCCTCTAACTGCCATTTTAAGGGGTCATTTTAGTCCTTTTTCTAAACCTAAACACAGAAGTCTAATAAAACGTCCATTTAGAGGGTTAAAATGTTCTACAAATATTTTTCTCATAAAATTTCACTAGGGGTTGTCAAATGTTCAAAGTTTGTGCGACATGCGCAAAGTGCCTAAAAAGAGTCAAGTATAAATAACACTGCGGAACACTAAAAAATAAACAAGAGTTACGATCATCATTTCTATATATTTCGGACATGCTGATTCGAATGGCGTACTCCGTTTTTCGATGTATGGTACAGTTTTCTTGCAAAATGTCGTTAAAGATTTGCTGATTTCGAGCCAGTTTTTTAACAAAAAAATTTGCAAAGTAAATGGTTTATAAATTTTATCACATGGAAAACAAAGATATGACTTGTAGCAACATTTTTTATGCAAATTTGGTTTAAAGCTTTTCAATTTAACCCCTTAAATTCGCGAATTTCTTCATTTTTTAAGGTTTTCGCGAAATTAACAGCCAAATTGGTCTTTGATAAAAAACTTGCTTTTAATGAATCAAAAATGCATCCCTAACAATACGAATAGTGGACAAAAAACAGCTATGTTATATGGACCATCATGATGAAAATCGCGAAAAATCGTTTTTTTGTATATGCCAGCATCACTTTACGAGATGATTTAAGGTTCCATCTTTTAGTATATAATGTAGGAACCTTAAACAACTAACTTACCAAAAATTCGGTCAAAAAAGTTTTCATTTGCAAAAGTTATCTTAACAAAAACTATTATTTCAGTGTTTGCGATACAATAATTATAGTTTTTGTTAAGATAACTTTTGAAAATGAAAACTTTTTTGGACAAATTTTAGGTCAGTTCATTGTTTAAGGTTCCCACATTATATACTAAAAGATGAAGCCTCAAATCATCTCCTAAAGTGATGCTGCCATATACAAAAAAACGGTTTTTCGCGATTTTCATCATGATGGTCCATATAACATAGATGTTTTTTGTCCACTATTTGTAGTGTCATGTTCGCCTTTATGATCCACAAAATGCAAGTTTTTTATCAGAGACCAATTTAGCGGTTAATATCGCGAAAACATAAAAAATGAAGAAATCCGCGAATTTAAGGGCTTAAGATGAAAAGCTTTAAACCAAATATATATTAGAAATATTGCTACAAGTTATATCTTTGTTTTCCATGCCATAAAATTTAAAAATCATTAGCTTTAGAATTTTTTTTGTTAATAAAGCAGCTGAAAATTAGCCAATCTTTAATGACATTTTACAAGAAAACTGTACCATACATCGAAAAACGGAGTACGCCATTCGATTCAGCATGTCCGAAATATATTAAAATGATAGTCGTACCTCTTGTTTTCTAAAATAGTGGTTAGTTTTGTCACGCAGTGTAATCAATGTTTGTTATTTTTTTTTACCAAAGCACTGTTAAAAAATATCGACAAAAAACAGTGCAAATATACTTTTTAGCTAAAAATTATGTTCTGATGTGTTTTATAAAATTTTATGATGATTCTTTTCTTTGACCAAATTAACCCTCTAGCTCCCGTTTTAAAGGGTCATTTTTGTCCTTTTTTTAAAAGAAATACAAAAAAAGTCTATAAAACAAGCAGTTAGAGGGTTAAAATGTTTTACAAATATTTTACTTGGGCACGTCTAAGACAGAAAGTGCGTCCAGCATATAGAAAATGCTTAAAATTTTAAAGTATTCAAATTTTTTTTGTATATTTTTTTTTGGGCCGAAATATAAAAAAAATAAGTAAAAAAGTTTAATTCGTCTTTGTCGAATGTATTGATACCCTCCACAATGTAAAAAAAATTATTTGCAAAAAAAAACAAACAAATAAAAATTAAAACAAAAAAAAATATGCGCGAAAAAAATTTTTTGGTAAAAAAAAAAATTACGAAAATGTTTTCTTTGTAAAAAAAATATGTTTGTACTTGTTTAAATTCCATTCGGTGATCAATTTTGTTCACATGTGTCAACCAGCAGCCGAATTAAAGCATTTTGTGTTTTAAGGTTATGTTGAATGTACCACAATTTTCGAGGTGTTCTTACATTTTCGTTCATAACTTTTGAACCGCTGAACCGATTTCGCTCAAATGCAATACCAATCTACTTAGGGCAACAAGAAGTAAATATGCTAAGTCTTAAGTCTGTTTAATACTTTGGCCGTGATCAACATTTCAGATATCGCGTGATGCCGTTCTAACGGAAATTTGATGGTGAAGCAAAAATATATTTGAGGACGAAGAATAATTAGGTGGGGAAAAGACCTAAGCTTTCTTTTGAGTCAAAAAAAAAGGGCCCGACATAACCTAAAAACACAAAATGCTTTAATTCGGCTGCTGGTTGACACATATGAACAGAATTGATGGTATTTACACTAGTACAAACATATTTACAAAAAAAAAAAAAAAATCGTTAAAGTTTTTTTCTACCAAAACATTTTTTTTTTTAATTTTTTTTTTTTTTGTTTTTTTTTTTGCAAATAATGCCGAAGCTTAAAATACCCTCAACAATGTTAGCCCAAGTAAAGAACTTTTGTATGGCACCCTGAAAAACAGAAAATGGCTCCAACTTGAAAAATATAACCTCATAATGAAATATGAAATTTAGCGCCAATTTAATGTGAAGAAATGCAAACATTGCGAAAATCAGAGTTTATGCAGTATTGTACTGCATACACTGCAGTAACAATATTGCGAAAATCTGAGTTCATGCAGGATTGTTAATAGAAAATCGAAATATCTAAAGATGAGATACACCAGTTCTATTTGAAAAATGTATAGTTTAGGAAATATATACAAAAAATTGGCTAGGGTTAACAAGCTATTTTTTTGGAACCGAAATATCTTTTTAGGACCTGGATAAAATATTAGCTTGAGGATTTTTTTTTCATTGCTTAAAAAGAGTTTAATATTTTTTTAGACCAAAACTTCTTTCAGCAGAACTGTAATTTCAATAAAAAATGAAACATCAATACACAAAAAAAGTAAAAGTACAAAAAGAAGAGAAATTTCGGTTAATCGGTTAATCGACACAAATTAATCGGTTTATTTGTTATTTGAAAATTGGCAATTTTAAATTATTCGAACAGTTAATCGACTTTAAAATTTTTAAGCATTTTTTATATGCTGGACGAACTTTCTGTCTTAAACGTGCCCAAGTAAAATTTAATAAAGAAAATATATCGAGGGCCTATATTCAAAACCCTCTATCTTAAAAAACACAACTTTTCAGGATTGCCAAAAAACTGTTTATTTCGCGTATTGTTAGAGTAATTAAAATTCGATATTCTACAATATTTTTTTAAATCAACTACTGAATCTCACATATAATTCGTTTTTAAAATTTTGCACTATTGGGGATTTTAGAGGACAGATAGAGGGTTTTGTTTCTCAAAAATATTAACTACATGAATGAAAATTATCAGATAGAGGGTTTTGCATTTTAATAAAAATGAATTATGATTTCATTTACGACATCGGTAAATTTTTAACGTGATTTATTAATGATAACGGCTTATAAAAAATTCCAAAATCGCGGTTTTGGTCCACAGGTGCTAATTTTTGAGACTATTTTTCAAAAAAATCAAACAAGAATTTGGAGAAAAAATTAGCATCAGTGGACCAAAATCTTGATTCTGGAATTTTGTTGACAATTCATGTTTAGCATGCAAAAATTGGTATGAAAACATGTAATGCATGATGAAATTATTCCAAAAAATATTTATAAATTAATTATTTGAAAATTAATTATTTGTATTTAGAAAAATTAATTGTGTAAGAGATAGAGAAAACCAAAAATGCAAATAAAATAGCAAAAAAAAATATTTTTGTTCTGAATTTTACACCATAGATGAGGGCAGTTTTACTGAATATTTTTCCATCAAAAAGTCATTTTCGTGAAAATGAAAGATAGAGGGTTTTGAATATAGGCCCTCGATATGTTAAACATTTTACCTCTCTAACTGCCTTTTTTATAGACCTTTTTTGTATATTTTTTAAAAAAGGACAAAAATGACCCTTTAAAACGGGAGCTAGAGGGTTAATTTGGTCAAAGAAAAGAATCATCATAATATTTTATAAAACACATCAGAACATCATTTTTAGCTCAAAAGTATATTTGCACTGTTTTTTGTCGATATTTTTTAACACTGCTTTGGTAAAAAAAAATAACAAAAATTGATTATACATGACCCTTTTTAAGCACTTTGCGCATGTCGCACAAACTTTGAACATTTGACAACCCCTAGTGAAATTTTATGAGAAAAATATTTGTAGAACATTTTAACCCTCTAAATGGACGTTTTAATAGACTTCTGTGTTTGGGTTTTGAAAAAGGACTAAAAGAAGACATCAAATCATTTTTTGAAGCTCAGATGTGTTTTTATTATAGTATTTTTGGCGTTTTCCAAACGCCTTTGACAAAAAACTTCAGTGGTCTATAAAAAAGAAATCCGAACTGACTTTGCAAAACCCTTTGGTGATTTTGTCCACTTGATGGTCTACTTTCATATGGCGTTGAAGGCATTGAGGCTCAATGCGATGACCCAAAATTTGTTGCACAGTGTAATCAAACTTATATACTTCGAATTAAAAAAGAAGTAATTATAAAGATCACAAAACTATAAAAATTCACGGCGAATCGATTCACCAGTTTGTTCTGACCACAAGCCTAAACCTTAATTTTCTAAAAAGCTTAAACAATCTTTAATAATGTGATGCACCAATTAATTTAGGACCAACTTTTTTCGATATAAGATATAGAATGGTAGTTAAACGTCAAATTGCTTGTATGAAATTTGAAAAATTTAACTTCAAAATCATTAAGTAAAGAACTGTTAAAAGATGTTTTTATTGTTATTTTGTAGCATTTTGGAAGTGATTTTAAAAGTACTTCCTACGAAATATGAAGTTCGGCACCTATCGCTACTTTGTATGTAGTGAAACCACTAATAACAGCCGTATTCAAAACGAAAAGTTGGCATGAATTTAACAAGTGTTTTATTCATAACAAATTTTAAAACCCTTGCTAACAAGAAAACAAAATGTTGTTAAATCTTGACTAAAGTTCTCTCAATTAATGTTCTCAATTGAGTAACGTTCTCTCATGATGTTTTCACAATGCAGCAGCAACACTGTTGCCAAGTTGGAGGTTTTCCCGCTAAATCTAGCGCTTTTTGTTTGGATTTAGCGGGGAAAAATTGATTTAAGCGGGAACGGTGCTTTAGCGGGAAAATCTAGCTCTTTTTATTTGGATTTAGTGAGTCAAATTTAGAGGTTTTTTTCCAAGTTTTCTTTTTTTTTCAATCGAAAAAGCCAAGTTTGTCGAATTTTAGCGCTTTTTTTGTAATTTAGCGGGAAAATTTTGTATTTTCCCGCTAAAATTTTTTCGACCGTTTCTTGCGCGTTTTTAATGAAAATTAAATTTTCGTAAAAAAAATAATTTGGAGGTTTTTTTTTAAATTTTTCTTTTTTGTTTAACAAAAACGCCAAGTTTTGCGGTTTTTAGCGCTTTTTTTTGTAATTTAGCGGGAAAATTTTAAATTTTCCCCGCTAAATTAATTTTTGGCGGTTTCTAGCGCTTTTTTCGTGAAATTTAGAGGTTTTTGGTTAAAAATAGTTGGCAACAGTGAGCAGCAAGCAGAAGACAGCAATAACAATAAAAATTACTGTATTAACCAGGGATGCCAACTTAGTGCTTTTCGCGCTAGATCTAGTGCTTTTTCATGTGTCAAAACGCGAAAATTTTTGACCTAGTGCCAAATTAAAAAAACGCACTAACTTGGTGCTTTTAAAATTTTCAGTTGGTGCTTTTAGTGCTTTTTAAAATTAATTTTTATAGCCTCCAAACAAAGTATGGCGCATCGGAAACATTAGTCGGATACTTCACAAAGTATATATTTTATTGATTTTGATCGATTCAAAGACATTTCTGAATGTCCGTCTATGGAACGAATTTATTATTATGGTCAATAACCATTGGTCGTATTAAGTTCGGGAAAAAGGGAAAAATCGGACTAAGGGGAAAATGTTTTCCCTTGAAGAACTAAACCAACCTCTAAAAAAATGCCATTATTTGTAGGTTTTTTTTTTGTATTTTGGTTTAATAGGCTTGTTTTTTTTGCAGACTAGATTAAGATTAGGATTAACTCTATTTAGTTAAAAAATGGGTCAAATCAAGTCCAGAATTTGTATTTATAATTTTTTTTCTGAACTTGCATACAATTAGTAAATATAAACTGGAAAAAAATTTAAGCGTTGTTCAAAATCTAAAATGGTATAAATAAATCTGAGTTAATCCTAGGATTTAAGTAAATTTATTTTTCATTCTTTACATTTTGGACAAAGCTTAATTTGTTTTACTATTTAAATTTACTTATTGTATGTCATTTCAGAAAAAATAATAAAAAAAAAATTTTGGACTTGATTTGACCCATTTTTTAACTAAATAGAGTTAATCCTAATCTTCATCCGGTCTGCAAAAAACAAGGCTAATATTTGAATTCTGTTCTGGGTGAAGTTCAAAGACTAAATTTAGCTTTTGAAGCGGAAAATGCAGACCATGTAAAATTGTACAACGATTTATATCGGTTGCTCAAAAGTTTAACACAAACAAACTTATCAAAAATTTTCTTTTTAATAAAAATATTATTTTTTTATCTATTTAAAAAACAGTGCAGTGCTTTTTTACCCTTTTTTCCAAGCAAAAATACGCGTTTTTACCCGTTTATAAAATTTTTGTGCGCGTTTTGCTCTCAAATAGTTGGCATCTCTGGTATTAACTTATAATTGTAATTATAAGGGGTATTTTTTGTATATGCAGCTTGGTGCATTCTATTTTCATATAAAGAAATACAAAATACGGCATTTATTTGTAATTATAATTAAATACAGTACTTTTAATATTTGTTGCCTACTATCTGCTGCTTGCTGTTGCATTGTGACGTAAATAAAAGCAATTAATTTTCAAAAACAGGGTTGTTCTTAGCCAACAGATTTTAAAAATCATTATGAATAAACTCTATGCTAACATTTTGCTAAGGAAAAAACACATTCTAGTAAGCAGTTCGTTGTCTGCGATGTATAAGCAACTGCTAACTTTTGCTTATGAATACCGCTGTAAAATTCTTTTTGAACCACTTCGTTTATTTTTTGCTGGGTAATGTTTTTTTTCAGTAGTAACAACGTCCCAGAAATTATATTGCAGAAAATTATATAAATCTACACATTCAATTTAAACTCAAATTTTGCAGAGGTAAAATCTATGCCTATAACGAAAGAGTTTTTCAGTTCTAAACATTTATGGGAAAAGGTTCTCAACTGCTAAAAAATTCTGAGAATCAAAATTAAAAACAAATAATTTTTAAACTGCTTTTGGAAGGAATTTTTTTTAAGCACCACAACTCAAAACTTGAATTCACATTTTTTAAAAAGTCTTAGAAAAAGGTCCTGATTTTTATTTTAAAAAAAGTTTTTTGATATAAAAAAAATCCTGGGGACTTAAGACCCCCCCCCCCCCCAGAAAAATGCTCTTCCTACACCAAAGCTTACCAGTCGGTTAATTTTAAATAACGATTTTTGGCTTTTTATCATCAGCCTACTAGTTAATTTTCAGTAATCAGATAATTTTTCTACCGGCCAGAAAAAAATCTTTCCGAATTGTTAGAGCAACCCAGTATTTTGTTACAACAAGAAAACTATTATTGACCCAATGTGGATGGGAATAATTAAAAAGTAATGCTTGATCAAAAACATAATTTCTAAAATATATACCTTTTTGAATTTTAATGTTTATACTGCCACAACTCCATTTTAGTAGTTTTGAGATATTATTTTGCTCCCGGCGTTGCCCGGGTTGAAAAAAATATTATATAATGAATGACAGTTTGTAATGCCATATGGTTCCATCCTCGGTTAGCACTACATCTGGTGAAATTTCAATTTCGCATCATTTTACAACACCTTTCCAAACGCGCGCTGATATGGCTCATTGTTCCCGCAATTTACGTCCCTTCGTTCGATCGCACGCTGATATGGCCCCGCATTGGTTAGTCAGTAAAAGTAGGCTCAGCCGTTTTTGCGTGATTGCGCAACTGGCAAAAATAGTTTTTAAATAACGAAAGGGGCGCAGCATTTTACAACGCCTTTGTCCAATCACGTGCTAATATGGCATATTGTTCCCGCCTCGGTTAGTACTATATGTGGTGAAAGTTTTGTTAAAATCAGTTTAGACGCTGAGGCATAATTACGGAACAGACAAAAAAATACTTTCAGTGTGGTGCAAAGGGGCATGGCAACTTCACCCCGTGGTCGGAACGCGCTCTATGATGGTTTATAGGTCCCACTTTAGAAGTACTATATGTGGTGAAATTCCATTAAAATCGGTTAAGCCGTTCAAGCATGATTATGGAACTGGCAGAAATAACTTCCAATGTAATACAAAAGAGCGTGGGATTTTACTTTAATTTGTCAAAGCACACTCTTTTATGGCCTATAGTTCCCGTCTCGGTAAGTACTATCTGTGTGGGAAATTTCCTCAAAATCAGTTTAGCCGAATAAGCGTGATTGCGAAAAAGGCGAAAAGAACGCGCAATAAATTTAACAAGGCGTGTCATTTTATGCCCCTTTATCCGATCGCTCATTTTATGTCCTATAGTTCCCGCATCGTTTAGTACTATATGTTGCGAAAATTTCATGTTAATTGGTTCAGCCGTTGATGCGTCATTGCGGAACTGACAGAAACAACTTTTAGTATAGTACAACTAACGCATCTTTGTCCAAACGCGCTTTATTATGGCATTTAAAGTGATGGATTTTAACTTGGTTATAAAAATACTTTAATTTTATTTTACTTTATAAATTTAGTTATCTTTGATTTTCTGAATAATTAATTGGTCATTGTTTTATTTTTTAAAAAAATAATTTGGAATTTATAAAATATTCAATAAATTGAATTGGTGTTCTTTTAAATATAAATACTGGTTTCCCAAACATTATAAATTGGCGACGAGGATGGGATAACAAAGCATTGCACAGCTATGCCAGTTGTTAGAATCGCAACAACAATTTTTTGACCGTTTTCTTAGAGGAAACACCGCAGAGGCATCTTCAAGCAAGAAGAATGTTCCGGTTTTCCCTAAATTCAACATGGAGACACAGAATTTTAAAACATATGCTGCTCAACTTAAAGAACATTTTAAGGCTTATGGAGTCACAGAAAGTGGTCAAAAGCGTTCCTTTTTCATTTCATGGATGGGAGCTGAATTATATGAGTTGGTTGGTAAGCTGTTTGGAAATGAGAGTTTGGAATTAAAGACGTTTGAAGAAATAATTCAAAAGTTGGATGAATATTTCGCCTCAAAAATTGATATTTTAGCTGCGCGCTATAAATTTCATAATCGAAAGATGAATGAAGGTGAGTCTTATGCAAATTGGATTGTGGAACTTCGAGGATTAGCACGCAATTGTGCATTCAGTTGCAAAAATGCTGCCTGTAATACCGATTTTGTCGATGAAATGATTCGCGATACGATTATACTATATTCTCCACATGAAGCTGTAAGAACATCTGCACTTCAACGACAAAATCCAACGTTAGCTGAAATTATTTCAATTGCTGAAACTTACGAATCAGCCCAGAAGTCACTTTCAACATTAAAAGGTATTTCATCAAATGAAGTTCATTATGTGAAGCCACACAACAAATCAAAACGTCAAGATACTCATCAACGTCAAAATAATAATAATCGTCAAGGTAATAATCAACAACAAAACAAAGGGAATTTTTATAATCATCAACAACAAAGAAAACAATTGCCGTCCTGTTCGGGATGTTTCAAACACCACCGTAAGGAAAACTGCAAATTCCGTTCAGCCAAATGTAATAAATGTGGTAAAATGGGTCACATATCACCGGTATGTATTAATAAATCAATTAATGTAGTAGATAATTCCGAACAAGAAGATATTCAATCAATATCCGAACATTGTTATCACATTCGGGAAATGGTAACACGTAAAAATAAGAAAATATTTCTAAATGTTCAAGTAAATGAACATGATATTCAATTCCAGTTTGATACTGGAGCTTCTTGCTCGATGATTGATTTGAAATCGTATAAACTTTTTGATAAACTACCATTACGGAAATCGAATACCGTATTAAAAGGATATGGTAATAAACAAATACCTGTTCTTGGTGTCCTAAACGTTAGTGTCACTTTAGATAATCAGACAAAAGATCTGAAACTATTAGTAGCAAACACTTATAATGGTAGTAATATTTTTGGAATGGACTGGTGTGATGCTTTTCATTGTTTGAATGAAAATATTTTTGAAATTAATACTTCAAAAGTATTAGACGTGAACGATATTTGTCATAAATATTCTTCACTATTTTCGGATAGTTTGGGTAGTTGTAACTCTTTTGAAGCTCACTTATACCTTAAGGAAAATGCCATTCCTAAATTTTATAAAACCAGGCCAATACCATTTGCTCTTCAAAAACCATTTGAGGATGAGGCTAAAAGATTGGAAGAACTTGGTATATGGAAACCAGTAACATACAGCTCTTGGGCATCTCCCATTGTGATAGCACCAAAACCAAACGGTAAAATACGAGTTTGTGCTGATTTTAAACAAACGTTAAATCCCTAAATAGATATGGAACAATATCCGATTCCTAGATTTCAGAATCTTCTTTACAAATTACAAGGCGGTATTACGTTTTCCAAAATAGACCTTTCGGATGCATATTTTCAAATACAGATGGACGAAGAATCAAAAAAGTTATTAGTCGTAAATACACCTTTGGGTCTTTTCCAATACCAAAGGTTGCCATTTGGAGTGTCTAGTGCACCAGCTATCTTTCAGCGGTTTTTAGAACAACTTATTTCTGACATTCCATGTTGTGTAAATTATCTGGATGACATTGTTGTCACCGGAAAAACAAATGAGGAACATATGCAAAATTTGGAAAAATTGCTTGTTAAATTAGAAAATGCAGGTCTTCGTTGCAATAAAGCAAAATGTAGTTTTATGCAGGAGAAAATTGAATACTTAGGCAATATTATTAGTAGAAATGGTATAGAACCGTCCTATTCACGAATAAAAGCTATTCAAGAATTACAAAGGCCAAAGAATCTTCAAGATGTGCAAGCTTTTCTCGGAAAAGTAACGTACTATATGAAATTTATTAAGAATTTTTCTACTGTGGCTGAACCGTTAAATGAATTACGTAGAAAAGACGTTAAATTTGTATGGGGTAACCGTCAAGAAAATGCTTTTAAACAATTAAAACAACAACTTATAGACGTTACTACTCTTTCACACTTTGATGAAAATCTTCCATTAGTCCTAGCCACAGATGCGTCATCATTCGGTATAGGAGCTGTTATTTCTCATATATACCCCGATGGCTCAGAAAAGCCTATTGCCCATGCATCTAAAACTCTTAATTCCCATCAGAAAAATTATAGCCAGATCGAAAAAGAGGCTTTAGCGATTATTTATGGAATTAAAAAGTTTCATGACTATTTATATGGAAGAAGATTTACATTAATAACTGACCATAAACCATTAGAGTCAATTTTCAGCCCAAATAAAGGCATTCCTGTACATTCCGCACATCGTTTGCAAAGATGGGCATTATTTCTTTCAAGTTATACTTTTGATATAAAATATAAAGCTACGAAATTACATACAAATGCGGATGGCCTATCGAGATTGCCTTGTGCCTCTGATGAAAGTTTTGATAAAGAAATCGAAGCTTTAGAAATAAATTTTGCAGAAGAGGTTTCTTCTTTTCCGATAAATGCGGAGGAAATTGCCAAATGTACCACAAAAGATAAAATTTTAGATAAAGTTAGCAAATTTATTCGAAATGGTTGGCCAAATAAAATTGATGGTAATTGTAAGCCCTATTTCGCCAGACGTGAGAATTTAACAACATTTAATGGAGTCATTATACTTCAAACGGACTATAATCGCGTAGTTATTCCAAACTGCTATCGTAAACGGGTATTGGAGCTGCTTCATGAAGGCCACTGGGGAATTGTAAAAACAGAGCAGTTAGCCCGTCGTTATGTGTGGTGGCCTAATATGGATAAAGACATAGAAAATTTAGTATCAAGTTGCACTGCATGTTCACTGGAAAGCTCAATGCCGAAAAAAGAGTTTAGTTCTTGGCAAGAACCTACTCAGCCATGGCAGCGAATACACATTGATTTTGCGGGACCATTTCATAATTCATATTGGTTTATTTGTGTCGACTCGTATTCTCACTTTCCTTATGTCGTTAAAATGAATTCAACAACTATAGATGCAACAATTTCTGTATTAAGGAAAATTTTTTCAATTGAGGGTTTGCCAGACGTTATCGTTTCTGATAATGGACCCCAATTAGTGGCGGAAAATTTTAAGAAATTTTGTAGAGCAAACAACATTCAACATCTGACCATAGCACCTTTTCACCCAGCTTCAAATGGTCAAGCTGAACGATTTGTTAGAACGTTTAAAACGTCATTTAAAAAACAAATAAATGCGGGGAAAAATATAGAAAATTCAGTCTTAACTTATTTATCTACCTATAGAACCACTCCAATTAGAGATGGGAAGTCACCAGCTGAATTGTTGCATGGACGACAACCAAAAATAATGTTAAGCAATTTACATCCAAGTACAATAACAAAGTCTCAACCAGGTGACTCAAAATTTGAAATTGACGAAACGGTAATTATCCGTAACTTCTCCAGAGGTCAAAGATGGATACAAGCCAAAGTTTTCAAGAAACTTGGAAAAATGGTATACTTACTGAAGAATGGGGAAAATAAAATTTTTAAAAGACATCAAAATCAAATTCGCAAAATATCAGCAAATCAAACTTCTCAAGTTAACAATCAAGATCGTAATAGTGGAAACGAATTTAATGAAGCAGAAGGTTTGTTATCAGCGGTTATCCAATCTTCCAAAAATATTTCATCCAATACAGCGACCACCAACCAAACTCGTCAAACAGAATCAAGTATGCCAACCTTAGCCCGTAATGCAACGCCAATTGTGTCACCAACAACCTCTACGGGTTCAACATCATCAAATATATCGACGCCTACATTTATATCACTAAGTTCCCGGGATTCAATACCTTCCCGAATACCAATTGTACCCCAGATGGAATTGCGTCGTTCGAGAAGAACCAAGAGACCACCAGAGCGTAATTCGCCACCACCAGTTGCTCAGATGGAATTGCGTCGTTCGATAAGAACCAAGAGACCACCGGAGCGTTATTCACCACCACCATTTGCCAAATTGGTGCGGAGGAATTGATGGATTTTAACTTGGTTATAAAAATACTTTAATTTTATTTTACTTTATAAATTTAGTTATCTTTGATTTTCTGAATAATTAATTGGTCATTGTTTTATTTTTTAAAAAAATAATTTGGAATTTATAAAATATTCAATAAATTGAATTGGTGTTCTTTTAAATATAAATACTGGTTTCCCAAACATTATATAAAGGGTAAAATTTATATCATATATTTTAGAAGAAATGATATATCCATGTTTTAAGAACGCATGCAATAAATGTGCAGGAAAAAAAATCTTTAAAATATTCTTAAGATTTTTAAAACCGCTAAATCTTAAAACCGCCATAACTTTTGACCTCCTTGCGCGATTTAATTGACGCGAACGGATTTCTAATATTTATGCCAACTTTCATCGATGTGCCATCAAAACAAAAATCACATCTTTTTTACCTCAAAATTTAAGTCTTAGACGGAACTCCTCATATATATACTGGGCCCATATATATTCTCTATTTTAGTACACTCTAATCTGCCGAGTAAACCCTGTCACTGTTAGTCTAGCTTAAGAATTTCACTTTACCTAAATCATAGCTTTCAATATAATACCCTCTGTTCTTTTAGATAAATCTTAATATTAGTTTTTTTATTTGTAGGAGCTGAAACAGTGTTTTGAGAGTAGAGATACTGAACTGTTGCAAAAAACGATTGCTGCAATGCCTGTTGAGGAAGCAAAATATCATATGAAACGCTGTGTCGATTCTGGCTTATGGGTGCCAAATGCTGCCGACCTTGAAGCCGCCGCTGCTGCTGTTGCTTCTGACGAATCAAACTCCACAGAAACACCAGATGCAACAAACAAAACGACAACTGAAGCAAAAAAGTCTGACTCGGAAAAGGAACCTATATATACCGGTGTCAGTTCAGATGATTTAGATTGATTGCTATGAATGATGACAACATATTTAAATCATTGAAATCGCATTTGTAGCAATTAAAAAAAAAAATCCAAAAACAACAAGCAAGTCATCAAAAACAGTCAGTAGCGCTATTCAGATTCTTACTTATCAGCCTTGATATTGTGGCAAAATAACCCATCTTTAGGAATTCCTTTCAAAATATTGAAAAAGGATATTTTGCCACATTACTTGGACAAGTGTCCTATATTCGGAATTTTTCTTTTAATAATTTTTACATCTACAGCAACTGTTTCCCATTTTGTTTATTTCAATTACCATTTTTATAGCCGTAATTTCAACAAGTAGGTAACTACGGGTGTAAAATACCTAATAGATATCTTTACCTAGCCGGTAAAATAACATTGAAAATTATATTTACCTAACAGTTAATTTTACGAAATTTTACTTACACGGTAGATATCTATGCACCGATAGTTATCTGCTTGTTGAAATTACGGCTATTAGTCGTCTATTTATATTTGAATCTAGTTATTGAAATTTAATCGCTCTAATCCTTCCATTGTACATTGATTTACTTATAACAAGTCGTTTGTATGTAAATAGATTTAAGGGATTTAAAACATTCTATCTATAAAACAACCAATATGTATGTACGTTTTTGTGAAACTCTTTAACAAGAAAAAAAAATTTAATAAATTAAAAAATCATGCCTTCTTATTTGTTAAATGCGCCTTATTTTATTTCGAAATCAAACAATCATATTCACTTCGGAATAACAACTTGTTGCTGATTGTCATCCGTAAGTAACGTTGTCGGTTCTACATAGTTTGTTTATTTTCATAAAAATTTTATTTCGTGCAAATTTTGGGACGATATTTGCTAATTTGCACATGAAAGTTGGTAAGTTTATTATAATATAAAAATAAAAATAATTAATAAAAAAATAAATGGTCGTAAATGTTGTATAAAATGTACTGGCAGAGTACAATTCTGTTTGTAATTGCCAACGTTGAAACGCTGTTGGCATTTCCAATAAATCCAGTGCTCCGCCAGTACAATATTTTTTGTACGGTTGGCAGTTTCTGATTGGGTAGATTCTTATAAACAGTTAAAAAATCTAGCTATTTTATACACTCAAAAAAGTATGTCGGTAAAATCTACTACAAAAGACAGTTGTTTTGACTACATTTTGTTGTTGAAAATGCGTCCACTACACATTACGGTAAAAACAACTGAATATGTTGTTGTTTTTAACTATTGATTTTCAACTACAAAATGTAGTAAAAACTACTACAAAAGACGGTATACAGTTGTTTTTATACACTTGCCTGAAATTTTATTTAAAAATTTTTTTTCAGTCGTAGTTTGGATCGCGTTGATTAAACATCGTTTCGTGCTGGTTTTTTGTGTAATGCTGGCTACGTGACTTTTTGAATTTTTTTTGCGCTAGTTCTGCACTCTTCTCACCTTCGCATTTGGGATGGCGTCTCACAACGACTAACGGGACTTCGGTACCGCTACTCGGCCGCGTGTTTTGCTATGCTATTTGCATTTAACCACATTTTTGTGGATAATTAATACAATTTTACTACTACTGGAGGAGAAAAAACCATTAAACTCATATTACTGGAGGAGAACCATTAAACTCAAACAAAATACAACTACTGGAGGAGAATAAACCATTAAACTCAAACAATATACAACTACTGGAGGAGAATAAACCATTAAACTCAAATAATTTACAACTACTGGAGGAGGATAGATCATTAAAGCCATATATTATATGGAATGTATAATAATACTGGAGGAGATCCATTCAACTCATATAATTAGTATACATGGTTCATAGCCTCCATTGCAAAGGCAATGGATTAACTCAGGATTTATGGACCATTTGTGGGAAACCCTGGTCGTTTTTGCTTAGTCATTGACCAACATTTCAATAGAGTTAAAAAAAAAAATAAATAAAAAATAAAAAATTTTTTAAACGTTTAAGTGATTGATTTTTATTTATTTAAAAAGCAATACATTTCAGTTGGTTGTATAGAATTTCGACATGGAATTAAAATTTTTTGGTGTATTTATCTGGAATAAAAAAAACGAAATGCTTTGGCAAAATTGATTTATAAAAAAAAGAATTAATTTGCAATGTTTCAAAAAAGTATGTACCTGTTTTGTTGTGTATACAAAGAAAAGAAAGATGGCGCGCTCATAAGAAAACAAGACACTGCATACATTGTATTTTGTTTTTTTTTCGATTGGTTTTTACACACGCTTATGTGAGCGCTATATTATACACACTTGTTATCTCATTTATCCACTTATTTTCTTTCGCTCAAGAACATTTTTCCAAAAACATATTTTTTGTTATAATTAAATTTAATAAATTGTAATTTAATTTATTTAGATATTATTTATTTGGTATAAAAATAATTCCTTCCGCATCCCGCACGACCAACTCGTTCGACACATTCGTTTGCAATAAAAATTTCTAGAAAAAAACGAGTTTTTAGAAAAAAAACTAAAAACAACTACATAAATCAACTATTACTACAGTGTAGTATATTTTTTGTATTTATTTTTTGAAACTACTACAAAAAAAAGTTGTTTGAGATTTTTTCACACAAAAACGACCGAAATTGTAGTTAAAAACAACAGCTACTACTTACTACACAAACAACCGTCATGTAGTAACTGCAATAATTTTCTGAGTGTATCAGCAATCATTTCAGTTGATGGACAGTAAACGCATCTAACATTTCCTTTATCAATGTGATCTTTTACAAAGTGAACCTTAGTATCGATGTGCTTTGTTCTGCTACTCAACTTCTGCTCTTTTATCATATGCAAGCAACTCTGATTATCCTCGTATACTACTATTGGATTGTGTTGTTCAAAATTCATATCGCTTAATAGCTGTTTAATCCAAATAGCTTCCTTGCAGGCTTCTGATAGCGAAATAAATTCGGCTTCAGTTGATGATAGGGCAACGATTGTTTGTTTTCTACAAGACCAACTAATTGTACCTCCATTTATCTGAAATACAAAACCAGAATTAGACTTTCTATCTACCCTATCTTCTGCCCAATTTGCGTCTGCATATCCGACTAACTCATTTGACTTAACATGGTTGTGGCTTAAACGCAAAAAATAGTTTTGAGTACCCTTTAGATATTTCAGTACCCTTTTCAATTCTGACCAGTCTTCTTGTGTGGGACTGCAAACTTTACGAGCCAAAATTGAAATACTCGCCGCGATATCAGCTCTTGAATTGACACTCAAATAAAGCAAAGATCCAATTAATTTCTGGTATTTCGTGTTGTCCAACAACATCTCAGATTCGGATTTACCATACCCAGGATCAAGAGGATATTTAGAAATTTTTGAGTCTTCTAGACCATACTCTTTAACAAGATTTCTGATATACTTTGATTGACGAATACAAAAGTTTGTGTTATTATCTTGAAATATTTCCAAGCCCAAATAGTGACTGACTTTACCGAGATTATTTATTTCAAAATTTGATTTTAATAGCTCTTCCACACGAAATATGTTAGACTGGCTCTGGCTAGCGACCAAAATATCATCAACGTAAACCAAAACGTACACTAGCCCTTCCTCGTTGGTGTATTTTGTGTATAAACACGGATATGCATTGGACTGCTTAAATTCCCCTTTACAGAGAACTTCATATAATGTTTCGTTCCAAACGTGTGCCGCCTGTTTCAGGCCGTATAAGCTTTTCCTTAACTTACAAACAAGATTTTTGTTCCCTTCCTCAAAACCCGGTGGTTGATTCATATATATAGTTTCCTTTAAATTTCCATTGAGGAATGCCGATTTTACATCGAAGTGAACCACAGACATCTTCTTTATACCAGCAACGGATAGCAATGTTCTAAGGGTTTGTCTTACGACGGGCGCATAAATTTCGTCGTAATCTTCACCATACTTCTGAGAAAATCCGCGAGCAACTAACCGTGCTTTAAATCGTTGTGGTCTTCCTTCAGCATCACGTTTTATTTTAAATGTCCACTTACAACTAGTGACATTAGCCTTGGGAGGAGGAACAACTAATTCCCAATTTTTCAACGATCTAAACTCTTCCTTCATTGCATCAACCCACCTTTCACGTTCTTTCACCTTTAAAGCCTCCTTATACGATTTTGGTTCAATAAAACTATCATCAGACAAACTAACATTATAAAAACGATTTGGTGGTATACCCTTTGTACTTCTCTTTGACCTACGAACTTCTACCGGAACTTCATCTGCTGACAATTGATTTTCTTCTACTATGCTTTCATTCTCTTCTACTAAGCTTTCATTTTCATTTGGTTTTTCTACCACTCTACTGTGAACAATTGCATCATTTTCAATAAATTTAACATCACGGCTAATCGTGATTTTATAGGTATTGATGTCAACCATACGATAGCCATTTGAATGCTCATCGTATCCGACGAAAAACAAGACTTCCGTTTTGTCGTCTAATTTTTGACGTTTTTCCTTAGGTATTAAAACATGACCCTTTGTACCAAAAATCCTAAAATAATTAACATTAGGAATTGCACCTTCCCACAGTTGGTAAGGTGTACTATCAATTGTTTTCGAATAACAACGGTTCTGAATATAATTGGCCGTCATAATGGCCTCTCCCCATAGTGTATTTGGTAAATTTTCCCCAGTTAGCATACACCTGGCCATTTCAGTCAACGTTCTGTTCTTCCTTTCCGCTATACCATTTTGTTGCGGACAATACGGCACCGTATACTGGTATTGAATACCCTTAGAATCAAGATAATTTCGGACACGATTGGCGGTGTATTCCCCACCGTTATCAGATCTTATAGCGGATGGATACCTAGCGAACTTATTATTAACCATTTCAAGGTAATGCTTAAGTTTCTCGAAAACCTCATCCTTAGAGTTTAGCAAATAGACAACTGTAAACCGGCTAAAATCATCAATAAATGTCAAATAATAGCGTCTCTTCCCTGGAGTCATAGTTTTCATAGGCCCGCAAACGTCAGTATGTATTAAATCTAACACTCTTCTCGATTTTGACTGACTTTGTTTACTAAATGGTGCCTTTGTCATTTTACATTGTATACAAACATCACAACAACTCCTAACGGCACAATCATGTAATTTGAAATGACTTACCAGTTGTCTTGTATCCATATTACGTATAGCATCCACATCGCGGTGTCCGAAAACCTGATGCCAATAATGTAAACAGTTCTTTTTCTTGCAAGTAGCACTTAAAGCCTGTTTCTTTGTTTCTTGACGTAATCGAAACAGACCATTTGAGAGGTCAGCAACACCAATTTCTTCACCTTTATTGGTACAAATACTGCAAAATGTTTCTTTAAAACTTACTTGAAAATTCTTGTTTAATATTTTGGTGACAGACATCAAATTTCCGTGAAATGATGGTATAAACAAAACGTCTTTGACTTCAACACAACATTTTTCTCCCTTGGAGTTAAACAATTATATAATACAGGTACCTTTACCACTGCTTACGACAGTTTGACCATTTGCCACAGTA
The DNA here is from genome assembly GCA_963921195.1 of Pegoplata infirma. Classification (NCBI taxonomy): domain Eukaryota; kingdom Metazoa; phylum Arthropoda; class Insecta; order Diptera; family Anthomyiidae; genus Pegoplata; species Pegoplata infirma. The sequence goes on along the minus strand of OY992539.1, from coordinate 150,966,612 downwards.
ACCTCTTCACGAGCATTAGTATTTAGTGATGAAAACATGGAACGTTGAGAACTAATATGGCACGTAGCCCCGGAATCCAAAACCCACGTTTTACAATCGTTGTTTATTGTAAAACAATAATTACCCTTGTTACCATCAGTGGATTCAACCCCCTTAGCTTGATGATTATTCTTGCTCCTTTTAAACTTCCAGCAATCGCGCTTTATATGCCCAATCGCTTTACAAAAATGGCATTTCTTCAAATTACGATCTTGATTTGTGCTTTTCATCGCGGTGTTTGTAGGCTTACCACACAAATTTCGTTGACTTTCTTCTAAAAGGCATGTTTCAACAACGTTAAGAGTCAGTTCATCCATTTTTCTGGCTTCCAGTGCCGTCACGAGAGTATCATATGATGATGGTAAGCTACTTAACAACATGGCGACCAACCAACGTTCAGAAAAGGTCTCACCAATAGCTTCCAATTTCTCGAATAAAAGCTTCATATTCATAATATGATCAGAAATTTGCGTTTCAGGTGAATATTTCATCCTGCAAATCTGCTTCATTATACGCACACTAGTTCCAAGCGTGTCCTTTTCATGATGACTACGAAGAATTTCCCATGCCTCATGGGCGCTCTTAGCTTTCTTAATCAACATCAGTTGATTGTCTTCCACGGATAATCCAATTATCACGGTAGCTTCTTCATTTTTCTTCTTCCACACGTTATCGGGTACAGTCGGAACATCATTTTTAACATGAGTCCAAAGACCTTCCTTACGCAAGACCAACTCCACTTTATACTTCCATAGATGGTAGTTGTCTGCGTTCAATTTAGCGAAAGTTTTCTTTAAAAACTCCATAGCGTAAAGCCCATAACCATTGGCGTAGGAAGCCAACATTTCTGGGGGGGGCTAAAGCCCCCCTAGATTTTTTTAATTTTTTGGTATTTTTTTTTTTAATAGAAAAACCCAGACCTATTCCTGAAGCGTTCCCTTTAACATGGGTCTAGGTCTACTAGAAACGAATGCCCCCCGAAAGCGGTTAAAACTTCATATTTTTTTTTAATTTTGATTCTACAGAAATTCGGAAATTTAGAACTCTTAGATATGTATTGAGAATGAAAGATTTTTAATGTTTTTCCTATAGTAAAATCATTAGATTACTATGATTTTTTTTCAAGAAAAAGTTCTGATGATTGCAAAAGTTGATGATTATTAGTCAAAATTCTCAGATTCTTTCTTTCAATAACGTTTGTCTATAAAAAAACCCCTTAGAATTTAGAAACTTTTTTAAATCAAAGAAGTTTAAATGTTTTCCTGAAGGTAAAACCCTAAGATTCGGTGTAAAGTTTTTATTACTGAAAAAATATCAGATTCATATAAAAACTTTTTTCAATAATTCAGACTATTTTTCAATGGGAAAAACTATTAGATCTTATATAATAATCATTACGAGTTCTTAAGACTCATTGAATAATCAAGACTCATTTCATATTATTATTTATTGTTGCAAAAATTAATGAAATCATTAAATTATTAAAAAAAAGTTGTATTTGATTAAAATTCTGGGGGGGGCTAAAATTATTCTGGGGGGGCTAAGCCCCCCAGACAGGGCTATCTACGCCAATGCCCATAACCTATTAGAGATCCAATAGACCGAAAGCAGTTTCTTTTCTACAAAATTTTATTACGAGTAACAAAATTATGTTTCACAAAATTATACAAAAGAAAATTCAAAGACAATTTGATTAACAAAATAATTTACAAAATTAAAGTGTTCGTTTGCACAGTGGAATACGAATGACAAAATTCTCCAACACAATAGCTTGCGATTCATAATTGAGCAGTCCGCAGAGTGGCAGTCCCCCTTCTACATGGTCTTTATCGATTTTGAAGGAGCTTTCGACACCTTAAGCCATTATGCAAAATGTAGCGCCCTTGCGTGTAAAGGTGTTCCACCTAAGATCATTCAACTCACTCAGGCACTGTATGCAGACGTTAAATGTAGAGTTGTTCATGACAACGCTCTAAGTAACAGCTTTAATGTGGTAACCGGAGTGCGCCAGGGATGTATACTATCACCCCTTCACAGAAAATAAAATCATAAAATTCAAGTCAACAAACAGCAATTGTGAATTTCTTATACTGATATCAACCAAAAATTTAGTAAAAACGGCATCCCGTTAGTCAATAATACAAAAACTCGATTTTGTTTTTAACAAACTACGTCAAAATAATTTTATTTCAAAATGAAAGGAAAATTTCAACAAATCATTAGTGGCAATTTATCAAAATATTTTTTTTAACTTTCAAATAACCCGTTCGTTAATGTTCAATAATTTGTAAATAAAACAGATTTTTTTCAACTATTTATGTCAATAAACGACTTTGTCAAATAAAAGTCATATTTTCAACAATTAACATCAATAAATATAAAAAACTTTGTCAATCTAACAAAATCGTAATTTTTTTTTAACAATTGCTGTCTATAAAGAATTTGGTAGCTAGAGTTTCTGTTTCGGTTATAACCGTAACCGAAACCGCGGTTATTCAAGACGAAAACCGAACCCGAAACCGACCCATATTTGTTCGGTTATCAGCTTTTTATTAATATTATAGATTTTTTACACATTTATGAGAACTGCCAACATTTTTACTCGCAATTTTTAGTAAGGGAAAGTAAGGCACTCGTTTTGTTTTTATAATAAAGCCGCATTCACAATGTTGGAGTACTCCAATCTGTGGAAAATTTTATATCTTTCCCTTTTGCACTTTCATATTTTTGAATTTGTCTATCCTTTTTCAATCCACTCCAGAGTCAAACATGTTCTACTCTGGAGTTCCAATCTGGAGTTAACAGAGGTATGTTAACCGTTAACAGAGAAAAAATACACCCCTGTAAAGTGCCATCACTAATAATGTCATTGAAAAAAAAATAAACAAATCAAAAAATTTTATAATAAAACAATTTAAAATGAAATAAAATATTTTAAAACGTAAAAAAAAATATTATTTCAAACGTAAACTAAATTTAGTGGGATAATTTTACCAAATTATGAGACAAGTAAGTAAACTGACAAATACAATGTGACAGAACTCCACTCTGCATTTTGTACAGTTAACATTTCAATCTGTGGCCGAGAGTGGAGTGACTCCGACATTGTGAACGTAGCTTAAAGAAAAAAGTTAATAAAATCGAGTGCCACCCAGTCGGCAAAAAATATCACACCTGACTTACTGCTGACTCGCCCTTTATAAAATTGCTGACATCTTCATACAATTTTTCAAAATGTCATCAATGACATGTCAGCAGTTGGTCAGGGGTTGTTTAAACGAATTGTTAGTGGCCAACGATACTGGTGGACACTGCTGACCAACTGCTGACATGTCATTGATGACATTTTGAAAAATTGTATGAAGATGTCAGCAATTTCATAAAGGGAGAGTCAGCAGTATGTCAGGTGTGATTTTATTTTGCCAACTGGGCAAGTTTTCACTCAAAAAAGTATGTCGGTAAAATCTACTACAAAAGACAGTTGTTTTGACTACATTTTGTTGTTGAAAAGGCGTCCACTACACATTACGGTAAAAACAACTGAATATGTTGTTGTTTTTAACTATTGATTTTCAACTACAAAATGTAGTAAAAACTACTACAAAAGACGGTATACAGTTGTTTTTATTACACTTGCCTGAAATTTTATTTAAAAAATTTTTTAAACGTTTAAGTGATTGATTTTTATTTATTTAAAAAGCAATACATTTCAGTTAATTGTATAGAATTTCGACATGAAATTAAAATTTTTTGGTGTATTTATCTGGAATTATAGAAGAAAAAAATTATATTAATAAAATGTTAAACAAAATAAATTGATTGTATTTACCTTTGTTTTTTTAATAGTCCATTTCAAATTTTCACCGCTACTGATCAAAATTTGTCTGGAATAAAAAAAAAACGAAATGCTTTGGCAAAATTGATTTATAAAAAATATAATTAATTTGCAATGTTTGAAAAAAGTATGTACCTGTTCTGTTGTGTATACAAAGAAAAGAAAGATGGCACGCTCATAAGAAAACAAGACACTGAATACATTGTATTTTGTTTTTTTCCGTTTGGTTTTTACACACGCTTATGTGAGCGCTACGTTATACACACTTGTTTTCTCTATTTTATCCACTTATTTTCTTTCGCTCAAGAATATTTTTCCAAAAACATATTTTTTGTTATAATTAAATTTAATAAATTGTAATTTAATTTATTTAGATATTATTTATTTGGTATAAAAATAATTCCTTCCGCATCCCGCACGACCAACTCGTTCGACACATTCGTTTGCAATAAAAATTTCTAGAAAAAAAAAGAGTTTTTAGAAAAAAAACTAAAAACAACTACATAAATCAACTATTACTACAGTGTAGTATATTTTTTGTATTTATTTTTTGAAACTACTACAAAAAAAAGTTGTTTGAGATTTTTTCACACAAAAACGACCGAAATTGTAGTTAAAAACAACAGCTACTACTTACTACACAAACAACCGTCATGTCAGTGACGGTCCGTGAAGTTGTCACTGGGTGTTCTCTAATTTATAAAAACAGAAAATTTAAGTATAAAATTCATGTTTTCATGGACATAACGCATTCCCGAGATAGGTAAAGATGGGATGTTACTAGTTTTGTACATTTTTTAATGAGATGCAGCCTAAATTCTATTTTATTGTCATTTTGTTGCCTCACCACATCGACAATTAACAAAAAGCATTATTTCGCAAATAAATGGAGTACAAAAATTAATTTTGGATGCATGTCAATAAAAAAAATTAAAACTGAGGCTTTGTCTATCACGGGAACGTGTTACGTCCAGAAAAACATATTTTATATACATAAATTTTATATTTTAAATAAGTAGAGAACACCCAGTGACAACTTCACGGACCGTCACTGCGTCATGTAGTAACTGCAATAATTTTCTGAGTGTTCCCTTTTAATTAAATGAGTGTGAAGAAGTTAATTGCACGTTTTTTGTTATGAATATAGCCGTTACAGCCTAATTTTTTAATTTTTTTCAGATTCAAAATTGAAAAAAATTAGTGGTGGTTACCTCTCAATCTTTGGAAGATGAATTAAATTCAGCTTCTTAAAAGGCATAAGCGGAAGCTAAACAAAAATGGGAATTTAAACTGAAGTTGATTCTAATAAAAAACTATTCAAAAATAAAGTTTTTCCATCGGAATAAAATTTTTTTTTATAACCGAAAATAACCGAAACCGATCGGTTATTCAATTTTTGAAAACCGAAACCGGGGTTACTAAATTTATCGGTTATTCAGAAACTCTATTGGTAGCTTTTGTAAAGTATAAAACACAAACATACTAGGTCTGTTCCAGAACGTTACCGCGGGTGCCCGCGGGTACCCAAACCAGCCCGAAAAGCGTTCCCGTACGCAAAAATTGGGTAAATGAGAGAGTTTTTGAGAGAATAAATTAGTTTCTCATTTTACCGAACTTACCCGCACTTTTTTTTCGGGTAAAATGGTAACAGTCAGATGTTGAAAAAACAGCTGATTTTTTTGTGAAGCTAAATTGGAAATTTAAATAAAATAAAGAACTAAACCAAGGAAATGCGTTATTTCAATACAAAAAAAGATAATTTGTTATTAAAATAAACTTTTACAATTTGTTTTCTTGTTTAAAGTAATTTTTTTTACGAAAATATTTTAGCGTTATTGGTTTGTTTACATTTTCTATTATTTTGGGCTTGAAATGTGGTTTTTAGCAAAGACTATCAATACTTAAAGATATGTGAAGTCTCCCTTCTTCTGTTAAACCCTCTCTTAAATTCCCTTTGCTAAGTCCGCCATCGAACTGGACGTTTGATCAAACCAAAAAAAATCCCTTAAGTTTGATATAAACAAAAAAAAAGTGTTGCAGTTTGGCGATTTTCAGACTTAAGCTAGCGTTTTTTTTCATCTAGCTGTAAAAAAAGTTTTTTTTTTAGGGTTATCGGGAAATCCAATGACTTTTTATTTGCTGACAATTTGTTTTAAACACTTTTAAAGGTATTTCTTAAATAATATTAACATAAAAATTATAAATTGATACATTTTTTTAAAATTTATTAAGCGCTTTTTCGATATAAAAAGTTAGCGTTATTTGTCAAACCAACAATGTTAATTTAACATTATCGTATTTTCCTCGTCTAACAGTTTTCGTACCTTCTGTTATCAAGTTCTAAAATTTTAAGAGTGGGAGACAAAGAGCTTGTTTTTAGCGTTCCCGTACTTTTGTGTATTTTTGTGGTATCGTGAGAGGTTTTTTGATTTGCTCTCATTTTACCGAACTTTACCCGGAAAGTTGTGGAACACGCTTACTATAACGACAATATGCTCTCTCTCGTCGTGTAGTTTGTTTTTTATTTGTGCCTGTACTCAGTGTTGCCATATATTTTTTGGAAAAAACTTTTTATTTCTGAAAAAAAAATCTTTTTTTTGTGAAAAAAATCTTTTTTTTTACAAAGTATTGAAATAATAAAAAATTAATACAAATTTATGTATTTTCAACTCAATTTTTATATCAAGTGTAAAAAAACAACCCAGCGTTCATTTAGAGCTCGAAAAGACTCATAAAAGAGTCCTTAGACGCTCAGAAAACATAATAATATGAGTGTTTTCCTTTCAAAATGGTCACTTTTTCTGAGCGCTCTTATAATAATAATAATAATTTGATCCAATGATCACTTTTTATTAAGTTTTCCCAATTTAATTACAAATAATTTTTAATACTTATTTAAACCTATCCGAGAACTGGTTACAATGACCGCCGTCTCGTTGTATCGAAATCGACCAAGGGGTTTGTGGGAATCGAACCCACGACTCCCTGTTTCATAGGCTAGCACACCACCAACTAACCTACAGGGCCCCTCATTAAAATGTTCATATTCTTTTTTGAGTCTTTTTAGACTCTTTTATGAATATTCAAAAAAAAAAATATTTTGAATTTTTTTACATATTCATAATTAAGAGTCAAATATGAATCTTTCAGAACTCCAAATTTCTAGCGTTGTATTAATATTTTCAAAGACTATCAATACTTAAAGATATGTGAAGTCTCCCTTCTTCTGTTAAACCCTCTCTTAAATTCCCTTTGCTAAGTCCGCCATCGAACTGGACGTTTGATCAAACCAAAAAAAATCCCTTAAGTTTGATATAAACAAAAAAAAAGTGTTGCAGTTTGGCGATTTTCAGACTTAAGCTAGCGTTTTTTTTCATCTAGCTGTAAAAAAAGTTTTTTTTTTAGGGTTATCGGGAAATCCAATGACTTTTTATTTGCTGACAATTTGTTTTAAACACTTTTAAAGGTATTTCTTAAATAATATTAACATAAAAATTATAAATTGATACATTTTTTTAAAATTTATTAAGCGCTTTTTCGATATAAAAAGTTAGCGTTATTTGTCAAACCAACAATGTTAATTTAACATTATCGTATTTTCCTCGTCTAACAGTTTTCGTACCTTCTGTTATCAAGTTCTAAAATTTTAAGAGTGGGAGACAAAGAGCTTGATATTTTTGAGCCTTGACAGAGTCATAATTTATGAAGGCTCAGAAAATTGTACACAGTAAGCAAATATCAAACACCGGTGCATGCTCGACAATCTATATGTGGTAAGATCTTTTATTAGTGCAACCAAGTGGTCTGATTTTAAATGGATTTAATAAGGTTACCAAGCTAAAAACAAAATTTTAATCGAATATCTCACATTTTCGTAGAATAAAGCCGTATTTAATTGTAACCGTTTACATAGACTGAAGAACTGACACGCTAAGTCAACTCAAATAGTGATTCTGAATCGGTCGGCGTACTAAAAGGTTGGTCTAGGACCAATATTTCGGTTATTTACACAAAGAAACGGATGATTTTTGTATTTTTTAACTAATTAAAAAAAACTTGAAAAAAACTTCATTATTTTCCAAAAAACTTGTTTTTTTAGAAAAAATCTTGAAATCTTTTTAGCACCTTAAAAAACTTGCAAAAAAGGGAAATCTTGATATAAAGTACTGCTCAAAATTATAGCGCACTTTAAATTATTTTTTACAACTTATTGTTTCTATTCAAAATATTAAAAAAATGTCAAGTTTTTTTGTGTCAAATAAACATTTTTATTCAAATTTATTTAATTTAAATCACAATTCAGTTTTAAATAACACAATAAAAATATCAGAGGTGGTTTTATAAAAAAAAGTCTTAAATAGACTGTTCATAATTATAGCGCACTAAAAAAAATTAATTCATTAAATGAAAAGTTGATCAAAATTTAAACACAGCCTGATGAAAATTTGTTCCTTTAGCTTTTAAAAATACATTTAATCCTATTTGAAATCCATTTGACCGATTTGGAGCAGTCATTTATGGTTGCTTTCGATTAGATATCCTTCAAAGCGCTGATCAATTCATTTTTATAGTTATTTGGTAGATTTAAGGGCTACTATCGGTAGTAGACTTAATGTTTTCAATTGGGTTAATGTCTGGTGACTATTTTATTATCATTTGGCCAATATAATTTGGGAAAATTGTTGTTTCCGAACCAGTCCATCGAGAATTTCGCTTTATGACAGGGGGCATTATCCCTTTGAATGCAGGCCTGGGTCGATTCAGAAAAAATTTTTGATCAAAATATGAAGAAAATACTTCAGAAATTGAATCGATATATCTTCTAGCAGTTGAATGTCCTTCTTAAAATAGTAATAAGCCGGTACCATGGGCTGTAAAAAGTTTGCATACGCTAACAGAACCACCACCACGTTGTGCGCTTGGCTGGAACCAGTATGGTTGATCCTTATCCGGCATTGTACATCGAACAAATGATGGATTTTAACCATTTATTACTTCATTATAATAATTTATTGATGACAAATAATTTATTAGTTGATCTTTTTTAATTTTTTTAATGTACAATGCAAGATAAGGATCAATCATAATGGTGCCAGCCAAGCACACAACGTGGTATTGGTTCTGTTAGCCTATGCAAATGTTTTACAGCCCATGGTACCGGCTTATTACTCTTTTAAGAAGGACTTTCAACTGCTAGAAGATATATCGATTCAATTTCTGAAGTATTTTCTTCATATTTTGATCAAATATTTGGGTCTGAATCGACCCAGGCCTGCATTCAAAGTGATAATGCCCCCTGTCATAATGCGAAATTCTCGATGGACTGGTTCGGAAACAAAAATTTTCTCCAATTATATTGGCCAAATAATATTAAAATAGTCACCAGACATTAACCCAATTGAAAACATTGGGTCTACTACCGATCGTGGCCCTTAAATCTACCAAATAACTATAAAAGTTAATTGATTAGCGCTATGAAGTATATCTTATCGAAAGCAACCATAAATGCAGTGGCGGGTACAGCTTTTGGGTCTGGGGGGGGAAATTTTTTTTTATTTCGAGAAAAAATCATAAATTCTCCTTTGTTAACGAGCAAAAAAAAGGAATACGTTTTTTTTTACAAAAAAAAGTGATGGGAAAGCTATAAAATCATCAAATTTATTTGTTTTTGCCGAAAAAGGTTTGTTTTTCATGATCATATTTCGTTTAGATAATTTTTTTTTTTTAATTTGTTTTAAAAGAAAATTGTATATTTTTCGTACACATAAGAGAATTTTTTAATAGATGAAATTCTCCCTACATAGAAAACATCAGATGTTGAGACATTTTTCGTAAAAAAAATATTTTTTATAGGGAAAATGTCCCAGAATATAATTCTAAGGGGCCTATTTACAAAAAAAGTCATAACTCAATCATAACTCAATTTTTTCCATGTGGTTGTTGTAAGCAATCATAAAAAAAATTAAAATTCTGTTTGAAAATTTCAAAAAAATTAAGACCTGCTACCCACATCGTCTAAAAATTGAAAAATAATTTTAAATTTTGAGACTTTTTATGATTTTGTTTAAAACAAACACAGGGAATATGAAGTTTGAAAATAATAAAATTAGTCATAACCAGTCATAACTGTGAATAGGCCTGTAAATGTCTGAGAATCTGAGACTATTTTCGTATAGAAAAATTTTCGGATTTTTAAAAGAAATTTAAAAGAAAATTGTATATTTTTCATATACAAAAATTGTATATTTTCTAAATCTGAGAATTTAATAGAAGAATTTCTTCCTACATAGAAAATATCAGATTTTGAGACATTTTTCGTGCAATTTTTTTTTTTATAGCGAACATGTCTCCGAATATAAGACTTCTTCTTAACGAAAAATGTCTCAGAATCTGAGACATTTTTCGTATCGAAAAATTTTCAGATCCTAAGAATTTTTTTTCACAGAAAAAGACTCAGATTCTGAGACATTTTACTATACAAAAAGTCTCATATTTTAAAGCATTACTGAGACATTTTTCCTATAGAGAGGTCTGTGATTATTAGATTTGTTTCCTACTGAAAAAATTTTAGATTCTGAGACCTTTTTTCTAAAGAAAAAGTCTTAGATTCTTCGACCTTTTTCCAATAGAAAAAGTCTCCGATTCTAAGACCTTTTTCCCAAAGAAAAAGTTTCAAATTCTGAGATCTTATTCCTAAAGAATAAGGCTCAGATTCTCACACATTTTCCCTAAAGAAAAAGTCTCAGATTCTGAGACCTTTTTCAGATTCTGAAATCTTTTCCGATTCTAAGACACTTATCCTATAGAAAAAGTTCTAGATTCGGAAATGTTTTTCATATACAAAGCGTCTCAGACTTTAAGACCTTTTTCCTTTAGAAAGGTCATAGATTCTGAGACCTGTTTTCTATAGAAAAAGATTCCGAGACATTTTTCTGAGATTCTGAGACCTTATTCCTATAAAAAGTCTTAGATTCTAAGACCTTTTTCCCGTTGAAAAAGTCTCAGATTCTGCGACCTTCTACCAATTCAGTTAGTTTCAATTTCTGAGGCTATTTTTCAACAATAAAAAGTCTCAGACTTTGAGACCTTTTTCTTCTTAAAAAAGACTCAGATTCTGACACCGTTTTCCTTAAAATAAATCTCAAATTCAGAAATTCTGAGACTTTTTTCCCATAGAAAAATTCTTCTGCGACCTTTTTCCTTTAAATAAGTTTCGAGACCTTTTTCACATAAAAAAATTCACAGATTCTGAGAATTTTTTCTTTAGAAAAAAAAATTTTAAAATAGTTTTACAAATGTTAGGTCAACTATCAACATTTTTAAGATATTTTTTTTTTATTGCCATGTAAAAGACAAACACTTTTTATATAAACCAAATAAAGATCCTGTAACATTTTTCTAGACAAAAAAAGCATATTCTAAGTAATTTGTTTATGCCAAAATTCATAATAAGATTGACAGATATTTTTCACAAAAAATTTTCAGATTGATTCACTTTTTCCTTAAAAAATTTTCCCTTTTTCAGATTTTTTTCTATGAAAAATTTTTGGACTTCGAAATTTTTTTAAAAAATTTCCTTCTTTCTTTTCTTTTTCTTTCCTTTTCTTTTTTTTTCTTTCCTTTTTTTCTTCTTTTTTTTTCTTTTTCTTTTTTTTTCTTTTCGAAATTTGGTCTGGGGGGGGAAATTTCCCCTTTTTCCCCCCCCCTTGTACCCGCGCATGATAAATGACTGCTTCAAATTGGTCAAATCGATTTCAAATAGGATTAAGTGTATTTTTAAAAGCTAAAGGAACAAGTTTTTCATCAGGCTGTGTTTAAATTTTGATCAACTTTTCATTTAATGAATTAATTTTTTTTAGTGCGCTATAATTATGAGCAGTCTATTTAAGACTTTTTTTTATAAAACCACCTCTGATATTTTTATTGTGTTATTTTAAACTGAATTGTGACTTGAATTAAATAAATTTGAATAAAAATGTTTAATTGACACAAAAAAACTTGAAATTTTTTAAATATTTTGAATAGAAACAATAAGTTGTAAAAAATAATTTAAAGTGCGCTATAATTTTGAGCAGTACTTTATATATCTTGATATATCTTTTCTTTTTAAAAAAGCAGACAATGAAAAAAGAAGACAATTAAAAAAAAAACGATCATGAATTTAGTTTTATCTGTGCTAACAAGGGGTACGGCAGCAATTGAAATTATTTCATAGAAAATATTATTAAAAAATGTATTTCGAAAACAAATTAATCTTTTTATATAAACATTTTGTTTTGTTTTTGTCTTTATATTTTTGGAATAATTTTTTACAGAATTTGCTGTCCAAGTTTTTACCGATTGCTATGTTTGTCTAAAACGAAACTAAAACATGTTTATATAAAAAAGAACGAAATAAAGAACAAACGAAAAAAAATTTTCGTTTGTTCTTTTGTTCAACATAATAAGGCCATGTTCACACTTCAAGAACTTACCATGGTAAGTTGAGATGATTTTGCAATTTTTCTTTATGCTAGTACAATTTGAGATGATTTTGTAAATCACTATGTGATTTTGTTCAAAGGAAAATCACATGGTGATTTTAAAATCACGCTAGTCTGTATACAGTATAAGACAAAAACGGTAAAACGATAAAAGAAAAATGCATTCTTAAGTGTTATAAAAAGAATATTGACTAACAAAATACTTTTGTCAAATACTTTTTCAATATTAATATTCTCTTACATTTATCTCGATTTTTAATCAATTTATTTTTAATTTTTTTTCCTATAAAAAAGTTTTAATTTGTCAATACAACTAATACTGTTGGTTTATATCACAAATTCGTTTGTTGAATTCCTTTACCATATCAACAAATGACGTTTGTGTTTGTTGAATTTCTTTGTTGAAAACAAAATTTATTTTTTTTTCTTTTGTTAGATCAACAAATTACGTTTTGTGTTTGTTGAATTTCTTTGTTGAAAAAAAATTTAAGATTTTGTACGTTTGTCAATACAAATAATAATTTAGGAGAACTATTACAAACTCATTTATCAATTGTTTTTTCAACAATTAATAGTTGCAAACGTTAGTTGATATTACAAATTTCCGTATAGGAGCACTTTCAGTGAAAAATTTAATTGTATTCACATCATACCAATTCGTTTTTTTCTGTGTTCTCTTCAACATTGTCCTTGACGTCATAGTGCGCAATGCCACTCAAAGCTCTTTGTCTCCCGCTCTTAATATTTTGAAACTTTTTAACAGAAGGTACGAAAACTGTTAGACGAGGAAAATACGATAATGTTAAATTAACATTGTTGGTTTGACAAATAATGCTAACTTTTTATATCGAAAAAGCGCTTAATCAATTTAAAAAAATGTATTAATTTATAATTTGTACACTAAGAAAAAAAAAATTTCAAATCAAGCAAAAACAATCTCAAATTAAAAAGAAAACAGTGACAAAAGTCAACAAACTTTGTTTTTGCTTAATTTGAAAATGTTTATTTTCATTTTTAAAATGGACGAATAAAAACTAACATTTTAAAATCAAAGTTGCTTCATTTTTAATTTAAAATTGAGACATTTTTGATTTAGGGTTGATATACCTTTATTTTTATATTGTTACATTTTATTTTATTAATTAAAACAATATTTTTTAATTTTTACACTAAACAATTTATTTAAAATTATATGCAGTTTTGTATAAGATTTGTGATTTGTTTTTTATGTACAAACCAGTCAATGTAGCCTGGTAAAATGATAAACTCTGTAATCAGACTATATTGACTGTGGTAAAAACTTATATTACTTACAAATTTCACTATTATACTTAACCTCTTAAATTTAGTAATTTTATTATTATCCTCTCCGGGAATTGAATTGTAAAGTTTATTTTATAATTATCATCAATTACTTTTTCCACGATAACGCCCTAAACGAAAGAAGCCCCTAAATCAAAGAAGAACAAAATCGTGTTAGATCTAAAAAAAAACATATTAAACTTTATAACTTACCATTACTTATATATATTTTCCTTAAACTTAGTTTTTACAGATATATATATTAGGGATTATTCCTTTTTAAACAAACATTTCCATTTTTTTTTGCAAAAATTAAGCCATGACGCAATTAATTTTTTTACAAATGAACATGGTCAAATTGAAAATGTTTTCATCTTAAAATTTGACATATGATTTCGAAATGTCAATTCACAACTAAAATTAAAATTGTTTAACATCAAATTGAAAATAAAACAATATTGTTTTTAAAATGAAAATTTGAATTGACAATAATTCAAATTTGTAACGATTTTTTACGACAGCATAATATATTTCAGATTATTCATTTTTAAATTGAGAGTTAACAAATTTACAACAAAAATATTTATTTTTAAATCAACATACTTCAGTATAAATAATAAATTTTTTTGAAAATAATGTAGTATTTTTAAATCAAAAATGAAAATTTTTGATTTGAGTATGCCTTTTTCCCTCAGTGTATGTTAATATTATTTAGGAAATACCTTTAAAAGTGTTTAAAACAAATTGTCAGCAAATAAAAAGTCATTGGATTTCCCGATAATCCAAAAAAAAAACTTTTTTTACAGCTAGATGCAAAAAAAAACGCTAGCTTTAGTCTGAAAATCGCCAAACTGCAACACTTTTTTTTTGTTTATATTAAACCAAGGAGTATCACTACTAAAGAGATCTGAACTCGCTCTTCTTCTGTTAAAGCCGCTCTTAAATTCCCTTTGCTAAGTCCGCCATCAAACTGGACGTTTGATCAAACCAAAAAAAATCCCTTAAGTTTGATATAAACAAAAAAAAAGTGTTGCAGTTTGGCGATTTTCAGACTAAAGCTAGCGATTTTTTTTGCATCTAGCTGTAAAAAAAGTTTTTTTTGTGGATTATCGGGAAATCCAATGACTTTTTATTTGCTGACAATTTGTTTTAAACACTTTTAAAGGTATTTCATAAATAATATTAACATAAAAATTATAAATTGATACATTTTTTTTAAATTGATTAAGCGCTTTTTCGATATAAAAAGTTAGCATTATTTGTCAAACCAACAATGTTAATTTAACATTATCGTATTTTCCTCGTCTAACAGTTTTCGTACCTTCTGTTAAAAAGTTTCAAAATATTAAGAGCGGGAGACAAAGAGCTTGATTAAACCAAGCTCTTTGTCTCCCGCTCTTAATATTTTGAAACTTTTTAACAGAAGGTACGAAAACTGTTAGACGAGGAAAATACGATAATGTTAAATTAACATTGTTGGTTTGACAAATAATGCTAACTTTTTATATCGAAAAAGCGCTTAATCAATTTTAAAAAAATGTATCAATTTATAATTTTTATGTTAATATTATTTATGAAATACCTTTAAAAGTGTTTAAAACAAATTGTCAGCAAATAAAAAGTCATTGGATTTCCCGATAATCCACAAAAAAAAACTTTTTTTACAGCTAGATGCAAAAAAAATCGCTAGCTTTAGTCTGAAAATCGCCAAAGTGCAACACTTTTTTTTTGTTTATATCAAACTTAAGGGATTTTTTTTGGTTTGATCAAACGTCCAGTTTGATGGCGGACTTAGCAAAGGGAATTTAAGAGCGGCTTTAACAGAAGAAGAGCGAGTTCAGATCTCTTTAGTAGTGATACTCCTTGATTAAACTTAAGGGATTTTTTTTGGTTTGATCAAACGTCCAATTTGATGGCGGGAATTTAAGAGCGGCTTTAACAGAAGAAGAGCGAGTTCAGATCCCTTTAGTATTGATACTCCTTGGCCACTCAAACAAATAGAGGTATAAGATGGGGGCTTACTCAACAACTTGAGAGTCTGGAGTACGCCGACGATATCTGCCTCCTATCTCACAGCAATCGTCATATCACAGACTAAATACAGACTCGACAGTAGAGTTTTATAAGAAAAAAAATGGGGAAAAACTAAGCGATTTTAGGAGAAAACACAGCGGTTTTTAGTCCGTTTTACGCTAACATGGCAACACTTTCTACGACTTAGGAGTGAGTGAAACAGCAAAAACCGATCTGGCATCCATTTTTCTTATGGCGCGTTATATCAGTTTTTTCTTTCTAACCTAATTCGTAGAATAATTTGAAAATATTAACCATATGGTTAAAGAATACTTTTTTGACACCTGTCACTTATGTCGAG
Organism: Pegoplata infirma; assembly: GCA_963921195.1. NCBI lineage: Eukaryota > Metazoa > Arthropoda > Insecta > Diptera > Anthomyiidae > Pegoplata > Pegoplata infirma. The sequence goes on along the minus strand of OY992539.1, from coordinate 150,950,579 downwards.
TCTGTATTAGTCTGTGGTCATATGTCAGCTAAACTAAAATCTATCGAAACCGAAGCTGCAAAAGCTGGATTAAAAATTAATATTAGAAAGAGTTGCAATACCCTCAATAACAGCAAATTTAAAATACAGGAAGTTGAGCTAGAAGAAGTAAAGTCGTTTTGCTATCTTGGTAACATTTTAACACATACTGGCGGCTGCAGCAATGATTTCGGAACACACTAAGATTAGCATATTTAATTCTTTCGTCAAATCGGTGCTCCTTTACGCCTGCGAATCATGGAACACGACATCACGTGAAATAAACGCCATTCAGGTGTTTGTTAATCGCTGCCTGCGTAGGATCCTCAAGATATTCTGGCCAAACACCATATCCAACACTAACCTTTGACAACGGACAAACCAACGGCCAATTAACATCCTTAATCGAAAATGGCGCTGGATAGTTCACTCGCTCCGTAGACCACATGGCGACCCTACTAAATCTGCGATTGACTGGAACCCCCATGGTAATACAAGAGTTGGCCACCCGTCGTACACCTGGAGACGTCAACTTGAATCTGAAGTAAACCAAAGTGGGCTAAGCTGGAGGGAAATTAAACATCTAGCATCAAACCAGATCGAAAGAGTTCGTTGCGGCCCTTTGTTCCTACTAGGAACCACAAGACATAATATATATAATATACATATTAAGCTCGTGTATTTTATCTATATATATGGGGGTTTTCGTGTCAACTGACACAACTTTTAAAACCGATGTCTTCCGATGCCCAATTTTGACCCCGATGAGAAGCCATATGGCCCAACCCCACCGCCCTCATTTTTTGACTCGTGCTTTCTTTTTCGAACCTATAAAAATTAGAGGTATCGCGATTCGAAATCGAAAACTGGTTAGCTATCCCACGCCTAATAGTGCAAATTGAAGAACCGTTTTTTGTGTTCCAAAGTTAAAAAAAAAAATTTTCATAGATATCCCACTCGCATCCCACTAAGCGACCCCATAGCTCTTAAAGGAAAAGAACTAAGCTTTCTTCTGAATAAAAACAAGTGAGAGTGTTAAATTCGGTTGTGCCGAATCTATAATACCCTCCAACATATAAAAAAAAATTAAAAAAAAAAATTGCAGGGGCGTTTTTTTTTGGGGGGGGGTCAGTAGGGGTCATTGGGGGACACATAAACACATGCGGTAAATGTTTAAAAATTTATTTGTTGTGCTTTTTCAGCTTAAGTAATACAATTGTATCAATATTTTAAAACATTTTTAATATCCACGCCTACAAAAGAGGGCGGGCAAAAAAAAACAATTTTTTTTTTATTTCCTTAGTCCAAGTGCAGGACCTTGAACTTATTCTGACATCAAATTGTTTCATTTGCTTAACAAAAATACAAAAAAACCTGTGAAAATATAGCGTTTTTCAGAGGTTAGTTAAGTTCTATAAGGGGGAACTTTTTCCCCCTGGCCCGATTTTGCCCATTTATGAACTTAAACTGCCTAGGACCAAAAGACATATTCCTGCCAAAATTAACGAGTCTATCTCTTTTATTTTGGATTGCATCGTGTCTTATACAGACGGACGGACGGACATACGGACATTCTAGAAAAGTCTTAGAATCGATCATAGATCAATAATATATATACTTTATGGGGTCTCCGACCGATATTTCGATGCGTTACAAACGGAATGACAATGTGAGTATACCCCCATACTGTAGTTGGAGGGTATAAAAAAAGGGCCCAATTTGAGGAAAAAGTCAAAAAAGTTTTAGATTTTCAAGAAAAAAAATCAAAAATTTTTTTTTTTTTTTTTATAATTTTTTTTTCGAAAGACTGAAGAAATAGCTATCTAAACTCTTCTTACAATAGGTAAGAAGTTACATGGATGAGAAAAACACCTCTTTGGCCAAAATGTCAAAGTTCGACCCCCTCTAACTCAGAGAGTCCTTGACCGATCTCGCTGAAAAATTGTGTCTGAACTACTATCCAATATGTTTTTTACCAGTGTTGGTTCTAAGGGGGTTAAAAGGGAAAAAAACTGTACTTTTGGTACCTTTTATGTTTCCTTAAATAATGGTCCAAGAAACATGAAATTTGGAATGTAGGTTCACCTCCTGGAAAATATATCCACTAAGGCTGGGTTTTTGCCTGTGTTGATTTTAAGGGGGTGAAAAATAGTACTTTTGGTACATTATATCGCCTCCCGGAAAATAGATCCACTACGGCTTGGTTTTTTGCCTGTGTTAATTCTACGGGGGCGAAAAGGGTAAAAAATTGTACTTTTGGTACTTTTTTGTAATTACTAAAATAATTATCATACAAACTTAAAATTTGAAATGTAGGATGCTTCGGTAAATACACACCCAAAAAATTTCCCAGTTACTGGCTACTGAATTTTTAACTAATTCCCAGTTAAAATACACCTAACTGACTCCCAGTTGTTTGAATTAACTAAAAATAACTAATTTTATTTAAAAACTTTATTGTAACTGTTTCTTAGTTGAAATAAAAATAACTGGGAATTTTACAGTTAAAATTTACTAAATGTTCGTGAATAAAATTAACCAGAAACAAATATTTGTTTTTGAATTTCTTTATTAAAACTTGTAAAGCCGCAAAAATCGCTGCCCTCAATTTTGCCTACACGTTTTTTTATTATGATATATTTTTTATTTTTTGTTCTAAATGAATTGTTTTGTTTTATTTTAAAATTGAATTGTTTTTATTTTTTGTTGCTTCTTCTATTATCTTTAAAAATAAAAACCCTCTAAGAAAAGAAAATAAAATAAAAAAAAAAAGAAATAAAACAAAAGGAGTGAAAGATGGAAAGAGCAAGAAAACAAATAGCAGAAATTGTTCTCTCTTTCTCTCTCTCTCCCTCTCCCGATCTCTTCGCCATTGTGTATGTCATTGTCCTATATAAGAAGGGACTCTGCACATGATAAGGCAGTCAGTGTGTGGCCGTCAAGGCGATCACACCATGGTAAGGCTCAAATGGAATGAGTGCCGCTAAGCGCATTCCAATTGTAAGTTACCAATGACTCAGAGGTGTGCCTATGAAGGAGTTCCGACTCAAAGGTACCTTCAATCGAAGAGAGGAGTTCCGAAAAAAGGTACCTCACACTCTCGCAGAGGTGTTCCGATTAAAAGGTACCTCCATGCAGAGCAACTGAGGCGTGCCTTATCACAGGTGCCTTAACTTCTCCGTGCGTTCGCGTTGCCCTCGAACTCTCCGCGTATCCCCTCGCTTTCCTTGCTCGCGATCCCCTAACTTATCTGCGCGTTTGATGGAGGTGTTCCGATTTAATGGTACCTCTTTCTCTCCGACAATACAGACGTCGCCGCTCGCTCGCGCCGCTTATTTTCCCATAGAGGCGTTCCGACCGAAAGGTACCTCTCCTCTCACGCCGCAGAACGACGCTGCCAATTTATTTAAACGAAGTGCCTGCGCAGGTTCTCGTCCACGAGTATATAAGAGAAGTGCCTCCGACGGTTTCTCTCAACGCGTGTAATCATTAAGAAGATACACTCATGGCATCGACAACGTCATGTTACCCCTTAACTGCGCTGCTACGCCATCAACGCCTTGCCAACATCGCAAAGCCATCGCCATACAGCTGCAGTAATGTCTTCTCCTCTTCGTACGCTCTGATCAGTAGGAGGTGATGGAAGAGCGCCGCCACTGAGCCGCACCGAGCCACCGCGCGGGCTTTCCATCATGCTCTGAAACGTAGGAGGTACGATAGATCTCCGTTCTAGCCTTGTACTCTAATTTATTTATTCAAGCTCTCTTTATGATAATTTAGATTAATCAATTAATTCTATTTCTAAGTAGAAATCAATAAAACCATTTTTATATTATAATAATACCAGTATGCCGTGTTTCTCTTCAAAAATTTCTGCAAACTAAAAATTTCTGTAAGTGACCCTGACCCCGCGAGCTAAACCCCAGCAACCGGTGGGAAACGCGTCGTTACAAACTGAATAATTTTGTAACAATTAAACTAAATTAAATATTGACGATATGAGACAGACATTTTCCCGGACAGTTCCACCAGCAGACAGTTCCACCATAATTACACATCTCCTTTTCCAAAGCCGTGAACGTAATTCAAATCAAGCTCTTTGTCTCCCGCTCTTAATATTTTGAAACTTTTTAACAGAAGGTACGAAAACTGTTAGACGAGGAAAATACGATAATGTTAAATTAACATTGTTGGTTTGACAAATAATGCTAACTTTTTATATCGAAAAAGCGCTTAATCAATTTAAAAAAAATGTATCAATTTATAATTTTTATGTTAATATTATTTAGGAAATACCTTTAAAAGTGTTTAAAACAAATTGTCAGCAAATAAAAAGTCATTGGATTTCCCGATAATCCACAAAAAAAACTTTTTAAAAAAAAAAAAATCGCCAAACTGCAACACTTTTTTTTTGTTTATATCAAACTTAAGGGATTTTTTTTGGTTTGATCAAACGTCCAGTTTGATGGCGGACTTAGCAAAGGGAATTTAAGAGCGGCTTTAACAGAAGAAGAGCGAGTTCAGATCTCTTTAGTAGTGATACTCCTTGTTCAAATGTTGTATAATCCCTTTCGAATTAACGAATTTTTATTTCACTTATGCATTTTAGATGTTTGTTTTACGAGTAATTTTGCTTTTTGGTAGAAATATGTATATATTATATATTAAATTTTTTGACAATAGTTCTCAAAAATTATTATTTTTCAAAAATTGACTAAAAATTATTATTGTTTGTAACTGAAGCTTTAGTTGGTCATAATTATCCCAGTTATTTTCAAATATTTTGATTTCAACTGGGAATTTTCGTAACTATGTAACTGCGGAGCAGAGTAAGTATTATCTCACCATGAACAGCTCATTTCATCTCTTTCTTTTATCATTAACAGAAATTGATATTTTTGTGTTTGCTTCTTTTTTTCTTTGCTCTGAAATGATTGTGTTTCTTGTTTGCTCGTTTTGTGTTTTTTCGAAAAATGAATTTCATAGCAAAGCTCAACATCGTGATAATTCAGAGAATAATCACAATTGGAGCGGGAAGCGGAAAAACGCAATTGTCCTCATAAAAATAGAATTGAATCTAGTTTGGCGGAAAAACGCGGCGGAATTTTGTTGTCATATAAAACGTATGTGAACAGTTGCGGAAAAACGCTTCCCGCTCCAATTGTGATTATTCTCTCAAATGGTGTTCGGTTTTCTTTGAACAGAAAACGAGATGAGCTGAAATTGAAAATGAAAAATAAAATGAGCTGATAGATGAAACGAGATTGAGATGAAATGAGCTAGCAATGAGATCTCGCGAGATTGATATGAATTGAGCTATCAATGAGATCTCGCGAGATTTCATATCAAACAAAATCATATTTTTTTTTGTTTGCAAGCATTAATGGAAATGTGGTTGTTTATTGCTTATGATGTGTAGGGATATAAAAAAAGCAAAATGCATGTTAATTCTAATAATGAATAAGAGTTTTTACAGAATTATTTATTAAAATAAATGCCGTTTAATGTTGAATTGTTTCTAACCATTTTTTTGTATTTTTTTTTCACGTAACACGTAAAACGGTGTTCGCATTAATTTTTAACTAGTTTAATTATTGGTTTTCGCCATACATTTTAAACGTCAAAATTAAATGGCGTTTAATTTTAACAGATAAAGTGTTTAAAATTGTATGGGGAAAGCACAAAATTAAACTAGTTTAAACGAAGGCGAATATGGTATAATAAGACAATAGTGGTGTTTTTGGTTAACTGTACATTAGGGTGGAGCAAATATAGCTTTCTTTCGAATTTCGAAAACGTCGGGGTCGGGAAAGTTGCCTTTTGTGGTCGATATTAACCCACAAAAATATTGGACCTATAGGGCAATGGTTTTGGTTTCGTTTTTTTTTACTTGAAAATCGGAAAATCCCGAACAAAGTGAAAAAAATGTTCGAACTTTTTTTTTTTTTTTTTGCTTTAAATACACTGTGCTACACCAAAAATATGCAGGGGTTCTCATATGATAATTCGGGTTGGTTGGAGTTCATAGAGTACTGATATACACGCAGAGAAAAAATATGGTTGCGACATGATCACGGCAACTATACTATGATCTCTAAACCCAGTTATGATTGCAGCAATCAAGTTATTGTTTTTAAAATTGTATTTAAACATTTATATGGTTGTTTTAGACATTTAATAGTCCCTTCAATCATGACAAAATAATTGCTACATCCAAAAGTACAATATGGTTGTTGTAACAATGTTATAGTTAATTATATTCTCGACACACCAAAAATTGAAACATAATGTGATTATAACAATCATTAGATAATCACAACTTATTGTTAGTGAAAATTGATTTTTGCAAACATTGTCAGGTTTATTCATCAGTTTAGTGTTTTGCCAGCAAGCAGTTAGTCGCAAGGACGCCACGTACAATTAGTTCTTAAAAAATATAAGGCAATTTGAGTTAAATTGGATCAATGCCGAAGGAAATGAAATATAAAAATCTACTTTATATAATTTATTTATTGTGCGGTTAAAAAATAACTTTCCATTTTAAATAAAAACTTCAAATCGAAAATATTAAAGTGTTTTTTTGTGCATTTTTTGTTTACTGAATGTGTTATAATTGCTGACAATAATTTTAATTTTGTAACAAATATATTCTGATTGCAGAAAATATGTATGATTCAATGTTAGCTGACAAAAATGTTATCGTTGATGAAATTTTTTTAAAAAAATTTTATAAGTTTATTGCACATCATTGATGTAAAACGCAGGTTGCCACTAAATTGAACCAAAATTAATAAAAATGGTTTCATATTTATAAAAACAACATTTTAAAACAAAAAATAAATTATTGGTGTGAACTTTATCAAAAAAAAAAAAGTAGTGAAGAATTTCTATACACGTGTGGTATTAAAGCATAATATATTTTTTCAATCTCAAAAAAATAATAAACTGAAATCATATTATGATAATTATATAACATTTAGGCCATTATTGCTGCAATCATATAATGATTTACATTCCTTGTTGCCTTCAATCATATTAACATTATTGTTACAATCATATTCCCAATCATAATATGACGCTCTTAAATCATGATCACCGCAACCATGTTTTTTTTCTGCGTGTACTCATAGTTTTTCTGGATCACTTCGTTAAGTACGTTTTTATTGGCAAATGTGTTGAAAAACAGAAATTCTTAAATTACAATTTTAAAAAATTATTACTTTGTTAGTTTGCAACCGATTTTCGATTTTATGGATTTGTTTTAAAGGTATAGGTCTTACCTTTCAAACAAAACAAAAATATTAAAAATCGATCAAGAATTGGCTGAGCTACGATCGCTTAAGTAAAAAAAAAAACGTATTTTTTGAAAAATTTGTCATATTCTTTACACTCTAAGTTGAAAGTGCATCATTAAACAATTTTTTGAATTTTTTGTAAAAAATTATAGTAAAGTAGCTTTCTAAAACACCAAAAAAACATAACAATCGGTTAAAAAATTAATGAGTTATGCTAAGTTTTGTGATAGGACATTTTTAATTTTTTTCAGAAACGCTTGTAATTCAAGCATTACCCAGCAAAAAAAGAACATACTAAAATGTTAATAAAAAGTAGTTCAACTGCTGCTAAAGTAGTTCTAACTTTGCTGAAACTCTAGTGAATTTAACATGGCGGTGTCGCGCAAAATAAGTAGTTTTTTTTACATTTTTTAAGTACATATAAAGTAGTACTCATACTGTTGTCATAGTTTAAGCACAGACTAATACAGACTCGACATAAGTGACAGGTGTCAAAAAAGTTTTCTTTAACCATATGGTTAATATTTTCAAATTATTCTACGAATTAGGTTAGAAAGAGAAAACTGATATAACGCGCCATAAGAAAAATGGATGCCAGATCGGTTTTTGTCGTTTCACTCACTCCTAAGTCGTAGAAAGTGTTGCCATGTTAGCGTAAAACGGACTAAAAACCGCTGTGTTTTCTCCTAAAATCGCTTAGTTTTTCCCCATTTTTTCTTATAAAACTCTACTGTCGAGTCTGTATTTAGTCTGTGGTTTAAGTTTTTGTATGTACAGTTTAATTACATCTTTAAGATCACTATTTAAGAGCATTTTTGCACTACTTAAAAAGTGTATTTTTAGAATTCATTAGGAAGTAGATTTAGTAAGCGATTCTGACGATGCCAATGTTCTAATAACAATACTAAACATCGAAATTGCGACTGGGACGCGACCTTATACACTTGATTACATTAGTTCTGCTTGTCAAAAATCCGGTCTCCACACTTTTCCATCACATCTGGTTTTTGAGAAAATTGTGGTCAAAGTTAAAAAAAATCGCCGTTTTGGTCATTTTTGGAAACTCATAGCGGATGAACCCGATGTGATGGCGACTTGAAACTAAGTCGAGGGTTAAGCTAAAACTTTCCTCTTTAAGATGCAGAACTCATTTGGTCAGTCGCCTTAACGTTTTGGGCACCAATTGTATTTCAATGCTTTCATATCAAAAAAAAGTTTTTGGGGGAAAACACTTTTTTAAAAGACAATTGGTGCTCCAATGGTTGAAGCGACTGATGAATTGAGTTATACGTCTTTAAGAGCAATGTTTGAGCTTTACCCTTAAAAAGTATGGAGACCGGATTTGCGACCAGGAGAATAATTGTAATCATGTTTATAAGCCTTATACTATAAGGTGGCGTTCCATTCGAATAAGGTTTTTTTTCATATGATTTGTTGCGGCAAAAATCGTTTTTTTTGGGAACAAGACATCATTGAGAGACAATTGGTGCTCTAGGGGTTAAGGCGACTGACCAAAAGAGTTCAGAATCCTTAAGAGCAATGTTTAAGCTTTAGCCTCGACTTATTTTTAAGTCGCTATCATATCGGGTTCATCCGCTATGATTTGGCAAAAATTAAAAAAACGTCGATTTTTTTTTAACTTTGACATCAATTTTCCCAAAAACTTGATGTGATGGAAAAGTTTGGAGACCAGATTTGTGGTGAGTAGAACAATTGCAATTAACTGTGTAAGGTCGCGGCCCAGTCGCATCAATATTTTTTCAAAATGTTCAGTAGTGTATTTTTTAATTAATTATCAGGGGTATAATATAAAAGTAAAAAAAAAAAAATATTCCTGGGGAAGTTTTAGAAATTGCATTTGGTGCGTGAACTTTTTTTCACCAAAATGAACTAAAGAAAAGATTTTTATTATCTGTACAACATTGCCCATCGCGTGGTTGGATGAGCTTTTTTTTGACATAAAAAAGTTATAACCCTATTATTTATTTACGCCCACAAAAGTGTTCGTACCTCAAAAAATTGGGTCCAAGTTCGGGACTTTATACTTCATCCGACATAAAATTGTTTCATTTGCTTGACAAAAAAACAATGATCGCTAAAAAATTGCGTTTTAGAGGTTGGTTCGCTTCTCCAAGGTGAAACTTTTCCCCTCCGGTCCGATTTTAACCTACCTAGGACTATAAAAAATTGTTGTACCAAACGTCAGGTGGATAGAAGTTTTATTTTGGACTACATCGTGTTACATACAGACAGACGGAGGGATGTTCATAGAACTTCTCAGAATCGATCACTGATCAATATAATATATCGTCACCAAAAATCAAACACATTTTGCTTTTTTAAAGTAGCAGCGAAAACGTTTTTTTAATTTTGTTCATAAGTCCGTCATTTTTCATCGGATAGGTCTGAATTTTTGGAAATGGTTTCAGTTAATGAATTGTATCACAACTAGCAAATCACATTTTGATAATTTTATAGGGGTACAATGCATTGATTTTAAAAAAAGTGTTGTCACTTTGTTTTGCATTTTAGGCGACGATTCTCTTTATGGGAAATGACAAAGTGAGTGTACCCTAGGGCGTTTCATCAAAAACTTTTTTTTGGATTTTTGCAACTCTTGAAGCGGAATATGAATTCTTATGGCCTAAAAGATTTTTGAGATTTTTTTCAGATTTTTGGAATGTCGGGATCAACTCGCTCAAATCGATTTTATCAAAAAAATGAGGTTATGAAACATAATTTTTTTTATTTTTTGTTCTCTGGTGCCTTTTTTTAACAAAACCGGATATAATACTTCTTAATGTTGCTAGCCTCCTAAAAAAAAATATTCGCGGTCAAAATTATAAGTTCAAGGGTCACTAAGATGACCTTAAATGTAAAAATTCAGAATTTCCCGTGTTTTAACCTCAATAATTCGAGAAATAAGCTATGTATGAACGTCATGTTGAATCCGTTAGATAGGTCTTTAAAACACCTTTCATTTAAAACCAATCTGACTATTGTCACTTTTGTAGAAATGTTAAAAAAACTAAAAAACTGGGAAAAACTCATTTTCTCCCCCATTTTATCGAAAATTGAACTGGTGCATTAGGTAGTTTTTTTTTGTAAAGTTAAAATAATAACTTTTAAAGGCTTTTTATAGATTGAAGTTAGTGTTTCCAAGCCGGTTAACCAAAAAACCGGTTTTTTGTCAAAAAAACCGGTTTGACAAAAACCCGGGTTTCCGGTTTGGAAACACTAATTGCAATCAAAAAAACTTCTTTTAAGTTTATTATTTCAATTTTACAAAAAAAACTACTAATGGATTCCCTTCGATTTTCTGTAAAATGGGGGAAAAAATGAGTTTATCTTAGTTTTTTAATATTTCTACTAAAGTGACAAATGTCATTTTGGTTTTAAATTAAAGGTATTAAAAAGACCTATCTAACGGATTCATCATTACGTTCATATATTGCATATTTCTCAAATTATTAAGGTTGGAACACGGGAAATTCTGAATTTTTACTTTAAAGGTCATCTTAGTGACCCTTGAAGTTATTATTTTGACCGCGAATATTTTTTTTTAGGAGGCTGGAAACATTAAGAAGTATTATATCCGGTTTTGTTAAAAAAAGGCACCAGAGAACAAAAAATAAAAAAAATTATGTTTCATAACCTCATTTTTTTGATAAAATCGATTTGAGCGAGTTGATCCCGACATTCCAAAAATCTGAAAAAAATCTCAAAAATCTTTTAGGCCATAAGAATTCATATTCCGCTTCAAGAGTTGCAAAAATCCAAAAAAAAGTTTTTGATGAAACGCCCTAGTGTACCCCCTATACTGTAGTTAAAAGGTATAAAAACAAAATCAGTTTACACCAAATTTAAGATTTAACAAATTAAAAATAAAAAATAAAAAAATGTTTTTATTCCTGGAATAGTAACCAATCAAATATTAACTTTTTGCCTTTCAATTATATATAAAACTATAGTTTAGACTAAAACTCTATTAAATAAATTTAAATAAATATGTTCTTTTCATTACGTTTGAAAAATATAAAAAAAAACTCATTCCGACTATAGTGTTCTAAAGTGGTGGAATCCATATTATTTTCCTTCTTATTGACATATTTGGATGTTATTTTAAACTACTTTTTTTGCAACAAAAAATATTCACTAATTGCTACTTTTTATGTAGTTTAAGTCTACTTCGTTTTGAACTACTTCGAATTTTTTTTGCTGGGTATTCATAAATCTTGTTACTAGTAGTAATTTTATGCGCATATGCATATAAACTAGAGATGGGAACGTAATTAGATTTGTGCGTGATTCACACATGATCAGAAGTGAGCGTGATTGAAAATTAATTTTACTCACGTGGTTATTAGTGAGTGTCAGTGTGAGTGGAATAAAAAAATGGGCGTGTTAGTTACTTCCAAATCCTATTTATAATTTTTTGGGTTTGTTTAAAAAATATCAGTGTTACTTCTTAAACAAAAAATATTAAGAATAGGTTAAAAACATGCTAAGGTGCGCTTGTTTAAGTAAAAAACCTTTTTTGAAGAGTTATACCTGCAACATTTTTATGACAGAAAAAGCTGTGCGCTTGCAAACATGTTTTTTAAAACGAAATTGCTAAAATTGTGGGATCATTTGATGGAAATTTTACCTGTTTATAAATATACATGTGAGGCATTCCACACCAAATGTTCAGTGAGAAAAAAATTGTGTACCAAAATTTTTTCAATGGGTCCCGGGTAAAAAAGTTTTTTATATAACTAGGGTAAAAAAGTTTTTTATTTCAGAACGGGTTCTGAAAATTTTCCAAAAAAATTATAATCGATAGCCGATACAAAACTATACAAGAATGTAAATTTTTGAGATTTTGGTGCATTTCGTTTTTATTTGATATATATTTAAACAAGGCAACTTGACACAAACTTGACCATTTTTCCAATATTTGACCACGCCTCCTAAGCCCAGTTTTTGAAAAATTGATCAACCAAAAACGTAATTTTCTTAGCTCCATATATGAGGCATTCCACACCAAATGTTCAGCAAAAAAAAAAAAAGTTGTGTCGTGTCAATATGAAATCATTTTCAAAGTATTCGCTCTTAGGGTACTATTAAATAACAAAAATAAAATTTAAGTTTTTTCAAAAACTTTTTTGCCTGAGCATCTTTACTTCAATATTTATGCAAATTAAAAGAAACACAGTAAAGTCTTAAAGACAAAAGCTGTTTATAGATTTTTGAATGGGCTATCAATTAAAAAAAATAAAAATTGGAACATTTTCAGACGAAGTTTTGAATTTTTTAAATTTAAAATTAAACTTTATTTATCAAAAAACATGCCGCAATTTTATTTGTTTTTTTATTTTTTTAAAAAAAGTTAAAGGAATTTTCTATCTGATCTGAAATTTTTAGAGATGTGTTTTGCCTTGTTTTCGAAAAATCAAAATTCAAAAATTGCAACACGCTTATTTTATACAATAATGGTATTTAAAACGTGTGCGTATGAGTAATATCAATACTTAAAAAATATTTTAAGAGGCGATGGTAGCGTGAGTGAGTTTTTAATAACGATTACGCACGCTTATGAAAGAAAAAATTTAGTCACGCACGATATTTTATTTTGCTCACGCTCATTCACGCACACGTGAGTAGAAAAAAATAAGTTACGGTCACGATGTTCACGTGAGCGTGAGTAAAATAAAATATCGTGCTTGAATATTTTTTTTCTTTCATTAGCGTGCGTGATCGTGAATAAATACTCAGGCAAAAAAGTTTGATATTTTTAATATTTGACCACGCCTACAAGACCCACTTTTTGAAAAAAACTTAAATTTTATTTTTGTTATTTATTAGTACCCTAAGAGCGAATACTTTGCAAATGATATCCCATTGAAACCACTATGGTTTTTCTGTAGTGGAACTGTTGGTGTGGAATGCCTCACATGGCTATCCATACAACCCATTTAAAAATTTACGGTTCACATGTTTTTTTTTTTTCGCTGAACATTTGGTGTGGAATGCCTCATACGTATATTTATAAACAGGTAAAATTTCCATCAAATGATCCCACAATTTTACCAATTTCGTTTCAAAAATGTCAAATGTTTTTTGTCATAAAAATGTTGCAGGTATAACTCTTCAAAAAAGGTTACTTAAACAAGCGCACCTTAGCCAGTTTTCAACCGAATCACAATATTTTTTTTGTTTAAGAAGTAACACTGATATTTTTAAACAAACCCAAAAAATTATAAAAAGGATTTGGAAGTAACTGACACGCCCATTTTTTTATTCCACTCACACTGACACTCACTAACAACCACGTGAGTAAAATTAATTTTCAATCACGCTCACTTCTGATCATGTGTGAATCACGCACAAATCTAATTACGTTCCCATCTCTAGTTTATATGCATATGCGCATAAAATTACTACTAGTAACAAGATTTATGAATAATGCTTGAATTACAAGCGTTTCTGAAAAAAATTAAAAATGTCCTATCACAAAACTTAGCATAACTCATTCATTTTTTAACCGATTGTTATGTTTTTTGGTGTTTTGGAAAGCTACTTTACTATACTTTTTTACAAAAAATTCAAAAAAATTGTTTAATGATGCACTTTCAACTTAGAGTGTAAAGAATATGAAAAATTTTTCAAAAAATACGTTTTTTTTTACTTAAGCGATCGTAGCTCAGCCAATTCTTGATCGATTTTTAATATTTTTGTTTTGTTTGAAAGGTAAGACCTATATAAATCGGTTGCAAACTAACAAAGTAATAATTTTTTAAAATTGTAATTTAAGAATTTCCGTTTTTCAACACATTTTCCAATAAAAAACGTACTTAACGAAGTGATCCAGAAAAACTATGAGTATATCAGTACTCTATGGACTCCAACCAACCCGAATTATCATATGAGAACCCCTGCATAAATTATTTTTGGTCTTTTGTAGCACAGTGATATTAGTTTATATTTGGACATTACTGAAAAACTGTTTTGATGGTAAAAGAATTTTTTTTTGTCAATAAAATTTTTTTTTTTTTTTTTTTAATTTTCTAAAGATTAATTTCAAATTGCGGTAATAAGGCCAACAACATAATACAATAATTAAAAATATACATCTTTTAAATACTGAGTTAATATTACGTTATATTTTCAGTTAAAAACTAATAAAAAATATTTTTTTTTTTGCAAAACAAGAAACAAAAAAAATTTTACAGACCAAAAAAAAATTTTTTACCATAAAAACACTTTTTTAGTAATGTCTAAAAGTAAACTAATATTTTAAACAAAAAAAAAGTTCGAATTTTTTTTTTTTCACTTTGTTCGGGACTTTCCGATTTTCAAGTCAAAAAAGGTACCCAAAGCCATTGCCTTACAGGTCCAATATTTTTGTGTGTTAATATCGACCCCAAAAGGCAACTTTCCCGACCCCGACGTTTTCGAAATTCGAAAAAAGCTATATTTGCTCCACCCTAATGTACAGTTAACCAAAAACACCACTATTGTCTTATTACGTGTTACGTACAAAAAAAAACCCAAAAATGGTTAAGGTACCTACAGACGACGCAATATTATATACAATATGCAATTATATTGATCGTGTGTGGGTTAGATTGACCATTGTACAATCGTCAATCTAACCCACACACGATCAATATAATTGCATATTGTACATAATATTGCGTCGTCTGTACGTACCTTTAGACACAATTTAACATTAAACGGCATTTATTTTAGTAAATAAAATAATTCTGTACAAATTCTAATTCATTACACTGTGCAACAAATTTTGGGTCATCGCATTGAGCCTCAATGCCTTCAACGCCATATGAAAGTAGACCATCAAGTCGACAAAATCACCAAAGGGTTTTGCAAAGTCAGTTCGGATTTCTTTTTTATAGCCCACTGAAGTTTTCATTTTTTTGTCGAAGGCGTTTGGAAAAGGCCAAAAATACTACAATAAAAACACATCTGAGCTTCAAAATATGATTTGATGTCTTCAGTGAAATTTTATGGCGGTTCTTTTCTTAGAACATTTTAACCCTCTAACTGCCATTATAAGGGGTTATTTTAGTCCTTTTTCAAATCCTAAACACAGAAGTCTAATAAAACGTCAATTTAGAGGGTTAAAATGTTCTACAAATATTTTCCTCATAAAATTTCACTAGGGGTTGTCAAATATTCAAAGTTTGTGCGACGTGTACAAAGTGCTTAAAAAGGGTCAAGTAGAAATAATCAATGGTTGTTATTTTTTTTTACCAAAGCAGTGTTTAAAAATAACGACAAAAAACAGTGCAAATATACTTTTGAGCTAAAAATGATGTTTTGATGTGTTTTATAAAATTTTATAATGATTCTTTTCTTTGACCAAATTAACCCTCTAGGTCCCATTTTAAAGGGTCATTTTTGTCCTTTTTTAAAATAAATACAAAAAAGTCTCTAAAAAAGGCAGTTAGAGGGTTAAAATGTTTTACAAATATTTTCTGCATTAAATTGTATTGGGGCACGTCTAAGACAGAAAGTTCGTCCAGCATATAGAAATTGCTTAAAAATTTTAAAGTATTTAATTTTTTTTTCGGCCCGAAATATAAAAAAAACAAGTAAAAAAGTTAAATTCGACTTTGTCGAATGTATTGATACCCTCCACATTGTAGAAAAATTTATTTGAAAAAAAAAAAAAAAAATCCGCGAAAAAAAATTTTGATAAAAAAAAAATTCGACGAAAATGTTTTTTTTTTTTAATATGTTTGTACTTGTTTAAATACCATTCGGTGATCAATTCTGTTCACATGTGTCAACCAGCAACCGAATTAAAGCATTTTGTGTTTTTATGTTATGTCGGGCCCTTTTTTTGACTCAAAAGAGGTCTTTTCCCCATCTAATTTTTCTTCGTCCTCAAATATATTTTTGCTCCACCAACAAATTTCCGCTAGAACGGTATCACGCGAATTTTTCCCAAGATATCTAAAATGGTGATCACGACCAAAGTATTAAACAGATAAAACAGATATATAAGACTTAGCATATTTACTTGTTGTTTCCCTAAGTAGTTTGGTATTGCATTTGAGCGAAATCGGTTCAGCGGTTCAAAAGTTATGAACGAAAATGTAAGAACACCTCGAAAACTGTGGTACATTCAACATAGCCTAAAAACACAAAATGCTTAAATTCGGCTGCTGGTTGACAAATGTGAACAGAATTGATCACCGAATGGAATTTAGACAAGTACAAACATTTTTTTTACAAAAAAAAAAACATTTTCGTCAATTTTTTTTTTACCAAAAAATTTTTTCGCGGATTTTTTTTTCTTAAAAATTTTTTTTTTTGTTTTTTTTTTTGCAAATAAACTTTTTTATATTGTGGAGGGTATTAATAAATTCGACAAAGTCGAATTTAACTTTTTTACTTGTTTTTTTATATTTCGGCCCAAAAAAAATATAAAAAAAAAATTGCATACTTTAAAATTTTAAAGCATTTTCTATATGCTGGACTAACTTTCTGTCTTAGACGTGCCCAAGTAAAATTTGATGCAGAAAATATTTGTAAAACATTTTAACCCTCTAACTGCCTTTTTTATAGATTTTTTTGTATTTCTTTTAAAAAAGGACAAAAATTACCCTTTAAAACGGGAGCTAGAGGGTTAATTTGGTCAAAGAAAAGAATCATCATAAAATTTTATAAAACTCATCAGAACATCATTTTTAGCTTAAAAGTATATTTGCACTGTTTTTTTGTCGTTATTTTTTAACACTGCTTTGTTAAAAAAAAATAACAAACATTGATTATTTATAATTGACCCTTTTTAAGCATTTTGCGCATGTCGCACAAACTTTGAACATTTGACAACCCCTAGTGAAATTTTATGAGGAAAATATTTGTAGAACATTTTAACACTCTAAATGGACGTTGTATTAGACTTCTGTGTTTAGTCTTTGAAAAAGGACTAAAATGACCCCTTAAAATGGCAGCTAGAGGGTTAAAATGTTCTAAGAAAAGAACCGCCATAAAATTTCACTGCAGACTTCAAATCATATTTTGAAGATCAGATGTGTTATTATTATAGTATTTTTGACGTTTTCCAAACGCCTTTAATAAAAATATAAAAACTTCAGTGGGCTATAAAAAAGAAATCCGAACTGACTTTGCAAAACCCTCTGGTGATTTTGTTCACTTGATGGTCTACTTTCATATGTCGTTGAAGCCATTGAGGCTCATTTTTCTTGTTGCACAGTGTTATTAGAATTTACTTGTCTTTTGCTTTTTTTTTTATATGTATTCCTACCAGCCAAGGAAAAACAATTTAAAATTCCTTATTGATAAAATTCAAATTTAAATTTTTCATAAAATTCAAGAATGAATTTTAAATAAAATTCTTAAAAATTTTATTTTGAATTCTTAGAAGAAATAAAATTCAAAAAAATTTTATTTAAAATTCTTTAAAGAATTTTATTAATAAAAAAAAGAATTTTATTTTCATAATAACAAACAACGTAAATTCATAAATTTACCTTGATAACAAATAAATTTTGAACAAATAAATATCAAACCAAAAATAAAATTCAAACCAAAAATAAAATTCTATTCTTTTTGAGAATTTTATTTTTGGAAATAAAAAAATTCAAATGTTTTTGAGAATTTTATTTAAATAAAAATTTAATTTCAAATACCTTATGAATTTTAAATAAAATTCGAATTTTTTCCTTGTCTGATTCCTACACATCATAAGCAATAAACAATCACATTTCCATTCATGCTTGCAAACAAAAAAAAAATATGATTTTGTTTGATATGAAATCTCGCGAGATCTCATTGATAGCTCAATTCATATCAATCTCGCGAGATCTCATTGCTAGCTCATTTCATCTCAATCTCGTTTCATCTATCAGCTCATTTTATTTTTCATTTTCAATTTCAGCTCATCTCGTTTTCTGTTCAAAGAAAACTGAACACCATTTGAATTATCACGATGTTGAGCTTTGCTATGAAATTCATTTTTCGAAAAAACACAAAACGAGCAAACAAGAAACACAATTGCACAACTCAAACCTTGTCTAGGGTTGCCATTTGCATTTTGAGAAAAAGAGGACGTCAACCTCGAAAAAGGAGGACATTTGACCCAAAAAAGAGGACAATTTTTTTTAAATATTAAATAAATTTAAAACAAGTCAACAAAGCAATACAATATGCAAAAACAAATCATTTTTATTAAGAAAACATTTTTTTTGCCACTAAAAAAATATATTTCCAATTATATTTCAATATTTTGGAAATATATATTCAATTATATTTTAGAAATATCCCTTTATAACTCAAAAATTTCCAGTTATATTTCAAAAAGTTCGAAATATATGTAAGTCAAAAGTGTTCTATTGTATATCAGAGTTTTCTATCTTCAAAATTTTCTAAATGCTTTTCAGAAAATTCCATAGGTTTTTCCAAAATTTCCATTTTCATTTCAAAATTTCCTAAATAATTTTAAGAAAATTACTTTTTAATTTAAATAAATTCAGATATGTTAATTGTATTTCAAAAATTTCCATTTTGATTTAAAAATTATGCAAATGCTTTTCAAAAAATTTTATTTTTATATCAAAATTTTCTGAAAAGCATTTGAAAAATTTTGGTATGCAAATCGAAATTTTTTAAATTTACTTAATTGGAATTTTCCGAAAAGCATTTTGAAAATTTTGAAATATATGTAAATGGAAATTTTTGAAATACAATTAGAAATTTATGAAATGGAATTTTTAAAAAGCATTTAGAAAATTACAAATGGAAACTTTTGAAATACAATTGGGAATTTCTGAAATACAATTTTTGTAAATTCAAAAGGAATTTGCCTAAAATCATTTAGAAAATTTTGAAATGGAAATTTTTGATAGAAATCTTTTGTCGGAGAGCAAACTTTAAGATACACGGCATCTGATAAGAAGTGATGTCAACGTAGTTATTTTCGCACTACAAAAAGTTTTTATTTTTTATTTTTGTGCCCGTTTTGCTCTCAAAAAGTTTACATTACTGCTGGTAAGTGATAATACGCGATGCCAATAATTCAAACGCTAAGAATTAACACAAAAAATGTATGGGAAAAGTGCAAAATGTAGGACAACCCCGGACACTTTCTAAAAAAGAAGTAGGACTGCCCCGGACGCCCTAAAAAAGAGGACGGTGTCCGGGGAAAAGAGGACGGATGGCAACCCTAACCTTGTCTAAAAACAAAATGCCATTGTGCAAATAAAAAAAAAACCTAAAAATGACAACAGCTGTGATTGTTTATGCTGAAATTTCGAACGCGGCAACAAAAACATTTATACAAAAAGAAACATACACATTTTTTGTGTTTATTTTAAAATTGTGAATGTAAAAAGATAATTAAAGTTATTTTGTGCAAATTATTAACGAATAGTGCGCTCACGATATGTAAAGAAAAAATGGTGGCAAATACTTGACGTTTAGTAAAATGGCAAATTTGCCAAATACCCAACTAAAAAAGGCAAATTTAATCGTCACTGTGAAAACCGCTAATCATTTCAGAGCAAAGAAAATGAAAACAAACAAAAAATTTTTTTCTCAATGAGATTGATAAAATCAAAATCACCATTTACTTACTCTGCTGCGGAGTTTTTTCGGTGCAACATTCTGAAAAAAGTACTTTTTCGAAATTGCGTTTCTTAGGGGGGTAAAAAATTGTACTTTTGGTACTTTTTGTATATGCTGAAATAATGATCCTAGAAGCTTGATATTTGGACTATAGGATCCTTTAGTGAAACATTTTTTAAAAATACTTATTTTTAAAAGTACCCTTTATAAAAAGTACCTTTTATAAAAAGTACCTTTTATAAAAAGTACCTTTTATAAAAAGTACCTTTTATAAAAAGTACCTTTTATAAAAAGTACCTTTAATAAAAAGTACCTTTTATAAAAAGTACTTTTTATAAAAAGTACCTTTATAAAAAGTACATTTTATAAAAAGTACCTTTTATAAAAAGTACTTTTTATAAAAAGTACCTTAAATAAAAAGTACATTAAATAAAAAGTACCTTTTATAAAAAGTTTATTTTATAAAAAGTACCTTTTATAAAAAGTACCGTTTATAAAAAGTACCTTTTATAAAATTACCTTTTATAAAATGTACCTTTTATACAAAGTACCTTTTATAAAAAGTACCTTTTATGAAAAGTACCTTTTATAAAAAGTATACTTTTTATAAAAATTAATTTTTATAAAAAGTACCTTTTGTAAAAAGTACCTCTTTTAAAAAGTACCTTTTTAAGAAGTACCTTTCATAAAAAGTACATTTTCGTTAAAAGTACTGAAAGCACACTTTTTTTGTACTTTTTTTCCTGAAATAATAACCTGATTCCAAATCTGTTCTCCAAATTTTTCCATCACGTCCAGATTTTTAGTTATTCACGCTTGAAAATGCGAAAAATTACGATTTTTGCATAATTTCACAGTAAAAAGTTTTGGGTTATATTTAAAACCTAGCGGAGCACATTTTAAACTACTTTGGAATAAAACTCAAAATTAAATCCGAAATGGGTTATATGCTAAACCACATAGGGATTAAAAATTTGATTATTTTTATGTCATTTTTTTTAGTTTTATTTTGATGCCAAAAAATAATTAAATTTCTCTCTTGAAAAACTTATAAAAAAATAAACGTCAAACGTCATCAAAAAATTGTATTTCATCAAGTTTAAGATAAACACTTAACAAGGAATTGAAAACAGCTGTCATATTGAGTGAACAAAAAATGCTTATTCATTCAATGAAAGTGAGAAAAGAGGTTAGCAATGTACACAAAAGTAAAATCTTTATATTATCAAAATTTGTGATCCAGAAAGTGGATTTTACTCCGACCCAGTGCTGCCAACTTTTTTTTGGGGAAATCGTCAATTTAAATAAAAAAATCGTCAAAATCGTCAAGTTGAAAAAAAAATTGTCGTCAAAAAATCGTCATGACAAAAATACGCTAATAAATACTAAACATGTTAATACCCCAGACCACTCCATGGTCCAAGTGTAATGAGTTTCTGTTGATGTTTGTAACTATCCAAAATCTTGGTCCTCGACCTGTCTTCAAGTCGCAATTATCAATTAATTGACCTGAAATTTGAAACTAAAGAAAAGCCCATGGACGAAGATTATTGAAATTGATTTTTTGTGCATATCCCCCATATTAAAATTCATCCCGATATTGGATCGTTGTAAATTTAACGCACCAATTAATTTATATTGAATGCACAAAAACTGACCACTTCTAATACAAATCTATTTTTCAACTAAAAAACTTTTTTTGAATGTTTTTTCTGGTGAATTTTTAACTTTTCCTGAAATTATTAAGCTTTTTTCTTAAAAGTAACTATCTTTTTAACAAAAATATATGTTTTTCTCTTTTCGTTTCAAAAAATTAAGTAAACTTCAAAGAATTTACTTACAAAATTTGAATTATTTGATAAAAGTTTACCATATTTTCCTCATTTAATAAAATCGTAATTTTTGTTCCTGGCGAAAATGAAAAATCGTCAATCGTCGTTTTAGTAAAATTGACTTCAAAAATCGTCAAAATGACGATAAATCGTCAAAGTTGGCAGCGCTGCTCCGACCGAAATATAAATATCATAGAAAAGATTAGAAGGTACGCAGTGTTGTATTTGATGTATTTTCCAATATGGTGGCAAAATGCTTGTTCTTCCTCATCTCACACGTATTTAATATCAAATTAGATTCTTTGTTTATAAAAAATGGAATTTGTCTTTCATTTAATTAAATTTATTATTTACTAGTCGAATAGCCTGTCCCTGCCAGCCGGAACACCAAATCACTTTTCTCAATAGTTCTAATATTTTACCAAACTTTATAAAAAATTATGTTTGTAGTTCAAAAATTTAATATTGCTAGATTGAGTTACATCAATATATGTATTTCCCAAACTGGAAAAAAATTTAATGAGTATAAAAGGTTTTATTGATAAAATTTTAGAACTAAATTTAGCACGCCCATTTCGTCTCTCCGTCCATAAACCGGATATCAAAAATCCATCATGTGGATCTGTCCCATGGTCACTCCTATATACATGTCAATTTTTATCTTTCTTTTTATCATGAAGGGTTTTAAAATTAGATAAAATTTTAAAAAACACAATTTTTTCACTTAAATTTTTCCTTATAATTTTCTGTACACAGTTTAAATATTAAATTTGACTTCATATGGATATGATCCATTGTCAATACTTTATTCTTTACAATTTTCAGCTTCCTTAGTCATTAGGGGTTTCAGAAATAGTTTAAATGTTTAAAAACTAAATTTCGCCGTCTTCCGCCACTCCCCATGTCTTAAAGGACGAAAATTCGGCTACGTTACAGATTATATATATAAACTGAACAAAATTCACAACGGATTTTTTTTTGTAAGTATATCCGCCCTTTCACTGGATATCCAGGTCAGAGTTGATCTTTGCCATAGTCCGTACCATATGTATTCTAATTTTCATCTTTCAAGGTCATAAGGTGTCTTCAAAGTAAGGTAAGATGTAAAAACATAATTTTTCCACGCCCATTTCTTCTCTTAACTCTCCGTCCCTACACAGAGAGAACAGTTTAGTTGTGCCAGTCGAATTTAGAGCCAACTGCATAGTTTAATAATAACAACCGAAATTTTCGGTTGCCATAACCAAAATTTGTTTTGAAAATTTAACTTCTGTTGGTCCAAATAAATTTCGGTAATCGCAGCCGAAAATTTCAGTTCTTGTAATTAAACCAAGCAGTTGGCTCTTAATTCGGCTGGCACAATTAAACTGTTTTTTCTGTGTATTCCAAAATTTTTAAATCTGACTACTTTATGATAAGCTCCATCGTTAGTACTATACTCGTATCCACGCCCCTTTTCCCTGTCAATTCTCCGTCCACAGTCCAAAAATTTTAAGTCTGACTACTTAAGGATATGTTCCAGTGTCAGGACAATATGCTTGCAATTTTCGGCTGCGTAGGTCATTAAGGCTTTAAAGTTAGTCAAATAAAAAAAATAAAACTCAATATTGCCTTGCCCCTTTTTCCTCTCAACTCTCCATCTAAGTACATTCCAAAAATATTAAATCGGACTACTTTAGAATATACTTCATAGTTAGGACTACATGTTAGGGATTTTCAGCTTCCGTATTCATTGGGGCGGAGCTTAAAAATACTCTAAAATTTAAAAAAAAAAAAATAATTTTGCCAAGTCCCCTTTTTCTTGTAATTCGCCGCCCACAGGCAAAACATCTGACTTCGTAAGAATCCGTCCCTGGTGTTTTATTATATACATGCCAATTTTAAGCTTTTAAGTCCACCAATGAGATTCAAAAGGCGCTGGATACGCAAAAAATAAGAGAAACACAAAAAAATAAAATATATATTCAGAAAATAGATGCAAATGAATTTACCACGCCCTTTGCCTTTCTTATTCTCCACCCATACACTGGATATCAAAAATCCAGGCTCGTGTTGATCTTCCACATGAAACCTTCTATATACATGCCAATTCTGTGCATTTTCCGCTTCCTTTAGGGACTTCAAAAGAATTTAAAATGTTAAAAATCTCAATTTTGTCACTCCTCATTTTCCTTTCAATTCTCCGCCCACAGTCCAAAAATTTAAAATTTTACTAATTCAGGATATGCTTTATCAATAGGACTATATGCTTGAAAATTTTCAGCTTCCTAAGTCATTAGAGGACTTTAAAATAAGCAAAAATGCCAATTTTCATCTTCATAGATCATTGGGGGTCTTCAAATTAAATATTAAAAAACACAATTTTGCCACGCCCCATTTTTCTCTTAATTCTCCTTCCACAGTTTAAAAAATTTAAATCCGATTACTTCAGGATATGCCTCATTGTTAGAACTAAATGCTATGCAATTTTCCGCTTCCTAAGTCATTTGGGGGCTTCAAAAGATGTTAAAATTTAAAAAAATCCCAATTTTGCCACGCCACTTTTCCCTCAATTCTCCGCCCACATTGCGAAAATTTTGAATCTGACAACTTGGGGATATGAGCCATCGTTAGGACTATATTCTAGGAAATTTTCAGCTTCCTAAGTCATTTGGGGGCTTTAAATTAAGCAAAAACGTTAAAAAATTGCATTTTGCCACGCCCACTTTCCCGCTTATTTCTCCGCCCACAGGCAAAAAATCGAAAATCCGGCTACGTTAGGATCTGCCCCAGGTGTTTTACTATAAGCATGCCAATTTTCAGCTTTGTAGCTCATCAGTGGGCCTCAAAAAGCTCTGGATAGACAAAAAAAGAGGAACACACAAATAGGGAAATTATATATATAGATTTTGCTTTATTTAACGTTTTTTTAAAGAAAATACGCACTATTGATAGTTTACAAACTTTTTTTTCTCTTTTGTTTTTTTGCTTTGTTGTTGTTTTCCTTTATGTTGCATTGTTTTTATTAAACGTCAAAAGTTACATAATGTGCTGTCACTAATACTTATTCAAGCGAAATACGACTCTGTTACACTTCTATTTTTTCTATGATAAATATCAAGTAAGTATTGACTACAAACGTTTATCAATCATTTTAATTGATTTTTGGTTAACTTTACTTTTAGGCCAGCTGAATCTTGAATAGGGTTGCCAGAATTTTATTTTGAAAATGTGGGACAAACTCCCGAAAATTACAAAAATGGCGGGATTTTAAAAATTTGCGCGGGACAAAAATATTTTTATGAACAAAACTGAAAAATTTAGCAGCATGTTGCCGAGTTTTATTGTTTAAAATAGAGACTACCAACCTCTAGTGCATTTTGAAATAGAAAAAATGTTTTTTGTTTTTCAAAAACATTTTTTTCGCGCTGCTTTAGAGACTAATTTTGCTAAAGTAAATTTTAGTACACACACTTCCATTTTAAAGATACAACGCTGGACCAGAATTACTTCATGGAAATTTAATAATTTTTTTTCCCGGAATGTACTCTATATTGTTCAACTTTTGGCGTACATTTTTTGAAAAATATTTTTTTTTTTTTTCAAACAAACACTAAGATTGTAAACTTTTTTGTTATACCCAATACACACCTGAGGTGAAATCTCATTCGAACAAGATTTCGATCATATGGTTGTGTATAAAATGATGACGACCATATGATCGAAATCTCGTTCGAACGAGATTTCACCTCAGGTGTGAATAGGCCTTTATTTGTTCCTTAAAAAGGTTCTAAATCCATATCATTTGGGCGACAAGGTAAAACGAATTTTACAAAAGCTTACAAATAATCCTTTTAAAAACTTAGGCTTTTAAAGTAAAAAATAGTTGTTGTAAAAAAAAATTCCAAAAAAGCGGGAATATAGAATCCCGCGCGGGACGCGGGAATCGGTTATGAAAAGCGGGACAATCCCGCCAAATGCGGGACGTCTGGCAACCCTAATCTTGAAGCAGAAGGTAGAGTGATGGAATTTTTAGATCACGGCGGTGCCTACCCCCAGGAATAGTTTCTTAATATAGAAGCAGTAACAGTTTATTTTATGCAGAGTTGTGCTGAGTTTGGGTGACAAATCAACAGTCCTCTGGATGTTAACTTTATTCATGTATTTGGTCTGTATTCGTATTCAATTCACAAAAATATTAAAAAACATAACCTTACATTTGTTTTATTTATTTTTGGAGAAATTTAAGTCCTGCCTTGTTTAAATAAACACCTGTTTAGGTGTAAAATTATTTCCATATTTTGGTTTTATTATAACACCCAAAAATAAATTCAAAATCCATTCTCACTCTCTTTTTATCTCTTTAAAAGTAAACTTTTTATGGAATAAATTAAATTATTTTTGGCATTGTTATATATACACACCAGCTAGGAATTAAAATTAACCCAAAACTTTTTACTGTGTTGAAAGCCTGCACAGCAGCCATTCAGTGGAATACAAATCTGGTATAAAGGGTAACACTTGCGTTTTAAATTGATACTGTTAAAATGACCATTTTTGAAAAAAAGGTAAGTTTTGTTTTTGATATTTTTCAAAGAAAAACTAAAAAAATAAATATTTTACAAATTTAAGATTTCTGTGTTATTTTTCGTACTAGTCGAATAGCCTGTCCCTGCCAGGCGGAACACCAAATCACTTTTCTTAATAATTCTAATTTTTTACCAAACTTTATAAAAAATTATGTTTGTGCTTCAAAAATTTAATATTGCTAGATTGAGTTACATCTATATATTTTCCAAACTGGAAAAAAAAAATTAATGAGTATAAATGGTTTTATTGATAAAATTTTAGAACTAAATTTAGCACGCCCATTTCGTCTCTCCGTCCATAAACCGGATATCAAAAATCCATCGTGTGGATCTGTCCCATGGTCACTCCTATATACATGGCAATTTTTATCTTTCTTTTTATCATGAAGGGTTTTAAAATTAGTTAAAATGTTAAAAAACACAAAAATTTTTCCACTTAAATTTTTCCTTATAATTCTCCGTACACAGTTTAAATATTAAATCTGACTTCATAAGGATATGATCCATTGTCAATACTTTTTGCTTTACAATTTTCACCTTCCTTAGTCATTGGGGGTTTCAGAAATAGTTTAAATATTTAAAAACTAAATTTCGCCGTCTTCCGCCACTCCCCCTGACTTAAAGGCCGAAAATCCGGCTACGCTACAGATTATAGATACAAACTGAACAAAATTCTCAACGGATTTTTTGTATTTCCGCCCTTTCACTGGATATCCAGGTCACAGTTGATCTTTGCCATAGTCTGTACCATATGTATTCTAATTTTCATCTTTAAAGGTCATAAGGTGTCTTCAAAATTAGGTAAGATGTAACAACATAATTTTTCCACGCCCATTTCTTCTCTTAATTCTCCGTCCCTACACACAGAAAACGAATTCGTTGTGCCAACCAAATTTAGAACCAACCAAATTTTCGTAGTCCAGCCAACTTTCACTTTTATCAGTTGTGATTACTAATAATTTCATTCCGATCAACCGAATTTGGTTTTAACCAATTGGTATTTATTTCAAATTTCATTTAGAGCAACTGAATTTATCTGTTAAACCAACGAAAAATTATTATACAAAAATGGTTGTTGCGACTGATATTATACGTTCCACAAAAAGTAATTAATACTACACCGTATCAAAAAAAGACATTTTTTTTTATTTTTAGTAAATTTTTTATTAAAAAAAATTCCGAAAATCAAAAATATATAGGTAGAATAAAATTAACAAGAAAATAATAAAAATAGGTAAATATCTTAAATTAAAAATGGATCTGAATCTGAGATATTTTCTATTGAAAAAATGTTTTAAAATTTTTAATTATTTCCGTAGGAACAATATATGAATTAGAATTTAAGAAATTTTTGAAAAAATCAGACACACAAGAAAAATGTCTTAAATCTTAAGGTCTGAATTTTTTTTCTATTGGAAAAATGCTCCAAAAACTAGTACCTTTTTTCTAAAGAAAATTCAAAGACATTTTTACTTAAATTTTGACACATTTTCATATAGAAAAAATCTTATATTCAGAGACATTTTTTCTATAGAAAAAGTCTCAGATTCTGAGACACTTTTCTACAGAAAAAGTCTCAGACTCTGGAACACTTTTTCTGAGACAATTTTTCTATAGAAAAAGTCTCAGATTCTGAGACAATTTTTCTGTAGAAAAAGTCTCAGACTCTGAAACAATTTTTCTATAGAAAAAGTCTCAGATTCTGATACAATTTTTCTATAGAAAAAGTCTCAGATTCAGAGACAATTTTTCTATAGAAAAAGTTGCAGATTCTGAGACAATTTTTCTATAGAAAAAGTCTCAGATTCTGAGACAATTTTTCTATAGAAAAAGTCTCAAATTCTGAGACAATTTTTCTATAGAAAAAGTCTCAGATTCTGAGACAATTTTTCTATAGAAAAAGTCTCAGATTCTGAGACAATTTTTCTATAGAAAAAGTCTCAGATTCTGAGACAATTTTTCTATAGAAAAAGTCTCAGATTCTGAGACAATTTTTCTATAGAAAAAGTCTCAGATTCTGAGACAATTTTTCTATAGAAAAAGTCTCAGATTCTGAGACAATTTTTCTATAGAAAAAGTCTCAGATTCTGAGACAATTTTTCTATAGAAAAAGTCTCAGATTCTGAGACAATTTTTCTATAGAAAAAGTCTCAGATGCTGAGAGAATTTTTCTATAGAAAAAGTCTCAGATGCTGAGAGAATTTTTCTATAGAAAAAGTCTCAGATTCTGAGACAATTTTTCTATAGAAAAAGTCTCAGATTCTGAGACAATTTTTCTATAGAAAAAGTCTCAGATTCTGAGACAATTTTTCTATAGAAAAAGTCTCAGATTCTGAGACAATTTTTCTATAGAAAAAGTCTCAGATTCTGAGACAATTTTTCTATAGAAAAAGTCTCAGATTCTGAGACAATTTTTCTATAGAAAAAGTCTCAGATTCTGGGACAATTTTTCTATAGAAAAAGTCTCAGATTCTGAGACAATTTTTCTATAGAAAAAGTCTCAGATTCTGAGACAATTTTTCTATAGAAAAAGTCTCAGATTTTGAGGCAATTTTTCTATAGAAAAAGTCTCAGATTCTGAGACAATTTTTCTATAGAAAAAGTCTCAGATTCTGAGGCAATTTTTCTATAGAAAAAGTCTCAGATTCTGAGACAATTTTTCTATAGAAAAAGTCTAAGATTCTGAGACAATTTTTCTATAGAAAAAGTCTCAGATTCTGAGACAATTTTTCTATAGAAAAAGTCTCAGATTCTGAGACAATTTTTCTATAGAAAAAGTCTCAGATTCTGAGACAATTTTTCTATAGAAAAAGTCTCAGATTCTGAGACAATTTTTCTATAGAAAAAGTCTCAGATTCTGAGACAATTTTTCTATAGAAAAAGTCTCAGATTCTGAGACAATTTTTCTATAGAAAAAGTCTCAGATTCTGAGACAATTTTTCTATAGAAAAAGTCTCAGATTCTGAGACAATTTTTCTATAGAAAGTCTCAGATTCTGAGACAATTTTTCTATAGAAAAAGTCTCAGATTCTGAGACAATTTTTCTATAGAAAAAGTCTCAGATTCTCAGACAATTTTTCTATAGAAAAAGTCTCAGATTCTCAGACAATTTTTCTATAGAAAAAGTCTCAGATTCTGAGACAATTTTTCTATAGAAAAAGTCTCAGATTCTGAGACAATTTTTCTATAGAAAAAGTCTCAGATTCTGAGACAATTTTTCTATAGAAAAAGTCTCAGATTCTGAGACAATTTTTCTATAGAAAAAGTCTCAGATTCTGAGACAATTTTTCTATAGAAAAAGTCTCAGATTCTGAGACAATTTTTCTATAGAAAAAGTCTCAGATTCTGAGACAATTTTTCTATAGAAAAAGTCTCAGATTCTGAGACAATTTTTCTATAGAAAAAGTCTCAGATTCTGAGACAATTTTTCTATAGAAAAAGTCTCAGATTCTGAGACAATTTTTCTATAGAAAAAGTCTCAGATTCTGAGACAATTTTTCTATAGAAAAAGTCTCAGATTCTGAGACAATTTTTCTATAGAAAAAGTCTCAGATCCTGAGACAATTTTTCTATAGAAAAAGTCTCAGATTCTGAGACAATTTTTCTATAGAAAAAGTCTCAGATTCTGAGACAATTTTTCTATAGAAAAAGTCTCAGATTCTGAGACAATTTTTCTATAGAAAAAGTCTCAGATTCTGAGACAATTTTTCTATAGAAAAAGTCTCAGATTCTGAGACAATTTTTCTATAGAAAAAGTCTCAGATTCTGAGACAATTTTTCTATAGAAAAAGTCTCAGATTCTGAGACAATTTTTCTATAGAAAAAGTCTCAGATTCTGAGACAATTTTTCTATAGAAAAAGTCTCAGATTCTGAGACAATTTTTCTATAGAAAAAGTCTCAGATTCTGAGACAATTTTTCTATAGAAAAAGTCTCAGATTCTGAGACAATTTTTCTATAGAAAAAGTCTCAGATTCTGAGACAATTTTTCTATAGAAAAAGTCTCAGATTCTGAGACAATTTTTCTATAGAAAAAGTCTCAGATTCTGAGACAATTTTTCTATAGAAAAAGTCTCAGATTCTGAGACAATTTTTCTATAGAAAAAGTCTCAGATTCTGAGACAATTTTTCTATAGAAAAAGTCTCAGATTCTGAGACAATTTTTCTATAGAAAAAGTCTCAGATTCTGAGACAATTTTTCTATAGAAAAAGTCTCAGATTCTGAGACAATTTTTCTATAGAAAAAGTCTCAGATTCTGAGACAATTTTTCTATAGAAAAAGTCTCAGATTCTGAAACAATTTTGCTATTAAAAATTCTGAATTTTTGAGACATTTTGCGTTAGAATAAATCGCATTTTTTCTTATCTCTTGGTAAAGTCTCCGATTCTACTTACGACATTTTTCTTAAATCAAAGATTTTTGGTCCGGAAATTTGGCAGAAAACAGGGACTCATCATTCCTAAATCCTTAGCAATATACTACCATAAATTTTCTAACCCATTGATGTCTCATCTTGTTCCGTCTTTGTTTTCTTCCACCTCTGAAAAATAAATTGGTCATTCACTTTTAGAGCGATATTATTGTTATTAATAAACTTACCGATTTTGAACGAATTCTTTATTTGTCCATATTTGACCTTTTATTAAAATTATGTTAGTATTTTGCAATAAAAACATTTTTTTTTTTTGGAATTATTATTAATGATTAAAAATAAAATAAATTTAAATATTTTTTTCTGACGTTAGTCGCAGAAAACAATTTTCGTTGCAAGAGACAAATTAACGATTGTGATATCCAATTTTTGTTTTTTTAATGGTTACGTGTACTAATGGTTGCTGGAACAGTATTGGTTTTTTAATATTTTGTTTATCTAACCAATATGTGGTCGCCAAGGCTTGTTTATATTTATTAATACTGTTTTTCTTCCCTAGCTGTAAAAAATAGTAAGATGAAGTAAATTATGTATTTAATAATAGAAATTTGATTATTCCCACTGAATTCCAACTACTCTTTTTTCTGTGTGTACACAGAGAGAACAGTTTAGTTGTGCCAGCCGAATTTGGAGCCAACTGCATAGTTTAATAACAACAACCGAAATTTTCGGTTGCCATAACCAAAATTTGTTTTGAAAATTTAACTTCTGTTGGTCCAACTAAATTTCGGTAATCGCAACCGAAAATTTCAGTTGTTGTAATTAAACCAAGCAATTGGCTCTTAATTCGGCTGGCACAATTAAACTGTTTTCTCTGTGTATTCCAAAATTTTTAAATCTGACTACTTTATGATAAGCTCCATCGTTAGTACTATACTCGTATCCACGCCCCTTTTCCCTCTCAATTCTCCGTCCACAGTCCAAAAATTTTAAGTCTGACTACTTTAGGATATGCTCCAGTGTCAGGACAATATGCTTGCAATTTTCGGCTGCGTAGATCATTAGGGCTTTAAAGTTAGTCAAATAAAAAAAATAAAACACAATATTGCCTTGCCCCTTTTTCCTCTCAACTCTCCATCTACATTCCAAAAATGTTAAATCGGACTACTTTAGAATATACTTCATAGTTAGGACTACATGTTAGGGATTTTCAGCTTCCGTATTCATTGGGGCGGAGTTTAAAAATACTCTAAAATGTTAAAAAAAATTATTTTTCCAAGTTCCCTTTTTCTCGTAATTCGCCGCACACAGGCAAAAAATCCGACTTCGTAAGAATCTGTCCCTGGTGTTTTATTATATGCATGCCAATTTTAAGCTTTTAAGTCCATCAGTGATATTCAAAAGGCCCTGGATACACAAAAAATAAGAGAAACACAAAAAAATAAAATATATATATAGGTGGAAATAAATTTAGCACGCCCTTTGCCTTTCTTATTCTCCACCCATACACTGGATATCAAAAATCCAGGCTCGTGTTGATCTTCCAAATGAAACCTTCTATATACATGCTAATTTCGTGCATTTTCCGCTTCCTTTGGGGGCTTCAAAAGAAGTTAAAATGTTAAAAATCTCAATTTTGTCACTCCCCATTTTCCTTTCAATTCTCCGCCCACAGTCCAAAAATTTAAAATTTGACTACTTCAGGATATGCTTCAGCGATAGGGCTATACGCTAGAAAATTTTCAGCTTCCTAAGTCATTAGAGGACTTTAAAATAAGCAAAAATGCCTATTTTCATCTTCATAGATCATTGCGGGTCTTCAAATTAAATATTAAAAAACACAATTTTGCCACGCCCCATTTTTCTCTTAATTCTCCTTCCACAGTTTAAAAAATTTAAATCCGATTACTTCAGTATATGCTTCATTGTTAGAACTAAATGCTATGCAATTTTCCGTTTCGTAAGTCATTTGGGGGCTTCAAAAGAAGTAAAAATTTAAAAAAATCCCAATTTTGCCACGCCACTTTTCCCTCAATTCTCCGCCCACATTGCGAAAATTTTGAATCCGACTACTTGGGTTTATGCGCCATCGTTAGGACTATATTTTAGGAATATTTCAGCTTCCTAATTCATTTGGGAAAGAAGTAAAAATGTTAAAAGAAGTAAAAATGTTAAAAAAATCTAAATTTTGCCACTCCACTTTTCCCCTCAATTCTCCGCCCACATTGCGAAAATTTTAAATCCAACTTCTTAAGGCATATCCTTACGATACGGCATCGTTAGGACTATATTCTAGGAAATTTTCAGATTCCTAAGTCATTTGGGGGCTTTAAATTAAGCAAAAACGTCAAAAAATTGCATTTTGCCACGCCCACTTTCCCGCTTATTTCTCCGCCCACAGGCAAAAAATCGAAAATACGGCTACGTTAGGATCTGCCCCAGGTGTTTTACTATAAGCATGCCAATTTTCAGCTTTGTAGCTCATCAGTGGGCTTCAAAAAGCTCTGGATAGACAAAAAAAGAGGAACACACAAATAGGGAAATTATATATATAGATACACCGGAAGATATATTTAATGGGTTTAAAAGTCTATAAGAAAGAATGAACTTTTGCCTAAATTTTGAGCTCATCGCTGTAAAGATTGATCATCTGGTTTTTGTTTTAGAGCCTTTTGTGCTTTTTCTAATTTTTTTCACAGTGTTTTTTTAAAATACATGTTTGGCCAATAATAGTGCAACAACTTCAAATTTTTTTCATCATATATTTGAGATCATATTTCAATTCTACTCTAACGTTTTATACCACATTTTTATTCCACCCAGTGGCTGCTGTGCAGATTTGGAATCAGCGAGTCAAAATCTTTTAAAATTTTATATGAAACTTCAAACCGGAGCCAAAAACCTTTGATTTGTTAAGCGGTGTAATTATAGAAACATGAATTTTGGAAAGGTTCCAAAAAAAGGGGTAAAAACTACTTTTTTTTATTTACGGTCACAGAAACTTTAGATTTGGAATGTATTCTCCTTTAGCGAATAAAAAACATTCTAGAAAAAGTACTTTTTGAAAATTATTTTTCTTATAGGGTAAAATGGGTAAAAATTTAAAGTTTTGGAACTTTCTTATTTTCTGAAATACTGGTCCCAGAAACTTAAAATTTGGAATGTATTTTTGAAAAGATGCCTTTTGGAAATTCCGTTTTTAAGAGGTGAAAAGGGGTAAAAAGTGCACTTTTGGTACTTTGTATATACCCTAAAATAATGGCTCTAGAAACTTGAAATTTGGAACATGGGATTCTGGAAAAAGTATTTGTGTCGAAAATTCCGTTTCTAAAGGGATAAAAGTGTACTTTTGGTACTTAAAATATTTCCTGCATAATGATCCCAGACATTTGAAATTTGGAATGTAGGTTTCTTGGGTGACAAATAAAAATCCGGAAAGATTATTTTTCGAAATTTCGTTTTTTGCGGGGTAAAAATTGTAATTTCGTTACTTTTTATATTTCCTGTAAAATGTTCCTAGAATCTTAAAATTTGTAATGTAGGAGCCTTCGGTAAAAAAATTCTTGGAAAAATACTTTTTGGAAATTCCGCTTCTTATTGTTAGTGGAGTAAAATGGCTAACAACGTGTACTTTCGGTGTACTTTTAATATTTTCTGACGTAATGGTTCTAGAAACTTAAAATTTAGGATGAAAAGTCCTTCGGTGAAGAAAAAAAAATGGGAAAGTACTTTTTGGAAATTCCGTTTCTTAAAGGGGTTAAAAAGCATACTTTTTGTACTACTAATATTTGATCCTAGATAATTAAAGAAAAAAATATTCTGGAAGAGGTACCTTTTAAAAATTATAAAGTGTACTTTTGGTACTTTTTTTTTGTTTCTATAATATTGACCTTAAAAGATTGAATTTTGGAATGTATGATCCTTCGGTGAAAAAAGCATTCTGCTAAAGTATAAAAAAATCCGTTTCTAGAGGTGTAAGAAAAAGCATTCTGCTAAAGTATAAAAAAATCCGTTTCTAGAGGTGTAAGAAAGTGTTTTTTGATATTTTTTTTGTTTTTATATTTCCTGAAATAATGATCCTAGGCACTGAAATTTTGAATGCTGGATCCTTAAGTGAAAAATTATTTTGGAAAAAGTTGTTTTTGGAAATTCTGTTTCGTAAAGGGGATAACAAAATTGTAAATTTGGTACTTTTTATATTTCTTGAAATAAAGTTTTAAAAACTTGATATGTTGAATCTATGATCATAACGGGGAGTAGAACGGCAAACGAAATGGAAGGGAAAAATATGGAATGATACTTTTTATACAAATTTTTCGAATTCAACTTTTTTTACTCCATATTTTTTTACTCAAACTTATTTTTATTCAAATTTCTTTCTTCACTGAAATAATCCCTATTAATATTATAAATCTGAGTGTTGGTTTGTCTGTCTGTCTGACCGTCTGTCTGCTCCGCAATCAGGGGAGAACGGCTGAACCGATTTTTCCTTTTATAAAAAGTACTTTTTATAAAAATTAATTTTTATAAAAAGTACCTTTTGTAAAAAGTACCTTTTTAAGAAGTACCTTTCATAAAAAGTACCTTTTCGTTAAAAGTACTGAAAGTACACTTTTTTGTACTTTTTTTCCTGAAATAATAACCTGATTCCTGATTTCAAATCTGTTCTCCAAATTTTTCCATCACCTCCAGATTTTTAGTTATTCACGCTTGAAAATGCGAAAAATGACGATTTTTGCATAATTTGAAAGCCTGCACAGCAGCCATTCAGTGGAATACAAATCTGGTATATAGGTAGGGTTGCCAGATACTAGAAGTGAAATAACTGGACAATGGAAAATTTTCAACTGGATTTTGAAAAAATAACTGGACTCATATACATATAATTTTGTTTTTTTTTTTTAATTTAAAAAAATCAACCAATTTTCATATGTGAGATACATATTTTTATTTTAGACTTTTCAAATATAACACTAATTAATTGGACGTCTCTATTGGCCACGGAAAAATGCGCCGTTTTTTAAGCATTTCCATTACTTTTGCGAGCATCATTGAGCATAATCAAATTTCGTCAAAGTTTTGAGGATTGTTGGCGCAGATTTTTTTTTTTCAAATAACCCCACAAAAATAAGTCCGGAGTAGTCAAATCTGTAAATCTAGGTGGCCAATTCAAATTCTTAAGAGGTGCGATATCAAAGAAGGGGCGACAATTACTGACCTTCATTTGCAGATTTAATCCCCCAGACACAATTTTTTTGGGGTTATTTGAAAAGCAAAATGTACGAAACAATCCTCAGATCATCGACGAGCTCAAGGAAAACATTGTGCCGAAATCAATAATGAAAAATGGACTGAAAATGCAGCAACAAGAAAGACCACATTTTGCCGTAGCAAAAAAAAAAAACATTTACGTTTCATTCATGATTTTTGTTTTATTCAAAAAGTAGTCAAAAATAACTGTTAAATATATTAAATAAAAAAAAAATAATTGTTAAAGATGAAGAAATTCGTTTTTAACTGGAAAAATTGTATTTTAACTGGAAACTGGACCAGACTCAAAATAACTGGAAAATCCAGGTCATTCCAGGCCGTCTGGCAACCCTATATATAGGGTAACACTTGCGTTTTAAATTGATACTGTTAAAATTACCATTTTTGAAAAAAGGTAAGTTTTTTTTTTGATATTTTTCAAAGAAAAACTAAAAAAATAAATATTTTACAAATTTAAGAATTCTGTGTTATTTTTCGTATACACCGAAAGATATCTTTAATGGGCTTAAAAGTCTATAAGAAAGAATGAACTTTTGCCTAAATTTTGAGCTCATCGCAGTTAAGATTGATCATCTGGTTTTTGTTTTAGAGCCTTTTAAAAATGGTGCTTTTTCTAATTTTTTTCAAAGTGTTTTTTTAAAATACATGTTTGGCCAATAATAGTGCAACAACTTCAACTTTTTTTGATCATATATTTGAGATCATAGTTCAATTCTACTCTAACGTTTTATACCACATTTTTATTCCACCCAGTGGCTGCTGTGCAGGCCTTCAAAAAAAGCAAAAATCGCGTTTTTCACATTTTCAACCGCGAATAATTAAAATTCTAGACGTGATGGAAAAATTTGGAGCACAGATTTGGAATCAGCGAGTCAAAATCTTTTAAAATTTTATATGAAACTTCAAACCGGAGCCAAAAACCTTTGATTTGTTGAGCGGTGTAATTATAGAAACATGAATTTTGGAAAGGTTCGGAAAAAATGGGTAAAAACTACTTTTTTTTATTTACGGTCACAGAAACTTAAGATTTGGAATGTATTCTCCTTTAGCGAATAAAAAACATTCTAGAAAAAGTACTTTTTGAAAATTATTTCTTTTATGGGGTAAAAGTTTTGGAACTTTCTTATTTTCTGAAATAATGGTCCCAGAAACTTAAAATTTGGAATGTATTTTTGAAAAGATGCCTTTTGGAATTTCCGTTTCTAAGAGGTGAAAAGGGGTAAAAAGTGCACTTTTGGTACTTTTTATATACACTAAAATAATGGCTCTAGATACTTGAAATTTGGAGCATGGGATTCTGGATTCTGGAAAAAGTATTTGTTTCGAAAATTCCGTTTCTAAAGGGATAAAAAAGTGTACTTTTGGTACTTAAAATATTTCCTGCATAATGATCCCAGACATTTGAAATTTGGAATGTAGGTTTCTTGGGTGACAAATAAAAATCCGGAAAGATTATTTAAAGTACTTTTTGGAAATTCCGTTTCTTAAAGGGGTTAAAAGTTGTACTTTTAATATTTGATCCTAGATAATTGAAGAAAAAAATAATCTGGAAGAGGTACCTTTTAAAAATTACGTTTCTAGCGGGGGAAATAAAGTGTACTTTTGGTACTTTTTTTTGTTCCTAAAATAATGACCTTAAAAGATTGAATTTTGAAATGTATGATCCTTCGGTGAAAAAAGCATTCTACTAAAGTATAAAAAAATCCGTTTCTAGAGGTGTAAGAAAAAGCATTCTGCTAAAGTCTAAACAAATCCGTTTCTAGAGGTGTAAGAAAGTGTTTTTTGACATTTTTTTTTTTATTTTTATATTTCCTGAAATAATGATCCTAGGCACTGAAATTTTGAATGCTGGATCCTTAAGTGAAAAATTATTTTGGAAAAAGTTGTTTTTGGAAATTCTGTTTCGTAAAGGGGATAACAAAATTATAAATTTGGTACTTTTTATATTTCTTGAAATTAAGGTTTAAAAACTTGAATCTATGATCATAACCGGGAGTAGAAAGGGGAACGAAATGGAAGGGAAAAATATGGAATGATACTTTTTATACAAATTTTTCGAATTCAATTTTTTTTACTCCATATTTTTTTACTCAAACTTATTTTTATTCAAATTTCTTTGAATAGTTGTAAAATATATCAATGTCGGCGAAAAAGGTAAATTTTGTTGGTATTTTTTTGTGCTTTAGACAGATGATTACTTTTTTTGGATAGAATATAAATCAAACTATTGATGAGCAAGAAAATTTGTGTACAAATCTTGGCTTTTGGACCAATTAGGGCTTAAAGTAATCAACCGCAAATAAATGGTGACGTTACTGACAAATTTTTATAAAATGTTTTTTTATGCATTAACTAATTAGAAAAGAGGTTGGATGAGCTGTTTTTTTAGTATTTTTGAAGTACTTTCAAAAAGCATTATTTGCATATAGCAGGGTATTTTTGCAAAATAAGATTGTGTGACGTTACTGACGGATTTTTTTATTTTTGTTTTTTTACTTTTTTGCTTAATAATTTGGTATTTAATTGCATATTAAAACTCCTCTACTATGATTTTTCGCCGTGTAGAGTCCCTCTATTAACCCAAGAAAAAAAAAAGACCCGAAAATCGTAACGAAATTCGTACGTGTGACGTTACTGACATTTTGCGTAACGTTACTGATACTGCTTTTATGTCATTTACTTGATTAAAACATAAAATATTAAGCCCACCTTTTGGATAAAAATCATCTTTCATCCTTCCTTTTTTAAAATACTGGGCAATAATAAACATGAACTCTTTCAATTCGCTCATTTTTACACAAACGTTCAGTTACCTCCAAACACACTTCCAAAATCCGGTGACGTTACTGACAGCTTAAAATGGTCATAACTTTACAACAAAACGAGATACAGCAAAATTGTCTGCGTATGAAACAACAGTTATGACGAGAACTTTCATATGCCGCTCTCAAATTGGGAGAAATAATTGTATTTTATAAAGATATTGACCAAAATATGTAAACGAGCGTGACCTTACTGACGGTGGCCTTGCCCATATATATATTAGACTTAATTTTGAAAATTTGATCTGCGGGTATCATCATTTTTTTGAAGGATTTAGGGGAGCTAAAAAGAATGGCGCTATTTTTTTGGAAAAATTTTCGCTCCTTGGGGTGGTTCAACGCATTTGAAAACGCGGATTTTGAGCTGCTTTTTTTGCAGAGCAAAAACGGCTGAATATATCGCAAATCTGATATCACCAGTCGATTCTACAGCAAAAAATAATACAATGGCCATTTTTAGAACTCTTAAAAAAAGTTCGAAAAACCCACCACAGAGGGCGGAAATATAAGATTTTTCCATTTTATTCTTTAATTAATTTTTTAAATATGCACGATTAAAGGGCATTTTCAGCTTAACAAAATGGTACCAAATTTTCCGTTCTATCACAACCCGTTAAAAAGTTATGAGCTCTCAAAAATGGACAAAAACACGTTTTTTGAGAACTTTGACCTCAATTTTCTCGAGAACATGACGTGATACAAAAAATTGGAAACTAGATTCAGAATCAGCATCGAAATGTTAATCGAAAACAAGTTTTATGATCCCAGAATATCATTCAAAAACATCATAAATAAATTATCTCAATAATGCACAAAAATGCGTTTTTTGTGAACTTTGACCTCAATTGTCTTAAAAACCTGGCGTTACGGAACATTTTGGAAACCAGATTTGGAATCAGCATTGAGATGAAAATCGAAAACGAGTGTCCAGACCGCTGACCCATCCAAAAATTTTTCAAGTTTCGGTCAGTGTTTTATAATTTTGCCATTAGAAACAAAACTTTGAATCCTTATAACTTTTTAA
The DNA here is from genome assembly GCA_963921195.1 of Pegoplata infirma. Lineage (NCBI taxonomy): Eukaryota > Metazoa > Arthropoda > Insecta > Diptera > Anthomyiidae > Pegoplata > Pegoplata infirma. The sequence continues at coordinate 150,910,780 of OY992539.1, read as the reverse complement.
TAGGTTGTGATAGAATGGTGCTTTACGTACCAATTTTCTTAGCAAAAACTGACTCTTCATCGTGCATGATTAAAACAATAATTAGATTTTTTTTTTTTTAAATCGATTTTTCCGCCCCCTGCTGTGGGTTATTGGAACTTTTTTTAAGAGCTCAAAAAACTGCTATTATTTTAATTTTTGCTGTAGAATCAACTGGTGAAATCAGATTTGCAATATATGCAGCCGTTTTTTCTCTGCAGAAAAATCAGCTCAAAATCCGCGTTTTCAGATGCTTTGAACCACCCCAAGGAGTGAAAATTTTTCCAAAAAAATACCGGCATTCTTTTTAGCTCCCCTTAATCCTTTAAAAAAGTTATGATATCCGATAAACAGATGAAGTGACATAGTCACCAAACGAACTCTAATATACATATATCTTTGACTTCTACATTTTTTTAACTTTAACCCATTCATTCATTTGATCTTTTTCGAATTTCAATTGATATTTTACAAATTGTAATTGATTTTTTTTTTTTTAATTTCAATTGAAATTTTCGAATTTAATTTGATTTTTTTTTTATTTTTATTGAAGTTTTTAAATTATATTTATAAATTTAAATATAGGTTTTGAATTAAAAAAAAAAACCTTTTAAATGTATTAAAAAAATTAAATGTAATCTTCGAATTTAAAATCAATTTTTTAAATTTTAAATGGAAAAGATTCAATTTGGGCTACATCTTACAACTACTACATCTGAAAATGTAGTAGTCCTAGAGGTACAAACAAAGCATACAAAGTCATGGCGACTATTGGATCAACACATGCAAAATATTGGAAAATTTATGCCGACCACTGCACTGTGGACAATATTTTGAGATAGCGGCCAAAACTCCTTTTGGTTTTTGTTCTCCGATTTTGAAGTTATTAGACTTTTATGAAAGTAGACAGTAGTAAACCTCGGGAGCCAAAAAATTAGAACTCTATTTCAACTATTTCACTGAGAACAGGGTGGCCCTAAATGGGCTTTTTCAGAATTTAGTAAAAAGTTTAAATGATCATAATTTTTTTGTTTTTCAAGATTTTTGGACGAAATAAATTTTGTGTTGTAACTTAACTTATTTCCTATTACTGGTAAAAAAATTGAAGCTCTACTGTTTTCAGAACAATTTAAATATTTTTTTTAAAAAAGGTCAAATTTCTCGGAAATTTCCTACTTCATAGAGCACAACTCCTGTGAGTCAAGCTGAGTCAAAACACAAATTTAATATTTTGTAGTCCTAACTCTCCCCTACATTCCTATATATACATGTCCATTAGGGTGGGGCGATTAGTAAGGAAGGAAAAAAATCTTAATGGGCGCTTCGCGTTTCTGATTCTTGGGATTGTACTGAGCAAAAAAGTCAACTAGACCATACGTCTACGGTGAAAATCGAGCCTCCCGATTTTGACTTGAAGTTTTTTCTCAGACTTTATATTTTTTGGAAATTTGCAAATTTTCTTGGGCTCATATTTCGTAAACTATTTGAAATTTTGTCTTATTTTCAAAAGTAAAGTTGTAGCTATTGTCTCGGGCTACAATTTCTCTGAACATATTACTTAGAAAAAACTTCGTTTTCATGGTCAAAAAGTCGAAAATGTAGAAAATTCACCACTTTTTGTAATTTTTTTTTGGATATTTTGGCCTATAACAGCCAAACCATTGAGATTTTCGATCCAATACTAAGACAAAAATTGTAACCAAGACAATAGTTAACTCTCTAGTACATCGCAAAAGCATTGGAATGCTCCTTCAGGCAGTTTTGGCCTTGTGAAAGTGCAAATTTTTTGTGAAAATATTGATAAATTACCATTTTCAGTTGTTCATAGCGCTTTCTACATTTTCGACTTTTTGACCATGAAAACGAAGTTTTTTCTAAGTAATATGTTCAGAGAAATTATAGCCCGAGACAATAGCTACAACTTTACTTTTGAAAATAAGTCAAAATTTCAAATAGTTTACGAAATATGAGCCCAAGAAAATTTGCAAAATAAAGTCTGAGAAAAAACTTCAAGTCAAAATCGGGAGGCTCGATTTTCACCGTAGACGTATGGTCTAGTTGACTTTTTTGCTCAGTACAATCCCAAGAATCAGAAACGCGAAGCGCCCATTAAGATGTTCAAATCGCCCCACCCTAATGTCCATGCATCGGCACTGCACTTTTTGAGCTACAGCAATTTTTCTGACCCAAGGTAAGATATTCGTACAAATGCACGTCATATTTTTTGAGAAGTAATTTGTATGTGAAAGTGGCTATTATGCATATATTTTGATGAAATTTTGTACAAGAGTTCTTATTGACCCAAAAAAATAATTCTGTTGAAATTAGGAGAAGTTGGCCCATATTTGGACCTAGTCCACATAGAAGGGTGTATCAAAATTTTGACAAAAATGACAATAGAACTCTCAAATTATGTGGTATCTGGCAATTCATTTGGAAAAGGTAAAAAATGATTTTATTGCCATCTAATATTACATAACTTAAATACCTGAAAATTGCAAATAAATTTAAAACCAATGGAAATAACTGGTAAAACCAAGTACCTGTTATATTATTACCAGTACCTGTTAACTCAAATTATGTGGTATCTAGCAATTCATTTGGAAAAGGTAAAAAATTATTTTATTGCCATCTAATATTACACAACTTAAATACCTGAAAATTGCAAATAAATTTAAAACTAATGGAAATAACTGGTAAAACCAAGTACCTGTTATATTATGTTTCAAAGAGGTAAAAAAGATCATGTTTAAACTTCGAGCAATAGTATATTAATCCATGCATTCATTTTTTTTTTTTTCTTCATTATTGTTTAAACAATGGCTAAATTCAGTTATAGTGTTCTATCTGATATATATTTTGAACGGAATGATGAAAACGACATTATTTTACATATAATGAATAATCCATTCTTCAAAATATGCGACAAACAAGAAATTAAAATTCATAACTTAAAAATAAAAAACGTTTTAAATACTTTAAGAAAACGGTACAATCAATGTTCCAGAAACAAGAAATTGTTTTACTCACGCAACCAAGAATGGCTAAGAAATAAACTTATTTTTAAAAAGCCATCAGTAACTACCACGGAAACTGGAAAAGGTGGTCGACCAGCAAAGCCAAGTGATAATTGTAGTGAGAGATCACGAAGACGCAAGCTTAAACATATCAATGAAGAAGTTTCTTGTAGCATCATAAAGGATTCATTTCAGCATCAAATTCAACCATCGAAAACTAAAAAGAGTAAAATTGCTATCATTGAAAAAATAGTGGAAGCAAGCCCCAGACGCACAAAAAGGATTTTAGAAAGTATGCCGACACCAACTGAAGAAAATAAATTTACTCCAGAAGAATCATTTGCACTATTTTTGGATTTGAAAATGACTAAAAACCAATATACAGAATTGCGGAATTGCAATGAAAAAAATTGTGGAATTTTTCCATCATATCGAGATATAGTTTCTGCCAAAAAAGATTGCTTACCTTCACCAACTGCTATTAGTGTAACTTCAAGTTCAGCAGAAACAAAAATTGCAGGATCTTCTTGAACACACTGCAGAACGATTATTATAGGCATTTGATGCTGACTATTTAAAGAAGTTTAAAAATTGCAGCATGACTTTAATTTCTAAATAGGGATGTGATGGGTCCTCTGGCCAGAAACAATACAAACAATGTAATGCGGAAAATTCATCAGATGCCAATTTATTCATGATTTCTTTCGTTCCATTACGTTTAACAAAAACTTATATTGGTTCAGAGCCGTCAACTAGTAGAGCTGCAGAGATAGATGTATGGAAGAATGAAATTCCCTCGTCAACAAAATTTTGTAGACCAATAAAGGTTGCTTACAAAAAAGAAACTAAAGATGTCATAACTGAAGAAGTTGGCAAAATAAGAGATGAAATTAAAGAACTTCAACCAGTGATATTTGAATTTAATGACCAATGCATCGAAGTTAACTTTAAAATGTCACTTACAATAATCGATGGAAAAGTTGCACAAGCTTTAACCGAAACAAAGTCTTCGTCAAGCTGCACCATATGCCAAAAAACATCAAGTCAATTGAGCCAACCACCAACACAAGACGATAGTTTTAATGAAGCATATGAATTTGGAATGTCACCTCTTCATGCTAGAATTCGTTTTATGGAGCATATTCTTAAATTGGGATACGATTTGGAATTTGGCCCGTTAGGCGAAACAGTGAGAAACAACAAAGAAAATTTGGAAAAAAGAAAGCAAAAAAAAAGATATTCAAGAAAAATACCGTGAGATAGGCCTTATAATTGACCAGCCAAAGCAAGGAGAAGGAAATTCTAATGATGGAAACACAGCAAGGAGATTTTTTTCCGATCCAGAAACTGCAGCTTCTATAACTGGAGTAGATTATGATTTAATACGACGATTCCAAATCATATTAGAAGTTATAGCATGTAGCAAAAAGATAGATGCAAAAAAATTTGGTCAGTATGCTAATGAGACAGCAACCCTTTATAACCAAAAATATTCTTGGAGACATATGCCAACCACAGTTCACAAAATTTTGTTCCATGGGGAACAAATAATTCAGCACAATATGCTTCCAATTGGAGATCTCTCAGAAGAAGCGCAAGATAAAAGGAACAAAGACTAAAGATTCTTTCGCGAGCACAATACAAGAAAAATTTCCAGATATTGTACTAATGAAGATCTTATTAATATTTTGTTGTGCACATCAGACCCATATATGTCCAGTATTCGACAAAAATGGAAATCAACCTCATTAGAGTTAGATGAAGAAGCTAAACAACTACTGCAAAATGAAAATCAAAGCTATTTGGAAGAAATTTTTACTAATATTGTTTAATTAATACTAGTTTAAAGATTATAATTTGTTTCTAATTTTAGTATAAATTTTTATTAATACATTTAAATAAAATATATGTGCACTTTAAATCAATAGTAAAAGTTTACTTAAAATTTTATCGATGTTGTGTTCTGTATATAATATATCCAAATGGTATTGATATTGTTGGGAATTTCAGTGTTATTTTTCAGTTTAATCCTCACAAGAATTAGCTTTCTTCCAAAAAAAACCAACCTTTGGCCCCTGTGAATATTGAGACTAAATAAATGTCAGGGGCGAAATGTTGGCATTTTCTGACCAAAATTAAGTTTAGGAATAATAAATAAGTATTGGTTGTAAAATACGATTGAAGAAAATAAGAAATTATAAAAAAAATACCTATTTAAAATGTCAAAATATTCAACTTTTACATGGAAACTCAACAAAAAATTAAAATGCATTTATAACTCCACATTACTTACGTTCCTATCAGTCGATTTTTACGTTTGAACACGCAAATTGAAGCTTAAAGTCCCTCCTATTGAACAAAAGAAATTGCGTAAAAAAATACCAATCCGGTCAAAAGTTATAGAGTTTTGACCGCTATCTCGCGAAATTGACCACTGTGCACTGGCAAATACGATGCATTTTACGAAATATATAAATACAGTCGAACCCGGTTATAACGAACTCCGAGGGACCAGTAAAAATAGTTCGTTATAAGAGAAGTTCGCTATAAGCGGGGTATACGTTTTATCAACCTAGTTATATTTCCAAAAAACTTAATCCAATTTTGTTTTATTTGATGTTTTTTCGTAAATAAACTACTTATTGGGAAGAAAATATTTAAAATATAAATAAATTTTACCAAAATAATGATATAAACCAAAAATTTCCAACCTTTTGTGAGTTTGATAAACATGATTGCCACACAATAAAAAATATTTTTGGAAGTTTGTTATAAAAAGGCAAATAAACATGAAATTGTGTTCGTGGGACCATAATAAGCAGTTCGTTTTAACCGAGGATTCGTTATAACCGAGTTCGTTATAAAAGAAGTACTTTGTGTGAAAATTGATGGCAAAACGTCGGGACTTTAGAATTATTATTTTATTTTTTGAATACAGTGAATTACATGTAAAACAAAAATCCTTATTAAAATGGAATATCAAGTTGGCATCCAAATAGTTAAAAAAAAAAATGTTAAAGTGCCGACTACTGGTACACACTTACCCTGTCTATAACAATTTTAAAAGTTTCATTTTCGAAATTATATTTTATTTATTATTTTAATGATAAATTTTAATTTTGTTTGTTGTTGTATTATATAAATATGTACCATTATTATTTTTTGTTTTAATTAAATTTTATTACTGTAGTTTGTTATTATTTACCATTAAAAATACAACTTAAAATTAACGAAAATATATAGAAAAAATAAATTATTAAATAATAAAAGTATGTATGTATTTATGTACGTAGGTAATTTAATAAATTACAAAAGTTTGAGTTTTCTTTTACTTTTAATAGTTGTTCTTTATATTATAATGTTCATTTGAATTTATGTTTATTTCTTCTTTTCTTTAATTATATAAGTTTCGAGTATATTGATATCGAATATTAGAGAAAATTGGAGAGGAAGGGAGTTTAAAAAAAATATATGTATATTTTATAATTTGGGAAACATAAAATAAGTTGAGAAGATATTTGACTTAAAATTATGTATAAATATGGTTCTGAAGTAAAATAAAAAAAATAAAAAAAAAACTGAAAACCTAAATTAAATTAAACACAAAAAGTTAATTAAATAAAAAAAAGACAATTAAAAAAATTAACAAAAAATGCACTTAATCATCGTTAGTGGTAAATTATTTAGGTAGTAAAATTGTTAGGTTTTGACCAATGACATTTACAGACAGGTTTATTTTAGAATATATAAGTTTCTTGGTAATTTTCTAAAGCTGAGTGAGACCCAAAAACAAAAAAATACCTGCAATTCTAACATTAACTGCTAGTATCATTGGTTGTGAAGTACTTTCACAAAAAGCGGTTTAAAACCAATTATGTATATTATTTCTAGTTTTTCTTTCTTCCTTTTATTTTTACAATACAATTGTGAAAATGAGGTTAACTATAATAGTGTTAGGGTCTACAATATTTTCGTTTTTGTTCTTGATTAAACTCAACATGGAATCAACTCTCAGAAAAAGTGATGGAACAGCAAGTAGGGCCCAATCAAGAGGTTTTTTTGGTTGGACCCAAACAGTACTGGTCCATTTTAGTATGGACACTATTTAGAAGACATCAAAAACCTTTAAATACATTAAAAATATTTTCAAAATAATCCAAATATAATAAAAATTATTTTTCATAAAAAAAAGAAAAAATTACATTCAATAAAAAAAAAAACAAAGTTTACATGTACTTTTAAACAAAAAGTAACCATTTAAAAGGACTTGAAATTTAGTCCTCATTGAAAACATAAAAATAAAGCAAATATGCTACACTTTTTTAAACTTTACAAATATTTGCTAAGCATTTTGCAGTTACCAGTTAAATCTTTAAATACACTCAAGGCCCTATTCACACCTAAGGTGAAATCTCGCTCGAACGAGATTTCGATCATAAAGTACTGTACCATTTTATGCACTACCATATGACTAAAATCTCGTTCGAAGAAGATTTCACCTCAGGTGTGAATTGGGCATAAGTGAAAATACTTAAAAGTGGAAAAAGAATTAAATGCCGACTGTAAAATGTTGACTCTATATACTTTTATTAGTCCATACTAAAATGGTCAGCTACTGAGTAGCCCACTTGTTTTTTCTTTTATTCGACAAAGTTTATATTATTTAAATGGTTTTTGACTGTGTAGATTCCATAAGCAACAATACTCGAGTATACATCCTGTTCGCACAACCAAACAGTGGATTTTATCATTTTACGCCTTCACATACTGTTACTATTGTTCTACCAACTAAACAAACCACAACTTAATATCTAACATCGTTTAATTCCATCTGCTGCTGCGGCTGATGTCTTGAAAGCGCTCGCGGCAATCATGACGATGATGCTGACGAGTTCTTTGTTGAACTACCGCCACCACTAGAGATACCGCGCTGCTTCTCAATATAAACGTTCAAGAGACGAACTTTACTGGGATTCAACATTGTCAACTTCGGTTTGACCTTCTCCTCGCCCATCACAATGTACAGTTTAACAATACAAAAGACGGCCGCTTTGCGCACCATTGATTGCACGTCGTCGGTGAGTCGTGCCAAATGTGGAAATACTATGTCTAGCTGGCTTTCGGTCAACTCTGAACCGTGGCGATCTGCCAATTCGGTTAGTAATTTCAAGGCACACAGGTTCACTGGATAGGGGCCCGTTGCAATCACAGGATTCACAATGTTTACTGTCAAATTAAGAGGCAAAGCTGGTACAATTCGTGGTATAAGTAAATCTAATTCACGCATTGTCTCCCTGCTCTTTGGATAACAGTTAATGATCTGAAGCAATATCAGTTCGACAAAATTAATCCAATTTGGTTTTATTTGCGGTCGACGCAACATTTTACAGAGAACATGCAGTGCTTCCAACACCACCTCATTCGAGTTAGCGTTCAACATATTTAGCAGCATTTTCATGATGGCGCGGAAGTGTTTATTTGGCAACTCACAATTACCGCCCTTAATGCATGTTCCTAAATTGGAGAGCGCCGTCTGGACCTGTGGTACCGGCATGTCAGGTGTAAGATTTAGCGCAACTTTGATAATTTCGCTTTCATGTGTGCCGTTTTCTAAGATGATTTCGCCATTGTCGGCAAAATCTATACCAACAGAAGAGGAAGAAGAATTTGTTGGTCCTACTCCGGAACCAAGTGTACTGGCTGTCATTTTGTGATGTTGATCCAACAAGTTGCCATCCAAACGCATTGTAGTGCTTTCGGGCGTATTGGATTCAGTTGTGGTAGCTGACTGGGTCTTTGAGTTTGAAGATGCACACGAGTCGAGAACTTCGCCTAAATGACCATTGTAGCCGCCACCTCCATTGGAATTATTGGCCAATGAATTATATTGGTTTTCGATGCCACCAAAACAATTGCGTATTTCCTCAGTAGTCTTCTGTATATTCTGTTGCACATCGACCTCTGAGTAGCCGAGCATTAGATCGTTATCTGTGACTGAAGACTGGCGTGAACGGGGACTAGTGAACTGTGGTTGCAGCGATGAGAATGGTCCACCCACATTGGGACTTTGCAATGGCTTCGGGCTGGAACTCGATAGAGGCGATGAGGAGGGTGAGTTTGTTCCGGATGTACTGCTACGGCGCAAATGTGACTGAATGCAGACCTTAGCCGAGTCCTGATAACCTTTAGGCAGTGTGGACAGGACCTTGGTCATTTGTGGGGTATTGAGATTGTACAATGCTATTAAGCAATGTCGTGCCTGGTTCCGTAGCTCGAGACTCTTTTGGTCGCCGGCCATTTGAACAATTTTAAGCAATGCCTTTTCAACTATTGGCAGAACAATGCCATCTTCTGCACCTGGAAAGTCAGTGTTTTTGCAGTAAGTGTTGGCCAAGCTAGTCAAAAACTTTAGTATAGCTATGCGGGTCTTTATACAAGGCGTCTGAGCGGAATCAGACAATATACGGAAGACGTCTTTCATTTGGAGATCCGTTGGGAAGTACTCGTGAACCACCTGCAGAGTCTTCCAGATTTTTCCGTGCATTGAGTTCAGTAATTCAGTGCCCAACTTGTTGAAGAGGCGTGTCAGCAATATGAAGAGCCAGTCGTGAAGATCATTGGAATACGCCAATATAAGTTCAGTTACAGTCTCAAGGAAAAGCGAGTAGACTTTAGTGTGCGTGTCCATAAACATTTTACGAAACGTGTCTAGAACCAATTGCAACTGCTGAGGCGTTAGCTCTTTGCCATCAGCCAGGTATTGCGTTAGACTAATAAGACCATCTTTACGCTCGGACCAATGTGTAGAGGCACAATACTGTATTATAGTATCGATATCATCAAATGGTGGCCTAACCCAGCTCCAGTCAAGTCGATTCCTGGATCCTGACAACGAATAGTTCGAATTGTTTCCCCTAGTATAAGAGGAGTCAAATGATCTTTCTGAACATACCGAAGAAGCTTCGGAATCGTCTGATTCCTCGCGAGACATAAGTTTTCGTCCAATACGAGTGCCAGCCGAATAGCCACCACGATCTCGTCCATAGTCACCCATTGAAGCGTAGTCCCCTCCACTGCCGTCCGGTGACAATGCATCGGCTAAAGCATTTTCAGCATCCCTACTTTGTTGTAGCAGTCGAGCTGCAGCCAATTGGCGAGTAGGTTGATTACGTTCAGGAGTTCGACGTGAATTACCAGTGTTATACATGCTTCGTTTCATGATTACTCCACCACTGCTGCTGCTACCGCCCCGTGTTGGGCTAGTCTCTCGAGAGCTTGCCAATGATCGTGGAATGCCCGAAGCTTTTTTTGGGATGGTGCCAGTAGGTCTATAGTAAGATCCGATGCCATGTTGCTCACGTAATTTCGAACTGGGGGATGTAGATCTCGAACCTGGTTGTGATTGAGACACACCTGCCCGGCCCCGAGTGCGAGGCGACACAACGCTCGACTGTGGTGTGGGTTGCTGAGTACTAGCTCCAACTCGAGGACGAGGCAGAGATCCTGTTGCAGTACTACTGGAAGTAGTAGTTGCAGTATTTGCGGCTTTCTTGCGGGCCAGAAAAGCGTATTGAGCACGAGCTTTAGCACGTTGTGCGGCTGCAGTATCCACTGCCGATATACTACGCATGCCCGGTGCTGGTTTCTGTATTGAACCTGGAGAACGTTGAATACGCGATGATGTTGCCACAGTTGCACGACGTTCGGTTTCCGTTCCTCCGCCATCTCTTTCTCTTTCCAAAGCTCTTTGAGCTGCTATGTCTAATGTGCCATAGATTTGATCAGCCATATCGGGAAAATGACGTCGGAACACCCAATAAGCACGACGAGAGTGACGCCGGGCTTCATTATCAGCATCACTCATTGACTTTTTGATAGTTTCGCGTAAAAGCGGAGCACTACGTTCTATTGCCTTTGTTGGCCATTCCTCGCACAACAGACACAATATTTCGCAAAGAGACGAGCGAATGTCTTTTGATTTGGAGTTTTGCAGTACTTCAGTAATAATCTTGATCAGCTTGGGTGCATGAGTGTACTTGATAATGTATTTCAGGGCAATTGATGAAGAGGATGCAATGACTTTAACGGAATTTTGTATCAACATTATTAATTGTTCCAAAATATACTCGCAAAACTTGTCTAGTTTTTGATGAAGGGTTTTTGACATAAAAGCTATCGTAATGCAGGCCTCTCGGATAACTTGTGAGCGCAGCTCTTCCTTCAGGATGTCTAGGAATGATATTGAAAGCTCTTTCAGCTGAGCGGTAAAAAACTGAGGTTGGGATTGTATGTTAAGCATAATTAGGGATCGAACTTTCTTTAAGGCATCAATGCGCTTTTCCCAGTCGTAGTTTTTGTCGCTTATTATAGACAGTACATTTCTATAAATGTCGTCCATGTCTTTAGGGTGGAAGATGTTTAATTGAGGCACTGCCTCAAAAGACGACTCGAATATTTCAATTGTAACGGCACCGGCATCACTATCAACAGCAACATTATTTTTGCTACGCATCGAAGCTGACACAGTACGTTTGACAATTTTTGTTGGACGATCTCGTGGAGGAGCTGCAATATTGTCAGCCTCATCGTGACCATTGTTATTTTGAGTTGCCGTAGCCATCAAAGCCGACTTAAGCAATAATCCCTCGCCTTTAATTTGGTCAAATTTCTGTTCCAGTATGGCTAGTTTAGAGGCTGGCATATCATCTATTCGTCGTAAATCGGGTCGCAGACGATCACCAACATGTTTATAAACTTCCACTAACGACTGTATGGCTGTATCACGTACAGACACATTTGGATCACCCAGAAGGATACATATGGGCTGAATATAGTTTCGAACACTCAACTGTGCAGTACCGAATTCATTGAGTGTATTTACAATGGTCTGCAGGAATTCTTCGCGAACTTTTGCATTTTTGTGCTTGAAACAAATGGCTGCTAGCTTGTCGAGTAAATTTTGAGGCGCAAGCACTTTGTGTTCCATTAAGGTTTGCAGCAGTAGTTGTGCCTTCTCGCGTACTGTGTCTTTACTGTCGCCGAGGCGATCGATAACATGAGGCAAAACTGTCGCTGTATATGCATTAAAATCAGGCCCCAGTCGCTTTATGAGTTCCGTAAATGCTTCTAGTGATTTTTGGGCAATTTTGAAATGACTACCAGTTAACCATGGCATAAGACCATCTACCAATAGACCCATGTCCATGCATACAATTGAATTTGTATCATCGCTAAGGAATGTAACAAGATCTTCAGCCAACTGAACTTTAACACGCATATCCGCCTTCGGCATCAATTGTATGAAGCCATCCAAATCATTTGGCTTTCTATACGCCATTTTATATTTTTATGGGAACAGTTTAACAAAGATATTTTTTATATATTTATTCCTTTGCAAGCTTTGTGATGTATATTGGATTGGTTTAATAAAGTTATTCTGAAAAGACAAGAAAAAATAATAGTTTTAAATAAACATTATTAAAAATAAAATCCGCATAAGCGTTGAAAAAATTATATTATCAGGCATGTGATGAAAATCAAAAACGAATGAAATTTCAACAGTCAATATTTTACGATTAAAGGTAAGTAAGTTGCTCGGTTTTCACGTGAAAATATGTCGAATTCCATATAAAAAAAAAAACTAAATTTCACACTGGCTTTACAAAAGCTTAAAAAGTTCACTGAAGAGGTATTCTGCTCACTGGTAAAAAACCGGTAAAATAACCCGGTATATGTTGCAGCAATACACATCAACACCATTGGCAAAATTTTTTTAAATTGTACAGACCATTTAAAAAGCGGTGAAATTTAATATTTAGAAATAAAATGAAGCATTTATTTCTGAATATTTCTGAATTTTGTAAAAATTACAAAAAAATGTTAAATTAAAGTTATTTTGAGTATGACGATGCACAAAACATAACCTAACATGACTGTCAAATTTTCGCTACAAATTTATTGATGTTTCGAAACAAATTTATTGATGTTTCGAAACCGGTGAAAACCGGTGAACAACTAACGGGCCTTAAAACTCAAAATAATTCCCCTGATTTATCTGAATTAGAGATGGGTGCTTGAGTGAATTTTGACTCACTCACGTTCACGAAATAAAAATATTGCTCACGCACGAAATGTTTTTCCGCTCACGCACGCGTGAGTAACTAAAATTATTCTCACGCTCACGAAGACTCACGAAATTAAAAAAATAATTTTCTATAAAACAATCATAAAAATTTATTTAAATCAAAATTTTGTATTAGGGTTAACATTTTTATAACCAACGAACCGATTTTCCTTCCCACCTCGGAATCTTTCAAAACTTAGTTTATTTATTGCACTCTACTAAAATAACAATAAGATAAATTTAAAATTTTGGACCCCTAGCTTTAATGGTTCCTAAAATATAGCTCTTTGAAAAACGAAAAAACCGTTAAAAACTCACTAAAGTGGTAAAGCAGAAATATTTATATCTTCTTAAGTTTTTAATTCACAAGTTCGATATTGGTACCATTAAAAAGGTATTGAAAGCACCTTTAAAATAAAAATTATCTATTTTTTTTTGCGAAAGGTCAGAGGTCATTATTAAAATTTTTAATATTTGTCAAAAAATAAAATTTTTAAAATCTTTAAAAAATATATATATCGTGGAATTATATTCAATTTGACCTATCTGCTCGGTTGACGAAAATGAGTTTTTGATGGAAAAATGTCCGCTGGCATAAGTGTCATCTATGGCAGCGGTTACCAACCTTTTTGGCTCGCGTACCCCTAATTTAAAGTTTAATCAGCCGCGTACCCCCAACCGAGTTTTTTGTTTTCGTTAAAAAACTTCATATATAAATATTAGAGATAATTTTGAAATTTTTGATCTGCGTGTACACATTATCATTTTTTTTTTGAAGGATTTAGACAAAATCAAAACAATGGTGGTATTTTTTGTAAAAATGTTCGCCCCTTTGGGGTTGTTCAATGCATCTGAAAACGTGGATTTTGAGCTGATTTTTCTGCAGAGCAAAAACGAAATCTGATTTCACCGGTCGATTCTACACCAAAAATTAATAAAACGGACGTTTTTGAACCCCTAAAAAAAGTTTCAAAAGTCCATCACAGGGGACGGATATATGTTTTTAAATTTGTTTGAAAGTTTTTTTATTAAATACGATGAAAGGGCATTTTGAGCTCAACAAAATTGTACCAAAATTTCCACTCAATCACAACCCATTGAAAAGTTAAAGCTCTCAAAAATTTGGGAACCAGATTCGGAATTAGCATCGAAAGGTTAATCGAAAACAAGTGTTCAAATCTCAAAATATCATCCAAAAATATCTCAAAAACTGATCTCTAAAATGCAAAAAAAAACCTTTTTTTGTGAACTATTTTCCAAAAACCTGACGTTATGGAAAACTTTGAAAGCCAGATGCGGAACCACCATTGGTTAATCTAAAACGAATGTCCAAATTACTAAAATTTTGCGTACCCCCGCGGACAGTTTCGCGTACCCCCTAGTGGTACGCGTACCATAGGTTGGTAACCGCTGATCTATGGTATTAATTTCAGAACAAAAAAAATATTTTAAGACTTTTTTACTGCAAAAATAGCATGAGCTATGTGAAACCATGTTTTTTTTATAAATAAAAATTTGAGCTATCTATGGCATAGTTTTTTTTTGGAAAATTTCAACTCCTTTCCGCGGTTAAAAAGGCGGTTTTTCACCCTTATTTCGATGCGGAGCAAAAATATTTAAACTTTTTGCATATTTTATTTTCCATTCGATTGTACAGCAAACACAAGTGCTATGACATTTTTAGCAAGCTTCATGAAGGTTCCAAATAATGGCAATAAAGCGCGAAAAAATCGATGATTTAAAAAAAAAAAATTAAAAGTATTTTTTAACACCTATAATGGAAGGGCTTAAAAAACTGAGAAATATGGTACCAAAATCATATTTTTATCATAATCCGTTAAAAAGTTATAAATCTTTTAAGTCTATATTTAATGAGCTATCTGCTTAGGTTGATTAATTTCAAATAAAAAAGGTTGAGCTGTCTGCTGTAACTCAGCGAATAATACGAATTTTTACAAACAAAGCACATGTAAAATTTAGTAGTAATTATTAATTAATATTGTTAAAGATCGAATGACAAAACATTTAAAAATACGCGAATGCGACGGTTTTTTTGCTCTCCTGAAAAGTTATGTTTTTTAGTTAACTCAAATTGAATATAATTTAACGATATGTTAATGCTGAAAGTGTTCTCTTTATTTTTTGCCAAAAAATTTGAGTGAGCTCTTATTGGTTCCGGAGATATAGATAAAAATGTGAAAATTAATGAAAATTTTTAGTGTATTTAAAAAAATAAAAGTTTATAAAAATGTTTTGTTTGTTTTCACATTTTTATCTATATCTCAGAAACTATTAGGAGCTCACTCATTTTTTTTGGCAAAAAATGCAGAGAGGACTATTAGCATTAATATATAGTTTTGTTTAAGATTTTAAAAATTTTATTTTTTGAAATACAGCTTCCCAAAAAATAAATCATGAAATAATGACCTCTAACCTTTCGCAAAGAAAAATTAAATAAATTTCATATTGAAGTCGCTATCAATACCTTTTGAATGCTACCAATATCGACCTTGTAAGTTAAGAACTTTAGAAGATATACCAAACTTTGCTAAACCTCTTTAGTGAGTTTTTTATTTTTTTTTTTTTAAGGGTACTTTTCACTATCACACTTTTCCATTATACACATCAAAATTTACCAACTTCCTAAAGATTTTTGGATTCTTTTTTGATTGAAACCTTGTCGTATCTAATAAGTGAACAATTTCTGGCCAAATTTTTTTAAAAAATATTTCGGTAACACGGTGAAATTACGCTTGTATAATGGAAATGTGTGATAGTGAAAAGTACCCTTTAAGGGTACTAAGTGGAGATGTCGACAGCTTTCGGAAGTAGCCACCCTTCTTTCGTCAGCACTCTTCGATTGTCACTGTAGGTGTGTAAGATTAAAATCAGCTATTTAAACGTACATTAATGTGAAAAAGATGACGGGAATTATATCACATTTCATTACCCATATGTTACGTTTAGCACGAACTTAATCAATATATTTTTAACTTTTTCTTACACAGTTGTAATTTCTTACACTGTTGTAGATTTTCTCAGAATTGCAACCCTTAGTAGGATTTTTCAAGTCTTGAAAAATGTCCCTATCTCCAATTTCTAAGCGGTCTCCCACACAAAATGGCATTTTTATAAAATTTGCTCCCACCGGATGCTTCAAAATTTCTTGATATTTAACAAATTTTGCTCCACATATTTTTGATTTTGTTAAAATTTTATTTTATTTACATATTTGATAGTCAAATAAATTTGTTTTTTATTATAAAATAACCGTTATTATATTTCAAATAATAAAAATCAAAATATTAGGGTCGAACCAGAATCAAATTGCGTTGCGCAAGACGTAAAAACAAAACAAACACGTCAAATTTGAAATTTTTACGTCCGTTTGATTTAGGTAGCTCACATTTAAATATTAGAAACGAAAAATTATTGGGCGTTACGTAATTTGATTCAGGTTGGACGCTTAATTGAATATTTTATTTTTTTAAATCGTTAACAAACTGTTTGATTTTTGTTGAAATTTAAAAGTTTTTAAGTATTTAAAAGTTAGTAATTTTTTTTAAATACAAATTGTAACCGTTATGTCCCTGGTATAAATCTAACAAATACCAAAGACCTTATCAAATACCTATCGGATATTCAATTTTGTATCATACGAATATCTTGCAAATTCAATTTTTGTTAGAAACAGCAAAACAAATTGAACAGGGTCGTTTTTGCGGCTGTGTTGGCGGAGGAATTGCTTACAAATTTATTAACATAATTTTATATTATTGTTTAAATAATGCGATGAATTGACAAAGCGACTCTACCCCCATACCACAGACTAATACAGACTCGACATAAGTGACAGGTGTCAAAAAAGTAGTCTTGAACCATATGGTTAATTTTTTAAAATTATTCTACGAATTAGGTTAGAAAGAGAAAACTGATATAACGCGCCATAAGAAAAATAGATGCCAGATCGGTTTTTATTGTTTCACTCACTCCTAAGTCGTAGAAAGTGTTGCCATGTTAGCTTAAAACTAGCTAAAAACCGCTCTGTTTTCTCCTAAAATCGCTTAGTTCTTCCCCATTTTTTTTTTATAAAACTCTACCGTCGAGTATGTATATAGTCTGTGCCCATACTTTGGGTGGAGGATATAAAAAAACTTTGAGCAGTGACAGTTAAGTTGTTCCTAAATTTTCAAGTTTTTTGTGCTAAATATATTAAAGGGTAAAGCTTAATGTACTCTTTAAAATGCAGAACTCATTTGGTCAGTCGACTGAACCCTTTGGGCACTAATTGTCTTTCAATGATGTCTTTTTCACCAGTATCGAAAAAAACGTTTGTGGGCACATCCAATATGTCCAAAAACGCGATTTTTTCGTATTTAAATTTTTTTAAAAACCAGATGTAATGCAAAAGTTTGGAAACCGGATTTGTGACCAAAACAATAATTGTACCAAAAATTTTGTGTTGGTACAATATCGGGCTAGCCAAAAATACAACATTGTATAATGTAAAACAGTTTTACTAAAAATCCCAGTCAGAAAAATACAAACGGGCCAACGTTGGAATGAAGTTGGCGGCGACGGTACCAACGTTGGCAAATCATACCCGTTTCTAAGTCTACGACGTCATTCCGACGTTGAAATGATAACAGTGGCCAACGATCGCTCGACTTTTGTTTTAACGTTGGGTTAACATTGATTTTACAAATTTACGACATTGGATTTAACTTTTGCTTAGGGATGTATTGAAAATCTCGATGTCGTGCTTTTTAGTTACCATTTTGTACAAATTGGTTGAAAAAGCAACTACTTAAGTGTTCACTTAGATTAAAGAGTTGAGGTCTATGTAAATCGAAAACTTTTTAAAAAAATAAAAATGTTAAACTTTTAAATTATAATTTATAGTGTAGTGTTTTATGTAAACACAAAGTTGTGCCAACACAATATTTTTAGTAAAACTGTTTTACATTATACAATGTTGTATTTTTGGCTAGCCCGATATTGTACCAACACAAAATTTTTGGTACGGTTGGCAATTTCTGACTGGGATATTGTGTTGGCACAACTTTGTGTTTACATAAAACACTACACTATAGATTATAATTTAAAAGTTTAACATTTTTATTTTTTTAAAAAGTTTTCGATTTACATAGACCTCAACTCTTTAATCTAAGTGAACACTTAAGTAGTTGCTTTTTCAACCAATTTGTACAAAATGGTAACTAAAAAGCACTACATCGAGATTTTCAATACATCCCTAAGCAAAAGTTAAATCCAATGTCGTAAATTTGTAAAATCAATGTTAACCCAACGCTAAAACAAAAGTCGAGCAATCGTTGGCCACTGTTATCATTTCAACCTCGGAATGACGTCGTAGACTTAGAAACGGGTATGATTCGCCAACGTTGGTACCGTCGCCGCCAACTTCATTCCAACGTTGGCCCGTTTGTATTTTTCTGCCTGGGCATGTGTATAAGATGGGGTTCCATTCACATCAAGTTATATTTTCATATGATAAGCAGCGGAAAAAATCGTTTTTTGGATAATAAGACATCATTGATAGACAATTGCTGCCCTAAGGGTTAAGGCAACTGACCAAATTAGTTCCGCATCCTTATGAGCAATGTTTAAGCTTCACCCTGGACTTATTTTTAAGTCGCTATCAGATTGGGTTCATCCGCTATGAGTTGTCAATAATGCCCAAAACGGCGAATTTTTGAACTTTGACCTCAATTTCCTCAAAAACCTGAAGTGATGGAAAAGTTTGGAATCACTATTTGTGATCGTTAGAGCAATAGCAAATATGTAACTGTATACGGCCGCGTCCCAGTCGCATCAAGGTTTTTTTGATAAATGTTTAGTTGTGTTATTAGAGGTATTCAGAGTAGAGATGGGCGAGTGAAATAATTTTGACTCACGCACGCTCTCGTTCAAGAAATAAAAATATTCACGCAAGCTCACGTGAGTAACTAAAATTTTTCTCACGACATAATCACGCTCACGAAGACTCACGAAATTAAATTAAACAAATTTTTAATTTACTTTTTTTGATTTCTTGCCCAAAATGTTTATACAATGTAATTTCCTAAAAACAATCATCAAAATTCAATATTATGACAATTTTCTTAATTGTTTTCTATTTCAGACAGCACAAAACAATCACGCAAACTAACGAAACAAAAATTACTCAAGCACGCTTACGTACGGAACTATTTTTACTAATTACGCGCTCTCACGATCACGTGAGTAAAAATAAATTTCACTCACGATCACGCGTGAATTGCGAAAAATTCGTGTCATGCGTGCATCTCTGATTCAGAGTCTTGTTGCCAGCACTGCAATGTAGCAAAAGAGTACTTCTTTAAAAAAAAAATGCATGTATTTTGAAAGGTAATTTTAAGAATTGCTCTTATACCACCAATGCCTTGCAAGTAGGACTCTAACACCCAGTTTCTGTAATACGAGCGCCATTCGTCTGCGACGAATTTGCATGTATTTTGTTTTTGTTACAATAACAAAATACACACAAATTCGTCACGAACGAATGGCGTTCGTATTACAGAAACTGGGTGTAAATTACGCCATTGTGTTCGCCTAAAGTGGTCGGTCATCACTGCTAGAGTTGAGTTTCGAATAATAAATAGTGCTAAAGTCATATCAAAAGAGTTTTTAAAGAATTTTCCTAGAAAAATATAATAAAAACTTGCTTTAAAATCGCAAACTTAAAACACGAATTTGATTTTGGCCTGTCAAAACGTAGAATGCCACTGGATTATGCGACCCAAAATTAAGTTTACGTGTCTCGGAGTTTTGGTGTATCATTTCAAAAGTTGAAGTTATACTTACAGTGTCATAATTTCTATAATTTAAAGCAAAACTAAAGGATACTTGAGCAGGTCATATGAAAATGTTACAAACAGAAAAGTGTATGTGCGTGTGACCCACTCACAAAAAAAAAAACACTATTTCTTGGCAATTGTTGAGGGTGTCGGTCTGAAAGAAATGAGTAAACAATATGGGAGAAAAATAAAAGAAAGCTCCTCAATAACAACGGGTTGATGTGTGCGCAAGGTTAGGAGTGACAATGACGATTATAGCAAATGTCAAAAAAAAACATAATAGAGTGTGATAAAAAACACAAGCAAAAAAACAATAATGAAAGCATATATTAAACAAATAAAAAAAACGTCAACTTCAACATGTACATTCTATAAACAGTATTCAATAATTGTGGCTACTGTTGCTATTTTTGCTGCTGCTTTCAATGATGATGGTAGTTTGTTTTAAAACTACACTATACTGTGGTTGTCTTATTTGGATAAGGTGTATGTGAATCATCTTTTTGACAAATATAAGAAAAAAATACAAAAAAGAGAGAATACGTAGTATATAGATAGATTTTTTTAACAACTCCCCAATTGATAAAAATTAATGATGATGATGATGACGAAGATAATATAAAAGAGATTTATTTAAATATGACAAAAGATTAATTGCATCTTTATAAAAATACTCACATATTTATTTGTTTGGTTTTTGTAAAATTATTATAGTAGAGGAAGTCTATTTTCTAAAATAGACATTTGATTAGTCGTTCGTGAATATACATACATATTTCAAGTACGATATTTTAACAATATTAAAAAAAGCTACAACAAAATTAACGCAACTATCAATTTATAATAATGCAGAGCTTTTAACGAATTTATTCTTAAATTCATGTTTAAAATTCCCTGTTTAAATTAACAAGCGTTTTCTTAAAAAAAATATATATATTGTTGACCTGTGGTTCGAAAGTGGAATAAGTGGTTTACTCGTGATACGCAAAAGGATTTTTTTTTCGAAATTAAATAACTTTTTTGTAACTCAATTCCACTTTGATTTTTTAAAGTGATTTCATTTCGAAAAAAAAAATCATTTTGCGTTTTACGAGTAAACCACCTATTCCAAATCCGAACGGAATTGAGTCTGTGACATGGCTCATTGTATGTTAATGATTTAGTTTGTCTTAAGGTCATGAATTATAGAAAAATATTAAATAAAAACACCGTTTTTAAATTTTCAATTTTTCGACCAATCATTCTTTGTTAGTATCATCAGGGATTTTAAAAAATATTTTGTGAGTTGAAAGCTCTTATTCATTTATTTTAAAGCAATTCTAATGCATGACTTGAATAACATAAATAACTGGCTTAATATAAATAGATTAAAACTTAACGAACACAATACTAAACTACTTAAAATAAATATGAACAGTGAATAATCAATAATTACAATTAATATTGAAGAAATAACACTTAAACCGAAAAGAACGCATTTATTTGTATTTGATTTGATTGATATGTAAGAAAATTGACAAAAAAATTGGATTTTTTTAAACGTGTTAGAAATAAAATATCTCAAATAACAGCAATTCATAAAGTATAACACAATGATAAAATCACACTTTGGGCTCCACAATCTTATACATTTGCTGCTCAACAATACAAATAGAAAAATTACAAAAACTACAAAACAAAGCTATGCAATTCATTTAGAAGATGAAAATGGAAAACGCACCGAAATACCTTACTGAAAAACTTGGCTATGTGAGAGAAGTTCAACCATACCACCTTAGAAAGGCTAAAAATTTTCGACTACCGAGGGTAACAACAGCAATGCAACGATCTCTATTCTTTAAAGGACTTATATTTTACAATTTCTTACGAGATATTGTTAAAACAGAAAGACATAAAACAAAAGTTGTTTAGAATTGCGAGTTTATTAACATACATTTTTTTCGGCTCAAAAAAAGTCAGGATATTAAGGGTTAATCTACAATTGAAATGCACAGCTTTTATTAAGTTTATTTAAATATGATTTTTTTCTGTAAGTTTTTTAAAAAATATATTTTTTTTAATATATACAAACAACTCTTATGGTTTAACGACTGTATATTTATATTAAAAAAAAAAATAATAATTCTGTTTATGCCTGGTTTCGGTTTCGGCCGAATATTTCTTTTTCGGCCGAGTATTCCGTTTGGTTTCGGTCGGACTCTAATATATACAGGCCGTTCATGAATCCACAACGAAATTCGATTGGAAACGAAATTTCCAAATACAGAGTCGTATTTTGTATCAATTCTGTTAGAAAGTCAAAGTCAGAGTTGTTATAATATGGCAGTTATAAGATGGCAAATAACAAACTGTCAAGCATTTCTCTTGAATTAAATTTTTTAGTTATTGATCCATTACGGTAAGGAGTTTTATACAAAAGCATAACCCATACTAAGGATCTGGCATTACTTTTGTTTGAAAAAATACCAGTTTCTTCTACATATTTCATTGGCTCAGGATAAATATCTTTGGACACCAAAGAATTTGCTTTTTAAAAGGCATCGATTCGTTAATGCACATTTTTGCATATTTTGGTGAAAATTCATGTTTTGCATATTCTGCTATTAATCAATAAATTTGGGTCATAACTTGTATAAAGATTTAGCTTATTTTTTCTTTGTTATGAACTATTTTTAAAACATCGGTAACTTGCTGCCCAACTGGTCTCTTATTAATTTTTGCGCCCAATTTTGAAATCGAAATACTTGTCCGACTAAAGATTTTTTTCGTTAATAAGCTAAAGTGTGTATGATACTTTTTTAAAAAATTTTATCAAAGGTTTTCTCAAGAAACTTGAAAATTCAAAATTATTGTTTGGAAGTTATTAAATTTTTTGTAGAAAACCCTTTGAAAAAGTTAATGAAAAAATAAAGTATCATACACACTTAACACAAGCCTTGTTGTGTCTATTACAACTTTTCAATTCACAATTTCCGAATCACATGAAATCCAATTTAGTGTTCTGTTGTTTACGTTTTCATTCAAAGTTAAAATCGAATAACTGAAATTTTAAAATTATAGAGAAAAAAGTGCATTCGTTTTACTTTCACGGAAGTGAAATCTGGAACACCAAAAAATTTGGACACTTTCATTTTCACATTTTTTAATGTGAATTACTTTTTTGGAACAGCGGACAAAGTAAAATAATATTAAAAAGAAGTGAGTGTTAAATTCGGCTGTGCCGAATATTTTATACCCTCCAAAATGTAAAAAAAATTAAAAAAAAAAATTGTCCGGGGCGTTTGTTTTTTGTGGGGGGTGATAGGGTCAGTGGGGGACGTTGCAACACCTTCCCATCCCGATAAATATACCAAATTTTTCATTTATTTAACAAAAATACAAAAAAACATGTAAAAAAAGTGAATTTTTTCAGAGGTTGGTTGAGTTCTTTAAGGGGGAACTTTTTCCCCTGGGCCGATTTTGCCCATTTACGAACTTAACCTGCCTAGGACCATAAGACATATTCGTGCCAAATGGCAGGAGGCTAGCTCTTTTATTTTGGACTGCATCGTGCCATCTACAGACGGACGGACGGGCATTCACAGAATGTCTTAGAATCGATCATGGATCAATAATATATATTCTTTATGGGGTCCCCGACCGATATTTCGATGAGTTACAAACGAAATGACAAAGGGAGTATACCCCCATACCACAGTATATACTGTAGACCGGGTCGAAAAAAAAGTTCCCATTGTGCGGGCTTAATTTTAAAGCTTACCTCGAAAAAGTTCCATAGCCAAAATATAAGATTTTTAAATTTAAAAAATTCATGAAATTCTTCCCTTAGAAGTACCCTCTTAAATTAATTAACAAAAAAGTTACATTCAATTTTAAATTTCCATAGAAAAAGATTTAAAACACTTGTTCGTATGTATTTAAATACAAACTAAAAAAATTAAATATAGTTTAAAGGCATAATAACAAGTGTTTTTTCTAATTTTCTTTATATTCCCAATAAGCAATTTTAAAATTCAAGTTTAAATCAAGTATAAAACAAGTGTAAATCAAGCCCTAAATTCCAGCCCCTGCTTGATTTATACTTGAATTACACTTGAATTCAATAGCATACTCCAGCAAAACGGACACTGTAATTCAAGCCCTGTTTTTACAGCCTTTTCACTGGTTTTCAAGTGTAAAAACAGCGCTTGAATTCAAGTATCCGTTTCGCTGGAGAATGCTATTGAATTCAAGTGTAATTCAAGTATAATTCAAGCATGGACTGGAAATAAGGGCTTGATTTACACTTGATTTATACTTGATTTGCACTTGAATTGTAAAAGTGCTTATTGGGATATGAAAATCTTAAATCAAATGTAACTTTTTTGTTAATAAATTTAACTGGATACTTCCAAGGGAAGAATTTCATGAATTTTTTAGTGCTATAATTTAATGGAAAAATAAAAATCATTTAAGTGGGTAGAAAGATGAGAAACTAACAATCATAACAAGAAGATGACCTCTGAGGTTAAAACCAGATATGAGTCAACTTTAGTACTCGCTGAGGGCTTTTTAACAATTTTTTTTTTAAACGATCGGACATCAACTGACAAAGCTATGAACAAAAAACGATTTCGGCGGTACCAAATCGCGACCTAAAAATCTAATATTTTGGCTATGGAACTTTTTCGATGTAAGCTTTAAAATTAAGCCCGCACAATGGGAACTTTTTTTTCTCCTTTATGGTCGACCCAGTCTAATATACTGTATACTGTGCCCATACTGTGGTTGGAAAGTATAAAAACTGAAACAAATGTTGGAATGTATGGACATTTTTTTTTCCAAAAAAGTATAAATGCACTTTTTTATTGCATATTTTTACAGTTTTCAGTTTATATTTTAGGCGCTTAAAACACAAATCCATACGCTATATCGGGATTTATTTCCACAAAATCATGAAGAACTAACTGCATTTTGCTCATTAATTTTGTGCCTTTCCCTTATAATATAAAAAAAGAAAAAAATATTTTTAAAAAAATTCTAAAACAAAAAAAAAACATGTTACCCACATTTTTTCATTTAACTTTTGTTTTTAAATTTTTTTAATTAATTATTTCCAACTTTTCTTACAAATCCCCGAAGCAAAACGTTAACGAAAATGTTCCAACTGTCAAACCAACTGAATGGAATTCATGAACGCACATTTTCGTTTTCGAACGGAAATTTTCTCATTTTTTCTTTGATTGGAATTGGATTGGATTCATAAACACATACAGCTGATTTCCGTGAAAATCCGCATTGGTTTCATAAACGACCCGATAGAGACGTTGGTCATGGTGAGCTGACAAGTATTTCGATCAATTGTCACTTTGTCGTACAGGGTTGGTCGTACAGGGTTGGTCATGGTGAGCTGACAAGTATTTCGATCAAGATTAATTGATCATTGTCACTTTGTCGTACAGGGTATATTATTTGTCGTACAAAATATTGGTCAGAGACCCACCTATAGGTGTCTGTTTACTCAATGATAGAAATTTAATGGAAATAGATTTCTTGGGTTCTAAAAAGAATATAGTGCTGCTGTGTTTGTAATATCTTGGATAAACAATCAAAAAAATATAAAAAAGTTTCCAAAATCTTGGATAAAAAATCAAAAAAATATAAAAAAAGTTGTCAAAAAGGGCCAGTTCACAGTTTTAAAGATAAACTGTAAAATTTTTTAACTGAGGGGCCACAACATCAACTCCTAGATTATAAAAAGATTTAATAAAGAATAACTGTGTTCAAAATTAGTATCATTTCGTGTTCAAAAAATATTTTGTTTACGAGTGAGCACTCACTTTTTGAGTCAACTGTATACTGAAAAAAATAGCTTCGTGAAATTAATGAAAATTGACTTAACCTTAATGAAAAATGACTCACGTTTTCAACCGAAGACAGGTTTCATTTGATTAATGAAACTGGTGTCATTAAAGTTCCTTTCAATGAAAACTTGCATATAAATAATGAAAATATTCGTAGAACTTGTTTGAAACGTTTTATGAAGTTTTTCATAAAATGTATGAAAATATCCATTGATTAAATGTGAGCGTATGATACTTGCTTTTTACAAGTAACTAGTTGCTAACTTTATTAAGGTTTTGATATGGGAATTACGATAAATTCATGTTGGTTATAGTTATCAAAATTTCCATAGAAAGCCCCTAATAAAGTTAGGAACAAGTTACCTAAAAACAGCACGTATCATACACCCATAAGTGAAAATTTGCATTAATAACAATTTTGGTAAGTCACATGTAACCATCAATGTAGCCGTCACTGAAATTTTATTTAGGTGCATATCACAGACTCAATTCCGATCGGATTTGAAAAAAAGTTGTTACTCGTAAAACGCAAAACAATTTTTTTTTTTCGGAACGAAATCACTTTCAAAAATCAAAGTGGAATTGAATTGCTAAAAGTGGTTTCATTCCGAAAAAAAAGTATTTGCTTTGCGTTTTACGAGTGAACCACTTATTTCACTTCCGAACGGAATTGAGTCTGTGACATGACCCTTAATTGCACACTTTTTATGGTTTTCACCTAGTTTTTACACACAACAAAATTTTACTCCAAACTTAAATTGGTCTGAATTGCCATATAAGGTAAACTATAAAAGACAAAAACGCGATGACTTTAAAACAGTGGTCGGCAGAAAGAGGCATATGAAAGTATTAGTGTTTTAATAAAAATATGCATGTGTTGGTGTATTTCTTCAACAAAGCGACATCAACCTGCTTTGAAGAAAGTAAGCTTGCTACTGAATAAAATCAGCGATGCCAATTCAGCGCGTTTCGCGCTAGATTTAGCGCTTTCTGACCACCCAAAAAGCGCATTTTTGAGATCTAGCGCGTTTTTATAAAAGGCGCTCAAATGGCGCGTTTTCACTTTTTCATTTAGCGCCTTTAGCGCTTTCTTTCTACAATTAATCACTTTGAGAAAAAAATAACATTTTACAACAGAAATGTCCTAACAACAGTCTGTAATCCATATTTTTCACGTAGTTAAAAACGTTATAAAAATATTAGGACAACAATAGAATTGTAAAACTTTGTTGAAAATTAAAAAAAAAAATGGTTATATTATAATAAAAACAGAAAAAAATTAGTTTAAAAATTATATTAAGCATTATTTTAGAATTATTCTCTGAATAGGCCTGACGATTTTATAAAAATTTATATTAAAACCGTTAAATTAAAAATATTTTTTTAGTGATTTTTTTCGCTTTTTACTTTATTAAAATTTAGCGCTTTTTGGTGCTTTTTGAGTCACTGTTTTGCGCGTTTTGCCTGTAAAAAGTTGGCATCACTGAATAAAATATTTGTTTTTTTATGCTCTTTGTTGATTGTTTGTTGACATTCGTGTTGTATACATGTGAATAACCGATTGTGTTCGGCTCCAGCGTGCAATGGGTGCCGACCACTGCTTTAAAAACACGTGCTGCCAAAACGTAGCAACAACGTAGCAATGGAACAACACAAATTACCCTACATTTCATCACAAAATTTTAATGACTTAAAAAACTATTTTTCTGTTGCAAATTATATTATATTTTATAAGAAACAGTCAAAAGAAACACTTATACGGAACTTTTCACTTGTAATTTCAATTAGATATAACCAGCATAACACACACACAAGTTTCAATAACAAAGCAAAAAAATATAAAATTATTTTATTTTATTAGAAAAAGTTAACACACATGTAAAAATTACAATTAGACTAAACACGCGTGGTGTAATAAAACGTCGTATGTTTTTGTTCTGTTTTCTTTCTCTTATTCGCAACGCAAAGTTGTATTTAGTTCTAAAAAATCTTATGATATTTTTTAATGAAATTATGAAATCTAATGAAACAAGTTTCATAAAATTTGTTCATAACATGCATGAAATTTCAATCAGCTTATGAATTCCTTCATTTAAGTAATGAAAACAAAATAATGAATCCGTTTCATTAATATCAGGAAGGTTATTTTTTTCAGTGTATGTGCAAGAAAGCCTATTCGAAAAACAATTGATTCTTTCAAGCCTTCCAAAACAAAATACATACATTAATGCTTCTTTGGCCAAACGACACCGATTTGGACGCTTTTATGGTAAATATTTATTTACAAAAATATATACAAATAAAAATAAAATCATTTAAAAATGATGAGGAATATAAATCAAAATTCCCTTCTCACACTAAATAAAAATCAATTAAACAACGAAGATGACGTTGTTTGCGCGTGAAATATTGGCTTCCCTCGTTGGCAGAGACGATGACGTCGTGTGGCGACCACTGTTGCCAAGTTGGAGGTTTTCCCGCTAAATCTAGCGCTTTTTGTTTGGATTTAGCGGGGGAAAATTGGTTTTAGCGGGAACGGTGCTTTAGCGGGAAAATCTAGCGCTTTTTATTTGGATTTAGTGGGACAAATTTAGAGGTTTTTTCCAATTTTCTTTTTTTTTTCAATCGAAAACACCAAGTTTGTCGAATTTCAGCGCTTTTTTTGAAATTTAGCGGGAGAATTTTTTATTTTCCCGCTAAAATTTTTTCGACCGGTTCTTGCGCGTTTTTAATGAAAAGTAAATTTTCGTAGAAAAAATAATTTGGAGGTTTTTTTAAAAATTTTTCTTTTTTGTCAATCAAAAATGCCAAGTTTTTCGGTTTTCAGCGCTTTTTTTTGTAATTCAGCGGGAAAATTTTAAATTTTCCCCGCTAAATTAATTTTTGGCGGTTTCTAGCGCTTTTTTCGTGAAATTTAGAGGTTTTTGGTTAAAAATAGTTGGCAACAGTGGTGGCGACAGAGAACTTAGCTTTTTTTTTCATGTATGTACACGCGTACGTATGTTTGTATGTAACGGTATGCATTAGTAAAAATAATTTGACATTTGGCAAAGAATAACCAATGAAAACAAAAACAAATTAACAAAAAAAAAATAAATTAAATTTCTTTCGATTCTGTGTTTATATCTGAATAAAAAAAAGGAAAAATAAAACGAAAAATTGGCACATTGACCATTTATTTCTCATGATAAAGACCGGTAAAAGTTTTTTAAAAGAAAACAAAGTACATACATAATAATCGTATCGTCATATTCTATAAAGTTGATATTTGTGAAACTAAGCAAAAACTATAATTGTCACTTTTATTAAAAGAGAAAAATGTCTACTCACCGTTCTTTAAGAATTTAATTTGAAAATCCTTTCTAGTTGTGGGTAAAATGGTTGTCTTCAATAACTTTTAATAACAGATGCCAACAGTTGTAAGAAGAAACAGAAGAAGAAGCAGCAGGAAGGTGTCCAAAATATTTTTTTTTAATTTAAAGGTGCTGTTGGTTGGGTGGCAACGGTGAGGTCTGGTGACTTTTTCTTCTATCTATTTTCACTGAGCCACCAACTGCGAATAAACTTTTGCAGCGGTGTATGTCACTGACAATTTTGTTGCCACTGCAAATTGATTTTCCCTACTTAAGCAGGCAGACAAGTAGTCAGTCGATATATTAATCTTATGTGGAAATTTCACTTAATTTTTTTATCTGTTTTTTTCCTGCAAAAAATAAGTAACACTCGTTCGAATTATACAAATTAACAACAAAAAAAGTATAAAAGTATTTTTCTTTTATCAAATTAATGATTTAAACTATTGTAAAATTTTAATAGCTGCTCACTAACTACTACTACTCACTATCTTGTTATAAAAAAAATATCAAAATTAATTTCTTTAATTTTTTAAAATTAAAAATTCTTCGCAAGAGGTGGTACACTACTTTTGTGCTGCTTATTTTTTAATATCCACTTTTTCCTTTTACTTTGTTTTCTTCTTTTTAATAATCAACAGCGGTTTTCACCCTTGATAGAAAACATTTGAGGAAATTTCCTACAAGAAAATTTTCTACCGATTTTTTCCACTAAAGAGTGAACAACTATTTAAACAAGTTTTCTCCCACTAACATTTTCTATAACCTCAAATTATTTTACATAATTAAAACTACGAAATAAAAATAAACAACGCGATTTTTAGTATAAATATAATTAATCATTTAAGTTTCATTTTAAATTTCGTATAAAAAGTCTGAAAATATCACAAAATAATTAAATGCCTTTCTAATCAGCTGTTTTGTTGGTCTAGAAACTTTTATTTTTTTCTATACTTCAACTTATACCCTGTTCTCACGAGCATCTAAAAACGGTTTTAAACGACATTTGTTTTAATTAAAAAAAAAGTGTTCACACGTAATTTCACTCGTTTTATTTTGGTTTTTATGTTTTTATTTTGACATTTGCATTATCAGCTGATAAACATGTACACATTTTAAGAACAAACGATATTAAAATATTGAAATTATATTCATTAATTATACATATAACTGTTTATAATGTTCCAGAATTATTTAAAGATAAAAATTGCACGATTTTTTTTGTATTATTTACATTTTAGTAATAAACAATGTTGCCAATATTAATAAAATGCTTTAAAAACGCTGAACATTCAAAAATACTCAATTCAACCCCTGGAATTCCGCTCGTTTTAAATCGTTTTAATTTTTAAACGAGCTAAAAACATTTTTATTTTGACATATTACAACAAAAAAATGTATGGTAAAACGAGTCATAAAAATGGTTTTTAAGCATAAAACGAAAAATGTTGCTAAAAATGGTTTTTAAGTGTAAGTGAGAACAGGGTATTACTCAAGCATCAAGTCGAAGAAATTTTCTATGTAGAAAAGAAGAAACCAAGAAAATGAGAAAAACGAGACGCCATGTATTTTGTTGTTGTATCTGTCAAACATTTTCTTGTTTTCTTCGATTCTCCGATTCTTTTCTTATTTTCTATCAAGGGTGAGAACCGCTAACGTTTAACTATTTTTTCAGTTTTCTTACAAAATGTTTTTTTGCACTCTGCTTTTGTTTCGTGTAAAAATGTTCGTTTCTTTTTTTCCTTCTCGTTCGTTTTTATGTTTTTTTTTCGGTGACAACACCACCTTTTTCCGACGCCAGCAGAATTTTATATTTTTTTCAATTCATTGTTTAAGCTTTAAAATTTAATTTATTTTAAACGAATATACAAAAATTAGATAATTTTGTTTAAATTTTTCTTCAGACACATTTTTTTCACTTTATTTATTAGATTTTTCCATGAAATTTCTCAATTTGATTCTCGTATGTTGTGTAGAAAAATTTGCTGCTCGTTGTTTTCAGTACATACTAATGGATGAAATTATGTCATTTTGATTGTCAAAATTAAATGTCAAATGAGAAATTTTATAGCTAGTGTTGATCAAATAACGACTACTTGTGGTTTATTATTGAAATTTTGTATGCAACGCCAAATAAACATAATTAAAATTCTGATAACTACAAAATTTAGTTGCTGTACTTTGTTTAAAATTAAATTGTCACAAAACCACACACAAAACTTACTAATGCCACTTTACAACACTAATATTAAAAGTGTTGGTGTCAGATTACAGAGACATCTAGATGTCAAAAATTTCCCCAAAAAATTCAAAGATATCAGTGTTGCCAATTTAAAAGTTTCCAGCGAAATCTAGCGCTTCCTGTTTGGTCTTAGCGGGGGAAAATTGGTTTTAGCGGGAAAATCTAGCGCTTTTTGTTTGGGTTTAGGCCACAGTACACGCAAAAAAAATCTGTGTCGGAGTGATCAAAAATCTGGCATAATTTTACCAAAAATATGCTAAAACTACAACCGACGAAGTAGTTTTCGTAATTTAGCCAAAACGCTTATGTAAAAAATTTTGAAGAAAATGCTAGTGCTATTTAAGCAAAAACTTGGTAAAATATACCAAAAGAGATATGGTGAAATATATAGGGTGAAAATTTTTTTCTGAACTCAAATCAGTACGCCCAGGTTGTTATGTTTTTTTTTTCTCTAAAAAAATAGTCTTTAAAAACTATTTTAATGAGAAAACACTGCTGATTTATTTAACACTCAAAAAATTTCGGTTAAGCTAACAAATTTGGGGTCAATTAGTATTTCAGTAAAAACAACTGTTAAAAAACAACTGCCATTAACTGTTGTCATCGCAGAAAATTGTCATTGCAGAAAATTAAATTAAATTCAAACAACTCCATTTGAATGTTTTGATCGTTTCAGTGCAGAAATTATAACAAAAACCTACAGGTTTTTAAGAATAAGAAAATCCTTAAGACTCAGAGAACTTTTTCCTTTGCATCCATGTAATTTTATTATATTTTAAAAAAACATATAAAATCCATACTCCGTTCACACCCGAACATTTTGACACTTATCACGTTTTCGAAATTTACCGAACAAAATTCGCGAATTTATTGGCTTTAAAAACACACAATTAATTAATTTTCGCTATATTTTAAAATAATTTATCGAAATTTTTTGTTAATAGCTGTTTTTTATGTAAATATTTAAATATTTTTCATTTTTTTTATTTTTGACACTTTCTTTAATTTATTTTCTTCTATTATAACAGTTGTAAAAAAAAAGTTGAACTATGGAATTTAAAAGGTTTCAATTGTACATTCGTTGAAACCTCAATACAAAAAGGTTTCAATTTGTGTGGGAAAATACGTATTTTCAAATGAGGTTTGGCTCGAAACCTCGTTGAACGGGGTTTCGACGCCAATGTGAATGCACTATAAGACTCAGAGAACTTTTTCCTTTGCATCTATGTAATTTTATTATATTTTAAAAAACATATAAAATCCATACTCCCTTGAACTTTCCGTTGCAGAAAAACTCAAAGATTTTGTGCTACTTTTCAATTTAAATTTATGAAGATCAAAACTACACGCAAAAAAAAACTTGTGTCGGAGTGAGCAAAAATCTGGCATAATTTTACCAAAAATATGCTAAAACTACAACCGACGAAGTAGTTTTCGTAATTTAGCCAAAACACTTATGTAAAAAATTTTGAAGAAAATGCTAATGCTATTTAAGCAAAAACTTGGTAAAATATACCAAAAGAAATATGGTGAAATATACCAAAATTATTTGAAAAGCTGACTAAAAATAATGCTAAAAATTACCACACTTATGCTAAAATAAATTTTCAATAAATTTTTGTAAAAATTTGTATATTTGTTGAATTTAAAATTTTCACAGAATACACTGAGGGAAAAAATCGTAGTCAAATCAAAAATTTTCATACTCATTTTTAAAATCTAAAATTTTTTAAAAAAATTTTTATTATGAAGTTGAATTTTTTAAAATTTAATATGTTTCGGTCTCAGTTTTAAAATTTTTCTTTTTGAAACTCGTTTTCACTTCGTTTTCACTTCGTAGTACCGCCATGTTAAAAATCGTCATTTTGATTATAAACATTTTAAAAATGAGTTTTAAACAATTTTAACAATGACGCTTCAAAAAGAATCAATTAAATTTATAAAAAAGTATCATGGTTTTACATTATTAAGAATAGTTTTCAATCTAAAAAAATACTTAAAAAACAATAAATAAGTAAGTTAAACAAAACCACTAAAAAATTTGTGTGAAAAGTAATGTGTTAAAGTGAAAAAGATTAAAAACAGTAAAAAGAAAAATAAAAATATAAGATCTTAAAAAATTGGAAATTTAGATGGAGTCCAGAAGGGGATCAACAACTCGGAATGAACTCCTGGAATATGTCCTTTTCATTCTTTGATTTCTTTTTCTATACCGTCGCTGCTCTTATGAAAACACCTGTGTGTATTTCAACTTTTTTTGAAGACACTTAAAGAAAAGCTAAATTGTGAACTTTTGGGTGATTTTTATAAGTCAACTTAACGGAAAAAGGACATTGTAATATTATTAAAATATTTATAAAATATGTATTACTTTTAAGCACCGCGAAAATACAAAATTAAGTAAATTGTGGTCATCTTTAAAAATTTTTGATGGTGTTTTCTTTGGAGCAGCGACGATATAATATTTATTTCTACATATAGTGCAAATGTACCTTTTTGATTATTCTGTAGTAAAATAAAAAATATAAATAAATTTTAATTGTTTTATTTTAAAAGAAAATTTTAGGGGGTAAGTATAAAGAAAATTATATATTTATAATGGTCAATTTTAAATTAAATATGACTACCATTTTAATTTGATTATGAACACCTTTGATTTAAACATAAAACATATTCAAATCATAGTTCTTTCATTTCATTTTTAAAATGTTGGTTGTTACTAAAGTCATATTAAAAGTGTCAATGAATATTTTCAAATTGAGAAAAAACAAAGTTTGTTGACTTTTGTCACTGTTTTATTTTCAATATGAGATTGTTTTTGCTTGATTTGAGAATTTTTTTTTCTTAGTGTAAATCCATATTTATACTATGTTTAGACCAAACAAAAACTAACTTGTTTTTGGCCAAAACTGATTTTTGAAAACCAAACCGTTTATACCGAATAAATAGAGTTTTTGTTTGTCAAATCAAATTAATTATTTTATAAATTCACTAAAAAACACAAAATAACAATAGCCACACGTTAATAAAAAAAATAAATTACATATTTATTAACTTTTTTAACAGATTGGAATAATAATTTCACAAAAAACAAATATTTTATTTTTGACATTCGAGTTAAGCAAAACAAAACTGAAAAAAAGTATTCACACAGAATGATTAGCTAGTAGTGAACACAGCCAAAACTCTAGTTTTTGTTTAGTTTTGGTTGGCAACGCAGTTTTTAAATTGTATGGAAAAACTACATAGTTTTTGCCAAAAACCAAAAAAATATTCAAAAACAAGTTGTTTTCGTTGGTGTAAATACCGTATAATATAATAAATGTTGTGTAGGATTTAATTTACCACCGACCAACTGACCCTTTTTGTACAATTTTCTCGAGTGACTGCTGCCTACGCTTCTTCTTGAAGTAAAGGATCCGCTATAGCTTCACGAATTTATTTAAAAGCATCCTGTAAAAATAGAAAATTATTACAAAACATAAATTTTTAATTTAAAAAATTGGTTAACCCCATTGGTCTCTTGGTAAGGAGGAACACTTACTTTGTCATTCCATTTGTAACTCATCAAAACAGGTATGGACTCCCTTGGCTTTGGGTTTTTAGGTTTTAATTTTATAACTAAAGGCAGGATTGGTGTCCACGCTCTTTATTGTAGTGAAGGATTCTCCATAGCTTCAAAAATTTATTTAGCAGTACCCTGTAAAAATATAAAATTATTACCAAACACTAATTTTTAACTAAAAATCTATTAAACCTTATTGGTGTCTTCGGAATGCGGGTATACTCACTTTATCATTCCATTTGTTATTCATCGAAACATACGTCTGGGACTCCATTGGTTTTTCTTATTGAATGGTGTTTTAAGTGATGAAAGCAAAATTAACTTTAACATTCTTTTATCTTACATTTATTTATCTTTTAGAAAACTAATTATTTATTTTTATTTATGTATTAATTTATTTTATATATCAATTTCCTTTTTACGTTTTTATAACACAAAAAATAAACGAACAACGCACGCACAAAAAATACAAAATGAATATGGCGGTCTGTATTTGTTTTGTTTTTTTTTTTGTTTTCTTTCCATAAATTTTTGTGCAGGTAATTTGCGTTATTGAGCAAGCTACTTGGTTAT
The DNA here is from genome assembly GCA_963921195.1 of Pegoplata infirma. Classification (NCBI taxonomy): domain Eukaryota; kingdom Metazoa; phylum Arthropoda; class Insecta; order Diptera; family Anthomyiidae; genus Pegoplata; species Pegoplata infirma. Next base: position 150,875,210 of record OY992539.1, on the reverse strand, counting down.
TTTACATAAAAAATGAATTATGTTACTTTAACATCGACAAGCATAATATTAGCAAAAATTTGGTAAAAATTTTTTTTTGGTATGAAAAAAGTTTTACCAAGTAGGATTGCTCAATCTTACACAGATTTTTTTTTTGCGTGTACCTCATGTTCAGATACATTTTTTCGTTAAGAAACCTCTTAATTCACGAACTCTAAGCTCTTCAAAATTATCTCATTATCAGACTTATGAAATAAGAAAACTACTCTGACGACTTATTTTATACAAATTCAAGTTTTTGTATAGAATTTTCGAATAAAATTATTTTTGATGTTGAAATGTTCAAAAATCAGTTCAATCAGTACATGTTTCAAAAAATCAGTACAAATCAGTACAATGTTTTTTGATCAGTACACTCATAGAAATATCTTAGTAGAAAAATTAGTAAACCCATTGTAGATCAAGTTTTACAGAATATTGCCGTATTCAACAAAAATTAATGTTGATATCGTTGAATAATCAGTAAAGTTGAATCAACTTTTTACAACGCTTATACAGAATTCAATAGATAAAACCAAAAAAGAAAAAACAACCCTGTTCGTTCATTTTTGTATTATCAAGTTGGTAGCAATGCATTGCAATGTGAAATTTGTTTGTCTCGTATAAAATTATTTTATGTGCTTGTTTCTTATAAAAATATTTAATATTATAAAAATAAATAAAAATAGGATCTGATGATCAGATTCTGATCTGTAAATATTTGGTAAGTAATAAAATACATTGGTTACTTTATGTATTCATACTATATTATAATTTTTTTTTTGTTTTTTTTTAAGGTTTTTGATTTGGTGTCATTAGAAAACTGGAGAATGGCTTACGAGTGCATAACATAAATAAACGAAGTGTGTGTGAAAATCTCGTGCAGCTTAAAAAGCCTAAAAAATATTGTGATTTTTACTTAATAAAAGAATATTAACAAATAACAACAAGCTTTTTTTTATTAATAAAATTTCTTATATCAACAAAAATATGAGTTGAGTTTACAAAAAATACGAGTTGATTTACAAAAGAACGAGTTGATCAACTTTTACAAAAACTGACAACAATTTTTATTGAAATCAACATAAATATTTGTAGGGTCAAAATCAACAATGATTTCTGTTGAATTTACAACGATTTTCTTTGGGAATACAATGATTTTTGGTTGAGTGTACACTAAAGGTGTCCTTACGACTAAGGTAATTTTTCAAAATCACTTTTTAATACCTGGTAGGGCCCTTAATTGTAGTTTAGTATCTAAAAATTAGTGAGCCAAAATTTGGGGACAATCGGATAAAAATAACTCGTGCCGAAAATGGATTGAAGTTTTTGGACATTTTTATGTAATGAAAAAACACTTTTTTTCTAGTTTTTGGAAAAATATTGGTATATGATATTTTTTGTAAATTTTTTTGTTAAATAATATGAAAATGGTAATTAATTACCTTTCCAAAAAGCTTAAAGAAATTCAAATCGAATAAAAAATTAGCATTTTACGCATACATGCCCCAGACCATTGCACAGTTTTTAAAGCCAGAATTTGAAAATTTTCAAAATTTTTAGGCAAAAAAATAAAAAAATTAAAATTTTACTTTATTATCTCATTAAATACATGTTATAGATAAAAACTAAAAGATATGGTAGTCTAGCTTTTTTTTCATTTGGCATGGGTAGTGATATAATTTCCGCGGATTCCAAAGAAAATGTGTTTTTCTATAATAATTTAGCAAATATGGAAAAAAATAGCTGTATTCTACAATACGAAATGTAAAACATAAATTCTGTTAATTTTTGGTGAAATCGGGCACCTTTAAACCCATTTCGTCGAGGCGAAATGACAAATTTGGGACATTATACATTTCTATAATACAAAATATCTGCATATTTCTGATTTCTCAAAAGTTACAGAATTTACATTTTACACTTCGATTCGTACAATAGAGCACAAATTTTCCAAAATTTGCTAAATTATTGTAGAAAAACTCATTTTATTTGGAATCCGCGGAAATTTTATCACTATCCGCGCCAAATAAAAAAGAACCTGGACTACCATATCTGCTATTTTTTATCATAAACATGTTTTCAGTTTGATCATAAAGTAAAATTAAATTTTTATTATTTTTTGCCTAAAAATTTTGAAAATTTTTAAATTCTGGCTTTGAACACCATACAATGGTCTGGGGCATGTATGCATAAAGTGCTTATTTTCTATCCGATTTTAATTTTATTAGTCGTTTTGGAAAGGTTATTTAATACCATTTTCATATTATTTTACAAAAAATTTAACAAAAAATATCAAATACCAATATTTTTCCAAAAACTAGAAAAAAAACGTTTTTCGTTCATATAAGAATGTCCCAAAACTTCAATCCATTTTCGGCACGAGTTATTTTTAGCCAATTGTCCCCAGATTTTTACTCACTCATTTTTAGATACTAAAGAACAATATAGGACCCTACCAGGTATAAAAAGGTGATTATCGTTTTTAAGGACACCTCTAGTGTACACGTGATCAAAAATCAGTACATATACTGATCAAATCAGTACGAATGGTCAGCCTAGAAATATACCAAAATTATTAGAAAAGGCACAGTACATGAGTAGTAGTATCACAGAGTTGCATCTGATGGGTGTAAGTATTATTGACAGCACACGGTGTAACTTTTGACGTTTCATACAAAACGTAAACAAACATCATAAATACATGCACAAAAGCTCACACGTACAGGCACACATATACTAGGCAGCGATGATCATTCTGTACTAAAAACCATACCACCATATTGGAAAGTACGCAATTAGCACCAGTGTTTGCATACTAGTCTGTACTGTGAGAAAAGGTGACTAAAAATAATGCAAAAAATTACCACATTTACGCTAAAATAAATGATATCGTTGAATAATCAGTAAAGTTGAATCAACTATTTACAACGATTATACAGAATTCAATAGATAAAACCAAAAAAGAAAAAACAACCCTGTTCGTTCATTTTTGTATTATCAAGTTGGTACACGCAAAAAAAATCTGTGTCGGAGTGAGCAAAAATCTGGCATAATTTTACCAAAAATATGCTAAAACTACAACCAACGAAGTAGTTTTCGTAATTTAGCCAAAACACTTATGTAAAAAATTTTGAAGAAAATGCTAATGCTATTTAAGCAAAAACTTGGTAAAATATACCAAAAGAAATGTGGTGAAATATACCAAAATTATTAGAAAAGGTGACTAAAAATTTGGCAAAAAACAATTTGTTGATTCATTAAATGAACGGATAAATTATACGCTTGGAATTGTTGGATCCTGGATGAAGGACAATTTTTTTTCTGTAAATACAAACAAAACTAAAGCAATGTGCTTTGGTATTAAAAATACATCTACTTTGAAAATTAAATTTAACGCTTGTGATATTGACGTTGTGGAAAACATGCGATGTTTAGGTATAGTTCTTGATAGTAAACTTTTATTTAATAAACACATAAGTGTAATAACTTCTAAAGTAAATTTTACCTTAAAAAAACTGTACAGTTTAAAGTATAATCTTCCTAAGAAAGTTAGAATTATTGTGGCACATACACTCCTGTTGTCAATTGTAAATTATGGTATTGAAGTCTATTCGGCAACGAATCGAACTAATCTTAAAAACATTCGGAGAGTTGTAAATAGAATAGTAAGATATGTATATGGTCTGAAGGTGCGAGATCACATCTCTTCACATGTCAAATTGTTTTTTGGATTCTCATTTATACGGTATATTCGGTTAAGATTGCTGTTGTTTTTTTACAAAATAATTTTCAATAAAACCCCACCCAATTTGTATGATAAGTTTATTTTTTCAAGGTCTACTCGCTCACCCCAAATCATTATACCTAGAATATTTCTTTCAATATTTGAACGTTCTTTTGTGCTTAGAATTGCAAGAGTTTGGAATCTTTTTCCCAATAATTTAAAAATTTTTACTTTTACTTTTTCTAGAGCAAAGTTATTGTTTCTGGAACACTTTGCAAATCAACAAGCTTAATATTGTTCCTTGTTATAATGTTATATTGAATTTAAATGGTATCTTTAAAATATATGAATTTGTTAATATCATTATTTTTAGTTTTAAGTGTTACATTGTTTTTGCACATTATATAATACTATTAGCCGTATATGGCCCATAAGGGCTCGGTTAATTTAAATAAATGAATAAATAAAAAAAAAAATAATGCTAAAAATGACCCCATTTATGCTAAAATAAATTTTCTATAAATTTTTTGTAAAAATTTGTATATTTGTTGAATTTAAATATTTCACATAATAAATCCATATAAATATAACAAATGTTGTGTACACTCATAGAAATATCTTAGTAGAAAAATTAGTAAACCCATTGTAGATCAAGTTTTACAGAATAATGCCGAATTCAACAAAAATTAATGTTGATATCGTTGAATAATCAGTATAGCTGATTCAACTGTTACAATGGCGTATACAGAATTCAATAGATAAAACAAAAAAGAAAAAACAACCCTGTTCGTTCGGTTTTTTTTTATTATAACGAGTGAACGAGTGAGTTGGTAGCAATGTGTTTGTCTCTTATAAAATTATTTAATGTGTTCACACAAAAAAAAATAATAAAAAATTGTGTACGTTTTAGGGATAATCCAACCTATAAAGTGGTTTTTGGTAAATTACCTAAGTTTTTTAGAGTAATAACTTTGGTAAGTTATCAAATAATACTTTATAGGTTGTAATTAAACCAAAAACTGGCACAATTTTTTTATTTTTTTTTGTGTGTTTGTTTCTTATAAAATTATTTAATATTAGAAGAATAAATAAAAATAGGATCTGTAAATATTTGGTAAGTAATAAAATACATTGATTACTTTATGTATTCATACTTTATTAAAACGTTTTTTGTTTTTTTTAGGATTTTGTTTTGGTATCATCAGATAACTACACGCAAAAAAAAAAATCTGTGTAAGATTGAGCAATCCTACTTGGTAAAACTTTTTTCATACCAAAAAAAAATTTTTACCAAATTTTTGCTAAAATTATGCTTGTTGATGTTAAAGTAACATAATTCATTTTTTATGTAAAATAACCAAGTAGCTTGCACAATAACGCAAATTACTTGCACAAAAATTTATCGAAAGAAAACAACAACAAAAAAAAAAAAAACAAATACAGACCACCATTTTCATTTTGTATTTTTGTGTGCGTTGTTCGTTTATTTTTTGTGTTATAAAAACGTAAAAAGGAAATTGATAAATAAAATTAAAATAAATTAATAAATAAAAATAAATAATTAGTTTTTTAAAAGATAAATAAATGTAAGATAAAAGAATGCTAAAGTTAATTTTGCTTTCATCACTTAAAACACCATTCATTAAGAAAACCCAATGGAGTCCCAGACGTATGTTTCGATGAATAACAAATGGAATGATAAAGTGAGTATACCCGCATTCCGCATTAAAAATTAGTGTTTGGTAATAATTTTCTATTTTTACAGGGTACTGCTAAATAAATTTTTGAAGCTATGGCGAATCCTTCACTACAATAAAGAGCGTGGACACCAGTCCTGCCTTAAGTTATAAAATTAAAACCCAAAAACGCAAAGCCAAGGGAGTCCAGACATGTTTTGATGAGTTACAAATGGAATGACAAAGTAAGTGTTCCTCCATACCAAGAGACCAATGGGGTTTACCAATTTTTTAAATTAAAAATTTATGTTTTGTAATAATTTTCTATTTTTAAAGGATGCTTTTAAATAAATTCGTGAAGCTATAGCGGATCCTTTACTTCAAGAAGAAGCGTAGGCAGCAGTCACTCGAGAAAATTGTACAAAAAGGGTCAGTTGGTCGGTGGTAAATTAAATTCTACACAACATTTATTATATTAATATGGATTTATTCTGTGAAAATTTTAAATTCAACAAATATACAAATTTTTACAAAAATTTATTGAAAATTTATTTTAGCATAAATGTGGTAATTTTTAGCATTATTTTTAGTCATCTTTTCTAATAATTTTGGCATATTTCACCATATCTCTTTTGGCATATTTTACCAAGTTTTTACTTAAATAGCATTAGCATTTTCTTCAAAATTTTTTACATAAGCGTTTTGGCTAAATTACGAAAACTACTTCGTCGGTTGTAGTTTTAGCATATTTTTGGTAAAATTATGCCAGATTTTTGCTCACTCCGACACAGATTTTTTTCTGCGTGTAGAGAATGGCTAATGGGTGCATAACATGAATAAACGAAGTGAAAATCTTCAAATATTGCAGCTAAAAAGCCGGAAATAAAAAAATATTGTAGCGGTTTTCACCCTTCATAGAAAACTTTTGAGGAAATTTCCTTCAAGAAAGTTTTCTACCGATTTTTTCCACTAAAGAGTGAACAACTATTTGAAAAAGTTTTCTCACAATAACATTTTCTTTAACCTCAAATTATTTTACATAATTAAAACGTCGAAATAATATTAAACAACACGATTTTTAATAAAAATATAATTAATAATTTAAGTTTAATTTTAAATTTCGTTTAAAAAGTCTGATAATATCACAAAATAATTAAATGCCTCTCTAATCAGCTGTTTTGTTGGTCTAGGAACTTTTATTTTTTTCCATACTTCAACTTACTCAAGCATCAAGTCGAAGAAATTTTCTATGTAGAAAAGAAGAAACCAAGAAAATGAGAAAAACAAGCCACCATGTATTTTGTTGTTGTATCTGTCAAACATTTTCTTGTTTTCTTCAATTCTCAGATTCTTTTCTTGTTTTCTATCAAGGGTGAGAACCGCTTGTGATTTATACTTAATAAAAGAATATTTACATATAACAACAAGCTTTTTTTTTAATAATAAAATTTCTTATACACAGAAAAAAAACGTCGAGGTAATGTTATCTATGCTGGCTTAGGTAAATTTTTTTTGTATGAAACTTAAAAGCCACGACTTATTACCTATGCCACCAGTATAATTTTACTTTACAATTTCAACAATAAACCATGTAAGATTTACAAAGGAAAATAGATAAAATTTCGAAATTAGTTTTATTTTGTTTTTTTTTCAGTCATTGTAAATTTTTGTTTTTGAAAAAGGTAAGTCATAAAATAAAATTACAAAAATAAATATTTATTAATAAATTTATGTACATACATACGTATTTATTAAAATTTCAGAAATTGAATATCAAAAAGTCAATTTCTAAGGAGATGAAGAGAAAAACAAGGATTTTTATGCCATAAAAAGTAATTTGTAGTGTATGTGGTGGGGCCAACATCTTAAAAATCGTCTCGCTTGACAATAGTGTTGATGCATTAAAATCCGATTCGCCATCTAAATAAATGATGTATATTGGCCCGAAACCGGTATGTATTCTTAAAATCAAGATAACTATGTGCCCATATTTTTAAGAATTCGATTTTTTAGAACATTCCGTCGGAACAAGATAACACTACACCTGCTGCGCCGCGTTTGAATATACTTTTAGTGTGTCATCAGCAAATTAACCAGACGATTCAATATTGATAAAACAAACTACGTCTCAAGATGCATTACTATCCAGGAAAAATAAGATTTTTTACACATTGATTCCGATGTTTACAGTTTGCCTGTGGGTATAGTAAGAAACGAAGTGGAAAATATCAAAAATAACCATATAAAGAATACATCGGATTTTTCTACAAAAAAAATCTCAGATTCCGAGACATATTTTTCTGTAGAAAAATTCTCAGATTGTGAAACAATCTTTTCATAGAAAAATCAGATTCTAAGACATTTTTTCAATAGAAAAATTCTCAGACTCTAAGACATTTTTCTATAGAAAAGTACTTAGATGCTGAGTTTCCTGTAGAAAAATTCCCAGATTCTGAGACATTTTTCCATAGAAAATTCTCAGATTCTGAGACATATTTTCTATACAAAATTTCTCAGATTCTGAGACATTTTTCTGTACAAAAATTGTCAGATTCTGGTAAATTTTTTTTATACAAAAATTCTTAGATTCTGAGACATTTTTCTATACAAAAATGTCTCAGAATCTGATTTTTCTATGAAAAAATTGTTTAACAATCTGAGAATTTTTCTACAGAAAAATTTTGTATAGAAAAATGTCTCAAAATCTGAGAAATTTTGCATAGAAAAAATGTCTCAGAATCTGAGAATTTTTCTATAAAAATAATGTCTCAGAATCTGAGAATTTTTGTATAGAAAAAATGTTTCAGAATTTTAGAATTTTTCAATAGAAAAAATGTCTCAGAATCTGAGAATTTTCTATAGAGTTTTCTATAGAAAAAATGTCTCAGAATGTAAGAACTTTTCTTTAGAAAAAATGTCTCAGACTCTGAGACATTTTTTCTATACAAAAATTCTCGGATTCTGAGACATTTTTTCTATAGAAAAAATTCTCGGATTCTGAGACATTTTTTCTATAGAAAAATTCTCAGATTCTGAGACATTTTTTCTAAAGAAAAATTCTTACATTCTGAGACATTTTTTCTATAGAAAAATTCTTACATTCTGAGACATTTTTTCTATAGAAAACTCTATAGAAAATTTTCAGATTCTGAGACATTTTTTCTATTGAAAAATTCTAAAATTCTGAGACATTTTTTCTATTGAAAAATTCTAAAATTCTGAGACATTTTTTCTATAGAAAAATTCTTAGATTCTGAGACATTTTTTCTATAGAAAAATTCTCAGATTCTGAGACATTTTTTCTATAGCAAAATTCTCAGATTCTGAGACATTTTTTCTATAGCAAAATTCTCAGATTCTGAGACATTTTTTCTATAGAAAAATTCTCAGATTCTGAGACATTTTTTCTATAGAAAAATTCTCAGATTCTGAGACATTTTTTCTATAGAAAAATTCTCAGATTCTGAGACATTTTTTCTATAGAAAAATGATCAGATTCTGAGACATTTTTTCTGTACAAAATTTCTTAGATTCTGAGACATTTTTCTGTACAAAAATTGTCAGAATCTGAGACATTTTTTTTATACAAAAATTCTTAGATTCTGAGACATTTTTCTATACAAAAATTCTCAGATTCTGAGAATTTTTTTTATACAAAAATCTCGGATTCTGAGACATTTTTTATTGAAAAATTCTTAGATTCTGAGTCATTTTTTCTATAAAAAAATTCTTAGGTTCTGAGACATTTTTTCTATAGAAAACTCTACGGAAAATTCTCAGATTCTGAGACATTTTTTCTATGGAAAAATTCTAAAATTCTGAAAAATTTTTTTTATGGAAAAATTCTCAGATTCTGAAACATTTTTTACATTCTGAGACATTTTTTCTATAGAAAAATTCTCAGATTCTGAGACATTTTTTCTATAGAAAAATTCTCAGATTCTGAGACATTTTTTCTATAGAAAAATTCTCAGATTCTGAGACATTTTTTCCATAGAAAAATTCTAAGATTCTGAGACATTTTTTTCTATAGAAAAATTCTCAGATTCTGAGAAATTTTTTCTATAGAAAAATTCTTAGATTCTAAGACATTTTTTTTATAGAAAAATTCTCAGAGTCTGATACATTTTTTTCTACACCGAACCAAATCTCGTAGGTAAAATCAACAAAAAAATTTCGTAGGTCTTTAACAAAATTTTGTCAATTTTTTTTTTAAGATTCAACAAATTTTATTCAAATCAACGAAATTTCGTCAAGTTTACATCCTATGAAGAAGTAAAATTGACAAAATTTCGTCAAATTGACTAATATTATTAGTTTGGACGCCATTATTTTTTCAATGTGCAGCGTCATGAAAAAAGTGTATTTTTTGTGAAAATTAATTTATTTTTTAATGAAATTTTATCCAATTGCCTAAAGCTATTAGTTTTTATGCCATTTTTTTGGCATGGTACAATGCGTCTTTAAATGCTGCAAAATTTCATGTGTAAACGTCTTCAAATTTTGAGAAACTTTATGTAAGTAATGATTATATAAAAATTAAATTTACAAACAACTAATTTTTATTAATGTTTTTAGGTATTCTACATATATATTATATTGACAAGGGTTCAAAGATAAATAAGTTTCCGTCTGGAATTTGGAAATATGTACATTTCGTTCGTCATTTGCTGTAAAAAGTCATTCGTCGTCCCCTTTGTGTAAGTTTATATTTAAATTAGTTCAATTATTAATTATTAATTATTTTGTATTTTTTTTTTGTTTATTATAGTTAACATTTTTTTAAGTTCTTTAAATATTAATATATTTATTCAATAAAAAAATTAAAATAATAACAAAAATAATATTTATGGATATTTTATTTTTTGAAAGGGTAGAAAAATTTAGTAAAATTGATAAAATATCGTAGAATCGACGAAAATCATTTTGTTAAATTGATGATATTTATTCAAATTGAATAAACTATTTTATTCAAATTGACGAAAATAATTCTGTTAATTTGACGAAATTTTGTCAAATTTATCTCAAATATAAATTAACGAAAATTTTATTCAAATCAACGCCCCTATTTTGTTAGCTGTATAATGATTGTTCTTTCGTCAAATCAACATGCTTTTTCGTAAATATTACTGCCGTATTTGGTTCGGTGTATAGAAAAATTCTCATATTCTGAGACATTTTTTCTATAGAAAAATTTCTCAGATTCTGAGACATTTTTTCTGTAGAAAAATTTCTCAGATTCTGAGACATTTTTTCTATAGAAAAATTTCTCAGATTCTGATACATTTTTTCTATAGAAAAATTCTTAGATTCTGAGACATTTTTTCTATAGAAAAATTCTCAGATTCTGAGACATTTTTTTCATAGAAAAATTCTCAGATTCTGAGACATTTTTTCTATAGAAAAGTTCTCAGATTCTGAGACATTTTTTCTATAGAAAAATTCTCAGATTCTGAGACATATTTTCTATAGAAAAATTCTCAGATTCTGAGGCATTTTTCTACAGAAAAATTCTCAGATTCTGAGACATTTTTTCTTTAGAAAAATTCTCAGATTCAGAGACATTTTTTCTATAGAAAAATTCTCAGATTCTGAGACATTTTCTCTATAGCAAAATTCTCAGATTCTGAGACATTTTTTCTATAAAAAAAATTCTCAGATTCTGAGACATTTTTTTTATAGAAAAATTCTCAGATTTTGAGACATTTTTTCTATAGAAAAGTTCTCAGATTCTGAGACATTTTTTCTATAGAAAAATTCTTAGATTCTGAGACTTTTTTCTATAGAAAAATTCTTAGATTCTGAGACTTTTTTCTATAAAAAAAATTCTTAGACTCTGAGACTTTTTTCTATAGAAAAATTCTCAGATTCTGAGAATCTGTAAATTTTTCTATAGAAAAAATGTCTCAGAATCTAAGCATTTTTCTATAGAAAAAATGTCTCAGAATCTGAGAATTTTTCTAAAGAAAAAAGGTCTCAGAATCTTAAAATTTTTTTATGTAGAAGAAATGTCTCAGAATCTGAGAACTTTTCTATAGAAAAAATGTCTCAGAATCTGTAAATTTTTCTACATAAAAAATGTCTCAGAATCTGAGAATTTTTCTATAGAAAAAATGTCTCAGAATCTGAAAATTTTTCTATAAAAAAAATGTCTCAGAATCTGAGACATTTTATACAGAAATAATGTCGCAGAATCTGAGAATTGTTCTATAGAAAAAATGTCACAGAATCTGAGAATTTTTCTATAGAAAAAATGTCTCAGAATCTGAGAATTTTTCTATAGAAAAAATGTCTCAGAATCTGAGAATTTTTCTATAGAAAAAATGTCTCAGAATCTGAGAATTTTTCTATAAAATAAATGTCTCAGAATCTAAGAATTTTTCTATAGAAAAAATGTCTCAGAATCTTAAAATTTTTTTATATAGAAAAACTGTCTCAGAATCTGAGAATTTTTCTATAGAAAAAATGTCTCAGAATCTAAGAATTTTTCTATGGAAAAAATGTCTCAGAATCTAAGAATTTTTCTATAGAAAAAATGTCTCAGAATCTGAGAATGAAAAAATATTTCAGAATCTATAAAGATTTCTACAGAAAAAATGTATCAGAATCTTATAATTTTTCTACAGAAAAATTATTTTAGAATCAGAATTTTTCTATAGAAAAATGTTTCAGAATCTGAGGAATTTTTTAAATATATAAAAAATTTTAAAAGTCTGAGAATTATCTATAAAAAAAAAAACAATTTTCTATAGAAAAAATGTCACAGAATCTGATAATTTATTGTACCGACAATATGTCTCAGAATCGGAGAATTTTTCTATAAAAAAATTATCTCAGAGACTGAGAATTTTTCTATAGGAAAAATGTCTCAGAATCTGAGAATTTTTCTATAAAAAACTGTCTTAGAATCTGGGAATTTTTCAATAGAAAAAATGTCTCAGAATCTGAGAATTTATTTTTTGAAAAATATTTCTCAAAATCTTTCTATAACAACAATAATTGTAATTCATGATTAAATTTATTTATAAAAACATAATAAAATCAAATAATTTTTTAATTTATTTAATTTAGTAAAGTGTGTAATTATTTATACCTAGCGTATTAACAAAATAATTTAGATAAATTACCAAAATTTATATATAAATTTTTACTCTGCTAAACTTTGAAAAGTTTACAAAGTTTCCTAGGAATATTTCCTAAAAGCATAGATAATTTTTCGAACATATCATTTTTTAAAAATCACCTTGGTTTTTTAGTAATATTGTCTAAAAACTTTGTAGGCTCTATGTTATCTTGGCACTTAGATAAAGTTATACTATAAATTTAGGTAATATTACCTCGATTTTTTTTTGTGTGTAGGAACAAAAATATGAGTTGAATTTACATAAAATACGAGTTGATTAACAAAAAAACGAGTTGATCAACTTTTACAAAAACTGACAACAATTTTTATTGAAATCAACATAAATATTTGTAGGGTCAAAATCAACAATGATTTCTGTTGAATTTACAACGATTTTCTTTGGGAATACAATGATTTTTGGTTGAGTGTAGGATTTACCACCGACCAACTGATCCTTTATGTACAATTTTCTCTTTTTCTTGAAGTGAAGGATCCGCTATAGCGTCACGAATTTATTTAATAGCATCCTGTAAAAATAGAAAATTATTACAAAACATAAATTTTTAATTTAAAAAACTAGTAAACCCCATTGGTCTTTTGATTAGGAGGAACACTTACTTTGTAATTCCATTTGTAACTCATCAAAACAGGTCTGGACTCCATTGGCTTTGCTATATAAATGAGTTTTTGGGTTTTAATTTTATAACTAAAGGGAGGACTGGTGCCCACGCTATTTATTGTAGTGAAGAATTCGCCATAGCTTCAAAAATTTATTTAGCAGTACCCTGTAAAAATAGAAAATTATTATCAAACACTAATTTTTAACTAAAAATCTATTAAACCTTATTGGTGTCTTCGGAATAGGGGTATACTCACTTTATCATTTGTAATTCATTGAAACAAACGTCCGGGACTCCATTGGTTTTGCTAAGTGAATGCACCGAACCAAATCGCGTAGGTAAAATCAACAAAAAAATTTTGTAGATCTTTAACGAAATTTTGTCAATTTTTTTTTTAAGATTCAACAAATTTTATTCAAATCAACAAAATTTCTTCAATTTTACATCCTCTAAAGAAGTAAAATCGACGAAATTTCATCAAATTGACAAAATTTCGTCAAATTGACTAAAATTATTAGTTTGGACGCCATTACTTTTTGCATTGCGCAGTGTCATAAAAAAAAATTATGTTTTGCTAAAATTTATTTATTTTTTCATGCAATTTTATAGAATTGCTAAAGCTTTTAAGTTTTTACCATGTTTTTTGGGCATTATAAAAGCGTCTTCAAATTCTACAAAACTTCATGTGAAAACAAAACTTTTGTAAGTAATGATATATGCATATAATAATTAAATTTATAAACTAATTTTTATTTTTATTAATGTTTTTGGGTATTCTATACATTACATTGACAAAGGTTTAGGCAAAGATAAATAAGTTTCCGTCCGGAACTTAAATTAACACATTGGAAATATGAACACACGGCAGCAGTTTCTTCGTCTTTAATAAATTCATTCCCTTTTTGTAAGTTTATATATAAATTATTTTTTGTACCCATTATTATTTATTTATTATTTTGTATTTTGTTTTGTTTATTATAGTAAAAATTTTTTAAGTTTTTAAAATATTAAGGAATATGTTTCCTTTTAATACAAAAATATAATTTCAAAAATAAAAATAATATTTATGGATATTTTATTTTTTAAAAGGGTAGAAAAATTTAGTAAAATTGCTAAAATATCGTGGAATCGACGAAAATTATTTTGTTAAATTGATGATATTTATTCAAATTGAATAAACTATTTTATTCAAATTGACGAAAATAATTCTGTTAATTTGACGAAATTTCGTCAAATTTATCTCAAATATAAATTAACGAAATTTTATTCAAATCAACACCCCTGTTTTGTTAGCTGTATAATTGTTCTTGTTCTTTCGTCAAATCAACATGCTTTTTCGTAAATATTACTGCCGTATTTGGTTCGGTGTGGTGTTTTAAGTTATGACAGCAAAATTAACTTTAGCATTTTTTTATCTTACATTTATTTATCTTTTAAAAAACTAATTATTTATTTTTATTTATTAGTTTATTTTAATTTTATTTATCAATTTCCTTTTTACGTTTTTATAACACAAAAAATAAACGAAGCATGCACACAAAAATACAAAATGAAAATGGCGGTCTGTATTTCTTTTTTTTTTTTTTTGTTTTCTTTCGATAAATTTTTGTGCAAGTAACTTGCGTTATTGTGCAAGCTACTTGGTTACTTACATAAAAAACTAATTATGTTACTTTAAAGCTACGTTCACAATGTCAGAGTCACTCCAATCCATGGCACAGATTGAAATATTAACTGTACAAAATGCAGATTGGAGTTCTGTCAGATTCCTTATGTCATTTTACTTACCTTTTTCACAATTTCATAAAATTACGCAATTAAAATTCGCGTACTTAACTATTTTATTAAAAACTAAACTTTTTAAATATTTTGATATCAAAACTTCAAATAAATTATTTATATTTGTTTTATTTTTATATTTTTTTATGACATTATTAGTGATGGCACTTTTACAGAGGTGTATTTTTTCTCTGTTAACAGTTAACATAGGCTCTGTTAACTCCAGAGTGGAACTCCAGAGTAGAACATGTTTGACTCTGGAGTGAATTGAAAAAAGATAGTCAAATTCAAAAATATGAAAGTGCAAAAGGGAAAGGTATAAAATTTTCCACAGATTGGAGTACTCCAACATTGTGAATGCGGCTTAACATCGACAAGCATAATTTTAGCAAAAATTTGGTAAAAAATTTTTTTACAGACACAGATTTTTTTTTTGCGTGTAAAAACCAATCGGAAAATACTAAAATAAAATGTATGCAGTGTTTTGTTTTCTTATGAGCGTGCCATCTTTCTTTTCTTTGTATACACAACAGAACAGGTACATACTTTTTTGAAACATTGCAAATTAATTCTTGTTTTTATAAATCAATTTTACCAAAGCATTTAATTTTTTTTTTATTCCAGACAAATTTTGATCGGTAGCGGTGAAAATTTGAAATAAACTATTAAAAAAACAAAGGTAAATACAATCAATTTATTTTGTTTAACATTTTATTAATATAATTTTTTTCTTCTATAATTCCAGATAAATACACCAAAAAATTTTAATTTCATGTCGAAATTCTATACAACCAACCGAAATGTATTGCTTTTTAAATAAATAAATATCAATCACTTAAACGTTTCAGAAATTTTTTAAATAAAATTTCAGGCAAGTGTAGTAAAAACAAGTGTATACCGTCTTTTGTAGTAGTTTTTACTACATTTTGTAGTTGAAAATCAATAGTTAAAAACAACAACATGTTCAGTTGTTTTTACCGTAATATGTAGTGGACGCCTTTTCAACAACAAAATGTAGTCAAAACAACTGTCTTTTGTAGTAGATTTTACCGACATACTTTTTTGAGTGTAACAAAAACCTACAGGTTTTTAAGAATAAGAAAATCCTTAAGACTCAGAGAACTTTTTCCTTTGCATCCATGTAATTTTATTATATTTAAAAAAAAAACATATAAAATCAATACTCCCTTGAACTTTCCGTTACAGAAAACCTCAAAGATTTTGTGCTACTTTTCAATTTAAATTTATGAAGATCAAAACTACCTCATGTTCAGATACATTTTTTCGTTAAGAAACCTCTTAATTCACGAACTCTACACTCATAGAAATATCTTAGTAGAAAAATTAGTAAACCCATTGTCGATCAAGTTTTACAGAATAATGCCGTATTCAACAAAAAATAATGTTGATATCGCTGAATAATCAGTATAGTTGTTTCAATTGTTACAATGGCGTCTACAGAATTCAATAGATAAAACAAAAAAGAAAAAACAACCCTGTTCGTTCGTTTTTTTTTTTTAATAACAACGAGTGAACGAGTGAGTTGGTAGCAATGTGTTTGTCTCTTATAAAATTATTTAATGTGTTTGTTTCTTATAAAATTATTTAATATTAGAAAAATAAATAAAAATAGGATCTTGATTTTTTCTGTAAGTACAGATCGAGCACGGGCTCTAATTATATTTGTTATAAGGGTTCAAGTTGAAAAAATGCAGAAGAAAAATTGAATTTCTAAAAATTATATATAAAAATTAAATTTTAATATTGTTTTTGATTGATTTTAACATAACATGCTTGTTTTAAAATTGCATACAATTTTGATTTAAAATTGATCCCTTTAAATTTAATATGCTGTCATTAAAAGCCGTTAAAAATTTTAAAAATATCTTGTTTAAATATTTGTATTAAAAACAATATTTTTCATGGTTATTTTAAAGTTCAACAATTTTATTTTTTGACATTTAAAGTTTTTTTTTCAAGAAATATAATAAAGTTGGGCAATTTTATTTTAAGTAGAAACAATGTTAAAATATTGTTTCATTAAAAAAAGACGTGCATTGTTTTACTTCTCAAGATGTGAAATTAATTTAAGTGAAATTAATTAAATTAACTAATATAAAATTAAAAATAAAAAAAAAAAAAAATAAAAAACTAATGTGAAATAGAAAATTATTAACAACAAAAACAATAATAAAACTAAAAAAAGTTAAAAACAAAGTGAAAAAATATAAAGACGGAAAAAAATGAAAAAGGAAGTGTTCTCGAACGAGGATGGGATGATCTACGTAATTGGCAGAAAATGAAGACTTCTAACTTTAGTTTTTCATTTATGGAATATAAGTATTAATATAAATGTGTTTATTTTTTATTTTCGGTATTTAATAACATTTCTTGTAATTAGATGTAGTGCTATAATAAGGGAAGAAGTACATTCAAGGCTTTGGTTTTGATTTTTTTATGTATAGCGAAAATCGAAGCCAACAAGCAATATTTAAAGCCAAAGCCTTGGATGTAATTCTACCCTTAGATGTACAATTAGAGTAGTGTTAATTTTTTTTGTTGTGTTATTAAAAAATGTAAAAATAATTTGAAAATAAAAAAACTTAAACAAAAATATGTATTATTGTTTTATTTTAAAGCTACGTTCACAATGTCAGAGTCAATCCAATCTATGGCACAGATTGAAATGTTAACCGTGCATAATGTAGAGTGGAGTTCTGTCACATTGTTGTTGACATATTACTTACATGATTTGCAATTTTGGCAAAATATCCTTTTAAATTTTGGGTACATAATTCTAAAATTAAAATTATGTATTTTTTTAATTTTTCAAACATTTTATTTTAAAATTAACACATATTTTGTCTGGTTTATTATTTTTTTTATGACATTTTTAGAGATGGCACTTTCACAGGGGTGTATTTTTTCTCTGTTAACGGTTAACATAGGCTCTGTTAACTCCAGATTGGAACTCCAGAGTAGAACATGTTTGACTCTGGAGTGAATTGAAAAGAGATAGTGAAATTCAAAAATATGAAAGTGCAAAGGGGAAAGGTATAAAATTTTCCACAGATTGGAGTACTCCAACATTGTGAATGCGGCTTAAATTTCATGGTTTATACACTCATAGAAATATCTTAGTAGAAAAATTAGTAAACCCATTGTAGATCAAGTTTTACAGAATAATGACGTATTCAACAAATATTAATGTTGATATCGTTGAATAATCAGTATACTTGTTTCAACTATTACAATGGCTTCTACAGAATTCAATAGATAAAACAAAAAAGAAAAAACAACCCTGTTCGTTCGGTTTTTTTTTTATTATAACGAGTGAGTTGGTAGCAATGTGAAATGTCTCTTATAAAATTATTTAATGTGTTTGTTTCTTATAAAATTATTTAATATTAGAAGAATAAATAAAAATAGGATCTGTAAATATTTGGTAAGTAATAAAATACATTGATTACTTTATGTATTCATACTATATTAAAACGTTTTTTGTTTTGTTTAGGATTTTGTTTTGGTATCATCAGATAATTAGAGAATGGCTAATGGGTGCATAACATGAATAAACGAAGTGTGTGTGAAAATCTTTGTAAAAATCTTCAAATATTGCAGCTTAAAAAGCCGGAAATAAAAAAAAAATATTGTGATTTATACTTAATAAAAGAATATTTACAAATAACAACAAGCTTTTTTTTTAATAATAAAATTTCTTATATTAACAAAAATATGAGTTGAATTTACATAAAATACGAGTTGATTAACAAAAAAACGAGTTGATCAACTTTTACAAAAACTGACAACAATTTTTATTGAAATCAACATAAATATTTGTAGGGTCAAAATCAACAATGATTTCTGTTGAATTTACAACGATTTTCTTTGGGAATACAATGATTTTTGGTTGAGTGTAGGTAAGTAAAAAGCTGCAAAAGAAAAAAATTTTCCATATTTAAATTAATATTGGTCAACTTTAAATTAAAATTTGTTGCATATTTAAATTTAGCATGGCCTATTTTAAAACAATATTGTTACATCTTAATTTTAAAATGTTGTCTACAAATCGTGGCATGTTAAAAACAACTAGAAACATATTTAAATTAAATAAAAACAAACTTTGTTCTATTTCGTCACTGTTTTATATTTAATTTAAAGTTGGGCGCGTTCTGCAGAGAAACCTGCTACTCAACAGTTGAGATGTAGCATGTTTTGATTAGTTCATTCTGCTGAACGCATTTTTTTATAAATATTTTAAAATATTGGAAAAAAATAATTTTTTTAAGGTTTTTATTTACTTTTTTAGTTTAAACTACTTTTTTATGTTTTTTTTTTGTTTATTTCCTTGAATATCGTCAAAAAAAATTAAATACTTTTAATATATCAGCTTATTTATCGGTTTGTGATCAAATGTAGCATAATTTTTTAACGCTACCAGTGATGAGAAGCGCTCACTCAACATGTTGACTGAAATGTCAAAAATTAAACAGTTCAGCAGAATGTTGAGGAGCAGCTGAGTAGCAGCTTTCTCTGCTGAACGTACCCGTTGTTTCTGTTTGATTTTAACATTTTTTTTTCTTAGTGTAGACATTTCTGGTATTTCCTATACCGGTTTCAAACACCCCAGTTATACTATGTTTAGACCAAACAAAAACTAACTTGTTTTTGGCAAAAAAGCATTTTGGAAAACCAAACTGTTTACACCGAATAAAAAGAGTTTTTGTTTGTCAAATCAAATTAATTATTTTCTAAATTCACTAAAAAACACAAAATTATAATAGCCACACGTTATTAAAAAAATTAAATTACACGTTTATTTACTTTTTTAAAAGATTTGAATATTAATTTCACAAAAAAACAAATATTTTTATTTTGACATTCGTTTTTACCAAAAGAAAATTGAAAAAAACATTCACACTTAATTAATAGTAGCATAGACCACAACCTAAATTCTAGTTTTTGTCCAGTTTTAGTTGGCAACGCAGTTTTTAAATTGTGTGGAAAATTTATGTAGTTTTTGCCAAAAACCAAAAAAATATTCAAAAACAAGTTGTTTTCGTTGGTGTAAATACCGTATTAGTGTCATCTTCAGTACACTCAACCAAAAATCATTGTATTCCCAAAGAAAATCATTGTAAATTCAACAGAAATCATTGTTGATTTTGACCCTACAAATACTTATGTTGATTTCAATAAAAATTGTTGTCAGTTTTTGCAAAAGTTGATCAACTCGTTTTTTTGTAAATCAACTCGTATTTTTTGTAAACTCAACTCATATTTTTGTTGATATAAGAAATATTATTAATAAAAAAAAGCTTGTTGTTATTTGTTAATATTCTTTTATTAAGTAAAAATCACAATATTTTTTAGAATTATCACCGGCTTTTTAAGCTGCAATATTTCAACACAAGATTTTCACACACTTCTTTTATTTATGTTTTGCACTCGTAAGCCATTCTCCAGTTTTCTAATGACACCAAATCCAAAGCCTTAAAAAAAACAAACAAAAATATAATATAGTATGAATACATAAAGTAACCAATGTATTTTATTACTTACCAAATATTTACAGATCAGAATCTGATCATCAGATCCTATTTTAATTTATTTTTATAATATTAAATATTTTTATAAGAAACAAACACATAAAATAATTTTATAAGAGACAAACAAACTTCACATTGCAATGCATTGCTACCAACTTGATAATACAAAAATGAACGAACAGGGTTGTTTTTTCTTTTTTGGTTTTATCTATTGAATTCTGTATAAGCGATGTAAAGAGTTGATTCAACTTTACTGATTATTCAACGATATCAACATTAATTTTTGTTGAATACGGCAATATTCTGTAAAACTTGATCTACAATGGGTTTACTAATTTTTCTACTAAGATATTTCTATGAGTGTAGGATTTTAAATGTCGTTTGTCTTGTTAATGAAAACTGTTTTTTATAGTGCATTTACACTGGTCCTCTAAGCTAGCTTAAAGTAGATTGTGGCTCCAATCCAGTTTCAATCTATTAGATTGCCCATACAAATTAATTTTTTTCAATCTAGTAGTTTAGACTCTAATATGGAGTTCACACTAGCGACCTTAAACAAGTTGTTCAACAAAACACCAGTAGCAGAATAAAAACGTAATGGACACAGAACAAAGACTTTTTTAAACATTTCACTCTTGAACACGTCAAAACAGCAAGTGTGAACGCCATATAATCGGCAAACGCAATCTGGTAAAGTTAGATACAACTCTGTATTTCTATTATTTGCATTTTCCAACACTGAAAAACACCGACACAAAGCCTTCCGTTTTGATGACGCCGCCAAGTATGTTTATGCCGCCGTCATTGTTTTTTGTAAACGCCGTCACTGTCCTTGTTAATCATACGACGACTAATTACCGTCGCTGTCTTTTGACGCAGTCACATACATTTATTACCAACTTGTTGTTATAAATGCCAATCCTAATCTTCTCAAATGTAAAAAATGCCAATGTAAACGGTACAGATTGCAAAGTAGATTAAAATCGCAATTTACTAGATTAGAAATCCAATGTAAACGCACTATAATATATGTGAATATTTATAGTTTCTACAGAATAAATTTTGACAGTTTCCAACACTACAATTCTATTTCTAGCAATCTCAACCTCACCTCATACTTTCTTTCAACTTTTTTGTCTCTTACATTATTTCGCAAAGGTTACCAACATGATCTGGAATTGCAGACACAAATGAAGGAATTTGCATTTTCTGTTTCGGAGACGTGCCTAATGGCGACATATTTTGTCAGTAATTTTATTTGATTTTTTCTGTAAGTACAGATCGAGCACGGGCTCTAAGGATCTGATCTGTAAATATTTGGTAAGTAATAAAATACATTGATTACTTTATGTATTCATACTATATTAAAACGTTTTTTGTTTTTTTTAGGATTTTGTTTTGGTATCATCAAATAACTAGAGAATGGCTAATGGGTACATAACATAAATAAACGAAGTGTGTATGAAAATCTTCAAATATTGCAGCTTAAAAAGCCGGAAATAAAAAAATATTGTGATTTATATTTAATAAAAGAATATTTACAAATAACAAAAAGCTTTTTTTAATAATATAATTTCTTATATTAACAAAAATATGAGTTGAATTTACATAAAATACGAGTTGATTAACAAAAAAACGAGTTGATCAACTTTTACAAAAACTGACAACAATTTTTATTGAAATCAACATAAATATTTGTAGGGTCAAAATCAACAATGATTTCTGTTGAATTTACAACGATTTTCTTTGGGAATACAATGATTTTTGGTTGAGTGTAAGCTCTTCAAAATTATCTCATTATCAGACCTAAAAAACTACTCTGACGACTTATTTTATACAAATTCAAGTTTTTGTATATATATTAGAGTGTCCCTTATTTTGGAAATGTTGGAAATGTTGAGACGGTACCCCCTCATTTTTTTCCTTTTGACTAAAAAATAACTCAGGAAAAATTTTACGCCCCTACGACCACGCCTTCCCTACGCGACGGGGCCTTAAAGAACGGGGCCTTAAAAATAATTTTTCCATACAAACCAAAAATTTTTTTTTTGATTTTTAATTTTTTTGTTATTAATTATAATATTACTTCGTTAGCTTATTCATGACAAAAAATTTGATTTTGGTGGGATGAGGCTTTCAGTTCTAAAAAAATTTTCGAAAAAAAAAATTAGAGCCTTATGGGTCCTACAGTAAAAATTTTTTAAAAAAAATTTTTTTTTAGTTTTGACAAGCAACGGTTTTAGTTGTAATGTTGCTTTTAGTGGTATATATTCATAAAAAAATATTATTCATATCTGTGACATCTTCATCGTGTATCGAAAAACATCAAAAATGCATTTTTTACCCTTTTTTAGATCACGATAAAGATGTCACAGATAGGAATAATATTTTTTTATGAAAATATATCAGTAAAAGCAACAATTCAACTAAAACGGTTGCTTGTCAAAACTAAAAAAAAATATTTTTTAAAAAATTTTTACTGTAGGACCCCAAAAGCTCTAAATTTTTTTTTTCGAAAATTTTTTTAGAACTGAAAGCCTCATCCCACCAAAATCAAATTTTTTGTCGTGAATAAGCTAATCAAGTAATATTATAATTAATAACAAAAAAATTAAAAATCAAAAAAAAAATTTTTTGCTTTGTATGGAAAAATGATTTTTAAGGCCCCGCTCTTTACGGCCCCGTCGCGTAGGGAAGGCGTGGTCGTAGGGGCGTAAAATTTTTCCTGAGTTATTTTTTAGTCAAAAGGAAAAAAATGAGGGGGTACCGTCCCAACATTTCCAACATTTCCAAAATAAGGGACACTCTAATATATATATATATATTAGAGTGTCCCTTATTTTGGAAATGTTGGAAATGTTGCGACGGTACCCCTATTTTTTTTCCTTTTGACTAAAAAATAACTCAGGAAAAATTTTACGGCCCTACGACCACGCCTTCCCTACGCGACGGGGCCGTAAAGAGCGGGGCCTTAAAAATCATTTTTCCATACAAAGCAAAAAAATTTTTTTTTGATTTTAAATTTTTTTGTTATTAATTATAATATTACTTGGTTAGCTTATTCATGACAAAAAATTTTATTTTGGTGGGATAAGGCTTTCAGTTCTAAAAAATTTTTTGAAAAAAAAAATTTAGAGCTTTTGGGGTCCTACAGTAAAAATTTTTTAAAAAATATTTTTTTTTAGTTTTGACAAGCAACCGTTTTAGTTGAATTGTTGCTTTTAATGATATATTTTCATAAAAAAATGTTATTCCTATCTGTGACATCTTTATCGTGATCTAAAAAAGGGTAAAAAATGAATTTTTGATGTTTTTCGATACACGATCAAGATGTCACAGATATGAATTATATTTTTTTATGAATATATATCATTAAAAGCAACATTACAAGTAAAACCGTTGCTTGTCAAAACTAAAAAAAAAAATTTTTTTTTTAATTTTTACTGTAGGACCCCAAAAGCTCAAAATTTTTTTTTTCGAAAAATTTTTCAGAACTGAAAGCCTTATCCCACCAAAATAAAATTTTTTGTCGTGAATAAGCTAACCAAGTAATATTATAATTAATAACAAAAAAATTTAAAATCAAAAAAAAATTTTTTTGCTTTGTATGGAAAAATGATTTTTAAGGCCCCGCTCTTTACGGCCCCGTCGCGTAGGGAAGGCGTGGTCGTAGGGGCGTAAAATTTTTCCTGAGTTATTTTTTAGTCAAAAGGAAAAAAATTAGGGGGTACCGTCTCAACATTTCCAACATTTCCAAAATAAGGGACACTCTAATATATATATATATATATATATATATATATATATATATATATATATATGTGTACAGCGCATAATTTGAGGACATTTTTTCGAGCCACCGTATTTTTTGAGGACATTTGGATAGTTTGAGGACAGTCCTCAAACTATTCATGTATCTTGCGTATACTTTGAGGACATGATAGTTTGAGGACACATTATAAATTTTTCAATTTATTTATATATATTTAACTTAGCGTTGCCATATTTTTCTCAGATATTTGCCTTTGACGCCGTCAAAATTGCTCGACATGTATATATTAAAGTGCTTAATGTCCCCAAAATATACGGTGAACTAAAAAAAATATTCTCAGTTTGCGTGATATATATTAGTGCCTAATGTCCCCAAAATATACGGTGAATTCAAAAAATATTTTCAGTTTGCGTGATCTTTTTTCTGTTTTTGCGATAAAAAATTAATACCAAACTACATTCTACAATTTAATTTTATTACCAATTCTTTTTACATAAATATTGACACCGCGTTCTCACGTACAGCTAAAAACCGTTTTTTTATCAACATTTTCTATTAATATACTGTAATAGAATAAAGAAAGTGCTAAAAATAAAGTTGCTAAAAACGGTTTTTAGCTTTACGTGAGAACAGGGATTATACCCTATTCACACGAACAGCTAAAAAGCTATGAATAACCCCTAATACCCTGTTCTAACGTACAGCTAAAAACCGTTTTTAGCAACATTATTTTTAGCACTTTTCTCAATATACTGTAATAGAATAAAGAAAGTGCTTAAAATTTTGGTGCTAAAAACGGGTTTTAGCTGCACATGTGAATAGGGTATAAAGAAAGTGATAAACATATTGTTGCTAAGAACGGATTTTAGCAACAATATTTTCAGCTCTTTCTTTATTCTATTACAGTATATTGACAGAAAATGTTGCTAAAAACGGGGTTTAGCAACAATATTTTTAGCATTTTCTTTATTCTGTTACAGGAAAATGACTGAAAATGTTGCTAAAAACGGGTTTTAGCAGTACGTGTTATACCCTGTTCTCACCTACAGCGAAAAACCATTTTTAGCAAACATTTTTAGCAACATCTGTCAATATACTGTAATAGAATAAAGAAAATGCTAAAAATATTGTTGCTAAAAACAGATTTTAGCTGTACATGTGAATAGGGTATTACAGCTAACACGGTTTTTTAGAAAATATTTTTAGCAATTTCTTTATGCTATTACAGTATATTGACATACTAAAACGAAAAATTATGTTAAAAATGGTTTTTAACAGAGTTTTATACCCTGTTCTCACTTACAGCTAATACCATGTCTTCAAAAAATGTTTATCCAAGAATAAAATACACCGATCGCACATGTTTGGGGTCTCTTATGTATATTTACTCTTTAACTCAGCAAATTTGTTTTGTCTCTAATGTATATTTACTCAATGACTCAGCACAATTTTTTGTTTTATATACGCAGTGTATATTTTGGGGACAAATCGCTAAAATATACGAGAGGAATATGATGTCCCCAAAGTATTCAATATATAATATTAAATATCTACAGAGTTGTATTTTTGACAATAATTTATTTGTAGTAGTGCTGCCAGATTTTGTTAAATGTTGGTGTGTTAGTTATTCTTAAAAATATCAATTTAAAATAATAAAAATTAATTAAAATTCGTAAAAGATCAATTAAAATTCGAAAAATATCAATTTAAATTCGAATGAGGTATATAATAATTTATAAAAGATTAATTAAAACTCGCAAAAAAAATCAATTAAAATTTGTAAAAGGATAATTCAAATTAGTAAAAAAAGATTAATTGAAATTCTAAAAAAAATATTTTGTAATTCGTGTAAGATCAATTAAAATTCGCAAAAGATTAATTAAAATTAGTAAAAAATTAATTTGTATTCAAAAAAATCCAGTGTAAAATGCCAAATATAACAATTGATCTATTTATACCCTACACCACACTGTGGTACAGGGTATAATGAGTTTGTGCTGATGTTTGTAACTACCCGAAATATTGGTCCTAGACCCACTTTTAAGTATACCGATCGACTTAGAATCACTTTTTGAGTCGATTTAGCGATGTCCGTCCGTCCGTCCGTCCGTCCGTCTGTCTGTCCATGTAAACGGTGTAAACACGATACAGGTCGCAATTCTTAATCAATTGACTTGAAATTTGAAACTTAAGCCTCTTTTGGCCCAAGGACGAAGCCTATTGAAATTGGAAAAAATCGGTCCATATTTAGACCTAGCCCCCATACAAAGGTCCTCTTTAGTTTTGGCTCAAATTACTCTAATAGCCTCTTTTTGATAGGAATCTTTTCGAAATTTGGCAGGTAATCATGTTTTATCATTACAAATCACCATTCCGAATTTTAAAGAAATCGGACCAGTTCTTCTTGTAGCCCCCATACAAACCACCTTCCCGATTTTCACATAAATCTCTCAAATTTCATGAAAATAGAAAATATTTAATTAAAATTCTGTATGTGTATTTTAAACGCGTACTTTAATAACCTTATCAAATCTGATTATCATCGGACCATTTTTGGACTTAGGTCCCATGTGGAAATTTCGCCCGATATTCAGTTGAAGCGATATATTGCCAACAAAAAAAAGCCTATTCCACTCAAAATTGATTTGTGAGTGCTTTTTACACTTATTAAAGATTTGACAAAATATAGATCTAATCAGTCCATGTTTGAACTTGGGACCCATTTTCCGGGAAACTCTGGTGTAGGGTATTATATGGTCGGTCTTGACCGACTATAATTTTCTTACTTGTTTAAATTACAATTGATCTTTTTCGAGTTACAAATAATCTTTTCAAATTACAATTGATCTTTAACGAATAACGATTGATCTATTTTGAAATACAATGAATATTTTTGAAATTACAATTTATTTTTCGAATTACAATTGACATTTTTCGAATCACAATAGATATTTTTCGAATAACAGTTAATGTTTTTTGATTTACAATGGATCCATTCGAATAACAATGGGAATCTTTGAATTAAAATTTCATTTTTCCGAATTATTATTAAAGTTTTACGAATTACAATTGATCTTTTACGAATTACAATTGATGTTTTACGAATTACATTTGATCTTTTATGAATTGCAATTAATCTTTTTCGAATCAAAATTGATATTTTACTAATTATAATGTGGAATCTTCGAATTACAATAAATCAAATGTATTTTTCGAAATACATTTAATCTGGTTCGAATTACAATTGATCTTGTTCGAATTACAATTGATCTTTTTCGAATTAAAATTTATCTTTTTCGAATTACAATTGATATTTTTCGAATTACAATTGCTCTTTTAAGAGTAACAATTTATATTTTTCGAATAACAATTGATCTTGTTCGAATTACAATTGATCTTGTTCGAATTACAATTGATCTTTTTCGAATTAAAATTTATCTTTTTCGAATTACAATTGATCTATTTCGAATTACAATTGGAATCTTCGAATTACAATTGGAATCTTCGAATTACAATTAATCTTTTTGAATAGCAAATTATCTTTTTCGAACTACAATTGATCATTTTCAAATTACAATTGGAATTTTTGAATTAAAAGTTGAATCTTCGAATTTCATTCGAAAAAGATAAATTGTAAATCAAAAAAGAGTTATAATAATTTAAAAAAAGATCAATTGTAATTCAAAAAAAATTAATTGTAATTCGGAAAAGATCAGTTGTTATTCGAAGATTCCAATTGTTAGAAAAAATAAATTGTAATTCGAAAAAGATAGTACTTCGAAAAATATAGAAACTCGAAAAATATCAATTGTAATTTGAAAAAAAATGATATTTCCAAATTACAATTGATCTTATAGGAATTACAATTGATCTTTTATAAATTACAATCGATCTTTTTCGAATTATAATTGATCTTTTTCGAATAACAAGTGATATTTTCGAATTACAATTAATCATTTTCGTATTACAATGGATCTTTTACGAATTAGAATTGAAATCTTCGAATTACAGTATATCTTTTCAAATTACAATCTATATTTTTCGAACTATAATTGATTTTTTTTCGAATTACAATTGGTCTTTTTCGAATTAAAATTGGAATCTTCGAATTATAATTGATTCTTTTGAATAACAAAAGATCTCATACGAATTACATTTGATCTTTTCCGAATTACACTTGTATTTTACGAAATGTAATTGTAGAAATAATAAGACCCGTTTGTTTTAAATTTAAAATGTAGAATAAAATTTATTGAAAATTAATTTGACAAATATGGAAAAATTATTTTTTATATTTTTACTTGTTTCGTTTTCGTAAAACAAGTGTATTCAAACAAGTGGATCCTACATTTCCTCCCCTCGTGAATCGATTGGATTCACCTTAAGAACAGCTATTTTAGATCCAGGGCGGCGAGTAATTCCACTTATTGTTTTCACGTCAGCAAAACGAACTTGACCATCTTTGGCAGGATATACTTTGACAATAATACCTTTAACCCATTGGTGTCTTGGTAAACTGGGATCACAAACTAAAACAATGTCATCAGGTTTCAATGAATCGGCTACTTTTAACCACTTGGATCGATAAATTAACTGCGGTAAATATTCTTGCACCCATCTCCTCCATATACGATCTTTAAGATTTTGAGCGATACGCCACTGTTTACGAAGACATGTTTCTTCACTTATTACGTTTGGAGCATACATGGGACCTGGCATTACTTTTGTATGAAAAAACAATGCCAATGCCTGCTATTTCATTGGCATTTCATATGAAAAAAACTAATGCCTCAATGCTTAGGTCCCAAGTATGGTTTGGAGTCTGTGTAGAGTTGAGACATCCGATCAGAAAGTGATTCGAAGTCAATGGTTCATCATCTTTTGGTGATAACGGAACATCTGTAAGTGGTCTTGAGTTGATGATATTTTCAGCCTCAATTAATACACATCAAAATGTTTCTACTCTTGGTGCGGTCTCTTTTAATGTCTTCTGCAAAAGTCTCTTAATTATTCTTATTAATCGTTCCCAACAACCTCCTGAACTCGGATTTGCTGGACAGTTAAATATCCACTCAATGTTTTGTTTTACAGCTTCTTCATTAATATCATCAATATTTAACAGTCAATCTTCGCTTTTTAATAATTTTTGAGCACCAAGGAAGTTTGTGCCGTTGTCGCTTCTCATCCGAACTGGTGTTCCGCGTCGGTTAATAAAGTTGCGTAAACATATGATAAAAGCATCGGTAGAAAGATCTGTAGCAACTTCTATATGGGCGGCACGAACCGTTAGGCATGTAAAAATGACGGCCCACCTCTTCTCTCTACGGCGACCTATCGATACATTAAAAGGTCCAAATAGATCCACACCAGTGTAAGTAAATGGACGAACATATGGTGTCACACGGTCTACTGGTAACTGACCCATAAGGGGTTGTTGTGGTCTGGCTGAATCAAATTTACAAACAACACACTTACATATAACGGATTTTAGCAACGACTTTAAATGTGGTATCCAATACTTCTGACGAACTTCATTTATAGTAAGTAACTAGCTGGCCCGGTCCGCGTTGCTGGCCCAAATATAAGATAAGTGCTATATTTTGTCTCGCTTTTTCTTGGCTTAAAAAAATTTGTGGGTGTTGATTAAAAGACCCGATTAGGCAGATGATCATCTTTAAATTTAATTTCAGGAACTAAAAAAAAATTACCATGTCTTCGACTTTGCGAACTGTAAAAATTTAAAACTTCTTTAGTATCATTACGAAAAACACAAAAAAAATTATGCATATCCTTCGTTCTTATCGTGGGCTATTGCCTTGAGTTTAAGCAAACCTTTAAAGTTTTCCCGAATTTTCCATTTTTCCGGGACACTTTCTTATTTACATTTCCTTAAAAACCTAATTCGAACTATAATTAACATAAAAAATCGGTCCGGTCATTAACACAACACATAAAATTTGTGTTGTAAGTTAAACTTGTACATATGGTAACAATACCCGAGGATTTAAAATCATTTGTACCAAGTTTAAGCGGAATCTGTTAAGAAATATTTTTTTAAATAGACCGAATTAGAGTAAAAATTAGTTTTAGATATATCGAAAAAAAGTGGGCGAGGACAATTTTTCTTTCCGAACAATTATATGGACTATTACGAACATTTAAAACAAAAAAATTAGCCAAATTGGTCCAGGCGGTCTCAAATGTTGCATATTTTAAGAATATTGAAAAATGTGGGCTTTGAAGTGTGAGAGGCCAATAATTATTTTCGTAACATCGACAATAATAATCATTAAAGAAAAAATTAACCAAATCAGGCCAGTCGTTCTCCGATTATAGATGTATTGAAAAAAGTGGGAGTGAACAATTTTTCTTTTCGTAAAAACTTTAGTTGTACCACCAAGAACGTCAACAAATACTACTAACAGCCAAATCGGCCCTTCCGTTCTTCTATTTTAAAGTTTTGTCAAATCGATCCAACCGTTCTCCGATTTTAGATATTCCGAAAGGAGGAAGCGTAAACGTGGGCGTGATTAATTTGTTTTCCGAAAAAACCTAAGACGAACATAAAAAAAAAATAAGACGAATATCTAAAAAAAATATTATCCAAATCGGGCAGTTCTCAAGTAATGCGATTACCGTAAAAACCTTATTTGAATTTAACCAACTCGGTCCATCCATTCAAAAGTGGGCGTAGAAATGAAAACTTGTTCTTTTTGATTGGACAATGACGAACATTAAAAAAAATTAGACAAATTGATCCAACCATTCCATGATTTAATATACATCGGGAAATGTGAGCGTTAAAGTAGGTGTGGAAATTTGTTCTTTCCTTAAAAATCTTTTCGGACTAACCCCAAATCGGTCTAGCCGTTATAGTTCGTTCATTAAATAGAAAAAAGTGGGCGTTGGAAATTTTACTACCCGAGTAAAAAAAAATTGTATGGTAAAACATGTTATCTTATAAAATTATATATAATATATTGGATCTGATTTTGCTAAATTTCATCCGAAAATTGGCCGCGCCAAAGTTATCTCATAACATCATATAATATATGAAGTTACAGTTTAATATTTGATTGTATGTGATTTCATCCGGAAATTGGCCGCGCCAAAGTTATCCCAAATTATCTATTATCATGATTTTGTATTAAATATGATATAATATGATGTAATTTCATCCGGAAATTGGCCGCGCCAAAATTATCTTAAAATATCCAATATCATGATTTTATATTAAATTGGATATTATATAATGTAATTTCATCCGAAATTTGGCCGCGCCAAAGTTATCTTATAATATCTGATATCTTGATTTCCCTAGTAAAAAAAGAAAAAAAGTTCATGACTAATTATATCCCAAATATGGCGGATACAATTACTTTAATAATTATCTACGGGTATATTTTATGATCTAGCGGGATAACCTTATATATAATGTGATACGTGAATTGGGTCTATATAATTATATCAGTTGGAGAAAACTGATACGATTAAATATAATTTAAAACCATTATGACTGATTATATATTGCTCCTTATAACGTCATATAAGTTGGATAACATTGTATATAATCATATGCACTTTATATAATGTTATATACAAAAATATGTTCTTTATGTAGAGCAATATCTAACCATATATATTTATGTCTTATAGTCTCAATTTATTTTATATTGTATCAATCCGGATCACACTGATAAAACCAGATAGACCCATTTTACGTATCATATTATATATAAGACTATCTGTTCAGATCTTGTAGGATAACCGAAGATAATATTTGAAACAATTGTGTCCACCATATTTGGGATCTAATTTGTCACGGCTATATAAAACTCTTTTTTACTCGGGTTTATAAAAAAATTATTGGATACATTTTTATCCAAAAAATGTTTCTGTTTTTAGATTTATTTTTAGATATAATAATGTCAAACTGAAAATAAATAAAAAAAAAAAAAAACTTCGAACGGACGGGGATTAGAACCACAAGTCTTCCGTTTTGTAATCGCAATCTCTACCCTCTAGACCAGCGGACGTTGTTAGCAAATAACAACTTTAAAAGACTTAGTTTTAAATAAATTGATCGTATCTTATTATATCAAATTTATCTAACATATAGTAATATATGATTATATCCAATTAAATATGTTATTCACTTGTACACAATTTTCAAAAAGACTTAGAAAATTTTTGATAAAATTTGCAAAAAAAAAAAAAAATTGGAATGACGTACAGCGCTATTAGGGGCTTCCATGGTAAGCTTAAACAATAATTTTAATGTAGCGGTATGCCTTATTTCCAAGTCATAGGCTTCCAAAGTGAAATAAGACTTTGGCTTATAAATTTGAAATTTTTCATGGAATCAGGAAATCAGAATTAGATTTGAGATCGGGTTCCAAAAATCATTGATAATTTGATAATTTAAACCAAATATAGCTATTATTAACTATATAAATGCAATATAAATTTTTAAAAATGATTGCAAAAATTCAAAAAGTAAAATTTTTTAAGTTGTAAAAAAACAAATGCAATAAAAAAGTGTTTTCCATTTAAAAAAAAAAATAAAAAATATATTTTTTTCTGGAATCGAACTCGGGTTCCCAAAAATGATAGATAATTTTATAATAAATTAAATATAGTTATATATAACTATATAGCAGCAAAATAATTTTTTTAAAAATGATTGCAAAAATTCAAAAAAAGAAAAATTTTTAGTTCTAAAAAAAATAAATGCAATAAAAAAGTGTTTTCTATTTAAAAAAAAATAAAAAAAATATATTTTTTTTCTGGAATCGAACTCGGGTTCCCAAAAATTATAGATAATTTTATAAAAAATCAAATATAGTTATATATAACTGTATAAAAGAAAAATATTTTTTTTAAAATGATTGCAAAAATTCCAAAAATGAAAATTTTTTAGTTCTAAAAAAATTAAACGCAATAAAAAAGTGTTTACTATTTAAAAAAAATAAAAAAAAAAACTTTTTTTTCTCGACTGGGCCGGGAATCGAACTCGGGTTCCCAAAAATCATATGTAATCTTATATGATACAATAAAAAGTTTTGTATAACCATATATGTTGACACACAAAAATAAATTTTGAAATACTGGCATATATAATTATATATGGCTAGTTGTTTGGTCAAAAAAATATTTTTTTTATACATGATTATATCAAAATATATATTCCATTACATATGCGACCATTTATAAATATATATTGAGTTTAGACGAAATTTTCGTATATATAGTACCATACAAACACAGATATGTTATCGTTTAAGACACATATAATTATATCTATTATTTTTGTTGGAAATTTTTTTAGTATGGAACCATATATAATTTTAAATGGTATTATATTAGTCATATATAATTATACATAAATTGATACTGGATTTTTTGTTTAGTAAAGTCCTATACATAATTAGATATAAAGTCACGTATAATAATGTATGAAATCGGATTAAGTTTTATGTGCAACGTATGATTACATCTACCATTTATATTAATATATTATAAACAATATAATTAGATATAATTTTATATGACATCATTTAAAAAAATTGGAAAATTTCAAAGTGAGATATAATTTTATACTTTGACTCATATAGTTGTATATGGTTTTATGAAAACATATAAAATAATATACATTTTTATAAATTCCTTTTTACTCGGGTATCTGTAATAGCCTTAGCTGAACTGTGACGAAAATTTTCAACAAAAATTAGCCAAAGTCAATTTCTTTTCCCGTAAAACCAAAGATGGAATATGATGAAAATTCATAAAAAAAAAATAGTCAAATCGGTCCAGCCATTCCTAGATTTTAGATAAATTGAAAAAGTGGGCGTAAAAGTGGGCGTGGTCGATTTTTCTTTCGGTAAAAACTTAAATTGGATTACTACGAACATTTAAATAAAAAATTTCCTTAATCGGTGTAGCCGTTTTCCGATTTTAGATAAATCCAAAAAAGTGGACGTAAAAGTGGGCGTGGTCAATTTTTCTTTACGTAAAAACCTAAGTTGGACTATGACGAAAATTTCAAAAAAAAAATTGTCCAAATCGGTCCAGCCGTTCTCGACTGATGCTGTTACCAACGAACGACAATTGATTTTTATTTATATAGAAGAAGAAGATATATTTTGATGATGATTCTTTTCATGGTAATACTGTACAATAAGCTCGGATACCCGATGATTTTTAGGAAGTATGACTGGTCTCCTGGCATCAAAAGGAAGGTAAATGGCCTCATCAAGGCGACCATTAACTCTTAAAAGACCATCATCGTGAATATACGGTAACAACGAGTGTATTGGACTCCCTTTTGGAACAGCTTGAGAGTTTTTAAGGCAATCAATCTCATTTTGGAAACATTCTTCTTGAATCTTGCGGCAAATCAATTTTTCGGCGACCTCTAATTCGGCTACAGTAAGCTGATGTGGTATATTACGTTGGCGGTTTACGAATCTGATAACCCAGGCAGCAGTTCTCTTAAGCTTTACATACGATGAGAACCGTTGGTAATCAAAAAGATCAGATCCGCTTTCTCTTAAGATTGAATGTGGTTTGAGTTCTTCTTCCAAGCTACCGTTTGGCATAACTATCGAACTGTTTGGCCAATTATTTTCATCATCTTGCAAAAAGGCGGGACCCAATAACCATTTGCTTTCTGGATTAAATTTGGGTGGATGTACTGATCAGGGTGCGTCGGCTGAGTTAAGATTCGTAGGTACCCAATTCCACTGTTCAGGATTTGAATTACTCAGTATTTCAGCAATTCTATGGCTTACAAAAGCTTTAAAACGACGTTCTTTGGAGTTGATCCAACGTAAAACGGTTTGAGAATCCGACCAGAAGTTGATTCATGATATTTTTATCTCAAGATTTTGGACCACGGGGGTATACTCAAAAGCTTTTTAGGTGCACAACGGACTTTACCGATTATAAATGGCACATCTATACCATCATCATGAGCAATTCTTAGGTAACAGGCAGCTGCAAAAGCCTCATTACTTGCATCAACAAAAAAAATGCAGTTGGATATTGAAACTTGATGCTAAATTTGGCGATAAACATCGAGGTATTTTAAACTTACGAACCTCTTTGAATTGATTCCACCATACTTTCCACCTCTGCTGTAGATCTTCTGGAATAGGATCATCCCAAGACATCTTACTATCCCATGTTTTCTGTACCAAAATTTTAGAATAAAGCAAAAAGTCAGCGATAAGACCAAAGAGATCAAAAACTGCCATGGCTACTTTGAGAAGTTCACGTTTTGTAGGCAAGCGAGCTCCTTCCAAAACTTCAGGTGATTGTAATTGTAACTCATAAAAGAGCAATTGTAATTCGAAAATGATCAATTGGAATTCGAAAAAGATCAATTGTAATTCACAAAAAATCACTTTTAATTCGGAAAGGATCAGTTGTTATTTGAAGATTCCAAATGTTATTCGAAAAAGATAAATTGTATTTCGAAAAAATCAATTGTAATTGAAAAAAGATCAATTAGTGCCTACGGTCAGTACCGTAGTACCGGGAATACCGGTATTCCGGCACTAAGATCAATTGTAATTCGAAAAAGATAGTAATTCGAAAAAGATCAATTGTGATTTAAATAAAAAATGGAATTTTTTAAATACAATTGATCTTTTTCGAATTACAAATGATCTTTTACGAACTACAATTGATTTTTTACGAATTACAGTTGACCTTTTTTCAAATTACAATTGGAATCTTCGAATTCAATTGATCTTTTTCCCATTATTGATCTATTTTGAATTACAATTGATCTTTTTCAAATTACAAATGATTTTTTTCAAGTTGTTATTCGAAAGATCCCAATTGTTATTCGAAAAATATATCCTGAATTTCCATTGATATTTTTTGAATTACAATTGGAATCTTTCGAATAACAATTGGAATCTTCGAATTAAAATTGATATTTTCGAATTTCAATTGATCTTTTACGAATTACAAATGTATTTTTCAAATTACAGTTGATCTTTTTCGAATTACAATCGACCTTTTTCAGATTACAATTGATCTTTTTTGAATTACAACAATTGATCTAATTTGAACTTCATTTGATATTTTTCGAATTACAGTTAACCGTTTTTGAATTACAATGGATCTGTTCGAACAACAATTGGAATCTCGAATTAAAATTTATATTTTTCGAATTACAATTGACATTTTCGAATTACAATAGAACTTTTTCGAGTTACGAACGATCAATTTCGAATTGCAATTCATATTTTTGGGATTAGAAATAATCTATTTTGAATTACAGTTGATCTTTTTTCGAATTAAAATTGGAATCTTCGAATTAAAGTGATCTTTTTCCAATAACACTTGATCTATTTTGAATTACAATTGATCTTTTACGAATTACAATTAATCTTTTACGAATTACAATTGATCTTTTACGAATTACATTTGGAATCTTGAAATTAAAATTGGAAACATCGAATCTTCGAAGTACAAATGGAATTTGCAAATTACAAATGCAATCTTCGAATAACAAGTAGAACCCTCGAATTTCAATAGATTTTTTATGAATTACATCTGTAAATGGTGAAGATGTTTTTACTGGTAGATAATTTCAACAAAATTTTGTAAATTTTTGTATATTTGATTTAAAAAGAAAAGTAATAAAATATTTTAAGAACTGCAAAAAAAATATGTTTCGAAATTTTTGACAAAAACAACTGTAATTTTAGTTGAAAACAGCAACAAATACTCACTACGTAAACAACTATCATGTAGTAACTGCAATCATTTTCAGAGTTTGCTTTCAACAAAAAAAAAAAACGATCAAAAACTTTTCAATTGTAACAGAAAATTGTTTAAAGAACCAATAAGAAAAATCAGATTAATAAGTTATAAAAAACGTTTTTTTTATTTAACAAAATCTGGCAGCACTACTACAACTAAATATTTGGCAGAAATACAACCCTGTAGATATTTAGGTATTTATATTGCATACTTTGAGGACATCATATTTGTCTCATATATTTTTGGGAATTGTGCTTAAAATATACTCTACGTATGAAAAACTAAAAAAATGGGCTGAGTAATCATAGTATAGTAACAGTGCTTAATTTGATGTGCACAACCCAATAAAATGCTAAAAACGGGTTTTAGCTGTACGTGTGAATAGGGTATTATACCCTATTCACATGTACAGCTAAAAACCGTTTTTAGCAAATATTTTTAGCAACATCTGTCGATATACTGTAATAGAATAAAGAAAGTGCTAAAAATATTGTTGCTAAAAACGGTTTTTAGCTGTACGTGTGAATAGGGTATTACTGTATATTGACAGATGTTGCTAAAAATATTTGCTAAAAACGGTTTTTAGCTGTATGTGAGAACAGTTTTAATATATTCAAGTATTTAAAATAGTTGAATAACCTCTTATACCCTGTTCTCACGTACAGCTAAAAACCATTTTTAGCAAATATTTTTAGCAACATCTGTCAATATACTGTAATAGAATAAAGAAAGTGCTAAAAATATTGTTGCTAAAAACGGTTTTTAGTTGTATGTGTGAATAGGGTATTATACCCTGTTCTCACGTACAGCTAAAAACCGTTTTTAGCAACATTTTCTGTCAATATACTTTACTAGAATAAAGAAAGTATTAAAAATATTGCTGTTAAAAACGGGTTTTAGCTGTACGTGAGAACAGATTATAATACCCTCTTTTCACGTACAGCTAAAAACCGTTTCAAGCAACATTTTTTGTCAATATACTGTAATAGAATAAAAATGGTTGCTAATATTTTTAGCAACATAGTGCTAAAAATATTGTTGGTAAAAACGGGTTTTAGCTCTACGTGAGAACAGGGTATAATACCCTATTCTTACGTTCAGCTAAAAACCGTTTTTAGCAACATTTTTTGTCAATATACTGTAATAGAATAAAGAAAGTGCTAAAAATATTGTTGCTAAAAACGGGTTTTAGCTGTACGTGAGAACAGGGTATAATAAACAAATAATACGAATTGACGACTATCACATTACATAATTACCCCCTGGATTTAGCAACATTAAAACGAATAATCAGTAAATATACTGTAATAGCATAATTCTTTTGCTTAAAATATTTACTTACTACCCTGTTCTCACGTACAGCTAAAAGCCGTTTTTAGCAACAATATTTTTAGCACTTTATTTATTCTATTAAGGTACGATTGAATGGCTAGATTGACGGTATATTGACAGTCTATAGATAATATTGAAGATATATCGTGTCAATATATCGTCAATCTTACCAAATATTGCGTCGTCTGTAGAGTCCTTTACAGTATATTGGCAGAAAATGTTGCTAAAAACGGTTTTTAGCTGTACGTAAGAACAGGGTATAAAAACCGATTTTAGCATTGTTTTTCGTTTTAATACCCTGTTCTCACGTACAGCTAAAACCCGTTTTTAGCAGCAATATTTTTAGCACTTTCTTTATTCTATTACAGTATATCGACAGAAAATGTTGCTATAAACGGTTTTTAGCTCGTCGTGAGAACAGGGTCAATACACTAAAATAGCATTAAGAAATTGCCAAAAAAAAACATTTTATTAAAAACCATTTTTAGCTGTAATTTAAGTGTAAGTATTAAATGTTTATAAATATGCGCACCGCATTTTTTCGGTACATTTTTTTACCCCAACCGTATTTTTTCAACAACATTTTGATAGTTTGGGGACTGTCCTGAAACTATCGACATACGTAAATATACAAAAATGTCAAAGCCAGTGGTGCACAATAAATCGCGTAGAAGAATGGTTTTTTGCAACGCGTAGAAAATAGGTGAAAAATATGGCAACATTTTTTTCTTTTACGTAGTATATATTTTGGGGACAGGTCCCCAAAAAATACGCAAGATATATGAGGTCCTTAAAGTATGCGCTAGGTACAAAAATGCGATTTTCTGACCGATCTGTTCAGATTTTAGCTGAATTATCGGTTGAAATTGGAAGAATAGGTCATAATTTATCATATTTTGTCAAAAAAATCCATAATTTTTTCTGTCCCCAAACTATGCGCTGTACACATATATATATATATATATATATATGTATATATATATATAGAATTTTCGAATAAAATTATTTTTGATGTTGAAATGTTCAAAAATCAGTACATGTTTCAAAAAATCAGTACAAATCAGTACAATGTTTTTTGATCTGTTCTTTCTCCTACCCTTTTTCTTATTTTTCTTAACGACCTCCTAAGTCAAACTTCAAATCCTATCTACTCTTTTGCAGATGACAGCAACATTTGTCATTCATTTTCCTTCGATCGTAGGCCAAGCCTTGTTCAGGTTGAGGAAAAAAGGCGGATTATGAATGACACACTTAATCAGGACCTGTCGACAATCTCTGAGTGGGGTCTTGCGAATAGGGTCAAGTTTAATGCACGCAAGACCCAATGTTGTATGTTGACCCACAGAAATGTGGAATCACCAGCGTCATTTGTACAAATGGGTGGTATAGGTATCGAGGAATCGGACACTCTTGATGTTCTGGGCATGAAAATTCAGTGTGATGTCCGTTGGAATAAACACGTTTTTCAAGTGTCGAAAGAAGCATTCAAGTGTCTCGGTTTTTTAAACCGGTGTAAGATGTACTTCACCTCATCCGATCTCCTAACTATTTATACCACCTACATCCGACCGAAGATGGAATACAACTCCCATATATGGGCAGGGGCTTCAAAGTCTATTTTGGAGCTTTTGGACCGTGTGCAAAGGAGGGCGTTGATGCTTATCAATGACAATAGGGTATCCAACTCTATTGACTCACTGGAGCATCGTCGGAATGTGGGTTGTGTGACTCTGTTCTATCGATATTATCATGGAAAGTGTTCCGCTGAGATAAGTGAACTTATCCCTAGAGCCCGAGTTTTTGTTCGCAGCACTCGGTCGTCTAGTAGATCACATCCATTTGTTGTCGATTGTCCAGTTGATCGCACATCGCATTACAGAGAAGGTTCGTTTATCAGTCGTACTAGCCGTATGTGGAATAATCTCCCAGCGGAGGTCTTCCCAGCTTCTTTCAATGTAGATAAATTCAAGTCAAATATCCACAAACACTACTCCCTCTTTCCTCCTCCTCACAACCTATTTTCCTAATATCAACACAATGCACTGCATTAGTAGGGGCATCCCCTGAGTGTTGGTTCAACGTAAAAAAAAAAAAAAAAAAAAAAGAAAAGGTGACTAAAAATAATGCAAAAAATTACCACATTTATGCTAAAATAAATTTTCTATTAAATTTTTGTAAAAATTTGTATATTTGTTGAATTTAAAATTTTTACAGAATAAATCCATATTAATATAATAAATGTTGTGTAGAATTTAATTTAATATTTCTTGCGTGGGTCAAATCGCATCACGCCCATCTCTATATTGCACCACAAATGAAAAAATAATTAAAATGGGATCAACTCGTTGGTTTCGCAAAAATTTGTTACTCATACGCTATGTTTTAACAAGAAAATACAAGGAAATTCCAAAATTGTCGTGAAATTCAATATTCAAATGCGATTTTCTCGAAAAAATTGACGAACGTGTTTCTGAATTTTTTGTGTGGATGGACAAACATCTAAACTTTAAAAAAAAAAATTAAAAAAAAAAAAAAAAAGTGGCCCGATTTTTGATAAATTGACTTTTTTAAAAAATGGAAAATTTCAGAACGGGTTCTGAAAATTTTCCAAAAAAAAAAAAATTTAATCGATAGCCCATACAAAACTATATAAGAATATAAATTTTTGAGATTGTGGTGCATTCCGTTTTAATGTGATAAATATTTAATCAAGGCAACTCGACACAAATTTAACCATTTTTCCAATATTTGACCACGCCTCCTCAGCCCAGTTTTTGAAAATTTAAAAAACCAAAAACGCAATTTTCTTAGTTCCATATAGGGCTATCCAAACAACCTATTTAGAAATTTACGGGACACATGTTTTTCTGTAGCGGGACATTTGGTGTGGAATGCCTCATATATAAGGTTGAACCACTCAAACAAAAAGTTAAACATTAAGGTGGTATGATGTACACTTGTTTTCATCAATTTTTCGTCTTGATAAAGAATAGTTGAAAAAGTGCGACTATATTCCAATAGGTTTTGTAATGAGTAAAAAACAAACACTATAAAAACAAAATAGTTATTTCAAGTCAAAATTTCAAGTTTCTGAAAGCAGAGAAAAAACATCAAAACTTTAAAAAAGACAAAAATTTTTGTCTTTTTATTATTTTTCAACTGGCAGTTTTTTCTTTTTCCAAAACAAATAAACAAAAATAAAAAAAAAAACCAAAACAAACAGAAAAAAAATATTTGAAAATTACAAAAAATATCGAAAATTGAGCGTGTTCAGCAGAGAAACCTGCTACTCAACAGTTGAGATGTAGCATGTTTTGATTAGTTGATTCTGCTGAACGCAATTTTTTATGAATGTTTTAAAATATTGGAATAAATGATTGTTTTTTTTTATATTTTCATTTATTTTATCTGTGGAAATTACTTTTTTATTATATTTTTGTTTATTTCCTTAAATAACGTCAAAAAAAAAGGAATAATTTCAATAAAACAGCTTATTTATCAGTTTGTGATCAAATGTAGCATACTTTTTTAACGCTACCAGTGATGAGAAGCGCTCACTCAACATGTTGACTTAAATGTCAAAAACTAAACCGTTCAGCAGAATGTTGAGGAGCAGCTGGGTAGCAGCTTTCTCTGCTGAACGTACCCATTGTGTTTATTTTTAATAAAAATGTGCAAAAAATTTGAGAATAAATTAATAGCAAAATAAATCTATTTAAATATCATTATTTCAGTGTGTTTTATTGCATAAATTTGGCAAAAATTTGCATTTTGTTAATATGTTATTTTTTTGTTCGAACAATGGGACAATTTTTTTGGAACAAAATTTTTATACTTAATTTTTTTCTATGTATACAACGCGGTTTGCACGGTTTATTATGAAAAATATGCTTTAATTAATGCTTTGAAGGTTTCTTGTGTCTTTCATAAATAAATTAAATTTTTTCATAGAATTTTTAAATTTGTTTAATTTATTTTACAAATAATAATATTTGGCCCATTGTGTAATTAATAAAATAGAAATAAAAAACGTCAACTTCGAAAATTCCATGTAGTTTTTATTCTTTTACTCATATATATCTGTTTTGCTCACACAGCTCTTGCAAGAAAAGACAAAAAATTGAGGGAAAAAAGTGTACATCATAATACCTTTAGCAATAGAAGTTTGGAAAAAAAATTACAAAAGTATTTTAACTTTTAAAAATTTTTTACCAACAGTTTTAACTTTGAAGACTTGTCAAAGGAGAGGGTGTAATTGGATCATAAAGATAAGTTCAGAAAACCTGCTTCTATATATGCCCAACAAACTGCTAAACATTTTTTTGAGAATTTACAAGTAAGGACTTTTGGCCGGAAATCGATCTGTCTGGCCCTCTGTGCGCTGGTTGCCGATTGAAGATGCCCTTGCAAAATTTTTAAATAAATTTTGCAGCTATCAGCTCTTTCCTGACCATCGGCAGGTATTCCGACAACACCCAGAAAAAGTTATGCTGACTGGAAGCAGCTTTTGAAAAGAAACCACGCAGTGAAATCAGGTATATTTTCAACGCTGTTTTAAGCAATCTTTGTTGAGTTTATTATAGCGTAATAAAAATATGTGAAATCTTGCATTTTTCTCCAAAAATTATAATTTATCATTAAAAAAGCGTTAACGGTATTAAAAACAAAAGGCAATTTTTAATTTTTCTGCCTTACTTTTACTGCATTATCCAGAGCGCTTTTCGGATGCACTATAATATGCTAAAAAACTATTTTTGTATTTTCGTACGTTCTGAAATGTGAATTTTAAAAAAATTACACAGGCCAACAAATTTTTAACCCACAAACCAGAGGTAATTTTTCTAAGGGTTTGAGTTGCGCTGAATCCGAATCTGGTCTCAGAGTTTGCCTATCACATCAGGCTTTCGAAATATAAAGGTATAAATTAGGACTTTCAGACTACATATCAGGATTTATAAATAAAGGTGAACTAGCGCAGTTATGACATCTCGAATATGACAAAAAACAGGGGGCTAATCACGTAAAACGAAAACGATTGACGATAGATAAACGACATCAAAATACATATCGTTCTGAAGGGAAATTTGAAAGTTTTTCTTTATTATATTATTAAACATTGCTATCTGTAACAACCTACCGTTTCACAATTTAGTAAATAATACTGTATACAGACTAGCGTGATTTTAAAATCACCATGTGATTTTCCTTTGAACAAAATCACATAGTGATTTACAAAATCATCTCAAATTGTACTAGCATAAAGAAAAATTGCAAAATCATCTCAACTTACCATGGTAAGTTCTTGTAGTGTGAACATGGCCTAAAACAGCTTAAGTATGTTTAAGTATATTTTATTACGGACACAACTTAACTCGTTGAATACTAACACAAGACTGACTTATTTCTAGTAAACTAGTTATGTACTTTGGTTCTGCTCTCTTTCTATTCGCTGTGTTGTGTATGTTCAGATGTCGATCTCCACATCCCTCCTATATTTTTGAGTTTCAGGCGTAATCCTGATTCGTTGGCCGGTTGCGTGGACAGTGGTGTGTTCGTTGACGTTGATGGTAAATCTGCTGCATCGCTGATTGAGTCGACAATTCCGCTTGATGGCACCTTCTTAATGTGACTTATATTTCTCCAAAACGTTTTACCAGCTCCAGTTATCATCACCTCATTTCCGTTTCTTTCTACTACTTCATACTCCGTTGGATCGAAGGTTGGTGTAAGCTTATGTGGAAACACCACATTTCGCATCAAAACTTTGTCTCCAGGAACAATATCAGATTCTTTAGCCCGTCTCTTTCGATCACCTCTCTCTTTCCCTTTTGCTTATTGATCATATCTAAATCTCTTGCTGCCGAATCCAGCATATCATCAGTTATATCTTGAAATCCAGGTATTTTATCCCGAATGACACGCCCAAACATTAACTCAGTTGGGGGTGACCCGGTGGTACCGTGAGGTGTTACGTTGATCATCATAATACATTTTTCAATTTCACTTTTGTAGTTTTCTTTGTTGGTATGAGCAATTTTAAGGCGTTTGACTAATGATCGATTCATATTTTCGACTTCTCCATTTGCTTGTGGCCAATAAGGTGGTGTTGTTATTAAATTAATATTGTTCTCCTTGCAGTTCCTAAATTCGGCACTCACATATTGCCTGCCATTATCTGCCCTAACCGATTTCGGTATACCCAACCGGCAGAAAATTTCACGCAATATGTTAATAATTGCCTCTGATGTAATTCTTTTAAAAAATTTTACTTCTTGATAGCGGGAGTAATAATCAATTAAAACAAA
Source organism: Pegoplata infirma (assembly GCA_963921195.1). Lineage (NCBI taxonomy): Eukaryota > Metazoa > Arthropoda > Insecta > Diptera > Anthomyiidae > Pegoplata > Pegoplata infirma. Next base: position 150,830,532 of record OY992539.1, on the reverse strand, counting down.
TATGTAGTCATTATTTGGCAGTGGACCAAGTAAATCTGTAGCAACACATTGCCATGGACCATTTGGAAATTCGTGCCTCTTCATCGGTGTCGGATTATTCGCCTGTGACACTACTTAATAAACAGTCCCAGCAATTTTTTACATACGTTTCAACTTCCCTATCTACGAGAGGCCACCATACCTTAGATCTCACTCTTCTCTTCATTGCAGATTCTCCCGGGTGACCCTCGTGGGCAAGCTCCAACAATTTGTTTCGAAGAGGTTTGGATACGACGATACGAGTTCCCCGCAACATGATGCTACCGACTGCTGATAGTTCGTAACCGAAAGGGTAATAACTAGGGCAAGTACTTTCATGAAAATGCATGTTTTTACTCGGCACTTTAATCATACAACAAACAAAATATCTATCCGAATCAAGAAATTTGCAATAAAATGGCATCGATTCGTAGTTGCATATTTTTGCATATTTTGGTATAAGTGCATATTTTTGCATATTTTCATAAAAATTGCACTATTATTAATTTTTATCAACATTTTTTCAACACTATAGTTAAACCCTATAACTTCTATCAACTTTTTTTTGAAGAAAAATAATTTTTTCTTATAAAAATGATATTCTAGGGCATTTCTTAAATAAATTTGATTCAGATAGAAAAATTTTTAGATTCTGAGAAATGTTTTCCATGTTGAAATTTAAAATTTTTCTATTTTTAGACATTTTACAAATTAACAAAAAAATATCTTCGGATTTAAGAACTATTTATACGTAAATTTTCCTTGAAATGCTGTTCTTTTTTAATTTTTTTACAATTTTTATACCCTCCTCTATTTGTAAGTGATTTTTTTGGAACAGATTCCTATTGCAATGGATTCTAGAAAATCTTTCACGGTACACAACAAAATTTTTAATGTAAAATAGTTTTTCTAAAAACTACTTGCTCTACACTCAAAAAAAAAAAAACTGTAATGTTAGCAAAAAAAGCTTGTAAACCTACAAGAAAATTTGCTGATTTTGAACCCACAATTTTTTTGCTAAAGTTAGCAAAAATGTTCTGCCAATAATTAGTTAACAAAAAATTTTTTTTTTGACACATTTGAGGACCCCATTGGTTTCGGACCCGATAGGTCCAGACCCCGATGGGCCTAGACCTTGTTGGGTTCCTTAAAAATCGTCATAGTTTTTGATCCAAAATTTGTGTCCGTTTCGCTCTACCTTGCTTAGTTTTTGAGATACGTGATTATAGGGGACCACTGGGGTCTTGAGAATTAAAAAACTCGATAACTTCAAAAATACTACTCGGAGAGCTTTTGACTATTTTGCGGTCTTGTTCTACGTATTGAGGGCTACAAAAATGCTTTTGGACTTTTTGTTGTGTCGGCAATATTTACCGAGATATGAGCATTTAAAATTTTTCGGGAATGCTAACTTTTTTGGATCCAAAGTTAGGACCCATTAGGGTCCACACATGTGAAGAGGACCCGCGAAAGTATGGAGATTCTAAGAACCAAAAATGCCCTCCATTTTGCTCTATCTGGCTTAGTTTCCGAGATAGAGCCATTTTAAGTTTTCTGAAAATAAAAAAAAATTTACCATTTATTTTTGCTAATGTTAGCAAAAAATCTTGTAAAAATGTTTTCAACTCAATTTCAAATCTTAGCAAAATAAATTAGTTCAACGTTTGTTTAAAATTGCTAATGTGCTAAATGAAGTTTACAAGAATTTTTTGCTAACATGCTAATCTCAACTAAAAATTTGCTAAAAGTTAGCTAACTAGCATTAGCAAAAAAAAATTAGTAAATCTACTAACGTATTTTTTTGAGTGTAAAAAACCATTGCTTTTGGGAAAATTTCAAACAAGAATCATTGAGTCTGGAACGTTAAGAGGAATCAATTGCAAGATAATATAATGAGTTCTGGAACCTATTTTTTGAAACGCAAAATTTTGCTAGGAGGGTATACATAGGTAAATAAGTTTCTCATTCCTTTTTTATAAACTCAAAAAAAATAGTTTTTTTTACAAAAATGAATAAACAAACATTTTTAATCAAAATAAAAATTTTCTTGTCAATTTTTTTTTGTACTCCAGAAATATTAACTTATGTTCTTATCACAAAATGTGTCTATAAAATATTTTACTAATTAAAAATGGGTCTAGTAACACTTTGAAAAATCGTAGAGTGCGTCAAGTATTCGAAAACCCCTATTTTATGGTAACAAACCTATTTTTGTTGTTAAACCAATCATTTTTAAATGCATATTTTTAAAATTTTAAGTGCATATTTTTGATTTTTAGAAGCATATTATAGGCACATATTTTCGATTTTTAGATGCATGAAAGTACTTGCCCTAGTAATAACTATTTAATGTGTGTAAAGGCCAGGAGTCATTCTTGATATACTCAATCGCATCTAAAATTTCTTTCTCCTGCGAACTCTTTTTAGCGATTTCGCAAATACTAAGAGAAGATGGAGTGGAATGTACCATGATGTGCAAGATGTTATGCTCCCCGTTTTCATCGTATGAGCTGGTACTTTCAATTTTGCAAAGTCGTGAAATTGAATCGGCTATGTTTTCTTTTCCAGCTCGATAAACCACTTTAAATTTAGAAGATTGTAGTCTCAGGAGCCATCTCTCTATTCTAGCTGGTGGCTACGAGGTTGGCTTGAAAATCGCTTCAAGGGGCTTATGGTCAGTAACCAGCTCAAACTCTAGTCCAACTAAATAATAGTAGAATCTCTCCACAGCCCATACCAGCGCCAAGCTTTCTTTTTCGGTTTGGGAGTACCTCTTTTCAACGTCCGAAAGACTTTTGCTGGCGAAAGATATTATACGTGGGTCGTCGCCGGAATCAAACTGAATAAGCACTGCCCCTAAGGCTACAGGGCTGGCATCTGCTATTACACGTGTCCTATTTTGTGGACTAAAATAAGCTAAGTTTGGTATATCTGCCAAGAAACTTTTTAATTTGTCAAATGCTCTTTGTTGATCCTGACCCCAAATAAATTTGCAATTTAGTTTCAACAAGCTTCTTAACGGCTCTGTGGTATATGCCATATCCGGAATGAATTTTCCCACGTAAGTTACAAGACCCAGAAAACTTCTTGTTTCTTCTTTTGTTTGCGGTGCTCGGACCCCATACGCTCTTTTTTTCGTTAAGTAATAAATTATTGTTTTTAAATATCTGAAGTACCTGTTTAACGGCCTTATCATGTTCTTCCTTGGTACTACCAAAAATAATGACATCATCAATGTAATTTAAAGCATTACTACATGGAGCCAAAAGTTCTTCCATTATTCGCTGAAATATTTCGGGAGCCGAGCTTATTCCGAACATCAGTCTTTTGTAGCGGAAAAGTCCTTTGTGAGTAATAAATGTGGTGATATCCCGACTTGATTCATGAAGTTCCAGTTGATGGTATGCCCACTTTAAATCCAGTCTGGAAAACAATTTTGCTCCTCTCAATCTGGTCATAAATGTATCAAAAGTCAGTAATGGATAATTTTCTCGAAGTACGGCTTTGTTGGCCCGCCGCATGTCAATGCATAGACGAATTTCTCTATCCTCCTTAAAAACGACAACAATTGGAGAAATCCATGAGCTTGGTCCCGAAACCGGTTCTATAATGCCTTGTGTGAGCGCCTCATTTATTTTCTCTTCCACTTTCTTTTCTACAGCTATTTGTATACGACGTAAAGGTTGCTGAACCGGCTTTACAGTGGGATCTAAAGCTAGTTTTATAATTACATTTTTTTATTTTCGGGAAGGCTGTCATCTTCTTACTATGATCCACCGGATCCGTACTTAGACCAAGCTTTAAAACTTTTAGTTGGACTGCAGTATCACGACCCAAAAGTGACTGACTTCCGTTCTCAATCACATAGAACGTGGCAATCACTTCTGAGCCATCTGCCACTGATACGGGTGCTTCAAAAACAGATAGTATTTTCAACAGTTGATTCGCTGCATATGCCTTGAATTGGTTGACCGAATGTGTACGAATATTTAACAATACTGCCCCACTGCTTTGAAGCATTCCCCAATTCTTTTGACTAAGAAGGTTAAATCGCGATCCAGAATCTATAATCATCGAGATAACACGCCCTCCTACCTGGCATTTAATCATTTCGTCCATTGTCAAAGTATCGTCAATCTTAAAACAGTTAAAATCGTGAGATCCCATCTCTGGTTTGTAATCTTTTTCTTCAATGCATCTAACTCTTGACGTCTGAATTCGCCGCTGTTTCGAGTTACCATATTCATAATCATCTGTTTTACGTTTATTATTTTTAGTTTTACATTTCCGAGCAAAATGCCCAATTAACCCGCATTTGTTGCAATTTACCTTTCTGGCTGGACAACCGTAATCATTACTCAAATGCCCCTTTTTACCGCATCTCCCACATTCATCTCCAACACGCTTTGACCACTCCGGTTTCGCAGACACCCGATTTACTGTTTCACATTCCGGCTTTACCAACATACTCTGCGATTGTTTATTAATCTGCTCATGAATCTGGCATGCCGAAATCACATCATCCAAACTTTGCTCTTTTTCCAAAAGTCTTTTCTTTAACTCGATTGGTGCCCATGAGTCAATGATCTTATCCTTTATACTGATTTCCTTAATCTCACTTTCAGTAGCCCCAAAACCGCATTTTGACCCTTGATGCCTAAGGCGCAGCAAAAACTTATTAAAATCTTCTCCTTCTACCGGAGTGAGATCCCTAAATAAATGCCTTTCAAACGTTGAGTTTCGCTTTGGTGAAAAATATTCATCTAATTTGTCGACCAATATTTTAAAAACATAATTTTTTTTTCTCATAATCGTATTCCACTAAGGCTCCAGGAATATTTAATACCACCTCTTGTAATTGTGGGCCACCTAGGTGAAGCAATTTATTCTTTTTCTTTACCACATCTTTTGTATCTTCAGATTGAAGGTATAGAGAGAGGGACCGAAACCATCTTTCCCATTCATTACGTAGTAACGATTTTTCTATGTTCTCGCAAAGAAATGGTCTTATCTCAGTCATTTTGGTCACAATTTAATGTGTTTCAATTGATCTGTAACGCAAAACCAATTTTCGTTCAACAATTTACAATTAAATTTATTTTTACCATACCTGGATATTTATGTATGTCCAATTAAATGGATCATCCACACCCAATTTAATGAGTTTATCAAAACCACAATTTAATGTGTGTGTTCAAGTCACAATTTAATGTTCCAATTTACAATTTAATGTATTTCGATTTTCCTTTTTAAGCTCAAATTAAATGTGCTTCAAAAATCTTGATCAATTCAATGATCTGCAATCGTAAAACAAAACAAAAAAAATAGTTTTCCTGTTTTCTTTTTTTTCGTTTGTGTTTTTAGTTACCATCAAATTTGACGTTTCCTTTTAAACCTTTTCGTTTATATTCTTATGTTGGTCATCCACTCTGAATGATCTACATTTAGAACACAATTCTTTAATAAAAAAGAATACAAAGAAACAAAAAAAAAAATCAATTTTCTGCTGCTAACAAATCAAATTATGTAGTAAAATTTCCAATTAAAATAAATTTACTATTCGGTGTTCACATTAAGCAGGATTCCATCCTCGTCGCCAATGTAACAACCTACCGTTTCAGAATTTAGTAAATAAAACAGCTTAAGTATGTTTAAGTATATTTTACTACGGACACAACTTAACTCGTTGAATACTAACACAAGACTGACTTATTTCTAGTAAACTAGTTATGTACTTTGGTTCTGCTCTCTTTCTATTCGCTGTGTTGTGTATGTTCAGATGACGATCTCCACACTATCTAATCCAGAAACATTTGAAAATATGAAAACATTTTGTTTAGTTTAGGAGAAACAAGACTCCAAAAATCGAAGATAGTTAACTATCGTTTTACGTGATCACAGTCCAGGGCTTTTTCAAACTTTAAGCTAAGATATCAGCGCAGCTCAAACCCTGAGAAAAGTATATTCTAGTCCCGGGACTTCGACCTTTTTCAAATTTTGTTGGCCTGTGTTATTTAAAAAATTCGATTAATCGATAATCGCGATTACGGCGATTTTTTTAATCGTAATCGCGATTATGAAATACCTCGATTATTTGCAAACTCTAAGTTGAACCAACTATACTGATTATTCAACGATATCAACATTAATTATACCCTACACCACACTGTGGTACAGGGTATAATGAGTTTGTGCTGATGTTTGTAACTACCCGAAATATTGGTCCTAGACCCACTTTTAAGTATACCGATCGACTTAGAATCACTTTTTGAGTCGATTTAGCGATGTCCGTCCGTCCGTCCGTCCGTCCGTCCGTCTGTCTGTCCATGTAAACGGTGTAAACACGATACAGGTCGCAATTCTTAATCAATTGACATGAAATTTGAAACTTAAGCATCTTTTGGCCCAAGGACGAAGCCTATTGAAATTGGAAAATATCGGTCCATATTTAGACCTAGCCCCCATACAAAGGTCCTCTTTAGTTTTGGCTCAAATGACTCTAATAGCCGCATTTTAATAGGTATCTTTTCGAAATTTGCCAGGTAATCATGTTTTATCCACACAAATCAACATTCCGAATTTTAAAGAAATCGGACCAGTTCTTCTTGTAGCCCCCATACAAACCACCTTCCCGATTTTCATATAAATCTCTCAAATTTCATGAAAATAGAAAATATTTGATTAAAATTCTGTTTGTGTATGTTAAACGCGTTCTTTAATAACCTTATCAAATCTGATTATCATTGGAACATTTTTGGACTTAGGTCCCATGTGGAATTTTCCCCCGATATTCAGTTGAAGCGATTTATTGTCAACAAAAAGAAGCCTATTCCACTCAAATTTGATTAGTGAGTGCTTTTTACACTTATTAAAGATTTGACAAAATATAGATCTAATCAGTCCATGTTTGAACTTGGGACCCATTTTCCGGGAAACTCTGGTGTAGGGTATTATATGGTCGGTCTTGACCGACTATAATTTTCTTACTAGTTTTTGTTGAATACGGCATTATTCTGTAAAACTTGATCTACAATGGGTTTACTAATTTTTCTACTAATTGTAAGCTATTTCCAAAGACATATATAATAAAGATGCAGCAAATGCTTCTTCTTTTTACTGTTACCTAGATGGCGTTTTTTATAACTGTTTCCGTCAGTTTATTAAAAGTTCTTAATTTCATTTTTTAATGACTGAAATATTGATTACCACTTCTTTGTTTTTTATTTGTTTATTTTTCTTATAATAATTATTTTTTTCTTCGCCATCTATATTTAATATGCGCATACAAGCTCTAGGGATCTGATATTTCTATGAGTGTAGCGACCCCTTGTGGCGACAAAGAGAGTTACATCAAAAGAGATTATTATTAAAATATTAAGTTACCTATTACCTTTACAAAAAAAAATATTTTAATAAAAACGATGGGAAGCACTGTGCAATAGGGTGGATCGAATTTGGCTTTTGGGCGAATATCGTTCCGGCTCACCGACAGATGTGTTGGAATAGACCTAAAAACAATGTGGTTAAATTTTCATGCAGATCGGTGGTCATCTTCCGCTGCCGAAATGACGTTGAAAATCCGCGATTTCTTAAAAAATAGTATTTATTTCAAAAAATTGCCAAAATTACAAAAATCACTTAATCTTTTTTTTATTTCAGTCAATCTTTTCAATTCGATCATATTTTCTTAGAAAAAAATTTCAGCTTAATAGGACATTGTTAACCCCTCTAAAACGGTTGCCGAAAATGACCCATTCATTTTGCCCTAAACTCAAAACCACCAAATTTAAAAAAGATTTTTTTTTTTTGATTTTAAGTTGCACAATATAAAGTTTTTATTGCATTTATTTCAAGTACATATAAGTTCGTTTAACAAAAAATTTTTTTGAAAAAATACGAGATTCTTAAACAGCGCGTGTAACGGTCTGTTTCCAGGACATTTTGGGAAAATTGCACTTTTTTTTTTAAAACTCAACATTTTTAGTTAAAAACTTTTCATTTTACACTAGATTTATTATAAATTATAAAACTTAATATAGAAATATTGGATTTTAAGAAATTCTTTAACCCTAAACAGCTTTGGGCCCTAAATGACCCATGATGAACAAATGCATCTAGCAATAAACCGCTTTTGGCGGGCGACTAACCATTGGGAACATATTTTTTCCATTAAAAATGGGAGCGTGAGTAAAGATGGGAGCGTGAGTGGAGATGAGAGCGTGAGTGAATTTGAGCAACTCACGCTCACGAAGAACAAAAAATTCGCTCAGGAAATTTTTAAAGTTTGCATACATTTTACGCAGGATCACGTGATTGCAACATATTAAACTCGTTCACGCTATAATCACGCTTACGAAAACTCAACATAACTATATTTTGACGTGTTTTATTTTTCTGTCACCATAAAAAATCATGCAATCTCTCGCAATTTCATTCACGCTTACGAGTGAATCACGTGAAATTTGTGTCACGTGTGCATTTGTACAAATTATATTTTTAATGCAAAATAAAAAAGTGATCCATATATTTTTTTAAACAAGTTTAAATATTATTTCCCATTTAAATGCTCCCACCCCGAAAGCATTATCCCCTTAAATGCCAGAATATAGCAAGTAAATAGTCTATTGAATTTATTCAGCAATATTCTTATTTAAATGTGAATTACTTTTTTTGTCAGATATAAATAAATGGTTAATGGTGGGTACGAAAAATGCTTAAAGGGTGGGTGAATTTAAGCGGGATACTATTTGAATGATATTTGAACTTTTTTGTTTCATTTGCATTAAAAATATTATTTTTAAAATTGCACTGTTAAGCGTGAGTAAAATTTCGTGAGTTTGCATGATTTTTATGGTGACGGAAAAATGAAACACGTCAAAAGTCAGCTTGAGTGAGATTAACATGTGACACTCATGTAATCCTGCGTAAAATGTATGCAAAATTAAAAAATTTCTTGCGTGAGAAATTTTTTTTTCTTCGTAAGCGTGAGGTGGTCGAATTCACTCACGCTCCCATCTCTACTCACGCTCCCATCCTTACTCACGCTCCCATCCTTACTCACGCTCCCATTTTTAATTGAAAAATATGTTTCCAATGGTTTGTCGACCGCCAAAAGCGGTTTATTGCTAGATGCATGTTCATCATGGGTCATTTAGGGCCCAAAGCTGTTTAGGGTTAAGGAGTTTCTTAAAATCCAACATTTCTATATTAAGTTTTATAATTTATAATAAATCTGGTGTAAAATGACAAGTTCTAAACTAAAAATGTTGAGTTTAAAAAAAAGTGCAATTTTCCCAAAAAATCCTGGAAACAGACCGTTACACGCGCTGTTTAAGAATCTCGTATTTTTTCAAAAAATTTTTTTGTCAAACGAACTTATATATACTTGATATAAATGCAATAAAAACTTTAGATTGTGAAACTTAAAATCAAAAAAAAAATCTTTTTTAAATTTGGTGGTTTTGAGTTTAGGGCAAAATGAATGGGTAATTTTCGGCTACCGTTTTAGAGGGGTTAACAATGTCCTAACAAGCTGAAATTTTTTTCTAAGAAAATATGATCGAATTGAAAAGATTGACTGAAATAAAAAAGAAGATTAAGTGATTTTTGTAATTTTGGCAATATTTTGAAATAAATACTATTTTTTAAGAAATCGCGGATTTACAACGTCATTTCGGCAGCGGAAGATGACCACCGATCTGCATGAAAATTTAACCACATTGTTTTTAGGTCTATTCCAACACATCTGTCGGTGAGCCGGAACGAAATTCGCCAAAAAGCCAAATTCGATCCACCCTACTGTGCAACGACGTAAATCAGAACAATAACAATCAAGACATTTAAATTATAATTTTCTTTATTAATCAAAGTTTTATTCGATTACCTTACTACAATCTACTATTTTTTACTCATTTTACTACATCTGGAAATTTTCAATACAAAATGTAAACAAGACTTATAAAATCGTTACAGTGATACTTGTTTTGATATGTGTTTAATTATAAATTTATGTTTCATGTTTTTATGTTTTATGTTACATGTAAATGGAGAAATTTAATTTAATGTGAAAAGCTCATATTGCTCATAAGTTTAACTGTTTTTAAATGTAATTTGTTTGTACTTATGTTAATTTATTTATTTTTAAAATTTTAAATAGACGCTCCCTTGAAAAAGTCGACAAAAAATCGACGAAACGTCGCACATTGGGTTGAACACTATCAAAACTGAGGATTAATTCAAAATTTGAAGTTGGTACACGCAAAAAAATCCCGTGTGTAAAATTATGCAATCATGCTTGGTAATTTTTTTTTTCTATAGAGTTTTAACATTTTTCGCAAGCCTTGTTTTGTTTTCCTCTGTCAAAGCTAAAATTTCATATTTATGTTGCTACCAAATATTACCAAGTTTGCTTGGCACATTGCAAGTACTTTTAAACATTATGCAAAACGACTTGTTTATTATTGCCCGCTATTAAATTGATTTATTTTTGTAAAAACTTGGTAAATTTTTGCATGGGCGTGTAAAAGTGACCTAATACAGTACGAAAAAAAATTGCAGTTCATTTAAACTAGTTCAATTGAACTAGTTCGTTCAACAACTCTAGTTTCAAGCGTCTATCCAAATGAGCGTGTGAAGAAAAAAACTATGTACATATATAAACAAAAATACATTTCGACAAGGTTAGTATGAAATTGATTTGTAACTTTTGTTTGCTATTTGGTTTTGTTAAAATTGTTTTTTTTCAGGTTTACGACTTTTTACGGCCGATGGAAGATGCAGTTTATACGCGATTCACACTTGCTGTTTTGAAGTGTTTAAGAGTGAGATGTTTAAAAAAGTCTTTGTTCCGTGTCCATTACGTTTTTATTCTGTTCCTGGTGTTTTGTTCAACAACTTTTTTAAGGTCGCAAGTGTGAATGCCATATTAAATATGTAAGTTTTGTGTTTATTGTATTTAATTGTATTGTATTTAATTTTAGTTATATTAAATAAATAATAAAAAAAAAATATTACTAAATTTGTTTCATTTTTTATACAAAACAAAATTGATTATATTTATTAAGCATTAACGTTTTTTTTAATAAGACATGAATGGCAATATTTGCCAAGCATTTTTGGGCAAATATAGTTAAAATTTTGTTTACTGGGATGTTCCTAAGCGTTTTGGCAAAATATCAAAATATATTGTTTAATGGGATTCCTCCCTATCTGCTTGGTAAAATTGGAGCATTTTATTATGAAATCGCACCCAAGTTTTTTTTTGCGTGTATATTGTAATATTTTTTTTATGGGTTTAAAGAGGATAAAATTCTCCATCAATAGCTGAAGGGTTGCCAGAAATTTATTTCCAAAAAGCGGGACAAACTCATAAAAACTACGAAAAGCGCGGGATTTTCAAAATCTTGGCGGGACAAAAATATTGCATTTATATGCAGATTGAAACCCTACACGCAAAAAAAAACTTGGGTGCGATTTCATAATAAAGTGTTTCAATTTTACCAAGCAGATAGGGAGGAATCCCATTAAGCAAGTTATTCTGATATTTTGCCAAAACGCTTAGGAACATCCCAGTAAACAAAATTTTAACTAAATTTGCCCAAAAATGCTTGGTAAATATTGCCATTCATGTCTTATAAAAAAAACGTAAATGCTCAATAAAATTAATCAATTTTGTTTTACATTAAAAATAAAAGAAATTCGGTAATATGTTTTTTTATTATTTATTTATTATGAATAAAATTAAATAAAATAAACAAGAATATACACTTAATGTATTCATATATACATATTTTCATTATTTATTTAAACTAAAATAAAATACAATTAACCACAATGTACACTTTATGTCTTTAACAATAAATACTTCACATGTGCTTTTAAATAGAGTTAAATTAATTAATTAAAATACAATTACAGCAATATACACTTCATAAATACACTTTTTTCATTATTAAAATACAATTACAGCAATATACACTTCATATATACACTTTTTTCATTATTAATTAAAGCTAAAATGCAATAAACAACAATATAAAAGTATAAACTTCACATGTCCATTTGGATGGACGCTTGCAAATATCGTTGCTTCAACGAACTAGTTCAATTTAACTACATAGTTGAATTGAACTAGTTCAAATGAACTGCAAATTTTTTCGTACATATATTAGGTCACCTTTACACGCACATACAAAAATTTACCAAGTTCTTACACAAATAAATCAGTTTAATAGCAGGCAATAATAAACAAGTCGTTTAACATAATGTGTAAAAGTGCTTGCAATGTGCCAAGCAAACTTGGTAATATTTGTAAATAACATAAATATGAAATTTTAGCTTTGACAGAGGAAAACAAAACAAGGCTTGCGAAAAAAGTTAAAACTCTATAGAAAAAAAAAAAAATTACCAAGCATGATTGCATAATTTTAGACACGGGATTTTTTGCGTGTAGTGAAGAACTGAAAATTTGTTGGGTAATAACATCTTTTTATATATTATCTAATATCAAATCTAAAATTTAGTCAATATTTTTTTGATCTGCTATTTACGAAAGCATTTAGCAACAAATTTTAAAATTTTCGGGGCATAAAAATTACCCCCGTTAATTTTTTGTGAGGTTTTTCTTTATATGTCATTTTGCTCTTTATCGATTAGTTTTTGAGATATTGGAATAGTTCCTGATTTCTTCGTGAATCGCTAGACATTTAAGCCTTCATTATTTCGTCCATTTTACTTTTTACTTTGTGATTCACTTACGAAGAGAGTGAACTCTATTCTACTCGTTTAAGTTTTAAAAATAATGACGCTATAAAACAGTTTTTAATGAAGAATCAGATTTTTCTGATTATTAGTGAGACGAGTAAATTTCTAAGTTAAATTTTCTGACACTCAAAAAAAATCGGGAATTTGGAATCCCGCGCGGGACGCGGGAAACGATAACACAAATCGGGACCGCCAAATGCGGGACGTCTGGCAACCCTAGTGGCAATGAAAGTCTTTATTTTTTAGTGTGTTTGAAACAAAGGACAGAAGTAAGTAGTCATTAATAAAAACTGAAACATCAAACAAATGTTTTTATACCCTCCACTTAGTGATAGAGGGTATATATAAGTTTGTCATTCCGTTTGTAACTCATCGAAATAGCGGTCTGGGACCCCATAAAGTATATATATTCATGATCACCGATCGATTTTAAGACATTCTAGTGATGTCCGTCTGTCTGTGGAAATGGTGATCACGACCAAAATACTGCACGGATATGACTGAAACTTAACATATTTATTGGAAGTTCTCCTGAGAAGTTTGGTATTGCATTTGAGCAATATCGGTTCAGCGGTTCAAAAGTTATGAACGAAAATGTAAGGACACCTCATAAATTTTAGTACATTCAACATAACCTAAAAATGAACATAATTGAACACCAAATGGTATTTGAACAAGTACGAACATATTTTTGACAAAAAAATAAATAAATCGCGGATTTTTTTTTAACAAAATTTTTTTTTTCGCGGATTTTTTTTTTTTATTTTTTATTTTTTAAGTAATTTCCTTTTAAAAAAAGTTTTTTGGAATAATCTTTTTAAAATTGTGGAGGGTATCACTACATTCGGCAAGGCCGAATTTAACTTTTTTACTTGTTATTTTTAAAAACGACTAGGGTTGCCAGAATTTTATTTCAAAAATGCGGGACAAACTCCCGAAAATAACAAAAATGGCGGGATTTTAAAAACTTTCGCGGGACAAAAATATTTTTTTATTGAAAAATTTAAAAATTTAGCAGCATGTTGTCGAGTTTTATTGTTTTAAATAGAGACTGCCAGCCTCTAGTGCATTTTGAAATAGAAACAAGTGAAAGTGTTAAATTCGGCCGTGCCGAATCTTTTATACCCTCCAAAATAAAATTGTCAGGGGCGTTTATTTGTTTTGGGGGGGGGGGGGGGGTGATGGGGGTCAGTGGGGGACGTTAAGAGCACCTTCCCATCCCAATAAATATACCCAAAGTTTCATTTATTTAACAAAAATTCAAAAAACATGTAAAAAAAGTGTATTTTTTCAGAGGTTGGTTTAGTTCTTCAAGGGGGAACTTTTTTCCCCCTGGGCCGATTTTGCCCATTTACGAACTTAACCTGCCTAGGTCCATAATACATATTCATGCCAAATTGCAGGAGGCTAGCTCGTTTATTTTGGACTGCATCGTGCCATCCACAGACAGACGGACGGACGGACAGACGGACATTCACAGAAAGTCTTAGAGTCGATCATGGATCAATAATATAGATACTTTATAGGGTTCAGGGCCGATATTTTGATGCGTTACAAATGGAATGACAAAGTTAGTATACCCCCATACTGTGGTTGGAGGGTATAAAAATGTGTTTTTTTTTTTTAAAAATAGATCTTTTTCGCGCTGCTTTAGAGACAAATTTAGTAAATTTTACACACAAAAAAAAACTTTGTCAAATTATTAGCAAAAGTCTCGTAATCCCATTTTACCAATATTTGACAGTTTTCCTTGTTTTTTAACAAATCGAAATTTAATTTTTTTTTTGTAATTTTACAATTTTTTTGTAATTTTACAAATTTTCAAGATAATTTTACAAATAAAATCTAGTAAATTTACGAGAATTCCTTGTAATTTTAATTGCGCCAAGAAACTGTAAATTTACAATTTTATTAGTAAAAAGCTTGTAAAATTACAAAATAATTGGTTCAAAGCTTGTAAACTTACTAGGAATTCTCGTAAAATAGGAGATAGCAAAAAAATCTAGTAAAATTACGAAACCTCTTTGTAAATTTTATCGTGTCAAAAAATTTGTAAATTTACAATTTTATTGGCAAAAACCTTGTTAAATTACAAAATTATTGGTAAAAATCTTGTAAAATTACTGGGAATTTTTCAAATAGGAGGTAGCAAACAAAAAAAAGTTACAAGTTTTTCTTGTGATTTTCCGCAGTTTTTTTTTTTGATTGTAGTACACACATCTCCATTTTTAAGATACAACGCTGGACCAGAATCACTCCTTGGAAATTTTCTAAATATTTTTCCCGGAATGTACTCTATATTGTGCAACTTTTGGCGTACATTTTTTGAAAAATATTTTTTTTTTTCAAACAAACACTAACAATAAGATTGTAAACTTTTTTATTTTTTCCTTAAAAAGGTTCTAAATCCACATCATTTGGGCGGCAAGGTAAAATAAATTTTACAAAAGCTTACAAATAAGCCTTTTAAAAACTTATTGTTAGTCTTTTAAAGTAAAAAACAGTTGTTGGTAAAAAAAATTGCAAAAAAGCGGGAATATGGAATCCCGCGCGGGACGCGGGAATCGGTTATGAAAAGCGGGACAATCCCGCCAAATGCGGGACGTCTGGCAACCCTAAATAGCTGTCAAAATTAATGTTCTATTCTAAGTTGTTTACTTTTTTTGCTATGCTCTCTCAAAGTTTAATAAGTTTAATTAATTAAGTGTACAGTGGTAAAAAGTGAAAAACGAGATATTTCAAGTGATTTTATTTTTGTTTTCAACTAAAAATAAAAATTTTTGTAAAATGGATTTACAAACTACAGGTATTTAACTATATTATTGACAAGCGGTTGTTAAGATAAAAGTTGAAAAAATAGTTTTAATCATTTTTTAAAAAATATCCTAAAAATAGGGTATTTTTTACATATACACTAAAAAAATTATGTTAGTAAAATCAACTGAAAATGACAGTTAAAATAACTACTTTGTAAGTTATTTTGGGGTCAACTACTTTTCAGTTAAATCAACTAACAATGTTAGTTATTTTAACTGACAAAAAACAACTGACTTATGTAGTAAAAACTACTTACATTTGTAGTCAAAACAACTAAAATGTAGTAAAAATAAAATAATCATATTTTTTTTTTCCAAAAATTTTTTTAGAAAAAAAATGAAGACCAAATTTTTTCAAAGCTTTTTTTTTAAAAAAAAGTTGTGAAAAATAAAAAGCGAAAATTTATTTTTTGGAAAAAAACTTTTGAAAATTTTTCAGAGATAAAAAATAAAATTAACTACTTAAAATAACTGTTACTACATAACAGTACTTTTTTGTTAGTTATTCAAAAAAACGACTTAAAATAACTAACACAAATAGTTGTTTGATATTTTTCATACAAAAACAACTGACTTTGTAGTTGAAAACAACTAACTACTGTAAAATATACAAACAACTAACATGTAGTAACTTACATAATTTTCTGAGTGTATGTTGAGTTTTGGTTGCTACTCTGATGAGCTCGGGCGAATCTGAGAACATAGTGATAAAATTTAGGATTTTTGCTTTAAAATCCATGAAAGAACCAATGCCAATACTTGCCAATACGAAAAATATAAGAGATTCTTTTTAAACATCTTCAGTGTAAAAATATTAAATGCTTGAAATCTTAATAGCTAATACTTGTTTTTTGTTTTAGTTTTTCTATTGTCTTTACGTTGTTTACCGTTTTTGTTTATTGCTATTTATTGTAAATGTGTAATATAATTATAATAACAAATAATTTTAATGATCATATATATTAGAGTGTTGTATAAAGTTACTTTTTTTATCGAAATTGGTAATGTTTTTGCTTAAAATACTGAAAAGTACATATCCCATACAGTTTTTGAAAAAAAAAATCGCAAAATTGTTTAAATGTTTAAATTATATTCGGTATCAAATTTTGTTCATATTTCTCAGCCAGCAACCAAATTAAAGCATTTAGTATTTTTAGGTTATATGGAATGTACCAAAATTTTCGAGGTGTCCTTACATTTTCGTTCATAACTTTTAAACCGCAACACCGATATCGCTCAAATGCAATACCAAACTGCTTAGGATAACTATAAGTAAATCTGTTAAGTTTCAGTGATATCTGGTTAATATTTTTGCCATGATCGCGGTATAGTTTGCTTGTTTTATCTTAAAGTTAGTAAAATTATGCAAGCTCATGGGAAATTTCTTGAAAAGTTTGCAAAGTTATGTATAATTATGCAAGCGCTTGGTAAAATATTATTAGTTCTCGCATAATATACGCAAAAATCTTGTTTAATGTGATTCCTCCCAAGCGCTTGGCAAAATATTTTTTTGCATATATGCAAGAGTCAATTCTTTTTATAAATGGTATCTGGGAAAGCTGGAAATTTTGTTTTCCTTTTATTTTTCGTTTAATTTTGCTGGTTGTTTTGATTTAATTATATTCATTTCTTTTTTTTATTACGTATTTTTGGCTTAAGTTGAGTTTACTGGCATTGGTCGGATTGATCCCAAATTTTTACCAGAAATAGATCTTTTGATTACAAATCGAAAATATTAGAGAGATTTTTTGTCGGCGAGATCTGGTTCGCGAGTTATGCCGACTTGAAATTCAAATATTATAACTGGAAAAAGGCTTAATACACAAAAAACTTTATTTAGAGAAGCCGCTGAACTAATTTATGGAGTTTATAATCCCAAAGCCCGGCCGAAGGCTGCTACGCAGAAAAGCTTTTTTACGAAAATTCTAAAAAACAAAAAAAAAATTTTTTCTCAAAAAAAATAAATTTTTTTTCTCAAAAAAAAAAATTTTTTTTGGCCTTTTATGGGTTAATAATTTTTTTTTTTGCCAAAATGAAAGATATTTCAATTACCTTTCGAATGACAACAATATTTTTGAAATCGAACAATAAATAACGAAGATATAAGCAAAAAACGTCAAGTCGAGATAACTCGCTAAATACGTGTCGCCGACAATTTTTTTTTTATTTTTTTCGAAATAATCGCTAACAGGGCTATTTTAAATTTTATTTATTTTTTTTTTTGGACCAATGCCAGTAAACTGAACTTGTTCCTTTTTCTATAAGAAAAATGTCTCAGAATCTGAGACTTTTTCTATAAGAAAAATTAGACCTTTTCTATAAGAAAAATGTCTCAGAATCTGAGACTTTTTCTATAAGAAAAATGTCTTAGAATCTGAGACTTTCTATAAGAAAAACGTCTCAGAATCTGAAACTTTTCTATAAAAAAATGTCTCAGAATCTGAGACTTTTTCTATAAGAAAAATGTCTCAGAATCTGAGACTTTTTGTATGGAAAAGTTTCAAAATCTGAGACTTTTTCTATAAGAAAAATGTCTCTGAAGCTATTGCTATTTTGTTTTTGCAACAATTGTTGCTGTTGTTGTTGGGTAACAGTGTTGTCAGGTTTTTATGAGTTTTTCTGGGGGGAAAACCCCTAAAAACCTGACAACACTGTTGGGTAATAAAAGCTGCCGAGTGTGGTTGTGGTGTCCAGATGGCGACTGAAATCCAGATTTTCGGCAAGCTGGCTAGAATCTGTTCGCCAGTCACAGCCCATGGGGGTTTTTGATTCACGTTTGTTACTTACACAACTTTCAGCAGTTGAATGAGCATAACCAGAAGAAAACGTTGATTGCTGATGTTGAACGTAGGCCGGATGTTGATAATAAGGACGATAAAAATATGGATTACCGGAACTATGATAACTGGACCCAGGAAAATTTTAACTCTTTCTAAGATCTCAACGACGATTGTTGTTTTGTTTACCTTTAGACCTAAAATAAAACAAAAATCATTAGTTTACCATATCGCTCATTTACTTGTATAGTGTCATAACTCAAAATGTGTCGTTTTTGGGTAAACCATACAGAATTATTTGTTATATCCTGCTTTATATTGTGTCAAAAATTCGTATTAATATCTTCTAAACTCACCGTTTGAGAAGAGAACACGCCATTATAACATTTTCTATGTACGGGCCTTTTGCAATGTAAAAAAAGTTTCAATTGTAAACTTTAAACAGGTTTTCTGTAAAATCAAACATTTTTGATTGTAATTTTTACCTTTTCTGGCGCTTAAATTCATCTATTCCGTTTGCTGATTTCCCCTGTCCATTTGTAATGTTTTCACATTATCCACATCTTTGCATCTTTATTTGACTTCTAAGAACATCAAGTTAAAAAATACCCAAATCTGTTGCTTTTCATTAGACTTACCTTCAGCAAATCCGAAATCTGTCGGTATCATTTTGAATAAATTAATTTCCTCGCATTTTTTCTTGATTTCAAGCGTTGAGTATGTTTTTTTTTGTTATTTTGTAATATCCCGTGTAAAAATGTATTAGATCTGGGGGTCGATTCTGGTTCTGTGGAAAATGTATGAATGAAAAAATATGTCAGTTTACTTCATTGAAAACTAATAGGCAAAGTGACATTATTTTTTTCAGTGATAAATTTATCACTGAAACAGAATTGGCCCTCTGTTCATATATATTCATATATGATCGTATCTGATTGCATATAATTATATCCGAAATGACCAAAATCGAGATATAATTATTTCTCCGATTTGGTTAACATTCCCTGCAAAAAAAGTCATTACCACTTCCTAGTGGAGTGCTTTAAAACTATAACAAATGTAATGAAATACAACAAAAATAACAAAAAACACAAGAAAAAAAAACACACAAACATTCTTTTCTACTCCTGAATTCATAGTTATTCAGTTCTTAACTCATTACCTTCCGCGACACTCCCATACAAATGTAAGTAGATATTCAGTAGATAAGAAGTACTCCGGGAAGTAGTAGGAAGTTGTTTGAAAACTCGGAGTACTTCTTATCTACTGAATATCTAATTACATTTGTATGGGAGTGTCGCGGAAGGTAATGAGTTAAGAGCTGAATATCAACTTTTTATGGAGTAGAAAAGAATGCCTTTGCGTTTTTTCCTTGTGTTTTTTGTTATTTTTGTTGTATTTCATTACATTTGTTATCGTTTTAAAGCACACCAAATAGAAGTACTCCGCACATTTTTTGCTGGGTTTGCACAAAAATGACATTTACTTATGTCTGATCAGATGCAATTTGCAATTGTATACAATCAGATGCAATCATATTTTATAAGATCAAAACATATATGATAACATTTAATCGATTTTTACATGGGATTTGTTCATATTTTTTTTTTGTTACAAATAATTCTTTTGAATTCAAGAAAATTCAAATTTAAATTTGTTTTTTTTTTTTTAAATTCGTAAATATTATTGTTCTGATATTAATAAAAAAAATTAACTATGGCGACCAACTACTTGTTTGAAAGCATTCCTTTATACATCTTCCTTGAAAAAAACTTAATTGAAATTTTAGAATTTACAAAACAAAAATAGTAGCGGTTAGTGCGCATTTTCATTGTAAACACGTGATATCCCAGCAAAAACTTCGCTTACCAAGGAATTAACTTAATGGGTTAAGGTGCATAAGTTGTTCGTGTTCACGTTTAAAAATCTGTCAAACTCCATACAAAAAAAATATTTTTGTCAACGCTGCTATATAGAAGGGAAATCGTTTATACTGATTATAAATATATAAAACAGCATCTGGGCTATTCATAATAAGTAAATTAAATCTAATGTAGGTTTATTTGACTGATATTGCATGAATATTTGTCAAATAAACCTACTTTAAGTACACTTTAAGTATTATGAATAAAGGCCCATATGTTTTGCAATATAATGGATATTTGAGATTTGTTACGGTGGTTTAATTTTTTTTAGTATTAAAAAGTTTTTGTTTTTAATAGTTTTTATTACGATTTTAGGCGTTTTAAAAATTTTCACGTGAAAAACAACTTACTTAGCTTTAGCAAAAATATGAGTAACTGGTTACCTCGCAATTTTAATGTTAATTACTTTAACACTGTGATGTCATTGACAAAATGTGGTTATTTTGTCTCTTTGAGAGTAAAGTAATGCTAATGGTAATAAGTAGTATTCATTGCCATTACCACGTAAGCAAAATAGAAGTGAAACAGAGTCGTATTTCGCTTGAATAAGTATTAGTGACAACACTTTATGTAACTTTTGACGTTTAATAAAAACAATCTATATATATAAAGTAGTTACGTGACTGATGACTGACTGACATACTAATCACGCATCTTCCCACAGCCCAAACCACTGAAGCTAGAGTCTTGAAATTTGGATTGTAGTTTCACCTCCCGGAATACATATCCGCTAAGGCTTTGTTTTTGGAAATGTTGATTTTAAGGGGTAAAAACGAAGGGTTGAAAAAGGGGAAAACGCGAGTACTTTGGTACTTTTTTTTCTGAAGAAAATCCAATTAATTTGAAATGTAGGATCCTCTAACGGAAAAACATTCCTAAAAAAGGACTTTCAGGAAATTTGGATTCCTAATGGTAAAAAAGTGTAAAAAATTGATACTTTTTTTCTAAAAAAAATCCAATTAATTTGAAATTTGAAATGTAGGATCCTCTAACGGAAAAACATTCCTAAAAAAGGACTTTCAGGAAATTTGGATTCCTAATCAGCGTTTGAAAGGCTACGTTAGCTTCCCGTTTTTTTGCTTTTGCTTTTCATGTCACTTTAAACAATTTCAATATTATAAGTTATACACTCAGAAAAAAAACTAACTAAAAAATGGGAAAATGAACTAAATCCAAGGAAAATTGATAATGATTTAGCTCCATTGCCATGTACTCCTACTTTTTAGACCATATTTTTCTTTAAAAGAAGGACAAATTTGAACTAGAAAATGGGAAAAAATTTCCCATTTTTTAGTTAAAAAACGCATTTCTGATGAGGAAATTTTTCCTAAAAATTAGGTAATTTCATATTTTTTATTGGTTTATTTATAGAATAGCATTTGAATACACACATAATTCTCATTAGGTACATTTTTTATTACAAATATAAAGAAACGTTTGTTTCTTATAGTCAAGTAATAAATTTCATTAGTTTTTTTAGTTAAATTACAACAAAGACTTTGTATTTGACGTTTGTTCCCAGACTATGGGAAAACACGCCAAAGCCAAGGTCTTTGTTGTGATTAAAATATTATTTTTTTTCTTACACATACATGTGTAGAAAAAAATTGTAAGTATTAAATTTATCACTTGTTATACAAGATCAAACTTTTTGTATTCATGTACTTCAAATAATAAACAAAAAGTGAACTACAAGCAAGCATGAAAAAAAAAATCAACAAAACATTTTCAAGTTATGAAAAATTTACTAAACTTGTGGAAAAAACTTCCTCAAATTAAAGAAGATAAATATGATGAACTAATTGGTAGGAAATTACGTCCTAAAACTGAATTTTTTGAACTAAATTTTGATTTAAGAAATATGTCTAAAAAATAAAGAATTTTTTCAAATATTTTGGGAAAATTTCTTTGGCGGTAAGAATTTCTTCCATGTATTAGGGAATTCCATTTAAGGAAAATTATGGCCTATTTAACAGTACATGAACTAAAATTTTTTCCTAAAAGTTGGGAAAATTTCCCAAATTTTAGTTAAATTTAACTAAATTGTGGGAAAATTTATAAACTATTTTGAAGAAAATTTTTCCAAAGTTTAAGTTAATGGTTTTTTTTGAGTGTAAGGGGGGTAAAAAGCGAGCACTTTGGTACTTTTTATTTTTTCTAAAAAAATCCTATTAATTTGAAAATTGAGGATCCAATTTTCAAATTATTTAACATGAAAACATTCCCAAAAAGGTACTTTCTGGAAATTCGGACTCCTAAGAGTAAAAAGTTGTAAAAAAATGTACTTTGGTACTTTCTTAATTTTTTGAAATTAAGGTCCTACAAGAAAATATAAAAATGTTAATTCCAACAACAGGAAAAATTCTGAAAAAGTACTTTTTTGAAATTCCGATTCAAAGGGGGTAAAAAAGTGTATTTTGGTACTTATTATAACACAGGACAACACTTTTTTTTGCCCGGGTTCTGATAGCTAATTTTGGGTATTAGGGGTACGCTGATTTCAAGAGAGAGAAAAAAAGTTTTTAAACCATCAATAGTGTGTATTGTCTTTAAAAAACGTTGAATAAAGCAAAATAATCAATTAATTTAATTAAATAAAAGACAAACACCATTTTTTAAAAACAAACTGGGCTATTCATAATGAGTAAATTAAATCTAATGTAGGTTTATTTGACTGATATTGCATGAATATTTGTCAAATAAACCTACACAGAAAAAAATATGGGGAAAAACAATTTGAGTAATCACTTGTTTAAATTTAAAAAAAGTTTTGAGTAATTTTTTAATTGACGCAATTAAAAATTTACTCAAAAATTTAAAAACAAATTGAGTAAATAATTTAATAAGAATTTAATAGCTTTTTTAATTTTTTTTTTGAATTTTCTTAGTTTTTTTAATTCTCGTTTAGTTTATAGTTTTTTGTATATATACATGAAAGTTTGTAATCATATTTATAATATTTTTGTATTGTATGTCTTTAAGACAAAAATATATTTGGTAAAGTTTGAAAAAACATGTTTTTTTTCTTTGTAAAAAAATATGAAATTTTTTTAAACTTTGTTTTTTTTTAGAGTAGAAACAGAATAAGCCCGGCACGACTTTTTCCATACGGTTTGGCAGATTAAACCGGTGGCCGGCGCCGATGTGAAATAAAACTTGTTCTGTTTTTAAAAGGTGGTGCTTCTTGTTCTGTTCCTGCACTTAATAGTGTCAATTAAAAATTTACTCAAATTTTTTTGGCAAACATTTAATAAATTTTTATTAAAAATTTACTCAATACTATTAAATCGTTTACTGGTGGAAAATTGAATAATTTTTTACTCAATAGTATTAAAAATTTACTTAAATGTTTTTTTTATTTCTTTCTGTGTACTTTAAGTACACTATAAGTGTGATAAATAAAGGCCAAAGAATCTAATTTAATATTAAATACGTGTGAGATGAGGAAGAACAAGCATTTTGCCACCATATTGGAAAATGCATCAAATACAATACTGCGTGCCTTCTAATCTTTTCTATGTTTAAAACTAAGTACACATTTTTCGATAGCACAGACTATAAACAGACTCGACAGGAGAGTTTTATTAGAAAAAAATGGGGAAAAACAACGCGATTTTAGGATAAAACAGAGCGGTTTTTAGTCCGTTTTACGCTAACATGGCAACACTTTCTACGACTTAGGAGTGAGTGAAACAACAAAAACCGATCTGGCATCTATTTTTCTTATGGCGCGTTATATCAGTTTTCTCTTTCTAACCTAATTCGTAGAATAATTTGAAAATATTAACCATATGGTTCAGAACTACTTTTTTGACACCTGTCACTTATGTCGAGTCTGTATTAGTCTGTGGTATTAGCAACATTTTTAGTACACACAGAAAAAAATTAAAAAAAATATTTGAGTAAATTTTTAATACTATTGAGTAAAAAATTACTCAATTTTGCACCAGTAAATGTTTTAATTGTATTGAGTAAATTTTTAATAAAAATTTATTAAATGTTTGAAAAAAAAAATTGATCAAAAATTTATCTTTTTATTTTTTTAATAAATTTAAAAAAGTTTTAAATTTTTTTTATAAAAAAAAACCAAAAAACTTGTTTTTTCAAACGTAACCAAACATATTTATGTCTCAAAAACATAGGAAAATTTTATAAAAACGATTACAAACTTTCATATATATATACAAATGACTATAAACTAAACGAGAATTTAAAAAAATATGAGAGTTTAAAAAAAAAATTAAAAAAACTATTAAATTTTTATTAAATTATTTACTTAAATTGTTTTTAAAATGTTTAAGTAAATTTTTAATTGCGTCAATTAAAAAAATACTCAATTTTTGTTTTTAATTTTAAACAAGTGATTACTCAAATTTGTTTCCTCCATATTTTTTTCTGTGCAGTATAAACAATAAGGAGTATAAATGTGTTATCTGTAACATTTAAATGCATTTTTCTCAAACTATTGTTACAAAATCGGCTGCAGTTAATCGGACAAAAACTTATAAATTTGAAGATTTTATAGCTCACTTTTTTTGCAAAAAAAATGTACGTATTTTGCAAAAAAAAAATAACTTTTTGCTCTTCCGACAACAGTGAATTGATGATTTTTATTATTCGTAAAAAAAGTAAAAAAAAAATTCCCCCCCCTAAACTGAAAAGCTGTACCCGTCACTTCCTATTTAAAATACTTAAATTTACAAAAAAAAACTTGAATGCCAAAAATGATGTCGAAATTGCCCCGTAATCTTAGAATCAACCATGTAACAAAAATAATAAAAATACCTCCAAAAAACGCAAAAAACTTGATTGAAATTTTTTGATGAAATTTTAGAATTTTCAAAACAAAAATAGAGCGGTTAGTGCGCATTTTCATTGTAAGCACGTGATATCCCAGCAAAAACTTCGCTTACCAAGTAATTAACTTGAGGGGTTAGCAAAAATATAAGTAACTGGTTACCTCGCAATTTCGATGTTAATTACTTTAACACTGAGATGTCATTGACCACATTGTGCCTTTTTGAAAGTAAAGTAATGCTAATGGTAATAAGTAGTATTCATTGCCATTACCACGTAAGCAAGGCGGAAAGGAGTACCCATTACCAAGTTTTTGCTGGGATAGTTTATTTTAAAGAAATGTGAAAATTTTAAAATAAAAAGAAAAAAATTCCGTTCTCTTCTTTAATTGGCTAAATGAGTGAGCTTAGGCAGCTTAAAAAAACTGTTAGTTCTTATTTTCCTCTACTGATTCCCGTCTGCAAATTTAATGACAATCAATTGGTGTCCTTTGAAATACCCCGCTTGTCAGTCGTAGCTAAAAACTTTAATAAAAATGAAAGATTTATATTATGTAATAATTTACATATGGTAAGAGATTTTATTATCAGTTAAATGCTTTTAAATTCTACTTGCTAAAAAAAAAAATTTTGCTACATATAAATATTTACTATGTATACAGATGTAAGTATGTAAATAAGTACATTCGATTTACATACAATAAAACTTTATAAGAAAATAAATAAATTGCATATCAACAAAAATGTAATTTTTGCACTTTATGCATTTAAATGAATATTAAATATTATTAATTAAAAAGAATTAAGCTTAATTTACAAAATCCACAAAATATACAATCAACAATTTATGAATAAATGGCGATACGGATACTTTGGTATTATAATACAGTAAAACACGGTTATTACGATATCGACTAGAACAAGATCTTGATTAAAACGAACTAAACCATTTCCAATTGTATTTCAGAAATTATCAATTATATTTCAGAATTTATTTCAGAAACTATAAATTGTATTTCAGAATTATTAATTGTATTTCAGAATTTATCAATTGTATTTCAGAAACTATCAATTGTATTTCAGAATTATCAATTGTATTTCAGAAATTATCAATTGTATTACAGATATTGTAAATTGTACTTCCGAAGTTATCAATTGTTTATCAGAAAATATCAATTGTATTTCAGATATTGTAAATTGTATTTCCGAAGTTATCAATTGTTTATTAGAAATTGTCAATTGTATTTCAAAATTAATCGATTGTATTTCAGAATATTATCAATTGCATTTCAGAAATTTTCAGTTGTTTTACGAAGATTAGTGTCTGAAATACAATTGATTAATTCTGAAATACAATTGATAATTTCTGAAATACAATTGATAAATTCTGAAATAAAATTGATTAATTCGGAAATACAATTGATAATTTCTGATAAACAATTGATAACTTCTGAAATACAATTTATAACATCTGAAATACAATTGATAATTTCTAAAATACAATTTATAGTTTCTGAAATACAATTTATAATTTCTGAAATACATTTGATAAGTTCTGAAACACAATTAATAATTTCTGAAATACATTTGATAAGTTCTGAAAAACAATTAATAATTTCTAAAATAAAATTGATAACTTCTGAAATACAATTGATAACTTCTGAAAAACAATTGATAACTTCTGAAATTTAATTGATTATTTCTGAAATACAATTGCAAATAGTGTAGTTTCCTAAGTTCCACGACTAGTCTGAACCAGGTGTAACCAAAAGTGACCCCATTTTGTTTTTTTTAATATGTATTTTGAATGTCTGGGCAAATAATTTGCAACAAAAATCGAAATCATCAATCGAGCACTTTTTACTAAAATCGCATTTTAATTGCAAATGATAAAAAAACTATCACTTTTAATTTAAATGTATGAACTTTATAGATTTTGATCTCCTGATTCCAAATCTGCTTTCAAAATTTTTCTATCCTACGCCATTTTAAGATATTCGCGTTTGAAGATTCAAAAAACCGCTAATTTGGTACTTTTACAGTAACGCATTCGAAAGTTGTCACTAAAAAATTTTATAGTAAATGGACCTTGTGAATCCAAATCAGCATCCAAAATTTTGGGATGGGTTTTACATGAAATGGACCTATGGGATCCAATCTTGTCATCTAAAATGCTGTAGCTTGTTTCGTTTTTGTGTTATTCGCGTTTAAAAATGTATTCAATTTCGTACGGCACAAAATGCATTAACAATTATTTATTTTATTTTTTATATCGTTTCAACCCTGCTGCAATGTAAATTTTTAAATATTTTATGTTAAGAATAATTTTGGTCAATAGTGTTTTTTTGATATCTCTTATCGTTTTCAAGAAAATTCGAAAATTGTTTTTTTTTGCAATTCAAACGCGATTTTTGTAAAAAGTGCTCGATCGAAGATTTTGATTTTTGTTGCTAAATTTTTCATAGACATTCAAAATACATATTCAAAAATAAAATAATGGTGCTTGCACTCTGTTAAATGAATATTTTTCCAGTCCTAACAATATAAATTCCAAAAATTTTCCATTTTCAAAACGGGATAATATTTTTAAGAAGTGATATATGTTAGCATCTGATAAAATACAATTATATCTGATTAGATAAAATTATATTTTTGTGGCTTAATTTTTCCGAAAATTAATATCTTTTTTACTTTATCATAAATTAGTTTGAATTTAAATATTTTGTTAATATTGAAAATTTAACCGTTTTTATTCAAACCATTTGGGCTGGTCCCTTGGTGTTCATCTTAACCGAGTCTTACTGTATATAACAATTTGTATTGATTTACCACAGACATACACGTGCCACTTCATCCAACACTGATTTTGTTTGTCTGACAGATTAACAGGGAAAGATTAATTCAGTCTTTTATATTATAGTACGTATTATAGAAATTAATTATGAACTTGATGAACTGTCTGAGCACGTCCAGATGGATCTTCTGGGCAACCCCAGTCAAGACGTGGCACCCATCGTATAACCGTCTTAGCTGCATCGTTACCAGGAAACATTTCTGTAAATATGCTACGGTAGTAATAGGCTTCTTTAGTGGTGGGTGTATTAATTGGAAATTTATTAGAAGCTTTTGCAAACTCAGCATCTGTTATGTGATCTGTGGCTACACGGCGAATACTATCTATCCAATCGTATCCCACTCCATCGGAGAATTGCTCTTTTTGACGCCACAAAATTTCATCCGGTAGATACTGATTGGCAAATGCAGCACGTAGAATGTGTTTTTCAATGCGATGCTTTTGTTTACCTTCGAAACGGTTAAGATCTCCTGGTATCTTGTCCTCTGGTCTTATAGACATGACATAATTTACAAATGCTGTATCCAAAAATGGTACACGCAGTTCAATGCCCTTGGCCAAACTTACTTTGTTTGCTCGCAAACAGTCAGAGTTATTTAATTGACCGACACGCTTAACAAGCTCTTGATGAAAATCGTCATAGTTGGGCGCTTTAAAGAAATACAAATATCCGCCGAAAATCTCATCAGCACCCTCTCCCGATAAAATCATTTTAATGCCGGTACTTTTTATGAAACGCGCTAAAAGCAACATGGGTAAACTGCAGCGAACAGTTGTCACATCATACGTCTCTAAATGATAGATAATATCTCGTATACTATCCAAGGCATCTTCAATTTCAAATACAACTTCGGTATGTTCGCTATCGATAAAATCGGCTACCAGACGAGCGGCTTTAAAGTCCGGTGCATTACGTAAACCCACAGAAAAGGTGGTTAGTCTGAAGTTTGGATCTCGTTCTCGACGAATTTTCGTTGCAATCGATGCTACTAAGCTGCTGTCTACGCCTCCAGACAGTAAAGCACCGAATGGCACATCACACTGCAAATGAGATCGTACTGCATTTTCTAAACTAGTTCTTAGGAATGTCAAATCCGTAACTGCTGTGGGAATATCTCGCATCCATAATTGTTGAAAGTATGTTCGTCTCACTAGATTGTCTGCCTTCCCCAATCGTAGTTCACCAGGTGTAAACGATTCAAGTTTTGGACAAAATTCTACCAGACATTTCATTTCGGATGCTATCCATATGTTACCGTCATTATCTTCGCCAATATACATGGGTATCACACCGAATGGGTCTCGGGCAACCAAAATTGTTTTCAAACGTTTATCATACAAAACGAATGCAAACATTCCCGTTATATAATCCAACAACCGTTCACCATATTCCTCGTACAACTCTATAATAACATTACAATCACTTTTTGGTTTATAATGGCCGCGTCTACTAGCAATTTCAGATGCTTGGTCCATATAATTGTATATCTCGCCATTGGCAATCAGTATTACATTTTCATTTTCTGAATAAAGAGGTTGATGTCCCGTGTGCACACCGACTATGGCCAAACGTTCGTGTATCATGATAACACCATGTTCGGGAATATGGCATACACCCGTATGATCAGGTCCCCGATGACGCTGCTTGCCACTTTGTCTATAAGCAATTTCCCGTAAACTGTGCAAACTACCGTGATACATTTTTGGTTTGATGGGTTCACCATCCTTCGAGAAAATCGCAAATATACCACACATTACAATGTTCTTTCTTTAAAAGTTATTTTATATGAATTCGAATTTTAATAAAATACTAACGGTTAAACACCTCAAAAATTGAACAAAATACCGAACAACCGACAATGCTTCAAGTTCAATGTAGACTAAAAGAAAAACTTTGATTGCCACTGCTTTTAAAGTGTTCAATGTATTATAAGAAAATAAATACACCGATTGAAATTTTTAACTTTTAAAATACAGAGAGTAATTTTATTTACATCGTATTATGTATACATATAGTAAAAACACAAACAATTCATGAGTAAATAAAAATTGCTTTTCTTAACCCATTTTTGCTTGCTCGTAGATATATTTTTAAGTAGACTCTAGAACGATACGCGGTATTACATAATTACAAATACTTTAATAACTTAATCTTACCATGAACTGGTAACAATGACCCTCGTCTCGTTGTGGTATACTCCAGGCACGTACGCAGGGGGGGTGCCCTGGGGGCCCGGGCCCCCCCCAAAATGATTTGACAATATAAAAATTTTAAGACTTTGCACTACAAAATACTGTACGAAAAATATTTTAGAATCAAAGTATTTCTCTAAAAAAAACGTCTTATAATCTGTGTATTTTCTTTACGAAAAATCATCCAGAATCGGAAAAATCTATTGGAAAAATGTATCAGAATCTGGGAATTTGAAATATTTTTCTTAAAAGAAATTTTTCTCTACGAAAAATGTGTTAGAATCTGAGAATTCATCAAAAATGTATCAGAATCTCAGAACTTTTCTATACAAATCTGAGATTTTTCGTATAGAAAAATTCACTATACGAAGAATATCTCAGACCTTACGAAATGTTTCAGAATCTGAAATTTTATCAATACAAAAAATGTCTCAGATAATCTCAAAATTTTTCAATATGAGAAATGTCTCAGAGTCTAAATTTTTTTTTTAATGAAAAGTATCTCAAAAGCTGAGAACTTTTTCTATACGATAATTGATTAGAATCTGAGAGTTTTTCTGTACTTAAAATGACTCAGAATCTAAAAATTTTTCTTCACGAAAAATGTTTCAGAAATTAAGAACTTTTCTATAAGTAAAATGTCTCAAAATTAAGCACCTTTTCCTAAAACCTGAGAATTTTTCTAAATAAAAAATGTCTCACAATCTAAGAATTTTTCTTTACGAAAAATGTCTTATAATCTAAAAATTTTTCTACACGAAAAATTTCTCAGAGTGTTAGAGTTTTCTTGTACAAAAAAATGTCTCAAAATTTGAAAATGTTCTATGCGAAAAATATTTTAAATCGTACACTCAAAAAAATAAAACTGTAAAGTTAACAAAATTTTTTTAGTTAAGTTGAGTTAACTGGCTTTTCAGCAAATTTTTAGTTAAAATCAGCGTTTTAACTACTTTTTTTAGTTAAGTTCAATTTACGAAAATACTGGTTTTGAAAAATTTTGAATTAATTTTTTTTTGTTGACTTTAAAACTGAGTTAACAAATTTTTACTAATTAATTTGCTGATTTTTCGTAACATATTTGTTAAGTGAAAAGAGTGATTACTATTTAAGAAATTTCTTGTGTAGCCTCCTATGCGAATCTCATAAGTTCTACTTAAGCTGAACTTAATGCTGTAAAAAATAGAAAAAAATAAGTGAAGTGTTAGTGTTTAAAGTGTTCGGTGAAATAAAAAAAAAATGTTAACCTAAAAATGTAAAAAAAAAAAATTTACAAAATATTTTGTTAATTTTAGTTTACGAAAAGTAACAAAAATTTTAGCTGAATTCAACTAATTTTTTTTGTAAATATGTACATAGAAATGTTACGAAATTTTCAGCTAAATTTTTAGTTAAAGTTACGGTTTTTTTGCTACATTCATTCTACGAAAAGTTAGCTAAATATTTTTAGTTAAATTAACTAGAAATTTAGTAGGCCCAAAATCAGGTGCTTTTTAGTTAAATTTTTTGCTAACTTTACAGTTTTATTTTTTTGAGTGTAAGTATAGTAAAAATTTGTCTATGGTTAAAATTTTTTGGAATTATAATTTTTTTTTGTTTAAAAACTGCAAAACTAAAAATATTTCCTGCAATTTAAGGAGTCTTTCGTTCCAAAAATGTTTCAAAATCTTTGATTTGTATGTATCTTAGAATTTGAGAATTTTGTGTAAAAAGTATGAAAAAATTTATGAACAATTTAAAAAGGTGTCCCATAGTTTTGAGTTTTTACTCGTAAGGTATATTTGAGAATTTTTAAAGAGAAGTTGCATAAATTTTCGATTTCTTTTTTAAAAAAATAATTTAACTCTTTTTTATCTAAAATTTAAAATAAATGTTTTATTTTCTAAAAATGTAAAAAAATGTAGGTGAAAAAATATTCAGGCGAAAAAACAAAATTTTGAAAAAAAATTTTGGGCCCCCCCCAAAATAAATTCCTGCGTACGTGCCTAGTATACTCGACCAGGGGTTTTCGTCGGAATCGTACCCACGACCTCTTATGCTCTTCAGATTTGGTCAGATTGTCTTTAACTTACTTAGTTTTCCAGATAAGATAAGTCTTTAGACTTTTTGTCATATCTTGTGTATTTACTGAGTTATGTGCATTTTAAAATTTGGGAAAGCCCAGTTTTTAGATTCCGCTTTTCTCTATTTGGTCAGATTGTGTCTACCTTACTCAGTTTTCCAGATAAGGGAAAAGCGTCTTAAGAAATTTAAAAGTTAAATAACTATGTGTACTAAGAGTATAATTTTTAATAATTTAAACCTATACACGAGATCTGGTAACAATGACCGTCGTCTCGTTGTGAGATACTCAACCAGGGGGTTTCGTCGGAATCGTACCCACGACCTCTTATGCTCTTCAGATTTGGTCAGATTGTCTTTAACTTACTTAGTTTTCCAGATAAGTCTTTAGACTTTTTGTTGTCGTATCTGCTACACCGAATCATGTGCATTTTTGCTTACTTTTTTTGATCAAACAGTTTGGTCAGATTGTATCTACCTTACTTAGTTTTCCAGATAAGGGAATAGCGTCTTAAGAAATTTAAAAGTTAAATAACTATGTGTACTAATAGTATAATTTTTAATAATTTAAACCTACACGAGAACTGGTAACAATGACCGTCGTCTCGTTGTAGCGAAATCGACCAAGGGTTTTTGTGGGAATCGAACCCTCAACCCCCTGTTTTATATGCTAGCACGCTACCAACTAGTTGGAAAATGCCTTTGAGCACTTTATCGAATCTGCTGTAAAAATTTAGCATCATTTTTACATGTCATATGCATTTTGTTAATTTCGAGAGCGTGGATCAATTTAAACTATGGCGGTGAAAATTAATCTAAAACAAAAAAAAAAATATTAATAAAAAAACACAAACTTTGGTAAGCTAAAAAACAGCTTTTTGCTCATAATTGCTCTTAGGTCGCTACACCATTAAATAGTATAGGGCTTTCCATGTAAGTATTAATTAACATCAGAACCAAGTTTAACAAAGTCTTTCAGTTAGAGCCTTTTAAACTGGGGTCAAATATATCAAATGAATAGCTTTTTAACTGTGAAAAAAACACACAAAAATAAAAGATGGATGAAATACTGACGATTTATACACAATATCTTGAAATATACACAATAGCGGAAAACAAAAATTTCGCGGAATTTTTTTTTTCGCGAAATTGGTTTATTGTTATATTCTTAACCTACCAACAAAATTTTATAAGTTTACATAAAGAATTAAAGAAGTACATAATATGGTTTTGGCCGGAATTTACCACTGTGCCTTGGGATTGTATGAAGCTATTTTTTAATTATAAATTATTTATGCTAAAACACCTCAATTCAACCGAGAAGTTGACCGCACCCCCTCCAAATTTAATGAAATTAAGCACTGGGGTTTACATTAACAAAAGGGAGATTTGGCCAATTTTTCAGGCTTCTGGTCATTCCAGAATTCGAGATACGCGGTCTTGAAGTTAACAAAATCGTATATATTTGACAAAAGTGTTCTGACATAAATAAAGATATCTCGAAAAGAAATAAAAACTCAGTTCTCATTCT
Organism: Pegoplata infirma; assembly: GCA_963921195.1. Taxonomy (NCBI): domain Eukaryota; kingdom Metazoa; phylum Arthropoda; class Insecta; order Diptera; family Anthomyiidae; genus Pegoplata; species Pegoplata infirma. Next base: position 150,796,802 of record OY992539.1, on the reverse strand, counting down.
GGTTTCAAATAACACTGTGCAACAAATTTCGGGTCATCGCATTGAGCCTCAATGCCTTCAACGCCATATGAAAGTATACAATCAAATGAACAAAATCACCAAAGGGTTTTGCAAAGTCAGTTCGGATTTCTTTTTTATAGCCCACTGAAGTTTTTATTTTTTTATCAAAGACGTTTGGAAAACGTCAAAAATACTATAATAAGAACACATCTGAGCTTCAAAATATGATTTGATGTCTTCAGTGAAATTTTATGGCGGTTTTTTTCTTAGAACATTTTAACCCTCTAACTGTCATTTTAAGGGGTCATTTTAGTCCTTTTTCAAAAACTAAACACAGAAGTCTAATAAAACGTCCATTTAGAGGGTTAAACTGTTCTACAAATATTTTCCTCATAAAATTTCACTAGGGGTTGTCGAATATTCAAAGTTTGTGCGACATGCTCAAAGTGCTTAAAAAGGGTCAAGTATAAATAATCAATGTTTGTTATTTATTTTTACCAAAGCAGTGTTAAAAAATATCGACAAAAAACAGTGAAAATATACTTTTGAGCTAAAAATTATGTTCTGATATGTTTTATAAAATTTTATGATGATTCTTTTCTTTGACCAAATTAACGCTCTAGCTCCCGTTTTAAAGGGTCATTTTTGTCCTTATTTAAAAGAAATATAAAAAAGTCTATAAAAAATGCAGTTAAAGGGTTAAAATGTTTTACATATATTTTCTGCATCAAATTTTACTAGGGCACGTCTAAGACAGAAAGTTCGTCCAGCATATAGAAAATGCTTAAACATTTTAAAATATTCAACATTTTTTTTTATATATTTTTTTGGGCCGAAATAAAAAAAAAAAAACATGTAACCAAGTTAAATTAGACTTTGTCGAATGTATTAATACCCTCCACGATGTAAAAAAGTTTATTTGCAAAAAAAAAAAAATTAAAAAAAAAAATACGCGAAAAAAATTTTTAGTTAAAAAAAAATTCGACGAAAATGTTTTTTTTTTAATATGTTAGTACTTGTTTAAATACCATTCGGTGATCGATTCTGTTCACATGTGTCAACCAGCCGCCGAATCAAAGCATTTTGTGTTTTTAGGTTATGTTGTTTCGTTCATAACTTTTGAACCGCTGAACCGATTTCGTTCAAATGCAATACCAAACTGCAACAGGAACAACAGGTAAATATGCTAACTCTTCGTTATATCTGTTTAATACTTTGGCCGTGATCACCATTTCAGATATCTTGGGAAAAAGTCGCGTGATGCCGTTCTAGCGGAAATTTGTTGGCGGAGCAAAAATATATTTGAGGACGAAGAAGAATTAGGTGAGGAAAAGATCTAAGCTTTATTTTTAGTCAAAAAAGGGTCCTATTTGACAAAAAAGTCAAAAAAGTTTTGGATTAAAAGAAAAATCAAATTTTTTTTTATTTTTTTATAATTTTTTTCGCAAGATTGAAGAAATAGCTATCTAAACTATTTGGGACACATTTTGCTAAAAACAATTGGTAAGAAGTTACATGGATGAGAAAAAACACCTCTTTGGCCAAAATATCAAATTCGACCCCCTCTAACCCAGATCTTGTTGAAAAATTGTGTCCGCACTACTATCCAATAGGATAGTAGATCGGGATCAAATGTTGTGTCAGTTGACACGAAAACCCCCATATATATTATTGATCAGTGATCGATTTTAAGACATTCTAGCGATGCCTGTCCGTCTGTGGAAATGGTGATCACGGCCAATGTATTAAACAGATATAACAAAGACTTAGCGTACTTACTTGTTGTTGCCCTAAGCAGTTTGGTATTGCATTTGAACGAAATCGGTTCAGCGGTTCAAAAGTTATGAACGATAATGTAAGAACACCTCGAAAATTGTGGTACATTCAACATAACCTAAAAACACAAAATGCTTTAATTCGGCGGCTGGTTGACACATGTGAACAGAATCGATCACCGAATGGTATTTAAACAAGTCCAAACATATTTAAAAAAAAAAAAAACATTTTCGTCGAATTTTTTTTTTAACAAAAATTTTTTTTCGCGGACATTATTTTTTTTTTTTTTTTTTTTTTTTGCAAATAAACTTTTTTACATCGTGGAGGGTATTAATACATTCGACAAAGTCGACATTAACTTTGTTACTTGTTTTTTTTTTTATTTCGGCCAAAAAAAATATAAAAAAAAAATTTGAGTACTTTAAAATTTTTAAGCATTTTCAATGTGCTGGACGAACATTCTGTCTTAGACGTGCCCTAGTAAAATTTGATGCAGAAAATATTTGTAAAACATTTTAACCCTTTAACTGCATTTTTGTATAGACATTTTTGTATTTCTTTTAAAAAAGGACAAAAACGACCCTTTAAAACGGGAGCTAGAGGGTTAATTAGGTCAAAGAAAAGAATCATCATAAAATTTTATAAAACACATCAGAACATAATTTTTAGCTCAAAAGTATATTTGCACTGTTTTTTGTCGATATTTTTTAACACTGCTTTGGTAAAAATAAATAACAAACATTGATTATTTATACTTGACCCTTTTTAAGCACTTTGCGCATGTCGCACAAACTTTGAATATTCGACAACCCCTAGTGAAATTTTATGAGGAAAATATTTGTAGAACATTTTAACCCTCTAAATGGACGTTTTATTAGACTTCTGTGTTTAGTTTTTGAAAAAGGACTAAAATGACCCATTAAAATGGCAGTTAGAGGGTTAAAATGTTCTAAGAAAAAAACCGCCATAAAATTTCACTGAAGACATCAAATCATATTTTGAAGCTCAGATGTGTTCTTATTATAGTATTTTTGACGTTTTCCAAACGCCTTTGATAAAAAAAATAAAAACTTCAGTGGGCTATAAAAAAGAAATCCGAACTGACTTTGCAAAACCCTTTGGCGATTTTGTCCATTTGATGGTCTACTTTAATATGGCGTTGAAGCCATTGAGGCTCATTTTTCTTGTTGCACAGTGTAATAGGCAATGAGACAGCCTTTAAAACTGCATTCCCCAAGATTTTTTTTGAAAAAGGTCAAAGGTCATTGGTTTAAACCTTAATTTTTGGAGAGCTATATCTGAAATATTTTTAAAGTTTTGGAAAAAATGTATGTTATTAAGAATCACCTATACTACTTAAGTTTAAATTTTCAGGATGGAGACTTCATTGGAACTTCTTATATTAATAGAAACATTGGGACAGGAAAGAAAAAGCGGTTTAATTTCCCTTAGAAAAAAAATTTTTTTTTGTCTTTGAAATTCTGGTACCAAAATTCATTTTTCAGAATGTTTCTGACGTGCTGAGACCAAATATGACCTTTGAACTGACCTATCGCTATTACTTTTCAAGATATATACACCTAAATGTTCAAAATAACACAGCCATAGCATTTTAAAAATTTTCACACATTTATGTGCAAATATCTCGAAAACTAATAGCGATAGGCCAGTTCAAAGGTCATATATGGACTAAGCACGTCAAAAACATTCAGAAAAGTGAACTTTGGTACCAGAATCTCAGAGACAAAAAAAATATTTTTTTTCTAAGGGAAAATACACCGCATTTTCTTTCCTGTCACTATGTTTCTATTAATATTAACAGTTCCAATGAAGTCTCCGTCCTGAAAATTTAATCTTAAGTAGTACAGGTGACCCTTAATAACATATATTTTTTTCCAAAATTTTAAAAATAACGTTTTTTTGAGATATAGCTCTCCAAAAAATACGGTTAAAACCAATGACGTTTTTAAAAAAAAAAAAATTGGGAAATGGCATTTTAAAGGCTGCCTCATTACCAATTATTTGCAACCTGACTGAGACCTGCATTTTTATTACTTTTCGAGTTATCTTTATTTATCTAAGAACACTTTTGTCATATATGAGGCATTCCACACCAAATGTCCAGCGAAAAAAAACATGTGTACCGTAAACTTCTGAATTGATGATATGGATAGCCCTATATGGAACTTAGAAAATTGCGTTTTTGGTTTTTCAATTTTTCAAAAACTGGGCTTAGGAGGCGTGGTCAAATATTGGAAAAAATGGTCAAATTTGTGGCGAGTTGCCTTGATTAAATATTTATCACATTAAAACGGAATGCACCACAATGTCAAAAATTTACGTTCTTATATAGTTTTGTATGGGCTATCGATTAAAGTTTTTTTTTTTTGAAAATTTTCAGAACCCGTTCTGAAATTTTTCATTTTTTAAAAAAGTCAATTTATCAAAAATCCGGCCACTTTTTTTTTTCTTTTTTATTTATTTTTTTAAAAGTTTAGATGTTTGTCCATCCACACAAAAAAATCAGAAACACGTTCATCTTTTTTTTCGAAAAAATCGCATTTGAACTTTAAATTTCATAACAATTTTGTAATTTGCTTGTATTTTCTTGTGCCATCAGAGCGTATGACGAATATTTATGCAATTAATATTACTCATTCGCAACTTTAAAACAAAGAAATACAAGCAAATAACAAAATTGTTATGAAATTTAAAGTTCAAATGCGATTTTCTCGAAAAAAAAAGATGAACGTGTTTCTGATTTTTTTTGTGTGGATGGACAAACATCTAAACTTTTAAAAAAATAAATAAAAAAGAAAAAAAAAGTGGCCGGATTTTTGATAAATTGACTTTTTTAAAAAATGGAAAATTTCAGAACGGGTTCTGAAAATTTTCCAAAAAAAAAAAATTTTAATCGATAGCCCATACAAAACTATATAAGAACGTAAATTTTTGACATTGTGGTGCATTCCGTTTTAATGTGATAAATATTTAATCAAGGCAACTCGCCACAAATTTTACCATTTTTCCAATATTTTACCACGCCTCCTAAGCCCAGTTTTCGAAAATTTGAAAAACCAAAAACGCAATTTTCTTAGTTACATATAGGGCTATCCAAACAACCTATTCAGAAATTTACGGGACACATGTTTTTCTGTAGCGGGACATTTGGTGTGGAATGCCTCATATATACGATTTTGCCGATTTTCAAGACCCCATTTCTCGGGAACAAAAACTACCAGAAATTCAAAATTTTGGCACTATGATTTTTTTGTTAGGGCCCAACTATTTTCCAAGTTTCATCAAATTCGAAAGGGGTAAGGTCAAAAATGCTACTTTATTTGTTGAATTGAGGGGTTTTAACTCATATGGACATGAAACTCTGTGGAAAATGAAACAGTCAAACCAAAACGGGTTAACATACATAAAACATAAACATTGTTTGTAAGACGACTCTATCGCCATACATACACAAAATGTACATATCGCTCATTTACTTGTATAACGTCATAGCTTAAAAAACATGATTTTTGAGTTAATGATGCAGAATTATTTGTTATATCATGCTTTATATTGTGTCAAATTTTTTTTATTAATATCTTTTAAACTCACCGTTTGAGAAGAGAACATTTTCGATGTACCGGCCATTTTCAATGGAAAACCAGTTTCAATTGCAAACTTTAAACTCAATTTCTGCAAAATCAAATATTTTGAGTTATGACGTTATACAAGTAAATGAGCGATATGTATACATTAGGGCTGAGTGAATATGGCGTTTCTGAGTTTTTTTTTCGAACTTTGTTTCTTCTGTCCAATGAATCGATGCTTTATAGCCTACTGGTTAGGAGTTTACTCTGAACAATTTTAATTTTTTTTAGTTTTGAAAAGCGTACAGTAAAGATAAGGTCTTTATAATAGGTTTTTTTAGTTAATTTTTGGCGACATCGCAATTTTGGTCTAAGAAGGGCCAAAACAGTAATTTTAGCTGTTTTTGTGCTCTTTTAGACCAAAATTGCGGTGTCACAAAAAAAAAAAACAAAAATAAACTAAGAAAACCTATTTAGAGACCGACAAAAAATCTTTACTGTATGCTTGTCAAAACTTATTTTTTTTTGGAACATTTTTTAGAGTAAAACGGTGTTCGCATTCATTTTTAACTATTAGTTTTCCTAAGGCGACCAAATTTTGAAAATCAAAATAGAGGACATAAAGAAAAAAGTAAAAAAAAAAAAATATTCGAATTCAAAATTTTTTACATATTTTACAGGTATTAGAACGATGTATTAGAAGTGAAAATCGGACAAAAATGGCAAAGTTTAATTTTCAGTAAAATCGAATTGAAAAGCATCAAAAAACTAACATAAACATCATGTTATCTCGAGTCTGTGGTTAGGTTTTTAAAATCTAATGCAGTAAAAATTTTTCGATTTTTTTATTCATGAACAATATATGTTGTGGACCCTTTTTGACGCGGTTTAGCTAACGATTAAATTATTGCTAAAGCCCAAATATTTTGAGAATTATCATAAAAACTGTCAAAGTTATTTTTCAGGGGTGTACAACTTTAACCTTTTTTTTGATCATATAAGGTGAGTCGGTCTAATACACGTTCATCTAAAAAATTGTACAACGATACTGCAAGTGTATAGAAAATTATGTAAGAGTATGAACAGAACAAGCACAGCGCGACATTTTCCATACGATTTGACAGTAACAACCGGTGACCGCTGTGAAATACAATTTGTGTTAATTTATAAAAATAAGAACAAATATTGATCATGATTTTAAAAATAAAGAGTACAAAGAGGACAGAATTTGAAAAAAGAGGACAGAAAGAGGACACAAATTTTATAGAGTACAACCACTTAAAATAGAGTATTGTCCTCTAAAAAAGAGTACGTATGGTCACCTTAGTTTTCCCCATACAATTTAAACGTCAAATTTAAACCTCGTTTTCTTTTGACAGATATCGTGTTTAAAATTGTATGGGGAAAACACATAATTAAACTAGTTTAAATGAATGCGAATATGGTATAAGCCATATTTGCATTCATTTGACATCGGAATCCGGCAAACAAGAGGGGGGGGGGGTCACCCAGACTCACTTCTTGTCGTAGGAGTGGACCTACAATCTCTGGAAGTTCTTCGTTCAACATACGGTATGTGTCCTTAACTTAACCTCGGATGGATTTCTTTCCGTATTCGTGGTAATGATAAGGACTACGGTTAATCAAAATTTTTTCAATGTCTTATATGACCGCGAATACCGACATTTCTTTTAACCAAATTAACTTTCAACAGAGCAAAGCTGCTTTCTGCTCTTCTATGCAGTAGTTATGCTAAGTTGCATACAGATCCACAAATAATCTTAATACAAGAACCATGGGTAGTCAAAGGACATGTTTATGATTTAAGTATAATTAGATGGGGATCAATTTTGTATGACACAAGATCAGTGCGGCCTCGGGCCTGTATGATCGAGAACTCGGTGTTGAAGCAATTCTATTGCCAAGATATCGTTGTAATTAGTGTGCGATTTTGTAAGGGTAAATTTGGTAAATTGGCAGAAACTATTGTTGTATCTGCCTGTCTGCCCTAGGACTATATTTACCCGCACTCCCTTCGGTGGAGTTAATTAGAGTCATACTATACGCGGACCCCAACAACTCGGGATTGATTATTTGATGCGATGCCAATTCTCAGCATATCACCTGGGGTAGCACAAAGTGCAAATGTGGAGGTAACAAATTGTTGGACTTTATATTGTTTTTTAAATTTGGTTATTCAAAATGCTGGAAATTCTCCAACTTTTACTTCATCTAACTGTAATGCGAGTACAATGATAAGGGATTGGCGTGTTCTTGATGTGGTATCCTTGTCGGACCACCGCTACATCGAGTTTAGGGTTGGGATTGAAATCGAAATGCGGATTGGGAATGATTTGAGGAACTACTTCATCAAAGTTTACGTCCCACCCCAATGCCTAGTAATATAGAGTCGATTGAAGTGGAGTCTGAGAAATTGGATGAAGCTTTAACTGACTGCTATGAGACTGTATGTCCGTTAAGGAAAACCAGGTCCCTTCGTGGAACATAGAACTTGGTAAGCTAAGAAAAAGTTCAAGAAAGCTTCTGAATAGAGCCTTAAAATCTCGAAAGGATGCTGACTGGAACAGTAACCACCTCATGCAAAATGAATATAAGAAAAAAGTGCGGAATGACGAAGTTGTGTCTTATAGAACCTTTCGTGTAAAATATTTAAAAAATATAGTTCAGCGAAGCTTGATTCCCTTACACACTGTCTAGATCAACAACTACCACTACTATCATACATACGTCAAAATATGGTATACAGTTGATGGTAGAGCACCACCTCTACTATACATTGCTAGCAATCCAATGTCAAAATGATGCTTTCCATCGAGTTTGGCGTTTGTAAACGTCAAATGTGACATTGAATTGCTTTGTGGTGGTTGCTAATCTAGACACTGTGTTAGAAAGCCAGATAGTACCTACACAAACAATCAACAGCAGGTCAATGACATTCTGTTATCTACTCACTTTCCAGGATGTAAAGTGAAAACGATACATACAGATATTATTAAAAAAACTGTTGGTAGTACTACTTGTAGGGACTGGTATATATCATCTAGGGTAGTTTTTCAGGAATCGATCAGGTACGCTTTTTCGTCGTTTGATAACTATAAATCCCCTGGACCAGATGGTGTTGAAGAGTGGTGGAGATATCCTATTGAAGTCTCATCAAAATGTCTTTAGATCCAGCCTGGCTTATGGGTATGTTTTATTTTTTCCCATACCTGAGAAGGATGACTACACATTATAGACTTTTCTACTGAAAAGTCTTGAACGAATGGTTGAGGAATTCATTAGGTCAGTTACATTAATTAAATAGTGCTATGAGCACCACCCCTGACGCAGCTTTGAACTCTATGTTAGACATAGATATAAATATATGTGCCGGCATCGGAAGAGTGCGACATGGCATAAGGAGTACAGTGCATGGTATGGTTAAACAGTCTAATAGGATATTGGCATCCAATGTTTGATATGCCGTTGGGCAGTACGACCTCTTGCATCGAGTTTGGTAGAAAGATTACAGTAATATTTCTGAGTAGGAAAGACTGGGGCAACCAAGAAGATGTACTCCCAAACTACACTGACCCCTTCTACTCAGATGGATCTAGTTCCTTAAATGTTTCTGGGTCTGGTTGGTATTTGAATATTGCTATGGAAAAAATGGCTGCAGTATTTTAAACTAAAGTGTTTGCTATTTTAAACCTATAGCTATAGCGATCTGGATAAGTGAAAACAGATGGAGAAATAGAATAATCAGTATCTGTAGTGACAGCCAAGTTAGGGCATTAGATTCTCCAATCCTCAAACCTTGATAATTTTTTTTTGTTTCCACTATGTTTCAGGCTATGTATAATCGCTTCATTATGCAAGGGAAACAAAATTTGAGAGTATTAAAATTCACTCCACCCTAATATACATATAACTCAAAAATTTCCACGTGAAACTCAAATGCGCCACTACGCTCTAGTAATGATTAAAAAGTGATGTTTTGCTTAGTTTCTATTGCGTCATGTATTTACAGAATATGGATACTATCCACATACATTGGATATAAGTTTTTCTCTACATATATTAATCTCATATTTTTATTTTGTTTGAGAATATTCTCGTACCATAACATAAACTCTCTGAGTTAATTTTTGTATTTAGTGTTGCCAGATAGCGATTTCACATTTTTTACAAATCAAATACATTTTTAATATTTTGTTTTTGGGAAGAGAGACCAGTCTTCCGTTTTTGGGAAGAGAAAAGTATTCTTTAACTAACAAGGAAAGTCTCCCTGGTATCAACCTCCGGTCTTCAAGAAATTTGGATACACGAGGGGGAAAATCGTAGTCAAATCAAACATTTTCATACTCATTTTTAAAACCCTAAATTTTTTTAAAAAATATTAATTATGAGGTTGAGTTTTTTAAAATTTAATATGTTTCGGTCTCAATTTTAAAATGTTCCTTTTCTAAATTAAGTATTCAAGAACTCCTTTTCATTTTATGGTGCCGCCATGTTGAAAATCATCATTGTGATTATAAACATTTTAAAAATGAGTTTTAAACAATTTTAACAATGACGCTTCAAAAAATGACGCTTCAAAAACAGTGAAAAGAAAAGTTAAAAAAAAAAGTGAAAAGTTTAAAAACAGTGAAAAGAGAAATAAAATAAAATTTAAAAAGTGGAAACACCAAAAATTTTAGGGTTTGAAAAAATATTTCGTAGAAAGTACCTGAGATTAGAAAAATTTAAGACTTAACCGCTTTTTAAAATTTTTAAAGCCAATTTTCTAGATTCTGAGAAATTTTTCTATTAAAAAAATGTTTGTCTTCTGAGAAACTTTTCCCCAGAAAAAGTCTACGATAGTTAAGCATTTTCTGAGAAATATTTTTATAAGAGAGTCTAAGAATTTTTTTCCTAAAAAAATGTTTTAGTTGCTGTGTCATTTTTCCCATAGAAAAAGTCTCAGAGTCTGAGTCTCCGAAATTTTTCCTACAAAAAAAGTCTTAGATTCTGAGTCATTTTTCAAATAAAAAAAAATTTCGGAATCTAAGACCTTTTTTTCTAAAATTCACAGAGCCTAGGGCAATTTTTATAGAAAAAGACTTGTATTCTGAGTTATTTTTCCAATCGAAAAAGTCATAGATTTTAGAATATTTTTTTAATATTAAAACTCAAAAAACACTGAGATATTTTTAATATCGAAAAAATCTGAAATTTTTTTCTAGGACTTCTCTCCTATAGAAAAGGTCTCAGCTTTTCCTATTGAAAAGTTTTAGATTCTGAGACATCTTTCTAATAAAATAATCTCAGATTCTGAGACATTTTTCCTAAGGAAAAATATTAGATTCCGAGACATTTTTCCTATAAAAGTCACAGATTCTGTATAAGTTTTCCTATAGAAAAAGTCTAAGATTCTATTGCATTTTTTGTATAAAAAATTCTCAAATTTTCCCTGAAGAAAATTTTCTTATTTTTCCTATAGAAAATTTGTATTTTAATTTTACTTTTTTCCTATAAAACAATTTAAGATTTAAAAACAATTTTTGTAAAGAAAATTTTTGAAGAATCTCAAAAAAATCCTAGAAAAAATTCTCACTCTGATTTTGTTTCCTCGTTTCATTTTACCCAGAAGAATTGTCAAATTTTCAATATAGAAAATTCTCAGATTTTTCCTATTAAAAAACTCTCAGATTTTTCCTATAGAAAAACTGTTAGATTTTTCATATAAAAGTTGCCAAAATTATAAGATTTTTCCTATAAAAACGTTCTGAGAAAAATTCGCAACTTTTTTCTATAAATTCCCAAATTATTCATTTAGAAAAATTTAAAAAAAATTTTTGTCTAGTACAATTCCCAAATATTTCGTCTAGAAAAATTTTTGTACTTTTTATAAAGAAAAGTTTTAATTTTTTGAGACTTTTATCACATAGAAAAATTCGAACATTTAGGGATTCTTAGACATTTTTCATAGAAGAATTTCTACAAAAAATTTCTCCTATAGAAAAATTCCCCGATTTTTTCTATAAAAAACTTTTAACGATTTTCCTATAGAAAAATTCTGAATTTTTTCTCTAAAAAAAAATTTTTAAATTTTTTCATATAGAAAAATTTTAACATTCCGCATCATTTTTCCTCTAGAAAAATTTTAAGATTCTTTAACTTTTTTCATAGAAAGTTTTTTCAGATCCTTGGACATTTTTCATAGAATTTTTTTCAGATGATTTCCTTTTCACTCTCCTTTTTTCCTCTTTTTTTCTTCTCTTCTCTTCTTTTCTTTTCTTTTCTTTCCTTTCTTTTTTCTTTTTTTTCCTTTTTCCTTTTTTTCTCCCCGTGGATCCGCGCCTGGCATAGTGCAATCTTTAACATTTGATTTCTCGAAAACAAGGCAAAACACATCTCTGAAAATTTTAGAACAGATAGAAAATCACTTAAACTTTGTTTTAAAAATTAAAAAAAAAAAAAAAATGAAATTGCGGCGTGTTTTTTGATAAATAAAGTTTAAGCTAAAATTTGAAAAATTGCGAACTTCTTCTGAAAATTTTCAAATTTTTATTTTTATAATCGATAGCCCATACAAAAATCTATAAAAAACTTTTATTTTAAAGACTTTACTGTGTTTCATTTAATTTGTATAAATATTGAAGTAAACATACTCAGGCAAAAAAGTTTGATATTTCCAATATTTGACCACGCCTACATGGCCCACTTTTTGAAAAATCTTAAATTTTATTTTTGTTATTTAATAGTACCCTAAGAGCAAATACTTTGCAAATGATATTCCATTGAAACCACTATAGTTTTTCTGTAGTGGAACAGTTGGTGTGGAATGCCACATATGAGGCATTCCCCACCAAATGTCCAGCGAAAAAAAACACGTGTACCGTAAACTTCTGAATAGGTTGTATGGATAGCCCTATATGGAACTTAGAAAATTGCGTTTTTGGTTTTTAAATTTTTCAAAAACTGGGCTTAGGAGGCGTGGTCAAATATTGGAAAAATGGTGAAATTTGTGGCGAGTTGCCGTGATTAAATATTTTTCACATTAAAACGGAATGCACCACAATCTCAAAAATTTACATTCTTATATAGTTTTGTATGGGCTATCGATTAATTTTTTTTTTTTTGGAAAATTTTCAGAACCCGTTCTGAAATTTTCCATTTTTTAAAAATGTCGATTTATTAAAAAACGTGGCACTTTTTTTTTTCTTTTTTAAATTTTTTTTTAAAAGTTTAGATGTTTGTCCATCCACACAAAAAAATTCAGAAACACGTTCTTCGTTTTTTTTCGAGAAAATCGCATTTGAACTTTAAATTTCATAACAATTTTGTAATTTGCTTGTATTTCTTTGTTTTATCGTTGCGAATGAGTAATATTTATGCAATTAATAATACTCATTCGCAACGTTAAATCAAGAAAATACAAGCAAATTACAAAATTGTTATGAAATTTAAAGTTCAAATGCGATTTCCTCGAAAAAAAAAAACGAAGAACGTGTTTCTGATTTTTTTTTGTGTGGATGGACAAACATCTAAACTTTTAAAAAAAAATTTAAAAAGAAAAAAAAGTGGCATGTTTTTTAATAAATTGACATTTTTAAAAAATGGAAAATTTCAGAACGGGTTCTGTGGAATGCCATATGTGAAAATCGGAAAGGTGGTTTGTACGGGGGCTACAAGAAAAACTGGCCCGATTACTTTAAAATTTGAAATGGTGATTTTTAAATATAAAATACGTTTACCTGCCAAATTTCAAAAGTGTTAGTACGGTTATTGGAGCCATTTAAGAAAAAATTTAAAGGGGCGTTTGTATGGGAGCTAGGTCTAAACATGGACCGATTTTTTTTAATTTCAATAGACTTCGTCCTTGAGTCAGGATAAGCTTAAATTTTAATTGTCGGACCAATCGAATAAAAATTGCGACTTGTAACGTGCGTACAAAGTTAACATGACAGACGGACGGACGGACATCGCTAAATCGACTTAAAAAGTGATTCTGAGTCGATCGGTATACTTGAAGGTAGGGCGAGGGCCAATATTTTGGGTAGTTACAAACACCAGCACGAAGTCAATATACCCTATCACGGTGCCCTCGATAGGATTTAAATAAAATTTTGGTGTTACTCTAATTTTTAAGCGAATTATGACTTTAGACGATAAAAGAAAGAAAATGAGCCAAAAACGAAAAAAAAGTACTAGGTGCTTTATTTGGCGGGCAAAAAAGGAATTACAAAAAACAAAAAATAATTAATTCCTTCAAATGCATTAAAAGTTTTTTTACAGATGAAAATTCGTCACATATTAACTTATGAATGAGATTTAAATGTATATGCGATATATTTTTCCAGATATGAGACTTAAAAGAATAATTTCACTATTTAGTGAAACTAAATGAAATATGTCCTCGTAAATTATTTAAAAACGTAGGTTCATAAGAGTTTCCAGTTTACTACTTAGACGGACACACATCAAAGAGTTTCCTTACTTCAGACATTAGTGAGTCATGTTGCTTTAAAAGAATTTATACTTTTTTGTTAAAATTTTTTTTTTTTTTCAAAACTGAGAACACTTAGAAAACGATAGTTAAAATCATTTCTAAATGTGTTTGCAGTACCTAAGGAAGAGTAAAATAGTTTGAAAAGATATGCAAAAAGTGGTTGGGACTATTTGTTGATTGTCAAACTTATGGATGAACTAAAATCCTTTTTGGATTTTGTTTATTCCGCCAAAAAAAATGTCCATTTTTTTGGTATTGTTGGGTTAACTTTCCCCCCTTCACAATCTAGAAACAGGATGCACCTTAAATGTGAAGTAACTCCTAGAATTAAATTTTTAAAAAAATTATACAAGAAATTTTATTTAGTCTCCCTTAATAGTGAAATTATTCCTTTAAGTTTATGTTACATATATATTTAAACCTAACTGATAAGTGAATATGTGATGAATTAACATCTGCATAAAAAAAATGTAATGCATTTGAAAAAATAAATTCTTTTTTGTAATTCTTTTTTGTGTCCGCCAAAAAAAGCGCCTAGTATTTTTTTGGTATTTTTTGGCTGATTGTCTTTCTTTTATCGCCTAAAAACATAATACGCTTAAAAATTAGAGTAACACCAAAATTTTATTTAAATCCCCTCCAGGGCACCGTGCTGTACCACAGAGTGGTGTAGGGTACAAAGAATCATACATATTTGCAAAAAATAGAACAAACATGGCTTTTCAATCAGTTCATTAGTTTACGTGAAATAAACATACGTACAATATATTTTTTTAGTACTATTTATTTTTCATGGTATTCTTTCAGACGATTTGTGTGAGCCTCTTGAGCTCTACCAGACGGATCCTCTGGACAACCCCAATCTAAACGAGGTGCCCACTTTTCAACTGTCAAAGCTGCTGATTTTCCGGGATACTGTTCTTCGAAAATGCACCTATAGTAAAAAGCTTCTTTTGTTTTAGGTGCATTGATGGGAAATCGAACAGATGCCTTCGCAAATTCTCCATCACTGACATGTTTAGCAGCAAAATGTGGTAATGCTTCAATAAGATCATAGCCAACACCATCAGAAAATTGTTCTTTTTGACGCCATAGTACTTCAGCAGGAAGATAGTTATCCTCGAAAGCTTTACGTAAAATAAATTTTTCCATTCGATTACACACAGAACCATTGTAGCAATTAAGTGGTCCCGGAATTTTATCTTCTGGCCTTATTGACATTGCATAATCTACGAAACTAGTGTCGAGAAAAGGTACTCTTAGCTCTAAACCCTTTGACATGGTTACTTTATTGGCTCGTAATATATCGGAAACATGCAACTGGTCCACACGTAATACCATTTCCTTGTGGAAATCCTCAAAGGAAGGGGCCTTGAAAAAGTACAAGTAACCGCCAAATAATTCATCTGCACCTTCTCCCGATAAAATCATTTTGATGCCGGTGCTCTTAACATAACGCGCCAGATAAAACATTGGCAAACTGCAACGAACAGTGGCAATGTCATACGATTCTAAATGATATATTAAATCGCGGACGCCATCCAAGCAGTCATCGACTGAAAAACTAACTTCGGTATGATCACTATTAATATAATCGGCCACCATTCGAGCATATTTAAAATCAGGTGAACCCTTCATACCAACTGCAAAAGTGCGTAAACGATAATTTGGATCCCTTTCACGCATTATTTTGGTAGCAATAGAAGCGATGAGACTAGAGTCTACACCTCCCGAAAGTAAGGCTCCAAAAGGGACATCACACTGTAGATGTGAACGGACTGCAGTTTCTAAGCGTTCACGCAACTCGCCAACATTTGCAGGTTCACAAGGAATTTTCTCTTGCCAAGGTCGACTATAAAAACGCTGAGGATTTAAGCTTCCCGGTTGACCCATGACAAAATGTCCGGGAGGGAAATTTTTTATTGTGGAGCAAAAATCCACCATACATTTCATTTCCGATGATATCCACATATTGCCTTCTGCATCTTCGCCTATATACAGCGGAATAATGCCAAAAGGATCGCGAGCAATTAATACAGTTTCAGTATTTTTATCATACAGCACAAAGGCAAACATGCCAGTTATAACATCAAGGAGACCTTCACCATATTCTTCGTACAGTTCAATGATGACATTACAATCACTTTTTGGTTTATAATTGGGACGTTTCTTTGCAATCTGATCGCTCAGCTCTAAATAATTGTAGATTTCAGCATTGGCAATCAATGTTATATTGCCATCTTCCGAAAATAGAGGCTGACGGCCAGTTTTTACACCGATTACAGCAAGACGTTCATGTACCAGTGCAATTCCATGTTCGGGAATTGTTTTGACTCCTGTTTCGTCAGGACCTCGATGTCGTTGTTTTCCACTTTGGCGATAGGCTATTTCTCGCAACGTATGCATAGATCCATAATAATTTCTTGGTAAAATTGGTTGACCATCCTTGGAGAGTATGGCGAAAATTCCACACATATTAATTGTTTTTTATTTATTACTTTAATTTTCGCGAATTCAAACTTTAAGTCGTCTTGTTTAAATATTAACTAAATTATATCCCAATTTTGGCTGGGCTTTTATATTATTTTAATGATAAATAGGAACTAAGTTAAATTTATTTAGAAATTAATTCCATTTGATTACAATAATTCTTATTTTATTACAGTTGTGTTGCGAATGTTATTGTATTATCAAAATATGTGTATTACTTAACAGCAGAGCTGGTTATATTATAATATTACTACTAAACATCAAAATGCGACCGAGGCACCACCTTATACACTTAATTACAATAGATCTGCTGGTCAAAACTACGGTCGCCAAAATTTTCCATCACATCAGGTTTTTGAGAAAATTGAGGTCAAAGTTAAAAAAAATCGTCGTTTTTGGCATTTTTGGAAACTCATTGCGGATGAAGCCGATGTGATGGCGACTTTATAATAAGTCGAGGGTAAGTCTAACGGTTAAAGCGACTAATCAATTGAGTTATACATCATAAAGAGCAATGTTTGAGCTTTACCATTGACGTATTTTTAAGTCGACAGCACATCGGGTTCATCCGCTATAAGTTGTCAAATATGTCCTTAAACGCGATTTGTTTGTATTTTAATTTCTCAAAAACCTGATGTAATGAAAAAGTTTGGAGACCGGATTTGTGACCAGTAGCGCAATTCACTAACTTTTTAACGACAAAAATCGGTAGTTATATTGTCAGAAATCGTAAATTATCGACAATTATCGATTCTATAACATTTTTCTACCGAATTTTGTCGTTATTGAAAATCGTTAACTTATCAACAACAATTTTTGTCAAGTTAAAGTTAACGAAATTTTTCGGTTCTCAATACAATTTCAAAATAAACAAATTTCAAACTAACTATTTTTTTCGTTAATTCTGGTCGTTAATTGAAAAATTTATAGAATCACATCCCAGCAGAAATAAATCGAGATTTTGGCGACACAGCATCTGTTTATAGCATACCGTAGCGCATCCAAAGAGCGCTCTTAGGGATGCAGTAAAAGGAAGGGGAAAAAATTTTATTTTTTTTTTAAGATTTTTTATATAAAACTTATAATGTGTAATTATTTTTTGATAAAATTTCACACTTGCTTTCCTTTTTAATATTTTTAACACTTTTTGAATAAAAAAACATGAGTTTTAGACAAAGACACATGATTTGACTGCATCATTATTGCGCATTAATCAGCGCTGCAAAGAGCGCTTCAATCATAGCATCTTTGACCGCTGTTCCCAATAAAAATCCCATAAAAAATGTGAAAATGAAAATTTCCGATATTTTTTTGATGTTCACTTCCGATTTTTTTTTTCATTTTGTTTCACATAAATAAAGTTTTGTAAAGTAAAACGAATGAATTTTTTTGTTATATTTTTTTAAATTTTAGTTATTTGATTTCAACTTTGAATTTACAGCATCTTTATTCTGCTTAAATCAGCTCTACAAAGATACATGAATTCACTGCATCTTTAATCTGCTTAAATCAGCGCTCTAAAGACACGTGATTTCAGTGCATCTAAAGAGCGCTGTTTCTGTGTATCCAACTAGCGCTCTAAAGTGGGACATCGCCTTAGGGAATCATGCATGAATTCAGCGCAATTGGATGCGCTCCTTTACTCAAGTTCCCCTTCCAAAAGCTGCTGAACGTTCAGCAAAAATTTCTGCTGGGATCGTTTAAACAACCGACAATTCTCTTTAGTTAACGATATCGTTAATTTCGTTAAAAAAGTTACTGAATCGCACTACAGGATAGTAATTGTAATTAAATGTATAAGGTGGTGTGCCATTTTCTTAAAGTTTTTTTTTCATATGATTTGCGGAAAAATCGTTTTGGGGAATATTACATCATTGAGAGACAATTGGTGTCCTAAGGGTTAAGGTGACTGACCAAATGAGTTCAGCATCTTTAAGAGCAATGTTACAGCTTTGCCCTCGACTTATTTTTGACTCGCTATCACATCGGGTTCATCCGCTATGAGTTGTCAAAAATGCCTAAAAAGGCGATCTTTTTTAACTTTGTCCTTTTTCTAAAAAATCTGATGTGATGGAAATGTTTGGAGACAAGATCTGTGATCACTACACTTAAAATAATTACTCTGTTAAAAACTCTGTAAAATGACTGTAATCTCAATTCGACAGATATTTAAAAAAGTTATCTGCCGAAATACAGATTTTAAGAAAATAGTTTGTACCTTCTTATAACCGAAAAAACAAAATTTTATTTGTAATTTTACTTTGTAATCTCTATTGTACATATAATAAACAGAGTTTTTTGTTAAAATTCAGACCCGAGTAAAATTAGACATATATTACAATATATAACTTGATACAAACATAATAAATAATATATAATTATACATCCCTGAGATATTTTCTAAATTTGTTTAATGCAGTCACATGTAGTAATATATAATTTAATCATGATTCGGATTAAAAGGTGTACGGTTGATATAATTATATAAAATTATATGAGGGTCAATACAAAATTTGTTTTCTGTATAATTTAACATAACATTATATATAGCTTATTCTGTTCCATATAAAACTATATATGTTTCCAATTAACCAACATTTTTCTAAGGTTTTTAGGCAAAGTATAAGAAACTTTTTAAAATGTTCCTAAACATTTCCTTGTTAGGGTTATGTATATCACCTATCTGGTTCGAAGCGTACCCAAACATTTTTTTTTTTGAAAATTATATGTTTGGTGAACGTATCGTTGACCTGTGGTGTATCTCAACCCCAACCAAAAAACACCAGGATTTTATATGTTTTTGTGCAATTAGATCTAATTAGATCCACCAATATAAGGCAATGTCTGGTCAAAACTCGGATGAAATCAAATCATATTTTATACAAGTTGATCTTTTTTAATGCAAAAACATCCACCATTATTCGGATCAAATTGCGTATTAATATATATTGTGTCATATATCATCATATATTGCATCATATAAAAATTTTTACTCGGGGATTTTTATAAAAATACTTTGTTTTTTCTCGTAACCAAAATGCAAAATTTTAACTGTAATTATACTTATTGCTCTGTAATACAGTTTTCAAACTAAAATCTCTTCAAAAAACTTCCAAATATTTCA
Source organism: Pegoplata infirma (assembly GCA_963921195.1). NCBI lineage: Eukaryota > Metazoa > Arthropoda > Insecta > Diptera > Anthomyiidae > Pegoplata > Pegoplata infirma. Next base: position 150,777,331 of record OY992539.1, on the reverse strand, counting down.
ACCGCTCTTTAAAAAGCGTCTTAAATTACAATAAAAACTGGAAAATTTTACGAGGATGACGTGTAAAATTGGAGTTACTTGTTAAATACTTGAAATATTCGCAAAAATAAAGAAGTAAATTTACCAGTTGGAAGCATTAAAGCCGGCAAATTTAACAAAATTTTAATTTTAAATATTTTTTTTTTTTAATTTTAATTAATGTTTTTATGCAGAGAAGTTTTACTCATAAAATAAATTTAACTAAAACTTTGTAATTATATTTAAGTAAATTTTAATTTTTATTTTGGGCTGATTATGTAAATTTACAGAGTTTTTTGTAAAATTTTGAACTCATAAAATGCATTTAACTAAAACTTTGTAAATTAACAGATTTTTTTTGGTAAAATTCTTTTCGGTTTTATCAAAATTTTACAGATAATTCCGTAAATTTACAGTTTTTTTATCGGAATCAATTTACAGAGTTTTCTTCGTAAAATAACAAAAGATCTTGCTGGTTGGAAATCTATGGTATTTTCTGCTGGCTCAGTAGATTATCTCTGTAATTTAACAGAGTGTTTATTTTGAGTGTAGGTATATTCCCGGGAATTCCGGAATTCCAGAAAAATTCCAGAAAAAAAATTAACTAAAAAATGGGAAAACTAACTAAATTCAAGGAATATTGATAATGATTTAGCTCCATTGATATGTTTTCCTTCTTTTAAGTTCATATTTTTCTTAAAAATAAGGAAAGAAAAAAAAATTAATATTATGCCAATTTGAACTAAAAAATGGGAAAATTTTTCTTTCAATTTAGTTCATACACATTCGAGGACCCGATTGGGTGAAGGCCCCATTGGGTTCAGACCGATAGGTTCAGACCCCGATGGGCCCAGACCCAGTTGGATTCCTTAAGAATCTTCTTATTTTTTGATCCAGAATTTTTGTCCGTTTCGCTCTACCTTGCTTAGTTTTTGATATACGTGAATTTAGGGGACCACTGGGGTCTTGAGAATTTTAAAAACTCGATAACTTTAAAACTGTACTCGAAGAGCTTTTTGGTATTTGGCGGCCTTGTTCTCCGTGTTAAGGGCTACAAAAATGCTTTTGTACTTTTTGTTGTGTTGGCATTATTTATTAAAATTTTAAAATTTTCGGGAATGCCAACTTTTTTAAATCCAAAGTTAGGACTTATTTAGGTCCACACATGTGAAGAGGACCGGCGATACTATGCAGATTCAAAGAACCAAAAATGGTTTCCATTTTGCTCTATCTGGCTTAGTTTTCGAGATATCGTCATTTTAAGTTTTTGAAAAAAAAAATTTGCCCGAGTTATTAAAATTTTACTAAAGTAGTGGAAAAAACTTCTTAAAATCTAAGAAAATGAACTAATTGGTAGAAAATTACGTCCTAAAACTAAAGAAGAGGAATATGTCTTAAAAATAAAGATTTTTGTCATATATTTAGGGAAAATTTCTTTGGCGTTAAGAATTTCTTCCATGTATTTGGGAATTCCATTTAAGGAAAATAATGGATTATTTAACAGTACATAAACTTAAATTTTTTCCTAACACTTAAGAAAATTTCCCAACTTTTAGTTAAATTTAACTATATTGTGGGAAAATTTATAAACTATTTTGAAGAAAATTTTTCCAAAGTTTAAGTTAAGTCTTTTTTTGAGTGTGTTTGAAAAATTATAAACCCAAAGAATAAATATATATTCGATTAGAGTATTATTCTAGTTCGAGGCCCGAAAATATTTCTATATTCCAATTCCAGGTATTCTGCTTTGTACATTTGTTTTCGAGTCTGAAATGGGAAGTTGCAAAACTGTTTTTTTTTTTGTTTTTGTATATTTTTTCATAATTTTTCAAAAGGTGGCAAACTTTTTTCAAACCCCTGTGATAGCACCTAAAAAAAGGTTAAACCTAGGTTTCGGTACTTATTAACATACATAAATTGCACAACAATCGGATTGTAAGTCGTGGGATAGCTTCCTTGTAAGTCGTGTAGGATACAAAAGCTATTTGGAAACGGAAGCAATTGCAATTTTAACAACAGATTATTTCCAGCTCTGATTGGTAATGCAAGTTATGATGCTTTTTTAGGCATCAAATATGAATTTGTAATTAAAATTTAACTTTTAATAACGAATTGCTTTGAATAAATTAATATTTTTAAAGATACTTGTTTTAAAATTTTGTGTTTACTTATTTTAGATTTTATAATACTTAAAAAAAAGTATTAAAATTATGCCAAAATCCCGTCGTAAATCAGGTATGAATAATTTGCGTGAACTATACAGAGGAACATGGCTATAACGATATATGTTTAACAAACATTGTTTATGGGGTTTTTCCAATGAAGTCTGTCAAACAGTTTAATGTGGTCGCTTCTGTTTAAAATATTACACTGAAAAAAAACCTTGTCAAATTACTGGAAAAGGTCTCGTAATCCCATTGTACCAATATTTGGCAGTTCTTCTTGTTTTCTAACAAAAAATTTTCGGTCAAAATTAACATTTTTTTTTGTAATTTTACCATTTTTTTTTTGTAATTTAACAAATTTTACAAAACAAATCTAGTAAATCAAGAGAATTGCGCCAAAAAATTTGTAAATTTACAATTTTATTGGAAAAAATCTTGTAAAATTACAAAAATGCTATTAATTTTTACTAGGAATTCCCATATAATAGGAAGAACCAAAAAATATAGAAGTCAAGAGAATTCCTTGTAAGTTTCATCGCGTTAAAAAAGCTTGTAAAATTACAAAATTATTAGTAAAGAGGTTGTAAAATTACTACACCCAGAAAAGTTTTACAGTAACTATTTACGGTTATTCAAAAAGTTTTTAGTTAAAGTTGTTTTAAACGTTTTATCGTTTGTTTTTCAAGGAAAATAAAATATTAAATGATTTAAACAGTTGTTAAAACAATAAACTACAAAAGTTACGGAAAAATATTTTTATCAGTTAAATTATTTGTGACTGATTATACAGTAAAATTTTTACAGTACTGTTATTGTAGTTTGTTATTCAAAAAAAAATATTTTTACTTCACAAAATAAAAAATTGTAAACAGTTAAAATAACTGAAATATCGTTTGTTTTTACGGAATGTCTAGTCATTTATTAACGTTTAAAAATAACTGAAAAAGTATGTTGTTTCAAATGAAATATAAGTATTCCGTTTTTTTAAAGAAAAAACGATTGTTTTAAACTTTTTTCAGTTGAATTTACTTACAAAATATTTTGAATGTAGGAATTCTCGTCAAATAGGAGGTAGAAAAAATAGCAAACTTTTCTTGTAATTTTACAAGTTTTTACCGGTCAGGGACACCATAAAGTGTATATGAGCAAATCCATGGGATTTGCTATATTTGGCTATCTAACAAACTTTGAAAATTTATTGCTCGACAACACGAAAAAACAACTCCCTGAAATTTTAATAGCGTTAAAAGGACATTCTAAAGTTTAATATAAAATGTTGTTTTTGTTAAAGAACTGTCTAAAAGTCAATATTGTCGAAAAAGCGCTTTTTTAAACGCCCATATCTTCCAAAGTATTGATCCAAAAAAAATATGGTTTTTTATCATTTAGGAATCTCTACCAAATAACCAAAAATTAACAAAATTGGTGATCCGTCAGTTAAATTTCCCATGGATTTGCTCATATACACTTTATGGTGTCCCTGACCGGTAAAAACTTTCTAAACCTTAATAAAAATTTTTGGTTTTTATATAGAGGCTTTTACTCTCTCAAATTCACACTTTTTTCGTTCAATTAAATTTTTTTTAAAATCAAACTCAATTTTTTTCAAAGCAACTTCAATTTTATTCGTAACAAATTAAATTATTTTCGACACATATTATTTTTTTCTCATTTTAAATTCAATTTTTTTCTTTTTGAATTAATTTTTATTTTTTTCAAATTAAATTTTATTCACTTCAAATTAACTTTTCCACGAATTCAATATGGAAAGATTTAAAAACCTGTTTTTTTTTATTTGTGATTCCTATTCTATTATTGTATTATTAGGTTATTTATAATACTGGAAAATATTTTCCAGTACAATAATAAAAACCCCGATTAATGAATGTACTAAAAAACATATTTAGGGAATTCACATGGGTATCGTATTTGGTGTTGTATGTTGTATGTCCTATCTAAAAACAGGGTTGGTTAAAATTTAAATTAATAATACGACACTTACACGATATGACGATACAACATTTATACCTCTGTTTTGTGTGCTATTTTCAAGTATGCTAACAAGAAGAGAATCTTAGAGAAAATTATCAAATGAGAGATAAATAATTTTTACCAATCCTGTTTTTAGATAGGACATACAACATATACAACAAATACGATACCCATGTGAATTACCTAATTGTAACGGTAACACAAAATGCTAACAAGTGTTAGACTACTGACAAGGAAAGTATCTCAACCTTTATGAACCGATTTGCATGAAACTTAAAATATATATAAAAGAGAGAATTCTAAGGTTGGGGTGTCTCGGCTTATCGGCCATGTCGGGGATTTAGGGGTTCAAAATATGGGTCAAAAAATGGCGAAAAAATAGTTTTTTTGGATATTTCAGCAATTTCATTTTAAGAAACTATATGATAGTGGAGCTCACATCATTTGCTTTTTGGGTGATAAACGGTACAAACTTGATAAACTAGGAATATTTGCAAAGTGTGCAAACTCATAACAACAAATTATATGGGTTTGACATTTCATTTGCACTTGCATTTATCCTCACGAATTTATTCATATCCTCACAAAAAACCAATAGCATATTTCATTTGCACACGCAAATAAAATATATCTGTGAGGAAATAACAAACAGAGTTGCATTTAATTTGACATTTGAACAATCATAAAAATATTTTTAATTAAATTGTGGTGTTTGTTTAAAAAAAATAATTAAATCAATCAACAAAATAAGAAAAATGTTTTTATTAAATAAAAAAATAAATAAAATGATAGTAAACGATGGTAAGAAAATTGTTTTGTCTTCTTCTTAACTTTTGTTTGGATGTGTGTGTGTAAAAAAATAAAATTTATGTCAGTTTCCAATTGAATAAAACTGGGACGCTCACAACAAGTAAAAAATAAATTATTTTATCTGCATAATCTGGAAATCGGGTGCAAATGACGTGAAAACCACTGATGTTTACATATGAGTAGAAAGATTTTTTTAATGCCTATCCAATGGTGGCATAAATTCGGCTTCGTTAAATACTTTTTCTATGAAAATGTTTAAATTTTGGGGGGATTTATATGAAGACATAGACCTACGATATCCATATGAATACGAAATAATCATTATTAAATTTAAGTTTACTCGTATTTTTGCTCTAGACTATATTCCAGTTAGTTCGGGAGTTATCGAAATTTTCCCGAAGGTCCACATTGTTTCATAAGCGGACAACGAAATTTTTAAACACTGATATGGCCGATAAGCCGAGACACCCCAACCTTAAAATCGCCTCTTTTATATATATTTTAAGTTTTAGGCAAATCGGTTCATAAGGGTTGAGATACTTCCCTTGTGAGTCAATTAGTTGGTAGATCAAGTGAAATTAAAGTTGGTACAATTTTAAAGAAATTCTTATTTTGTAACTTATATTAATACTAAATACCGATCTACTGATCTGATTCTACTGAATCCGTAACACCTTCAGATTGCAACAATTATTATGTTGATATGAATTTGTCTTTAGCAAACTGCAACTGGAGAACCGTTATATTGAAAATTTTATATAGCAAGTAATATTCTAAATTTAATATTGTATAAATAAAAATTATTTTTTAAGTATTTAAAGTATTTTAAGTAATTAAAGAAAGTATGAAGTGAGGTTGAGATTGCTAGAAATAGAATTGTAGTGTTGGAAACTGTCAAAATTTATTCTGTAGAAACTATAAATATTCACATATATAAAAAACAATTTTCATTAACAAGACAAACCGACATTTAAAATCCTACTGATGATGACACTAACTGGGGTGTTTGAAACCGGTATAGGAAATACCAGAAATGTCTATAATTTTTAGAAATTCAATTTTTCTTCTGCATTTTTTCAACTTGAACCCCTATTACAAATATAATTAGAGCCCGTGCTCCATCTGTACTTACAGAAAAAATCAAATAAAATTACTGACAAAATATGTCGCCATTAGGCACGTCTCCGAAACAGAAAATGCAAATTCCTTCATTTGTGTCTGCAATTCCAGATCATGTTGGTAACCCTTGCGAAATAATGTAAGAGACAAAAAAGTTGAAAGAAAGTATGATGTGAGGTTGAGATTGCTAGAAATAGAATTGTAGTGTTGGAAACGGTCAAAATTTATTCTGTAGAAACTATAAATATTCACATATATAAAAAGCAGTTTTCATTAACAAGACAAACCGACATTTAAAATCCTACTGATGATGACACTAACTGGGGTGTTTGAAACCGGTATGGGAAATACCAGAAATGTCTATAATTTTTAGAAATTCAATTTTTCTTCTGCATTTTTTCAACTTGAACCCTTATAAAAAAAATTAATTTGAAGTTAAAAAAATTTAATTTAAAATGAAAAAAAATTAATTTGAAAAATATTCAATATGATTTGTAAAAAGTTTAATTTGTGTTGAAAATAATTTTATTTGCCTATACTAATATTATAAAAAGGTAATGTTTGTATGTTTTTTTGTTTGTTTGTTTGTAGAAAGTAATCTCCGGAACTACTCATCCGATTTCTAAAAAGTTTTCAGCAATATTTAGAGTGTTCCTCCCGGACGGACATAGGCTAGGTTTCATCGACCACGCCCACTTCTACGCCCACTTTTTGACAAAAAAACGTAAAATTTAAAAATCTTCAAAACTACTAAACCGATTTCAAATTTTTTTTTACCAACACATACTTGGAATGGTCCTTCATGATGGACATATGCAGGGTTTCATCGACCACGCCCACTTCTACGCCCACTTTTGGCAAAAAACTTAAAATTTAAATATCTTTGGAACTACTTATCCGATTTAAAAAATGCTTTTACCAATATTTAGAGTGCTCCTCTAGAGTGGACATAGTGTAGGATTTTTCGACCACGCCCACTTCAACGCCCACTTTTGGCAAACAACTTAAAATTTAATTATCTACACTCAAAATATTTTGTAAGTAAATTCAACTAAAAAAACGTTTAAAACAATCGTTTTTCCTTTTAAAAAACGGACTACTTATATTTCATTTGAAACAACATAATTTTTCAGTTATTTTTAAACGTTAAAAAATGACTAGACATTCCGTAAAAACAAACGATATTTCAGTTATTTTAACTGTTTACATTTTTTTATTTTGTGAAGTCAAAATAAATTTTTTTGAATAACAAACTACAAAAACCGTACTTCTGTAAAATTATACGGAATAATCAGTCACAAATAATTTAACTGATAAAAATATTTTTCCGTAACTTTTGTAGTTTATTGTTTTTACAACTGTTTAAATCGTTTAATATTTTATTTTTCTTAGAAAATAAACGATAAAACGTTTAAAACAACTTTAACTAAAAACTTTTTGAATAACCGTAAATAGTTACTGTAAAACTTTTCTGAGTGTATGAGGCTATTCATCCGATTTTAAACATTTTTTCACCAATATTTAGAGCGTTCTTCCAGGGTGGACATAGGCTAGGAATCATCGACCACGCCCACTTCTTCGCCTACTTTTTGGCCAAAAAACTTAAAATTTAAAAATCTCCTAAATTATTCATACGATTTCCAAAATTTGTCCACCAATGCTTAGTATGGTTCTTTAGTGTGGAAATATGCTGAGTTTCATTGACTACGCCAATTTATACGCCCACTTTTGGCACGAAAAACGTAAAATTTAAATATTATAAATCTACTCATCCGATTTCAAAAATTGTATCACTAATATACATTTAGAATGGTCCTTCAGGGTAGACATGGGCTAGCTTTCATCAACCACACCCTTTCTACGCCCAGTTTTGGTTAAAAAAACGTAAAATTTCAAAATCTCCGAAACTACTAATTCGGTTTAATTTTTTTTTTCTCCAATATTAAGAATGGTCCTAGGGTTCATCGACGTAAAACTTTAAAATAGACGAAACCTTTTATGATGTTTCAAAAATGATTTCACTAATATTTATAAATCTCCTTCAGGGTGAGTTAGGGTAGGTTTCATTGACCGCACCTATTTAAAAGATCACTTTGGTTCAAAGCATTTCGAAAACGCCCTTTTTGGAAATTCCGATTTTAATGGAGCAAATAGTTGCAAGGAAGTGAACTTTGTAACCTTTTCTATCTCCTGAAATATTGGTCATAGAAACTTGAAAATTGGGATCCTCCTGCCCAAAAAATCATTATTTCTTCAACGCATGTTATGGAACGCAATGAATTGAAACGAATAGAACAGGGACCGAAATGGAATAGAACGGGTAACGAAATGGAATGATACGGGGAATGAAAGTATATCAATAATAACAATATAAGAGCTCGAAAATGTTCAAGAAATTGTTTTACCGGAACGAACATGATTCCGGGCTAAAAGGGGCTGTTTGAATTTTATTGTTTGTTTTAAATAGTTTTTTTTAAGACTTCAACGATAAAAATTTAATAAAATAAAGATTCTGCAGGGGACAATTTTAGAAATGGGGAATCTAATCCTGATGCTTCTTTAATTCCGTATTTATTATTACCGGTGACAAAGTTCCGGGCGGGCCTGCTAGTTTTGAAAAAAATTGAAATTACTTTGAAAAAAATTGAGTTTGACTTGAAAAATTTTGAATTTGAATCGAAAAAGCGTTAATTTGAGAAAAAAAACCTATATACATACAAATTTGTTAATGAAATTAAAAAAAAATTTATAAATCTTCATAATTGAATTTTTTTTATTTAGTTCGGTTTGAGTCCATATTAATTATTTCTGAGAAATAATAATTGTTGTACAATGAGAAAATCTGAAAAAAATCAAGTGACAACACAGGCTAAGTGGAGATGTCGACAGCTTTCGGAAGATGCCACCCTTCCATCATCAGCACTCCTTCGATTGCCACAAACTTAATGTGTGTCAGATTAAAATTAGCCATTTAAATGAAACTTTTGAAGAAATTAAGAATTGGAATTACTCCTCTTTGTGTTGAATAACCCCTATTCACCATTAATTCGTGTTGTATTCATTTGGCAGAAACTTAATCCATCTTAACTTTTAACAGAGTTGTATTTTTCCCATTGTTAACCCTTAGTAGGACTTTTCAAATCTTGAAAAATGTCCGTTAGGTTTGAATTTTTGTTTCATATTTCTAATTCTTAGAAATATTACTAAATTGCAATGTACCTTATGAGTTGTGTATTAATTGTGTTTATATATTGTTGGACTGTATATTTTATAACTGAATTTTTTTATTTAGTTCGGTTTGAGTCCATATTAATTATTTCTGAGAAATAATAATTGTTGTACAATGAGAAAATCTGAAAAAAATCAAGTGACAACACAGGCTAAGTGGAGATGTCGACAGCTTTCGGAAGATGCCACCCTTCCATCATCAGCACTCCTTCGATTGCCACACACTTAATGTGTGTCAGATTAAAATTAGCCATTTAAATGAAACTTTTGAAGAAATTAAGAATTGGAATTACTCCTCTTTGTGTTGAATAACCCCTATTCACCATTAATTCGTGTTGTATTCATTTGGCAGAAACTTAATCCATCTTAACTTTTAACAGAGTTGTATTTTTCCCATTGTTAACCCTTAGTAGGACTTTTCAAATCTTGAAAAATGTCCGTTAGGTTATGGACTCAAACCGAACTAAATAAAAAAATTCAGTTATAGAATATACAGTCCAACAATATATAAACACAATTAATACACAACTCATAAGGTACATTGCAATTTAGTAATATTTCTAAGAATTAGAAATATGAAACAAAAATTCAAACCTAACGGACATTTTTCAAGATTTGAAAAGTCCTACTAAGGGTTAACAATGGGAAAAATACAACTCTGTTAAAAGTTAAGATGGATTAAGTTTCTGCCAAATGAATACAACACGAATTAATGGTGAATAGGGGTTATTCAACACAAAGAGGAGTAATTCCAATTCTTAATTTCTTCAAAAGTTTCATTTAAATGGCTAATTTTAATCTGACACACATTAAGTGTGTGGCAATCGAAGGAGTGCTGATGATGGAAGGGTGGCATCTTCCGAAAGCTGTCGACATCTCCACTTAGCCTGTGTTGTCACTTGATTTTTTTCAGATTTTCTCATTGTACAACAATTATTATTTCTCAGAAATAATTAATATGGACTCAAACCGAACTAAATAAAAAAATTCAGTTATAAAATATACAGTCCAACAATATATAAACACAATTAATAATCTTCATAATTTTATAAAAAATATTAGTGGTATTTAGAATCTGCCTACACTGAAAAAAAAACTATACTGAAATTAAGTAAACACTGTAATTATTTTAAGTAAACATTTTTTTTTTGAATTTATTTCAATGTAACTTAACATAAGGTGGTTTTATTTAAAACAAAGAAAATAAACTTGAAGAAAGAACATGCAGATACTTAAAAAAAGTACAAGAGTTTTCCTTAATATTTTTTTTATACCCTCCACTTAGTGATAGAGGGTATATATAAGTTTGTCATTCCGTTTGTAACTCATCGAAATATCAATCTGGGACCCCTTAAAGTATATATATTCATGATGCCCGATCGATTTTAAGACATTCTAGCGATGTCCGTCTGTCCGTCTGTCCGTCTGTCCGTCTGTCTGTGGAAAATGCTGTAGCGGACAAAATATTGCACAGAGATGACTGAAACTTAACATATTTATTGGAAGTTTTCCCGAGAAGTTTGGTATTGCATTTGAGCGATATCGGTTCAGCGGTTCAAAAGTTATGAACGAAAATGTAAGTACACCTCAAAAATTTCAGTACATTCAACATAACCTAAATATACAAAATGCTTTAATTCGGCTTCTGGTTGACATATGTGAACATAATTGAACACCAAATGGTATTTTAACAAGTACGAACATATTTTTTGACAAAAAAAAATCGCGGATTTTTTTTACCAAAAATTTTTTTCGCGGAAATTTTTTTTTAAATTTTTTTTTTCCAAAAGTAATTTCCTTTTAAATAAAGTTTTTTGCAATAATCTTTTTGAAATTGTGGAGGGAATCACTACATTCGGCAAGGCCGAATTTAACTTTTTACTTGTTTAAATTAAGTTAAATATTCTTTACATTTATGGCGAATTGATTGCATTTAAGAAAAAAAGGGTAATTTTTTAATAAAAAAATTTTGTTTGACTTAAAAGAAAAAAAAATTAAATTGTATGCAAAAAAAAAAAAAATAAGTACTTAACTTACTTAAAAATAGTATAGACATTTTCGAGACATTAAATCAAATAAATACTGACCTTTAATTCCAAAACGCATTTTCTTTAATTTAATGAATTTTTGTTTTAATATAAGAATAAAGTAATCTTTATTTTATTGATTTCATTGACTTAATTTGAATCCATATCTTCATCAGTTTAAGAAAGAATTTCTTTAACTTAAGTAAAAACTATTTTGGGGACCCCATCTGGGGGCTCCATCTGGAGACCCCATGAGACCCTAACCCCAGACTATATACAGACTCAACAGTAGAGTTTTATAACAAAAAATGGGGAAAAACTAAGCGATTTTAGGAGAAAACAGAGCGATTTTTATGTAGTTTTCAGCTAACATTATTGTTTCTACGACTTAGGGTGAGTGAAACAATAAAAACCGATCTGGCATCTATTTTTCTTATGGCGCGTTATATTATCTCTCTCTTTCTAACCTAATTCGTAGAATAATTTGAAAATATAAACCATATGGTTAAAGACTACTTATTTGACACCTGTCACTTATGTCGAGTCTGTATTAGTCTGTGCCCTAACTTTTAATACAAATTTAGATTTTCGCGGAATTTTCAAATAATAAGATGCCTTTTTATAAAAAAAAACTCCAAATATCCCAAAATTTTACCTTTGGCCCAAATAAAAACCGAGTTAATATTGTTCCATTTTAATAAAACGTTTATGGGTTTAAGTTTAACATTGTTTTTAATATTTATGCCTCTTACTTTCTGAAATTTTAAAATATTTACCAAATTGAGTAAATTTTGGACAAAAAATGCGTTTTCCTCGAAATCCGCTGCCCTTAAAAAATAGACGTAACTTAAATTTAGAAAAAAAAATTCCTTAAAAACATTTCATGAATTTTCCTATAATTGAGTTAATTTTAACTAAAAAATAATAATAAATTTTCTTAACTTTAAGGAAAAAATTTTAGTTCATTTACTTATAAATAGTTCATAGTTTTCTTGAAATAAAGTTCTTTAATATAAGGAAAAAAAAATACTGAAAAAGAAATTTTTCCAAAATCTAAGAAACAGTTTTTACTTTTAAGATATATTTCTTAAAAATGTGTGCACACACATTTAAGTTCAGGTTTAGTTAAAATTTTCTAGAAATAACTTCATCTCTTTCTCTTCTTAGAATTGAGGAAGTATAGTATACCTCTTAGAATTTAGTTAATAATAACTTCACATCGTTTCACATTCGTAGATTTAATAAAAAAATTAATTAAATCCGGACCAATCACTAAAATGCGCAAATAAATTAAAAATATTTGTATATCGTTAATTAAAAATAAATTTAATTAAAAACTTAATACTATAAATTAAAAAATTTAATTAAAATTTAAAAAAAAAAAAAATTAAAATTTTAATTGTATAAATTAAAAAAATTAATTAAAAATATTATATTAAAAAAAAAATAAAAAATTTGTAAAAACATTCCTTTTGAACAAAATAGTTTAAAAAAAAATATTTCTTCAAACTTTACCAAATTTATTTATGCCGTAAAGACATAGTCAGTGAGATGATTTTATAAAGTTGATTATAAACCTTTTATATACATACACATAAAACTATAAACAAAATGAGAATTCAAAAACCTATGTGAAAAATAAAAAAAACTTTCAACAAACTTTTTATACTTATGTATTTTTTTGTATGTAATACAATGCAAGAGAAAAACACACACTCACACACACACGGAAAACAAAACAAAAACAAATAAGTAAAACTAGAAATTTAATTAAACATTTAATTATATAAATTAATTACTTAATTAATATTAAATTTGAAAACAATTAAAATATTAATTAAAATAAAGTTAAAAATTTAATTAAACAATTAATTATATTAATTAAAAGTTTAATTAATATTAAATTAAAAAACAATTAAAATTTTAATTAAAATAAAATATACGATATTATTTTCTGTGTTCTTAGAATTTAGTTAATAATTCAAAATGGCGTTATCTCGAATACACAGAAAAAAATATTCAATGGAAAAAAACAATTAAATATTTGCTCAGCTTAAAATTTGACATTCAATTAAATTTTACTTGAATCAATTAACCATTTGCTCAAATCTGTAAAATTCACAAAAAATTCATAAAAACAAAAAAACTCATCATAGTAGGCTTTGAGTAACAATGCGATGAACGCTGTTGCGTTTTTTGTTTTAGTTTTCGTTAGTCGTCAAATAGAAAAGTACTTGCATGCACACAAGACGAAAAAAAACAAAATAATATAAAGCACAAAAAAAAACAATATAAACAAAAGATTTGAAAAGACTGACAAAAAACACTACAAGTGTAAAATAATGATTAACCATTCACTCAGATCAAGCGTTGGATTAATCAAAAATAACACAAAATTATTGATTAACCGCTCACTCAAATCAAGCATTGGTTTAATCAAAACTAACAGAAAACAAGTAAGAAAATTATAGTCGGTCAAGACCGACCATATAATACCCTACACTAAAGTTTCCCGGAAAATGGGTCCCATCAATCGATTAGATCTATGTGTTGTAAAACCTTTAATAAGTGTAGAAAACACTCACAAATCAAATTTGAGTGAAATAGGCTTCTATTTGTTGACAATAAACCGCTTTAACTGAATATCGGGCGAAATTTTCACAAGGGGCCTGAGTCCAAAACTGGTCCGATGATTATCAGGTTTGATAAGGTTATTTAAGTACGCGTTTAACATACACAAACAAGATTTTAATTAAATATTTTCTATTTTCATGAAATTTGAGACATTTATGTGAAAATCGGGAAGGTGGTTTGTATGGGGGCTACAAGAAGAACTGGTCCGATTTCTTTGAAATTCGGAATGATGATATGTGAAGACAAAACATGTTTACCTTCCAAATTTCAAAGCGATACCTTCTATAATACGGTTATTAGAGTCATTTGAGCCAAAACTAAAGAGGACCTTTGTATGGGGGCTAGGTCTAAATATGGACCGATTTTTTCCAATTTCAATAGGCTTCGTCCTTGGGCCAAGAGAGACTTAAGTTTCAAATTTCAAGTCAATTGATTAAAAATTGCGACCTGTATCGTGTTTACACCGTTTACATGGACAGACAGACAGACGGACGGACAGACGGACGGACGGACGGACATCGCTAAATCGACTCAAAAAGTGATTCTGAGTCGATCGGTATACTTAAAGGTGGGTCTAGGACCAATATTTCGGGTAGTTACAAACATCAGCACAAACTCATTATACCCTGTACCACAGTGTGGTGTAGGGTATAAATAACAATTAACAAATTACTCAAATCAAGCATTGGTTTAATCAAGGATCAGTCAATGACTGACCTACAATTTTCGTGCTTGATCCAACAATTTTCCTCATTAGATGACTTTTAATTAAAATAATGCTCAACCTGGTGTATTTCGTGCTTGATCTAACAACTCATTTTTATCTGTGTACTTAGTAAGATAGAGCAAAACAGAGAAAATTACCAAAAGAAAGTACTTAAAAAAAGATGGAATAGCCTAGCTCTACATATCTGTCAGGGTCTCAAGAGCCAAATTTCTAAAATTTGATATTTCCGAAATTTTACATATGCACACATCTCGGTAAATACTGCCGACACTAGAAAAAGTCTAAAGAAATTTTTGTATCTCTGGACGCGTAAAACACTTCCGCAAAATAGCCGAAAGCCCTCCGTAATAGTCAGGGTCAGGTGGGGTCCGAACCCCAATAGGGGTTATATACTTGAACAATATACAAGGTGGCGCAAAAATAACCTTCCGATGTTTTTTGGCTCTAATTTAAAAAAAAATTTAAAAACTTTGATTCTTCTTGTGGATTATTTTTATTTGGTCTTTTAATTTTTTTTACATCAAGTCGAGAATATGATGCCATGTAAATGGCCGCCGCCACAGTCGTTTTGCTGAAGAATGCATTTCCCGGGCGCCTAATCTCCCGTTTTGGCGATTTGCACTTTCCAGCAAGATCGCCTGATTTGACCGCTCCAGACTTCTTTTTGTGGGGCTTTTTGAAGTCGCGGGTTTATGTCAACAAGCCTCAGACTCTTGCAGCTCTTAAAGACAATATCCGTCAAGAATGTGAGGACCTATCGCCAAAGTGATGGAAAATGCCATAAAAAGGGCTCAAATGACAATCGACTGTGGCGGCGGCCATTTACATGACATCATATTCTCGACTTGATGTAAAAAAAACTAAAAGACCAAATAAAAATAATCCACAAGAAGAATCAAAGTTTTTAATTTTTTTTTTAATTACAGCCAAAAAACATCGGAAGGTTATTTTTGCGCCACCTTGTATATTGTTAATTAAATTAATTAAAGTGTGAACTTAATTTTAGGTATTTACCCCCACTCTAGTCATAGAGGGTATATTGTCATTCCTTTTGTAACGCCTCGAAATATTGGTCTAAGACCCCATAAAGTATATCGGCCATTCCAGGAAAGACCGGCCAAAAATGGGCATTTTTTGACCTTGGGTCGTCTGAATATCACAAAACTTTTTTTGTAGGAACTCTAAGGAGCCATTAAGAGAATTCAGTTTTCAGTTTATAGAAATTTATAAAACCCTCGATTTTATTCGCGTTTTTAATTTTTTGAAATATCAAAAAATTGGAAAAAGTGGGTAACTTTGTAAATTAATATCTCAGCCAATTCTTCATGCATTTTTATCGTTTTAAACGAGTTTAATTGCCAATATCGTCTACTTTTACAATATTATAGTAAAAAAAAAAAATTTAACTGCAGAATGCATTTTTTATGCAATTGCATTTTTAAAATGCATTTTTTAAGTCTAAGGGCCTCTTCGATTTTTTTTATCTTTCATGTTAATCAAAACATAACATTTTTACTGAAGACCTGCAAATATAGTATTTTGGGTCTCGCAGTTAAAATATTTAAATTATTTTTTTTTTTAAAAATCACTTAATTTTTTTCCATACAAAACTTGAAATTTGTTCACAATTTTTCGATTTTTTTTTCATTTTTATTTAAATTGGATTGTATAAGTCGAAAATTATACCAGCAAGGTAAACCAAATTCGAGTATGCTAAATTTAATAATTTGTTAGCCGTTTCGCAATATCCGCGACTTTTGCAATTTGTATGCTAATGTGCCATAAAACGATATTTTTGTACTTTTGGGATAATTTTTAAATTAAAAAAACTCGAATAAATATATTTAACATTAAAAGATGCTGTATTTTTTTTTTGAGAGAAAAAATATTTTTTTTCGGAAGTGTTTTTTCTGTCATCTTTTGTATTTTAGACATTTTTCAACACAAATATCAAAATTACAAAATACAATAAAAAAATTTCGCTAAAAATCAAATTTCCGCAAATAAAAATTACAGTGTTATACTGTTATTATACATTTAAAAAATGTAAAAATGTTCTGACCCGGAAACCAGATCCACTAATTTTTATATATATTGACCTCCTGTATTCGCCATTAGAATTGAATTCTATCGTTGGATTTTCCTGTAATTTACAAGGAAAGTCCGCAAAGTGTACCTACATAATTTGTTAATTTGACCAAGTTAAAAATTTTTTCGCGAATACTTCTTATCACTTAATCTCCTCTTATTGTAATATAACTAAATGAGTATAACTCAGTTGTAATTGTATTAATTTAAAAAAAAAAAAAAAAAAAAAAAACTTAAAAATATATTTTTCGCGAAAAAAAATATTTCTGCAAGTGAAAATTACTGTGTTTTATTACACCGTCCGACACACTTTTGTACACATGGACCAGACCGAAAAATTCTGACAGTAGAGCTGAAAATAAAATACACGTGTCTCCCAGTTTTTTTAGATCAATTCGCATTTTCGCGAAAAACGCCAATAAAAATATTTGTGTTTTTCCAAAGTAGTGTAAAATAAGTTGAAAAATTTATTAAATCTACTTGTGAGCTAAATACTGTTTAAACATGTCTTTAGTCAATTTTTTTACAACAGATTTTTTTTTTTTGTTGATAATGCACTAAGATTGCTATCTTTAGCTGCTGGTAGCCAATTGGCAGTTAACTGTTTTTTTTTGTCCAAAACGGTTTTTGTTACATTTCCCGTAAAATCTCCATCATTTAGGGGGCAAGCATTTTCAAATTCGAAAAAAAAGCCGAATTCGGGACGCGCAAGAGGTCAGCATGTTAAAAAAAAGTTTAAAATTTACACACAGTCTTCATATAAAGTACTTTTTTTTCGTTCTATTGCGTACTAATACAATCAAACTAAAAAATAACGAAAAAAACGCAAAAATTTAAAAATAATTTAAATATTTGTGTGAAAAAAATCTAAGCGTTTTCTTTAAAAAAATTTTAAAAATATAAAAACTGCGAGACCCAAAAAAGTATAAATACAGGTCTTTAGTAAAAACTACATATTTTATTAAATACAAAACAGAAAATAAATCGAAGAGGCCCTTTGACCTAAAAAATGCATTTAGAAAATGCAATTGCATACAAAATGCATTTTTGAATTTAAAATATTTTTTGTAAAACAATATTGTAAAAAAAGACAATATTGCCTTTCAAACTCATTTTCAAAAACAAAGATCCATTAAGAATTGCCCAAGATATGCATCTACAAAGTTGACCATTTTTTTAAATTTTTTGATTTTTCAAAATATGAAAATCGCGAATAAAATCGAATGTTTTCAGAATTTTTCTAAACCACAAACTAAAATCTCTTAATGGCTCCATAGAGTTCTTGAAAAAAAAGTTTTATAATAATCGGATGACCCGAGGTCAAATTTTGGCCGTTCTTTCATGGAATGGCCGATATATATTCATGATCCTCGATCGATGTTAAGTTAAAATCGTGTTAAAATTTTTAACACGATCTAGCGATGTCCGTCCGTCTGTCTGTCTGTTGAAACACGCTAACTTTTGAAAGACTCTACGGAGGCTCCTGAAGTTTAGCATATATGTAGGGCATTTACCTGGTCAGGTTGGTATTGCAATTCATTGAAATCGATCAAGTGGTTCAAAAGTTATGAGCAAAAGACAGAATTTTGGCAAGGGTTTGTTTTGAATTTACGAGATAAAAAACATGCTTACTTTTGAAAGGCAATTCTGAGGATACTAAAGCTTGGTACATATATTTGCTGTTCCTCTGGCCTGGTTCGTTTTGAATTTCAGCCAGTGGTCCAGTGGTTCAAAAGTTATTAGCCAAACCGTGAATTTCTCATTAGTTTCACCTTAAATTCACGTGTTGAAAACTCGTTAAAAATGTTTTAAAAACATTGGTAAGTCACACAAATATTTTACAACCTATTTTTGTCACCAAAAATATTTTTACACTAAAAAAAAATACACTCGAAAAAAATTTTACACTCAAAAAAAAAATTTAGTAAATTATTTTTTTTTTTTTCAAAAATATTTCTAATCAAAAATTTTACTTTTTTCACGTTAGAAAATTTACTATCACTTAAAAAGGACATTGTGGAGGGTATTCAAAGATTCGGCAAAGTCGAATTTAACTTTTCTACTTGTTTTTAGTGTACTATATTTCAGTATCAATATTTCCAGTAAAAACAACTAAAAATTATAGTTATTTTTACTGGTAAGAACAGTTATCGTAGTCCGCATCGATTTGCAATCTTAAGATCGAAAATTAATTTAGATTCTACTATTTATGAGGTTGTTGAATGTTGTGGTGATGACTGACTACTTAATATGGAAATAATTCATAAATGTGATAATCTTTATTTATTGCAAAATTCATTATTTAGTATTATTATTATGGGATTAGTTTTGGATTATTGTTTTCTGTTTTATTGTCTAGCAAGTGAATGAACGAACTGAATAAATAAATACTAATTACTAAATTTTCATTTAATTTAAAACACGTGAACTTATTACATTAAAATTGGGGCGTCAAGTAATTAAATAGATCGCAAAATAGTTAGAACTCTCTAAGACGACGCAGTCAAAAATTGTAGGCATTTTCAAATCAATAATCTGTAAAGATAGTTAAAAAATAATTTTAGCTTTAAAACGTACATACTTAGCTAATACGGCGTTCACACTTGCTGTTTTGAAGTGTTTAAAAGTGAGATGTTTAAAAAAGTCTTTGTTCTGTATCCATTACGTTTTTATTCTGTTACTGGTGTTTTGTTAAACAACTTGTTTAAAGTCGCTAGTGTGAACTCCATATAATTGTTAAAATGTAAGTTTTTTTTTTTTTTGTCAACTATATATTTGTATAGGCATGCGCGTTTACAGAAATTAATATAAGTGGCAACATTCATACGACCTGTTACACAAATGCACTGAAAAAAATATAGTAAATTTAAAGCGAGTTGACATTAATTTAAAAAAAGTTGTTTGTTATCATATTTCCTAAACAATTATATGTGGACAATGTGCTAGTCAGGCGCGTATCCACGGGGGGAGGGGAAATGGAAATCCACCCCCAAACCGAATTCGAAAGAAAAAAAAAGGAAAAAGGAAAAAAAAAGAAAAAAGAAAGGAAAGAAAAAGAAAGAAGAGGGAAAAAGAGAGTGGAAAGGAAATAGTCTGAAAAAAAATCTATTAAAAAAATGTCCAAGGGTCTGAAAAAATTTTGTATGAAAAATTTTAAAGAATCTTAAAATTTTGGGAATTTATAGAAAAAAGTTGAGATTTTTTTTTAGAACTTTTTTATAGGAAAAATCTTATAATTTTGACAATTTTTGTATGTATGAACAAGTAAAAAAGTTACATTCGGCGTTGCCGAATGTAGTGATACCCTCCTCAATTTTAAAAAGATTATTTAAAAAAACTTTTTTTAAAAAGAAATTACTTTTGAAAAAAAAAAATTTCCGCAAAAAAAAAAAAATTGGTAAAAAAAAAATCCGCGATTTTTTTTGTTTTTTGTCAAGAAATATGTTCGTACTTGTTCAAATACCATTTAGTGTTTAATTATGTTGACATATGTCAACCAGCAGCCGAATTAAAGCATTTTGTATTTTTAGGTTATGTTGAATGTACTAAAATTTTTGAGGTGTCCTTACATTTTCGTTCATAACTTTTGAACCGCTGAACCGATATCGCTTAAATGCAATACCAAACTTCTCGGGTGAACTTCCAATAAATATGTTAAGTTTCAGTCATATCCATGATATAATATTTTGGCCGTAATCACTATTTCCACAGACAGACAGACGAATAGACGGACATCGCTAGAATGTCTTAAAATCGATCGGGGATTATGAATATATGGGGCATTCCATGTCAAATCTGACACTTTGAAAATTTTTTTTTTTAGATTTTCCCAATTTATTTACAGTTTTTAGTACCCTTCGAAAACTCCGTCGTGGTAAATTTTCAGATTTTTTTGATGACCCGTTCATATCGATATCAAATTTTTAAAAATTGGTAGTTTGTTCCTTACTCAAACTTCTTTTACTCATAACATCTTCAATAATGGTCCAAATTTCAATTTTTTTTTTTGAATTTTTGTTTATTTACGTACTTTTTTTAAAAAAAAACCAAAAAATTCTTAAAAGCGCTCAAGTATGCGATTTTTTAGTTTTAAAACTTAAATCTCATTTTCGAAAATGTTTGTACTCTTCGATTTTTTTGAAATTTGTTTGTGTAAATCTTCTACCGATTCTACAAACTTTTTGCTCAGGGGGATCGTGGGATAACGATTATTATTATTTTTTAAAATTTTTTTAAAAAATTTTATTGTAATTTTCCAATCTTAAAATCATTTCTACTGCTCCAATGGTGTGTCATAGAGGGCTCCTTTACGAGATCGACCCCATTAATTTTTACGTCTTAACATTTCTTTGGAACAAACTAATACCCTATCTCCAAGGGGGCTCCCACACAAAACGAAATTTTTTTAAATTTGCCCCAACCGCTCTAACTGCCTTCATAGTGCCCTTAGAGCAACAAAATGTATGACCGACCCACAATATTTTTTTAGTCAAAACATTTTATCTGAACACACCTACCCTCTATCTCTAATTGTCCCTAAGAAGGCTCCCATACAAAATTAGAGTTTTATAAAATATGCTCCAACTGTAATTTGTATGGGAGCCTACTTAGGGAGTGGAGATAGGGCATAGGTATGTTTTAAAGAAATGTTGTAGGGTATAAATAAATGGGGGTCAGTCTCACTAATGACCCCTCTCGGACGAACCATTGGACCGGTAGAAGCTGATTAAATAAAACAAATTTACAAAAAATAAAAAAAATGTATGGGGTCGCTTTAACAGTTAAAGATAGATGGTAGGTGTGTTCAGATAAAATGTTTGAACTAAAAAAATATTGTGGGTCGGTTATACATTTTGTTGCTCTAAGGGCACTATTAAGGCAGTTAGAGCGGTTGGAACAAATTTAAAAAAAATGTCGTTTTGTGTGGGAGCCCCCTTAGAAATTGGAGATAAAAATTAATGGGGGTCGGTCTCATAAAGGATCCCTCTATGACGCACCATTGGAGCAGTAGAAATGATTTAAAGATTGGAAAATTACAATAAAATTTTTTCAAAAAATTTGGACAAAAAATTTGTAGAATCGATAGAAGACTGGTTCCATTTTAAATAGCATAGGAAATCAGCCGATGGTGGTTCAATTTATCCAAAAATTAATATATCCATTCTTCTGATTTTTATTGAATTTCGGTTTTTGTTATTTAGTCGAAATTGTGAATGGTTCGCGTTTTATCGCTGTTCAAAGTTGGTATTTTGCAACAATTTTATGAAAAATACATAATGTTTAAATGATCGTATCTTTGGAACGCATCATCCGATTGTCACGAAATAAAGCGCAAAATAATGGTTATGTCCTGGTCTTAAAATAGAATTTTGAAAAAGGATAGGATGCTTTGCAAAAAGGATATTGAAATTAAAAAAATGTCCTTAATTTGCAAATATCTCAAAATGCGTATCTTTAATTTTCCAATATTTTTTTGCACATATAGCCCTAAATATACTTAACAACATATGCAAATCCCAAATTGGGATGGTAAGCGGTTTAATTGTAAACGCGGTTTCATGAAACGCCTTATTGATTTTTGTTAATAACTCTCGTTTACAAATGAAAAACAATTTCTGCGCACTAACCGCGAATAATTTTTTTATATGTATTTTTGATCGCTAAACTCAAAAATTTCATCAAAAGAACATTTCGCGAATAACTTTTTGTTTAATGAATTTTTTAGCGTTTTTTGGAGGTATTTTGACTATTTTTCTTATATCTTAAGTTCTGTTTATCTGATCTTCTCGCAATAAAAACCAAACTAAAGATAATCAAATTTCCAACAAATCCTACATTCATCATTTTTTCATAAGTTCATAGCTTTACGCGCAAATAATTTTTTTAGCGTTATTTGGAGGTATTTTGACTATTTTTCTTATATCTTGAGTTCCGTTCATCTGATCTTTTCGCAATAAGAACCAAATTAAAGACAATCAAATTTCCAACAAATTCTTCATTCATTATTTTTATATCAGTTCATAACTTTACGCGCAATAGGCAAACATATGACTAAAATAAGTTTTTTGATTAACAAATCATTTAAAAAAAGTTTAAGAAATAGAAATCTTTGCAATTAATTACGTTTTTTTATTTATCTGCAAAGCCTGAACATTTAGAAATATAATAAAGTTGACTTGATGAAAATCTATAGGTTTTCTCCGAAGTTATCACAAATTATATGAATATACATGATAAAATAAAAAAAATTGGTAATTTTTTATGATTTATGTTTTTTAAAATTTTTAAAAAAATGAGCTTTGTTAATAAAAAAATTGTTTTTCCTTGTTTGCCTATTGCGCGTAAAGTTATGAACTGATATAAAAATAATGAATGAAGGATTTGTTGGAAATTTGATTGTCTTTAATTTGGTTCTTATTGCGAAAAGATCAGATGAACGGAACTCAAGATATAAGAAAAATAGTGAAAATACCTCCAAATAACGCTAAAAATTTTATTTGCGCGTAAAGCTATGAACTGATGAAAAAATGATGAATGTAGGATTTGTTGGAAATTTGATTATCTTTAGTTTGGTTTTTATTGCGAGAAGATCAGATAAACAGAACTTAAGATATAAGCAAAATAGTTTAAATACCTCCAAAAAACGCTAAAAAATTCATTAAACAAAAAGTTATTCGCGAAATGTTCTTTTGATGAAATTTTTGAGTTTAGCGGTCCAAAATGCATATAAAAAAAAAGTCGCGGTTACTGCTCTGAAATTGTTTTTCATTTGTAAACAAGAGTTATTTAACAAAAATCAATAAGTCGTTTAAGGAAACCACGTTTATAATTAAACCGCTTACCATCCCAATTTGGGATTTGCATATGTTGTTAAGTATATTTAGGGCTATATGTGCAAAAAAATATAGGAAAATTAAAGATACGCATTTTGAGATATTTGCAAATTAAGGACATTTTTTTAATTTCAATATCCTTTTTGCAAAGCATCCTATCCTTTTTCAAAATTCTATTTTAAGACCAGGACTTAACCATTATTTTGCGCTTTATTTCGTGACAATCGGATGATGCGTTCCAAAGATACGATCATTTAAACATCATGTATTTTTCATTAAATTGTTGCAAAATACCAACTTTGAACAGCGATAAAACGCGAACCATTCACAATTTTGACTAAATAACAAAAACCGAAATTCGACACAGATCTCGAGAATTGATATGCCAATTTTTATGCAAATTAAAATAGGTAAGGTCGAAAAAGTGTTTTTTTTGTTTTCAAAAATTTTGGAATCCTTCTATAATTATTTTAAGTAAACCTTTTTTTTTGGAATTTATTTCAATATAATTTAATATAAGGTGGTTTTACTTAAAACAAAGAAAATAAACTTGAAGAAAGTACATGCAGATACTTAAAAAAAGTACAAGAGTTTTCCTTAATATTTTTTTTTTTTTTTTTAAATTAAGTTAAATATTCTTTACATTTATGGCGAATTGATTGCATTTAAGATAAAAATGGTTTATTAAAAAATGTTGTTTTACTTAAAAGAAAAAAATTTAAATTGTATGCAAAAAAAATAAAAAAATAAGTACTTAACTTACTTAAAAATGGTATAGACATTTTCAAGACATTAAATCAAATAAGTACTATTCTTTAAATTTAAAACGCATTTTCTTTAATTTAATCAATTTTTGTTTTAATTTAAGAAAAAAGTAATCTTTATTTCATTGATTTCATTGACTTTATTTGAATCCATATCTTCATCAGTTTAAGAAAGAATTTCCTTAACTTAAGTAAAAACTACTTAAGGTATTTTGGGGACCCCATCTGGAGACCCCATGAGACCATAACTTTAAATCCAAATTTCGATTTTCGCGGAATTTTCAAATGCCTATAACTCTGCAAAACTGCAGATACGAAAAAATTCTAAAGGCATTTTTGTAGTCCTTAACTCGTAGAATATGACCGCCGAAGACCCGAAAACCCTCAGAGTTATAGTTTTCGAGTTATTTCATGGTTAAATTTCTTAAGACCCCATTCCCATATCTCGAAAACTAAGCAAGATAGAGCGATTCTGACCAAAATTTTGGATCAAAATTAATAGTGACCCTATAATTGTGTACACTGAAAAAAATAACTATACTGAAATTAAGTAAACACTGTTATTAATTTAAGTAAACAAATTTTTTTGAATTTACTTCAACTTATCTTAATATAAGGTGGTGTTACTTAAAACAAAGCAAATAAACTTGAATATAGTACATGCACGTACTTAAAAAAGCACAAGAGTTTTCCTTAATTTGTTTTTTTAAATTAAGTTAAATATTCTTTACATTTATGGCAAATTGATTGCATTTAAGAAAAAAAGCGTTTATTAAAAAATTTTGTTTTACTTAAAAGAAAAAATTTTAAATTGTGTGCAAAAAAATTAAATAAGTACGTAACTTACTTAAAAATAGTATAGACATTTTCAAGACATTAAATCAAATAAGTACTATTCTTTAATTCCTAAACGCATTTTCTTTAATTTAATCAATTTTTGTTTTAATTTAAGAAAAAAGTAATCTTTATTTTAGTGATTTAATTGACTTTATTTGAATCCATGTCTTCATCAGTTTAAGAAAGAATTTACTTAACTTAAGGAAAAAATACTTTAGGTATTTTGGGGACCCCATCTGGGGGCCCCATCTGGAGACCACATGAGACCCTAACTTTAAATCCAAATTTCGATTTTCGCGGAATTTTCAAATGCCTATAACTCTGCAAATACTGCAGATACGAAAAAAATTCTAAAGGCATTTTTGTAGTCCTTAACTTGTAGAATAAGACCGCCGAAGACCCGAAAGCCCTCCGACTTATAGTTTTCGAGTTATTTCATGATCAAATTTCTCAAGACCCCATTCCCATATCTCAAAAACTAAGCAAGATAGAGCGATTCTGACCAAAATTTTTGATCAAAATCAATAGTGACCCTATAATAGTGTACGCAAATACTCATGGGCGGACCCCATATATTGGGGGCCCTTAGGGTCCTCACATTGGGACTCCATAGGGTCCACAGAATCCGTAAGTTTAAGGAAATTTTTACTTATTGAAAAAAAAATATTTTTCCTCTGGATAAAAACAATTTAACTTATATTAAGTACAATTTTACTTACTTTTAAGATATATTTAAGTAAATGCATTACTATGGTTTAGGAACAAATATACTTGGAAGAAGAATTAATATCTTTGGAGCCTCGCATACCCTTCTTTTTTTAAATTAAGTTCAACATGCTTTAAAAATGGTAAAATTTTTTTTCAGTGTACGCACATACTCATGGGCGGATCCCATATATTGGGGCCCCGTAGGGTTCTGACATTGGGACTCCATAGGGTCTACAAAATCCGTAAGTTTAAGGAAATTTTTACTTATTTAAAAAAATTCTGATTAATTTTTATTAAAAAATAAAAATTGTTTTATTCGACCTTTAAAATATCATATTTTGAGGGTGTTTATTCTGGCTCGAGGTCATTATTTTCTTTACTAATTAAAACCATGATATTCTCATAGCATAATTTTCAAGAAAATTATTTTTTGTTTTAAATTTATTTATGTTGGTCATTTTTGCAAGACTTAATCGACACGTGTTTCGGAATTTGTCAAGATTCCATTGTCAAGATTATTTAGCAAAAATAGAAACGATTTACTACAAAGTAGCAAACGAGTCTAATGACAAATCGTTTGTGCACAAACTAAAGTATAAGAACATATTCAACTCTATCCACAATGTGAATTAGAAAGACGAAGAAATTGTACTATACTAGTAATTCAACGATTGTCAATAACCAACAAAAATATTTAAAACATTTTACATGTGATAGTCCAATGGACTACAACAATATGTTATTTGTTGTTGTGAATGTAATAACCACATTAGGGTTATTCATCACTATGGCGTGCAAACCATTATGTTCAAATTCTGATTAATTTTTATTAAAAAATAAAAATTGTTTTATTCGACCTTTAAAATATCATATCGAGCCAGAATAAACATCCTCAAAATATGATATTTTAAAGGTCGAATAAAACAATTTTTATTTTTTAATAAAAATTAATCAGAATTTGAACATAATGGTTGGCACGCCATAGTAATGAATAACCCTAATGTGGTTATTACCAGAGTCATAGAGTAGTCCAAAAAATGGCGTTTGAAAAAGTAGTAAACAAAAACCATATGGTATTGTTTACGAAATTTTATCACAAATCGAAATATGAGCGAGATGGAAGATACCAGTTTTACAGTGAGAATGCAGATAGTTTTTTGTCTCTCTTTGCTTTGCGTTTGAACTTTAGTTTGGCATTGCCAGAATTTTCCAATTATTTTTGGTGATGCCAGATCTACAAAACGGTCGATGGATTACTATGTCACTATGGTTATTACATTCACAACAACAAATAACATATTGTTGTAGTCCATTGGACTATCATATGTAAAATGTTTTAAATATTTTTGTTGGTTATTGACAATCGTTGCCTTACTAGTATAGCACAATTTCTTCGTCTTTCTAATTCACATTGTGGATAGAGTCGAATATGTTCTTATACACTCAAAATAATTCTACAGTAAAAAAATTAGTAAGTGCGTTGGTAACCCAAATCTACTAATAAGTTACCAATTACCAGTACTACAGTAGTTTTTTTAGTATCTTCAAAGTGCTAAAATTAGTATTTCTTACTGTTTATGAGTAATTTTTGTTGGTAGTTTGTTTTACTATTTTTTCACTATTTTTAGTTCATAAAAGTACTAATATACAGTAATTTAATAAGTTTTTAATTTATTTTTGTTAGTAATTATTCCGTAAGGGGGCGCTTGTTTACAAGCAGAGCTACCAACTATTTTTTTGCAAAATCGTTAAATTTGAATTCAGTGTTGCCATTATGTTACATTTCGGGTATTTGCTGGTGCTTTTTTGGTCTTGCCGTTTTTTAAATAAGCGTTTTTAAAAATAGGGTATTTATGGTATTATTCCATTTTTTCGCGACATTTTTTTTTTTTTTTAATTTGTGATTTTTATATTATCAATAGATTTTGCTGAAATTTGAAACTGTTACATTTCGGGTATTTGCTGGTGCTTTTTTGGTCTTGCCGTTTTTTTAAATAAGCGTTTTTAAAAATAGGGTATTTATGGTATTATTCCATTTTTTCGCGACATTTTTTTTTTTAAATTTGTGATTTTTATATTATCAATAGATTTTGCTGAAATTTGAAACTTAAGCCCAAGACCTAATGAAATTGGGAAAAATCAGTCCTTGTTTGCACCTTGGCCTCATACAAACAACCCCTTTAAATTTGACTCAAGGTATCCTTTAAAAATTTGCAGGTAAACGTGTTTTGTGTTCACAAATCAAGACCCCAAATGTTTTCTCAAAATTCATGAAAATAGAAAATAATTGATTTATACTTTATTAGTAGGCGTGAACAGGTAACCAAGCCGACGAGGAATTTTTGGCGGTGTCGGCTCGATTGAGAAACCCTCCGACGGTGGGTTTCTCAATCGTCGGCTCATTTTATTTTTTTTGGTTATGGAGTTGCATTTTTCTAATGACGCAACCAAAAATAATGTAGCAGCAAAACGCGCAAAACAGTGACTCAAAAAGCGCTAAATTTGAACAAAGTTAAAGGCGCCAAAAAGCGATAAAAAATAATTTTAATTTAAGGTTAAAACAAATATAAAATCATCAAGCCTATTCACAGAATAAGTCTAAAAATTGTGAAATATTTTTTTTAATTTTCAACAAAGTTTTCCATTTCTTTGATTGTACTACAACAACTACATGAAAAATATAATCTAAAACCCTATTCACACGTACAGTTTTAAATTTATTCTGTTTCAGTATATTGACAGAAAATGCTAATAATAATTGCTAAAAACGGTTTAAATCTGTAAGTGTGAATAAGGTATTAGATTCATATTTTTCATGTAGTTGTTGTGGTACAATCAAAGAAATGGAAAACTTTGTTAAAAATTAAAAAAAAAAAAATCACAATTTTTTGACTTATTCTGTGAATAGGCCTGATGATTTTATATTTTTTTTAATCTTAAATTAAAATTATTTTTTATCGCTTTTTGGCGATATTCACACTGATGATTAGTTGTAGAAAGAAAGCGCTAAATGCGCTAAATTAAAAGGGGAAAACGCGCCAGTTTAGCGCATTTTTTAAAAACGTGCTAGATTAAAAAATGCGCTTTTTGGGTGGTCGGAAGGCGCTAAATCCAGCACGAAACGCGCTGAATTGGCATCGCTGTTTTTGGTTGTGATTTGATTCAAAATCTAATTAAGTTTTGTACCAGTTGTACAAAAATTAAAATTTTTCACAATTTCATTTTTTTGTTTCATTTAGCCAATTCATTTAGCATATTTTTTAATGAAAATGTATTACCAGTTTTTTAAATCTGTTTTCATATGTGTGACAGACAGACCGATGCACATTGGGTTCAAATGGTACCAAAGTGGCGATTAATTGAAATTTATAAATGAAGTTTTTGTTATAAGTTTTGGTATGGGGTAAAAGTAGATAAAATTCTGCAACGCTAGTTATCAAAATCAATAAACTAAGTTGTTTACTTTTTTTTCGGTGAGCTGTCAAACTTAGCAAATTATTGCAGTCTTTGAAAAAAGTAAAAAAATTCAAATTTTTTACAATTCAAGCGATTATTATTAGTATTAAATCTTTTAAAAGAAAATCTTTTATAATGGAACCTTAAACAACGGGTATTAAACTAAATTGCAAAAATTTTTTTGTTTATAAAAATTGGGTCTTAACATTTTTAATAATTTTTTTAAAAAGGACCCGAAATTGGGATATTTTCCCCATTTAATAGGCTACACATATTAAGTTAGTAATAGTTGGATTTAGTTTTGTGGATTTTAAAAAAGTATAGGATATCAGCTTTTATTTAAAAGAAAAAAAAGTACAGACAATGCCCGGCCCTTTTTTTTTATTCCCGTTTTTGTGTAAAAAGTCTGGGTATCGTTTATTAAACAAGACCATAATATGTGTGTTTATACCCTTCAACTACGGTATGGGCATACACTCACTTTGTCATTCCGTATGTAACGCATCGAAATATGGGTCTAGGACCCCATAAAGTGTATATTATTGATCACTGATCGATTCTAAGACATTCTGTGACTAACAGTGTGTCCGTCCGTCCGTCTGTTGTTGAGCACACCATAAAGTACATAAAACAAGAGATAGAATCCTGAAGTTTGTCACAAATATGTATAATGGTCATAGGCTGGTTAAGTTCTTGAACGAGCAAAATCGGACCAGGGGGGAAAAAGTTCCCCCTTGAAGAACTAAAACTATCCCAGAAAAATATTTTTTTTACAAGTTTTATTTGTATATTTGTTCAATAAATGAAACATTTTAATGCCATATGAAGTTCATCGACCTGAATTTGAACCAAAGGGGATCAGGAAAGCGATTTTTTTCTGTCCGCCCTTTTTGGGGGCGTGTATAGAAAAAATAATTTAAATAATGATAAATTTTTATTAGTTAGGTGCAAAAAATTACATCTATTTTTTTGGCAAAGTTTATCGTGAGGGGAAGGTGTCCCCCATAGTCTCCCGGTAAACCCCCCACCCCCTACGCCAAAAAACGTCCCTTCCATTTGTTTTTTGTAGCTTTATTATATGTTCAAGGGTTTCGTGTTTTTTTCCAAAAACAAAAAAACGACTAAAAGATTAAAAAAAAAAAACATTTTGTTAATTTTTTTTTTCTCAAATGCTGTGTTTTTATATATTTTTGATAATTCGTTAAAAAAAAAAACTACAATATTCCCATAAATCACTTTTTTCAGATAAATTTGTACATTTATGAGATTTTGTGAAAAACAAAAATTGGATTTTAAATAAAATTTAAAATAATATAAATACATATTGTGCATTCTTTCTTTGATTACTTTGATAGCACATTATGTACACTTTAATTTCCATTTTTTTTTTTATTAATTTATCGCTTTTCATTCCAAAGTTACAGCAAAAATTGTGAACTATAACCCTTTTTCCGAAAAACAAAAAAACGCCTAACAGGTTAAAAAAATTTTTTTTTTCCAATTTTTTTTTTCCAAAATGTGTATTTTTACGTGTTTATATTAGTTCATTAATAAAAAAATATAATATTCTAAAACTACTGCTTATCTGAATTAATCGCCATTTTGGGTACCATCGAACCCAATGTGCGATGTAAAAAAAATTTGTGTAAAAACTTTTTGGTACATATTTTCTACACTTTTTTACAACTACGTATTTTTTAAAATATTTGATGACTGTTGTTTTTTGAAACAATTTTGTTTACTGTCAAAATAAAGTAAAATGCAAAAAAATTAAACTGATAAAATATCCAAACATTTCCTTAAATCAGATCTGTGGCGTTATGATTGAATGTAATAAAAAAGTTTGTATTAAATTTATTGTTTTTAAGTAATATAAATGTAATATTATTTATACTCCTGATTGTATCAGCTTATTTATTTAATTTATGATAAAAACAAATATTTTTATTATTGTTTTTTTTGGCGCTTTTTATCCTTTTAACCTTAAAAAGCACATTTTAATTTTTTTTAATTTTCTCTTTTTTCTTGTCGCTGATATTTTTTTTTTGGAAATTTTTACCCTTTTCCTACGATTTTTGCGTTTTTTTTTTCATATTGGTAATGGCAACACTGTTTGTAATAGCGGCCACAAGCTTCTTCACAATTCAGCAGCAAGCAGCAGACAGAAAAAATTAAGAGTACTCTATTTAATTATAATTTCACAAAAATGACGCATTTTTTATTTCTTGACATTAAAAAAGCATACCCCAAGCTGCAAATACAAAAAGTACTTATTTTATAAATTTATAATTTATAACTAAACACAGTTCTTTATATTTCTTGCCGTCTGCTGCTTGCTGCTGCAGTGTGTGCGAACACCACGTTTTCTCGCATTTAACTGCAGTGCTACCAACTGATTTGTCTGTTTGTTTAGTGCTAAAAAGAATTAAAACCGAAACAACGCGATACCCGGTCACGGAGTGTTTGTAAAAAAAATATATTCTAAATTTATTTAATTAAATTGTGTGGTGTTAAACTAATTAAAAAAATATGTTTTTTAATTAAATATGTACATTAAATAAAATGACATTAATAATTAAACTACATCAGTTTCTTTGTTAACTCGTTTTCCATTTCAATGGCTGTGCAAGAAAAAAAAACTCAAGCTGATGGATACACACACTTTTACAAAAAAAAATGTAAGTAAAAAAGCACCCTCTGTAGTAAAATGTTTGTACATACATTTGAGCATGTATTGAGAAAATATTTCTTTTTTATATTTTTAGCAATCGTTTACAAAATATACTTCAATGGTATGGTGACATCAATCATTTATTTTTTCAAATTCCTGACGTCGTGGTACACTCAACGCTACATTTTTTAAGCAGCTTAAGAAGACATGTAATTAAGTATATCTTATAACCGAAGTAAAATAAAAAATCATTTATATATAATTTTTTTTCTGATTTTTATTTATAAAATTGATATAGGTAGTAATTTTATTAACTAAAATTAGCAATTATATTTACTAAAATTAGTATTTTTTTTTTACTAAATAGGGCAAAAATTTGAAATATTTATGATTTTTTTAGTAATTATATTTACTAAAATTGTAGTAAATTGCAGTAATATTTACTGTTTTTTTAGTATTTTTCATGTACTAGATATTAGTAATAAATTTTAGTATTGATTACCAATTCCTGCACTAGGTCCTTTTGAACTAAAACATTAGTACTCGTAGCTAAATTTTTAGTATTGAATACCCACGTTTTTTTTTGAGTGTAGTTAAAAAATAATTTTAGCTTTAAAATAGTGCCTACGGTCAGTACCGTAGTACCGGGAATACCGGTATTCCCGGTTCTCGGTATTACCGGGAAATGGTACCGGTTTCCCGGTTCTTAATTCATTCCCGGTATTCCCGGGAATACCGGTATTCCCGGTTCCGGTTCTGACGGTATTCCCGGGATTACCGGTATGTATATTTTGTAAAATTTTGTACAATTACAATTTTTTCTTTGCTTTTACCAAAAAAATACAAAACATGTAAAAACACCATTTCCAATTTATTTTTTTAATTTAAGAAAAAATAGTGGCATGATTTTTAAATAATTTTACAAACACAACTAAATATTACTAAAATACTGATTAAATAGTGTAATTTAAATGTTTTATGGTACAGTATTTTTTTGGTTTTTGAGAACCGGTACCAGGATCAGAACCGGGAATACCGGTATTCCCGGGAATTTATCTAGAACCGGGAAACCGGTTCCAGAACCGGGAATACCGGTATTCCCGGGAATACCGAGAACCGGGAAATGGGGGGCACTACTTTAAAACGTACATAGCTAATTGTTAAAATGTAAGTTTTTTTTTTTTTTGTCAACTATATATTTGTATAGGCATGCGCGTTTACAGAAATTAATATAAGTGGCAACATTCATACGACCTGTTACACAAATGCACTGAAAAAAATATAGTAAATTTAAAGCGAGTTGACATTAATTTAAAAAAAGTTGTTTGTTATCATATTTCCTAAACAATTATATGTGGACAATGTGCTAGTCAGGCGCGTATCCACGGGGGGAGGGGAAATGGAAATCCACCCCCAAACCGAATTCGAAAGAAAAAAAAAGGAAAAAGGAAAAAAAAAGAAAAAAGAAAGGAAAGAAAAAGAAAGAAGAGGGAAAAAGAGAGTGGAAAGGAAATAGTCTGAAAAAAAATCTATTAAAAAAATGTCCAAGGGTCTGAAAAAATTTTGTATGAAAAATTTTAAAGAATCTTAAAATTTTGGGAATTTATAGAAAAAAGTTGAGATTTTTTTTTAGAACTTTTTTATAGGAAAAATCTTATAATTTTGACAATTTTTGTATGTATGAACAAGTAAAAAAGTTACATTCGGCGTTGCCGAATGTAGTGATACCCTCCTCAATTTTAAAAAGATTATTTAAAAAAACTTTTTTTAAAAAGAAATTACTTTTGAAAAAAAAAAATTTCCGCAAAAAAAAAAAAATTGGTAAAAAAAAAATCCGCGATTTTTTTTGTTTTTTGTCAAGAAATATGTTCGTACTTGTTCAAATACCATTTAGTGTTTAATTATGTTGACATATGTCAACCAGCAGCCGAATTAAAGCATTTTGTATTTTTAGGTTATGTTGAATGTACTAAAATTTTTGAGGTGTCCTTACATTTTCGTTCATAACTTTTGAACCGCTGAACCGATATCGCTTAAATGCAATACCAAACTTCTCGGGTGAACTTCCAATAAATATGTTAAGTTTCAGTCATATTCATGATATAATATTTTGGCCGTAATCACTATTTCCACAGACAGACAGACGAATAGACGGACATCGCTAGAATGTCTTAAAATCGATCGGGGATTATGAATATATGGGGCATTCCATGTCAAATCTGACACTTTGAAAATTTTTTTTTTTAGATTTTCCCAATTTATTTACAGTTTTTAGTACCCTTCGAAAACTCCGTCGTGGTAAATTTTCAGATTTTTTTGATGACCCGTTCATATCGATATCAAATTTTTAAAAATTGGTAGTTTGTTCCTTACTCAAACTTCTTTTACTCATAACATCTTCAATAATGGTCCAAATTTCAATTTTTTTTTTTGAATTTTTGTTTATTTACGTACTTTTTTTAAAAAAAAACCAAAAAATTCTTAAAAGCGCTCAAGTATGCGATTTTTTAGTTTTAAAACTTAAATCTCATTTTCGAAAATGTTTGTACTCTTCGATTTTTTTGAAATTTGTTTGTGTAAATCTTCTACCGATTCTACAAACTTTTTGCTCAGGGGGATCGTGGGATAACGATTATTATTATTTTTTAAAATTTTTTTAAAAAATGTTATTGTAATTTTCCAATCTTAAAATCATTTCTACTGCTCCAATGGTGTGTCATAGAGGGCTCCTTTACGAGATCGACCCCATTAATTTTTACGTCTTAACATTTCTTTGGAACAAACTAATACCCTATCTCCAAGGGGGCTCCCACACAAAACGAAATTTTTTTAAATTTGCCCCAACCGCTCTAACTGCCTTCATAGTGCCCTTAGAGCAACAAAATGTATGACCGACCCACAATATTTTTTTAGTCAAAACATTTTATCTGAACACACCTACCCTCTATCTCTAATTGTCCCTAAGAAGGCTCCCATACAAAATTAGAGTTTTATAAAATATGCTCCAACTGTAATTTGTATGGGAGCCTACTTAGGGAGTGGAGATAGGGCATAGGTATGTTTTAAAGAAATGTTGTAGGGTATAAATAAATGGGGGTCAGTCTCACTAATGACCCCTCTCGGACGAACCATTGGACCGGTAGAAGCTGATTAAATAAAACAAATTTACAAAAAATAAAAAAAATGTATGGGGTCGCTTTAACAGTTAAAGATAGAGGGTAGGTGTGTTCAGATAAAATGTTTGAACTAAAAAAATATTGTGGGTCGGTTATACATTTTGTTGCTCTAAGGGCACTATTAAGGCAGTTAGAGCGGTTGGAACAAATTTAAAAAAAATGTCGTTTTGTGTGGGAGCCCCCTTAGAAATTGGAGATAAAAATTAATGGGGGTCGGTCTCATAAAGGATCCCTCTATGACGCACCATTGGAGCAGTAGAAATGATTTAAAGATTGGAAAATTACAATAAAATTTTTTCAAAAAATTTGGACAAAAAATTTGTAGAATCGATAGAAGTTTTATACAAAAAAATTTAAAAAAATCGAAGAGTACAAACATTTTCAAAAATGAGATTTAAATTTTAAAACTTAAAAATCGCATACTATAGCGCTTTTAAGAATTTTTTTTGATTTTTTTTTTAAAGTACGTAAAAAAACAAAAATTAAAAAAAAAAATTTTGAAATTTGTACCTTTATTGAAGAAGTTATGAGTCAAATAAATTTGAGTAAAGGAACAAACTACCAATTTTTAAAAATTCGATATCTTTTGAACGGGTCATCAAAAAAATCTGAAAATTTACCACGAAGGAGTTTTCGAAGGGTACTAGAAACTGTTAACAAATTGGAAAAATCTAAAACAAAAAGTTTTCAAAGTGTCCGATTTGACATGGAATGCCCCATATATACTTTATGGGGTCCCAGACCGATATTTCGATGAGTTACAAACAGAATGACAAACTTATATATACCCTCATCACTAGAGTGGAGGGTATAAAAATCTACAGTTTTTTTATAGGAAAAATCTGAGAATTTTCTATATTGAAAATTTGACAATTCCTTTGGGTAAAAGAAAAGAGGAAATGAAATCATGAGTGATATTTTTTTTTAGAATTTTCAAGAATCTCAAAAGTTTTCTTTAGAAATATTGTTTTTAAATCTTAAATTTTTTTATAGAAAAAAAGTAACATTAAAATAAAAATTTTCTATAGGAAAAATAATAAAATTTTCTTCAGGGAAAATTTGAGAAGTTTTTATTCAAAAAATGCAATAGATCTTATACTTTTTTTTATAGAAAAAATTATACAGAATCTGGGACTTTTTAGGAAAAATGTCTCGGAATCTAAGTATTTTTCTTGAGGAATAATGTTTCAGAATCTGAGATTAGTTTTATTAGAAAGATGTCTCAGAATCTAAGACTTTTTAATAGGAAAGGCTAAGATCTTTTCTATAGGAAAAAAGTACTAGAATCCTAGAAAAAAATTCAGATTTTTTCGACATTAAAAATATCTCAGAATTTTTCTCAGAAAATGCTTGACTATCTAAGACTTTTTCTAGGGAAAAGTTTCTCAGAAAACAAAACGTTTTTAGTAAAAAAATGTCTTCTTAGAATCTAGATAATTTCCTCCAAAAATTTTAAAAAGCAGTAAATTCTTAAATTTTTCTAATCTCAGGTACTTTCTACGAAATATTTTTTCAAACCCTAAAAATTTTGGTGTAGAAAGATCATTTCGGTAACTTAAATCCTTTCTGAGGAACAATAGAATAGAACCTAAGAATTTTTCAATGGGGGAAAAAATCACAAAATCTGAGAATTTTTTTTCTAAATATGGAAATTTTTTGTTTTAAGAATTGCATAAGTATCTGAGAATTTTCTGTATAAAAAATTTTTTAAATTCTGATACACCGAATATAAAAAATTTTGTATAAATTCTAATTAATTTTTGTTCAAAAATAAAAATCGTTACATTCTAGCTCGAGATCATTATTTTCTTTACTTATTTAGACTTTGATACTCTCATAGAATATTTTTTTGAAAATAATTTTATGAGAATATCATAGCTTTAATAAGTAAAGGAAATAATGACCTCGAGCTAGAATAAACCTACTTAAAATATTTGTGTATAAATTTTGAAAGCTTTTCTGTATCAAAATGCATCAGAACCTCAGAAGTTTTCTTTTGGGATAGCGTCTCAGAATCATAAACTTTCTATTAGAAAATTATATCAGAATTATGTCTTTTGCTGTCATTGGAGCTGTAGGAGCTACGTTAATAAAACAAGTTTATAAAAAATAAAAAAATGTAAGGAGACCACCTTAAGGGTTGAAGATTAAGGCTAAGTATGTTCTGGAAAAAAGTTAGTGTGAAACAAGTAAAAAAGTTAAATTTAGTGATACCCTCCACAATTTCAAAAAGATTATTGCAAAAAAAAAATTTGTTTTTGAAAAAAAATCCGCGATTTTTTTTTTATTTTTTTGGCAAAAAATATGTTTATACTTGTTTAAATGCTATTTGGTTTTCAATTATGTTCACATATGTCAACCAGCAGCAGAATTAAAGCATTTTG
This sequence comes from Pegoplata infirma, assembly GCA_963921195.1. Lineage (NCBI taxonomy): Eukaryota > Metazoa > Arthropoda > Insecta > Diptera > Anthomyiidae > Pegoplata > Pegoplata infirma. The sequence continues at coordinate 150,739,694 of OY992539.1, read as the reverse complement.
TATTTTTAGGTTATGTTAAATGTACTAAAATGTTTATCACTTTTGTTCATAACTTTTGAACCGCTGAACCGATATCGCTCAAATGCAATACCAAACTTCTCGGGAGAACTTCCAATAAATATGTTAAGTTTCAGTCATCTCCGTGTAATATTTTGGCCGTGATCACCATTTCCACAGACAGACGGACATCGCTAAAAATTGATCGGGGATCATGAATATATATATACTTTATGGGGTCCCATACCGATATTTCGATGAGTTACAAACGAAATGACCAACTTATATATACCCTCTATCACTAATTGTAAAGGCTCGTTTAGACGGGAGAGAAAACCCCTAGATTTAAAGTAAAACACAACACTGTGGTAATATACTTTTGACTTTGTTGTGTCAAATCTCATTTATTTAATACTCGTTTTTGCTTACCATTTTCATAATATTATTATTTGTTTTCGCACATTTAATCAATAATTTGTAGATTGGAAACCGGTCTTGGAAATCGGTCTTACATTTGACTCCTCTAGGGGCACTTTTGGGACAGTTAGGGCGATGTGAGCTAATAAAATATTTACACCTCGGCCTCCATTTTTGTTAAGTCAAAAGAGTGTTGGTACCTTTAACGAAAAAAAGTTGTATTTTTTTAATTTTTAACTTTAAAATGTGTAACTTCTGACTGGAGCAAGATATGGTTTAGTTGTTTTTTTTTTTCAATCAGAAATCTAACTATCTTTCAAGTAAAATTATTTGGAAATAGATCGGAATAAATGCGGCAAAAAACTGGACTCGATTCGGTCGAAATAATATAAATAATATTAGGCCTCTACTAGCACATTGTTTACATATAGTGCTCGATTCTCGAATACGACTTCACCATTCACCCAATTTTTAAAAATTTTACATTCTTTCGAGTTTTAAGATTTTTAAATTTGTTTTTGTAATTATTAAGCATTTTCTGATAAATTGGCATTTTTCTTAAAAAATGGGAAATTTTAGATCGGGTTATGAAAATCTTTTAAAAAAAAAATTTTAATCGATAGCCCATAAAAAAGTATGTATACAAGAATGCTAATTTTTGAGATTATAGTGCATAAATATTTAAACATTGCAACTTGACACAAATTTGACCATTTTTATAATATTTAGTAGGGTTTCTAAATTCCCGGACTTTTTCAATTCCCGGGAAATCGTTTTAAAAAAATCGTATTCCCGGGAATTCCCGGGAATTTTTTAATTACAACAAATTTTGAACTTTACCATATAAAAATTGTTATAATACAAATTATGGTCGTATTTTCCAATTTAAAACAATTTTACATGTATTCTTTTGTAAAATAGTTTTACTAACCTCTAAAATATACTTAGAAAGTTCATAAAATCTATTTTTTGTAGAAATATTGGACCTTATCATAGTTCTAGTATTTGCATTGACGTATTTCCACTCCATGCAAAATTGTTCACAATTCAGAAATACCCCATTTTGCATTAAATGCGGTTTTAATAACTTTTTGGAAAATTTTTCTAATTTTGACTTGGCGTAAGAAAATTATATATTGAAGATATATTTAATTTAACTTTCGAATTATTAAAATTAATTGGTTTAAGTCATTCCGACCAAAATGAGAACACCAATGTACTATATAGCCATTGAAACGACGTACTTTCACTGGTTGCTGGGATAGAACTCGTGGCGGCCAAGGTTCGTTACAAAATATATTTTTTTTTCACGGCCGATAGATACCAGGCTATTACTTCATATATGAAATTTTAAGCTGAAAACCAGGTTTGTTTTATATTTTTTAAAATATAGATATTTTTGTTTAAGCACTATAAAGATTGTTGTTCTGAATATGAAATACTAAATTTCGTAAAGAAGAAATCATTGGAACTTTAGGTTAAGAAAACTTTTACCAATTTGCAACCAACATTTGAAGTGAAATTTAGTTTGATTCTGTATTTTGTCACGCAATCGATTAAAGAAAAATAATTATTAGGCCTAAATAACATGCAAGCTGAAGCATATCCACACTAGTTTTTCTTTAAAAATGTTAATTCTTTCAAAGTTTTAATGTCATTTTTATTAAATCATTTAAAATTGTGTTAAAAATGTGTAAATAAAATATATTTTTATTAAAAAATTAGCGACGAATTCCCGAAATTTCCCGAACAAAAAATCCCGGGATTTTAAGAAAAATATTTCCCGGGAATTCCCGGGAAATTTTTCCCGAATAGAAACCCTAATATTTAGCCACCCCCTCTTAAGCATACATGCTATAGCTTTTGAAAAATTGAATCCAAAAACGCAATTTTCTTAGTTCCATATAGGGCTATCACACTACAAAAAAAACCTTGTATAATTACAAGAAAAACTTGAAACTTTTTTTTGTTTGCTACCTTCTATTTGACAAAAAATCCTCGTAATTTTTCAAGCTTTTTACCAATAATTTCGTAATTTTACCAGGTTTTTACAAATAAAATTGTAAGTTTACAAATTTTTTGTGACGATAAAATTTACAAGGAGGCTTCGTAATTTTACTAGATTTTTTGCTACCTTCTATTTTACAAGAATTCCTAGTAATTTCACAAGCATTTTACCAATAATTTAGTAATTTTACAAGTTTTTTACCAATAAAATTGTAAATTTACAGTTTTTTGGCGCAATTGAAATTACAAGGAATTCTCGTGAATTTACAGGAATTTTTGGTGTAAAATTATCTTGGAAATTTGTAAAATTACAAAAAAAAATGTAAAATTACAAAAAAAAAAAAAAAAATGTAAATTTCGATTTGTTAAAAAACAAGGAAAACTGTCAAATATTGGTAAAATGGGATTACGAGACTTTTCCTAGTACTTTGACAAAGTTTTTTTATACCATCCACTCTAGTGATAGAGGGTATATATAAGTTTGTCATTCCGTTTGTAACACCTCGAAATATTGGTCTAAGACCCCATAAAGTATATCGTCCATTCCATGAAAGAACGGCCAAAATTTGACCCCGGGTTATCCGCTTTTTATATTTTTTTTTTTTCAAGAACTCTAAGGAACTTAAGAGATTTTAGTTTGCGGCTAAAATTTGACCTCGGGTTTATCCGCTTTTTATAATTTTTTTTTTCAAGAACTCTAAGGAGTCATTAAGAGATTTTAGTTTGCGGCTTAAAAAAATTCTGAAAATATTCGATTTTAATCGCGATTTACATATTTTGAAAAATCAAAAAAATTAAAAAAATGGTCAACTTTGTAGATGCATATCTTGGGCAATTCTTAATGGATCTTTGTTATTGAAAATGAGTTTGAAAGGCAATATTGTCTTATTTTACAATATTGTTTTAAACAAAATATTTTAATTTCAAAAATGCATTTTGTATGCAATTACATTTTCTAAATGCATTTTTTAGGTCAAAGGGCCTCCTCGATTTATTTTCTGTTTTGTATTATATAAAATATGTCATTTTTACTAAAGACCTGTATTTATATTTTTTTGGGTCTCGCAGTTTTCATATTTTTAAAAATTTTTTAAAGAAAACGCTTGGATTGTTTTCACACAAATATTTAAATTACACTGTGCTACAGTGAAAAAATACTTCTGATGTGACATAGTGTAGGTTGTTGGTCTTGTCGAGTAGATCATAAAAATGCCCATTAAACTTGCCAGACACCCTCAAATTGTAGAGTTATTGTCAAAAAGCGTTTTTTTGGGACTTTTCTCACTAAACCTTGTGTAATTCAGAAAATTTTCAACCGATTTTAAATTTTTAAACTGTTTTGGATAGAAAAAGGATAGGACTTTCCATGTGTGTGAATAGGTCAATACGTAAAAGAAAGATATCTATTGATTTTTTCTATAAAATCAATATTTTTTCTTATTTTTTGAAAATTTTTCGAGTTTATAGATTTTTTTCTGCCATAGTTCGTTTATCACCCTTTATATTTATGAGCGTTTTTTTTAAAGATTTAATTCTTAATACGATAAGCTTTATTCTGAAAAATTCGGATAATAATTGACAGAGTTGTGATAATTTTTCTAAAAAAGAAAATTAAGATTTTGCAGGAAATCGCCGTTCAGATAACCCAGGCAAAAAAAATAAATTTATCATAAATGGTCATGTACAATATTTTTAAAGGTTTTTGACACGCTGAATCCGAATCTGGCCTTTAAATTGCTCTATCTCGAAAGGTTTTTTAAATATTTAATATAAATTGATATATCAAAAACTTAAAAGATAGCGCAATTTCAAGGTCAAATTTGAATTCAGGAGGTCAAAAACCTTTAAAATAATTATACGCGACCTCTCAGTATGTTCGTTTATTTTTTTATTTTTTTTGCCTGGGTTATCCGCACGGCAATTTCATACAAAATCTTAATTTTCTTTTTTAGAAAAATTATCACAACTCTGTCAATTGTTATCCGATTTTTTTGGCATAAAGCTCATCGTATTCACAATTAAATTTTCTTTAGGAATACGTTTATTAGTATAAATGTTGTTGAACAAACTATAGCAGAAAAAATCGATAAACTCAAAAATTTTTCAAAAAAATAACAAAAAATAGATATTGTTGAAAAAATCAATACATATCTTTCTTATATGTATAGACCAATTCACACACATGAAAAGCATTAACTTTCTTCTATCCAAAACAGTTGAAAAATTTAAAATCGGTTGAAAAATGTTTAAGTTACACGTGGTTTAGTGAGAAAAGTCCCAAAAAACGTTTTTTGACAATAACTTTAACATTTGAGGGTGTCTGGCAAGTTTGATGGGCATTTTTGTGATCTTTTCGACGAGACCTACAACCTTATCTACCTCACTTTAAAAGTATATTTGACTTTGTTTTTTTGTAGCACAGTGTTATTTTTAAATTTTTGGGTTTTTTCTTTATTTTTTAGTTTGATTGTATTAGGACGCCATAGAATAAAAAAAAAAATAAAAGTGCTTTATATGAACACTGTGCTTGAATTTTAAACTTTTTTTAACAAGCTGACCACTTGCGCGTCCCGAATTCGGTTTTTTCGAATTTGAAAACGCTTTCCCCCTAAATGATGGGGATTCAGGACCCTTTTACGAGAAAAATAACAAAAACCATTTTGGACAAAAAAACCAGTTGGCTACCAGCAGCTAAAGATTGCAATCTTAGTGCATTTTCAAAAAAAAATTTTTGTTGTAAAAAAATTGACTAAATACATGTTTAAACATTATTTAGCTCACAAGTAGATTTTATAAATTTTTCAACTTATTTCACACTACTTTGGAAAAAAACAACTATTTTTATTGTCGTTTTTGCGAAAACGCGAATTGATCTAAAAAACTGGGAGACACGTGTATTTTATTTTCAGCTCTACTGTCAGAATTTTTCGGTCTGGTCCATGTGTTCAAAAGTGTGTCGGACGGTGTAATAAAACACTGTAATTTTCACTTGCAGAATTATTTTTGTTTCGCGAAAAATATTTTTTTATGTGAACGTTTTTTTTTTTTTTGAATTTACGACATCTACCAGCAAAATTACTACGTATTCGCGAAAAAATTTTTAACTTGGTCAAATTTACAAATCATGTAGGTACACTTTGCGGACTTTCCTTGTAAATTACAGGAAAACCCAACGAAAGAATTCAATTCTGAGGTGAATACAGGAGGTCAAAATATATAAAAATTAGTGGATTTGGTTTCTGGGTCAGAACCTTTTTACAATTTTTAAATGTATAATAACGTATAACACTGTAATTTTTATTTGCGGAAATTTGATTTTTAACGAAATTTTCGTATAGTATTTTTTAATTTTGGTATTTATGTTTGAAAATGTCTAAAATACGGAAGATGACAGAAAAAAAACTTTAGAAAAAAACGCATTTTAAAAATGCAAATCCATAAAAAATGCATTCTGCAATTCTATTTTTTTTTCTACTATAATATTGTAAAAGTAGACGATATTGGCAATTAAACTCGTTTTAAACGATAAAATTCCATAAAAAATTGGCTGAGGTATTAATTTACAAAGTTTGCCACTTTTTCCAATTTTTTGATATTTCAAAAAATTAAAAAACGCGAATAAAATCGAGTGTTTTTTAAATTTCTATAAACTGAAAACTAATTGTCTTAGTGGCTCCTTAGAGTTCCTACAAAAAAAGTTTTGTGTTATTGCAATTCAGCGAAATCGGTCCAGTGGTTCAAAAGTTATGAGCACACAGAAAGAAATAAAAAAAAAATTTGAGTAAATTTTTAATACTATTGAGTAAAAAATTACTCAATTTTCCACCAGTAAACGATTTAATAGTATTGAGTAAATTTTTAATAAAAATTTATTAAATGTTTGCCAAAAAAATTTGAGTAAATTTTTAATTGACACTATTAAGTGCAGGAACAGAACAAGAAGCACCACCTTTTAAAAATAGAACAAGTTTTATTTCACATCGGCGCCGGCCACCGGTTTAATCTGCCAAACCGTATGGAAAAAGTCGTGCCGGGCTTATTCTGTTTCTACTCTAAAAAAAACAAAGTTTAAAAAAATTTCATATTTTTTTACAAAGAAAAAAAACATGTTTTTTCAAACTTTACCAAATATATTTTTGTCTTAAAGACATAAAAAAATTTTATAAATATGATTACAAACTTTCATGTATATATACAAAAAACTATAAACTAAACGAGAATTAAAAAAACTAAGAAAATTCAAAAAAAAAATTAAAAAAGCTATTAAATTCTTATTAAATTATTTACTCAATTTGTTTTTAAATTTTTGAGTAAATTTTTAATTGCGTCAATTAAAAAATTACTCAAAACTTTTTTTAAATTTAAACAAGTGATTACTCAAATTGTTTTTCCCCATATTTTTTTCTGTGCAGGGAAACCAAAAATATGCAGTATCATGTTTTTTCCTGTGCATTTTATTGATAAATGGGTTTTAGAAGTTTTTATACCCTCCACTTAGTGATAGAGGGTATATATAAGTTTGTCATTCCGTTTGTAACTCATCGAAATATCGGTCTGGGACCCCATAAAGTATATATATTCATGATGCCCGATCGATTTTAAGACATTCTAGCGATGTCCGTCTGTCCGTCTGTCTGTTGAAAATGCTGTAGCGGACAAAATATTACACAGAGATGACTGAAACTTAACATATTTGTTGGAAGTTCTCCCGAGAAGTTTGGTATTGCATTTGAGCGAAATCGGCCCAGCCGATCAAAAGTTATGAGTGAAAGTTTAACGACACCTCTTAAATTTTGAAAATACAAAATGCGTTTACACAGCTTCTACTTTACAGATTAAAATAAAATTTGGTACAGAATAATATTATACCATGTACAATGTCTGTGTAAAATTTTAGAAGAATTGGACAAAGGGGAGTGGCACCTCCCACATTAGCTTAGCATTCAAAATGCTATAACTCGGCTTCTGTTCAACAGATTCGAATGAAATTTGGTATAGAATGATATTTTAGCATGTCTGATCTCTATGTAAAATTTGGGCGGAATAGAAAAAAGGGGTGTAACACCCCCCATACAAACCTAGCATGTAAAATACTATAACTCAAATTCTGATTAACGTATGTAAACAAATTTGAACATGGAGTGTAAATATGGTCTTTGTGGCCTATATAGAAAATATGAGAAAATTTGGAGCAAAATTGGCACATTTAGAAGATGATTTATCTTGGCCTTTAATAAACATATTTAAATACATTTGAAAAATGTTGTTAATATTTTATGTTTTAAGAGCAAAATTGGCACATTTAGAAGATGATTTATCTTGGCCTTTAATAAACATATTTAAATACATTTGAAAAATGTTGTTAATATTTTATGTTTTAAGAGTTATAACTCCAGTTTACTTAAATGCTTTTTTTTAATTTATCTGTTTTGGTTCTCGTTCTTTTAACATACCCGCTAAATTGTAAAACTTTTAATCAGTCTGTGGTATGATGGCTAGAGTGTTGGCTTTTCATATATGGACTCCCGGGTTCGAGTCATGTTAGGACTCAAAATATATTTTTTTTTTTGTTTGTTAATATTGTTTATTAATATTGTTTATTATTACAATTTTATTTAAATCACCTAAATCTATACCCTTCATTATATTTATCGAGTCATTGATTTTTCTCAGTTTTTGCAAATATATAAATGTGCTGTAATTAATTACACAGTGATACAAAATCGAACTTTCGGAATCGGAATGGGATGACACCAAAAGCAAATGAAAGCTGACGTTTTCCATAACAAAACCCTCAAGGCCTTTTTTTAGGTCAGAGCTAGATTTTATTTTACACGCATTTAAAGTTGGTGATTTTAAAGCATTTAAAGTTTTTATGTACTAAACATGTCCTACTTTAAAGGCCCCTAGTGGTGCCCTAATTGGACATGTAGGGTCCAGTTTCCAAACTTAAGCTCAAAATTACTTCAGCTATGACTGGTATGAATTTTGCTGCAATCGGTCCAGTACCTATTTACTAGAGTTGTCAGTCGATTAAGAATAATTCGATTAATCGATCAAACAAAACCCAACTCTTGTTCGAATAATTCAAAAATGACGATTTTCGAATAACGAATAAATCGATTAATTAATGTCGATTAATCGAACAATTTTTTTTAATTAAAAAATTAAATAAATGCTTAGAATTTGATTTATTCTCATAAATTTTGAAAGATTTTATACAAAATGTAGGAAAGTTAAAATATATTGTAGCCATAGCCCTGGATAGCACATCCATTATAGAATTAGGGGGAGTTATCAAGTTTTTAATAAATAGTTTAGAAAAAATTAATAATTCTTTTGCATCAGACTAACTAAAACGTATTAAAATAAGAATTAATGAGAGACGTATAAATGTGTTAAATACGTTAATAATTTTTCTAAATTCTGGAAATTTTCAGAGCAATAAAAGTTTCTTAAAATATTCTCCAAAAAGCGAAACAAAGAATATGCAAATAAATTATACTCCAGATTATTTTATGTTGAAAGTAATCACAATAATTCAGATAAAAGTATTGAAATAGAGGAAGTTATTAGTAATGAAAATAATAATCTTTTATGCGAGTTAAATAATTCAATTCAAAGTATTAAAAATTTAGAAAATAAAAAGGACTTTAGTGATACATCAGACGATATGGTATATTTTCAAAAATCTGAAAAAAGAACAGAAAAAATAGATAAACTTTTTTATGCTCATCTTACTATATCACCTACTTCAACAATTAGCGAAAGAGTGTTTTCAAAATCTAATTTAATAAAAACCAAAAGCAAAAAAATTAAGTCAACTTTTATTTTTAAAAGATTATTTCTTAAGAACAACTTAAATTGTCTTATTTGACAAAAATTCAAATCATTTATGATATATTTTGTCTGAATATTTCAAATAATAATTTGTATTTGAATTATTTCTCAACAAGTATTAAAATCATCATTCATTAATTAAAAGTGATCTCAGTTATTCAATTTTAAAGTTTTTTTAACTCTTAACTATTTTATTTTTAAGTTTTGTATTCATTTTTCCGTTAATAAAAATTTTAACTTTCTTATTTTAAGATTTTTTATATGAATTGTTTATTTTTTTGTTAATAAAAATATTTTTTAAAATAATTTTTTTATTCGTTATTCTCTTCGATTAATCGAATAAATTTTGATCTTTAATCGTTTGATCGAAAGAGGAAAAACCATTATTTGAATTATTCGAACAAATTTGCAAGTCGAATAATTGACAACTCTACTATTTACTGAATAGCCAAATTATTAAAATAAACCACTGTACACCGTTGCGTATGATTGTTATTTAAAGGCAATTATTAATATAAACCACTGGACACCGTTACGTATGATTGTTATTTAAAGGCAATTACAATATTAATCATTCGCCACTAATACAGTTTTCAAGCATTTATTATTATAATTATAATAAAAGTGCACTAACTTTAAATGCGTGTAAAAAAAAACGAGCTCTGAACTAGAAAAAAGCCTTGAGGGGTTTGTTATGGAATATGTCAACATTCATTTGCTTTTGGTTTCATCCCATTCCGATTTTGGGTGTTGCACTGTGTTATTAATTAAATGTCGTTTTGTTTTTCTTTAAAAGCGAAATTGAATTTTGGTGGAAAAAATATGGTATATTCAACAAAACTTATTTTATACACAGCAGTAGTGGGTTTGTTGTAATTTGCTCGGTTTTTTTTATCTCTTTAAACATACACTCAAAAAAAAAAGTTTGTAAAATTACAAGTAAAAGGTCTTGTAATTCTATTTTACTAATATTTTTGTCTTTTTACAAAATTTGTTGTATATTTAATAAAACGAAAACTACAGTTTGCTTTGTAATTTTACTATTATATGTTGGTAAATTTATTTTACAAATTTTTTAGGTAAATTTACAAAAAAGTGAATTATTTTACAAATTAAAAAAATATTACAACGTGTTTAGTTTTTTTACATGAGAAAACTGTAATTGTACAACAAAATTTTACTTGATGTTATTTAGTTTTTCTACCAAAAAATGTTTTATTACAAACATTTTTTTTTAATAACGTTTAAAAAGTTTTCAGTTTTTAACACAAAAAAATGTAATTAAACAAAAAATTTTCTAAGTTCAGATTTTTTTTTGCGTTTTAGAGTAAAAAAATTATTTAAAAATAATTTTTTATAAATAAAAAATTTCATGCAAAAAAATTTTGGAAATTTTTTAAGTTCCGGACACAAACATTTTTCAACTAATTGTAAGCTTTAGCAAAAAAATGGAATTTTTACACCATTTTTTAGTAATTTGCGTTAAGTAAAATACCGTAGTTTTAATGTGTTTCTGCTATTAATTGTTCTAGTTTTTTTTGTATTTTTACCATTTTTTTTTGGTAATTTTACCATATATTTTTTTTTAATTTGGCACCTTAAATGTTAATAAAAAGCTGCCAATTATGAAAAATTAAGTTTTACTTATTTTAACAGGTACTTAAACATCCAACCTACAATATCCAAAAAAAAAATTTCCGATTTCATAAAAATACTTGTGAAAATAATAAAAAATTCAAAAAAAAATTCTTATTTTTTGACTAATTTTTCCTGAAAATATAAGGAATTTCCTGTGTAGCCTCCTTCGCAATTCTCATATGTTCTACTTAAGAAAAACGAAATGCCGAAAAAAAATAAAAAAGTGCAGTGTTATACTTTAAAAAGTTCAAGTGAAAAGTGTTCAAGTAAAAAAAAAAACATTTTAGGTTGTTGAAGTGCTACTCCAAGAAGGAAAAATAAGATGCATCAATGGAAAAAAGCCTTTAAATTTACAAAACAAATATGTAAATAAAACAAATTTTTTTGTAAATTTACAAAACAAATATGAAAATTTAAAAAAACAAAATTGTATACTTACAGAAAAAAGTTGTAATTTTACAAAAACAATATTGTAAATTTACAAATTATTTGGTTAAACTACTGTTTTAACGGCAAAAAAATTAGAAAAAATTGTATATTAAAATTGTAAATTTACCAGTTTTTATTGTAATATAACAACCTTTTTCTGTAAGTTTACAATTTTGTTTTGTAAATTAACCAAATTTTTTGTAAATTTCCAAAAAAAATTTCATTTTGAAGTTAATATTTTACAAAAAAAAATTGTAAATTTACATTTTATTTTGTTAAATCAATTTACAAATTATCCCCGTAACATTACGGGGATTCTTGCTAGTACATATTTTACAAAACTTGCCCCGTAAAATCACGGGGATTTTATGTCATTTAACAAACTTTTTTTTTGAGTGTAGTCGTTAAATTGCTAAGACATTCAGAAGCAGTCTGTGGTATGATGGCTGCACTGTTGGCTTATCATTCATATGGTCGCAGGTTTGAGTCATGGTCGGGATGAAGTTTTTTTTTTTTTTTTTATTTATTTTTTAGCTTCAATATTGTTTATAAAATTACAATTTATTAAAATCCCCTTAATAATTTATATTCGGCCTAACAATCTTTTGTATTCTTTGTCATTGGGTAAATGAAATAATTTTTGGAAAAAAAATTTTATTTTCTACATTTTTTTTTTTTTTATACCATCCACTCTTTATTTGTGTTTTGATTGTTCTTTTTTTTTTATAATTTCTTGGATAAGTTCAATATCAAACACATTCAATATATATATTATATTTTGCGTCCAATTCTTACAAACGGACAGACGATTTCATTGACGATTTCTGGCAACACTAATTTATCTGTTTTGGTTCTCGTTCTTTTAACATACCCGCAAAATTGTAAAACTTTTAATCAGTCTGTGGTATGATGGCTAGAGTGTTGGCTTTTCATACATGGAGTCCCGGGTTCGAATCATGTTAGGACTCAAGATTTTTTTTTTTTTTTTTTGTTAATATTGTTTATTATTATAATTTTATTTAAATCACCTAAATCTATACCCTTCATTATATTTATCGAGTCATTCATTTTTCTCAGTTTTTGCAAATATATAAATGTGCTGTAATTAATTATTAATTAAATGTCGTTTTGTTTTTCTTTAAAAGCGAAATTGAATTTTGGTGGAAAAAATATGGTATATTCAACAAAACTTCTTTTATACACAACAGTAGAGGGTTTGTTGTAATTTGCCCTGTTTTATTTATGTCTTTTAAGATAGTCGTTAAATTGGTAATGAAATAATTTTTGAAAAAAAATTATATTTTCTACATTTTTTTTTATACCATCCACTCTTTATTTGTGTTTTGATTGCTTTTTTTTTTGATAATTTCTTGGATAAGATCAATATCAAACACATTCAATATATTTATATTTTGCGTCCAATTCTTACAAACGGACAGACGATTTTTGCCTATTGACGATTTCTGGCAACACTGTTAGTAACGGTTAATTTTGTTAGCTTATAGTATAGTATGATCCCTATAAAAAACTAGGAATATATTTTTAAACCTACCACTGGGTATACCTACCACTGGGTATACTTACCACTGGGTATACCTACCACTACCTACCACTGGGTAAGTTATTTTAAGCATTGCTGTGTTATAATCAAACAAAATTGCGAATTTGACATGCATTTTTAATGCTGCCGGTGGTCTAATGGTAGTGTCGTCGGATATTAATTTGGGGCACCAGGTTCGTCTCCCGGTTTGGCCGAGAGTATAATTTTTTTTTTTTTTTTTCATTTGTGGCTTTTTTTTAATTTTACCATTAATAAGTTTTTATTTTGAGTTACTTGATTTTTTTAATTTAAAAATTTGAAATAAAATAAGTTAATTAATTTTTTTTTTTAAATAAATTTTATTCATTAAGAATAAATTTTATAAATATTATTTTTACAAATCAAATCGATTTCAGTATTTTTATGTATGCCAATTGTGGGAAAACGTCAAAAATATTGTGCATAATATTGCGTCGTCTGTAGGTACCTTAATACCCAGCAAAACTTAGATTACCAAATAAGGTATAAAATAAGGTATAGGATCTCTTATTTTATACATTGCAGCATTGATGATTTTAACAGGCGATGAGACTCAAAGTAATGCATCCACATTATCACAAAGAATACCAGTAAGGTATAAAATAAGTCATAAATTTGTAACGAAGAATACAAGTAAGGTGTAAAATATATGATATTTTATAGGTTACGAGTAAGGTATATAATATAGCATACCAGAATAAAATATATAAGGTGTTACGAGTAGCGAAAAAGTAATTTTGTATTAAATTTACTCAGGTGGTTGTAAGTGAGTGTAAGTAGATAAAATATGCTCGTGTGTGCGTGTCGTTAGAAATTTCCTGTCGTGAGCCCATCTCTAGTTTAAACTTATGCATTTTTTTATAAAATATTTTTTTTTTATGTTATTGTAATGCATTATGCATCCAATTATAAATAATGCATTATTTCAAACTTTCAAATAATACATAATGTAACCAAATATAAGTCATCCATGATTTAATGTTTAGAAATAATAAATATGAAATACATTTTTTCCAATAATCATGCATTACGTAGCAAATTATTAGTAATGCATTATTTTTCCCTTTAACATAATACGTTGTGGAACAAATGTTTGGTAAGACATCCTAAAATAATGCTACAAATAAGGTATATACATTACCTGGTAATGTGTTATATAATCACTACCCATTACCAAAGTTTTGCTGGGTAAGCTAATTTTATCAATATTTCATCGAAAATGTGTAATATTTTACAAAACTATGCCAAACGATGCTAAATTAAATTGAGAAATTAATGGAAGTTAACATTTCGTTTCGTTTCGTTTTTTTTTTTTTGATGAATGTTAACAAATTGGAGCGGAAAGCGTTTTTCCGCAATTGTCCTCATAAAAATGGAATTGAATTAAAAACTTAAAAATTGCCTTGTCTTCCCCCTCCTTTTTACCCCCTAAATATGAATTTGGGCCGCTAAAAAAAATATGTGTCCCTTAATTTTTTCTGATCTACAAAATAAAACCAATTCCATAAAGATCCGCGGGTGACAATAGGGAGACGTTTTAATTAATAGTTAAAAACAACAACGTAGACGTCTAAACAACAACAAATGTAGTTGTTTTAACTGTCTTTTGTAGTGGAATCTACCGTTATAATTTTTTTGAGTGTAGCAATTTTGATATACATATTCATATAAATTTAAAAAAAAACACGCTATTTTAACAGAAACGGTGTTTAGAGATTTTCCAGCACTGGTAATGGGCAAAAAAAATATTTTCTAAACACCATAGACACAGACTTTATCGAGGGCCTATATTCAAAACCCTCTATCTTCCATTTTCACGAAAATGACTTTTTGATGGCAAAATATTCAGTAAAACGGCCCTCATCTATGGTGTAAAATTCAGAACAAAAATATTTTTTTTTGCTGTTTTATTTGCATTTTTGGTTTTCTCTATCTCTTACACAATTAATTTTTCTGAATGCAAAACCCTCTATCTTTTCAAATAATTAATTTACAAATATTTGTTTTGAATAATTTAATCATGCAATACATGTTTTCATACTAATTTTTGCATGCTGCACATGAATTTATCAACAAAATTCCAGAACCACGATTTTGGTCCACTGATGCTAATTTTTTCTGAAAATTCTTGTTTGACTTTTTTAAAAAATATGTCTCAAACTTTGGATGTCTTGTGTACATTGTGAAACAAAAATTTTTATCTTAAAAATCCCGATGCTGATCAGCATCTGTGGACCAAAATCCCGTTTTTATTTTTTTTACTATTTCTTACATAACATACTCAACAGTTTGTCAACTTTTGAGATGAATTCGGTAAAAAAAATAATTTTTGTCTTAACAATCCGCACCTGTGGACCAAAACCGCGATTTCGAAATTATTTATAAGCCATTATCATCAATAAATTACATTAAAAATTAACCGATGTCATAAATGAAATCATAATAATTCATTTTTATTAAAATGCAAAACCCTCTATCTGATCATTTTCATTCCTGTACTTAATATTTTTGAGAAACAAAACGCTCTATCTATCCTCTAAAATCCCCAATAGTGTAAAATTTTAAAAACGAATTATATGTCAGATTCAGTAGTTGATTTAAAAAAATATTGTAGAATATCGAATTTTAATTACTCTAACAATTCGCGAAATAAACAGTTTTTTGGCTCTCCTGAAAAGTTGTGTTTTTTTAGATAGAGGGTTTTGAATATAGGCCCTCGATATACAGACTAGACAGTAGAGTTGTAAAACAAAAATGGGTAAAAACTTAGCGATTTTAGAAGATACAGATCGGTTTTTAGCTGGTTTAAAGCATGGCAACACTTTCTACTAGTTAGAAGTGAGTAAAACAATAAAAGCCGTTCTACCTTTTTTTCGTATGGCGTGTTAGAGAATAATCACAATTGGAGCGGGAAGCGGAAAAACGCAATTGTCCTCATAAAAATAGAATTGAATCTAGTTTGGCGGAAAAACGCGGCGGAATTTTGTTGTCATATAAAACGTATGTGAACAGTTGCGGAAAAACGCTTCCCGCTCCAATTGTGATTATTATCTTATATTGGTTTTCTCTCTCTAACCTAATTAGTAGAATAATTTTAAAAAAATAACCATATGGTTAAAGACTACTTTTTTGACACTTGTTATAATTGTCGAGTCTGTATTAATCTGTGCCATTGATATTAAATTTTTAAAGAACGTGCATTAGAAAATCGTATTAATTTATAAATACTGGGATACAGATGGAGGGTATTTAAAATTCGGCACGGCCGAATTTAACTTTTTTACTTGTTATGAAATCTGGCATCGATTTGTTAGAGCATATTTTTGCATATTTTAGCCTTAAAGGCATATTTTTGCATAATTTAGGTTTAAGAGCATATTTTACCATAAGAGCATATTTTTAGAGCATATTTTAAATTTTTAGAGCATTTTTCCACTTTTTAGAGCATTTTTTTACATTTTTAGAGCATTTTTTTTTTCAATTTTTAGAGCATTCTTTTTTTTTTATTTTTGCATATTTTAGCCTTAAAGGCATATTTTTGCATAATTTAGGTTTAAGAGCATATTTTACCATAAGAGCATATTTTTAGAGCATATTTTAAATTTTTAGAGCATTTTTCCACTTTTTAGAGCATTTTTTTAACATTTTTAGAGCGTTTTTTTTTTCAATTTTTAGAGCATTCTTTTCCATTTTTTTCACATTTTTTTTTTAATTTTTAGAGCATTCTTTTCCAATTTTTTTTCACATTAATTTTTAAATTTTTTATCCAACATGTTGTTTTCAACAATTACGGAATTGTGACGATTGATTCCCCTTGGGCCTGTTAATGCTTCAAATCGGTATATGAAACAACGTTTTCTTCAGATTCAACAACTTGGAAGAAAATATTAAGGCAAATATTTTTGTAGAACATATTTAACCCTTTAACAACCGCACATAACGGTATTTGGAGGGTCTATTTTCTAACAAATTGTAAAAAATACCGCAAAAAAGGGGGCATAATTTTTTTTAAGAGCATATTTTTATAGTTTTTAGAGCATATTTTCCGTTTTTCAAGACATTTTTTAAGCGCATAAAACGTGTTTTTTAGAGCATATTTTTGGTTTCCCTGGTTATGAGCAAAAGACTGAATTTCGGCAAGGGTTTTTCATGAATTTGCGATATAAAACACACGGTAACTTTCAAACGACAATTCTAAGAGTGCTGAAGTGTGGCATATATATTTGTGGTTCTTCTGTCCCAGTTCGTTTCAAATCTCAGCTAAATCGGTCTAGTGGTTCAAAAGTTATAAGAAAAATCCTGATTTTAAGATTGGTTTCACCTAAAATTCACGTGTTGAAAAATCCCGAATTTTAAGAAAATAAGCTTTAAAAACAATGATAAGCCCCAAAATTACTTTACAGAGTATTTTTGTCACTCAGAAATATTTTTACACTAAAAAAAATATTACACTCGAAAAAAATTTTACACTCAAAAAAAATTTAGTAAGTTATTTATTTTTTAAAAATGACAAAAAAATGTTTTTTATACGGTATTTACACCAACGAAAACAACTTGTTTTTGAATATTTTTTTGGTTTTTGGCAAAAACTACATAAATTTTCCATACAATTTAAAAACTGCGTTGCCAACTAAAACTGAACAAAAACTAGAATTTAGGTTGTGGTCTATGCTACTATTAATTCAGTGTGAATGTTTTTTTCAATTTTCTTTTGGTAAAAACGAATGTCAAAATAAAAATATTTGTTTTTTTTGTTAAATTAATATTCAAATCTTTAAAAAAAGTAAATAAATGTGTAATTTAATTTTTTTAATAACGTGTGGCTATTGTAATTTTGTGTTTTTTAGTGAATTTAGAAAATAATTAATTTGATTTGACAAACAAAAACTCTTTTTATTCGGTGTAAACAGTTTGGTTTTCCAAAATGCTTTTTTGCCAAAAACAAGTTAGTTTTTGTTTGATCTAAACATAGTATTACTCAAAATAAAATATTTCTAATCAAAATTGTTATTTTTTTTTACATTAAAAAATTTACTATCCTTTAAAAAGGGCATTGTGGAGGGTATTCATAGATTCGGCCAAGTCGAATTTAACTTTTATACTTGTTTTTGTGTGCAATACAACCTATTCAGAAATTGATGAGACACATGTTTTTTTTTTTGCTGAACATTTGGTGTGGAATGCCTCATGTGTATCTGGCACTCCAAAAAAAAAAAAACTGTAAAATGACAAGAAAAGCTTGTTACTTTTTTTAGCTACCTTCTCCTTTCCTAGTAATTTTCCAAGGTTTTTAAAAATAATTTTGTAGTTTTACAAGCTTTTTACTAATAAAATTGTAAGTATACAACTTTTTTGACGCGATAAAACTTACAAGGAGTTCTCGTTCGTGACTACTAGATTTTTGCTACCTCCTGTTTTACGAGAATTCCTAGTAAAAAATACGAGCTTTTTTGTAATTTTACAAAAATTTTTAATTTTACCAATAAAATTGTATCAATACAACTTTTTGGGGCAATAAAACTTACAAGGAATTCTCGTCAATTTACTAGATTTTTTTGTAAAATTTTCTAGCAAATTTGTAAAATTAAAAAAAAACAAGTAAAAAAGTTAAATTCGGCTTTGCCGAATGTAGTGATACCCTCCACAATTTCAAAAAGATTATTGCAAAAAACTTTTTTTAAAAAGAAATTACTTAAAAAAAATTTGAAAAAAAATTTCCGCGAAAAAAATTTTGATAAAAAAAAAATCCGCGATTTTTTTTTCTTTTTTTGTCAAAAAATATGTTAGTACATGTTTAAATACCATTTGGTGTTCAATTATGTTCACATATGTCAACCAGCAGCCGAATTAAAGCATTTTGTATTTTTAGGTTATGTTGAATGTACTAAAATTTTTGACGTGTCCTTACATTTTCGTTCATAACTTTTAAACCGCTGAACCGATATCGCTCAAATGCAATACCAAACTTTTCAGGAGAACTTCCAATGTGTTAAGTTTCAGTCATATCCGTGTAGTATTTTGGTCGTGATCACCATTTCCACAGACAGACGGACAGACGGAAATCGCTAGAATGTCTTAAAATCGATCGGGGATCATGAATATTTATACTTTATAGGGTCCCAGACCGATATTTCGATGAGTTACAAACGGAATGACAAACTTATATATACCCTCTATCACTAAGTGGAGGGTATAAAAATAAAAAAAATATTAAATTTGTATTAAATTATTTACTAAAATTATATTTTTAATTTTTGAGTAAATTTTCAAACTTTCATATACAAAAAACTATAAACTAAATGAGAATTCAAACCACCGAGAGAATAAAAAAAATAAAAAAAATATTAAATTTGTATTAAATTATTTACTCAAATTTTATTTTTAATTTTTGAGTAAATTTTTAATTGCGTTAATTAAGTAATTACTCAAATTTGTTTAAAGAATTTAAACAATTGATTACTCAAATTGTTTTTCTCAATATTATTTTCTGTGTAGTTTTCACTAAAATTAGTGTATTTTCAATTTTTTTTTTTTTGTGAAACTTGTTTTCTAAAGCGATTTAAGTACTTTATGCTAGAAAAAAAACACGATTAGGTTAAAAAAAAAAAACTTCAAAATAGTAAATTTTTTTTATAATGGTGTTTTCTTTTCTGAAAAAAATGTTTGCCTTTTTAGGGTATACATTTTTAAAATGTTTAACACACCTAAAAAAAACTTATAAAAATTTGCATTTTATTTGACTGGAATAGAACACAACATACAGCAATACTCTGCCCTGTATTTTTTAACAGCTGTTTTGAGAAAACAACACAGAAAAATTCAGCTGTTGTATAAGGCAATTTCAACCCCGTGATTTTTAACGGGGTAAAAAGTGCAAATTTTTTGCACTTTATAGGACAGACATTTTTAGAAATTCAAAAAAAGGCACATTTTTTGCCATTTTTTTCATAAAAATTGCTGATTATAAAAAAAACAATTGTAGATATTTTCTTAAAAATTATTAAAAATATTTTGTTGAATTACTTACGAAATTGGTTTTGCTAATTAAATACTTTTCTAGCACAGTGTAGCTGCATAAATGCTTTAATGACTGAAACTTTTTGTATATTACAATGTCGTTTCTTCTTACAAAAAGATTTTGATTGAATGTTAAAGCATTTCTGACTACTTAATTGCTGTGTTTTTCAAAAAGTGGATTTATTTTCAGATTAATCTTATTTTGTTTAAAATAAATATTTTAACATGCCAAAACAAATTTGGAATATTTTTTTTCGTAATCTATGATAAATTAACAATTATAATCCGAAAACATGATAAAAAAATTTGGATAATTAACAAGTAGAAAAGTTAAATTCGACTTTGCCGAATCTATGAATACCCTCCACAATGCATTTTTTTCAAAGGGTAGTACATTTTTTAACGTGAAAAACTTAACAATTTTGATTAGAAATATTTTATTTTGAGTAAAAAACTCTTTTTTTGTCATTTTTTTTTTTTAAAAAAGAAAAATTACTAATTTTTTTTTTTTGAGTGTAATATTTTTTTCGAGTGTAATGTTTTTTTTACTGTAAAAATGTTTCTTACACAAAATATTGTCATTTTTGTAAAAAAAAAAAAAAATTTTTTTGTGTAAATTTTTTTTTGAGTGTAAAATTTTTTTGAGTGTAAAATTTTTTTTGAGTGTAAAATTTTTTTCGAGTGTGTTTTTTAAGTTACCAATGCTTTTAAAACTAAACAAGTTTAAAAAGCATTGCTTAAAATTTAAACAAGTTTGAAAAGCATTGTTTAGTTACCACCAATGCTTTTAAAACTTGTTAAAACACGTGGCATTTTAGATGAAACTAATCTGAAATTCAAGGTTTTGCTTATAACTTTTGAACCACTCGACCGATTAAGCTGAAATTTAAAACCAAATAGACCCGCGGAACGGCAAAGATAGTCGCCAAGCTTCAGTAGTCTCATTATTGTCTTTCGAAAGTTATCGTGTTTTTTATCTCGTAAATTCGCGAAATACCCTTGCCGAAATTTACTCTTTTGCTCATAACTTTTGAACCACTGGACCGATTTGGCTGGATTGCAATACCAACCTGACCAGGTAAATGACAAACATATATGCCAAACTTCAGTAGCCTCTGTAAAGTCTTTCAAAAGTTAGCGTGTTTTCTACGGACGGACAGACAGACAGACAGACGGACGGACGGACGGACGGACGGACGGACGGACGGACATCGCTAGATCGACTTAAAATCGATCGAGGATCATAAATATATATACTTTATGGGGTCCTAGACCAATATTTCGAGGTGTTACAAACGGAATGACAAACTTATATATACCCTCTATCACTAGAGTGGAGGGTATAAAAATGCAAATTTTGATCGAACATTTTTTGTTAAAAAAACAAGGAAAACTGTCAAAAATTTGTAAAATGGGATTATGAAAATTTTTCTAGTAATTTCACTCTAATTAAAATGATTTCAGTTTCCTACTACACTCAAAAAAATAAACCTTGTAAAGTTACCAAAAAATCTCGTGATTTTACGAGGCTATTCTCGTAAAATATGACGTAGGTAAAATTCTCGTAAAATTACGAGGATTTCCTCGTAATTTGAATGCGCCAAAATTTGGTAAAATAACCAATTTTATTGGTAAAAATATTGGTTTAAAACCGGAAAAATAAAAAAAAAATGGTAAACTTACAAGAAAAAATGGTAATTATGTTTAAAAAAATGGTAAATTTACAAACCAAAATGGTAAGTTTACAAAAAAAAAAAAATTGTTAAACAACATAAATCCTCGAAATAAAATCATTTTTGTAAAATAACTGTTTTTTTGTAAATTAACTAGAATCCTCGTAATAAATTTTCAAAATATTGTCAACTTTTTTTTTAAAATATTTTTCAATAAAAAAAAAAAATTACAAAAAAAATCGTTTTTATTTTGTTAAACAATATAAATCCTCGTATAACAAAATTTTTGTAAAATAACAGTTTTTTTTGTAATTCAACTAGAATCCTCGTAATAAAAACTTTGTTGTAAAATTACAGTTTTTTTTTGTAAAATAACCTTTCAAAATGGTAGAATACAATTACGAAAATAAACTTGTAAAATTACCAATAAAACTGTAGTTCTCGTTTGAGCAAAGTACAAGATTTTTTGTTAAAAAACAAGGAAAATTCTTAAACATTGGTAGAACAGGATTACAAGGCATTTTACTAGGCGTTTTACCAGTTTATTTTTTTGAGTGTATAAATTGGGTAAGTTTACACAAAATGTGTTGTTTTACCAAAAAATTATTGGAAATTTACACATTTATAGTAGTATTTTATTTGAATTTGTTGAAATTTACCCAATTTATAGTAGGAAACTGGACTCATTTGTTTAGAGTGTTGACAAAGTTTTTTTTTTATAATTTTTCAGAATTTTTTGATCCCGACCATTCAATGCTCCGGTTAAAAATATTAATACCACTTTTAAGCGGTTTTGAACATAACAGGGTTAAAACCGTTATCAGTTTGTTTTTTGCAATTTCTATTTTTGCTGGGTTCATTGTTTGTTATTTAATCAACAAAACATGTTTGACATGACTGGAATACATGTATTCAACAGGTTGTTCTGTTATTCTGGTTGTCAGTTTGTGGCATCATACTATTTTAACAGAAAAGAAAAGCTTTTATATAAGCTTTCTGTAAAACTTAACAGAAAGCTCTTTATAACTGTTGATTACAAATTCACATGTTGCTACTGGATTTTAACGCTCATACTAACAGGTTTGTTGGATAAAAAATTCAGTTGCCGCCAGTAAACACAACCGTATAAAACGTTGTAACGGAAATTGCGTATACGCCATGTAGTGATAGTGTTTAATACACCGCATACAATATATTGATGACAGTTTGTCAATTTAATTATTTACAAAATATCGTTTTGAAATGTCAAATTTGAATTAGAATAATTAAGAGTGATAAAGAATGTGCGTGTGTGTGTGACAAAATAAAAAATTATAATTTTATAAAAAAATTATAACAAAAATTGGTTTCAATATGCAAATTTAGCAAAAAAAAATATATAAAAAAATTTAAAAATATCTTATAATCAGATAATTCTTGTTAGACAAACAACAACATTGTTTGTTAGATAAAAAAAAGTTAAAACAAAGTACGGAAATATTTAAATTGTTTATTTGTTTCTTTAAAAAAAAAGTGCCCGTACCAGTGTTTCAATGTTAGTAGACCGCGGTACTAGATAAATAATATTTTTATTTTCAATTCTTTTGCATTTTCTTTACCGTTTTTTTATTTTTGTTTGTTTTATTTTTAATGTGTTTTCTTCCTTTTTCTATTTTGAAATTATCACAAGAAAACAAGTAGATGACTATGACATTTTAACGGCATTAAATGGTTGTTTTATAAATATTGAGCCAATCAATAAAGGTAAGATTTGAAAACAATATTCTGTGTATATAAGGCATTCCACACCAAATGTGCCCTTTAATGTCTAAACAGGTTTTATTGCTAGGCCTATGTGGATTTAAGGCAATTGTTTTTTGGTTTTTCAATTTTACAAAAACTGGGCTTAGAAGGCATGTTTAAATATTGAGGAAAAGCTCAAACTTGTGTTGAGTTGCCTTAATTAAATATTTATTAAATTAAAACGAAAAGCGCCACAATCTCAAAAAATTTTCATTTTTGTATATGATTCATTCCACTACAAATGTCCAGCGAAAAAAATGAATGTCTGAACAGGTGGTATGGATAGCCCTATATGGAACTAAGAAAATTACATTTTTGGTTTTTCAGTTTTTCAAAAACTGGGCAAAGGAGGCGTGGTTAAATTTAAAAAAAAATGGTAAAATTTGTGTCGAGCTCCCTTGATTAAATATTTATCAAATTAAAACGGCATGCACCATAATGCACGTTGGGGCAGCCTAAGGGGATCTCCGGCAAAGAGTCCGATTTTAAATCTTCGAATTTTTCCAAAATATTTGTCAAATCTAATAGACAAGACCCTGTCGAAACTAGTACCGTTTTACTTTTTGAGATGTTCCATTTATTAAAAAAATGTTTTTTTTTATCAAAAATAAGAAAAACTAGAGGTTTTAAAGGCAAGCTCCTCGCTTCTCGCTCATAATCATTTTGAACTTTTTTTACAGAATGTACGAAAACTGTTAGTCGAGGAAAATACGACAATGTTACAAACAATGCTAACATTTTATTTCGAAAAAGCGCATTTTGAAAAAATGTACCAATTTCTAATTAGTATGGTAATATTATTTAAAAAACACCTTTTAATGTGCTTAAAACAAATTCTTAGCAAAATAAAAAGTCATCCCGGGTAAAAATGAAATATATATGATCATATATGAAGATATATAGATCATATATGGATTTATATAACCATATATTATCATATATGGAGCCATATATGATAATATATGGTTATATAAATCCATATATGATCCATATATCTTCATATATGATCATATATATTTCATTTTTACCCGGGATTGGATTTTCCGATAATCAAAAAAAAAATAAACTTTTTTTTACCGTTAAATGCATTTTTTTATGCTAAATTCCACCGATCGACTCAGAATCACTTTTTAAGTCGATTTAGCAATGTCCGTCTGTCTGTCCATGTAACGGCGTAAACACGATACAGGTCGCAATTATCAACCGATTTGACTGAAATTTAAAACTTAAGCTTCTTTTGGCCCAAGGACGAAGCCTATTGAAACTAGAAAAAATCGGTCCATGCTTTGACCTAGTCCCCATACAAACGTCCCCTTTTAATTTGCTTCAAATGACTCTAACAACGGTATTAGAAAAGGTATCCTTACGAAATTTGGCAGGTAATCGTGTTTTGTATTCACAAATCACCATGCCGAAGTTTAAGGCAATCGGACCAGTTCTTCTTGTAGCCCCCATAAAAACCACCTTCCCGATATTCACAAAAATTTCTGAAATTTCATGAAAATTCAAAATATTTTATTAAAATTTTGTTTGTATGTCTTAAACGCGTACTTTAATACCCTTATCAAATCTGATTATTATCAAACCATTTTTGGACCTAGACCCATATAAAAATTTTGCCCGATATTCAGATAAAGCGGTGAATTTGCAACAAATAGAAGCCTAATTCGCTACACTTACTTAAGATTTAAAAAAAAAGTTATCCCATCGGTCCATGTTTGAACTTGGAACCCATTTTCCGGTGTAGGGTATTATCTGGCCGGTCTTGACCGACTATAATTTTCTTACTTGTTTTTATTTGTGTTTGTTCATTTCCTCTGTAATGGCATAGTTAGCCAGAGAGGGGTTAACAGAAGTTGAGTGACTTCATGTATCTTTATAATTGACAGTCTTTGTTAAAGGCCATATATTTTGAACCTAGGGGAGGGAGCCCCACAAACCGTATATAAAATATTTTTTAATATTTGTACTTGTCCTAGGATTCCAATAAAGAAAACAAATGAAAGAGGAGGATCTCCCCTAATTTTCCTGTTTTATTATTTTTACATATCAGGAAAAGGGAAGTACACTTAAAAAAAACTTTGTAAAATTACAAGAAAAGTTTGTAACTCTTTTTTTGCTACCTCCTGTTTGACAATTCTTAGTAATTTTACAAGTTTTTACCAATAATTTTGTAATTTTACAAGGTTTTTACCAATAAAATTGTAAATTTAGAATTTTTTTGACACGATAAAATTTACAAGGATTCTCCTATTTTATGAGAATTCCTTGTAATTTTACAAGCTTTTTACAAATAATTTTGTAATTTTACAAGTTTTTTACCAATAAAATTGTAAATTTACAGTTTTTTGGCGCAATAAAAATTACAAGGAATTCTCGTGAATTTATGAAATTTGTAAAATTACAAAAAAAAATGTAAAATTACAAAAAAAAAATTAATTTAAAAAACAAGGAAAACTGTCAAAAATTGGTAAAATGGGATAACGAGACTTTTGCACCAGTAAAGGATTTAATAGTATTGAGTAAACTTTTAATAAAAATTTATTAAATGTTTGCTAAAAAAATTTAGTAAACTGTTTAATTGTGTCAAGTAAAAATTTACTCAAAATTTATTAATTTATTTTTTTAAAAAGTTTTAAATTTTTTTACAAAAAAAATTAAAAAACTTGTTTCTTCAAACTTTACCAAACATATTTATGCCTCAAAGACATAGGAAAATTTTATAAAGACGATTACAAACTTTCATATACATATACAAAAAACTATAAACTAAATGAGAATTCAAAAAACTATGAGAATTAAAAAAAAAACTATTAAATTATTTAATCACATTTTTTTGTTTAATTTTTGAGTAAATTTTTAATTGCGTCAATTAAAATATTACTCAATCTCTTTTTTTAAATTTAAGCAAGTTAAGTGTGTAATTCGACAGTTTAAGAAAATAACAAAAATTTTAATCCAAACATTGATTGACTCATTTTAATTTTGTTGATCAACAGATTGGATTGAAAATTGTTAGCCAATAATTTTTTGTGTGTGGGTCATTATAAGTGAAATCAATCATGAATATTTTTGACCCCCTCCGATATTGATGAAATTTGGTAGCTTCAAAACAAACCAAAAATGGGCTTTCTAGCTATAATAGAACCAACGATATTAAGTTTTTACGGTGCAAAGTGTCGCGACTGGGAGATTTTGGGGGAAATTTTGACCCTCCGTGTTTTCGCCCACTGTTTACTTAGAGGGCTGAAAATAAGTGTGCGTCAGTTTATCACTTAGGGTTACAACTAAACCAAATTTCATCAAAATCGGAGGGGGTCACGAAAATTTTTAGCTATTTTTGATTGATTTCACTAAGACTGACCCGTCCGTGTAACAATAGTTCTGAAAATTGAAATTTTTCAAAAGTTCAATTGTAATCGTTCTATAATTGTCAAACAACCTACGTAATACTGCAATTCGTATTCTTGTTCATTGTTAAAAATACTCGTAAAGTATTTGTGCACAGTGCATAGTAAAAGTGTTATTTGTTCATTAATAATATGCAAATGTTAATTTTACTACATCATAGCTAGCCATCATTAAGATCAATATAAATACTTAATAATAATGCTACTAAATAGATGTTACTTCCACAATTCTAGGAAAATAAATATTTTTGATGAACTAAAAGGTAGTAAAACGGAATTTTTAAACTAAATTTTGTGATTTTTTTAAAGATTAGGTGAAAATTTCTTTGGCGGTATAAATTTCTTTCACATAAAGGGTTATCGATTTTTTGTTTTCAAAAGTAAAGTTAAATAAACACACTTTAAAGCTTTGATTTCGGTGAAACTTTTATTTCATTTTAATGCTTGGACCATGCCATTAGAGTTTTCTGAATAACTGATAAATTTAGTAACCGCGGTTTCGGCTATCAAAAATTGAATTTGAGGGTCCCATTTTGGTGTCTTTCTTATAAATTATTCTTCTGGTAAATAAAAATTAATTGTTTTTTATATTTTATACAAAAGATTGTTTATTCAACTTCAAGAAACAAAATTGGAATGAAAATTATTGAAAAATCAAATTTTACGGAAAAAGGAAATACAAAATAATTTTCTAAATATTTTGGGAAACAAGTTATTTAACAAGTATAAAAATATAAAACAGTGTCGAATGTAGTGACGGGCACTACATAACTTCCCCTCTCAGAAAAAAACGTTATGTTATATCATAAGTTATTTCATTTCGATCACTTTGATGGGCAGTGTCTTTATTTACAAAAGCAGGTTTAATCAAGTCAATAGTAACCGACCGAGCCGAATTACCATACTGAATTAAAAAAGTTTTGTCATTTTTTTCCAAAACTTTGAAAGGACCCTCAAAAGGAGAGGATAGTTTAGAAGGTTGTAATATTTTTACAAATACATACTCACAGTCCTTCAACGATTTAGGCATATATTGTTTTTGCCGGTTATGATAAACTACTTTGCTTCTGACTTCTGAAAAATGTTCTCTTAACTTTGATAGCAAGAATTCTGAAGAAATATTTTCGTTTGATTCTACAACAAGTTCACCTGGAATTCTCAGACATTGTCCAAAAACTAATTCCGCGGCTGAACATTTTAAATCATCTTTAACAGATGTTCGAATACCTAACAAAATTAATGGTAGCATTTCTGACCAAATTTCTACATTGTTACTCGTTAAAATAGATGTTTTAAGTTGACGATGAAATCTCTCAACCATTCCATTAGATTGAGGATGGTAAGCTGATGTGTGAATCTTATGTGATCCAAGTAATGATGTTAACTCACTAAAAAGATTAGAGGTAAACTGTGAACCTCTATCGACAGTGATTTTCAAAGGAACTCCAAATCTTGAAACATAATTATAAACAAAAGTTTTTGCAATGGTTGATGCGGAAATATCCTTTAATGGATAGGCCTCTGGCCATCTGGAAAATCGATCAATTATGGTTAACATGTATTTAAAATTATTAGATACTGGAAGTGGTCCAACTATATCCATATGAATATGTTCGAACCTACTTCTAGGTATCTCAATTGGTTGAACTTGTGATTTGGTATAAACATTGATTTTGGCTCTTTGACAGTCGAGACATTCTCTAGTCCACTTATTTATATCCTTTTTCATAAAAGGCCAAAAATATTTATTTACTAATAATTTCCTAGTTGCTCTAATGCCAGGGTGAGATAACGAATGAATCTTTTCAAAAACAGTCTTTCTTAGTGCCACTGGGACATAAGGACGATAAATTTTACCAGAAACATCACACCACAATTTTAAATTCAGATCAGGAATTTCAATTTCCTTAAGATTATACTTTTGATTTGGATTCGATATGATACATTTCATGACATCATCCTTTTGTTGCTCTATGTGTAACTTTTCAATATTGATATCGTTAGAATTAATGGAACAAATTTCTGGCAAGCGGGATAAACAATCCGCCACAATGTTATCCCTTCCAGAAATATGTTGAATGTTCGAGCTAAATTGAGCAATGAATTCTAGGTGTCTAGTTTGACGGGGAGACCTTTCAGTTTTTGAATTAAGCGCATTTACTAATGGCTTATGATCAGTGAAAATAATAAATTCTCGACCCTCAAGAAAGTGTCGGAAGTGTTTAATTGTCAGGAAAATACCTAATAGTTCACGATCAAATGTTGAGTATTTTACCTCAGTAGCACTTAATTTTTTGGAAAAATAAGCTAGTGGTTCCCAGTGATCTTTGCAATATTGTTGAAGAACGGCTCCAACAGCTACAATAGAGGCATCAACGGCAATAGATAAAATAGCATCTTTATTAAAATGATTAAGTAATGTTTGCTGAGAAAATTTTGTTTTTGTCTCCTTAAATGCATTTAATGCAGACTCGGTCCAACAAATTTCTTTAATTTTGGCTTTATTTGCCTCGGTTACAATGTTATGTAGAGGGTTAAGAAATTTTGCCAATTGTGGGACGTATCTATGGTAATAATTAATTATACCTAAAAATTGTTGTAGTTGTTTAATGGTTTTAGGTACCTCATAATTTAGAATGACTTCTACTCTAGATTTAGATGGGCTCATGCCAGATTCAGAAATATTATAGCCTAAAAAATCCAGTTCGGTTACTCCAAAAGTACATTTCGATGGTTTAATGTTAAGGCCATATTTATCAAGTCTTTCAAAAACTTGACGTAAGTGAATTAAATGTTCATCATCATCCTTACTAGCGATTAATATGTCATCAACATAAGCAAAGACGAAATCCAAATCCTGAAATACCTCATTGATGAACCTTTGAAAAGTTTGGGAACTGTTACGAAGGCCAAATGGCATGCGAACGAACTCGTACATGCCAAAAGGAGTTGTTATGGCAGTTTTGTGAATGTCTTCTTCCGCCATAGGTATTTGGTGATAGGCTCGCACTAGGTCTATTTTAGAAAATATTTTCCTACCAACTAAATCAATGTTAATGTCGTGAATATGGGGAAGGGGATAACGATCTGGCACTGTACAACAATTCAAGCGTCTATAGTCTCCACATGGTCGCCAATCATTTGGATCCTTTTTGGGTACCATATGAAGTGGAGAACAGACGGAAGATTTTGATGGTCGACATATGCCCATTTTGACTAAATTGTCAAATTCGTTTTTAGCAATTTTAAACTTTATTGGGTCTAATCTACGGGGTTTGCTAAATGGTAAACATCCTTCAGTTTCCAGCTTATGAACTGTATTGTGATTTACAATTTTCCGATAATCAGGTTCACAAGTAATGGTGGGGTATTCCGATAAAAGTGTGGACCATTTACAGTCAATGTTAGAAATTTTTAAGGAAAATACAGAAGAAAATCCTAAATGTGCCGTAGATATTATCTTGTTAGATGAATCTATTAATTGCCTGTTCTTAACGTCTACTAAAATACCAAATTTTTCTAAAAAATTTGCTCCAATGATTGGAGTATCAATATTCGCTAAAATAAATGGAAAGGTAAATGTAACATCAAAGCCAAAATCAATATTAAAATTTTGGTAACCAAAAGTGCGAATGGATGTTCCGTTTGCGGCTGAAAGAAAAATGTTACAATTTTTCTTTTCACCGTTGAATTTTCCAACTGGGAAAACGGAAACTTCCGCACCAGTGTCTATAAGAAATTTTAATTTACTATTTTTATCAGTAACGAAAAGACGACGAGAGTTTAAAAATGAATTTCCATTATGCGCCGTCGACATAATGGAATTGTTTAGTTTAAACGTCTGGATTGAAAATCTCTAAAATGTTTGCATGATTGCTCACATTTAAGAGCTTTGTCACCAAAACGAGAATGATACCAGCATACGTTTTCAAAATTGCTTCTATTATTTCGAGGAGCACGTGTAAAATTCCTTGAATATTTGTTACCCGAAGAGGAACTTTTATTAGCACTGCTCAACTCAGCAATATTCAAAGCTAATTTATTAATATTCTCGTTTAGTGTTAATGTCATACTTGACAAATTTTGAATTACATCATTTTGAAGAGCCTCAGTTGAGTTAACAACTGATACTCCTTGATCACACATTTTATAAATTTTATCAGCTAGAATAACTTTTTCCTCAATGGATTGTAATCCAGAAGATGTTAAATGGACCTGTACATTTTGAGGTAGTTTTCTATGCCAACATTTAAAAATCAATTCACGAGTAACAAAAGAGAGTGGTGCTGCTAGTGTAGTTAATTCGCGGAACAACTGTGAAGGTGTTCTATCGCCTAGATGAGAATCTGAAATTATTTCCTCAAATCTACTATCTTCATTAAGAGAAAATCTTTCGCAAAGTATTTTCTTAATAGTTTCATATCTATTAGTTAAAGGTGGTTCCTGAACAATATCCAATACTTTTAATATTACTTCTTGAGATAAAGAAATAACAACATGTTGATATTTTATATTACTATCTATTATGTTATGGATCTGGAATTGCAAATCAACTTGAAGAAACCATGCTTGTGGACATGAAGTCCAAAATTGTGGGAGTTTTAAATTAACATGGGTTGAATTATTAATATTTGGTTGAAAATTGTCTGTAGGAGTGGTTGGATTGACCAAGACTGTATTTGGTTGGGAATTATCAATAGGAATTGACATATTTTCAACTTGGTTCTGAGATGTAGCAGCATCATGGAGCGTATCTTGCCCATTAGAAGTTTGAGAACGCGTTAAAACCATGTTCAGAAAAATTGGGTTTATGTGCATAAAATTTTTCTGAGAGGAGTTACAATAAATGTGTCATAAAATTAAATTATATAGAAAACAAACGAATTTTTTAAAAACCGTGTATGCGCAGATAAAATGGTGTAATTTATAATACTTATCGATTATAGTTAGATTTATATTGTTAGATTCTTGTACTTAATGGCCGCCAATGGATTTTTGATTATGTTAAACAGCATATATTTGATTACCAGGATGCAATATTGGACATCAAAAAAGTACGTCTGTTGATTAATAAAATATTTAGGCACCAGATATTCAAACGAATTGAGATTGTCAAATCATATGATTTTATAAATTCGTGTATTTTAATCAGATATTATGCAACTGAATGGAGTTAGGCAATTCAACACCATAAATTGATAAAGATATTTTGATCTTGGATCGTTGGTTTCATAAAGATGATATATTTTTGAGCAATAGTTGTTTAATCATTTGCGATTTGCATCAATTGTTGTAAATTTTTTATGTTTAAATTATTGAATTCTTTTTTACAGATTCGGTTTTATAGGATCGCCAATTTGGTGTCTTTCTTATAAATTATTCTTCTGGTAAATAAAAATTAATTGTTTTTTATATTTTATACAAAAGATTGTTTATTCAACTTCAAGAAACAAAATTGGAATGAAAATTATTGAAAAATCAAATTTTACGGAAAAAGGAAATACAAAATAATTTTCTAAATATTTTGGGAAACAAGTTATTTAACAAGTATAAAAATATAAAACAGTGTCGAATGTAGTGACGGGCACTACACCCATATTTTAGTAAAAATTGTCCACAGTTTTAGGAAAATTTATAAACTATTTTTGAGTAATTTTTTTTTCAAGTTTTTCGAGTGTACTTAAATTTGTATGGGGGTCATTATTAGTGAAATCAATCATGAATATTTTTGACCCCCTCCGATATTGATGAAATTTGAAAAAAGTAACAAATGCAAATTTTCAGCCCTCTAAGTCAACAGGGGCCGAAAAAACGGAGGGTCAAAATTTCCCCCAAAATCTCCCAGTCGCGACACCTAACACCGTAAAAACTTAATATCGTTGGTTCTATTATAGCTAGAAAGCCCATTTTTGGTTTGTTTTGAAGCTCATAATATGCTCTACAAGACCTACCATAACCAAAAAATTTTCGAAAAAAATAAGGGTTACACTAAGAAAAAAAAATTCTCAAATCAAGCAAAACCAACCTCTTATTAAAAATAAAACAGTGACAAAAGTCAACAAACTTTGTTTTTTCTCAATTTGAAAATGTTTATCGACACTTTTAATATGGCTTGAGTAACAAACAAAATTTTAAAAATGAAATGAAACAACGTTGATTTGAGAATGTTTTATGTTCAAATCAAAAGTGCACGTAGTCAAATTTAATATTGATAATTATTCATATAATTTTATTTATGTTTCCTTAAATTTTTAATGTAAATAAAACAATTGGAGTTTTTTATATTTATATTTAATTTATTATAAAGATGAATTTTTCCTGTATGTAGAAATAAAATAATATGTCGCCGCTGCTCCGACGAAAATACCCATGTGATTTTCAAAAATTGTTGAAGACGTCCGCGGATTAGCTTAATTTTTTCAATTCGCGGCCCTTTAAAGTTACATCTCTTACATACACATTTAAACAATATTTCCAATCTACTTTTTCCATTAAGTTGGCCTTTAAAATTCAACGCAAAATTTCACAAATTAGCCAGTCTCTTCAATAAGTAAACGTAGGTGTTTTTGTCAGAGCACCGACGATAAAATAAAAATCAATTAATAAAAACAATCCGGGATTAGAGCTGCAAAACTATCGATGGTACTACCGATAGTATCGATAGTGTTTTTTGAAATGGACTATCGATAGTTAATACCCGATAGCGATACTATCGTCGAAAAAACATTAGCCTCATATAGATTGACATTTGATGAAAAATTAATCAAAAAGTGAACAATTTGTAAATTCTTTATATTATTTTGGAATAATCTTACGTTTTAAAGTATAAAGACAATGATAGTAATCTCGTGTGAATATTATTGCGAAATAAAAGGTCTGGACAGAACAAGCTAGGCACGGTGGAAGATCGCCGTAGTAAGTTAAAATAGACTGGAGCGGCATTGAACTGCAAAAACTATCATTTATGTGTCCAGAAGTACCCAGTTTTAATGGAAAACAACGTAATTTTATGCAAAAACTTACAATTCTTTAAAATATCCGATACTATCGATAGTTTAAAAACAAACTATCGAAAATATCGAATGGAACGACTATCGATAGTTTTGCAGCTCTATCCGGGATGGCTTTCATAAAGTGCTAATTTCCTCCTGGATATAGGTACTCCACAATAATTTCTGCAAACAGGTACTCCACATTAATTTCCAAACATTTTTTTAATACATACATAGTCTTTACTTTTGACTTTTATCACTTATTACACAAATTTAATTCATTGTTTTACTTTAAGAAGATATTTATTGCTTTTATTTTACTTAATTTTTTTTTGGAAATTGAAAATTTTTTACTTATAATACACCACGACACTTTTCTAAAATAATTGCGTTTACAATCAAAATGAATATTTTCATCATGAAATAAAAATGAGTTTTTATATATTTAATTCAATAAATATAATTTTAAAATCAAGACCGAAACATATTTAATTTTATAAAATTTCACTTCATTAAAATTTGTTTAAAAAATTGAGAATTTTTAAAATGAGTACGAAAATATATGATTTGACGACGATTTTTTCCCTCAGTGTACCTCCCTTATTTTAAGGTCGTGATAAAGGGAGGAGAAAATAGGGAGGATGGTATCCCCCGATTTTTTTTACTTGATAATCTTATAGAAAAAGTCCTAAAGAATATACTCTAAAATTTTTAAGTTGGGACAACAATGGGTTCGCTCAAAATCAAAATTTTTCACAATTTCCCCTAAAATTTCCAAATCGCAACACTCTTGAACCTTAAAAATGTAATATCGTAAGTGCTGTTTTAGCTACAGAGTCCATTTTTGCTTATTTTAAAGCTTATAGTACGCTCTACAAGACCAACCATAACCAAAAAAATTTCCAAAAAAAAGGAAGGGTGCCCCTTATTTAAACGTCGTGGCAAAGGGTGGAGGAAATGGGAGGAAAGTGTCCCCCGATTTTTTTTACCTGGTATTCTCAAAGTGCAAGTCCTAATGAACATATCCTAAAATTTTTATGTTGGGACAACAATCAGATCGACCAAAATTAAAATTTTTCACAATTTCCCCCAAAATCTCCAAATCGCGACACTCTTGCTCACTACAAATTTAATATCGTGGACTATATTGTAGCTACAGAGCCCATTTTTGGCTTGATTTAAAGCAAGGGGTGGGGGAAATAGGGGGATAGTATCCCCCAATTTTTTTTTACCTTGTTTTTTTTAAAGAGTAAGTTCTAGAGAGCATATCCTGAAATTTTTATCTTGGGACAACAATGGGAGGCGCAAAAATGTCGCGAGTTGTTGATTTTGGGGGAAAATTTTGAAAAATTTTGATTTTGGTCGATCCCATTGTTGTCCCAACATAAAAATTGTAGACTATGTTTATTAGGACTTGCACTTAGAGATCCCAAGTAAAAAAAAAATCGGGGGATACTTTCCCCCTATTTCCTCCACCCTTTGCCACGACCTTCAAATAAGGGGGGCACCAATTCCTTTTCTTGGAATTTTTTTTGGTTATGGTAGGTATTGTAGAGCGTATTAAAAGCTTTAAAACAAAAAAAAAAATGGGCTCTGTAGCTACACAAGTACTTATGATATTAAATTTTTAAGGTTCAAGAGTGTTGCGATTTGGAGATTTTGGGGGAAATTGTGAAAAATTTTGATTTTGAGCGATCCCATTGTTGTCCCAACTTAAAAATTTTAGAATATATTCTTTAGGACTTTCTCTATAAGATTATCAAGTAAAAAAAAAATCGGGGGATACCATCCTCCCAATTTTCTCCTCCCTTTATCACGACCTTAAAATAAGGGAGGTAACCCTTATTTTTTCGAAAATTTTTTGGTTATGGTAGGTATTGTAGAGCATATTATGAGCTTCAGAACAAACCAAGAATGGTCTTTCTAGCTTTAATAGAACCAACTATATCAAGTTTTTACGGTGCAAAGTGTCGCGACTAGGAGATTTTGGGGGAAATTTTTACCCTCCGTATTTTCGCCCACTGTTTACTTAGAGGGCTGAAAATAAGTGTGCGCCAGTTTATCACTTAGTGTTACAACTAAACCAAATTTCATAAAAATCGGAGGGGGTCAAGAAAATTTTTAGCTATTTTTGATTGATTTCACTAAGAATGACCCATGGACATATTTAAAACCAATTAAAATAAACACACCTAAAATTAGCAAAAACTAAATTTTGTTTTATTATTAATTTCACTCTCAATAATGGTGCTGCAAAAAATATAAAAATAAAATTATGTTTATTCAATATATAAAAAAGATTTTTAAAATACAGAGCAACCAAAAATACATCGCAGATAATCAACATAATAAGGTAGGATAAAAAAATTTTTTTGTTTGTTGCATTAATAAAGGATGACCCCTACTATTGCAATGCATTGTGTTAGTATTAGAGAAATAGAATATGGGGAGAAGGATAAAAGACGTTACTTTTTTACCTTAAAAATCGGAAAGTTCCGATTTAAAAAAAAAACAAATGTTTTTTAGCTAATTGTAAGTTAATAAGTTAATATTCATAAGTTAATATTCAGACATTACTGAAAAAGGTTTTTTTATGATAAAAAATATTTATTTTTTATCCTTACAATATTTAAAAAAAAAAAATTCTTCAAAAATATATATTTTTTTTTTTAAATTAATTTTAAATTACATAAATAGCCAAAAAATAATACAAAATATAAATCTTTTCAAGACTGTACTAATATAACACTACACTCATAGAAATCCTACAGTATTCCTTACTAAAAAGTTGCCAGTTTTTACTAATTGTTAGTATTAAAGGGCCCTACAACGCGTTAGTCAATTTTTACTAACGCAGTTATAAAAAAACGGTAAAAAAATTTTAAAGCGAAAACCTATCCAAAACCGATTTTGACAAATTTTTTAATAAAAAAATTGGATCAAAAAATATAATTATTGAGCTTGATGGCTGGCTGATTTTAGAAATTAAAAAAAAATATATACATTTATTTTTATACCCTCCAACTACAGTATGGAGGTATACTCACTTTGTCATTCCGTGTGTAACGCATCGAAATATCGTTCGGGGACCCTACAAAGTGTATATATTATTGATCAGTGATCGATTCTAAGACTTTCTAGTGATGTCCGTCCGTCCGTCTGTCCGTCCGCCTGTCCGTCCGTCTGTCCGTCCGTCTGTAGTTAACACGATACAGTCCAAAATAAATGAGCTAGACTCCTCAAGTTTGGCACGAATATGTCTTGTGGTCCTAGGCAGGTTAAGTTCCGAAATGGGCAAAATCGGACCTGGGGGAAAAAAGTTCCCCCTTGAAGAACTAAACCAACCTCAGAAAAAAATCACTTTTTATATGATTTTTTGTCTTTTTGTTTAACAAATTCAATATTTTTATGCTACAAGAAGTTCAAAGTCCTGGGGGTCTACTGCGTAACTCAAATCGAAACGAAAATCGATTCGAACAGAATTTTTATATCTAAAATAATGTAATAAAAAATATTTTTATTCAAGAAAAATTACTTGGAACTTGTAAGCGCTTCTCCAGACATTGTAAAAAGAAAAAAATATAAAAATTTACATACACGGTTGTGTTGTTTTTAAAGGGTTAAAAATTTCCGAATTCGAACGCTTTCTTTCGATTCGAATTACGCAGTAGACCCCCTGCATTTGGACCCTGAGAATTAGAAAATGTCGTTTTTTTGGTCCGCCCCCTTTTATGGGCGTAGAATTAAAAAAATTAAATTATAATAAACTTGCATTTCTTTAGTGCAAAAAGCATAGGAATGAATTTTTAAACACATATTTGAGAGGAAATCTGTCCCCCCAATCACCACGACCCCCCCCAAAATAAAACGCCCCTGCATTTTTTTTATTTTTTTGCATGTTGGAGGGTATAAAAGATTTGGCACAGCCGAATTTAACACTCTTACTTGTTTTTTTTTTTTCAATGGAAATTTGCTATGTGCGTTTAAAAAAAAAAATATTCAGAAATGTAAATTTTACCTTTTTAGGTGTCAAAAATAAGTTTCCAAATTTTTAAAAATTAATAACAAAAATTATTAAAAAATCGGTAAAAAAATCAGTATTCAGTAAATTCCAAGTTCAAAAAATAACTAAATTTATACTGTAAAACTAAATTTATACTGTAAATTACTAAAAAAGTAGTAAAATTAAAGTTATAACACTTTTACTGTATTTTTTACTGTAGGATTATTTTGGGTGTATATTTTCATTAAAAAGACTAATTAAAAATATTTTTAAAACAAACAAAAAAACAACCCAGCAAAACTTTGGTAATGGGTAGTGATTATATAACACATTACCTGGTAATGTATATACCTTATTTGTAGCATTATTTTAGGATGTCTTACCAAACATTTGTCCCACAACGTATTATTTTAAAGTGAAAAATAATGCATTACTAATAATTTGCTACGTAATGCATGATTATTGGAAAAAATGTATTTCATGTTTATTATTTCTAAACATTAAATCATGGATGACTTATATTTGGTTACATTATGTATTATTTGAAAGTTTGAAATAGT
Organism: Pegoplata infirma; assembly: GCA_963921195.1. Classification (NCBI taxonomy): domain Eukaryota; kingdom Metazoa; phylum Arthropoda; class Insecta; order Diptera; family Anthomyiidae; genus Pegoplata; species Pegoplata infirma. The sequence goes on along the minus strand of OY992539.1, from coordinate 150,701,350 downwards.
GCATTATTTATAATTGGATGCATAATGCATTACAATAACCTTAAAAATAATGCATAAGTTAAAACTAGAGACAGAAAATTTCTAACGACACACACTCACGAGCATATTTTATCTACTTACACTCACTTACAATCACGTGAGTAAATTTAATATAAAATTACTTTTTCACTACTCGTAACACCTTATATATTATGTTCTGGTATGCAATATTATATGCCTTACTCGTAACCTATAAAATATCATATATTTTACACCTTACTCGTATTCTTCGTTATAAATTTATGACTTATTTTATACCTTACTGGTATTCTTTGTGATAATGTGGATGCATTACTTTGAGTCTCATCGCCTGTTAAAATCATCAATGCTGCAATGTATAAAATAAGAGATCCTATACCTTATTTTATACCTTATTTGGTAATCTAAGTTTTGCTGGGACTTTTCCATTAATGTCCGAATATTTACTAATATTTCAAGCTAATAAAAAATAGTTTGATTTTGTTCGAAACTTTTCGATTTTCAAGTCAAAAAAGGAACCCAAAGACATTTCCTTACAGGTATTTTTTTGAGTTAATATAGACCCTAAAAGGCAACTTTTCCTATCTCGACGTTTTTGAAATTCGAGAAAAGACATATTTGCTCCACCCTAGTCGATTTTGATCCAAAATTTTAGTCAGATTGGCTCTAACTTGCTTAGTTTTAGAGATATGGGAATGGGGTGTTGAGAAATTTTAACAAGAAATAACTCAAAACTATAACTCAGAGTGCTTTCTGGAAAATCTTATGCTTTTTTAAGTATTCGTACTTTCGTCAAGTTTATTTTCATTGTTTTAAGTAAATTTACTCTTTAATAAGTTAAATTTAAATATTAAAAAAAAAAAATATTTAAAATCACGCTTTTTTACTTTAATGCAATCAATTTACTATTAATGTAAAAAAATATTAAACGCAATTAAAACAAGTAAGAAAATTATAGTCGGTCAAGACCGACCATATAATACCCTACACCAGAATTTCCCGAAAAATGGGTCCCAAGTTAAAAAATGGGACGATTAGATTTATATTTTGTCAAATATTTAATAGGTGTAAAAAACACTTACAAATCTAATTTTAGTGAAATAGGTTTCGATTTGTTGCCAATAAAAAGCTTTAAGTGAATATCGGGCGAAATTTTCAAATGGGGCCTAAGTCCAAAAATGGTCCGACGGTAATCAGATTTGATAAGGTTGTTAAAGTACGCGTTTAACATACACAAACAAAATTTTAATAAAATATTTTCTATTTTCATGTTATTTGAGAGATTTATGTGAAAATCGGGAAGGTGGTTTGTATGGGGGCTACAAGAAGAACTGATCCGATTCCTTCAAAATTTGAAATGGTGATTTGTGAGGACAAAACACGTTTACGTGTCAAATTTCAAAACGAAACCTATTATAGTACGGTTATAAGAGTCATTTGATCCAAAACTAAAGAGGACCTTTGTATGGGGGCTAGGTCTAAATATGTACCGATTTTTCCAATTTCAATAGGCTTCGTCCTTGGTGCAACAGAGGCTTAAGTTTCAAATTTCAAGTCAATTGGCTAAAAATTACGACCTGTATCGTGTTTACACCGTTTACATGGACAGACGGACAAATCGACTCAAAAAGTGATTCTGAGTCGATCGGTATACTTAAATGTGGGTCTAGGACCAATATTTCGGGTAGTTACAAACATCAGCACCATTGGCGTAGATAGCTAAGCCCCCCCAGAAAAATTTTAGCCCCCCCCAGAATTTTAATCATTCACAATTTTTTTTTAATAATTTAATGATTTCATTAATTTTTGCAACACTAAATAATAATAATATGTAATGAGTCTTTAGGACTCGTTATGATTATTCAATGAGTCTTAAGGACTCGTAATGATTATTACATTAGATCTAATAGTTTTTCCCATTGAAAAATAGTCTGAATTATTGAAAAAAGTTTTTATATGAATCTGATGTTTTTGTCAGTAATAAAAACTTTACCGAATCTTAGGGGTTTAACTTCAGGAACACATTTTAACTTCATTGATTTAAAAAAGTTTCTAAATTCTAAGGGCGTTTTTATAGACAAAAGTTATTGGAAGAAAGAATCTGAGAATTTTCACTAATATCATCAACTTTTGCAATCATCCCAACTTTTTCTTGAAAAAATCATAGTAATTTAATGATTTTATTATAGGAAAAACATTAAAAATCTTTCATTCTCAAAGCGTATCTGGGAGTTCTAAATTTCCGAAAAATTTTCAGAATCAAAATTTGTTAAAAAAAATATGAATTTTTAACCGCTTTCGGGGGGCATTCGTTTCTAGGTCACCTAGACGCATGTTAAAGGGAACGCTTCAGGAATAGCTCTGGGTTTTTCTATTAAAAAAAAATACCAAAAAATTCAAAAAAATCTAGGGGGGCTTTAGCTCCCCTCGGAAATGTTGGCTTCCTACGCCAATGATCAGCACAAACTCATTATACCCTGTACCACAGTGTGGTGTAGGGTATAACAAGTAAGAGTGTTAAATTCGGCTGTGCTGAATCTTTTATACCCTCCAACATATAAAAAAAATCTGGGGCGTATTTTTTTGGAAGGAGGGACACCCCCTCTCGAAAAATGTTTACTAATTTATTTGTTATGATTTTTGCACTAAAGTAATACAATTTTATCATTATTTAAACTATTTTTTATATCCACGCACTAAAAAGGGGGCGGGCAAAAAGAAAACAAATTTTTTAGTCCCCCCAGTCCTAGTGCAGTACTCTGAACTTCTTCTTGCATAAATTTGTTTCATTTATTTAACAAAAATTTAAAAATCCGCGTAAAAAAAAGTGTTTTTCAGGGGTTGGTTTAGTTCCTCAAGGAGGAACTTTTTTTCCCCCGGTCCGATTTTGCCCATTTACGAACTTAACCTGCCTAGGATCATAAGACATATTCGTGCCAAATTTCAGGAGGCTAGTTGTTTTATTTTGGACTGCAACGTGCCATCTACAGACAGACGGACGGACAGACGGACATTTACAGAATGTCTTAGAATCGATCATAGATCAATAATATATATAATTTATGGGGTCCCCGACCGATATTTTGATGCGTTACAAACGGAATGATAAAGTGAGTATACTCCCATACTGTGGTATAAAAAAGGAGAACTCTTTTGCTTTTTTATTTGTATGTTCTTTTGTCATTTTAAGTAACATTTTTTGATATAAAGTTAAATTATAAATTAAAATTTATTTAAATTTATAAAAATTATTTACTTAAATTAATTACAGTATGAACTTAATTTCAGCATAGTTTTTTTTCAGTGTTCGAACATAACATTGAATTTTCATGGGAATCAATCTGGCAATGACAATCTTGCACAAAAGAATGATTTGCATTTAATTCCTAAAATAGTAAAGAAAAATTTTCCATGAAATGGTTGTGCTTCAATTTTGATTTTTTCGTTCACTCTAATGTACAATAAAAGGGGTTTCATCGAAAGCCACTTTTTGAACTTTTCCAGTTAGCCCAACAAAACCCTCAAGGTTTTTTTTTATTTTAGTGCGACATTTTTTTTTTTACACGCATTTGTATTTTGTGAACTATTATAATTATTTGAAAACTTTATATTAGGCGTATACTTAATTTTGAAATTGCCTTAAAATAACAATCGTAGGAAGCTGTGCACAGTGGTTTATTTTTTAAAATTCGGCCCTTCAGTAAGTACTGGACCGATTGCAAAGAAATTCATACCGGTTATAGCTAAAGTGCTTAAGTTTGGACGCTGGACCCCACATGTCCAATAAGGGCAACATCAGGGTCCATTAAAGAAGGACACATTTAGTATACAAAAACTTTAAATTCTTCAAAATCACAAACTTCAAATGCGTGCTAAAAATCTCGCACATAACTGAAAATAGCCTTGAGGGGTTTGTTATGGAAAATTTCAACTTTTTTTTTGCTTTTGGTTTTATTCCATTCCGTTTCGGAAAGTTCAATTTTGTATCATTGTGCAATTGGAAAATTGCAACAAGTGATTGCTGATGAAACACCCTAATAAATAAAACACCAAAGTTATTTATTAACTAGACATTTTTTTGTATATAAATAAATGTGTGTGTGTGTGTTTTCTTTATATGTATATGTGCTTATTCTTTCAACTTTATTTTGGGGCTGATCACTGATGCTTTAATAATTTGAATTGATTTTGAAAATATTTTATTATAGCCACATTTGTATGTGAGTGTTTGTGTTCGTGTATGTTTTTGTAAGTGTATGTAAATGGTGTAAGCAAGCATAAGTGTTGTTTAATGGTGTAATGGGGAAAAAATTATTAACAAATTTTCGTTTATTTCATTTTAATGCATCAGTTCTTTCACAGCAATAAAACCAACAAGGGCAACATCAATAAATTTTTAAAATGAAAAATACTTTTGTAGCATTTTTAATATTTGGTTTTTGCAATGAAATTCTAATTTAATATTAATTGAGATTTATGAAATATTTGAAGAGTACCCGACGTTGTCCGTGAAACAAAAATTCAATTGCTGAGTCGTTTATTACGAAAGTTGTAATTTATATTTGGGGATCGGAGTCTGTGGAAGACCACATCCCAGTAGGATCCTTCTGGTATCCAAGGGTGCAAGTAGAAGATGCCAGACATTTTCGCATCCTGTATGCCTCGGAAGCGTCTTCTATATTTCCACAGAAGTTTTTTTCAAGAATCACACTTGCCAATTCTAATCATCTTCTTATAACTCTTAAGTGGCAGACTATATGCAGATTAGTAATCGTCCGCCTTATTAAAGAGCTTTCTGTAGTAATCTCTACTCTTCTGCAACTCATTTGACCGCCAAGGTGGCTTATTTTTGCCCCTGGGCTTTGCCGAATGGCAAGCGGCATCCAGCGACCTCTTACAAACATTTGTTATATGGTCAACCAGACAATCATTCTCCGCCAAACTATGCAGTTCAGATAAAAGTATTTCATCCAGAAGCACCGAAAAAGTCTTCCTATATTTTTTCCAAGTTTGTATTCTTTAGATTTCTAAAGACTGCCTTCAATGCAGCGATGATCTGAGAAAGAAGGCTCATCCAAAACTCTCCAGTTATCAATTCTATCAGACAATGTTTATTATACAAGTGGTAAATCAAGAGCCTCTTGCCGCCTACTTGTAACGAAAGTTGGTTACCCCTGTTACAAATATACAGGCTGGTACTTAACAAAACTCCAAAAGGGACTCGCCAGTTTGTGTCTGTACTTCCCCATATCGACTGATGTTCATAATGATCACAACAGAATACTAACTGGTGTCTCCTAGATTCGCACTCCTGAATCTGACCGCTTACCTTCTCTGGTGGTATTGTCTCCGGATTACACTCAAAATAATACATTAGTAGATTTACTAATTTTTTTTTGCTAATGCTGGTTAGCTAACTTTTAGCAAATTTTTAGTTGAGATTAGCATGTTAGCAAAAATATCTTGTAAACTTCATTTAGCGCATTAGCAATTTTAAACAAAATTTGAACTATTTTTTTTTGCTAAATTTAAAATTGAGTTGACCAAATTTTTACAAGCTTTTTTGCTAATATTAGCAAAAATAAATGGTATTTTTTTTTTTTATTTTCAGAAACCTTTAAATGGACCTATCTCGGAAACTAAGCCAGATAGAGCAAAATGGAGGCCATTTTTAGTTCTCGGGCTCTCCATAGTATCGCCGGTCCTCTTCACATGTGTGGACCCTAATGGGTCCCAACTTTGGATCCAAAAAAGTTAGTATTCCCGAAAATTTTAAAATGCTCATATCTCGGTAAATATTGCCGACACAACAAAAAGTGTTTGTAGCCCTCAACACGAAGAACAAGACCGCAAAATAATCAAAAGCTCTCCGAGTAATATTTTTGAAGTTATCGAGTTTTATAATTCTCAAAACCCCGGTGGTCCCCTAAAATCACGTATCTTAAAAACTAAGCAAGGTAGAGCGAAACGGACACAAATTTTGGATCAAAAACTATGACGGTTTTTAAGGAACCCAACTAGGTCTAGGCCCATCGGGGTCTGGACCTATCGGGTCCGAACCCAATGGGGTCCTCAAATGTGTATGAACTAAGTTGAAATAAAAAAAATTTCAGTTAACTAATTTTTGGCAAAACATTTTTGCTAACTTTACCAAAAAAATTTTGGGTTCAAAATCAGCAAATTTTCTTGTAGGTTTACAAGCATTTTTTGCTAACATTACAGTTTTTTTTTTGAGTGTAGGAAATACGCAGAGGAGATCCAAATAGACTTTCCAAGCTATATGAAAGCGTACTTACCCAAAGAATATTTTTTTAAAAAAAATTATATATATTGTAAATATTCAGTGTATCTCACCAAAACCAAGGTATACCAGAATTTGATATAATTTTATGGAATTAGATCTATAAAGAAAAACTCAATTATAGTAAGCAACTGGTCAAAAGTCCGGTCTCCAAACTTTTCCATCACATCTGGTTTATGAGAAAATTAAGGTAGAAGTTCAAAAAAGTTGTAGTTTTGCGCATTTTTGGTAGCTCATACCGGATGAACCCAATGTGCTAGCGATTTTAAAATAAGTACCTTTCTAATAAAGTACTAAAAACTAAAATCGGTTAAATATCAGCCAAGTTATAACAGGGTCATTATAAGTGAAATCAATCATGAATATTTTTGACCCCTTCCGATATTTGATGAAATTTAGTTTAGTTCTTACACTACCTAAAAAATTAAAAAATGCAAATTTTCAGTCCTCTAAGTCAACAGGGACCGAAAATACGGAGGGTCAAAATTTCCCCCAAAATCTCCCAGTCGCGACACTTTACACCGTAAACACTTAATATCGTCTGTTCTATTATAGCTAGAAAGCCCACTTTTGGTTTGTTTTGAAGCTCATAATATGCTCTACAAGACCTTCCATATCCAAAAAATTTTCGAAAAAAATAAGGGTTATCTCCCTTATTTTAAGGTCGTGATAAAGGGAGGAGAAAATGTGGAGGATGTTATCCCCCGATTTTTTTTTACTTGAAAATAGAGAATTTCCTAAAGAATATATTTAAAAATTTTTATGTTGGGACAATAATGGGATCGCTCAAAATCAAAATTTTTCACAATTTTCCCAAAATCTCCTAATCGCAACACTCTTTAACCTTAAAAAATTAATATCATAAGTGCTATTGTAGCTACAGAATTCGCTCTAAAAGACCTACCATAACCAAAAAAATTTCCAAAAAAGGAAGGGGTGCCCTCCTTATTTAAAGGTCGTGGCAAAGGGTAGAGGAAATGGGGGGATAGTATCCCCCTTTTTTTTTTCTTGGTATTCTTTAAGTGCAAGAACAATGAACATATCCTACAATTTTTATGTTGGGACAACAATGGGATCGACCAAAATCAAAATTTTTCACAATTTCCCCCCAAAATCTCCAAATCGCGATTTGTAGCTACAAAAGCACTTATGATATTAAATTTTTAAGGTTCAAGAGTGTTGCGATTTGGAGATTTTGGGGGAAATTTATGAAAAATTTTGATTTTGAGCGATCCCATTGTTGTTCCAAGATAAAAACTTTAGAATATTTTCTTTAGGACTTTCTCTATAATATTCTAAAGTGAAAAAAAACCATCCTCCCCATTTTCTCCTCCCTATATCACGACCTTAAAATAAGGGAGGAAACCCTTATTTTTTCGAACATTTTTTGGTTATGGTAGGGGCTGTAGAGCATATTATGAGCTTTAAAACAAATCAAAAATAGACTTTCTATCTATAATAGAACCAACGATATTAAGTTTTTAAGGTGCAAAGTGTCGCGACTGAGAGATTTTGGGGGAAATTTTGACCCTTCGTATTTTCGGTCCCTGTTAACTTAGAGGGCTGAAAATAAGTGTGCGTCAGTTTATCACTTGGTTCTACAACTAAACAAAATTTCATCAAAATCGGAGGGGGTCAAGAAAACTTTTAGCTATTTTTGATTGATTTCACTAAGAATGACCCAACAACTTTCCCAGGCATCTAGCGTGTGTCATACCACTTGATTAAAGAATACGAGCCCCTTTTTTTAAAATTTATTGAAATTATCAACTGTAATAACATTTTTTCATTATTCATGTTTCAGTGTAATATTTTCTTGGATTTTCCAAATTTTAAAACAAAAAAAATATTTTTTTTTTTTAAATCAAAATTTCAAAATGGTGTTGACAATGCAGGCATTTTTAGCAATAATTTAAAACATGTTAGCAAAACACAATATAAAAAGTACTTGTCATCTAATTGCATTTGAACATGAAGAATAAAAAAATGTTATTACAGTAGAAAATTTCAATGAATTTCAAAAATCGGATTGTATTGCTTAATCAAGTGGTCTGCCACACATTAGATGCCTGGGAAAGTTGTAATAACTTGGCTGATTTTCAACCGATTTTAGCTTTTGGTACCTTATTAAAGAGACATTTTACTCCGTATTATAATTCTGTAACCACTTGAATTAAAACTTAACTTAAAATACTAAAAAAATTGAGAAAACAGAAAAAAAAAAATATTTTTCCTTGTAATCCGTTTCTAAACTTCAGGGCCCATGCGGAACGCTTTACCCATGTCCGATCTTAATTTTCTTAATTTTTGTGAGACGTATTTTTACCTCAATATGAATATATCTAGGGTAAGTTAGGGTCAGTATCTACCAATTTAATTTTTTTGGAGCACCATATAAAATAAATCAGAGTCAAAAAATAAAAGTTGCAATTTTCAAAATTTGAAAAAAATATAAAGAATTGCGATCACATCTCGACTTATAGTTTAAAAGTTGCGTAATTTCTAGTAGAACTATGAGATTTAAAAAAAAATCGAAGGTTTCGGACTTTTTCAAAAAGTCGATTTTAATTGTTAATCGTTAAAAATAAGTGATATTTACTTTGAATAATTTTTTAATATTTTTTTTTTAAACTACATTGAAATACCAACAAAACGTTGTCAAACTTTTTTTAAGATATCTATATTTTTAACTGGTCAAAATTAATTAAAAATTTAATTTTTTGGAAAAAATCGCCATATTGAAAAATTGATAACTCAACACCATCTTGGAATAAAAGGCTGAAAATTGGTGTCCAATTCCAAATTGGTGTTGCATTTTATAAGTACCAAAACATATCCAAAAATAAAATAAATCGAAAGGGGTCGGGTCTAAAAATGAGTAATTTGACCTGGAATGCCCCATATACAATTCGTGGTTTTATATTCAATTTAAATTTTTAATTGATATTATTCGGTTAACCGAATAATTCAAATTTAACCGATTATTAACCGATAAAATCTCAACCCCGATTAATTATTTGCTCGATTAACCGATTAAACTAGAACCTCGATTAATTGAATACCCTAGTATTGAGTAGACTTTTAATAAAAAATTATTAAATGCACACCAAAAAATTTGAGTTAATTTTTAATTGACACAATTAAAACTTAACTTACATTTTTTTGATTCTTTAAGTAATTTTCTTATTGTGTCAAGTACAAATTTGCTCAAAATTTCTCAATTTATTTTTAAAAAAGTTTCACACTGTTTTTGTTTAAAAAATAACAAAATTGTTTTTTAAGCTTTTCCAAACATATTTATGTCTGAAAGACATAGAAAAATTTCATAAAGATGATTTTAAACTTTCATACATGATGAATTTCATTTAAAAATCGAGATAAAACTGAAATTTTGAACCCGACCAACTCAGATATCGATGAAATTTTGTTCATAGCTAAATTTGATCAAAACAAACAAACTCTAATTTTTAGAAATGACTGTTTTGCGATTTTTTGAGCGTGACACAGTGGGAACGTTTTCGAAAAAACGCGAAAATGGTCGAAAAGAGCTCCATTTAAACTACAATAACTCTGAATCGGCTCAACCGATTTCCATGATCTTGGTATCATTAAAAAGATATTTTAACAGGCTTTATGACACGTTAAAAAAAAAAAAATACACTGTAAAAAATTTATAACAAAAAAAATTTTAACTGACGAAAAAACCAAAAAGATCAAGGGTTTTTTTACAGTGTATTAATTTTTTAGAAAGGTTTGTCCTTCATCTATACCATATCAAAAAATAAAAATGGGTTCTTTGTTAGTTTTTTTTATATAATTTTTTAAGTAGTGTCACTTCTAGTAATTTCCCTTATATTTTATAACAAAAAAAAATTTTAGGTTACGAAAAACCAAAAAAGATCAAGAATTTTTTACAGTGTATTACTTTTTTAGAAAGGTATTTCTCTCACCTATAACATATCCAAAAAGTAAAATGGGTTCTTTTTTATTATACCCTACACCACACTGTGGTACAGGGTATAATGAGTTTGTGCTGATGTTTGCAACTACCCGAAATATTGGTCCTAGACCCACCTTTAAGTATACCGATCGACTCAGAATCACTTTTTGAGTCGATTTAGCGATGTCCGTCCGTCCGTCCGTCTGTCCGTCCGTCCGTCCGTCTGTCTGTCTGTCTGTCTGTCCATGTAAACGGTGTAAACACGATACAGGTCGCAATTTTTAATCAATTGACTTGAAATTTGAAACTTAAGTCTCTCTTGGCCCAAGGACGAAGCCTATTGAAATTGGAAAAAATCGGTCCATATTTAGACCTAGCCCCAATACAAAGGTCCTCTTTAGTTTTGGCTCAAATGACTCTAATAACCGTATTGTAGAAGGTATCGCTTTGAAATTTGGATGGTAAACATGTTTTGTCTTCACATATCATCATTCCGAATTTCAAAGAAATCGGACCAGTTCTTCTTGTAGCCCCCATACAAACCACCTTCCCGATTTTCACATAAATGTCTCAAATTTCATGAAAATAGAAAATATTTAATTAAAATTTTGTTTGTGTATGTTAAACGCGTACTTAAATAACCTTATCAAACCTGATAATCATCGGACCAGTTTTGGACTCAGGCCCCTTGTGAAAATTTCGCCCGATATTCAGTTAAAGCGGTTTATTGTCAACAAATAGAAGCCTATTTCACTCAAATTTGATTTGTGAGTGTTTTCTTCACTTATTAAAGGTTTTACAACATATAGATCTAATCGATCCATGGGACCCATTTTCCGGGAAACCTTGGTGTAGGGTATTATATGGTCGGTCTTGACCGACTATAATTTTCTTACTTGTTTTTTTATATAATTTTTTAAGTAGTGTCACTTCTAGTAATACTTACCGAAAGTTTTCGAAATAATTCGAATAACAGCGAAAATATCTGGTCACATTCACAAAATAGTTCAACAATTCTAACATTTTTTAAATGTTTACAAATAAAAAACCATCAACAATTGTTTATATTATTTGCCACGTTTTTATTAATTTGTGTTTTATTTTATTTAAATTTTTTTTAAGTTAATTATTTGTAAGAAATTTTGCGCTGCTCAAATTTGGCACAGTCAGAATATCTGCGCACATGTACAAAAGTTTCATTTATCGGAATGAATGAATGAAAGCCTTGAGTTCCTGTTATAGTTTTAGCTTCTTCATATCTTGAAAATAGCTTTTCTTTAACGTTGTTGTATTCGTCAGCATCTGCGTAAGCAACTTGTATGGTGGTCTTATATGTTTCTGATGCCCAGTGATAGAGTTGCCTCGTTGTCTGGATTTCATTTTTATTTGCAATACTATAATTTCGAGCACCTCTCTTCAATGTTCCTCCGATTCCATCACATGCAGATTTTCCGTGACTGGTAGCATAAAAGTGCCATTCAGCGTCGATCCCAAAATCAGATTTGTGATGGCATAAATTAATGAAGTTATATTTATTTTTATATTGTGCTCCTGCACCATCTGATACGTAAATGATTTTATTAATATTGTTGGTTATATTGGCCTTCACGAACTGTACCATTTTTGAAATATATAGATGAACTGCTATACTATCATGGGTATTGCAATCAGATATTATGGCGAAGCTTTTATGAGTTAATTTATCGTTATCTGAAAATAAACAAACAAAGGAAAAAAACAAATAAATAAAAATTATTAAATATTTTGATGAGTGTGGATGGATGTGTTTACTAATACCAAAATATTAAAATAATTACCTTTGTAATAAATAACGAACGGATGTATTGTAGCCTGATCATTATTCCAATGGTATCCTTGCACGGCATCTTGTACAAGAAATGCATAATTTTCAGCAAAGTCCATTTGAATTAACATTTCTCCTGATAACAGCGCCGCTCTTTTATTGCTGATAAATTTAGATTGTCGCTTTGCTATGAAATGATGCGGAATCAGAACTTTGATGTGTTCAGTAAAATCGCTGACAAATGATTCTGGGTTGGTGGTTAACGTTTCCAGAACACATCTAATCGTTGTATTCCACTTTTTGTATATTATTTCTTCAGTTTGGTTATTTTCAAAATGTTTTAGCATATGCGTTTTTAGATTATTTAAATTTTTAAAGCAGTGACCACACATTGAAACGCAACACTCGCTTTTTTCTATGTCACCATTACAAACAACGAATTTGAGAACATCTTTGTAATCGGTAAATGTGCATTCTCCTTCAATACAAATTGATTTTAAGCCACTTTTTTCAAACATCAATTTCATATTCTGATGCAATGTGCATACACAGATATTTTGCTGGTTTCCAACTCCAAGTTTTATACAATTTTTTGGCCTTAACATTGTAAATTTTGTAAAACCCACTTTGGCCAAGGGATGTTTTTTTTTAAATTCGTAGTAAGATTCGCGTAGTGAAGATAACATCAGTCTTTTTTGAACTTTTTCACGTAAGTTTCCTTGTTTAACAGTAATTGAATCTTGCGATCCAGGCATCATTCGGCTAATTTCATCATCTTCATAAAATAACTTGACTGTGCTTAGAGTTTCGGCTGGTAAGCTACGTCTGCTCATTTTAAAAAGATTGATATCTGCAAACTTCGTTTTATTCCTTTGGATATCTTTACTTTTTTTGATACAATCGTGAGATATATCATCCCCAAAACGATCTTTAATTTCTGCGTGACTCATATTGATTGGTAAGAGAGATAAAAGTTTTTGCTTTTCCAAAAGATTTGAGCTGTTCTCTATTTGATATTTGATGTTTTCCAAAATTTCTTCGTAAATGGCTTTGACGTTTTCAAGTTGCGCTGACAAATCAGATAATGGATCAGCTCCAAGTGAATCTGCTATATTTTCGAAAATTTGCAGTGATTTTCTATTTCTGTATGCATCTCGTTTCATATATTTCCTTTTAAGAGGCGACATTTGGTTTGGTAGATGAGGAATAATATGATCATTTATATTTTCAATGACTTCCGTCCTTTCGATGTTTGCAATACGGCTGGTACAAGTTGGAAGTTCATTCAATTCTTCGCTAATTTCATTGCTGGGCGTTGTTGGTAAATAATTTGAGACTTCATTCTGCTCCACGTTGGATTCATTACGACTGCGAGCTTTTCTCAGTGTATTCCGGCAAGTTTCGCAAATACGGCTACAATGAATGTTGGCGACAGCTGGAAAATATTCAATTATATTTGCAGCCTCGTTTTCACTTATTTTACGAAGCGAAGCGCAACACTTATTAGATATTTTTATGCATCTGTACTTATTGTTTGAATTCATATTCACTCAATTTTTTAAAATATACGCGTAAAAATTGTAATGGGATATCTTGGCTTCTCGAAACTGTTTATAATTATGAATTTCGGTACGTTCATCAGGTGCAATTATATAGCATTTTTTAAAGCAAGCAAGAACTTTTTGCGGTTAAAACATATTCATAATTTGGGACAATGTTTATTTATTTTACCTGTTAACCCTTCGTCAGGTACATATTTTGAGTCCTTAGTTCTGGCCAGACCCCTATACATTTACATGCATTTGTATGGAAATAAGGGCTGTTTGCCGTTAAATTTTTTACTAAGAAAGGAAAATATTTGTTATATTTTGTGTTTCTATTTCTTTTTACTATGTTATTAGCTACCTGAGGAAGAAAAAATAGACCTGAAAAAATCTTTGGAATGAAAAGGGCAACAATTTTTTTGTTCTATATATATTTCTCTTTATTATGGGTAAAGTAATAAATGTTTATGACAAAATAGAAAATTATTATGAAGAATACATTGATTTTTTTATTCAGAATTTTGCGGAATTACTAGAAGTGACACTACTTAAAAAATTATTAAAAAAAAATAAAAAAGAACCCATTTTACTTTTTGGATATGTTATAGGTGAAGGAAATACCTTTCTAAAAAAGTAATACACTGTAAAAAATCCTTGATCTTTTTTGGTTTTTCGTTACCTAAAATTTTTTTTGTTATAAAATATAAGGGCAATTACTAGAAGTGACACTACTTAAAAAATTATATAAAAAAAACTAACAAAGAACCCATTTTTATTTTTTGATATGGTATAGATGAAGGATAAACCTTTCTAAAAAATTAATACACTGTAAAAAAACCCTTGATCTTTTTGGTTTTTTCGTCAGTTAAAATTTTTTTTGTTATAAATTTTTTACAGTGTATTTTTTTTTTTTTTTTTTTTAACGTGTCATAAAGCCTGTTAAAATATCTTTTTAATGATACCAAGATCATGGAAATCGGTTTAGCCGATTCAGAGTTATTGTAGTTTAAATGGAGCTCTTTTCGACCATTTTCGCGTTTTTTCGAAAACGTTCCCACTGTGTCACGCCCAAAAAATCGCAAAACAGTCATTTCTAAAAATGAGAGTTTGTTTGTATTGGTCAAATTTAGCTATGAACAAAATTTCATCGATATCTGAGGGGGTCGGGTTCAATGCATCTCGATTTTTACATGAAATTCATCACATATGGACATTTCCATTTAACTTTTCATTTCTTTGAAATTTTGGTTTTTTGGCAAAAACTTTTTTTATTTGCATTAAAATGACTATCTACTGATAGAAATGCATAAAGGACTTCTAATGCAATTAGCTTGCAAACACATAAGGCCAAAAATCATAAATTGCGGTAGTTAGCGACAACCAAACTTCCGAAATGTGGAAAAGTCGATTAAAATTTCATAAAAATTATGTACTCTTTGGCCAATTGTACTTGCGCCGTCCAACGTATTCTCCGAAGATTTAAAATATATGGTCCCTATACTTGTTCAAAAAAGATGTATTTATGAATTTGATGTGCCATCAATAATAAAAAAGTTACTTGGTGGTAACGGTTTGAAATTAAAATTTCTTCATTTTCAATTTTTCGTCGTTTTTTTATCAGGAAATTTGCGCCGCTAAATACTTTTCAAAAGCTAATACCAAGAATGATAGCTGTCGTAATTGGCTACAGTTTAAAACCAGTCTCATGAATGTGCCCTCAATAGGAGCGGAGTACTAGCTAGACAAAGGTTGAGAGACAAAACGTGAAAGCAGGGTTGGCAACCGAAACGAATAACGGTATCGGTAACGGTATTGGTATTACATATTTTTTATAAAGGTAACGGTAAAGGTAACGGTATTTTCGATAATTTCGGTAACGGTGAACCGTTACCGAATTATCAATACCGGTACGTACCGGTATTATAAATGAAATGTTAACCATTCACAAATTTGCTAAAAACGCGTAAAAAATAAAAAAAAAAAAAAACTACTAAATTCTGTATATTTTCTATACATAATTATATGTGTACTAGCATTTAATACTATGAAATAACTCAGAATTAAATAAAAACATTCACGCAATATTGTAATTTTACAAATACGAACTCATGCTCGTAGAGACACCTTTGTCCAATAAGCAAACAAATCTGCATTTTGAGCCATATGAGAAATCTGAATTTTAAGCCATTTGAGAAATCTCTGATTATAGCTGACGCGGTTTGCTAACTTTCTGTCTGGATAATTCAGGTAGAATCTGCTAAAAAATCCGTCAAGACAGTTGAAAAATCTGCTGATTTTAATAGAGAAATCCGCTGATTTCAAATAAACAGCTTGAACTGTTTATTTGAAATCAGCAGATTTTTCTGTTAAAATGATCAAAATTGTTTGTCCTGTTGTTAAAAAAATTTGAATTTTCTAATCTTGGTCAATGAACTTAACACGGCATAAAAATGTTTCATTTTCTAAACAAATAGACAATAAATTAAATAAAACATGTTTTTCTGATGTTTTGTAAGTTTTTCAGGGGGACATTTTTTTCATTTGGTCCGATTTTCCCATTTCGGAACTTAACCAGCCTATGACCAAAGACGTATTCGTACCAGCAGAGTAGCACGTTTATTTCGGACCGTACGTGTCTTTTACAAACGGAAAGACGAACATCGCTTACAATCGAGGTCCAAGACCGATATTCGAATTTAGTTAATTGCGAATGTGATCATTGGTTGGATTGGCAATGAACAAAAATTTGTTTAATTATTTAAAGTATATTTAAAATATTTTAATATGTTTTTAATCCACAACAAAATTAAAATAAATAATATTAATGCAACCGAAACAAAACCGATATAATACCGGTAAATGTCCGAATAAAGGTAACGGTTTTTTATCGGTAACGGTATTAAACATTTTTTATTTCGGTATTGGTAACGGTAACGGTAGTCAATATTAAAGGGTTTTTAATCGGTAACGGTATTGAAAGGGTAACGGTAGCCAACACTGCGTGAAAGTCATCAAAAATCCACTTTTTTGCGAGGCACATTCGCAATATTACTTAAAAGTGGCCAGCACATCGCGTGATCCAAATATTTTTTGATTTTTTATAATAAAATCGATATAGCGTGTTAAAATTTTGATTAGCAAAAATTTTGCAAAAATCTGACATTTCACGATTTTAAACTTTTCCTTGTATTTTCACGTGAAAAGAATTTAGATTTAAAATATACCCGTCAGACGATTGCTTGTAATGCGTATTATGGATCGTGTGCAAAAATTGGGACTTAATGTAACTGTACGCTGAAAACGCGCAAATTTTGTCTCCAGATAAACCACCAGGGCACTAGGGCGTTTCATCAAAAACTTTTTTTTGGATTTTTGCAACTCTTGAAGCGGAATATGAATTCTTATGGCCTAAAAGATTTTTGAGATTTTTTTCAGATTTTTGGAATGTCGGGATCAACTCGCTCAAATCGATTTTAGAAGGATTCCAAAATTTTTGAAAACAAAAAAAACACTTTTTCGACCTTACCTATTTTAATTTGCATAAAAATTGGCATATCAATTCTCGAGATCTGTGTCGAATTTCGGTTTTTGTTATTTAGTCAAAATTGTGAATGGTTCGCGTTTTATCGCTGTTCAAAGTTGGTATTTTGCAACAATTTAATGAAAAATACATGATGTTTAAATGATCGTATCTTTGGAACGCATCATCCGATTGTCACGAAATAAAGCGCAAAATAATGGTTATGTCCTGGTCTTAAAATAGAATTTTGAAAAAGGATAGGATGCTTTGCAAAAAGGATATTGAAATTAAAAAAATGTCCTTAATTTGCAAATATCTCAAAATGCGTATCTTTAATTTTCCTATATTTTTTTGCACATATAGCCCTAAATATACTTAACAACATATGCAAATCCCAAATTGGGATGGTAAGCGGTTTAATTGTAAACGCGGTTTCATGAAACGCCTTATTGATTTTTGTTAATAACTCTCGTTTACAAATGAAAAACAATTTCTGCGCACTAACCGCGAATAATTTTTTTATATGTATTTTTGATCGCTAAACTCAAAAATTTCATCAAAAGAACATTTCGCGAATAACTTTTTGTTTAATGAATTTTTTAGCGTTTTTTGGAGGTATTTTGACTATTTTTCTTATATCTTAAGTTCTGTTTATCTGATCTTCTCGCAATAAAAACCAAACTAAAGATAATCAAATTTCCAACAAATCCTACATTCATCATTTTTTCATAAGTTCATAGCTTTACGCGCAAATAATTTTTTTAGCGTTATTTGGAGGTATTTTGACTATTTTTCTTATATCTTGAGTTCCGTTCATCTGATCTTTTCGCAATAAGAACCAAATTAAAGACAATCAAATTTCCAACAAATTCTTCATCCATTATTTTTATATCAGTTCATAACTTTACGCGCAATAGGCAAACATATGACTAAAATAAGTTTTTTGATTAACAAATCATTTAAAAAAAGTTTAAGAAATAGAAATCTTTGCAATTAATTGCATCTTTTTATTTATCTGCAAAGCCTGAACATTGAGAAATATAATAAAGTTGATTTGATGAAAATCTATAGGTTTACTCCGAAGTTATCACAAATTTTATGAATATACATGATAAAATACAAAAAAAAATGATATTTTTTTACAATTTCTGTTTTTAAAATTTTTAAAAAATGAACTTTGTTAATAAAAAATAGTTTTTCCTTGTTTGCCTATTGCGCGTAAAGTTATGAACTGATATAAAAATAACGAATGAAGGATTTGTTGGAAATTTGATTGTCTTTAATTTGGTTCTTATTGCGAAAAGATCAGATGAACGGAACTCAAGATATAAGAAAAATAGTCAAAATACCTCCAAATAACGCTAAAAAAATTATTTGCGCGTAAAGCTATGAACTTATGAAAAAATGATGAATGTAGGATTTGTTGGAAATTTGATTGTCTTTAATTTGGTTTTTATTGCGAGAGAATCAGATAAACAGAACTTAAGATATAAGAAAAATAGTCAAAATACCTCCAAAAAACGCTAAAAAATTCATTAAACAAAAAGTTATTCGCGAAATGTTCTTTTGATGAAATTTTTGAGTTTAGCGATCAAAAATACATATAAAAAAATTATTCGCGGTTAGTGCGCAGAAATTGTTTTTCATTTGTAAACGAGAGTTATTAACAAAAATCAATAAGGCGTTTCATGAAACCGCGTTTACAATTAAACCGCTTACCATCCCAATTTGGGATTTGCATATGTTGTTAAGTATATTTAGGGCTATATGTGCAAAAAAATATAGGAAAATTAAAGATACGCATTTTGAGATATTTGCAAATTAAGGACATTTTTTTAATTTCAATATCCTTTTTGCAAAGCATCCTATCCTTTTTCAAAATTCTATTTTAAGACCAGGACATAACCATTATTTTGCGCTTTATTTCGTGACAATCGGATGATGCGTTCCAAAGATACGATCATTTAAACATTATGTATTTTTCATAAAATTGTTGCAAAATACCAACTTTGAACAGCGATAAAACGCGAACCATTCACAATTTCGACTAAATAACAAAAACCGAAATTCAATAAAAATCAGAAGAATGGATATATTAATTTTTGGATAAATTGAACCACCATCGGCTGATTGCCTATGCTATTTAAAATGGAACCAGTCTTTATCAAAAAAATGAGGTTTGAAACATAATTTTTTTTATTTTTTGTTCTCTGGTGCCTTTTTTTAACAAAACCGGATATAATACTTCTTAATGTTGCTAGCCTCCTAAAAAAAAATATTCGCGGTCAAAATAATAACTTCAAGGGTCACTAAGATGACCTTTAAAGTAAAAATTCAGAATTTCCCGTGTTCCAACCTAATAATTTGAGACATATGCAATATATGAACGTAATGATGAATCCGTTAGATAGGTCTTTTTAATACCTTTAATTTAAAACCAAAATGACATTTGTCACTTTAGTAGAAATATTAAAAAACTAAGATAAACTCATTTTTTCCCCCATTTTACAGAAAATCGAAGGGAATCCATTAGTAGTTTTTTTGTAAAATTGAAATAATAAACTTAAAAGAACTTTTTTTGATTGCAATTAGTGTTTCCAAACCGGAAACCCGGGTTTTTGTCAAACCGGTTTTTTTGACAAAAAACCGGTTTTTTGGTTAACCGGCTTGGAAACACTAACTACAATCTATAAAAAGCCTTTAAAAGTTATTATTTTAACTTTACAAAAAAAAACTACCTAATGCACCAGTTCAATTTTCGATAAAATGGGGGAGAAAATGAGTTTTTCCCAGTTTTTTATTTTTTTTTAACATTTCTAAAAAAGTGACAATAGTCAGATTGGTTTTAAATGAAAGGTGTTTTAAAGACCTATCTAACGGATTCAACATGACCTTCATACATAGCTTATTTCTCGAATTATTGAGGTTAAAACACGGGAAATTCTGAATTTTTACTTTTAAGGTCATCTTAGTGACCCTTGAACTTATAATTTTGACCGCGAATATTTTTTTTTAGAAAAAAAACTAACTAAAAAATGGGAAAATTAACTAAATCCAAGGAAAATTGATAATGATTTAGCTTCATTGCCATGTATTCCTACTTTTTAGTCCATATTTTTCTTAAAAATTAGGACCAATTTGAACTAGAAAGTGGGAAAAAATTTCCAATTTTTTAGTTAAAAAAACATTTTTGATGAGGAAATTTTTCCTAAAAATTAGTTAATTTCATATTTTTATTGGTTTATTTATAGAATAGCATGTGAATACACACAGAATTCTCATTATGTACATTTTTTATTTAAAATATAAAAAAACGTTTGTTTCTTATGGTCAAGTAATAAATTTCATTAGTTTTTAAATTTAAATTACAACAAAGACTTTGTATTTAACGTTTGTTCCCAGACTATGGGAAAACACGCTAAAGCCAAGTCCTTTGTTGTGATTAAAATATTATTTTTTCCCTAACACATACATGTGTAGA
This sequence comes from Pegoplata infirma, assembly GCA_963921195.1. Lineage (NCBI taxonomy): Eukaryota > Metazoa > Arthropoda > Insecta > Diptera > Anthomyiidae > Pegoplata > Pegoplata infirma. Next base: position 150,680,742 of record OY992539.1, on the reverse strand, counting down.
AAAAAATGTAAACTTTAAATTTATTACTTGTTATACAAGACCAAACTCTCTTTTTCATATACTACAAATAATAAACAAAATGTGAACTACAAGCAAGCATGAAAAAAAAAATAAATCAACTAGACAATTTCATGTTATGAAAAATTTACTAAACTTGTGGAAAAAACTTCCTCAAATTAAAGAAGATAAATATGATGAACTAATTGGAAGTCAATTACGTCCTAAAACTAAATTTTTTGAACTAAATTTTGTTTTAAGAAATATGTCTTAAAAATAAAGATTTTTTTTCATTTATTTAGGGAAAATTTCTTTGGCGGTAAGAATTTTTTCCATGTGTAAGGGAATTCCATTTAAGGAAAATTATGGCCTATTTAACAGAAAATTATGGCCTATTTAACAGTTTCCTAAAAGTTGGGAAAATTTCCAAAATTTTAGTTAAATTTAACTAAATTGTGGGAAAATTTATAAACTATTTTGAAAATTTTTCCAAAGTTTAAGTTAATGTTTTTTTTTTAATGTATAATATCACTTACGGTGGCTTCAGACTATAATATTTGTAATAATATCTGTCAAAATTTTGTGTAAAACCTATAAAATAGTATGGTGTAAACACAAATCGGTATAAAACCAAGAGAAATACGGATTGAAAAATGACAAGCGGATACGTTTTCTCATTTTTAGAAATTTCTCTAAAAATGAGAAAACGTATACGTTTTTCATAAGATCAGGGTTGTATTTATTTTGATAATATTTAAGATGTGATGGTGTAAATACGCAAAGGATTTTTTAAAAGATTTTTTGACAAGTGGAGAAAATTTCGTATTATTTAAGATACGTATTTTCTTACTACTCAGTATTATGGTCTGAAGTGGGCTTTACTAAGCCTTTTACTGTAGAATTATTTTGAGTAAACTAAATGAGAACTTAAAAAACTAACAAGGGAAGTATCTCAACCCTTTTGAACCGATTTGCCTGAAACTTAAAATATACATAAAAGAGACGATTTTAAGGTTGGGGTGTCTCGGCTTTTCGGCCATATCAGTGTTTAAAAATTTCGTTGTCCCCTTATGAAATAATGTGGACCTTCGGTAAAATTTTGATAACTCCCGAACTAACAGGAATATCGTCTAGAGCAAAAATACGTATCGAATTAAATTTAATAAAGATAATTTAATATTCATATGGATATCATAGGCCTATGTCTTCATATAAATACCCCAAAAAATTTACATATTTTCATAAAAAAAATATTTAACAAAGCCGAATTTTTTTACAAGATAATGCCACCGTCGGATAGTCATTAAAAAAACCTTTCTTCTCATATGTAAACATCATACAGTTTCTTAGAAAGAAATGGCTGAAAAATCCAAAAAACCTTTTTTTCGTCATTTTTTTACCCACGTTTTGAACCCCTAAATCCCCGATATGGCCGATAAGCCGAGACACCCCTACCTTAGAATTGTCTCTTTTATTAGGGTTGCCATCCGTCCTCTTTTCCCCGGACACCGTCCTCTTTTTTAGGGCGTCCGGGGTGGTCCTACTTCTTTTTTAGAAAGTGTCCGGGGTTGTCCTCCTTTTTTCCTCATACATTTTTTTTTGTATTATTTAACGTTCGAATTATTGGCATCGCTGTATTTTCGATTACCAGCAGTAATGCCAACTTTTTGAGAGCAAAACGAGCACAGAAATAAAAAACACTTAAAAACTCGTATATTTCGAGTAAAAAAGCACTTTATGTAGAGCAAAAATTACTACGTTATTATCAGCTGGTGTGTCGTAAAGTTGGCTCTCCGAGAAAAGAAGAAAAAAAAATTTCTATATCAAAAATTTCCATTTCAAAATTTTCTAAATGATTTTAAGCAAATTCTTTTTGAATTTCCAAAAATTGTATTTCACAAATTCCCAATTGTATTTCAAATTTGTATTTTAAAATTTTCTAAATGCTTTTTAAAAATTCCATTTCATAAATTACAAATTGTATTTCAAAAATTTCCATTTATAAATTCTGATTATTTTTTTATTAAAAAATAAAAATTGTTTTATTCGACCTTTAAAATAATATATTTTGAGTTGGTTTATTCTAGCTCGAGGTCATTATTTCCTTTACTAATTAAAAAAACTATGATATTCTCATTGAATTTGTTTATGTTGGTCATTTTTTGCAAGACTTTATCGACACGTCCATTAAGTCTTGTAAAAATTACCAACATAAATAAATTTAAAACAGAAAAATAATTTTCTTGAAAATCATTCTATGAGAATATCATAGTTTAAATTAGTAAAGGAAATAATGACCTCGAGCTAGAATAAACCTACTCAAAATATTTCCATTTATATTTAAAAATTTTCTAAATGCTTTTCAGAAAAATCTGATTAAGTATATGTCAAATTTGTATTTCAAAATTTTTCAGAAAATTTTGATATACAAAAAAAAAAATTTTGATATACAAAAAAAAAATTTTGATGTTCAAAAAAAAAAATTGAAAAGCAGTTACATAATTTTTAAATCCAAATGGAAATTTTTGAATTACAATTAAAATATCTGAACTTATTTAAATTCAAAAATAATTTTCTTAAAATTATTTAGAAAATTTTGAAATGAAAATGGAAATTTTTTAAAAACAAATGGAATTTTCTGAAAAGCATTTAGAAAATTTTAAAATACAAATAGAAAACTTGATATACATTGAAAAATTTTGCTTATATTTAGAAATTTTTTAAATATAACTGCGAATTTTTGAATTATAAATAGATATTTCCAAAATATAATTGAATGGATATATCCAAAATATTGAAATATAATTGGAATTATATTTTTTTAGTGGAAAAAATAGTTTTCTTAAAAAAAAAATATTTTTTTTTTTGCATATTGTATTGCGTTGTTGACTTTTTTCAAATTAATTTATTTAAAAAAAAACTGTCCTCTTTTTTGGGTCAAATGTCCTCGTTTTTTGAGGTTGACGTCCTCTTTTTCTCAAAATGCAAATGGCAACCCTACTTTTATATATATTTCAAGTTTCAGGCAAATCGGTTCATAAGGGTTGAGATACTTCCCTTGTTAGTTTTTTAAATTCTCATTACTTCCCTTGTAAGAGAATAAAAAAAAATAAAAAAGTATTCAATTTTTATTAAATTTTTTACACATTTTTTTTTAATTTTTGAGTAAATTTTTAATTGTGTCAATTAAAAAACTACTCGTTTTTTTTTAAATTTAAACAACTGATTACTCAAATTGATTTTCTCAATATTTTTTTCTGTGGGGGGATATAAACATTTTTGGCATAACAAAATCTAACTCTTTAATTTGTTGTTTGATATTTTCTTCCTTGTATGCTGATAGTTTTCCGATTTTTGACTTTAAAGGCTGTTGGGATTATAATGTATTATTCAGCTTTATATTGGGTTTGTTGTTTGTACTACATTTTGTCGATTTTTTAACTGTACGACTATGTTGCTGCACTTGAACTCCTTTGTTGACATAGTAAATAAATATTGTTTTAATTATTTTTTGTAATGTTTCTCTTTTTGTTTTCAATGCCAGTAAAATAAACATTTTTTTACTTGTGCTACCAACCTACACAGAAACAAAAACAAAAGTTGAGTATTGTGTAAAAAATTACTCAATTTTCCATCAGTAAACAATTTAATAGTATTGGGTAAATCTTTTATAAAAATTTGTTATAGGCTTTCCAAAAAAATGTTAATTAAATTTTTAACTGACACAATTAAATCTGTATTCAAAGTTGTTCGTACTTTTTAAATAATTTTTTTATTGTGTCAATTAAAAATTTACTCAAAATTTATCAATTTCTTTTTTAAAAAGTTTAAAAAAAAAAGTTTCACTATACAACTATACACTAAATGAGAATTCAAAAAACTAACTGTAAAGTGCGTATGATACTTGCTTGTTTCAAGTTACTTGTTGCTGCATTTATTAGGGTTTTTCTATAAAAATTTCGATAACTTCAACCAAAAATTTTGAATTTATCGAAATTCTCATAGAAAAACCCTAATAAATGCAGCAACAAGTAACTTGAAAAAAGCAAGTATCATAAAGGCATAAGAGAATAAAAAAAAAACTATTAAATTTATATTAAATTATTTACTCAGTTTTTTTTGTTTAATTTTTGAGTAAATTTTTATTTGCGTTAATTAAAAATTACTCTAATTTTATTTATTACTAGTCGAATAGCCTGTCCCTGCCAGGCGGAACACCAAATCACTTTTCTCAGTAGTTCTAATTTTTTACCAAACTTTATAAAAAATTATGTTTATGCTTCAAAAATTTAATATTGCTAGATTGAGTTAAATCAATATATTTCCCAAACTGGAAAATAATTTAATGAGTGTAAAAGGTTTTATTGATAAAATGTTAGAACTAAATTTAGCACGCGCATTTCGTCTCTCCGTCCATAAACCGGATATCAAACCTCCATCGTGTGGATCTGTCCCATGGTCACTCCTATATACATGGCAATTTTTATCTTTCTTAGTCATGAAGGCTTTTAAAATAAGCTAAAATGTTAAAAAACACAATTTTTTCACTTAAATTTTTTCTTATAATTCTCCGCACACAGTTTAAATATTAAATCTGACTTCATAAGGATATGGTCGATTGTCAATACTTTATGCTTAACAATTTTCAGCTTCCTTAGTCATTTGGGGTTTCAGAAATAGTTAAAATGTTTAAAAACTAAATTTCGCCGTCTTCCTTCACTCCCCCTGTCTTAAAGGCCGAAAATCCTGCTACTTTACAGATTATATATACAAACTGAACAAAATTCACAACGGATTTTTGAATATCCAAGTCACTGGATATCCAGGTCAGTGTTGATCTGTGCCATAGTCCGTACCATATGCATCCCAATTTTCATCTTTCAAGGCCATAAGTGTCTTCAAAATTAGTTAAAATATAAAAACATAATTTTTCCACGGCCATTTCTTCTCTTAATTCTCCGTCCTTATTCCAAAATTTTAAAATCTGACTACTTTAGGATAAGCTCCATCGTTAGTACTATACTCGTATCCACGCCACTTTTCCCTCTCAATTCTCCGTCCACAGTCCAAAAATTTTAATGCTGACTACTTTAGGATATGCTCCAGTGTCAGGACAATATGCTTGCCAATTTTCGGCTGCGTAGGTCACTAGGGCTTTAAAGTTAGTTAAAAAAAAAAACACAATATTGCCTTGCACCTTTTTCCTCTCAACTCTCCGTCTATATTCCAAAAATGTTAACGCGGACTACTTTAGAATATACTTCATAGTTAGAACTACGTGTTAGGGATCTTCAACTTCCTAATTAATTGGGGCAGAGCTTAAAAATAATCTAAAATGTTAAAAAAAAAATTAATTTTGCCAAGTCGCCTTTTTCTAGTAATTCGCCGCCCACAGGCAAAAAATCCGGCTTCGTAAGAATATTTCCCTGGTGTATTACTATATACATGCCAATTTTAAGCTTTTAAGTCCATCAATGAGATTCAAAAGGCGCTGGATACACAAAAAATAACAGAAACACAAAGAAAATAAAATATATATTCAGAAAATAGATGTAAATAAATTTACCCCGCCCTTTGTTTTCTTATTCTCCACCCATACACTGGATATCAAAAATCCAGGTTCGTGTTGATCTTCCCCATGAAACCTTCTATATACATGCCAATTTTCATCTTCCTAAGTCATTGGGGATCTTCAAATTAGTTAAAATATTAAAAAACCCAATTTTTCCCACGCTCTTTTATCTTTTAATTCTCCGCCCACAGTCGAGAAATTTTAAATCCGATTACTTCAGGATATACTACATCGTTAGGACTATACGCTATGCATTTTCCGCTTCCTTTGGGGGCTTCAAAAGAAGTTAAAATGTTAAAAATCCCAATTTTGTCACTCCCCATTTTCCTTTCGATTCTCCGACCACAGTCCAAAAATTTAAAATTCGACTATTTCAAGATATGTTTCATCGATAGGACTATTTGCTAGGAAATTTTCAGCTTCCTAAGTCATTAGAGGACTTTAAAATAAGCAAAAATTTCAATTTTCATCTTCATAGGTCATTGGGGGTCTTCAAATTAGTTAAAATATTAAAAACACAATTTTGCCACGCCCCCTTTTTCTCTTAATTCTCCTTTCACAGTCTAAAAAATTTAAATCCGATTACTTCAGAATATGCTTCATTGTTAGAACTAAATGCTATGCAATTTTCCGCTTCCTAAGTCATTTAGGGGCTTCAAAAGAAGTAAAAATCTTTAAAAAATCCCAATTTTGCCACGCCACTTTTCCCCTCAATTCTCCGCCCACATTTCGAAAATTTTAAATCCGACTACTTGGGGCTATGCGGCATCGTTAGGACTATATTCTAGGAAATTTTCAGCTTCCTAAGTCATTTAGGGGCTTTAAATTAAGCAAAAATGTCAAAAAATTTAATTTTGCCACGCCCACTTTTCCGCTTATTTCTCCGCCCACAATTAAAAAATCGAAAATCCGACTACGTTAGGATCTGCCCCAGGTCTTTTACTATTTGCATGCCAGCTTTGTAGCTCATCAGTGTGCTTCAAAAAGCTCTGGAGAGACAAAGAAAGAGGAACACACAAATGGGGAAATTATATATATAGATATTTTTCGGCGTAAGCCAAGTGTATTTAATTTGTTGTTACTCTAATTTTGTTTGTAAATTTAAACTAGCAAACTCCTCATCTGTCGCTCATAAATATTTTGAACTTTTTTACAGAAGGTACGAAAACTGTTAAGGCTCCCATACATTTCAGACAAATTGGATGACTTGTTGGATGACTAATGTATTTTTTCTCGTGTATGGGGCTGTCGGATGGTCGGATGGCTGGTCGGATGAAAAATCAAAAAGTTTTGATTTTCGATGGTCGGATGACATGTCGGATGGTGTATTGACTTGTCATCCGACCGTCGTACGAACAGAGACGTTTTTATTTATTATTTGTTATTGTTTTTCACATAGTGACGTTTTTTGTACAAAGCAATGATAATAAAAAGTGAATTTTAACATAAAAATATTAAAAAAAACTTAAAAAAGGATGGAAAAATAAAAAAATATTCATGCTACTCCTTCAAGAATTTTAAAAAAATGAGCGGTCATCCAACATGTGTATAAATTTGTCGGATAAGTGTATTTTGAAAATATTTTTTGGTCGACTAACAAGTCATCCAACATGTATTGTGTCTCTGGGCGGCTTTAGACGAGGAAAATACGATAATGTTACCAACAATGCTAACTTTTTATATCGAAAAAGCGCTCAATACATTTTGAAAAAAATGTATCAATTTCTAATTAGTATGGTAATATTATTTAAGAAACACCTTTCAAAGTGTTAAAAACTAATTTTTAGCAAATAAAAAGTCATTGGATTTCCCGATAATCAAAAAAAAAACTTTTTTTACCGCTAAATGCAAAAAAAAAACGGTCCATTAAAGAATAATCACAATTGGAGCAGGAAGCGTTTTTCCGAAACTACACACACGATTTGTATAAAACCAAAAAACCGTCGCGTTTTTCCGCAATTGTCCTCAATTTTATTTTTATGAGGACAATTGCGGAAAACCGCTTGCCGCTCCAATTGTGATTATTGTCTTAAGTCGGAAAAACGACAAATTGCAACATTTGTTTATCATTTTTATTTTTGTTTGTTAATTCGTCCTCTGTAATGGTATAGTTAGCCCCTGTAGGCTAGTTGGTAGCGTGCTAGCCTATGAAACAGGGGGTCGTGGGTTCGATTCCCACCAAAGCCCTTGGTCGATTTCGCTACAACGAGACGACGGTCATTGTTACCAGTTCTCGGTTAGGTTAAAATTATTTAAAATGAGTTGTAAATAAAAATTGGAAAAATAAATAAAAACTGATCATTGGATCAAATTATTATTATATTATTTAGTTAGCATGAGAGGGTTTAACAGAAGTTGAGCGACTTCAGATATCTTTATAATTGACAGTCTTTGTTATTATGATTTAGGCTGGATTACTCAATGCTCCGTTAAAAAATAACTCTCCGTTAAATTTAACTTTTTCATACTAATTTTAACAAAAGGCTCCGTTAAATCGGCAGTTATCAGCTTACTTTTCATTGAGTAATCCGCCCTTTATGTTTCAGACAAGAGTACAAATTTTGCAGGCATTTTTATACCCTCCAACCACAGTATGGGGGTATACTCACTTTGTCATTCCGTGTGTAACGCATCGAAATATCGGTCGGGGACCCCATAATGTATATATATTATTGATCAGTGGTCGATTCTAAGACATTCTAGCGATGTCCGTCTGTCCGTCCGTCTGTGGGGACACGATACAGTCCAAAATAAAAGAGCTAGACTCCTGAAGTTTGGCACGAATATGTCTTATGGTCATATGCTGGTTAAGTTCGGAGATGGACGAAATCGGACCACGGGGGAAAAAGTTCTCCCTTTAAGAACTAAACCAACCTCTGAAAAAACGCAATTTTTTTTATAGATTTTTTGTACTTTTGCTTAGCAAACGAAACATTTTTTATGTCAGAAGACTGGATCCAACTACAGGAGTAGTTGGATCCAGAAAAGTTGTCTCCCACCACCGCAACCCCCCCCCACAAAAAAAAAAGACGCCCCTGTTTTTTTACGTGTTGGAGGGTATAAAAGATTCGGCACGGCCGAATTTAACACTCTCACTTGTTTTAAGTTAATATTAACCCTAAAAGGAAACTATTCCGACCCCGACGATTTTTAAGTTCGATAAAAAGGAAAATTTGCTACACTCTAATGTATTTGCCTCGTCATTTTGGACAGGCTTCCTTCACAGAATATTTCATACATTTAACACAAAAAAACCTATACAAATACCAATAACTCAAAAAGTTTTTAGCGTGTTAAATATGTTTTTGCTATGCGTTAAACAAAGTTCATCGTGTAAGTTATTTCTCCTCCACTATCAACAAAGTTCAAATAAAATAATATTTTTGCAAATGTATTTCTGTCGCATTTAAAAAATATTTAAACAGAATTAGAACAACAAACTAAGAAAAAAATGTACACAAGACTGGCGTTTTTTTGTATGGTAAAAAAATTGTTCTTCCGATTTTAAACGTCCGCGGACGTCCGGTCAAATTTTTATTTTCCTAGGCCTAAAACTTACACTCAAAAAAAAAAACTGTAATGTTAGCAAAAAAAGCTTGTAAACCTACAAGAAAATTTGCTGATTTGAACCCACAATTTTCTTGGTAAAGTTAGCAAAAATGTTTTGCTAAAAATTAGTTAACTGATTTTTTTTTTATTTCAACTTAGTTCATACACATTTGAGGACACCATTGGGTTCGGACCTGATAGGTCCAGACCCCGATGGGCCCTAGACCTAGTTGGGTTCCTTAAAAATCGTCATAGTTTTTGATCCAAAATTTGTGTCCGTTTCGCTCTACCTTGCTTAGTTTTTGAGAAACGTGATTTTAGGGGACCACCGGGGTCTTGAGAATTACAAAACTCGATAACTTCAAAAATATTACTCGGAGAACTTTTGATTATTTTGCGGTCTTGTTCTACGTGTAGAGAGCTAAAAAATGCTTTTGGACTTTTTGTTGTGTCGGCCATATTAACCGAGATATGAGCATTTTAAAATTTTCGGAAATGCTAACTTTTTGGGATCCAAAGTTAGGACCCATTAGGGTCCACACATGTGAAGAGGACCGGCGATACTATGCAGAGCCCCATTTTAGCGCCATTTTAAGTTTTCTGAAAATAAAAAAAATTACCATTTATTTTTGCTAATACAGTCGAACTCGGTTATAACGAACTCGGTTATAACGAATTCTCGGTTATAACGAACTAATTCTAAAGTCCCGACGTTTTGGCAACAATTTTCACACAAAATACTTCTTTTATAACGAACTCGGTTATAACGAATCCTCGTTTAAAACGAACTACTTATTATGGTCCCACGAACACAATTTCATGTATATTTAACTTTTTATAACGAACTCCCATAAATATTTTGAAATTTGCGGCAATTATATTTATCAAACTCACAAATGGTTAGACATTTTTGGCTAATATTATAATTTTGATAAAATTTATTTATATTTTTAATGTTTTTTTCTCAATAAGTAGTTTACTTTCAAAAAAACGTAAAATAAAACAAAATTGGAACTTTTTTTTTGGAAATAAAACTAGGTTGATATAAAAAATAACCCGCTTATAGCGAACTTCGCTTATAACGAACTATTTTTACTGGTCCCTCGGAGTTCGTTATAACCGGGTTTGACTGTATTAGCAAAAAAGCTGGTAAAAATTTGGTCAACTCAATTTTTAATTTAGCAAAAAAAATTAGTTAAAATTTTGTTTAAAATTGCTAATGCGTTTAAAATTGTTTAAAATTGCTAAAAACTAATGATGCATACAAGATATTTTTGCTAACATGCTAATCTCAACTAAAAATTTGCTAAAAGTTAGCTAACCAGCATTAGCAAAAAAATATTAGTAAATCTACACTCAAAGAAAAATGCTTCATCATATTGATGATACGGTTTCATCACTTGCTGTCATCAATTTTGATGACAAATTTCATCATATTGATGAAGATTTTTTTCAATATGATGAAACATGCCCCAAACTTGGCTAAAATGTTAATTTTCTTGCATTTAAAGAAGCAGCTCTATATAAAAACATATTGAAAATATAGGATCTGGCAAAGAAAAATCATTGTTTTTAGAAATATTTATAAAATTGAGTAATTTTCCAACAACCCTGTACACAAATCAAAAGCAAATACGGAGTTATTTTTTATTTCATAATCCTGTATCCTTTTAAAATGAATTCAAAGTTTTAAAGGATTAAATTTTATAAAAGATTTTTTTTTTGTATTTTGACTTGTCCTAAGATGTCACTAGTGATAGCAATTTTTTTTTATTATTTCTACATATCAGGAAAGAGGGGTTAAGTCCTTTAAAAAAAACTTTATCCTTCAATATCATTCAAAATTTTCAACAAAAAATTTTGATAAAGTTGTCAAAGGACTATATTCACATCCTTTTATCTTAATATGTCAGACAAAAATATGGAAAAATTAGGGAAGATACTCCTCTTTCATTCGACATTACCAGTGGCATCCTAGGACAACTACAAATATTTCAGAAATATTTTACAAAATGTAGCCTTTATAACTTTGAAGCCATTTTAAAAGGAAACAGGATCACGAAATGAAAAACTGTAAGTGACTTTTACTCGATTTGATCTCTACTTTCAGACGTATATCATCCGGTTCATGTTTAATATTGGCTGTCGGACGGTGTAATATACACATTCGGCAATGCCGAATTGAAGTGTTTTACTTTTTTTTTGTAATTTTTAGCAGCTTATGTTGCTGATATATTTAGTAGATACAATCTCAAATTTTTCCCATTTTCATCATTGGATCTGTTACGATATTTACCCACAAATACTGTAATGCTAGCCAAATATATTTCTTTGTTTAACACAAACAAAATTCTTTTACCATCCAAATCTAGGACACCTTCCTTGTTGGTATGTGAACTACATGACATTTGCGTATTTTATACAAGTAGAATTGAATTTTGTTTTTATTTAAGTGCTTCTTCTTTTTATTGTTCTTGTTGTTTCATTTTCAATAATTATGCACAAAAACCGCTATGAATTTAACTAATTAATTCTATTAAAAAAAAAATTACACAAAGACTTATAAAAACAAAACAACTTCAACAGTATACAACACTGATTCCCAATCTTCGATTTATGCCCCACTGTGGGACATTTTTAACTTTTCAGGGGGAAAACAAGAAAATTATTTGCTCGAGTCCTTTTTTATGGTCCACCGAAGTTTTCAAATTCAAACACGTTTTTAATAAGTCAAAAAAAGTATTAAATCAAATTCTGAGGTAAATAATATTAAAAGATGTCCTCAGTAAAATTTGTTGGCGGTTTCTTAAAACAGATTAACCCTTTATTTCCCATTTTTAGGGGCCATTTAGGTCCCTTTTTCAAATATTCTCATAGACCACCACTAAAACGTGCGTTTAAAGATTAAAAGCTTCTACAAAAGTTTTTTGCATTAAATTTCACCAGGGATTGTCAAAGGCCAAAAGTTCATGCGAAAAGTGCAAAATGCTTTTTGTTTTTCACCAAAGCACACAGGGCCAGCCAGATCGATTTCCGGCCAAAAGTCCTTATATTTAATTTATCAAAAAATTTCTATACCAATTTGTTGGACATATATAGGAGCTGGTTTCCTGAACTCATCTTTATGATCCAACTACACCATTTCCTTTGATAGGTCTTCAAAGTTAAAAAAGTTGAAAACAAATTCTTAAGTGGAGATACTTTTTTATTTTTGTTTGTACACATTTCTATTGCTAATGATCAACTTTTGATTTGCAGGGTTCACCCTTATATATTAGCAAGGAGAGGACTTTCATGCAAATGCATGTTTTTTCCTTTTGGTCATAGAACAGCATAAGCAAAATATCTTTGCGAATCAAGGAATTTGCTTTAAAATGGCATCGATTCGTTAGTGCATATTTTTGCATATTTTGCTTAAAATGCATATTTTTGCATATTTTGCTATTATTTCGCTATAAATGCTTATTTTAAGGTCATATTTCGCACATTTTAGTTTTTTAGCTATTTTTTTTTTAGTATTTTTAGAAATTTTTAAAATTTTTTATGATTTTTTTTTGTTTGTATTAAAGCAATTATTAAATTTTTTTAAAACATTTTTATTTTTTTTTAAAAAAATTTTAAAACACTGTATATATGTAATATTTAAGATTACAATGCCAGAATGAATTCAAATTTATGTTTTTTTTTACTAAAAGTAAAAAAACAAGTGGATATTTATGATTTTTAGTGCATATTTGTAGATTTTTAGTGCATATTTCAAGACTTTTTAGTGCATATTTTAGTCGCCTAAAACATAGTTTTTTAGTGCATGAAGGTCCTGTCTCTGTATATTAGCCTTTGTAATACAATCAGTCTATATTTTTTCTTATATAGAATGGATCCATATCTTTCGAAAAAAGTTGCCCAAACTTGATCGAAATGATAAATGGCGAAATTACAGCTATATATGCAGTGGTCCGAGATTTGTTTTTAAAAAAATAATTTAACCCAAAATAATGTTTTACGGCTTGATTAGTTTTTTTTTATATTCAGAGAGTGCCTTAAGTGTAGAAAAAAAAATTATCTACATTTCTAGTTTTTTTGTAGAATTATGATAAATATCAGTTACACCATTTCCAATTAAATTCAAAGATTTTTTATTGAATTTCCAAAATAAAGAAAAAAAGTGAATAATTTGTCGTCACCATTTCCAAAAGCTTTTCTGAAACTAAGTAAGTCATTTACACCATTTCCATATTTATATCAAAACTAAAAAAAAAATACGTAAAAATTATGTGCGTAGATTTAACTTCAGACACTCTTAAAACTAATTTTTAGTTAGTTCAGACAAAGTTAAAAAATCTAGCCGCCATATTGAATTTTATCGGTTCGATTTTAAGATAACAGACCCGGAAATTTACTAGGGCACATTTTCAGCTAGCTTCAACAAAGAAAAGGAATATAACTGTTTTTTAATTACTTGTAACAAACTTTACAAAGCAGATTTAGTCCGCCATTGTGTTTTTCAAAATTCACGCCTGTAATTCTGATTCAGTAACGCCAAGACCACCTTAAAACAAAATTTGAGTTAAATCGGACAATTATTAAAAAAATTTGTCCGCCATATTGAATGCGCAATTTTGATTTTTTTAGTTTTTAGTTAAATTTTGAAATCAGCGACCCCGAAATACTCTAGAAGCACATTTTCAGCCAGATCCAACAACGATAAAGACTTTTGGCCGGAGTTGGATCATTCTTTAAACTTTAAGAAGCATATTTTGTTTTTCAAAATTCGTAGTAACAATTCTTATTCAGTAACTCTAAGACCAGCATAAAACAAAATTTGAGTTCAATCGGACAATTTAAAAAAAAATTCTTCGCCATATTGGATCCGCCATTTTGATTTTTTTGGTTTTTAGCAACAAAGACTTTTGGCCGGAATTGGATCATGCTGGCCCTGTGAAATAAGTCAAAAAAGTATTATAAATCTGCTTCTGAGTTAAATAATGTTGAAGGATGTCGTCAGTGAAATCTGATGGCGGTTCTTTTCTTAGAACATATTAACCCTCTATCTCTATTTTTAGGGGTCATTTTAGTAATTTTTGCAAATACTCTCATGTAACACCACTAAAACGTGCGTTTAAAGGGTTAACATGTTCTACAAACATTTTCTGCATCAAATTTCCCTAAGGGTTGTCAAAAGCCAAAAGTTCGTGCGAAAAGTGCAGATTGCTGTAAAAAGTAAAATTGTAAAGTATTTTGCTGAAACACAATTTAACAAATTATGATAATTTAAACGTTTCTTTTTGTAAACATTTTGCTTATATATCACTAACTTTTGGCCTTTGACAACCTCTAGTAAAGTTTTGATGCAGAAAATGTGCCCAAGCAGAAATTGACGACGGTTATAAAAAAAAGCGTTCTGAAAGCACTGTAACAAAAAAAGAACGTTCTCAAAACGTTATTTTCGAACGCTTTACGAGCGTTTTCGAAAAGCGTTCTGAAAGCACTGTAACAAAAAAAAAAGCATTCTCAAAACGCTTTATTCGAACGCCTTGAGAGCGTTTTCGAAAAGCGTTTTGAAAGCACTTTATTAACAAAATACATGTTCGTTTTAAAATTAAATGGTTTTAAAGCAGTTTTTGCAAACGTTTTTAAATTTTTTTCGTAGTACATACAAGTATAGTATTTTTTAGATTATACTCAATTTTAAACAAATTGTTATAAAAACATTTTGTTAAATCAAATTAAATAATTTTTCCCTACCACCACATTGAAAACGCAAAATTTTGAAAACATAAAACATTTTTTTTATTTGTAAATCTATTTTAAGTTTTATTATTATCATTTATGCAAAAGAGTTATAGCAATTGTTTCGTTATAAAATTTACAAATAATGCATTTAACTTCTACAATATGCACACTGACTTCAATAACATCTTCACGTAAATTTTTAACGTTATAAAGTCCTATTTCTTTTGATGGAATTGGATAGACAAAATAATCGTTTATTTCATTAAAGATGTTGCCTTTTAAATATATATTATCACATGTGTGTTTAGATCGATTTGTACTAAAAATTTGGTTTACTATCATAATATTTCCATTTGATATTCCATAATATTGCAATTTGAAAGCGAAACAGAACAAACCATTTTTACAAAAATTAGCCGCTGGCTGGCTGCAGTAAAGGACAGAATGGGAGGAAGAAAGTCCCTATAAATAAATTAGTTTACTTTTTTTATGAAGTTTACCTTTACTAAGTTTACTTTTTTTATTACATTGAATTTAATTTTTATTTTCTAAAATACTTTTATAAAAAAAATATCTACAATTAACGAATAAAAAAAAATATCAGCTTTATATGAAGTCCTTTAAAGTACTGTTTTTTCTTATTTCAATCGCTGGAAAATATCTTTAATTTTTGTATTTAAGCTCTTTATAAGTGCTTTACTTTTGGTTTTTAAAGCGCTTTCATGACTTTAAACAAAACGTTCTGAAAGCACTTTTTTAAAACGCTTTTAAAGCGCTTTAAACCTAGCGTAGATCGATGTTATCATTCGGATCATCTGAAAGCGGTTTGAAGATGGTATATGGAACGCTTGTAGAACCGTCCACAGCGCTTTCACAGCGCTTTTGCGATTGTATTTTTCTGACTGGGTGTGTATATTCCGGCCAAAAGTCTTTGCGCTTATCGTAGCATGCCAAAAATTGGTATGTTAAAGTTTTTGGAGTCATGTCACTAAAAAGGTTGGGGACCATTGGTATACAACAAATACAAACCATTAAAATTGTTTTGCAAGTGTCCTTTTCTATTTGCGGTAAAATATTCTCACATTTCCAGGTGACTCTGCTGACTAAACTAACCAACCCAAACACCCAACACACCATTTAGTCAGTTAGTCATTCAAAGGGAACATAACGTTAAGGGTGCTATTAATATGATAAAAAAGAAACAAATATGATATTCCTTTTCGATTCAGACTGGCTATAATAAGCTCTACAATCATTTCGGAAATGGTTGCATGGCTTTATCACAGACTAATACAGACTCGACATATATGACAGGTGTCAAAAAAGTATTTTTTAACCATATGGTTAATATTTTCAAATTATTCTACGAATTAGGTTAGAAAGAGAAAACTTATATAACGCGCCATAAGAAAAATGGATGCCAGATCGGTTTTTGTTGTTTCACTCACTCCTAAGTCGTAGAAAGTGTTGCCATGTTAGCGTAAAATGGACTAAAAACCGCTGTGTTTTCTCCTAAAATCGCTTAGTTTTTCCCCATTTTTTCTTATAAAACTCTACTGCCGAGTCTGTATATAGTCTGTGGCTTTATACTTCCCTAGTCAAAAAAATTAATCGTGATTTACCTGAGTGAGTGTGCGTGAATCAATTTTTTCCGTGTGCTTGCGTGATTTATATTCTCTTCATATTTCCTTTCGTCCCATAAAAGCAAACAAAAATTGTAAAAATTTGGCTTAACTTTGAAATTCGTTCCGGAAAAAGCAAAAAATAAGGGTTAAATTTGTCAAAAATTAAAATTTTGCTTAAAATTTTGTTAAATTTTGCTTAAAATTTTGTTAAATTTTTTAATTTTTTTTTGCATAAGATTTTTTTTGAGTGTGAGTCAACAGGAGTGTGAGTGAAGCTTGTGTGAGTGCACGTGATTGTGAGTTGAATTAAATTAACTCACGTGATTGTGAGTGAGTGTGTGTAGAAAATATATGCTCGTGAGAGTCAAAACTGACTCACGCTCCCATCTCGAAATCAGGGTCTGTTATTCTGACCTTCCAAGTCAAAATTTTCAGTTTGGGTGAGATGAAGAGCGCTCGTCGTTAAGCATAGATCTTGGTTAATGAGGAATCACTTCCGCTTTTAACTAGGAATGACGGAATTATTAGATTGGGATTTTTTTATATAGGAGTCCATGTCTATAAGGGCAACCTATTTTTGCCAGAGCCAAGCCAGTGTCAATATTGGCTGGGGACGAGAATCCGGAATTGATGTTTATGAGCATTCATAAAGTACTGATCGTGGATGCACTAAGAAAATTATGTCATTAACTGTTTGTAGGTTATTTTAAAAAGTAATCAGTAAAGTTATTTTAAAAGAAAAATCACTTATTTTATAAAGGATTTAATTTTTTTACTATTTCTGTAGTTTAAAAAATATAATTTACTGTCTTAAAAACGAATTTTCTGTTACATTCATTTTCGGCAGTAAAAAATTTCTTCTATAGTTTTACTGTTTTTCAATACAAAATAAGTGAATATTCAGTAGTTTTTTAATGTTTTGGTTAGTCATTAAATTAACATTTAAAATTGACTGTAATGTGTTTTTATTTTAAGTGAAAAAACAGTGGAATGGTTTTTAAGTAAAATTTCAGTTGTTTTAAGTGAATATTCAGTGGAATTTACCTACATAATTTTTTGAGTGTGGTGTTGATGACACAGATTCTAGGCTGATGGAAAATGCATCTGCCATATTCGAAACCAAATCTGGTAACAAATGCGATCACTTTAATAACACGGAGGACAAAACTAATGTCACATTGGGTGACACTTAATTGCCTCCGATTCATATTAAATGAGACAGGAAACAGAATTTGGGGACGACTGCGACTTCCATAACAACACGCGACAATTACACGGAAAGGATGGTGAAGAAAATGCAAGATGTTACGATGTGCTGGTGACCAAAGCAGGTGACAATTAGTAATGCAAAAATCGGGGATGCGGGCCTGGCAGCCCCAACTAAAGCCTTTACCGAACTTTGTGTTCTCATTACAAAACTGAGTGCGTATGTAAAAGCCAGGCACAACGTACACCAGTACATCAAAGAGCAGGTGCAGTCAATACGTGCGACGTACAATAGAGCACGTGACGAACTTATGGAGGAGACGTCGACAGAAGTTGTCGATCTGGAGAAACAAGCTACGCGGACCCCAGCCGGCGAAGGAAAAGGCAAAAAGAGGTAGGGATCCTAACGATAAGTCACAGAAAGCGCTAAAGTCAAAGAAGCGCAAGGGCCGGTTCCCGAAAGAGACGAGCGTAACAAGAGCGGATTGTTCTGGGAGTCCGAAAATACTCCACCGAATGTAGTTCCGCAGAATAATATTAGCGAACATTCCCCCCTAACTTCTGGACGACGGTTAACAAATGAAGAAAACCCCACCGCTTAGCAAGCAGGCCTGATACAGTGCTGATTTCAACCACCAGTGAAATGTCATACGCGGATATAATCCGGAGGATGAAACACGATCCAAGTCTTAAAGACTTTAGTGATAACGTTTAACGTTTTCGGCGAACGCGAGGGAGATATTCAGCTTGAACTAAAGGTCAGTGACGAAACTACTACCAAAAACTTCGACGAAATCGTAGGAAAGTCTCTGGAAGGGCAGGCAGGAGATACCGCCAAGAGTGAGTGAAACCATAATAGAATGCCAGGATATTGACGAATTTACCAACAAAGCTGACATATGAAAAGCACTGGAGGAACAGCTTCATTGTTCATTGTCGAGAGGTAAGAACGCAGACAGAAAAAATCAGTCTGCTAAACGTGGATGTCCAAAAAGCTCTCGATGCTGGGAAAATAAGAATCGGTTGGTCTATCTGCCGAGTTAGCCAACCTATAATATTGAAACACTGTTTCAAATGCCTGGAATATGGACACATTTCCAGTGGATGTAAGAGCCAATTTAACAGATCGAAATATGTGGAAAAGCGTACCATATTGCAAAAAATTGTATTGCGAAGGCCACGTGTAGCTTCCGGATGCAACACTTGTATCAGATACATTGTCTCATAGAATTGACGATTAAAGAGTTCTGCAAGCGCATTCTTTCTCAGATCATCGCTTCATTGAGTTTTTACTCAGGAATCGTTAGCCCGATTGAGGCAGTTTTTAGAAACTAAAAAAAACAAAATGGGTAAAAAATAAGGCCACTTTTTCTGGGCTTTTGGATGAAAAACTTTATCTGAACCGCATAGTTTGCCAAAAATTGACTGTCTGGTTGACCATATAACAAATGTTTGTAATTGGTCGCCGTATGCCGCTTTCCATTCCATTTTTGAAGCCTCCAAAAGATGACGATGCTTTTTTTCCAAATGCGTTTACCATTCCTCTATATCTGACATAGTGTTTGGCCAAATTATATCAGTCAGCAAAAGTATGTATACTATACATTGTATAGTAGGGTGAAGCCAATTTTCATTTTTTTCGAATTTCAAAATCGTCGGGGTCGGAATAGATGCCTTTTAAAGTCAATATCAACACAAAAAAGGAACCCAAAGATATTACCCTGCAGGCCCAACATTCATTGTTGTAATATTGACTTTATGAGGCAACTATTCCGACCCCGACGATTTTTAAATTCCAAAAGAAAGGAAAATTTGTTCTACTTTAATGTATAGTGTTATCGTCCAATGTATTTTGTGTACTTGTATGAATACATACAATCAACCTAAATTCACTCAATGGGACATCAACCCATAAGGATTGACCGACCCCAAGTGGTGCAACTATTAAATAGACTTTATTGGAAAATGTGTATTAAATGAGACAACAAAACGAAAAATAAAAACAACAAAACAAAGGGGAAAAACCGCCTATAGCGGTATTATAAAACACATTCACATCTATAACTAACAACGTATATACGCGATGACACTTTGTACAAAATGTAAACGGATTTTTTTCTTTTGGGAGCAGTGACAAGCAATTTACTGTTTATATTACTGTATTTTACTTAAAAAATTTATCGTCATGTGCGTCTGAACTTTATGTATCTTATAATGGTGTTTCCAAAAAGTCAGATTTTGGATCTTCGGTTTGTTTCAGTTTATTTGGCAAATTTACTGCTATTCGCAAAAAATATTTGCACTACTCAATTATTTTTTTTTACGAATCTGATATACAGTGGGCGACAAAACATTGGAAACTTTTTTATAGTAGATGCAATTTGTTAAAGACAAAGTTTACAATACTAAACGTTATTATTATCAAACGAGAATTATTATAAAAAAATGTATGTAGGTAATTTATTAAGCTTTAATTAAAGCTTGATAGCGTTCAGATTGAATAAATAATAAATGTGCTACTAGGGTCGATCTGGAAAATGAAATTATTTATAGACATTTTTCCGAAAATTTTTTAAAAATATTTCCAAGTCGATTTTTTCCAAGTTCAAAGATTAAAAATTTAAAACGAGGTTCAGTAGTTCTAATTCAGTGCTCAAGTAATTTTTTCAACGATCCAAACAAACAGTGAAATTTTTTAAGTACAGTGGAAAAAATCCACATTTTTTGACCTCCAATTCTTTTGACCACAATTTTTTTGTAAACAAAGAAAAGATGTCAATGGGTACGTTCAGCAGAGAAAGCTGCTACTCAGCTGCTCCCCAACATTCTGCTGAACGGTTTAATTTTTGACATTTAAGACAACATGTTGAGTGAGCGCTACTCATCACTGGTAGCGTTAAAAAATTATGCTATATTTGATCACAAACTGATAAATAAGCTGTTTTATTGAAATTATTTTTTTTTTTTGACGTTATTCAAGGAAATAAACAAAAAAATAATAAAAAAGTATTTTCCACATAAAAAATAAATGAAAATATAAAAAAATAATAATTTATTCCAATATTTTAAAACATTCATAAAAAAATGCGTTCAGCAGAGTCAACTAATCAAAACTTGCTACATCTCAACTGTTGAGTAGCAGGTTTCTCTGCTGAACACGCTCATTGTTTTTTAATTTTAGAACATCTAAGTGTATAGTAATAAAATATTGAAATAATTAAAATTTTTCTTTGTTTCCAAAAAATTGGTGTTCAAAAGAATTGGAGGTCAAAAATGTGAATTTTTTCCACTGTACTTAAAAAACTTTACTGTTTGTTTGGGTTGTTGAAAAAATTATTTCAGCACTGACAAGGAAGGTATCCCATAGCTTATACTCCGATTGCTCTGCAATTTATAAGGGGTGGTCCAATAACTAGTATCTTTTTTAAAATGCAATAAAATGATCAATACTCAACTTTTTTTGGAATGTTATGGCTTTATTTAAAAGAGCAAACATTCCCGTTTTTTATGGCAAACGACTTCAATGATGCGTCCTCGGCTTGCTCCGCTGTATCGCGTTGTAGCGCAGTACTGCGCTGCCAAACTGCACGTTTTTCGAAAAAAAGTTTTTAACCGAAATAAGGCACTCAAATGAGGTTATGTTAACCAACAAATTGCTACATCTTTGGATCGTAGAACTCGCACGGTATTGTAAAGAATCCAATTCATCTATAGGAAGCAACAGATTTGAGTATCAGCATCATTACATAATATTTTCAAAAATACAGCTGAAAACCCCATTTTCGTTAAACATGAGCGCTACAGAGCCATGATTACCGACTTTTTGTTGGCCGTTATAGAATATATCAACTTGGATTACATTTATTTTCAGAAGGATGTCGCAATATGTCCCACAGTCCATCAAACAATCGATATTTTGCGCACTTAGTTCGGAAATCGTGTTTTTAGCCATATTCGCGGTGACAATTGATCACTTCAGAGCTGCCGTTTAAAACCTTTAAACATTTTTTTGAGGGTTCTCGTGAAAGATTCATGCAACATGGAAAATCCAGAAATGTTCTAGGCCCTTTCGACGAATATCGTTCAAGCCCTTCGTGAGATAGAACCAGAAACATTAGAAAAATGGGTGCCGCGGATGAGCTCCTGCGGAGCTAACCCAGGCAGCCGCATGAATGAAGTCGTTTGCCATAAATAATGGGAATATTTGCTCTTTCAAATAAAGCCATAAGGTTCCAAAACTATTGAGTATTGTTCATTTCATTGCATGTTTTAAAAAGATACCAGTTAATGGACCACCCTGTATATGTTAATAAGTACCGAAAACTTACAAGGGAAGTCTCCCTGGTGTCACCCTCCGATCTTCATGAAATTTGGATATGTTGTTAAGAACGAAAATTAATTCGACACGTATTTTTTTTAGCGGACCAAACTCATTTTTAGGGGGGGTCGATTTGTATGGGGGGAAATTGACCTTTTTCAGTTTTTTACGATTTACTCCTATTTAAGCAAAATTAATATAGGCATGTGTGGTATCAGATTAAAGGTATTAAAAATACCTATCTCGTGGTGCTTACAACGGGCCAAACAAGTTAATATGTTTTTGACATATTAACAAAAATGTCCTAAAATTTTGGTATTTTACTCAATATGACGAAAAGTTGTGCATGTTTGGACACGTTCTTAGCACACGTAGATAGGTTTTCCAAAGACCTTTCATTTGGTATGTTACATGACTAGGTTGTTTTGCATAATATAGGAGATAAACGAAAAAAACTGAAAAATGGCCTTGACTTCCCCCCTCCTTTTTACCCCCTAAATATGAATTTGGGCCGCTAAAAAAAAATACGTGTCCCTTTATTTTTTCTGCTCTACAAAATAAAACCACCTCCATAAAGATCCGCGGGTGACACTAGGGAGACTTCCCTTGTTAGTTTAACCTGCTATTTTTTATCGGCTATCCCGGTGGTTTAAAAAAGGGTTGCCACCTTATGAAAATTGATGGCCTTTCGGGAAAATCTGAATAAAATCCGAACTAACAGGAATTTCGCCAAAAGCAAAAACACGTGTGGGCTTAAACTTAATACAGATTATTATATATGAATTTGGGGGTCGTAAATACTTCTCCTTATAAAGTAGCTCAACATTTACACATTTTTGACAAAAACCAACTTTAAAAAGCCAAATTTTGCCAAGTCCGACACACCATTGGATAGGACTTAAAAAATCTTTCCATCCATATATAATGTTCATACAGTTCCTTTGGAAGAAATATAAAAAAATCGAAAACACGAAAAAATTCCATTTTTCAACCCCCCATTTCCCCCCTTAAACTTTCACGATAGCCGATAAAAAAACCCAGTAAATCTTAGATTTTGTTCCTCTATAACACATTAAAAGTGCAGGACAATCGGAGTGTAAGCTATGGGATACCTTCCTTGTGAGTAAAAACTATTGTTATTGGTTGAACTTGAAAAAAATCGATTTGGTAATATTTTTAAAAAAATATTCTGTAAAATGTCTTTAAATAATTTCCTTTTCCAGATCAACCCTCGTAGCACATTTATTATTTGCCTAATCTGGACGCTACCAAGCTTAAATTAAAGCTTGATAAATTACTTACATAAATTTTTTTATAATAATACTCTTTTGATAATAATAACGTTAATTATTTTTAACTTTGTCTTTGACAAATTGCATCTACTATAAAAAAGTTTCCAATGTATTGTCGCCCACTGTATAAGAGACGTTCTTTTCAAAAATGTGCATATTTTTACAAAAACTTAGCGGTTTGCGCAAATTTGCAAATTTTTTTTTGCGATTTGCGAAAAATATTTGAACATTTCAAATATTTTTTTGTTTAAATTTAAAGTGCATATTTTGAATTTTTAGACGCATTTTATTGGCACATATTTTCAATTTTATTATCACTACCAAATAAGCGGTTTGTTGTAATAATTTTTGAACAAAGTTCAGGCACTGTTATGTATATAAATTTAACATACACGTATACATTCAAACATAATTGTAACCCAACAGAAAAAACGAGGATTTAATTAAAATTTAATAACAAGCTAAAAATTAATAAACAAAAAATGCTACTTAAATTATAAAAAAAAATGGTAAAGACCAACAGGAAAAAATTTATTAAAAGTTCATAATATGGATGCATAAATTACATGGACTTCATTAATCCAATAAAAAAACTTTTCCGGTTGTTAAAAATAAATTGTTTTTAACAATCTCGTCTTTTTTAATTAATATAGATAAAAACACTTTCATTTAAATAATATAAAAAAATTCTAATATAAGTAGAGAATCCTTTTTGTAAAAACTTTTTTTATACTCCTTCCTATTTGCATTATTACCTGGCAATGAGATATGCTAATGCTTTTTACCAAGGAGAGGACTTTCATGAAAATGCATGTTTTTCCTGTTAGTCTTAGAACAGCATAAACAAAATATCTTTGCGAATCAAAGAATTTGCTTTAAAATCGCATCGATTCGTTAGTGTATATTTTTGCATATTTTGCTTAAAATACATATTTTTGCATATTTTGCTATTATTTCGCTATAAATGCATATTTTTAGGTCATATTTTGTATAAATTTTAGTTGTTTAGCTATTTTTTAGTATGTTTAGCTATTTTAAAATATTTTTTTATGATTTTTTTATTTTATTTTTTGTTAATTTTTTTATTTTTTTTATTTTTATTTTTTAATAAAATTTTTTATCTGAGCTGATGAACGTCCCTGCTTATTACCAAGGTGAGGATTTTCATGCAAATGCTTGTTTTTTCCAGTTAGTCTTAGAACAGCATACACCAACGAATTAAGGAATTTGCTTGAAAGTGGTATCGTTTTGGTAGTGCATATTTTTGCATATTTTACCGAAAATGCATATTTTGCTGTAAATGCATATTTTTAGGTCATATTTTGCATGAAATTTTAGTTTAAGCTTATTTTTTCCAATTTTTGTGTACTTTTTTTGAACCATCTTTAATTTGCTGCCCAACCGGGCTTATAACAATTCCTGAATGTCAACTTTTAAACCGAAATACATGTCTGACAGAAATGATATTTTTCCGTTAATAAGCTTACAGAGTAAAAAAATATTTTAAAAAAAAAATCAAAAAAAAAGTTTGTAATGTCTAGAGAATTTTCTTCATAAAAGTAAGAATAAGCTATTTTTAAATTAATTTTCATATTTTTTTGTGCATATTTTTATAGCTTTAAGTGCAGAAAAGCATATTTTAGGATTTTTAGTGCATATTTTAGGCGCTTAAAACATAGTTTTTTAGTTCATGAAGGTCCTTTCTTATTACTATCAACATTAATTTTTGAGGCGAAAGGTAAAAAACTGAAATTGGGAGGTAACTACTTACTCACATTTTTATACCCTCCAACCACAGTATGGGGGTATACTCACTTTGTCATTCCGTGTGTAACGCATCGAAATATCGGTCTAGGACCCCATAAAGTATATATATTATTGATCAGTGATCGATTCTAAGACATTCTAGCGATGTCCGTCCGTCTGTCCGTCTGTAGAGGACACGATACAGTCCAAAATAAAAGAGCTAGGCTTTCGAAGTTTGGCACGAATATTTCTTATATTCCTAGGCTGGTTAAGTTCGGAAATAGGGAAAATCGGACTAAGGGGAAAAAAGTTCCCCCTTGGAGAACTGAACCAACCTCTGAAAAAATACACTTTTTTACATGTATTTTTATATTTTTGTTAAATAAATGAAGCATTTGTTATATTTATCGGGATGGGAAGGTGCTCTCAACGTCCGCCAGTGACCCCCATCACCCCCCCCCCAAAACAAACGCCCCTGACAATTTTTTTTTTTATTTTTTTTTTTTTACATTTTGGAGGGTATAAAAGATTCGGCACAGCCGAATTTAACACTCTCACTTGTTGGTTTTGCTGGGTATATTTAAAATAATCTGTCAAATTGACTATTTCACTTAATCTTTGAAAAATAATAGATTCATTGCTATATTTTGTAAGGATGTTTAAATATTACAATACAGCTTTCCAAAAATCGGTCTTTTTTAAATTGTTAAACTTTTTTAAATTAATTTTAACTTTTTTTTGTGCTTAAAATCTTTTTTTTTCTTTTCATTCTTCCTACAAGAACTTTTCATTTTTGGAACTTCGTAGTACTTCGAAACCAGCATTGAAGCGCTCTATTTTTGTATATAAAATAGCACGTTGGGCTGAGCTTAACGATTTCTTTCAGCATTTCAACTGGAAACTTTGCTTTCTTGATGACAATGTTAACACTGCGGCAGAAATGATTGTAAATGTAATAATGCTGGGAGTGAAATTATTCATTCCATCGAAGTAAATTTCGACTAAACCTAAACATAAGTGCTGGTTTAATAAGACGTGCCGGAATGCAGTCAGATCCGTTACTATGTCTTAGATAGTTTTTTGAGCGCGTGCAGTTAAAAGGGTTCTTGAAGATCTCAACATAAATAAGTCCCCGGGGCTGGATGGTATTACGGCTGTAGTCCTGAAGAAATGTGCATTGTCGTTGTCTCGTCCTTTGGCAACACTATTTAGCTACTCGTACCGGGTAGGAGATTTTCCCTCTTGCTGGAAGGTGGCTAATGTCCAGCCAATCGCGAAAAAGGGTAATGCTACAAACCCTGAAAACTACCGTCCAATAGCAATTTGCTCTACGCTCTCGAAAGTCATGGAGAGCATGATCAATCACCACTTGGTAAATTATCTGGAGTCCAATTCACTCTTGTGTGATCGACAGTATGGCTTTCGTAGAGGTCGTTCAACGGGGGACCTGTTAGCGTTTCTTTCGGAACGATGGAGTCGATCTATTCACAAATTTGGGGAAAGCAAAGTGGTTGCTCTAGATATTTCCGAAGCGTTTGATCGTGTGTGGCACGGTGCACTCGTTTTAAAACTTATTGCGTTTGGTGTCGGTAGTGATTTCTCTCGACTTATATCGAGTTTTCCCAGAGACCGCTCTATACGTGTTGTTATAGATGGGTTCTCATCAAATGAGTTTCATTTAAATTCAGGGGTACCGCAAGGCTCTGTTCTTTCTCCTACACTTTTTCTTATTTTTCTTAACGACCTCCTGGGTCTAACTTCCAATCCTATCTATTCTTTCGCAGATGACAGCAACATTTGTCATTCATTTTCCTTTAATCATAGACCAAGCCCTACTGAGGTTGAAGCTATGAGGCGGAACATGAGTGACACACTCAATCATGACCTCACGACAATCTCCGAGTGGGGTCTTGCGAATAGGGTCGATTTTAATGCTCGTAAGACCCAATGCTGTAAGTTGACCCACAGACGACTTGTGGAATCAGCGTCATCTGTATCCATGGGTGGTATAGCTATTGAGGAATCAGAAACTCTTGATGTTCTAGGCATGAAAATCCAATGTGATGTTCGTTGAAACAAACATGTTTTTCAAGTGTCGAAAGAAGCATTCAAGTTTCTTAGTTTCTTAAAACGGTGTAAGAATTATTTCACTCCGTCTGATCTCCTCACTATTTATACCGCCTATATCCGGCAGAAAATGGAATACAACTCCCATATCTGGGCAGGTGCTTCAAGGTCTAAATTAAAGCTTCTGGATCGGGTTCAAAGGAGTGCGTTGAAGCTCATCAATGACAGTAGGGTATCCAGCTCTATTGACTCATTGGAGCATCGTCGGAATGTGGGTTGTGCGTCATTGTTCTATCGATATTACCACGGTAAGTGTTCAGCTGAAATGGGAGAACTTATTCCTGTAACGCGGGTGCATGCCCGTAGTACTCGCCTTTCCAGCAGATCACATCCGTTCGTTGTTGACTGTCCAATGTCTCGCACAACGCATTACAGAGAAAATTCGTTTCTCGGTCGAACTAGCCGTATGTGGAATAAACTCCCGGCAGAAGTCTCCCCAGTCAGCTATAATTTAGAAAAATTCAAATTAAATGTCCACAAACACTACTCCCTCTTTTCCTCTCCTCATAACCTATTTTCCTAATACCAACACAATGCATTGCATTAGTAGGGGGCATCCCCTGAGTGTTGGCTCAAAGTAAAAAAAAAAAAAATAAGTTTATTTCTTTTTATGCAGAAAAAAAATATTTTTTTTTTAAATATGTAAAAATTGGCATAAACTTACGGATTCTGTGGAAAATAAGGAGTCCCAATATGAGGACCCTACGGGGCCCCAATATAGGGGGCTCGCACATGAGTATGTGCGTATAGTATTATAGGGTCAGTATCGATTTTGAACCAAAAAAAAATTTGGTCAGAATCGCTCTATCTTGTTTGGATTTCGAGATATAAGAATGGGGTCTTGAGAAATTTGACCATGAAAAAACTCAAAAACTATAACTCGGTGGGCTTCCTGAACTTCGGCGGTCATATTCTATGAGTTAAGATCGTATCTGCAGTATTTGCAGAGTTATAGACATTTTAAAATTCCGCGAAATTCGAAAATTGCATTTAAAATTAGGATCTCATGGAGTCTCCACATGGGGTCCCCAGATGGGATCACTAAAATACCTAAAGTATTTTTTGCTTAAGTTTAGTAAATTCTTTCTTAAACTGGTGAAGATATGGATTCAAATAAAGTCAATGATATCAATAAAATAAAGATTAAATTTTTCTTAAATTAAAAAAAAAAATTAAAATTACAGAAATTGCGTTTAGGAATTAAAAAATAGTACTCATTTGATTTATGGTCTTAAAATGTCTATACTACTTTTAAGAAAGTACCGTACTTATTTTTCTTTTTTTCATAACAGTTTAATTTTTTTTCTTTTAAGGGCGGAGTACTCAATTAAAGTTAGCTGTTATGTCAAAATTTGTATGAAAAAGTTTAATTTAACGGAGAGTTATTTTATAACGGAGCATTGAGTAATCCAGCTAAGAAGAACAAAAATTTTAAATAAACGTTTTTTTTTTTTCTTGAATGTAATCAATTCGCCATTAGAGTTGTCAAATATTCGTCTATTTCAAAAACCGGTTTTCGAATACTTCGAAAAACCGCTTTTTAAAAAAATCGGTTTTCGGTTTTGTAACTAAAAATCGGTTTCGAATAATCGGTTTTTCGGTTTTTTAAATTATTTATTTAATAAAAAAAGTAAAACAATAAAAAAGCAAAAACAAAACAAACATGTCCGTCTGTATAAAACGCGATTCAATCCAAAATAAAAAAGCTAGACCGCTGAAACTTGGCACAAATATGTCTTATGGTCAAAGGCCGGCTACGTTTGTAAATGGACAAAATCGGATCCGGGGGGAAAAAACTAACTAACCTCTAAAAAACCATTCTTTTTAATATGTTTTTTGCATTTTTGTAAAACAAAAGAATCATTTTTATGGTAGACGAAGTTTAAAGGCTGGGGATTAAAAAATTTAGTTCTTTTTTCGGCTCGTCCAATTTTGTGGGCGTGTATATATAAAAAATAATAAAATTAATTAATGATAAAATTGTATTACTATAGCGCCAAAAGAATTATAAAAAAAACACCTGCAATTTTTTTTTTGCATGTTGGAGGGCACAGCCGAATTTAACACTTCACTTGGTTTTTATTAAATAGTATTTAAAAAAAGGATACAGTTCAAATGATTTGGGAACATACTGAAAAAAAAACGTTCGCTAATCGTTGAGGTTGGGTTATGGTTGTATGAAACTTGCTTTTTTCAAGTTACAAGTTTTTTTTAGGGTTTTTCTATGGGAATTACGATAAATTCAAAATTTTTGGTTGAATCTATCGAAATTTTCATAGAGAACCCTAATAAAGTTAGCAACTAGTTACTTGAAAAACGGAAGTATCATAGCCCATTACACTCACAGCAAAATACGGTTGTCTCAACCGTACAAGGTTCCAACCTCAGATTGAGGTTGCTGCAACCGGTAAATATACGGTTGTAGCAACCGACAATTTACAGTTGGGGCAACCGGCAAATGCCGGTTGCAGCAACCTCAAATAACGGCATTTGCCGGTTATGGCAACCGTATTGCCGGTTGTCCCAACCATAGCTGTGTTTAATATATTTTCGATATTATGCCAAAATACAAAAAAAAATACCAATTATAAGACACGTTTTTTAATTTTTTTTTTGCTTTTTTTATTGTTTGAAAAAAATATAGTTACATAAATGACTTAATACTAAAAATAATAAACTTAAAGCCTTACCAAAGAAGAAATTTAAAAGCATAAGAAGTCTAAGATTCTGAGACAGTTTTTCTACAGAAAAAGTCTCAGATTCTGAGAAACTTTTCATATAGAAAAAGTCTCAGATTCTGAGACAATCTCAGATTCTGAGACTGTTTTTCTATAGAAAATGTCCCAGATTCTGAGACAGTTTTATTATAGAAAAAGTATCAGATTTTGATACAGTTTTTCTATAGAAAAAGTCTCAGATTTTGATACAGTTTTTCTATAGAAAAAGTCTCAGATTTTGAGACAGTTTTTCTACAGAAAAAGTCTCAGATTTTGAGACAGTTTTTCTACAGAAAAAGTCTCAGATTTTGAGACAGTTTTTCTATAGAAAAAGTCTCAGATCCTGAGACAGTTTTTCTATAGAAAAAGTCTCAGATTCTGAGACAGTTTTTCTATAGAAAAAGTCTCAGATTCTGAGACAGTTTTTCTATAGAAAAAGTCTCAGATTCTGAGACAGTTTTTCTATAGAAAAAGTCTCAGATTCTGAGACAGTTTTTCTATAGAAAAAGTCTCAGATTCTGAGACAGTCTCAGATTCTGAGACAGTTTTTCTATAGAAAAAGTCTCAGATTCTGAGACAGTTTTTCTATAGAAAGTCTCAGATTCTGAGACAGTTTTTCTATAGAAAAAGTCTCAGATTCTGAGACAGTTTTTCTATAGAAAAAGTCTCAGATTCTGAGACAGTTTTTCTATATGGGCCTATGGGGGCCCCATAGGCTAGTTGGTAGCGTGCTAGCCTTTCAACGTGGTGGTCGTGGGTTCGATTCCCACCAGAACCCTTGGTTTTTTCGCTACAACGAGACGACGGTCATTGTGTTACCAGTTCTCGGTTAGGTGGAATTTATTAAAAATGAGTTGTAAATATATAGAAAGAATAAATAAAAATAATTGATCATGTGATCAAACTATTATTATTATATATATTATTATTATTAAGTCTCAGATTCTGAGACAGTTTTTCTATAGAAAAAGTCTCAGATTCTGAGACAGTTTTTCTATAGAAAAAGTCTCAGATTCTGAGACAGTTTTTCGATAGAAAAAGTCTCAGATTCTGAGACAGTTTTTCTGTAGAAAAAGTCTCAGATTCTGAGACAGTTTTTCTAATAAAAAAGTCTCAGATTCTGAGACAGTTTTTCTATTAAAAAAGTCTCAGATTCTGAGACAGTTTTTCTATAGAAAAAGTCTCAGATTCTGAGACAGTTTTTCTATAGAAAAAGTCTCAGATTCTGAGACAGTTTTTCTATAGAAAAAGTCTCAGATTCTGAGACAGTTTTTCTATAGAAAAAGTCTCAGATTCTGAGACAGTTTTTCTATAGAAAAAGTCTCAGATTCTGAGACAGTTTTTCTATAGAAAAAGTCTCAGATTCTGAGACAGTTTTTCTATAGAAAGTCTTACATTCTGAGACAGTTTTTCTATAGAAAAAGTCTCAGATTCTGAGACAGTTTTTCTATAGAAAAAGTCTCAGATTCTGAGACAGTTTTTCTATAGAAAAAGTCTCAGATTCTTAGACAGTTTATCTATAGAAAAAGTCTCAGATTCTGAGACAGTTTTTCTATAGAAAAAGTCTCAGATTCTGAGACAGTTTTTCTTTAGAAAAAGTCTCAGATTCTGAGACAGTTTTTCTATAGAAAAAGTCTCAGATTCTGAGACATTTTTTCTATAGAAAAAGTCTCAGATTCTGAGACATTTTTTCTATAGAAAAAGTCTCAGATTCTGAGACATTTTTTCTATAGAAAAAGTCTCAGATTCTGAGACATTTTTTTTATAGAAAAAGTCTCAGATTCTGAGACATTTTTTCTATAGAAAAAGTCTCAGATTCTGAGACATTTTTTCTATAGAAAAAGTCTCATATTCTGAGACATTTTTTCTATAGAAAAAGTCTCAGATTTTGAGACATTTTTTCTATAGAAAAAGTCTCATATTCTGAGACATTTTTTCTATAGAAAAAGTCTCAGATTCTGAGACATTTTTTCTATAAAAAAGTCTCAGATTCTGAGAAATTTTTTCTATAAAAAAAGTCTCAGATTCTGAGAAATTTTTTCTATAAAAAAAGTCTCAGATTCTGAGAAATTTTTTCTATAAAAAAAGTCTCAGATTCTGAGACATTTTTTCTATAAAAAAAAGTCTCAGATTCTGAGACATTTTTTCTATAAAAAAAGTCTCAGATAAAAAAAGTCTCAGATTCTGAGACATTTTTTCTATAAAAAAAGTCTCAGATTCTGAGACATTTTTTCTATAAAAAAAGTCTCAGATTCTGAGACATTTTTTCTATAAAAAAAGTCTCAGATTCTGAGACATTTTTTCTATAAAAAAAGTCTCAGATTCTGAGACATTTTTTCTATAAAAAAAGTCTCAGATTCTGAGACATTTTTTCTATAAAAAAAGTCTCAGATTCTGAGACATTTTTTCTATAAAAAAAGTCTCAGATTCTGAGACATTTTTTCTATAAAAAAAGTCTCAGATTCTGAGACATTTTTTCTATAAAAAAAGTCTCAGATTCTGAGACATTTTTTCTATAAAAAAAGTCTCAGATTCTGAGACATTTTTTCTATAAAAAAAGTCTCAGATTCTGAGACATTTTTTCTATAAAAAAAGTCTCAGATTCTGAGACATTTTTTCTATAAAAAAAGTCTCAGATTCTGAGACATTTTTTCTATAAAAAAAGTCTCAGATTCTGAGACATTTTTTCTATAAAAAAAGTCTCAGATTCTGAGACATTTTTTCTATAAAAAAAGTCTCAGATTCTGAGACATTTTTTCTATAAAAAAAGTCTCAGATTCTGAGACATTTTTTCTATAAAAAAAGTCTCAGATTCTGAGACATTTTTTCTATAAAAAAAGTCTCAGATTCTGAGACATTTTTTCTATAAAAAAAGTCTCAGATTCTGAGACATTTTTTCTATAAAAAAAATCTCAGATTCTGAGACATTTTTTCTATAAAAAAAGTCTCAGATTCTGAGACATTTTTCTATAAAAAAATCTCAGATTCTGAGAGATTTTTTCTATAAAAAAATCTCAGATTCTGAGACATTTTTTCTATAAAAAAATCTCAGATTCTGAGATATTTTTTCTATAAAAAAAGTCTCAGATTCTGAGACATTTTTTCTATAAAAAAAGTCTCAGATTCTGAGACATTTTTTCTAAAAAAAAAGGCTCAGATTCTGAGACATTTTTTCTATAAAAAAGTCTCAGATTCTGAGACATTTTTTCTATAAAAAAGTCTCAGATTCTGAGACATTTTTTCTATAGAAAAAGTCTCAGATTCTGAGACATTTTTTCTATACAAAAAATCTCAGATTCTGAGACAATTTTTCTATAGAAAAAGTCTCAGATTTTGAGAATTTTTTTCAATAGAAAAATTCTCAGATTCTGAATTATTCTTTTCACTGTTTTTATATTACCATTTTCTGCAAAATCCAAATTTGAGGACTTCCATCTCATAGCGTTAATTTTTGATCCATTTTTTAATTGGTGCGAGAGTTTAGCATATATTCCTTTATTTCTATAAATTAAAAGAAGAAAAACGGCATTAGTTAAACTATTGTATCATTTAAGTACAAAAACTTACCCCATTAAATCTATAAATTCCTGTTTTTTCATCAAATGTTGAAATTTTGAGAAAAAATAAATGTATTCCTCAATATTTATTTATTTAATGACATTGAATTTTTTGAAGTTTTGGTATTTTAATTATCAGTTGAGGGAACCGATAACTTGAGGTTGTTGCAACCGGCAAATGTCGTTATTTACGCTTGCTACAACCGGGGTTTGCAGTTGTAGCAACTTTTTTTTTAATTTTGTGGCAACTGGCACAAAAATATTTTAAAAAAGTTATAACAACCTCAACTAACGGTTGCTGCAACCGCGTACGGTTGGGACAACCGCAAGCCGATTACGACAACCGTGTTGCGGTTGTGGCAACCTCATTCCAACCGATTTTTTATGTGAGTGTACTTTTCAGTAACGTCTTATACCCTATTCACACGTACAGTTTTAAATCGTTTTTAGCAGCAATATTTTTAGCACTTTCTTTATTCTATTACAGTATATTGACAGAAAATGCTAAAAATAATTGCTAAAAATGGTTTAAAACTGCAAGTGTGAATAGGGTATTATAAAGCAGATCTAATTTGGAAGATTTTTAGATAATTTATCTCTGTAGTGTCAAGTCAAAATCCTCCTTTAATTCAGGATTTTGAATTTCTTTTGAGGTATAGTTAAAATGTTCTTCAAAGTTTTGAGTTGGCTTTTAAAAAACGACATTGAAAGCAAAATAACAAAAAAAAAATAAATATAAAAAAGTCGATTATTCGAGACTAAAAAATCGGTTTCTCGAATACTTCGAAAACCGGCCTTTTTAAAAAAACGGTTTTAAAAAACTGGAAAATTAGAAAAAAATCGATTTTTCGAATACTTCGGAAATCGGTTTTGACAACTCTAATTCGCCATAAATGTAAAGAATATTTAACTTAATTTAAAAACACAAATTAAGGAAAATCTTGTGCTTTTTCAAGTATTTGTATGTACTATCTTCAAGTTTATTTTCTTTGTTTTAAACAAAACCACCTTATATTAAGATAAATTAAAATAAATTCAAAAACAATTTGTTTACTTTAATTAATTACAGTGTTTATTTAATTTCAGTATAGCTAATTTTTTCGGTGTAGAAATGGAATTGCTTTACGAATTAAAAGAAATCGATTTTTTTTAAATCGGAAATAAAGTCAATTTAAAAAATCCAGGAATTATAAAAAAAATCCCGTAATTCCTGATTTTCTAATCCAGAAATATTCGGAATATTTTTACTAAATATAAAAATTGTTGTTTGTTTTTGTTTAAAAAAAATGGATTGGCTTGTCATCAATTTTAGAACTTTTATAATGTAACATTATAAAAGATTTTTAGATTTTACATCCCTGTAGTGTCCGACCGAACGTCTATGTTCGGCTATGGAGCTCGGCAAAAAGTGACGTTCGGCCGCTGTTTTGTGTTCCGCCAAATTTTGGACGAACTTTACCAACACCGAAAATTTGTATTAATTTTAAGCGTCTTCCAAATTATGCTACATTACCAATGCAACTGCTCTACATTTTTGAAAAATATTAGCTATTTTCCAAAAAAAAAAAATCAACTTGAGCTTAATTTTTGCTCTTTTTTATTAGTATACAAAAAAATTATTTTTTCAAATGTAAAATAGTACAACTATTAATTTTTTGTTAATGTATTGAATTCAGTATTTATGATTTTATTTTTGTTTTCATAATTGGCCTCAAAATCATTTTTTTTTACAAAATTGCCGGAAGTATGGATACTGGTGCGGCTTCGGTCTGACAAAATGCGTTCGGTCGGACACTACTTTTAGGATATACTTTCTGCTAACAATAACACTGTGCGACAAATTCTGGTTCATCGCCTTAAACCTCAATGGCTCCAATGCCAAATGAATGTATCAAATAAACAAAATCACCGAAGAGGTTTGCAAAGTAAGTTCGAATTAATTTTTTAAGGCCCACTGAAGGTTTAAATTTTTTATAAAAGTTGGAAAACGTCTAAAAACTTTAATAAATGCACATTTCAGCTTAAAAATATGGTTTGATGTCTTCTGTGAAATTGTGTGACGGTTCTATTCCTAGAACATATTAACCCTTTAACTGCCATTTTAATGGGTCGTTCTAGTCCTTTTTTTAAAAAATAAACTAACAAATAAACTAAGTTCGAAATGATAACAGAAATTTTAGGATTTAGTATAAAAACCAGATATAAAAAATTATAAAAAATTTTCGAAACACATTTCAGAATCTGACAAATTTTTCTCAAGAAAAATGATCCAGAATCAAAAATCTGCCAGAAAATGTCTCAGAGTCTGAATCACAATAAATGGTTCTAATCTTAGAGTTTGAAACATTTTCTATGGGCATAATAATTCAGAATCTGATATTTTTTTATAGGCAAAAAAAGTTTAAGCCTTTTTCCATTGGAAAAATGTCTGCGGGAAAGATGACTGATTTTCTAAAGCAAAAATATCTGAAAATCTGTAATTTTTTATTAGAATCTGAGAACTCTTTTATAGCAAAAGTTTTGTATAAAAAGTGTAAATCTAAGACACTTTTCTTGTTGTAAACCTAAGACACTTTTCTTGTTGAAAAATGTCTCAGAATTTGGGATTTTTTCCATAAGAAAACTGTCGCAGAATCTGAGACATTTTCTATGCAAAAATGTCTCAGAATATTAGACCTTGTCTACAGAAAAAATTGTATCATAATCTGAAACTTCATGAAAAGGTCTCAGAATCTGAGACCTTTTCTACAAGAAATTGCCCCATAAACTGAGAACATATTGTAAGAAAACAAGGTATCATAATCTGAGACTTTCTATAGGCAAAATCTCTCAGAAACTGAGACTTTTTCTATAGAAAAAAATATATTAAAATCGGACACTTTTAGTATTGTAACATTTTTGGTAATCTGCCACAATTATGGGAAAAATGATTAAAAATCTGACACATTTTCCTTATAGAAAAAGCTTTAGATTCTAAGAATTTTTTACAATATTTAAGGAATTTTTCTTAGGAAAAACGCTTCAGAATCTGAATGTTTTAGAATCTTAGCAATTTTCTATACCCGAGTAAAAATTTTTATATGATGCAATACATAATGATATATAACACAATATATATTTATACGCAATTTAATCCGAATAATGGTGGATGTTTTTGCATTAAAAAAGATCAACTTGTATAAAATATGATTTGATTTCATCCGAGTTTTGACCAGACATTGACATATATTAGTGGATCTAATTAGATCTAATTGAATAAAAACATGTAAAATCCTGGTGTTTTTTGGTTTGGGTTGAGACACACCACAGGTCAACGATACATTCACCAAACATATAATTTTCTTAAACAAAAAAATGTTCGGGTACGCTTCGAACCAGATAGGTGATATACATAACCCTAACAAGGAAATGTTTAGGAACATTTTAAAAAGTTTCTCATACTTTGCCTTAAAAACTTAGAAAATTGTTGGTTAAATGGAAACATATAGTGTTATATATGGAACAGAATAGGATATATATAATTTTATATTAAATTATACAGAAAAACAAATTTTGTATTGACCCTCATATAATTTTATATAATTATATGTCCAAACGTATTTTTAAATTGTCCAAATATATTTTAAAATTGTCCAAATGAACAATTTTAAAATACATTTGGACAATTTTAAAATATATCTGGACAATTTTAAAATACATTTTGACAATTTTAAACTTCATTTGGACAATTTTAAAATGTAATTGGACAATTTTTAAATACATTTGGACAATTTTAAAATACATTTGGACAATTTTAAAATACATTTGGACAATTTTAAAATTTATTTGGACATTTTTAAAATATATTTGGACAATTTTAAAATACATTTGGACAATTTTAAAATACATTCGGACAATTTTAAAATACATTTGTACAATTTTCAAATACATTTGGAAAATTTTAAAATACATTTGGACAATTTTAAAATACATTTGGAAAATTTTAAAATACATTTGGACAATTTTAAAATATATTTGGACAATTTTAAATTCATTTGGTCATTTTTAAAATATATTTGGACAATTTTAAAATATATTTGGACAATTTTAACATACATTTGGGAATTTTTAAAATACAATTGGAAATGGTGTAGTAGAATAATTTTTTAAAGGAAACTTGTATATTAAAAATATGTTTCAGAATCTAAGACTTTCTACAAAAAATGTGTAAAATATGTTATATAAGAAATTTCATAGAATCTAAAAGTTTTCCTTAAGAAAATGTGTAGGCATCATAAACATACATTTTATAACATAAATACTGTCTTTAATATTTTGTAATTCAGAATCTGACGGTCGTAAAAAATTCCAAAATATCTGCAAAAATACAATTTTTTTCTAAAAAAAATTTAAAAAATATTTTTTGCGACAAAAAAATCCTGATTCTAAGACATTCTAGCGATGTCTGTCCGTCCGTCTGTTTGTCTGTAGAGGACACGATACAGTCCAAAATAAAAGAGCTAGACTTCCGAAGTTTGGCACGAATATGTCTTATGGCCATAGGCTGGTTAAGTTCGAAAATGGGCAAAATCAGACTAAGGGGGAAAAAGTTCCTCCTTGGAAAACTAAAAACTAGCAAATGCAACTTTTTTATGTCATAGGAAGTTCAAAATCCTACATTTGCACCCATCGGATACAAAAAAAAGTTTGACCTGCCCCCTTTTTGTGGGCGTGGATATAAACAATGTATTTTAATATTGATTAGTTATATTAATTTATTGTCAGAATCATAATAAATCCATTTGATAACATATATCGCAAGGGGAAGGTATCATCCAACGTCTCCAACCAGACCCCCCCCCCAAAAAAAAAGCCCCTAGAAATTGTTGTGTTATATTTTTTTTTTACATTTTGGAGGGTATAAAAGATTCGGTACAGTTTAAGCTCAGATGTGCATTTATTATAGTTTTGTGGACGTATTCCAAACGTATTTGATAAAAAAAATTAAAACTTCAGTGGGCCATAAAAAAGAAAATCGAACTAAGCATGTAAAACCCTTTGGTGATTTTGTTTATTTGATGGTTTACTTTTATTTGGCACTAGAGCCGTTGAGGCTAATTTTTCTTGTTGCACAGTGTAATAAATAAAATTATTGTTTTTTTTTTAAAACTTATAAAATATGATATCTACAAAATACTACTGTCACTTTATATCTATGCATGTATGAACCTTAATTACCCCAGCGTATTATTTTGCAAGTTATTCCTATAAATAAATAATGTCTAATCGCTACTAACCTCCTTTGTAAATGTTTTGTACTACAATTGTGATATTTTCAATTGCAACAAATTGTTGCATGACCACTATAATTGAAAAAAAAAAATTATATATTTTTCTACACTAAAAGAATTTTACCCGAAATATTGGTCCTAGATACACTTTTAAGCATACCGTTTGACTCAGAATCACTTTTTGAGTAGAGTAGTAGGTCGCAATTTTTAATTAATTAACCTTCTATTTGTCACTTATGCCGCTCTTGGCCCAAAGACGAAGCCTTTTGAAAATATAAAAAATCGGTTTGAGGAACAGTCCAATTTTAACTTGTCTCAGGATAAGAAATTTTAGATCAATTGGTCCATCTTACCATGAAAACAGTCAAATTTGAATTTTAAATGACAAAGTATCAAATGAAATCGGAAATTTTTAAAGAAGAGTGATATACTTAAATTAAGGGCAGTGTTGCCACTTTCTGATTAATTATCCAAAAGTTGGACAATATCAAAATCCTTGGATAATTTTTGGATAATGATATTTTTTGTGTAATCAATAAAGTTCCAAATTTTTTTTATCATTTTATCCACATTTTTGGCTTAAAAAATCATTGACAACACCGACTTAATTTTTTTTTTACTAAAGTACATTTTTAACACCTAAAAATCAATTTTTTATCAAATATTTCCATTTTCATGAATTTTGAGGGAATTAAGTGAATATCGGGAGGGTGGTTTGTATGGGGACTACCAGAAGGATTAAAATACAGTTATTAGAGTCATTTAAGCCAACTCTAAAGGGGCGTTTGTATGGGGGCTAGGTCTTAATACGGACCGATTTTTTCCAATTTCAATAGGATTCGTCCTTGGGCCAAAAGATGCTTAAGTTTCAAATTTCAAGTCAATTGATTAAAAATTGCAACCTGTATCATGCTTAAACCGGATAGCGATATATCAAAAAGTAATTCTGAGTCGATCGGTATACTTGAAGGTAGGACTAGGACCAATATTTCGGGTAGTTACAAACATCAGCACAAACTGATTATACCCTGAACCACAGAGTGGTGTAGGGTATAAAAATACGTTTTCAGAGGTTGGTTTACATCATTTTCAATTGTATTTCAGAAATATGTATTTAACTGACAAGGAAGGTCTTTCACAGGGCACCCACCGATTGTCCTGAAACTTGAATATTGGAATGGGGGCGAAAAAATAAGAGTTACCTTTTTAAAAAAGGGTTGACACCTTATAAAAAAATACGGGCTTTATGGAAAATCCGTATAAAATCCGAACTAGCAGCAATTTTGCCAAACGAAAAAATACGGGTCAGCTTAATAGAGATTTTTATATATGATTTTGGCGGTCGTACATATATACATCTCCATTTAAACTAATCCAACGATTTTACATTTTTGACAATAACGAACTTAACGAATTTGGACACGACCGATACACCATCGGATAAACCATTAAAAAACATTTCGATTTGTGAAAAATGTTCATATAGTTTCTTTTGAAGAAATGGGAAAAATCCTCAAAAAACGAAAAAAATTCAGTTTTTCCCCCTCCCCTTTGACCCGCTAAATGTGAGATTGGGCAGCTATAAAAAATAGGTAACACTTATTTTGCTCCCCTCTTTCCTATATCAAGTTTCAGGACAATCGGTGAGTGCCCTGTGAAAGACCTTCCTTGTGAGTTTCAAAAATAGTCAATCGTATTTAAGATGTTTTAATTGTAATCTATATTCTGCTTAAATCAGCTCTAAAACGATACATGAATTCACTGCATCTTTATAGCGCTTAATAAGCGCTATAAAATAATGCTTTAATTAGCGCTCTAAAGTCACGTGATTTCAGTGCATCTTAAGAGCGCTTTTTCGGCACTCTAAAGTGTGACATCGCCTAAAGAATCATGCATGAATTCAGCAGGTTTGGATGCTCTCCTCGACTCAAGTTTCCTTTCAAAAGTTGCTGTCAGTTAAGCTAAATTTCTGCTGGGTAGGATCGATTTGTTTGGTGAAATGAACACTGTAAAATTACCTAAATTTTCATTTTGTATAAGCAAATAGGGCCCAATGTAAATAAAAAGGACATATTTAATATCAAAAACTTATATTTATAAAGACTATGCGTGAGTCAGTTCCTTTTGACGTTTTAAGGTGGTGCTAGTTTTACAAATAGCATCTGGGAAAGCTGGAAGTTTTAATTACCTTTTAGTTTTCTTTAAATTATGCTGTGACACTACAATAATTTTCATTCATAATTTTTTAAATTTTCAATAGTGGTATTCAGAGTCTTGCTTGCCAGCCCTGGCACTGGTTGTAAAAGAGCACTTTTCAAAATACATGTATTTTTTGAAAGAATTACTCTTTTGCTACATTGCCAGGGGTGGCAACAAGACTCTGAATACCTCTAATGTTTATTTTTTGTTATTCCCAAATCGTTCCCAAATACTTTCCAAAAAAAGATTGCCATCTGTTGATAACGACTTCCTTTTTACTGACACTACTATTCATGAGTTACCCCTGTTTAATATAGTTTTCCCGACGTTTTTTTAGTAAGTGGGCAATTAAAAAAAATTCGCACCACTGCGCAGTGCAACATTTGGCCAATCTTAGACGACAAAAATGGAATTTTATTTATATTGACTTGAAATTATGAAAAATATGGGTGCACGGTTATCGGCCACGCCCACTTTTTAAAAAAATTTAACAAAAGTTCTTTTGCATAAAAAAAATATTTTGTTTTAAAAATTTTTTATAATTCTGTTTTAATTT
Organism: Pegoplata infirma; assembly: GCA_963921195.1. Lineage (NCBI taxonomy): Eukaryota > Metazoa > Arthropoda > Insecta > Diptera > Anthomyiidae > Pegoplata > Pegoplata infirma. The sequence continues at coordinate 150,639,278 of OY992539.1, read as the reverse complement.
TTAAATTAATAAAAATTATTTATTATTCGACCTTTAAAATTCTATTTTTGAGAAAGTTTCTTGAAAATTGTTCATCATCATCATCATCATCTTTTGGTGTTACAGCCCGGGGTGGGCCTTAACCTTATTCACATTTCGTTTCCATTCGGATTTATTATTAGCCGAGTTCTTCCAGTTATTAATGCCGATTTTTCTGCAGTCATCTTCAACACCATTTAGCCATCTTGACCTTGGTTTACCTCTTGCTCTAGTCATGTGTGGCATAGCGTTAAGGATTCTTTTTTGGGCTCTATCATCTGGCATTCTTGCTACATGGCCTGCCCACTGCAACCTCTGGGCCTTAATAAGCTTAACTACATTTGTCCCTTCTATTATAATGTCAATTTCATGGTTACTTCGCATTATGTAACTGCCGTCCTCCCCTCTTTTGGGCCCATAGATTTTCCTTATCTTTTTCGTTCGAATATTCTCAACTTTTCTTCATCTGTTGAAGTCATTGCCCATGTTTCACAGCTGTATGTAAGAACTGGCAGTACCACAGTTTTGTACAGCCTGATCTTTACAGCACGGGAGATTGCTTTCGATTTAAATAATTTGAGGTGCGCGTAAAAAGATTTTTGGGCGGCTTGGATGCGGTCATTTATTGATAAATGCATATCATTGTTGCTGTTGATTAGAGTGCCGAGGTATTTAAAGCTCTTAACCCTTTCGAAGGTATAGTCAATTAACTTTATCGATTGTTGTGTATTTATTTCTTGATTTCGCGACATAAATATATATTTCGTCTTACTCTCATTTATTATCAGCCCCAGCTTTTTTGTTTCAGCTTCCAAGATAGTGAAATTTTCTTCTAAATCGCGCATACTTTGTGATATTAACGCTATATCGTCTGCATAGGCACACATTATTGATGATCTTGAGAATATGTGTCCTCCTCTATCTAAGATTGATATTGCCTGGTTAAGGGTTAGATTAAATATTGTTGTTGAGAGCGCATCTCCCTGCCTAACCCCTGACGTTATCTCGAACTCCGATGATAGGTTATTTTGTATCGCTACCTTGCATGTTGTATTCTTAAGTGTAAGCGCAACCATTTTTGTTAATTTTTGAGGAATTCCCATACTTAAAAACATTGGTTCAAGAAGTTTTCGATTTATTGAATCGAATTGTTTAAAATCTATCATAAGTATATGTAGATCACGTTGATATTCATAGCCTTTCTCCATTGTGTGTCTGAGTAGGAATATTTTGTCAGTTGAACCCGCACTGGTATTCCCCTAAAATAGTCTCCGATACTTCTGTGAGTCTGTTGTTGATGATGTTTGAAAGGATTTTGTATGGGGTGTTCAGCAAAGTAATTCCTCTATAATTCTCGCATTTTAGTTTGTTTCCTTTTTTATGTATTGGGATTATAATGCCTCGTTACCAATCGTCTGGGAGCGTTTCGGTGTTCCATATTGTAGTTATCAAACTATGCATCTGCTTCATAAATTCGGTACCTGCATTCTTAAATAGTTCTACAACTAGACCATCATCTCCAGGTGCTTTATTATTTTTTATTTGCGATATCGCTTTTTCGACTTCTTTCATTGTAGGTGATACATCATATGTTGAGGTCTGTTCGTACATTATGTTTGATTCAGTAGCTGGGTCACTACTTTGTTCAGGGATGTTCAGCAATCCACTGAAATACTCTTCCCATCGTTTCAGTATTTTGTTATTTTCACTTAGAAAGTTTCCATCTTTATCTTGGCAGTTATTAAGTCTTGGCTGGAACCCGTCTTTAATATTTTTTATTCCTTGATAAAAAGCTTTCGAATTGCCGGTGTCAAAGTCGTCACATATTTTTTCAATTTTTCTTTTTTGGGCATCTTTTTTCTTCCTCTTGATAAGCTTTTTAGCCTGCGCTCTTAACAATTTGTAGTTACTGGCGTTTTGATGTGTATTTTGTGCCAGACATTTTGTTCTTGCTTCCATTTTCATTTTTACGGCTATTTCACAATCATTGTCGAACCATTCATCATTTCGTTTCCTTTTTACATAGCCAATTGTGTCTGTTGCCGTTTCGTTCATAGTTGTATTTAATCGTTTCCATAATTCGTTAGCGTCTGTGTTGTCATCGTTTACTGTATCTATTACGCACCATCTACACGTGGGAGAATTTTTTCATGAAAGCTAAGATAACGTCGGCAGAGAAGCAGTTGGGAAATTTCAATATTTATCTCAATATCAAATGGTGTGGAAAACGAGCTGCAATTATTCTTATGAAATTTCATAATTTTCAATCAGCCGTGGAATAACTATGTATGTTTTTCATCATAAATATATGTACAATCTATTATTTAAGCACATACATTTGTTTATACACTTATTTTTTAATGATTTATTTTATTTTTCCTTTTTTCGACGCCATTTGCCCCAAAAAACAATTGTAAACATACAAATATAAGTGAATTTGACACTTGATCTCATCCAATCTCATCAGATTGTTGTTATGAGATATCTCATAACAACTATCTGATGAGATCAAATACTGAGACTAATATTTAGTCCACACCTGAGAGAAATTTCTTTGCGATTGATTTTGACGTTTCTTGATACAAATATCTCAGTATTTCTCCCAGGTGTAGACAGCGGGTTAGCTTGTTGTTTATTGTTTGCTGAAAAATTTGTTTTATCTGTGCATCTTTAATAGGGTTTCTATTCGGGAAAAATTTCCCGGGAATTCCCGGGAAATATTTTTCTTAAAATCCCGGGATTTTTTCTTCGGGAAATTTCGGGAATTCGTCGCTAATTTTTTAATAAAAATATATTTAATTTTCACATTTTTAACACAATCTTAAATGATTTAATAAAAATGACATTAAAACTTTGAAAGAATTAAATTTTTTAAAGAAAAACTAGTGAGGATATGCTTCAGCTTGCATAAATTTTAGGCCTAATATTTATTTTTCTTTAATAGATTGCGTGACAAAATACGGAATAAAACTAAATTTCACTTCAAAAGTTGGTTTCAGATTGGCAAAAGTTTTCTTGATCTAAAATTCCAAAGATTTTTTCTTTACGAAATTTAGTATTTCATATTCAGAATCTTAATAGTGCTTAAACAAAAATATCGATATTTTAAAAAATATATAACAAATTTGGTTTTCAGCTTAAAATTTCATATATGAAGTAAAAGCCTGATATCTGTCGGCCGTGAAAAAAAAAGTATTTTGTAACGAACCTTGGCCGCCGCGAGTTCTATCCATGCAAACAGTGAAAATACGTCGTGACAGTGGCTATATAGTACATTGGTGTTCTCATTTTGGCCGAAATGACTTAAACCAATTAATTTTAATAATTCGAGAGTTTAATTAAATATGTATATCTTCAAGATATAATTTTCTTACGGTTGGCGTAGACAAAATTAGAAAAATTTTCCAAAAATTATTAAAACCGCATTTTAAGCAAATTCGGATATTTCCAAACTGTGAACAATTTTGCATGGAGTGGAAATACGTCAATGCAAATACTAAAACTATGATAAGGTCCATAATTTCTACAAAAAATTGATTTTATGAACTTTCTACGTATATTTTAGAGGTTAGTAAAATTATTTTACAAAAGAATTCATCTAAAATGGTTTTAAATTGAAAAATACGACCATAATTTGTAATATAACAATTTTTATATGGTAAAGTTCAAAATTTGCTTTAATAAAAAAAATTCCCGGGAATTCCCGGGAATACGATTTTTTTACAAAGATTTCCCGGGAATTGAAAAAGTCCGGGAATTTAGAAACCCTAATCTTTAAGCTTATCCACATCCCATTTCTGTTTCCTTTGGCCTTTTTCTTTCATTACGTTAGAAAGTCTGTGTCGGAAAACAATTCTGACCATATAATGGTCACTTCCACAATAAGCACCTCTACATGTGCGGACGTCAATAACTGATGATAGTCTTCTCTTGTTGACTAAGACGTGATCAATTTGGTTTACATTTTCAAATCTTGGGTGTTTCCATGTACCTTTGTGTATGGACCAGTGACGGTCCGTGAAGTTGTCACTGGGTGTTCTCTAATTTATAAAAACAGAAAATTTAAGTATAAAATTCATGTTTTCATGGACCTAACGCATTCCCGAGATAGGTAAAGATGGGATGTTACTAGTTTTGTAAATTTTTTAATGAGATGCAGCCTAAATTCTATTTTATTGTCATTTTGTTGCCTCACCACATCGACAATTAACAAAAAGCATTATTTCGCAAATAAATGGAGTACAAAAATTAATTTTGGATGTATGTCAACAAAAAAAATTAAAACTGAGGCTTTGTCTACCACGGGAATGTGTTACGTCCAGAAAAACATATTTTATATACATAAATTTTATATTTTAAATAAGTAGAGAACACCCAGTGACAACTTCACGGAACGTCACTGGTATGGACTTATGTGGGAAATGTGTACTTGCTATATATAGCGAGTAATTTGCAGCTACTTGACAGAGTCTTAGGCCATTTTCGGATGTTTCACTGTGCATGGAGTGGATGCCTGCAACATCTTTGACAAATTGTTCCTTCCGATTTTCGCATTGAAATCACCTAGCGTTAAAATTGTATCATATTTTGGTGTTTTCCCTAGTAAAAAAAAAAAAAAAGTTCATGACTAATTATATCCCAAATATGGCGGATACAATTAATTTAATAATTATCTACGGGTATATTTTATGATCTAGCGGGATAACCTTATATATAATGTGATATGTGAATTGGGTCTATATAATTATATCAGTTGGAGAAAACTGATACGATTAAATATAATTTAAAACCATTATAACTGATCATATATTGTTCCTTATAACGTCATATAAGTTGGATAACATTATATATAATCATATGTACTTTATGTAATGTTATATACAAAAATATGTTCTTTATGTATAGCAATATATAACCATATATATTTATGTCTTATAGTCTCAATTTATTTTATATTGTATCAGTCCGGATCAAACTGATAAAACCAGATAGACCCATTTTACGTATCAAAATATATATAAGACTATCTGTTCAGATCTTGAAGGATAACCGAAGATAATATTTGAAACAATTGTGTCCACCATATTTGGGATCTAATTTGTCACGGCTATACATAACTCTTTTTTACTCGGGTTGTCAATTAGAGACTCCAAAAGTAGGTAAAACTTTTCCTTCTCCTCTTCTTCGGAATTTTCAGTGAATGCATATGCGCATATGATGGTGATATTGTTGAACCTTCCTTTTAGCCTTAATGAACATAGCCTTTCGTCAATTGGAATAAATCCCAATACTGAATTTCTGATATCCTTCGAGATCATGAACCCGGTACCTGCCTGTCCGCTCTTTTCTAAAGTACCACTATAAAAAACGGTATAATCAGGTTTATCAATTCTGCCAGCTGCATTCCATCGTATTTCTTGAAGCGCAAGGACTTGTAATTTAAATTTTCTCATTTCGATTGCTATTTCCTGCATTTTTCCAGCTTGTAGCATTGTCCTTACGTTCCAACTTCCAAATTTCCAATCGTGTTTCCTAAAATCATAGTTCCTTTTTCGTAGCCTGGTTCCGTCGCCTGTTAATCGATCCATATGTTTTGGCTAATGAAAGAGGATGATCTCTGTTAATATTTCCATTTTATTATTTTGACATATCAGGAAAGAAGAGGTAAGTAATGTCCTTTCAAAACTTTATCCTTTAATATTATTTAAAATGTTTAACAAAATATTTTGTAAAGTTTTGAAAGGTCACTATACACATCCTTTTTTCTGATATGGAAAAATAAAAAAATATTTTACAAAAAGTAGTCCTTTAAAACTTCGAAGTCCTTTTAAAAGGATACAGGATCGAAAAATGAAAAAACTGTAAATGCTGTTTTACTTCATTTAATCTCTACATTCAGACGTATATCATCCGTTTTATGTTTAATATCGGCTGTAGGACGGTACATACAAAAAAATCATGAAAATCGGGGAACTTTGTTTTTACTTTTGGCGTGCTAGATTGACCAAATGTGGCACTGTGCACTGTTCGGATCGCTCAACAAAATAATATTTATCCTTAACAAAATATTCAAATTTCATAAAGATACATTTAAAATATTATTTAGAATTTTCTTGAGGCGAATTTTACTCATAAAGCATCATAATGATGGCACTTGCATAAATGAGTATGTTTTTCTTTAGCCAGATACATATTTGGATAAGAGTATCTCATATGTTAATTAGAGTGGTCCTTATTTTAAAAATTTTGGATTTTCGTTGCTCCTCAAGCTGGATTTGTTAAACGACCTAAAATAAGTACCTGGTAAAATTTTGAGCCAAATCGGTTAACTCTATGACCACTCTAAAAAAATCAAAGTTCAGGGGGTTGGGCAAAAAGTCACTAAATTTAATTTAGTAGAATACAGAAATCATCTTGTGGTAATTTATTTAATCAATCCTCTATTTCTTAAAAATTTTAACATATAACTCCAAATCTTCTATTTTGGGAAGTTTCGACATCGGGTTCTAATGGGTTAACAATCGGGTTCTAATGGGTTAACCGATCGACTTAGAATCACTTTTTGAGTCGATTTAGCGATGTCCGTCCGTCTGTCTGTCCGTCCGTCCGTCTGTCTGTCCATGTAAACGGTGTAAACACGATACAGGTCGCAATTCTCGATCAATTGACTTGAAATTTAAAACTTAAGCTTTTTTTGGCCCAAGGACGAAGCCTATTGAAATTGGAAAAAATCGGTCCATATTTAGACCTAGCCCCCATACAAAGGTCCTCTTTAGTTTTGGCTCAAATGACTCTAATAGTCGCATTTTAATAGGTATCTTTTCAAAATTTGGCAGGAATTAATGTTTTATACACACAAATCACCATTCCGAATTTTAAAGAAATCGAACCAGTTCTTCTAGTAGCCCCCATACAAACCACCTTCCCGATTTTCACATAAATCTCTCAATTTTCATGAAAATAGAAAATATTTAATTAAAATTCTGTTTGTGTATGTTAAACGCGTACTTTAATAACCTTATCAAATCTAATTATCATCGGACCATTTTGGACTTAGGTCCCATGTGGAAATTTCGCCCGATATTCAGTTGAAGCGATTTATTGTCAACAAAAAGAAGCCTATTCCACTCAAATTTGATTAGTGATTGCTTTTTACACTTATTAAAGATTTGACAAAATATAGATCTAATCAGTCCATGTTTGAACTTGGGACCCATGGTCCGGGAAATTCTGGTGTAGGGTATTATATGGTCGGTCTTGACCGACTATAATTTTCTTACTTGTTTTGACTTATATTAAAATGCCAAAGGAGTAATACAAAATTAAGTTTCAGTTAATACATGTATGACAAAATGATTTTTTAAAAAATAATTTTATTAAATTTTTCACCAAAAAATATATTTCGTTGAAATCCGCTGTTTTCAAATCGGTCTACACGATTATTAAAATATTCGATATCAATTTTTTTTTTTTAATTTAAAATCTGAAACTAATTCATTACAAAATGGATAAAAAATATTTAAGTTAACTGCAATTTTGTTTGAGAAATTTATGAAAAAAAAATTTGGAGATTTGAAAATTATGCCAAATTCAAAAATTATTTTTGTTACCAAATTAATATGGGTTACCCATATCACAAAGTCTTTATATTTTTTATCTGAGTACATTTAGGCAAATTTTAAACAAAAAATATTTTGTTTTAAACATATTCATAAAATTTTTAATTTATTTTTTTTTTTAATTTAATGACTTTTTGCCCAAAACCCGGAACTTTGACCGATTTTAGCGTGGTCATAGAGTTAACCGATTTGGCTCAAATTTTACTACACTCAAAATATTTTGTAGGCAAAAACAAATGAAAAACACACTTAAAACCAGTGAATAAACAATTGAAAACCATCCCAGTAATTATTCATTTGTTTTAACAAACATCAACATTTATTTTTTACTGTTGACAAAATTTTCTAAAATAAATAACATTAAACATTAAAAAATTAAGTTTTTTTCACTCTTTTTTACCAACAAATTCGAAAAAAATAACTTACGAAATCATTAAAAATTATTGATAGTTCTGTTATTTTTACCAACAAATTTCAAAAAAAAATAACCTACGAAAACAATAAAAATTAATGATTTCGTAGGTAATTTTTTACAATTTTTTATTGAAATATTTTTTTTTTAATTTTTTATAAAATTTTAGGGAATCGATCCCGCAATCAACTACATTCTGGCCAGACACTCTACCCATCGTGCCAAAGTCACTTGATACAAACTTGTTTTTATATTTCTATAAATAATTTTTTGATTTTTTTTTCTACAAAAAAATAACTGACTTGTGTAGGTAAAAACTAATGATATTTCATTAAAAAATACCAACAATTTAAAAAAAAAATTACTGACACAAATCATTAAAAATCAAAAGAATAATCAGTAGTTTTTACTTACAGAACAAAAATAAATGACTTTAAAATGTAAATGCTAATGAAAGTCTTTATTTTCTAGTGTGTTATTTTTGAAACAAAGGACTGAAGTAGTCATTAATAAAAACTGAACATCAAACAAATGTTTTTTCTTTTAAAAACGACTAAACGGAAAACTTTTTAAATAAACTACAAACAGTTAATGACATAATTTTTTGAGTGTAGGTACTTATTTTAGGTCGTTTAACAAATCCAGGCTTGAGAAGCAACGAAAATCCAAAATTTTCAAAATAAGGACCACTCTAATGAACATAGGTATATATTACTTGGTATGAAACATGTATTTGAAAATGTAAATAAATTCATATCTATTAAATTCAATTATTGTATTTTTTTAACGTTTTTCCTATCACGTGTAAATATGTTCGTATATATGTACTTAAGTATTAGAGTGGGGGAAAAAACGTTTTTATCGAACATCCAAAAGTAACACACTCAATAAAATCCTTAACAAATTATTAAAAACAGTCTCGTTATCCCATTTAAGCAATATTTGGCAGTTTTTCTGGTTTTTAACAAAAAATGTTTGATTGAAATTTCCTTTTTTTTTTGTAATTTTACAATTTTGTTCTTAAATTTCCAAGATAATTTCAAAAAAAAAAAATCTAGTAAAGTCACGAGAATTCCTTGTATTTTTTATCGCATCAAAAAAATTGCAAATTATTTATTTAATTGGTAAAAAGCTTTTTAAATAACAAAAAAGCTCGTAATTTTTGTTAGGATTTTTCGTAAAATAGAAGATAAAGTAAAATCTAGTAAAGTCACGAGAGTTCCCTGTAATTTTTATTGCGTCAAAAAAATTGTTAATTTATAATTTTACTGGTAAAAAGCTTGTAAAATTATAAAAAAAAACTCGTAATTTTTACTATAAATTCTCGTAAAATAGGAGGTAACAAAAAATAAAAAATTAAAAGCTTTTCTGTCATTTTACAAGTTTTTTTTTTGAGTGTAGTGGCGATTTTAAAACCATTAAACATTTAACCGATTTTTCAAACAAAATTGTATCCCAAATTGTCATATTAATTTAATAATTCGACAAATATGATTTTTCGGTTCACTCTATTGGAATTATAATTTGACTATAAGTATTCTAACAACAACAACAGTACGTATGAATAATATTATTTTGAAAACAAAACAACAAAAATGGAAAGACTATAAAATCTAGAAAATCTTTTAAGTCAACAAAATTTTAAACCAAAAATTTATTTAAATAAATAGATAAGGGCGGGCAAAAAAAATCTGCTATTTAATTGATTCAAAAATAATGTTCTCAATTTTATGAAAGTATTTCGGATTTTTAGCATATTCAAGATAATTGACTGAATAATTCAAAATTCAATATTTACGAATTACAAACCGATCACTTTCTACACCATTTCCAATTGTAATTGAGAAAATAAAAGTTGGTGTTGAGCAAATTGAGAGACTACAATATGATATTGAGAAATCCAAATTATTATTGAGAAATTAAAATTTGATATTCAGAAATCCATATTTATATTGAGAAATTCAAATTTATATTAGGAAAAATTAAATTGATGTTGATAGTTTAAAATTAATAACAACTAAAATAACAAATTAAAAGGGAGAGGACCTTCATGCACTTAAAAACTATGTTTTAGGCGCCTAAAATATGCACAAAAAAATCTTTAAATATGCACTAAAAATTGTAAAAATTATCTATTTTTATTTTTTTGAAAAAATTCTGATTAATTTTTATTTAAAAATATTTTTTTTATTCGGCCTTTAAAATATTATATTTTGACTAGGTTTATTCTAGCTCGAGGTCATCATATTCTTCACTAACTAAAACTATTATATTCTCATAGAATAATTTTCAAGAAAATTATTTTTCAGTTTTAAATTTATTTGTTTTGGTCATTTTTTGCAATACTTAATCGACACTTGTTTCGGAATTTTGTTTTTAATATTTGTTTGTTGGTTAGTTGATGATCGGGGTCTTACTACGTTGGTACAATTTTCGCCTTCTAATTCCCAATGGGAGTAGAGTCGAATATGTATTAATATTTTATGGAATTTAACAAATTCCGAAACACGTGTCGATTAAGTCTTGCAAAAAATTACCAACACAAATATATTTAAAACAGAAAAATAATTTTCTTGAAAATTATTCTATGAGAATATCATAGTTTTAATTAGTAAATAAAATAATGAACTCGAGCTAGAATAAACATACTCAAAATATTTTTGAAAAAAATGTTTAAACAAAAAATAGTTTTTTAATAATTTTTTACTTTGTTATCTTATTAACGAATAAAAATCATTTGTCGATAACATGGTTGCCGCAATCATATCTGACCTTAGAGATCATATTATAGTTGTCATGATCATGTCGCAACCATATTTTTTCTCTGCGTGTACAAACAGATAATATCAGATCTAATCAACTTTCTCACGGGTAATATTAAATTGTATTTTCCCAATATAAATTTGAATTTTTTAACATCAAATTGCTTTTTATCAATATTAATTTAAATTTATCCATATCAAGTTGTATTTCCTCTATTTAATTTAGATTTTCTGAAATACAATTTGAACTGGTGTAGTCTAAGAGCATTGACTTTGACAATTTTTTTTTTTTTTTTGTTGTAAAAATAAATAAAGATAAACTTTTATTTTGGAAATAAAATAAGAATATTTGCATTTTCTTAGAAAAATCTCTCAAAATCCTTTAATTTGAAATTTTAAAGAGTCATATCTTCGATAGTATTTATCTGAATACACAAAAAACCGTTAAAAAAATCATTTTTGACGCAAATGCAGTTTTTAGATGCATTTTTCAATACTGTATTCCCCTTCAATTTTTTGATACCTGCATAAATCAAAAATTTAACATTTTCTACATAAAATTTAGTACCGCTCTTTAGGGCCTTCAACCTTTTTAAATTTTCGTGAATATTTTAAAAAATTCTTACGGGATTTTTCCAAATAAATTTTGTATTTAAATATATTAGGCTTGTTTTTTGCAGACCGGATTAAGATTAGGATTAACTCTATTTTGTTGAAAAATGGGTCAAATCAAGTCCAGAATTTTTTTTAATATATTTTTTCTGAATCTACATCCAATTAGTTAATATAAACAGGAAAATAAATTAAGCGTTGTCCAAAATGTAAAATGGTAAAAATAAATTTGAGTTAATCCAAGGATTTAACTAAATTTATTTTTCATTCTTTGCATTTTGGACAAAGCTTAATTTGTTTTTCTGTTTATATTTACTAATTGTATGTAATATCAGAAAAAAATTATAAAAAAAATTCTGGACTTGATTTGACCCATTTTTTAACTAAATAAAGTTAATCCTAATCTTAATCCGGTCTGCAAAAAACAAGGCTATTATTTTAAAGAGCCATATCTTTGAAAGTATTTATTTGATTTTTACGATTAAAAAAGCAATCGACTCTACGAACAAAGCGAACAAAAAAAATTTAAATGCATTTTTGACGCAAATGCAATTTTTAATGCATTTTTAAAAACGTAATCCCCCTTAAGTTTTTTTGAAACCTGCATAAATCGAAAATATAGAATTTTTTACATAAAATTCAAATAAAATTCATATGTAAAAAACGCTATATTTTAGAATTATGCAGGTTTCAAAAAATATTAAGGGGGATAAAGTTTTAAAAAATGCATCAAAAAATAATTTTTTAAAAATAATGTTTTTTTAGTGCATTGATATACAGAAGGGCAATTGTTAGAGTCGATGGCTTTTTGAATCGTAAAAAAATCAAATAAATACTAGGGCACTTCAAAGTTACATTAATTTTTGATAAAATTAGAAAATAAACAAAAAATTTATTTTTTTGTATGGAAAAATCTCATAAGTATTTCAAAAAAAATCAGAAAAGGTTAAAAAATGGAACTTATTGTTAGTTTTATGTAAAAAATGCTATTCTTTCGATTTATGCAGGATTCAAAAAAATCGAATGGGAATAAAGTTTTGAAAAGTTTTGCATCTAAAAATTGCATTTCCTTAAAAAACGTACCTTTTTAAAAAAATATTTTTTTTTAAAGTGAATTGGTATAAAAAAGGACGAATGTTAGAGTCGAATGCTTTTGAAATTGTAGAATTTAGATAAATACTTTCAAAGATATGGCTCTTCAAAGTACAGTGAAAGCCCGGTTTAACGAATCTCGATTTAACGAATATTCGATACAACGAACGAAATGAATTTGAACATTGACTAACTTATTTAACGAACGTTTCAAAAATTTTACGAGCAATATAACGAACAACAACCATTTAAACATTATTTACCCTATATAACGAATGTTTAAAACATGTCCCGCTCATTATAACGAATGCTTGTTATAAAAAAGAGCAAAAATCAGTTGAAAAGGTCAAAAAAGTTCCCAGCCAGAAATTGCCAACGGTACAAAAAAAAGTGTACTGGCAGAACATTGGCTACACAAAAAATACTACGCTTTGCAGAAATATCGAATAGCATAAAAAATAATGTACTGGTAATACACTGGTTATACCAAATATACTACGCTCGGTCGAAATTTCTCATTACATATACAGTACAAAAAAAATGTACTGGCAAATCATTGGCTAAACAAAAAATACTACGCTTTGCGGAAATAGCGAAATTTTACGAAAATTTATTTTTGAAAATTTTATATTAAATAATGTTTGAATAATAGAACTGATATATATTATTGAAATTACGTATGTAAAAGAGTCATTGCAGTTTTTTCGATATGAAATGTTTTTTCGATATCAAAATTTTAAACACGATAAAAACCAATTTCACTTGACGGCATTGGATAATCAAAATAATCAGAAATTCAAAAAAAAGTGTTTCTTTTCAAAAATATGCCTTTAAAATGGTAATTAGAATGTTTTCTTGTAAAAAATCTTTTACAACTACAATATTTCCATTTATTAGTACGTTATCAGGAGAAACAGATGTAATTTTAAACCCGTGAGGATTAACAAACGAAAAAGTAACGATTGATCCAGACCCTTCTACATATTACATTTCCCAAAGAATAGGCGTATTTTGTTGGCATAATTATCAGTGTTCTACCATACAAAGTTCACACCAGTGTTAACGCTCAAAATTTTAGAAGTTAAAAATTAACTTTCATACATTGTGAATGATTCTCTTATTGTTAATGACTCTCTTTGGTATTAATAAAAAAGATAATTGTTTTTGTGTTGCTTTCAAGCTAAATTGCATTTAATAAACCAATTTTATCAATATTTCATCGAAAATGTGTAATATTTTACAAAACTATTCCAAACGACGCTAAATTAAATTGAGAAATTTATGGAAGTTAACGTTTCGTTTTTTTCGTTTTGATGCATGTTAGCAATCAAAGTTTGCCAACAAAAAAAGCCTAATATTTATTTAAAATATTTATCTATTGATCTTATTAACTAGTGGAATGTTATTTAAGTGTCAGAATGAAAAATATACAGTTTGCATTGAATTTGGGCAATGGAATTGTTTTTCAATTCGCTGGGAAAGTATTCACTTTTATATTAAAAAACGATAAATTTCAATAAGACAGAAATATGGTACAAATGTTACCTTAAACTGACAAGAGTACCTCGAGGTTGCTTTTAGGTGTTTGACTCTAAAACACTTCACTTTGTTTTTAAATCAAACTAATATATACACCAAGAATTATTCAGTGTGATTGCGATGGATTAAGTTTGTTTTCTTGACACTTAAAAAACACTTTGCCACTTTGAATCTTATAGAATAAAAACTAATCATGTGCCAGTACAGTATATTTTGTTTTTACCACGGTTTGCCAACATTTTCTAGAACCATGGGCACACGTACAACTGGCGTTATCATTTAGATATTTTTCCAGTACAATATTTTTTATTTTGCCCACGGTTTACCAACATTGGCTAGAACCGTGGGCACACGTACAACTGGCGTTATCATTAAGATATTGGGCCAATAAGGTATTCGTTGAAAAACAGATATTTTGCAACGTTTGTTGTCCCGGTTTCAACGTTTTGCCAATGTAGGCCCCACCGTATTTTTCTGCCTGGGTTGTTAGGTCTAAACTTGCTATAGATTATGTTTTGAAATCAGTAGTTTCCAGAAACCAAAAATATCGTACTTTTGGTTTCAGTTAATTTATTTTCATTACTTTTTGATTAGAAACATTTTTTATTTTTTAAGTGCTAAGAATTCACTGGTAACTTAGTTATTTTAATAAAAAATACTTAAAAAAACCATCGGCATATAATAACGAAGGTCCCGATATAACGATTGAGTCAAACATTATATCAATCGTTATATCGAGCATTACCTGTATCATACTTTTTTATTTTTTAATTTTTTTTTAAGAAAATTAAATTTGTGAAAAAATCTCGATTTTTTTAAAATTTAAAAAACTGAAAATTTTGCACAACCTGTGTAAAAAAAATTTGAGAAATTTTAAAACCCTCGCACAGTGCCACATTTGGCCAATCTAGGACGACAAAAATCCAATTTTATTTATATTGACTGGAAATTCGGTATAAATGTTCGTTTTGACATCAAAAAAAACATTATGAAAAATATGGGAGGCCAGTTAACGGCCACGCACACTTTTTAAAAAATTTTTAATTTTAGTTGTAATTTCTTTAAACTTGGTATATATACTCTGAAGGACTGTAGAAATAATATCACAAAAAAGGGGGCGGTCAGACAACTGCCACGACCACTTTTTAAAAATGTGTTTAAAAAATATGTAAAAACAAGGTTTACATATCGCCCCACTGTAGTCGGCGTCGCAGACGGTCGCAAAAGTTTGCCGTTGAAATAAGTACTGTGGATATTGGTCAATATGTCTGAAAAGACACAAAAGTTCTATTTCATCAAAAAAAATAAATACCTATATAATTTTCTTTTAAAAAATTTTTATTATGTTAAAAATTTAATAAAAAATAGAAAAAATTGTTTAAAAAAAGAAGAAAAGATATGACTTAAAGCCTTGAAATATCCTTTAAAATTACCAAAAAAGAGTGTATAAATATATTTTTTTTTGTTAAAAAGTTACAACAGTTTAAAATCGACTTAATTAATGCGAAATAATGAACACTACTTTCAGGATTTTACAAGATGCAACTTTATGCACCCACATCTTAATATCGAATAGAATTATAGTTCTTATATGAGTATTTCCGTGTTATTAGGAATGTTTTATAATATATACAAACAAATCATAAAAATCGGCGAACTTTTTTTTTTTATTTTTGTCGTGCTAGATTGGCCAAATGTGGCACTGTGCCTCGGTCAGATTTTATAAAATCTCTGGTAGAATTCGTGGTAAAATGAATATTCATTACATAAAACTTACAAAAATTGGCTAGAAAACAAAAATATTTCTCTAAAATCACTCACAGTGCCAAACAAGAATTCACCTTTTGCTTTTTAAAACTCGTAATATGAATTACTTTGCCAAAAATATCGATTTTGTGACCAACCATAGCACACGTTTATAAATCAACATTAATTAAAATAACGTACATTGTATTTTTTTTTTTTTTGTTAAGAAAAAGCATCATAAAAATATCTAAAGTTTATTCTGTTCAAGTTGTGTTTTGACAATTTCTCCTGGGACTTTGCAAATTTCCTTAAACATTGGGGTGGAGCGAATTTTATTTGTTTTTCTGATTTTTAATATCGTCGGGGTCGTAACAGTTGTCTTTTAGGGTAAAAATTTACACACAAAATTGTTGGACCTGTGGGACAATATCTTTGGTTTCCTTTTTGTATTATCCACTCTAGTCTTACGTTACTGTCGCTTTGCATGTGTATTTTAAGTTTACCGCGACAGGTTGGTATTGAATTCCAACAACATCGGTCCAGTGGTTCAAAAGATATAAGCGAAATTGTGAATTTCGGAAAGGATTTTTCACGAATTTCTTTCGAAAGACAACTCTGAGGCTACTAAAGCTTGGCACATTTATTTGCCGTTTCCCTGGTCTGGTCGGCAATGAATTTCAACAAAATCGGTCTTGTGGGTAAAAAGTTATGAGCAAACCTTGAATTTCAGATTGGTTTCACCTTAAATTCACGTGTTAAAAGAACCGTTAAACATGCTTTAAAAACACTGGTAAGCCATAAAAATATTTTAGAAAGTATTTTTGTCACTCAAATGTGTAAAATCAGAATTTAATTAAGCTTAAAAAAATTTTACATCCAAACAAGATTTTTTTATTTTTTTAACAAAATTTAAAAAAAATCTCCATCACTTCAAAAGTGCATTATGGAGGGTATTCATGGATTTCACCAAGTAGAATTTAACTTTTCTACTTGTTTGTGTTAATATTGACCCTTAAACTTTCGACCCAGCCAATATCGAAAATTGAAAAAAATGGAAAATTCGCTCCACCTTATTATACATATAACCTTTGAAAACTTATTTTGTAATTTGGTTAACGCTACACGTAAATTTTAATTACTTAATGCCAATACATATTCACGAAATCATTAATAATATTCTTTCTATTAAATTACTTTGGGGAATCTTTTCAACAAACATTTATTTAAAGCATTTATTATGCATAAATTTTATTTTATCTAAGAAAATTTTGTATACATACAGGGTGGTACATTTGCAAGTATCTTTTGAAATCATACAGCTCATAAAATATTTGATTTTGCAGAAAACGCGTTTAAAATTTACGATTGAAACTAGTTTTACATTGCAAAAGGCCGGCACATAGAAAATGTTATAATGGCTTGTTCTTTTCTCAAACGGTGAGTTAAAAAGATGTTAATACGATATTTTTTACACAATATAAAGCATAATATAACGAATTATTTTGTATCGTTAATTCAAACATCAGGTTTTTTGAATTATGACACTATGCAAGTAAATGTGGGATATGTATGTAGCGTATACGTTATTTTATATATCAATTTATTTAACACTCATACGCCGCTCATATAAGGGTAGTCAATATATAAGGTGATTTGAACTTAAAAAAAAATATTTTGTGAGGATGTGTATTCTGGCTCGAGGTCATTATTTTCTTTACTAATTAAAAACCATGATATTCTCATAGTATAATTTTCAAGAAAATTATTTTTTGTTTTAAATTTATTTATGTTGGTCATTTTTGCAAGACTTAATCGACACGTGTTTCGGAATTTGTCAAGATTCCATTGTCAAGATTATTTAGCAAAAATAGAAACGATATACTACAAAGTAGCAAACGAGTCTAATGACAAATCGTTTTTGCACAAACTAAAACATTAATACATATTCGACTCTATCCACAATGTGAATTAGAAAGACGAAGAAATTGTACTATGCTAGTAAGTAACAATTGTCAATAACCAACAAAAATATTTAAAACATTTTACATACGATAGTCCATTGGACTACAACAATATGTTAAGTCCATTGGACTACAACAATATGTTAAGTCCATTGGACTACAACAATATGTTAAAAAAAAATATTTACAAATGTATTTCTTATAAATGGAGTTAAAAACACTAAAACAATACATAACTAAAGCTTGGGAAAAAAATTCCTCCTCCAAAACAGTTCTTGAATTTTAGTAAAATTTATTTATTTAGTAAAATTTAACTTAAATGTGGGAAATTTTCCTAACTAAAAATACCCAGCAAAACTTAGATTACCAAATAAGGTATAAAATATGGTATAGGATCTCTTATTTTATACATTGCATCATTGATGATTTTAACAGGCGATGAGACTCAAAGTAATGCATCCACATTATCACAAAGAATACCAGTAAGGTATAAAATAAGTCATAAATTTATTACGAAGAATACGAGTAAGGTGTAAAATATATGATGTTTTAAAGGTTATGAGAAATGAAATAATATAGCATACCAGAAGATAATATATAAGGTGTTACGAGTAGTGAAAAAGAAATTTTGTAATAAATTTACTCACGTGATTGTAAGTGAGTGTAAGTAGATAAAATATGCTCGTGAGTGTGTGTCGTTAGAAATTTCCTGTCGTGAGCCCATCTCTAGTTTAAACTTATGATTTTTTTATAAAATAATTATTTTTTATGTTATTGTAATGCATTATGCATCCAATTATAAATAACGCATTATTTCAAACTTTCAAATAATACATAATGTAACCAAATTTAAGTCATCCATGATTTAATGTTTAGAAATAATAAATATGAAATACATTTTTTCCGATAATCATGCATTACGTAGCAAATTATTAGTAATGCATTATTTTTCACTTGAAAATAATACGTTGTGGAACAAATGTTTGGTAAGACATCCTAAAATAATGCTACAAATAAGGTATATACATTACCTGGTAATATGTTATATAATCACTACCCATTACCAAAGTTTTGGTGGGGATGACCATGAATACTGTAACTGACAGTTTTTGAATCTAAGCCATTTGCGAGTGTTAAGAATACTCGCTTAACTATATATACACGATTTTGTTTGTTTGAACATGCACGATCATGCTCTAAACATTTCATTTATATTATAGTATTTTCCCTTAAAAAATATAATTTTATTGGGTCGTGGTTATTTTTAATAATAACCACGCCCCAATAGTGGGCGGGAAAAAAAATAACATTGTCTCATCTCCTTATTGTTAGATCAAGTGCAGGTGGATGAACTCCATACCACACCAACTTTTCCACTACAGAAAAACCTTAGTGGTTTCAATAGGATATCATTTGCAAAGTATTCTCATAAAAATAAAATATAAGATTTTTCAAAAAGTGGGCCTTGTAGGCATTGTCAATATAAGTAATAATAACACTTAAGAAACATTTAAAATTGAGATGTGATCGTGGGTGAGTTTTTTTCACGATCACACACGCTTACGAAGGAAAAATTTTAATCGCACACGATCTTTTATTTTACTCACGCTCAGTCGCGCTCACCTGTACGCCAGTACATGTACTGATTTTTGACCACGTGTACTATTTAAAAAAATGTTGTACTGATTTCTTAAAATATGTACTGATTGTACTGATTTTTGAACATTTCAAAATAAAAATAATTTTATCGGAAAATTCTATAAAAAACTTGAATTTTCATAAAATAAGTCATTAGAGTAGATTTTTATAACTTAAGTCTGACAATAAGATAATTTATAATGAATGACTTCTAAGAAGTCATTCGTGAATCAAGAGGTTCCTTAACGAAAAAATGTATTGTGTATGTGTTTTGAGGTTTAATATTTTCTATAACGAAAAGTTCCCGGGATCATTAGTTTTCTATATTTTTAGAAAGATATTAGAGGTAATCACTATTAATAGAAAACTTTTGATTAAATTTCATACAAGAAAATTTTCTACTGATTTTTTCCACTAAAGAGTGAAAAGCTTTTTGTCACACAAACATTTTCTATAACCTCGAATTATAATTAGTGTTTGGGGTCCGGGAATTCCCGGGTCGTATTTCCCGGGAATTCCCGGGAAAAGACTGACGGGAATTCCCGGGATTTATTTTAATTTTTCCCGGGAAATCCGGGAATTTTATAAAATAGACCATTTTACATAAAAAAAGGTTATTTTAATTTAATTTTTAATATCTTTTTTACATACAGGTATGATTACATTTGCTATTTTTTGTATTTTTTCTATTTGGAAGAACAGTGCTAATATATATTCATAGGAAAACTGACCAAGTGTAAAAAGTATGACAATATCATGAAAAAACTTCAAAAATTCAAAAAATTTACATCGGTTAATGATAATTTTGCTAAGACTGTCAAAAAAATATAAAAATTTTGAACCTAGAATTTACATTTCCAGAACAAATATTAAAAGTGCTGCCAACTTTATTAGTTTTTGCTCGAATAACGCAGTTTTTTTGCGATTTTTAGCTATTTTTTGCGATTTTTTGTGGGGAAAAAAGTTGCATTATTTTTTTTGTATTGTTTTATTGTATTTCACGATTTTAAACTTTTATTTTTTGATTCTTTATGTTTTAAATAATTGTTTATCTCTAATAAGACTGTTTTTAATAGAAAGTTGGTAAAATTTTAATGTTTTTTTACGATTTATATTAATAATGAATATTTCCCGGGATTCCCGGGAATCCCGGGAAATAAATTATTTTTTTCCCGTTTCCCGGGAAATTGATAAGTCCGGGAATTCCCAAACACTAATTATAATACATAAACAACACGATTTTTAGTAAAAATATAATTAAATCATTCAAGTTTTATTTTAAATTTCGTATAAATGATATGGAAAAATTTTAAAATACTTAAATGCTGCTCTAATCAGCTGTTTGGTATAGGTACTTTTATTTTTTACTTTACTTCAACTTACTCCAGCGTCAAGTCGAAGACAATAAGAAACCAAGGAAATAAGAAAAACGAGCCACCACACTCAAAAAATTATGTCATTAACTGTTTGTAGTTTATTTAAAAAGTTTTCGGTTTAGTCGTTTTTAAAAGAAAAAACATTTGTTTGATGTTCAGTTTTTATTAATGACTACTTCAGTCCTTTGTTTCAAAAATAACGCACTAAAAAATAAAGACTTTCATTAACATTTAATTTTTAAAGTCATTTATTTTTGTTAGTAAGTAAAAACTACTGATTATTCTTTTGATTTTTAATGATTATTGTAAGTAATTTTTTTTTAAATTGTTGGTATTTTTTAATGAAATATCATTAGTTTTTACCTACACAAGTCAGTTATTTTTTTGTAGAAAAAAAAAATCAAAAAATTATTTATAGAAATATAAAAACATGTTTGTATCAAGTGGCTTTGGCACGATGGGTAGAGTGTCTGGCCAGAATGTAGTTGATTGCGGGATCGATTCCCCAAAAATTTTATTAAAAGTTTTTAAAAAAATATTTCAATAAAAAATTGTAAAAAATTACCTACGAAATCATTAATTTTTATTGTTTTCGTAGGTTATTTTTTTGAAATTTGTTGGTAAAAATAACAGAACTATCATTAATTTTGAATGTTTTCGTTGGTTATTTTTTTCGAATTTGTTGGTAAAAACGAGTGAAAAAACCGTAATTTTTTAATGTTTAATGTTATTTATTTTAGAAAATTTTGTCAACAGTAAAAAATAAACGTTGATGTTTGTTAAATCAAATGAATAATTACTGGGATGGGTTTCAATTGTTTATTCACTGGTTTTAAGTGTGTTTTTCATTTGTTTTTGCCTACAAAATATTTTGAGTGCATGTATTTGGTTGTTGTATCTGTCAAACATTTTCTTCCTTTCTTCATTTCTCCGATTCTTTTTTTGTTTTCTATCAAAGGTGAGAACCGCTAATGTAATTGCATTAGTCCAGACGAAAAAAGTCGTCAGAATCTGCTAGATTAAAGTCAACTAAATTTTCTGCAAAACAACGACAAAAGTTCAAGTCAGTTGTTTTTTTAATCAATTTTTGATTTATTTTCTGCACTGAAACGATCAAAACATTTAAATGAAGTTAATTAAAGTCAACTAATTTTTTTGCAAAATAACGTCAAACTTCATGGCAGTTTTTTTAACAGTTGTTTTTACTAATTGACGCCAAGTTTGTTAGTTTAACTGACATTTTTTGGGTTCTGAAAATATCATCAGTGTTTTCCCATAGAAAAGAGTTTTCACAGAATTATTTTTAGAGAGAAAAAAAAAACAAAAACTTGGGCGTACTGATTTAATTTCAGAAAAAAATTATCACCCCATATTATATGCCCCAATATTGTAAAATGTAAGCATAGTGCAATGTTAAACTTTTTTTTCTCGAAAACAAGGCAAAAAATATCTCTGAAAATTTCGGAACAGATATATATGTATGAGGCATTCCACACCAAATGTCCCGCTACAGGAAAACATGTGCCCCGTAAATTTCTGAATAGGTTGTTTGGATAGCCCTATATGGAACTAAGAAAATTGCGTTTTTGGTTTTTTCAAATATTGGACAAATGGTCAAATTTGTGGCGAGTTGCCTTGATTAAATATTTATCACATTGAAACGGAATGCACCACAATCTTAAAAATTTACATTCTTATGTAGTTTTGTATGGGCTATCGATTTAAATTTTCTGAACCCGTTCTGAAATTTTCAATTTTTTAAAAAAGTCAATTTATCAAAAATCGGGCCACTTTTTTTATTGTTTTTTTAAAGCTTAGATGTTTGTCCATCCACACAAAAAAAATCAGAAAAACGTTTTTCGTTTTTTTCGAGAAAATCGCATTTGATTTTTAAATTTCATAAGAATTTTGTTATTTGATTGTATTTTCTTTTTTCTGAATGTTTTTGACGTGCTGAGTCCATATATGACCTTTGAATAGGCCTATCGCTATTAGTTTTCGAGATATCTGCACATAAATGTGTGAAAATTGCTAAAATGCTATCGCTGTGTTTTTTGAACATTTAAATGCATATATCTTGAAAAGTAATAGCGATAGGCCAGTTCAAACGTCATATTTGGACTCAGCACGTCAAAAACATTCAGAAAAATTAATTTTGGTACCAGAATTTCAAAGACAAAAAAATTTTTTTTTTTTTTCTAAGGGAAATTTCACCGCTTTTTCTTTCCTGTCACAATGTTTCTATTAATATTAAAAGTTCCAATGTAGTCTGCATCCTGAAAATTTAAACTTAAGTAGCATAGGTGATTCTTAACAACATATATTTTTTCCAAAATTTTAAAAATATTGTTTTTTGAGATATAGCTCTCCAAAAATTAAGGTTAAAATCAATGACCTTTGACCTTTTTCAAAAAAAATCTTGGAGAAAGCTTAAATGCAGTCTCATTACCTATTATCTGAAACCTGAATGAGACCTGTGTTATTATTACTTTTCGAGATATCTTTATTTATGTCAGAACACTTTTGTCAAATAGGTATATAAGATTTTTTTAATTTTCAAGACTGCATATCTCGAATACCGCAATGACCAGAAGCCTGAAAAATTGGTAAGATCTCTTTTTTGTTAAAGTAAGCCCCAGTAATTAATTTCATTAAATTTGGAGGGGGTGCGGTCAACTCGTCGGTTGAATTGAGGTGTTTTAGCTCACATGTAAAAAAAATAAAATTGTGGCATGTGTTTTGATAAATAAAATTTAAGTTTGAATCAAAAACTTATATTTATAAAGACTATCCATGAGTCAGTTCTTTTTGACTTTTAAAGGTGGTGTTAGTTTTACAAATGCAATTTGGGAAAGCTGGAAGATTTGTTTACCTTTTATTTTTCGTTTAATTTTGCTGGTTGTTTTGATTTAATTAAATTAATTTCTTTATTTTATTATGTATTTTTCTATTTTCTAGTGACACAACAATAATTTTCATTCATCTTTTTTAAAATTTTCAATGTTTATTTTTCGTTATTCCCAAATACTTTCCAAAAAAAGATTGCCATCTATTAATAACGACTTCGTTATTACTGACAATACTATTCATGAGTTATTGAGCGATATGTTTTTACCAAGGTTGGCAATCGAAACGAATAACGGTATCGATATCGGTATTGGTATCGTTTTTTATTTTATTTCGGTATCGGTATCGGTTACGGTATTTGAGTGGAATCGATTACGGTAATACCGATACCGAAACGTCAGTACCGGTACGTACCGGAATTATCGAAAAAATATAGAAAACATATAAAAACTTTAAAAAAAAAAATTTTTTTTAATTTTAATACTACACTCAGAAAATTATGTAAGTTACTACATGTTAGTTATTTGTATATTTTACAGTAGTTAGTTGTTTTCAACTACAAAGTCAGTTGATTTTGTATGAAAAATATCAAACAACTATTTCTGTTAGTTATTTTAAGTCGTTTTTTTGAACAACTAACAAAAAAGTACTGTGATGTAGTAACAGTTATTTAAGGTAGTTAATTTTATTTATTTTATCTCTAAAAAATTTTAAAGTTTTTTTCCAAAAAAAAAAAATTTCGTTATTTTTATTTTTCACAACTTTTTTTTAAAAAAAAACTTGGAAAAAATTTGGTCCTAAATTTTTTTTTTTCTGAAAAATATTTTGAAAAAAAAAATTATATATTGATTTTTTTATTTTTACTACATTTTAGTTGTTTTGACTACAAATGTAAGTAGTTTTTACTACATAAGTCAGTTGTTTTTTGTCAGTTAAAATAACTAACATTGTAAGTTGATTTAACTGAAAAAGTAGTTGACCCCAAAACAACTTACAAAGTAGTTATTTTAACTGACATTTTCAGTTGATTTTACTAACATAATTTTTTAAGTGTAAACACTATCGAATTTCGTTTCGTAATACCTGCCTAACGATGGCCACAGAAATGCTGATGGTGGGAAAAATTAAGAAAAAAATTTGCAAGAGCATCTTCAGTCGGCAACCAGCGATCAAAGTGCTTTTTTTGAGCTAAATGCGGCTCAGAAAGTTTATATTGTGAGTCAAAATGACTCCATAAAAATTTCGTGAAAATCAATAATTTCCTTATACACTCAGAAAATTATTGCAGTTACTACATGACGGTCGTTTGTGTAGTAAGTAGTAGCTGTTGTTTTTAACTACAATTTCGGTCGTTTTTGTATGAAAAAATCTCAAACAACTTTTTTTGTAGTAGTTTCAAAAAATAACTACAAAAAATATACTACACTGTAGCAATAGTTGATTTATGTAGTTGTTTTTAGTTTTTTTTCTAAAACTCGTTTTTTTCTAGAAATTTTTATTGCAAACGAATGTGTCGAGCGAGTTGGTCGTGCGGGATGCGGAAGGAATTATTTTTATACCAAATAAATAATATCTAAATAAATTAAATTACAATTTATTAAATTTAATTATAACAAAAAATATGTTTTTGGAAAAATATTCTTGAGCGAAAGAAAATAAGTGGATAAATGAGATAACAAGTGTGTATAATATAGCGCTCACATAAGCGTGCGTAAAGCTGCCCATTCACTTGCAATATTATTGTTCAACTTTTCAAATTGTACAATAATATCGCTTGTGTGTATGTAATATTTACGGTTGTGCAATATATTGGAGAATATCAAAACACTTTTGATATTTATTGTACAAACAAGAATACTGCAATATATTTTATCAGTGTGTTGTCTATATTGTACAACTTTTATTATGTTATGTTTATGTTTATATCTTGTACAATATATTGGGTTTAAGTATTGAGCAATTTTATTTGCTGTGTAGGGTAAAACGACAATAATATTGTAAAATATTTTTTTTTTAAGTTGAGCAATTTTATTGCAAGTGAATGGGCAGCTTAAAAACCAATCGGAAAAAAACAAAATAAAATGTGTGCAGTGTTTTGTTTTCTTATGAGCGCGCCATCTTTCTTTTCTTTGTATACACAACAGAGCAGGTACATACTTTTTTGAAACATTTCAAATTAATTCTTTTTTTTATAAATCAATTTTGCCAAAGCATTTCGTTTTTATACCCTCCACTCTAGTGATAGAGGGTATATATAAGTTTGTCATTCCGTTTGTAACACATCGAAATATTGGTCTAGGACCCCATAAAGTATATATATTCATGATCCTTGATCGATTTTAAGTCGATCTAGCGATGTCCGTCCGTCCGTCCGTCCGTCCGTCCGTCTGTCTGTCTGTCTGTCCGTTGAAAACACGCTAACTTTTGAAAGACTTTACGGAGGCTCCTGAAGTTTGACATATATGTTGACCATTTACCGGGTCAGGTCGGTATTGCAATCCAGCGAAATCGGTCCAGTGGTTCAAAAGTTATGAGCAAAAGAGTAAATTTCGGCAAGGGTATTTTTCGAATTTACGAGATTAAAACCACTATAACTTTCGAAAGACAGTTCTGAGGGTGCTGAGGCTTAGCATATATATTTGTCGTTCCCCAACTCTGTTTGGTTTCGAATTTCAGCAAAATCGGTTTAGTGGTTCAAAAGTTATTAAGAAAACCGTGAGTTTCAGATTGGATCCACCGTAAACCACGTGGTGAAAAAAACGGTAAACAAGCTAAAAAACATTGGTAAGTCAGAAAAATATTTTAAAAAGTATTTTTGTTAGTCGCAAACATTTTTACACAAAAAAAAAAAAAAAAATACACTCGAAAAAATTTTACACTCAAAAAAAAAAAATTGTAAATTTTTTTTTTTCAAAAATGACTCAAAAAGGATTTTATTCAAAATAAAATATTTCTAATTAAAATTGCTACTTTTTTTCACTTACTATTACTAAACGGGCATTGTATGCATACATAAATTCGGCCAAGTCGAATTTGACTTTTCTACTTGTTTTTTAGGTAATTGCATTTATATTATCGTTGTTATTGTAGTGTAGTCAGATAAAAACGCCGTTAGTTTTTTGTCTTGTTTGTCAATATATTGAGGTGAGTTAAAGTATAAACAACGCCATTTTGCGTGCATTTTATAGTTGTTGTTTTCTTGTATGAATTCTTTTATTCTGTATAAATAGTTGGTGTTATTTAACTAGTAATGGCATTGCCATTTTTTGTTTGTTGTTGTTGTTGTTGTTTATATAATTAGGAGTAAAAAATATGTATGTACATAGAGACTTAAAATTACGCATGTTTATCAGTTCGAAAAAAAAATATGCAAATACATACATTAAGGTTAGTCTCAACCTCGGTTAATATTGTGGAGGGTATTCATAGATTCGGCCAAGTCGAATTTAACTTTTCTACTTGTTTTTTATTCCAGACAAATTTTGATCAGTAGCGGGGAAAATTTGAAATGAACTATTAAAAAAACAAAGGTAAATACAATCAATTTATTTTGTTTAACATTTTATTAATATAATTTTTTTTCTTCTATAATTCCAGATAAATACATCAAAAACTTGTCATCATGTCGAAATTCTATACAACCAACTGAAATGTATTGCTTTTTAAATAAATAAATATCAATCATTTAAACGTTTAAGAAATTTTTTAAATAAAATTTCAGGCAATTGTAGAAAAAACAACTGTATTAAACAGTTTTGTAGTAGTTTTTACTACATTTTGTAGTTGAAAATCAATAGTTAAAAACAACAACATGTTCAGTTGTTTTTACCGTTTATGTAGTGGACGCCTTTTCAACGACAAAATGTAGTCAAAACAACTGTCTTTTGTAGTAGATTTTACCGACATACTTTTTTGAGTGTACTCCTGCATCGCTGTTGAAGTATGGATTTTTTGGAAATTTTTACTATATCCGCGATGTGGGTGCCCAAATTTTTTTTTTTAATTTTTATGAAACTTCGGGGGATGCATATGAAGTTTTAGCAGAAGGTTTTCCACCATAGCACAGATTTTTGCTAATGAAGTTACGATTTCGCGATTTTTTTATAATAAAAAGTGCCATAATTCGCAAAAAAAATATATTTATGCAATATTTTTGCATGTCTAGACAGTGAAGACCTATTTTTCCAAATAGATAACACCACCAAAAAAAGCTTGGTTGCCTAAAAATAAGATGAAATACGTTGCGAGGGGTAAGAAAATTTTTGATTTTTACGAAAATTTTATGGAGTGATTTTAACGCTCTTGTTCTAACTGTTGAGAGCTACAAAAATGGTTTTGGACTTTTTGTTGTGTCGGCAATATTTACCGAGATATGAGCATTTTAAAATTTTCGGGAATGCCAACTTTTTTGGATCCAAAGTTAGGACCCATTAGGGTCCACACATGTGAAGAGGACCGGCGATACTATGGAGAGCCCGAGAACCAAAAATGGCCTCTATTTTGCTCTATCTGGCTTAGTTTCCGAGATAGCGCCATTTTAAGTTTTCTGAAAATAAAAAAAAATTTACCATTTATTTTTGCTAATATTAGAAAAAATTCTTGTAAAAAGTTGTCAACTCAATTTCAAATTTAGCAAAAGAAATTAGTTCAAAGTTTGTTTAAAATTGCTAATGTGCTAAATGAAGTTTACAAGAATTTTTTGCTAACATGCTAATCACAACTAAAAATTTGCTAAAAGTTAGCTAACTAGCGTTAGCAAAAAAAAATTAGTAAATCTACTAACGTATTTTTTTGAGTGTAGAAACGCACTTTTTAATGCAAAGCCACAATTTTCTAATTTTTATTAATATATTTTTTTAACATGGTTTTTTAAGAAAAACCGTTTCAACGTACCGGTACCGAAGGAAAAGGTTTTTGGATACCGGTATCCGATACCAAAACTGGGTTTCGGTATTGGTATTGGTACCGATACTCAATTTAAAGGGTTTTGAAACGGATAACGGTATTGAAAAGGTATCGATTGCCAACATTGGTTTTTACACAAAAATTAGTATTTTTCAGATTTTTGTTTTTTAAATAACTCTAAAATGTGACAATCAAAATTTCTATCGGACAGAATGATGGAAAATAAAAAATCCTTCCTGTTTTTGGTATAATTTCATTTTTTCAAAAAGTGGAGTTACCTGTTTTTCCATACGGTCACAGAATTGTAGATGTTTTTAGCGTACTTTGGTAACTTAATTCTTATTATTAGTCATAAAAAATATCGCCCGATATTTACTTAATTCTGTCCAATCTGTAAATCAGATCGGTCTATGTTTTGAAAGGTGAAGGGTATAATGTGGTAGGTATTGACAGACAACAATGTTCTTACTTGATTTTAATCAGTTCTTAAAAACGTCAAACCTTAACTTTAATAAACACTATAAAACGCAGGTGGTTTTCGTATTATCCTTTCTCCGAACTTTCATGTTGTATTAATTACACTACTTTACAAAAATTTTTTTTTTTTTTGCACAGACATCTAAAATCTTCTTGAAAATTCGGATACTTATAAGCAGGGAAATCAAAAATATGCAATATCATGTTTTTTTCTATGCATTGTATTTATATTTGGGCAAGGTACACTGATAGAAATTTGTACATGACAATAATGAAAATCTACATTAATGTTATGAAAAATGACGTTAAAAAGGAACCTATCCCTACATTGAATTAATGAAATGGGTATCATAAACTGTAATTGCAAGAACAAGTTTCATTAAATTAATGTTCATACAAAATATAAATTGTATTTTATGAAAATGTTTCATTACTTTAATGAAAAAAGTATTTTATTCTTATGAAATACTTTCATTGAGTAAATCCTACTTTTTATTTTTGAAATGAAATACTTTTATTGAATAAATGTTACTTTTATTTTTAAAATGAAATAGATGTATGGAATTGTAAAGACCCGAGTAAAAAAGTTCCTATATAGTTGTATATAATTTTATAAACATAATATATGTATGATTAAATAGAATTATATAGAATTTGATGCGAAAAATGAGTCGATAAAACTATATAAAATTTGATCAATGTTTCATATATTTTGATAAATTTTTTATGTAATTTTATGCGAAATTTGGACCCCTATTTTTATATAACAATAGCAAAATTATATAATTAGATATAATTATGTAAAAGTACATAAAATTGTATAAAACTGTATAAAACTATATTAAGTTACATAAAATTATATCAAGTTTTATATAAATCATAAAATTTTGTTTTAATTATATATAATTATATATAATTTTATGTAACTTTATATAGTTTTATACAGTTTTATACAATTTTATATTTTTTTATATAATTATATCTAATTATATAAATTTGCTGTTGTTATATAAAAATAGGGGTCCAAATTTCGCATAAAATTATATAAAAAATTTATCAAAATATATGAAACATTGATCAAATTTTATATAGTTTTATCGACTCATTTTTCGCATCAAATTCTATATAATTCTATTTAATCATATATGATGTTTATAAAATTATATACAACTATATAGGAACTTTTTTACTCGGGGATCTTTTTATAGAATTAAAAATAATAAAAAAAATGTTTTCCCTTAGTTTTCTCGCACAAAATTTTACTCCAACCTTAACTTGTAATACATAATTAAATCCACGAACTAATATAAAACATCACAAAAATTAGTTAATTAATAATTTAAAATTTCGTAAAAAAATCTGAAAAAATCACAAAATAACCAAGTTAAAAAAAACACTTTCACATATTTTTTTTTTATCTATAGATTTCATTCAGTTTTCTCACACAAAATTTTACTATAACGTTTACTTTTAATACATAAGTAAAACTCCGAAATAATTTAAAACAACGTGAGTTTAATAAATACTTATAATTAATCAACAACATTTCATTTAAATTTCGTAAAAAAAATCTTAGAAAAAATCACGTTCTGATCAGCTGTTTTTTGAGCGCGTAAACTAACAGACTAAACAGACGCGACACGACAAGTGACAAAAAACAGAAAATTTTGTAAATAAAACTTAATGAAATTTTTTAATGAAACTACGAAATCTAATGAATCAAAATTAATGAATATCTTGCACAATATGTATGAAATTTCATTCAGCATATAAAAAATTTTATTGTTGCAATGAACCAACGTTAATGAATTCCATTCATTAGTGATATGAAGCGTTTTTCTATCAGTGTATTTATCCGTTTCAGGTCAATTTAAGAAATCTGGCATCGATTTGTTAGAGCATATTTTTGCATATTTTGGTGTTAAAAGCATATTATTGCATATTTTAGGTTTAAAAGCATATTTATGTGGCATATTTTGGTGTTTTGTGAGCATATTTTACTGCAAATAAACTGCATATTTTGCTAGAAAATCATAAAATATTTTATGTATTGGTGGCTAAAACAAAAAAAAATATTTCGCTAAAAAATTGTGGAAACTTTTTTTCAAGGTTGGCAATCGAAACGAATAACGAAAACCCCCAACAAATTAGATATTTCATCTTATTTCTAAGGAACTAAGTTTTTTTTGTTGGTATTATCTATTTGGAAGATTAGGTCTTCCTTGTCTATACAAGATCACATTCAAAAATATTGCAAACTATTTTTTTTTGCGAATTATGGGACTTTATCGACGATTTCTACTAGTTAAGCCACTTCAAAAAATTATATTATGGTGGAAAACCACCTGCTAGTATTCCAAATGTCTTCCCCGAAGTCCTGTAAATATCAACAAAATCCTCGGACACCCACATCACGGATTAAATAAAAATCCACAAAAAACTATACTATCGAAAGGGGTCCAGAAAGTTTCTATTGGGAGCAAAATGAATTCATTAAATTTCGTGAAACTTAATCATTTTCTTTTGCTCTCGCATCGCGGTTGAAGTATGGCTTTTTTGAAATTTTTACTTAATTCACGATGTGGGTGCCAAAAGATTTTTTTGATTTTTATGAGACTTCGGTGAGGCATTTGGAGTACGATTTTTCATTTACAAAAACAAAAAAAAATTACAAACTTTCTATTAATTAATTAATTTTTTTTTTTTTTTTTGTAAACAATCATGGTTTTTAAGAAAAACCGTTTCAATACCGGTACGTACCGATACCGAAGGAAAAGGTTTTTGGATACCGGTATCTGATACCAAAACTGAGTTTCGGTATTGGTATTGGTACCGGTATTCAATTTAAGGGGTTTTGAAACGGATAACGGTATAGAAAAGGTATCGATTGCCAACATTGCTTTTTTTAGTGAGTTAAACAAATAAAAATAAAAATGCCTATATCTCGATAAGGCGATTTGATGCAAGTTTTCTGATGACTGATTTGTGTTTATGAGGCAAAAATTCTTTGGGAAATGTTTTCTAATTTTGTTTTATTAATTTTAACATAAAAACATAAAATTTGGCACGAAAAATGTATGAACAAAATATGCAAATTTGGTTCAAAAATTTGACATCTTTTGCAAATATTTCTGGATATAATTGATTTTGGCTTTTAACCCAAGGTTCTCTTTATTGGAGGGTCCATTTTGAACATCCTTCTAATGTCCTGGTGCTATCCTTGATCGACTCCGGATTTTTGGCAAAAGTTAGGTAATTTTATTAGGAATAATAAAAAATATGATTAACTTTAACATACACTTTTCTAATATTAAAATATTTGTCGGTTCTGATGGCTTGGTTCACAAAAAATGAAAATACCTATGTCTCGAGAAAGCGTTTTGATTCAACTTTTCTGTTGCCAGATTCGTGTTTAGGATGCCAAAATACTTTAGATAATGCATTCAGTATGTCTGGGCAAAAACCGGGTAGAGTAGTGTTATGAAACATAAACAATATGGGCAATTCCATCATGTCGAACGTGACCGTTGAACACATTTAAGTTGAAATAAAAGTCAAAATAAAAAGAATGTTTTTCTTGACAATAGGGCAAACTTATAGCTCTTAACTAGCTCTATAATTGTTGCTCAGGTGGATTTTGAAAATTGTTTAAAGCATTCGAGATAATCGCAAAAAACACAACCATTCGCACGGGACAAAAAACAGAAGTGGTTTTCGCGACCATCAATTAAAACTCTGATTTTAGCGAAACCTGAGGCAATATCACAATGCGACTAATTTTAGAATGTTGGCTAATAATGTCTCTTAAAAGTTGTAAAATTTTACCTCAAAATTATTTCTACTTTTTTTTTAATTTAACTTTAATCACTGTCGCACGGGACATGTCGCACGGGACATTTTTTTCCATCATCATATTTATGTTGTTTTGGTTGTTCTTTTTTTAACAAATTATAAATAAATAAGCTTAGAAAACTTGGCCTTTATATTGTTTGTTCCCCTGGTCTGGTTCGTATTGAATTTCAGCCAAATCGGTTCAGTGGTTCAAAAGTTATTAGCAAAACCGAGAATTTCAGATTAGTTTCACCTTAAATTCACGTGTTGAAAACCCGTTAAACATGTTTTTAAAACATTGGTAAGTCACAAAACTATTTTACAACGTATTTTTGTCACTCAAATATTTTGTCACAAAAAAATACACTAGAAAAAGTTTTACACTCAAAAAAAATTTTACACTAAAAAAAAAAATTTAGTAAATTATTATTTTTTTTTTTTCAAAAATTACTTTAAAAATTTTTTTTTACACAACATTAAATATTTCTAATCCAAAATGTTATTTACTTTCACTTAAAAAGGGCATTGTGGAGGGTATTCATACTACTTGTTTAATTTATTGTCTTGGATTTTCATTTCATCTTCCTTCAACTTTTCTCTCCACCGTTTGCATCTCTCTTTATTTTTTCGCCGTTTATACTCATCTAATTTAAATAATTTAATAAAAGAATGTATTAAAATAAGTAAATCATTTATTTAAGAAAAAAATATTTTTTCAAAATTTTAAAATCCACACTCACCATGTCGCACGTGACCAACTTTATATAAGAACCAAGACCACAGATTTTATTATTTTTTAATTTTTTTTTTTTTATTTTAATTGTAATAAAAATCTGTGTTTGTTCTCAATATTTGATGAACTTTCGTCATGTTCACTTGACGCACTAATTACAAATGTTGTTTTTCAATGTCGCATGGGACATCGAAATATGTGATAAAGCATAACAAAAACTAACCGTTATTTTTTGAATTGCATAGTTTGTTATGCATTTTTTTTAGCTCTTTGTATCTTCAGAAAGATTTTTTTACAGCAAAAGTCAATATTTAATGCTTCTCTTTAAGAACTTTTAACAAAACAAAAGGTGCAATAGAAATGTTCCAATGAGAAAAAAATGGCTTGCTCGACTTTACATTCGATTATCTCGAAATGGGTTATGAATAAATGTAAAATTTGTTCACGTTAGTTAAATTTGATTGTTTTCCTATGAAAATATGTTAAAACAAATTCGTTTCAAGAACTTTTGGTTTTTTGGTCTTGGTAGACCTTTCGGTGGAAGTGCCCATATGTATAAATGAAACTTTGAAATGAATTTATGTATACAGGATTATTAATTAAATTATTATTATTATGTTTTTCTTATTTCATTTGCAGACACAAAACAATAGTTATTCACTTGTTAACTAACTAAGCCTCTGTTTTCCTGTTTTTAAAGCGTTCATAATAAAGGAAAACAACAAAAAATTCCATTGTAAAAGGGGGAGAAAAAACAGAAAATCCTTCAACAGACATGAAAAGTTTACTTTCACTTTAAGCTTATTAGTTGCTCATTACTTTTAATAAAACTTTTGTGGTAACTAAAACTACCAACTAAATACTCAGTTAAGGGAGTGGAGCCATCGGGAAAGTTTTATTTATTATGAACAACGATGAGGAGGAGGAACGTGTTTGTTTGCGGTAAGTTTTACGACAAATACATATATTTTTATTTATTACACATAATTATGTATGTTTGTAAGTAATAATATTGCACATACATACACTGAAAAAAATAACTATGCTGAAATTAAATAAACACTGTTATTAATTTAAGTAAGCTAATTTTTTTGAATTTACTTCAACTTATCTTAATATAAGGTGGTTTTACTTAAAACAAAGAAAATAAACTTGAAGATAGTACATGCAAATACTTAAAAAAGCACAAAAGTTTTTCTTAACTTGTTTTTTTTTTTAATTAAGTTAAATATTCTTTACATTTATGGCGAATTGATTGCATTTAAGAAAAAGAAAAAAATTAAATTGTGTGCAAAAAATAAATAACTACGTAACTTACTTAATAATAGTATAGACATTTTCAAGACCTTAAATCAAATAAGTACTAATCTTTAATTCCAAAACGCATTTTCTTTAATTTAATCAATTTTTGTTTTAATTTAAGAAAAAAGTAATCTTTATTTTATTGATTTCATTGACTATATTTGAATTCATATCTTCATCAGTTTAAGAAAGAATTTACTTAACTTAAGGAAAAAATACTTTAGGTATTTTGGGCACCCCATCTGAGGGCAACATCTGGAGACCCCATGAGACCCTAACTTTAAATCCAAATTTCGATTTTTGCGAAATTTCCAAATGCCTATAACTCTGCAAATACTACAGATATGAAAAAAATTGTGATCGCCGAAGACCCGAAAGCACTCCGAGTTACAGTTTTCGAGTTATTTCATGATCAAATTTCCCAAGACCCCATTCCCATATCTCGAAAACTAAGCAAGATAGAGCAATTCTGCCAAAATTTTGGATCAAAATCAATAGTGACCCTATAATAGTGTACGCACATACTCATGGGCGGACCCCATATATGGGGGTCCATAGGGTCCTCACATTGCGCTCCATAGGGTCAACAGAATCCGTAAGTTTAAGGAAATTTTTACTTATTTTAAAAAAATATTTTTCATCTGGATAAAAACAATTAAACTTATACTAAGTACAATTTTACTTACTTTTAAGATATATTTAAGTAAATGCATTACTATGTTTTAGGAAAAAATATACTTGGAAGAAGAATTAATATCTTTGGAGCCCTCGCATACCCTCCTTTATTTAAATTAAGTTCAACATGCTTTAAAAATGGTATTTTTTTTTTTTTTCAGTGTACACATTAGACTGGGTCGAATTTCAGTAAAGTGGTGATGGAATACCAATAAATTCTGAAAGTATTGCCGAAAATAAAATACCCAGGCTCCATATTTTTCTAGATGAATTCGCGTTTTCGTAAAAAACGCTAGAAAAAAAACTTGTGTTTCACCAAAGTAGTGTGTAATTTGTAAGTGGTTGCTGACGCTTTACGTCAGCACATATAGACTCTGCGGTCCGTTGTGTGAGTTTGTAGTGAAATTTGATGGTGGTTCTTTTCTTAAAACATATAAAACGTTTTCTGTAATTTTCAGGGGCATTTCAGTTCTTTGTAGTTCCTCATATTTTCATACATGTGAAAGATTTTTAAAACAGGAAAAAAAACGGCCATCCAATTTTACTGAAGGTAATATTAATATTACGAGATTTAGCACATATTTTACACTGTTTTGGTGAAACAAAATTTGACAACATATTTTTTTGTTATCCAAACATTTTTATTTTCGGCCCCACTTTCAGAATTTCTTGGTGATATCATAAAATAAATATCATAAAAGCTCATGTCAGCTAAAAGTTTAAATTTGTCGGCCGTTTAGAAGTCGAACTGCGCTTACACTTTTCTTCGTCGATACTAAAGCTCAACCTAAACATCGCTAAGGCTCACCTTGTGTAGTAAAATAATTTTGTAGAAATCCGTTAGAAATTTTAATTTAATAATTTAATGAAATTTGTATTTAACTGACAGATCACCGATTTTGTTAATTTTTGGTTATTTGATAAAGTTTCGTAAATTTTTTTTTTAATCAATACTTTGGAAGATATGGGCGTTAAAAAAGCGCTCTTTTGACAATATTGACTTTTCGACAGTTTTTACCATTTTTGTGCTCGGAAACCGTAAGTTGTACGAAAAACCTTTCAAAAACAATATTGTTTATAAAATTATGAAGATTTAAAATTTATAAAAAAATTTTTTTTAAAATTTCAACAAAAAATTTTGGAAACCATATTTGAATGTCCTTTTTTGCTGGGAAGGACACCATGGATTTCCAAAAAAAAAATTTGTATTAAAGTTTAGAATGTCCTTTTAACGCTATTAAAATTTTAGAGAGGTTTTTTTCGTATTATTGAGCAATAAATTTTCAAAGTTTGTTAGAGAGCCAAATATTTGAAATTTTTTCAAAATGTTGGCAAAAAATCAAAAAGTTGGCTTTAGACAGTCCTTTTGTGTTTTTTACTCGAAACCTGTAAGTTTTACGAAAAAACTTTCAGCGAGAATATTGTTGATAAAATTATGGAGATTTTGTAGGTTATTCATAATACCTAAAGTGTACTTAAAGTAGGTTTATTTGACAAATATTCATGCAATATCAGTCAAATAAACCTACAAATAAACCTTATTATGAGTAGCCCAGTTAAAATTTAGAAACAAAAAAAAAAACATTTTAAAACAGTATTGGAATTTCCTTTTCTTCTGTCAAGGGCACCATGGATTTCCAAAACAATTTTTTTTTATTAAAGTTTAGAATGTCCTTTTAACGCTGTTAAAATTTCAGGAAGCTGGTTTTTCGTGTTGTCAAGCAATACATTTTTAAAGTTGGTTATATATAGGGTGACCATTTTTTTTCTGAACTCAAATCAGTACGCCCAAGTCTTCATTTTTTTTTTTTAACAACTCTCTGAAAACTCTTTTCTGTTGGAAAACACTGATGATTTCTTCAATAAAATGTCGGTTAAACTTACACTCTTGATGTCAATTAGTATTAACGTAAAAACAACTGTTAAAAAACAACTGCCATAAACTGTTGTTGTTATTTTACAGAAATTTTGTTGACTTCAAACAGCTTCATTTCAATGTTTTTATTGTTATAGTGCAGAAAATATAAAAAAAAAACTCACAGGTTTTTAGAAAAAGAAAATCCCTCAGATTCTGAGGACTTACTTCCTTAAGTTTTCAAAAATGTTCCTGTTGTAACGTGTGTAATGAAAGACGATTATTTGCTGACTAACTATTATGTTTTTATTTCAACTATTTGACAGTTATGATATGTATGATACAATAGAGAAGGTATAATACATTAAGTAGGGTTTGACATTATGACATCTCTCCCTGACTTATATTTAAAGTTATCATATTAAAAAAATCTAAGGATTTATTTCTAAAAAGGATTATTAAAATCGTTATAATAAAACTTCTTTGTATACTGAAGTCTTTCAGGAGCTTTTCGTTCTCTGTTGGATCTTCGAAGGATGTTTTCGGAGGCCGGGGAACTTGATCCCAACGTAATTACTGGTGTTGGTTGAATGTCATTTGATTTGTTTTGATTGGCTGCAGGAGAGACCTCAGTTGATGGTGTTGAAAAAGGATGATGTTCAGGAAGTTCCATGGGCAACTCAATATGTTGTGAAGTTGTATTTAAGTTACTTGCATGAGAAATTTGGTTTCCGATTTTTCTCATCTGATCAACATGCCTAGTCCAAATACGAGTGTCATCAAGTTTGACTTGGTAGTGCAAATCACCTTTGGTATTAAGCACTGTCCCGAATCGCCACTTATCTTTCGATAGATAATCTCTGACCGCCACTCTCTCTCCCGATCCAAAAGATTTGGTTGGTACGTCTCTAATTTGTTTTTTTACTTCATTGCATGGTAGTAGTAACTCGAGACGATTTTGAATTTGCCGTCCAAACATACTCATAGCCGGTGACTTTTTTGTTGCCGGATGAATAGCTCGACGATAAGCTAAAAGGAATGTTGATATTTCACTTTCCAAATTTGCTGTTGTTGTGTTCATTGATTTCATTTTGTTTTTAAACGTTTGAATGAACCTTTCTGCCTGGCCATTCGTCGAAGGGTGGTAAGGTGCACCTTGTTTGTGAACGATACCATTTTCATTTAAAAAGTTTTGGAATTCGATAGAATTGAATTGCGTTCCATGATCAGAAACTAAAATATTCGGAATACCGAAAGTAGAAAAAATTTGTTTGCATTTTTGTATAGTAACTGCTGCTGTTATACTGGGTATGACATGTACTTCGGGCCATTTGCTAAAAGCATCGATTAGTACCAGAAAATATTTGCCCATAAATGGACCAGCAAAATCCACATGGACTCTCTCAAACACTTTGCTTGGAGTTAACCAGCAATGTACCGGCACCGCTTTAGGGTTGGGTTTGTTTACCTGACATAAAGAACAATTGGAAACCATATTTACTATATCAGCATCCATTTTGTGCCACCAGCAGTACGCTCTGGCTAAGGCCTTCATTTTCGACATGCCAAAATGTCCAGTGTGTAACTCTTGTAAGACTCTTTCACGTAATGTTTTTGGTATGAATACTCTGATTCCGCGTAAAAGGCAACCGCTCTGTAAGGTAAACTCGTTTTGTTCAATTCCGTATCGGTACTTTGAATCGCA
Organism: Pegoplata infirma; assembly: GCA_963921195.1. Taxonomy (NCBI): domain Eukaryota; kingdom Metazoa; phylum Arthropoda; class Insecta; order Diptera; family Anthomyiidae; genus Pegoplata; species Pegoplata infirma. Next base: position 150,600,173 of record OY992539.1, on the reverse strand, counting down.
AATTCTTCCGTATTTTAGTGACTCTATTAGAATTTTTACTTCGGCGTCTTTTTCAGTTTCGGCTCGTAGAATTTGTACTGTTACGGGAAGATTTTGAATTGTATTTATCTCTATGATGTCAACTTCTTCAATTGCATTGTACGTGCTATTTTGCGGTAATCTGGATAATGCGTCCGCGTTTGCATTTTCTAATGATTTTTTTACCCGAATATCGTAATCGAATGATTCTAGAAAAATTGCATAGTGTTGCATACGAGTAGCAGTCAACGTAGGTAAACCTTTATTCGGTGAAAAAATCTGCGATATTGCCTTATTATCGGTTATCAGTGTGAATTTTCTACCTACAATATATTGGTGAAATTTTCTTACCCCAAAAATGATAGCGTACGCTTCTTTATCGACTTGACTATATTTTTGTTGTGTACTGTTAAGTGTTTGCGACGCAAATTGAATTGGCCTTTCTACACCATACTTATCCATGTGGCTTAAAACTGCGCCCACACCTACTGGACTTGCGTCTACTGCTAATAACAGAGGCAATGTAGAATCATAATGCATTAGAATTGTATCAGATTGCATCCTTTCTTTAACCTCTTTAAAAGCCCGTTCGCAATTTGAATCAAATTTAAATTCAACATCATTGTGTAAAAGTTTATTCAATGGGTATATTAATGTACTTAAATTTTTTATAAACCGGCCATAGTAATTAATAAGGCCTAAAAACGATCGTACTTCATCCTTTGTTTGTGGTTTTTTTATGTTTTGTATGGCATCTACTTTGTTTTTTACTTTAGAAATACCATTTTTATCGATTATGTATCCACAATATTCGATTTTGTCTTTTAAAAATTCGGATTTATGCAAATTTACCCTCATGTTATGTCTATCAAGCCTACGCAGTACCTCATCAACTCTTTGTAAATGAGTTTCATCATTAGGTGCAGTTATTTTTATATCATCTAAAAATACTTTCACACCCGGAATGTCGCCAAGTAATTGTTCAATAAAACGTTGCCATTTGGCAGGAGCGCACGATATACCAAACATGAGACGGGTTGGTTGAAATAACCCTTTATGGGTGTTGATTGTTAAAAGATGTTGGTCATCGGGATGGACTTCCAATTGCAGATAAGCTTTGGACAAATCTATTTTTGAGAACTTCATACCACCAGCCATGCTTGAAAAAAGTTCATCAATGGTAGGTAGGGGATGCTCGTCAACTAGTAATGCCGGGTTTAGCGTCACCTTATAGTCCCCACATATACGCACGGAGCCATCACTTTTCGGCACGACAACCACTGGCGTGGCCCACTCACTTTTATCCACTTTTACCAAAAGTCCCTCTTGAACTTGCTTTTCAAGTTCCTTTTCTACGGCTGGTAATAAAGGAAAGGGCACACGTCTAGCCTTAATGCATTTTGGGGTTGCATTCGGCTTTAAATAAAGCCTCGCCTGGAACTCGGAAATTTTCCCCATGGAAGTAGAAAACAATTTGGGAAATTTTTGAACCAAATTATTAATTGAAACATCACGTACCTGCACTTTGTTTACTGCTTCCCCCTTATTTAAAATCGTATGCCAATCCAATTTCAATGCTCGTAACCACTCACGACCTAGTAAAGGTTTACTTTCAGATTGCACTATGTAAATTTTCGCTGTTACGTCGCCTTGTTTTGTAGGTACATTTACCCATATGTAGCCCAGACATTTTATTGGAGTCTTGCAGTAGCTATACAGTTCCAAATCAGATTTCTTTACCACGTATTTTGGAAAATATTTCCTTGCATCCGAGACACTTACAATTGTAACAGGTGCGCCTGTGTCAATTTCAAATTGTATTTTATTACCATCAATAATTAAATCGATTGTTATTTTTGACCGCATGTTAGATTTTTCTTCTTTATTGTCAAATATTTGTAGGAGTTCATCCACCATACAATCAGCTGTTTGTTGTTCATCTTCAATTTGACATATTTTATTTTTCTCTTTAAAACAAACCTTACGTAAATGCCCTCTGCTTTTGCAGAAATGACAGATAACATTTTTATATTTACACTCATTTGCTAGATGATTGTTGTTGCCACAGCGAAAACAAAAATTGTTTTTTTTTTATTTTTTTGTTCCTTTTGTGATTGATGCTCTCTTTGAGTGTTTTGATCTTTTTGCGAGTTTTGCGTACGTTCATTTTTCTTCGTTTTCTTATGCATTTTATTCACGATTTCTGCACTAGTACTTTGTTGTTGATGTAACTCGATTCCGCCTTTCTCTGCCGTTTCGTATGCACATGCTGTATTTAATGCTGCTACCAATGTCAAGTTATCTTTTTCCAGAAGTCTGCTTTGTATTTTTAAGTTTTTTAAACCAAAAACGAATTGATTTCTACACTCAAAAAAATAACTTAGTCAAAATATTAGTAAAAGGTGTTGTAATTTACTTCAACCAAACTTTAGCAAAAAAAATTGTAAAAATTTAACTTTTACAGTTTTTTTTGGCAATTTACTATTGGTAAAATACAAAAATTTTTTGGTATTTTTACTATATTTTCTTGCTAGTTTTTTTTTTTATTTTACTACAATTTTAGCAAAAATATTAGTATTTTCCTTAAAGAAATGGTAATACTTTTTATTTTTTTTTCTTAGTTAAAAAAAAAATTGTTTCAAGTGTTCTAATATGAAAAAAAATCATTGCAGATTGATGATGCTGCCAACACCATAGCAAAGTAGCCATCCATCAACTGCATGTGCGCTCAAAAATAGGCCCCGAGTAAAAATTTTGATATTGCACAACATCTTTTTAGATCTGGACGAAGATAAAACCAGATCTTATTAGATCCGGAAATTGACCCGATCTAATAATATCAGTTCAGATCAGTTCTGATACAAACTGATCAATTTAGATCTCGTTGGATCCGACATTTGTCCCATATATATTCTGATCTTATTAGATCAGACTTGATAAAAATTGATATTGTAGATTCTACAATGTAGAATATGGGAATAACATTGATTTTTACAAAATTTGACTTTTTAAGAAGAAATAATCACAATTTTAATTTAAAATGTTAATAATTCAATTTTATTGAGTACTATTAACGATAATAAAATTTTAACATACATAAAATAATACAAATAGAATATTATAAATGGATCCGGTTGTTTTAAATTTAATTATTTTAAAGTGTTATTTTTTTATTAAATATCCACGGAACCGCTATGTGTATTTCAAAAAATGTTGAATATACTTTTATTACAGCTAAATTTGGTACTTTTGTAAAATAGAAAACTTGTAATATTATTAAAATATTTATGAAAGATATATTGTTTTAAATCACCGCGAAAGATAAAAATAAAGCTGATTTGTAAGCCTCTACAAAAAATGTTGAAAAACACATAGCGGTTTTGGTTGGCGCACCGACGATACGTAAGTAATATCCGTGGATATTTAATAAAAAATAACACGTTAAAATAATTAAATTTAAAACAACCGGATCCATTTGTAATATTCTGATATCAGGGAGAATTTCAAAGGCTGGCTCAATTGGTGCAATCTGCATCTGTATAAATAACACTTTAAATTGATTAAATTTGAAACAACCGGATCCATTTGTAATATTCGGATTTCGGGGAGAATTTTTAAGGCTCGCTCAATTGGTGCAATCTGCATCTTCATAAAATTCAACACATAAATTAAACCGATTTTCCATATTTCAAAAAAAATCTGCAAATTAGAGAAAAAAGTTAATATATTTTTCTAAATTTTCTTGCTTATTGCCAAAATACTTACATCACCGTTAAAAACATGAGGAAGCTGGATTCAAATCAATTTTTTCATGTTTGAAAAGAAATTATATTTTTTTACAAAATATGTACATATTTTTTTTTATTCTGATTAATTTTTATTAAAAAATAAAAATTGTTTTATTCGACCTTTAAAATATTATATTTTGAGGATGTTTATTCTGGCTCGAGGTCATTATTTTCTTTACTAATTAAAACCATGATATTCTCATAGCATAATTTTCAAGAAAAAATTATTTTTTGTTTTAAATTTATTTATGTTGGTCATTTTTGCAAGACTTAATCGACACGTGTTTCGGAATTTGTCAAGATTCCATTGTCAAGATTATTTAGCAAAAATAGAAACGATTTACTACAAAGTAGCAAACGAGTCTAATGACAAATCGTTTAGTGCACAAACTAGCATTTTAATACATATTCGCCTCTATTCTCAATGAGAATCAGGAAGACGAAGAAATTGTACCATGCTAATAAGGCAACGATTATCAATAACCTGATTCCTGATTCTCATTGAGAATAGAGGCGAATATGTATTAAAATGCTAGTTTGTGCACTAAACGATTTGTCATTAGACTCGTTTGCTACTTTGTAGTAAATCGTTTCTATTTTTGCTAAATAATCTTGACAATGGAATCTTGACAAATTCCGAAACACGTGTCGATTAAGTCTTGCAAAAATGACCAACATAAATAAATTTAAAACAAAAAATAATTTTTTCTTGAAAATTATGCTATGAGAATATCATGTTTTTAATTAGTAAAGAAAATAATGACCTCGAGCCAGAATAAACATCCTCAAAATATAATATTTTTTTTTATTTAAAATATTGTTTATTTTATTTGACATAAAATTCGAATTATTTTTTTTTTTCGTTGTATTTTATATTTACATTTTTTATTTTGTTCTCATTTGGTATCAAAACAAATAAAAAATTACAAAGATTTTTATAGAGGGTATTCATTTAAAATCGAATTCTAAAAAAGTTTGATTAAGTTTATATTTGATATGGATATAAATCTTGCTTTAGTGACAGATATGATAGAAGACATAACCAGATATGATACAAGATATCGTTATATATAGCAGCAGATCTAACATATCTGGTCATATATAATTTGATCTTGTATAAGATATAAATATATACAATCATATCTTGTTAGATATAATTATATCTAATAATTTTTACTCGGGGCTACACAATTTTTAGTATTTTTTACCATATTTTTTGCTAATTTTACCATATTTTTTGCTAATTTTATATGAAAATTTTTTAAAATTTGCCACCTAAATTGTTAATAAAAAGTTGATAATTTTGAAAAATTATTTTTTTAAAATTTTAGCACATAGTTAGATAACTAATCTTCAATATCCAAAGTTTTTTTTTATTTTTTTTTTAAACACATGTGAAAAAAATTAAAAATTCGAAAAAAAATTGTTAATTTTTTACAAATTTTACGTGAAAATGTAAGAAATTTCTTGTGTAGACTACTACGCAAATCTCATTTGTTCTACTTAAGCTAAAAAAATGACGCAAAAAAAATAAAAAAAAAGTGAAGTGTTGTTCTTTAAATTTTTTGTTTAAAGTGTTTAAGTGAAAAAAAAAATCATTTTGGATTTTGATGTTGTTGGAAGTCCAATTACTGCAACTACAGCTGCTGAGAAGAAGCCAAAAGAATATGCTGCCACCATCAAGCCGAAGAAACCATCCAACAACTGAAGTAATAGTTGATGCTGCTATTACTACATTTAAAGAATGTGGTGCTCAAAAACAGGCAAAATTTTTTTTAGTATATTCACCAAATTTTAAATCAACTACTTACTAATCAGAGAAAAAAAATTACTAAATAAAACAGTTTTTTTTTACCAAATTACAAATTTTTTTATCTATTTCCATTTTACCATTTTTTTTTGGTAATTTTACCATATTTTTTGATAATTTTACAAGGTTGATTTTTTACAAAAATAAAATGGTATTCTTGTAATTTTACCATTTTTTTTCCTAATTTTTTGATTAGCAAAATGGTTTTGCTAATATTACCAAAATTTTTGCAACGTCCAAAACTACAGTTTTTTTTGCTAATTTTAACCATTTTTTTGCTAGTTTTACAATATTTTTTTTTTGAGTGTAATAGCTGTGTCAATATAGGTACCAAAATTACAATTTGTGGAAAGTTTTTTTAATGCCGTCATAAATTCAGAGCAACTTTCTTCTGGTTTTTGTTTGCGTAAATGAAACCTATAGTTCTCTAGAATTTCGTTTGGCTTAGGATTAAAATAATCTTCCAATGTTTTTACTACCTCTTGGTACGACAATGCATCTGGCTCTTTTGGCATTATTTTGTCACAAAGTATGTTGTATGCTGATGCTCCCATGTAGTGCAAAATCAAATCACGTTTATTTATTGTTTCAGCACTGAATACCTTAATGGCATTCTCGAAACGTTTGACCCACCTGCCCCAAGTTGTAACTTGTGCATTGAAGGAATCGAAATTAAATGTAGCTGGTGCAGCCGTCATTTTACTGTAGTAAAATATAAAATGCGTTCTTAATCATAACCTTCAATTGTGTAAGTTCGTATCAAGCTCGTCGCCAATAATATGTTGTAACGTGTGTAATGAAAGACGATTATTTGCTGACTAACTATTATGTTTTTATTTCAACTATTTGACAGTTATGATATCTATACTCTATACTATATTATAAAACGCACTTTTCGCGAAAATTTTCTTTGTCACCGGTGTTTGAAGAAACTACTGAACCGATTTTGATGAGATAAAAACCATAATAAAGCTTTCATTCCAACTAAGATTATAGGCTATAGAATGTTTTGATATCGTTTAAGAGGGACTTTTGAAAACGCCAAAATATGAAAAAAAAATCAGTTTTTCCGCTTTTAAAAAGACACAATAAGTCAGATTTTAATGTGAATGGCACTATTGGAAAGCCCTTTTTTTAACAAACAACTTAGCCTTTTCAGTTTCTTAAATTAGTTCATTAACACGCCTTGGGCATTCAGTTTTATCACTGTTCGGGGATCTGTACCTCATATATTATAAAACTCACGGTTCGATATTTCAAATTTAAAATAAAAAACACTATTCGAAAGAATTTATTTTCGTCTTGAACATTTAAAAAACCGAATGTTAGGGACAACTTTTTGGAAGAAGATTTTTTGGAAGAAGAGAATTAACTGTAAATTGATGTTTTTACAGCCAAACGTTTAATAAAAAAGTTTTCAGTTTAAAACCAGTTATGTCGATCGAATTCAATTTTGACTACCGATATTCCATTTATGTATATTAGGGTGGCACGAACAATGACTTTTTTCGAATTTTGTCGATCGCCGGGCAAATTATGGTTAGTTTTGGTCTAAAAACTCTATGTTAAAATTTTTAGCCAAATCGGACAAAACTAGACCGTTTTTTCCATACAAACCAAACAACATTTTTTTTTCGATTTTTTATTTTTTTTTTTTAATTACTATTTTACTTTACTTTAATTTTCGTGGAATAAACGCTTCAAAATTGACTCCGAAAAAAATTTAGGGCCGTTGCAGTCATACTCTAAAAAATTAAAAAAAAATTATTTAGTTTTGAGTCAAAACTTTTGACTCGAAAGAATTTTTCTTTGAGATGTTGCTCTTAATGATACATATCAACACAAAAATCTTATTTCTTTCTGTAACGTCTTTATCACGTTCTAAAATATAGCAAAAAATTCACTTTTTACCTTTCTCACATTTTATTATCACAAAAAATGGCTTTTGTCGAATTTCGTCAAATGCTGGGCAAATTGCTTTTTGCCTAAGAACTCTATATTTAAGTTTTTAGCCAAATCGGACAATTTTAACATGTGCCGCTGAAGTGCAAAAGTTTAACCCTAAATTTTTTTTTTTTTTATTTTCACAAAAAATTTAAACCACCCAGAGGCACGGGTTAAAATTGTCCGATTTGGCTAAAAATTTTAACATATAGCTTTTACACCAAAACGAACGATAATTTGCCAGGCTATCTACAAAATTAATTTTTTTTGACAATACATAAAATTTGAAAAAAGTGTAAACGCATTTTTCATAATTTTTTTATACATTTAAGAACACGATAAAAATGCCACAGATAAGAATAATATTTTTATGTGAATACATCTCAGCTAAAATCCTTTCAAGTCAAAATTAAGAAAAAAAAAATTAAAAATTCTTAGAGTAGGACTCCAACAACCTACATTTTTTTTCGAAGCAAATTTTGAAGAGGAAGGGGTTATCCCTCCAAATTGAAATTTTTAGTCATTATTAAGCTTAATCAAGTAAAGCATTATTAAAAAAAATAAATAAATTAAAAAGTTGAAAAAAAAAAAATTAGTTTGTATGGCAAAATTTTTTTTTTGGGCCAAAAATTTAACCACCCAAAGGCACAGGTTAATTTTGTCAGATTTGTCTAAAAGTTTAAACATAAGATTTATAGACCAAAAAGAACCATTGGGTTTGGACAACTAAATATCATGGGGGTTTTTGAATTAGAAGGCATTTAATCAAAATAATTCAGAAATGAATACATAACAATATTTTGTTTTTTTTACTTTTCCCCTTCCAGATAACTTAAAGGTCTGATGGGAGAATGATCCACATACGTAGGGTCAAGTTAACAAAAACACTGGGGTCAACTTGACAAGTCTCAGTTTAACACATTCCGTGTTAAAATTTTTCTTTGATAATAGAAATATTTTAAGGATTTGAGACTTTCCCTTTTGAAAAATCTTTACTACTTATGTTCAAAATAATAAAAATATTTTCTGTTCTGAAAAATATTAACCGTGGAAATAAATTTTTATTAAAATAAAATATCCAATCCAAATCAAAATACTTTGATTCCTTTACAAAGATTAATAAAATTTTTAACATTCGATTTTGGGGAAAACAATTTTCTTCAATGTTTCAATTTTGTTCAATAAAAATAGATTTTTTTAATTGTTCTTAGAAAAAAAACACAAATTTCATAATTATTGATTAAGATTTCGAATTTTTATTCCTCGGGCAACGCCGGGTACTCTGCTAGTGTATGATACAATAGAGAAGGTATAATACATTAAGTAGGGTTTGACATTATGACAGTTCCTTTGAGAAAACATCCCAGCTAAGCACATGTTTTTTTTAAATAGCACTGATGTTCTCAGCGTTTTTTTCCAATAAATTCCGATGACATAACCTCACCGAACATCTCAGACTCATTTGGAATCATGAAATTATATTATCTTTCTAAAAATATGGCAAATCCATCATTAGGTGAACTTTTCGTTATAGAAAACCTCAAAAATTCTATGCACCTTTTCATATAAATTAATGAAGATCAAAATAATCTCATGTTCAGATACATTTTTGCGTTTAGGAACCTCTTGAATCACGAACTATATTCTCCTTGGAAATAATTCATTATAAATTATCTCATTGTCAGACTTAAGTTATAAAAAAACTACTCTGACGACTTATTTTATAGAAAATTAAGTTTTTATATAGAATTTTCAATAAAATTATTTTTTTTGTTGAAATTTATTAAATCAGTACAATCAGTACATATTTCAAAAAATCAGTACAAATTAGTACAAAGTTTTTTGATCAGTACACGTGATCAGAAATCAGTACATGTACTGATCAAATCAGTACGAATGGTCAGCCTAGTTATATAGCTAAATTTTTGATCTTTTGCCAAAATTTTGAAAAAAAATAAATATTTGGCTATGTAACAAACTTTGAAAATTTATTGCTCAACAATACGAAAAAGCACCTCTCTGAAATTTTAACAGCGTTAAAAAGACATTCTTAACTATAATACAAAATTTTGTTTTTGGAATTCCATGGCGTCCTTCCCATCAAAAAAAGTACATTCAATTATGGTTTTCAAAATTTTTTGTTGAAATTTTTTTAATTTTTTTTTTTTTTTTATTTCAAATCTTCATAATTTTATAAACAATATTGTTTTTTAAGTTTTTTCGTACGAATGACGGTTTCCGAACAAAAAAATGTTTAAAAAAAACTGTTTAAATCTGCTGATTTTAACTGACGCGGTTTGATAAATTTCTGTCTTGATGAACTAGGTAGAGTCTACAGAAAAATGTGCTGATTTCAGATAAACAGCCTGAACATCGAAATTGTATTTTATGTAAGTAGAAAACACTTTAAAACAAAAAAAAACTGTTTTAAAGTAAGCGATAAAACACAAGTAAGGGCGGTAAAAATACCGACAAAATTTTGTTATTTTTTTAAAAATCTGGTAAAAGTTTGGGCCGTTTTCGACAAATTTTTTGTCTGAATTTAGTTAATTGCGAATGTGATAATTGTGTGGACCTATTTCCTCATTGTTTTTTTCCAAATAACAATATGATTTTCAAGGAACAAAAATATGTTGTTTTATTTTACGTACATATAGAATATTTTACTTTGTTTTTGTCTGCAAAAAAATTTAAAATAAGTAATATTAAGACAACCGAACCAAAACCTTATACCGGTAAAAATCCGAATAAAGGTAATGGTTTTTTATCGGTAACGATATTTAAAATTTTTTATTTCGGTATTGGTAACGGTAGTCAATATTAAAGGGTTTTTAATCGGTAACGGCATTGAAAAGTATTGATCCAAAAAAAAAGAAGATATGGTTTAAAATCATTATCGGTGATCCGTTAAATTTCCATGGCTTTGCTCTTTTTTGGATTTCAGCCCAGTCTAATACAAAAACATATAAAATGACAAATATAAGCATTAATTTCAGATCTCCCCTTAAAGTTTAGTTTAGGCAAATATTTGTAATTTCCTTCAAAATATGTATATCCTTTAAAAGGACGAAATGTGTGCAGATCTCCAAGGTAGTAAACTCGAATTGGCTCTCGTTTTGCCTTTCGGTTAGTTTCCTTTAAAATTTAAAACAAAGTTATACACTCAAAAAAACCTTGTAAAATGACAAAACAACACTTGTAATTTTTATTTTTTGTTACCTCCAATTGTACAAGAATTCCTATACTAAAAAAAACAAGTAGAAAAGTTAAATTCGACTTTGCCGAATCTATGAATACCCTCCACAATGCATTTTTTTAAAGGGTAGTACATTTTTTAACGTGAAAAAATTAACAATTTTGATTAGAAATATTTTATTTTGAGTAAAAAACTCTTTTTTTGTCATTTAAAAAAAAAAAAAAAAAAATTACTATTTTTTTTTTTTTTTTGAGTGTAAAATTTTTTTCGAGTGCAATGTTTTTTTTACTGTAAAAATATTTCTGAGTGAATGAACGTAGGTATGTACACAAAAAATTTTAATTTTTGTAAAAAAAAAAACTAATTTTTTTTTTTGTGTACATTTTTTTTGGAGTGTAAAATTTTTTTTGAGTGTAAAATTTTTTTTGAGTGTAAATTTTTTTCGAGTGTGATTTTTAAGTTACCAATGCTTTTAAAACTAAACAAGTTTAAAAAGCATTGCTTAAAATTTAAACAAGTTTGAAAAGCATTGTTTAGTTACCACCAATGCTTTTAAAACTTGTTAAAACACGTGGCATTTTAGATGAAACTAATTTGAAATTCAGGGTTTTGCTTATAACTTTTGAACCACTGGACCGCTTGAGCTGAAATTTAAAACCAAACAGACCCGGGGAACGGAAAAGATGCATGCCAAGCTTCAGTAGTCTCATTATTGTCTTTCGAAAGTTATCGTGTTTTTTATCTCGTAAATTCGCGATACACCCTTGCCGAAATTTACTCTTTTGCTCATAACTTTTGAACCACTGGACCGATTTGGCTTGATTGCAATACCAACCTGACCAGGTAAATGACAAACATATGTGCCAAACTTCAGTAGCCTCTGTAAAGTCTTTCAAAAGTTAGCGTGTTTTCTACGGACGGACAGACAGACAGACAGACAGACAGACAGACAGACAGACAGACAGACAGACAGACAGACAGACAGACAGACAGACAGACAGACAGACAGACAGACAGACAGACAGACAGACAGACAGACAGACAGACAGACAGACAGACAGACAGACAGACAGACAGACAGACAGACAGACAGACAGACAGACAGACAGACAGACAGACAGACAGACAGACAGACAGACAGACAGACAGACAGACAGACAGACAGACAGACAGACAGACAGACAGACAGACAGACAGACAGACAGACAGACAGACAGACAGACAGACAGACAGACAGACAGACAGACAGACAGACAGACAGACAGACAGACAGACAGACAGACAGACAGACAGACAGACAGACAGACAGACAGACAGACAGACAGACAGACAGACAGACAGACAGACAGACAGACAGACAGACAGACAGACAGACAGACAGACAGACAGACAGACAGACAGACAGACAGACAGACAGACAGACAGACAGACAGACAGACAGACAGACAGACAGACAGACAGACAGACAGACAGACAGACAGACAGACAGACAGACAGACAGACAGACAGACAGACAGACAGACAGACAGACAGACAGACAGACAGACAGACAGACAGACAGACAGACAGACAGACAGACAGACAGACAGACAGACAGACAGACAGACAGACAGACAGACAGACAGACAGACAGACAGACAGACAGACAGACAGACAGACAGACAGACAGACAGACAGACAGACAGACAGACAGACAGACAGACAGACAGACAGACAGACAGACAGACAGACAGACAGACAGACAGACAGACAGACAGACAGACAGACAGACAGACAGACAGACAGACAGACAGACAGACAGACAGACAGACAGACAGACAGACAGACAGACAGACAGACAGACAGACAGACAGACAGACAGACAGACAGACAGACAGACAGACAGACAGACAGACAGACAGACAGACAGACAGACAGACAGACAGACAGACAGACAGACAGACAGACAGACAGACAGACAGACAGACAGACAGACAGACAGACAGACAGACAGACAGACAGACAGACAGACAGACAGACAGACAGACAGACAGACAGACAGACAGACAGACAGACAGACAGACAGACAGACAGACAGACAGACAGACAGACAGACAGACAGACAGACAGACAGACAGACAGACAGACAGACAGACAGACAGACAGACAGACAGACAGACAGACAGACAGACAGACAGACAGACAGACAGACAGACAGACAGACAGACAGACAGACAGACAGACAGACAGACAGACAGACAGACAGACAGACAGACAGACAGACAGACAGACAGACAGACAGACAGACAGACAGACAGACAGACAGACAGACAGACAGACAGACAGACAGACAGACAGACAGACAGACAGACAGACAGACAGACAGACAGACAGACAGACAGACAGACAGACAGACAGACAGACAGACAGACAGACAGACAGACAGACAGACAGACAGACAGACAGACAGACAGACAGACAGACAGACAGACAGACAGACAGACAGACAGACAGACAGACAGACAGACAGACAGACAGACAGACAGACAGACAGACAGACAGACAGACAGACAGACAGACAGACAGACAGACAGACAGACAGACAGACAGACAGACAGACAGACAGACAGACAGACAGACAGACAGACAGACAGACAGACAGACAGACAGACAGACAGACAGACAGACAGACAGACAGACAGACAGACAGACAGACAGACAGACAGACAGACAGACAGACAGACAGACAGACAGACAGACAGACAGACAGACAGACAGACAGACAGACAGACAGACAGACAGACAGACAGACAGACAGACAGACAGACAGACAGACAGACAGACAGACAGACAGACAGACAGACAGACAGACAGACAGACAGACAGACAGACAGACAGACAGACAGACAGACAGACAGACAGACAGACAGACAGACAGACAGACAGACAGACAGACAGACAGACAGACAGACAGACAGACAGACAGACAGACAGACAGACAGACAGACAGACAGACAGACAGACAGACAGACAGACAGACAGACAGACAGACAGACAGACAGACAGACAGACAGACAGACAGACAGACAGACAGACAGACAGACAGACAGACAGACAGACAGACAGACAGACAGACAGACAGACAGACAGACAGACAGACAGACAGACAGACAGACAGACAGACAGACAGACAGACAGACAGACAGACAGACAGACAGACAGACAGACAGACAGACAGACAGACAGACAGACAGACAGACAGACAGACAGACAGACAGACAGACAGACAGACAGACAGACAGACAGACAGACAGACAGACAGACAGACAGACAGACAGACAGACAGACAGACAGACAGACAGACAGACAGACAGACAGACAGACAGACAGACAGACAGACAGACAGACAGACAGACAGACAGACAGACAGACAGACAGACAGACAGACAGACAGACAGACAGACAGACAGACAGACAGACAGACAGACAGACAGACAGACAGACAGACAGACAGACAGACAGACAGACAGACAGACAGACAGACAGACAGACAGACAGACAGACAGACAGACAGACAGACAGACAGACAGACAGACAGACAGACAGACAGACAGACAGACAGACAGACAGACAGACAGACAGACAGACAGACAGACAGACAGACAGACAGACAGACAGACAGACAGACAGACAGACAGACAGACAGACAGACAGACAGACAGACAGACAGACAGACAGACAGACAGACAGACAGACAGACAGACAGACAGACAGACAGACAGACAGACAGACAGACAGACAGACAGACAGACAGACAGACAGACAGACAGACAGACAGACAGACAGACAGACAGACAGACAGACAGACAGACAGACAGACAGACAGACAGACAGACAGACAGACAGACAGACAGACAGACAGACAGACAGACAGACAGACAGACAGACAGACAGACAGACAGACAGACAGACAGACAGACAGACAGACAGACAGACAGACAGACAGACAGACAGACAGACAGACAGACAGACAGACAGACAGACAGACAGACAGACAGACAGACAGACAGACAGACAGACAGACAGACAGACAGACAGACAGACAGACAGACAGACAGACAGACAGACAGACAGACAGACAGACAGACAGACAGACAGACAGACAGACAGACAGACAGACAGACAGACAGACAGACAGACAGACAGACAGACAGACAGACAGACAGACAGACAGACAGACAGACAGACAGACAGACAGACAGACAGACAGACAGACAGACAGACAGACAGACAGACAGACAGACAGACAGACAGACAGACAGACAGACAGACAGACAGACAGACAGACAGACAGACAGACAGACAGACAGACAGACAGACAGACAGACAGACAGACAGACAGACAGACAGACAGACAGACAGACAGACAGACAGACAGACAGACAGACAGACAGACAGACAGACAGACAGACAGACAGACAGACAGACAGACAGACAGACAGACAGACAGACAGACAGACAGACAGACAGACAGACAGACAGACAGACAGACAGACAGACAGACAGACAGACAGACAGACAGACAGACAGACAGACAGACAGACAGACAGACAGACAGACAGACAGACAGACAGACAGACAGACAGACAGACAGACAGACAGACAGACAGACAGACAGACAGACAGACAGACAGACAGACAGACAGACAGACAGACAGACAGACAGACAGACAGACAGACAGACAGACAGACAGACAGACAGACAGACAGACAGACAGACAGACAGACAGACAGACAGACAGACAGACAGACAGACAGACAGACAGACAGACAGACAGACAGACAGACAGACAGACAGACAGACAGACAGACAGACAGACAGACAGACAGACAGACAGACAGACAGACAGACAGACAGACAGACAGACAGACAGACAGACAGACAGACAGACAGACAGACAGACAGACAGACAGACAGACAGACAGACAGACAGACAGACAGACAGACAGACAGACAGACAGACAGACAGACAGACAGACAGACAGACAGACAGACAGACAGACAGACAGACAGACAGACAGACAGACAGACAGACAGACAGACAGACAGACAGACAGACAGACAGACAGACAGACAGACAGACAGACAGACAGACAGACAGACAGACAGACAGACAGACAGACAGACAGACAGACAGACAGACAGACAGACAGACAGACAGACAGACAGACAGACAGACAGACAGACAGACAGACAGACAGACAGACAGACAGACAGACAGACAGACAGACAGACAGACAGACAGACAGACAGACAGACAGACAGACAGACAGACAGACAGACAGACAGACAGACAGACAGACAGACAGACAGACAGACAGACAGACAGACAGACAGACAGACAGACAGACAGACAGACAGACAGACAGACAGACAGACAGACAGACAGACAGACAGACAGACAGACAGACAGACAGACAGACAGACAGACAGACAGACAGACAGACAGACAGACAGACAGACAGACAGACAGACAGACAGACAGACAGACAGACAGACAGACAGACAGACAGACAGACAGACAGACAGACAGACAGACAGACAGACAGACAGACAGACAGACAGACAGACAGACAGACAGACAGACAGACAGACAGACAGACAGACAGACAGACAGACAGACAGACAGACAGACAGACAGACAGACAGACAGACAGACAGACAGACAGACAGACAGACAGACAGACAGACAGACAGACAGACAGACAGACAGACAGACAGACAGACAGACAGACAGACAGACAGACAGACAGACAGACAGACAGACAGACAGACAGACAGACAGACAGACAGACAGACAGACAGACAGACAGACAGACAGACAGACAGACAGACAGACAGACAGACAGACAGACAGACAGACAGACAGACAGACAGACAGACAGACAGACAGACAGACAGACAGACAGACAGACAGACAGACAGACAGACAGACAGACAGACAGACAGACAGACAGACAGACAGACAGACAGACAGACAGACAGACAGACAGACAGACAGACAGACAGACAGACAGACAGACAGACAGACAGACAGACAGACAGACAGACAGACAGACAGACAGACAGACAGACAGACAGACAGACAGACAGACAGACAGACAGACAGACAGACAGACAGACAGACAGACAGACAGACAGACAGACAGACAGACAGACAGACAGACAGACAGACAGACAGACAGACAGACAGACAGACAGACAGACAGACAGACAGACAGACAGACAGACAGACAGACAGACAGACAGACAGACAGACAGACAGACAGACAGACAGACAGACAGACAGACAGACAGACAGACAGACAGACAGACAGACAGACAGACAGACAGACAGACAGACAGACAGACAGACAGACAGACAGACAGACAGACAGACAGACAGACAGACAGACAGACAGACAGACAGACAGACAGACAGACAGACAGACAGACAGACAGACAGACAGACAGACAGACAGACAGACAGACAGACAGACAGACAGACAGACAGACAGACAGACAGACAGACAGACAGACAGACAGACAGACAGACAGACAGACAGACAGACAGACAGACAGACAGACAGACAGACAGACAGACAGACAGACAGACAGACAGACAGACAGACAGACAGACAGACAGACAGACAGACAGACAGACAGACAGACAGACAGACAGACAGACAGACAGACAGACAGACAGACAGACAGACAGACAGACAGACAGACAGACAGACAGACAGACAGACAGACAGACAGACAGACAGACAGACAGACAGACAGACAGACAGACAGACAGACAGACAGACAGACAGACAGACAGACAGACAGACAGACAGACAGACAGACAGACAGACAGACAGACAGACAGACAGACAGACAGACAGACAGACAGACAGACAGACAGACAGACAGACAGACAGACAGACAGACAGACAGACAGACAGACAGACAGACAGACAGACAGACAGACAGACAGACAGACAGACAGACAGACAGACAGACAGACAGACAGACAGACAGACAGACAGACAGACAGACAGACAGACAGACAGACAGACAGACAGACAGACAGACAGACAGACAGACAGACAGACAGACAGACAGACAGACAGACAGACAGACAGACAGACAGACAGACAGACAGACAGACAGACAGACAGACAGACAGACAGACAGACAGACAGACAGACAGACAGACAGACAGACAGACAGACAGACAGACAGACAGACAGACAGACAGACAGACAGACAGACAGACAGACAGACAGACAGACAGACAGACAGACAGACAGACAGACAGACAGACAGACAGACAGACAGACAGACAGACAGACAGACAGACAGACAGACAGACAGACAGACAGACAGACAGACAGACAGACAGACAGACAGACAGACAGACAGACAGACAGACAGACAGACAGACAGACAGACAGACAGACAGACAGACAGACAGACAGACAGACAGACAGACAGACAGACAGACAGACAGACAGACAGACAGACAGACAGACAGACAGACAGACAGACAGACAGACAGACAGACAGACAGACAGACAGACAGACAGACAGACAGACAGACAGACAGACAGACAGACAGACAGACAGACAGACAGACAGACAGACAGACAGACAGACAGACAGACAGACAGACAGACAGACAGACAGACAGACAGACAGACAGACAGACAGACAGACAGACAGACAGACAGACAGACAGACAGACAGACAGACAGACAGACAGACAGACAGACAGACAGACAGACAGACAGACAGACAGACAGACAGACAGACAGACAGACAGACAGACAGACAGACAGACAGACAGACAGACAGACAGACAGACAGACAGACAGACAGACAGACAGACAGACAGACAGACAGACAGACAGACAGACAGACAGACAGACAGACAGACAGACAGACAGACAGACAGACAGACAGACAGACAGACAGACAGACAGACAGACAGACAGACAGACAGACAGACAGACAGACAGACAGACAGACAGACAGACAGACAGACAGACAGACAGACAGACAGACAGACAGACAGACAGACAGACAGACAGACAGACAGACAGACAGACAGACAGACAGACAGACAGACAGACAGACAGACAGACAGACAGACAGACAGACAGACAGACAGACAGACAGACAGACAGACAGACAGACAGACAGACAGACAGACAGACAGACAGACAGACAGACAGACAGACAGACAGACAGACAGACAGACAGACAGACAGACAGACAGACAGACAGACAGACAGACAGACAGACAGACAGACAGACAGACAGACAGACAGACAGACAGACAGACAGACAGACAGACAGACAGACAGACAGACAGACAGACAGACAGACAAGACAGACAGACAGACAGACAGACAGACAGACAGACAGACAGACAGACAGACAGACAGACAGACAGACAGACAGACAGACAGACAGACAGACAGACAGACAGACAGACAGACAGACAGACAGACAGACAGACAGACAGACAGACAGACAGACAGACAGACAGACAGACAGACAGACAGACAGACAGACAGACAGACAGACAGACAGACAGACAGACAGACAGACAGACAGACAGACAGACAGACAGACAGACAGACAGACAGACAGACAGACAGACAGACAGACAGACAGACAGACAGACAGACAGACAGACAGACAGACAGACAGACAGACAGACAGACAGACAGACAGACAGACAGACAGACAGACAGACAGACAGACAGACAGACAGACAGACAGACAGACAGACAGACAGACAGACAGACAGACAGACAGACAGACAGACAGACAGACAGACAGACAGACAGACAGACAGACAGACAGACAGACAGACAGACAGACAGACAGACAGACAGACAGACAGACAGACAGACAGACAGACAGACAGACAGACAGACAGACAGACAGACAGACAGACAGACAGACAGACAGACAGACAGACAGACAGACAGACAGACAGACAGACAGACAGACAGACAGACAGACAGACAGACAGACAGACAGACAGACAGACAGACAGACAGACAGACAGACAGACAGACAGACAGACAGACAGACAGACAGACAGACAGACAGACAGACAGACAGACAGACAGACAGACAGACAGACAGACAGACAGACAGACAGACAGACAGACAGACAGACAGACAGACAGACAGACAGACAGACAGACAGACAGACAGACAGACAGACAGACAGACAGACAGACAGACAGACAGACAGACAGACAGACAGACAGACAGACAGACAGACAGACAGACAGACAGACAGACAGACAGACAGACAGACAGACAGACAGACAGACAGACAGACAGACAGACAGACAGACAGACAGACAGACAGACAGACAGACAGACAGACAGACAGACAGACAGACAGACAGACAGACAGACAGACAGACAGACAGACAGACAGACAGACAGACAGACAGACAGACAGACAGACAGACAGACAGACAGACAGACAGACAGACAGACAGACAGACAGACAGACAGACAGACAGACAGACAGACAGACAGACAGACAGACAGACAGACAGACAGACAGACAGACAGACAGACAGACAGACAGACAGACAGACAGACAGACAGACAGACAGACAGACAGACAGACAGACAGACAGACAGACAGACAGACAGACAGACAGACAGACAGACAGACAGACAGACAGACAGACAGACAGACAGACAGACAGACAGACAGACAGACAGACAGACAGACAGACAGACAGACAGACAGACAGACAGACAGACAGACAGACAGACAGACAGACAGACAGACAGACAGACAGACAGACAGACAGACAGACAGACAGACAGACAGACAGACAGACAGACAGACAGACAGACAGACAGACAGACAGACAGACAGACAGACAGACAGACAGACAGACAGACAGACAGACAGACAGACAGACAGACAGACAGACAGACAGACAGACAGACAGACAGACAGACAGACAGACAGACAGACAGACAGACAGACAGACAGACAGACAGACAGACAGACAGACAGACAGACAGACAGACAGACAGACAGACAGACAGACAGACAGACAGACAGACAGACAGACAGACAGACAGACAGACAGACAGACAGACAGACAGACAGACAGACAGACAGACAGACAGACAGACAGACAGACAGACAGACAGACAGACAGACAGACAGACAGACAGACAGACAGACAGACAGACAGACAGACAGACAGACAGACAGACAGACAGACAGACAGACAGACAGACAGACAGACAGACAGACAGACAGACAGACAGACAGACAGACAGACAGACAGACAGACAGACAGACAGACAGACAGACAGACAGACAGACAGACAGACAGACAGACAGACAGACAGACAGACAGACAGACAGACAGACAGACAGACAGACAGACAGACAGACAGACAGACAGACAGACAGACAGACAGACAGACAGACAGACAGACAGACAGACAGACAGACAGACAGACAGACAGACAGACAGACAGACAGACAGACAGACAGACAGACAGACAGACAGACAGACAGACAGACAGACAGACAGACAGACAGACAGACAGACAGACAGACAGACAGACAGACAGACAGACAGACAGACAGACAGACAGACAGACAGACAGACAGACAGACAGACAGACAGACAGACAGACAGACAGACAGACAGACAGACAGACAGACAGACAGACAGACAGACAGACAGACAGACAGACAGACAGACAGACAGACAGACAGACAGACAGACAGACAGACAGACAGACAGACAGACAGACAGACAGACAGACAGACAGACAGACAGACAGACAGACAGACAGACAGACAGACAGACAGACAGACAGACAGACAGACAGACAGACAGACAGACAGACAGACAGACAGACAGACAGACAGACAGACAGACAGACAGACAGACAGACAGACAGACAGACAGACAGACAGACAGACAGACAGACAGACAGACAGACAGACAGACAGACAGACAGACAGACAGACAGACAGACAGACAGACAGACAGACAGACAGACAGACAGACAGACAGACAGACAGACAGACAGACAGACAGACAGACAGACAGACAGACAGACAGACAGACAGACAGACAGACAGACAGACAGACAGACAGACAGACAGACAGACAGACAGACAGACAGACAGACAGACAGACAGACAGACAGACAGACAGACAGACAGACAGACAGACAGACAGACAGACAGACAGACAGACAGACAGACAGACAGACAGACAGACAGACAGACAGACAGACAGACAGACAGACAGACAGACAGACAGACAGACAGACAGACAGACAGACAGACAGACAGACAGACAGACAGACAGACAGACAGACAGACAGACAGACAGACAGACAGACAGACAGACAGACAGACAGACAGACAGACAGACAGACAGACAGACAGACAGACAGACAGACAGACAGACAGACAGACAGACAGACAGACAGACAGACAGACAGACAGACAGACAGACAGACAGACAGACAGACAGACAGACAGACAGACAGACAGACAGACAGACAGACAGACAGACAGACAGACAGACAGACAGACAGACAGACAGACAGACAGACAGACAGACAGACAGACAGACAGACAGACAGACAGACAGACAGACAGACAGACAGACAGACAGACAGACAGACAGACAGACAGACAGACAGACAGACAGACAGACAGACAGACAGACAGACAGACAGACAGACAGACAGACAGACAGACAGACAGACAGACAGACAGACAGACAGACAGACAGACAGACAGACAGACAGACAGACAGACAGACAGACAGACAGACAGACAGACAGACAGACAGACAGACAGACAGACAGACAGACAGACAGACAGACAGACAGACAGACAGACAGACAGACAGACAGACAGACAGACAGACAGACAGACAGACAGACAGACAGACAGACAGACAGACAGACAGACAGACATACAGACAGACAGACAGACAGACAGACAGACAGACAGACAGACAGACAGACAGACAGACAGACAGACAGACAGACAGACAGACAGACAGACAGACAGACAGACAGACAGACAGACAGACAGACAGACAGACAGACAGACAGACAGACAGACAGACAGACAGACAGACAGACAGACAGACAGACAGACAGACAGACAGACAGACAGACAGACAGACAGACAGACAGACAGACAGACAGACAGACAGACAGACAGACAGACAGACAGACAGACAGACAGACAGACAGACAGACAGACAGACAGACAGACAGACAGACAGACAGACAGACAGACAGACAGACAGACAGACAGACAGACAGACAGACAGACAGACAGACAGACAGACAGACAGACAGACAGACAGACAGACAGACAGACAGACAGACAGACAGACAGACAGACAGACAGACAGACAGACAGACAGACAGACAGACAGACAGACAGACAGACAGACAGACAGACAGACAGACAGACAGACAGACAGACAGACAGACAGACAGACAGACAGACAGACAGACAGACAGACAGACAGACAGACAGACAGACAGACAGACAGACAGACAGACAGACAGACAGACAGACAGACAGACAGACAGACAGACAGACAGACAGACAGACAGACAGACAGACAGACAGACAGACAGACAGACAGACAGACAGACAGACAGACAGACAGACAGACAGACAGACAGACAGACAGACAGACAGACAGACAGACAGACAGACAGACAGACAGACAGACAGACAGACAGACAGACAGACAGACAGACAGACAGACAGACAGACAGACAGACAGACAGACAGACAGACAGACAGACAGACAGACAGACAGACAGACAGACAGACAGACAGACAGACAGACAGACAGACAGACAGACAGACAGACAGACAGACAGACAGACAGACAGACAGACAGACAGACAGACAGACAGACAGACAGACAGACAGACAGACAGACAGACAGACAGACAGACAGACAGACAGACAGACAGACAGACAGACAGACAGACAGACAGACAGACAGACAGACAGACAGACGGACGGACGGACGGACGGACGGACGTCGCTAGATCGACTTAAATCGATCGAGGATCATAAATATATATACTTTATGGGGTCCTAGACCAATATTTCGAGGTGTTACAAACGGAATGACAAACTTATATATACCCTCTATCACTAGAGTGGAGGGTATAAAAAACAAGTAGAAAAGTTAAATTCGACTTGGCCGATTCTATGAATACCCTCCACAATGCCCCTTTTAAGTGATATTAAATCTTCTAACGTGAAAAAAATACATTTTTGATTAGAAATATTTTATTTTGTGTAAAAAAAGTCTTTTTAGTACTTTTTGAAAAAAAAAAAAAATAATAATAATTTACAAAATTTTTTTTTGAGTGTAAATTTTTTTTTGACTGTAAAATTTTTTTCGAGTGTATTTTTTTAGTGTCAAAATATTTTTGAGTGACAAAAATACGTTGTAAAATATTTTGTTAGACGCGAAAACTAAAAGCATGCTCCTTGTGTTTCGCTCTTAAAAATTTTAAACTTAAATAAAGTACAAAAAATTTAGACGAGGAAGGTTCGAAAGCTTTAATTAAAATTAGTGTGTTTTTTTTTGTCACACATAACGTGCTGTTTGATAGCAGGCTTAACTTAAGAAATTTGAGAGAGTCTTAAACAGAAGAAAAGCCAGTTAGTATCTCTTTTATATTAACTCTCTTTGTTGCTGTAAGAATGTTTCTTTGCTCATATGTAAATTTAAAACTATTTCCCCCTCCCCCTCGACTCTCTAAATATGATATTGGACCGACAAGAAAAAACACCAAACCAAATTGAATGACAATCTGGGAATTCCACCAAAAAAAACACTGCCTTTAGTGTACAAATTTCAAAGTTTTTTTTTTACTCCAAACAGATTATTGTAAACACACGGTAGAAACATGACGTTCAAAATTGAAAACATGTTGATAAAATATGTATTAAGGCATCGATTTGGGTTTTGCTGATGTAAATATCAACACAAACTTTTAGAAATCTACATGGCACTGTCGTGTAGCACTGTGGCTTATTTAATTTATAAATTGTTTAGATGTGGTAATTGTAGAAAATAACAATAAGATTGTGTCGAGGATTAAATTGCTATTACGTTGGCACTAAGGTGGACCTTATTTTGTTTACTTTAGATTTTTCAAAGTCACAGACCAGTTTTGTGTGAGGAAAGGGTAAAAAAATTGCTTATCGGTTGCTCGCTCGGTTTTCGAGATAAAGCTACGTTTAAGAAAATTTGTTAAAAAAATCTCAAAATTTCTTTCCCTTGACACTTTTATGAATTTTAGCAAAATTCAAAGATTGTAACCAGTGGCGCCTTTAATTATAATTTTGGAATTTTAGATTACAATTAAGCGATTTGGCTCAAATTAAGTTCAAATGAAAGTTCGTCTCAAGTTCTATGAAAGTGTCAGGGAAAAGAAATGTTAACTTTTTTTTACAACGTAGGAAAAATCGGCATTTCTTACAGATTTCAAAAAGCAATGCCACGAAAACCGTTCTACCGATTTCAATTTTTTTTAAACCCTCCACTTGGTGATAGAGGGCAGGCGCGGATCCAGGGGGGGGAGAATGGGATTTCTCCCCCCCCCCCCCCCCCCCAAAATGATTTCAAAAAAACGAAAAAAAGAAAGAAAGAAAAGGAAAAAAGAAAGGAGAAGGGAAAGGAAAAAGGAAGGGAAAGGAACAAACATAGAAAGAATATGGCCAGGATGTAAAAAAATCCTTAGGATAGGTATATGTGTGTTGATGACTTACAGCTCACATAGCCTCTATAAAATGTTTCATAATTAAAGAAATTGCTTATGAGAAACTTAAATGACAGTAGAGTCGTGGGAATTTTCTAACCGAATAACTATCCTAATCATTTAAGGAAAAAGTATTATCTCAAATATTTTTTATAGAAAAATGTCTCAGAATTCTTGACTTTATCTTTAGAAAACAATTTTGATACTTTTTTGGCTCTGAATGTAAGAATTTTTTTATTTAAAAAGTATATAAAATTTTAGGAAAAATCTCTTTTCTATAGAAAAAATCTTTCAGAAACTGGAAATTTTTCTTTAGAAAAAACGTTTCAGAATCTGACAAGAATATACAGGACAGACGTTTCCGAATCTAAGTTCTTGTATGGAGAAATATGTTTTTTATTGAAAATTGTGTAGGAATATAAGAATTTCCGTTTTTGAAAAATCTTTTAGAATCTACGAATTTTTTTATAGGAAAATTTTATCAAAATCTTTGATTCTTTTATCGGGAAAATGTTTAAGCTTTTCTATAGAAAACTATATCAAAACCTGAGATTTTTTTAGTACGAAATATCTCTAAGAATCAGAATTTTTTCAGTTGAAAGATTCTGAGGACTTTTCTATAGGAAACGTGTCTCTAAATACTTATTTTTTTTTTTAATGTTTTAGAACCTTAGAAAAAATTAAAGGCTCTATAACCGTAAAATTTTGTATTGAAAGATGCTATAAAATTTAAGGACTTATTTTTAAAAAAAGTGTATCAACATTTTTTCTTAAAATAATTTGGAAACTGATAATTTTCTTTTACAAAAAGGGTCTAAGAATTTTTGAATACGAAAAAGTTTTTAGAATCTGAGAATAACTTTAAAATATGAGAATTATTAATTATCAGAAATTGAAAAATTTTTTATAGAAAGAATGTTTCAGAATCTCAGATTATTGCTATAGAAAAAAGTTTAAAAATCTGAGACATTTTCTATAAGAAAATATTGAATCTGTGAGTTTTTCTGCAGAAAATACTGAGAATTAAAAAAAAAAAAATTACATCGACGGGCTTAAAATCCTAACATTTTTCTAAAGACAAATATCTCAGAAATGGATTATGTTTTTATATGAAAAATATTTTAGAATCTAAGAGTTTTTCCTAAGTAAAAATGTCTTTACATCTGATAAATTTTTTGAAGGAAACATGTTTAAGTGTAATAATTCATTAAATTTTTTTTTCGGAATATTGGACTTTTAGTATAATTTTTTATTTTTAAATAATAATTTTTATATAAGATAATTTTTATGACTGTAAAGTCATAATATAAATATTTTCCCATACAAACCCACAACAAAGTTCAAAAATTTCAAATTCTCGAGAGCATTTTTAAAAATTTGGAAATACAGTCTAATATTTTTTAAATTTTTTCTTTGTTTGTATAAAAAATGTTGATGTTATGACTGTTCAAGCATAAAAATTGGCTTATGACAGTCACAGTCAGTCGTAATTGTGAATAGGTCCATTTATTTGACTAAAACGGTCTTATTTTTGAAGTAAATCGGTCAGTTAGGGTTCTCCTGACAAAAATAAATTGAGTAAAAGTTCCCCCAAATCCAAAATCTGGATCCTTTATTGTTAAGTTTTTAAGTATTTTTCTGCAAACTAACCAAACTTTATTGCTTTATGAAATTTTTTTGGTAAAAAAGAAAATCTCCCCCCCCAAATGAAATTCCTGGATCCGCGCCTGTAGAGGGTATATGTATATTAGGGCGTCCCAAAAAAAAACCTTTATTCGATTTTCTTGGGTGCTCAAGCATAATTTGAAAGCTTATAGGGTAAAGTATTTTTGAGATTTTTTTCAGATTTTTCGGAATAGTTTTTAAGGTCGCGCAAATCGATTTTGTGCTTAAAATCGGCTTTGACGACCGTTTTTTTAACTTTCTTTATAAGTTCGCCAATAAACACGATATTCTTTACTATTGAGTTAACATTTTTAAAGAAAAATGTCCAAACTTTATTTTTGTGTGCATAAATTAAACGTTTTGGCTATGCTTTTGCTCATTTGGGTACCCTACATAAGGTTTTTTCGTAAATTTTCCACAAATTTTGAAAGTAACGTTTTGTAACTTTCAAAATTTGTATGAAAGTCAAAAAAAGTAACAATGCAGTTTGAAAGATTAAATAATTCTAAATATTTTTGAAAAAAAATTTTTTGAATTTGCTCTTACCGTTCCAGAGTAATACCATTTTAAAAATTTATATCCATTGAACAAAACTAATAGTAAAATAATAAACTTCTTATAAAGACCTGAAAAATTCGAGTTTTGACCAGTAACAGAAATGTGAGAAGTTGGATCCTTAAGATTTTTTTATGCTGAACACAAAACTGCTTTTATCAGTCACGTTTGGTGGTAATTTAGGGCAGTAGGTCAAAATGCCGTCCGTCCGGCTGTATGAGACACGATGGAGTCAAAAATAAAAGAGATAGACTCCTGATGTTAGGCACGAATATGTCTTATGGTCATAGGAAGGTAATCTTCACAAATGGGAAAAATCGGTCAAGGGGGAAAAAAGTTGCCCCTTGAAGAATCAACAAATAACGTATTTTTTTACATTATATTTTGTATTTTTGTTAAAAAAATAAAACTTTTTTGTAAGAGAAGATGTATAAAGTCATGTACCTGCGCCTAGGAAATAAGAAAATGCTTATTTTCGGCCCGCCCAATTTTGTGGGCGCGGATTTATTCAAATAATTATCAAAATTTGATTACTTCAGTGGAAAAAGCACAATGAATGTATTGGTAATATTTATCGCGAGGGGGAAGGTCTCCCCTTACGGCCGCCGCTTGGGACCACCAAGACGGCCTTGTCAAAAAACATTTTTATATATATTTTTTTTTATTTTTTTTTACATATTGCAGGGCATACAATATTCTGCACAACCGAATTTAACACTCTAGTTTGTTATTTCTGAAAGCTGCATCTCATAGTCCCGATATTCAGCTTTTAAACCCATCATATATAGCCTATTAAACCCATCATATATAGCCTTACCCTAAGATATTAAATAGTGGAAGACAATATCTTTTTAAAATTCAATATTTTATTTTATTATTAGTTTTATACAATGGGTTGAAAGCTTTAAAATGGTATTACTTTGGAACGGTAAGAGCGAATTCAAAAATTATTGTTGCTAAATTATAAAGAATTAATTTATCTTTCAAACTGCATTATTACTTTTTTTGACTTTCATAGAAATTTAAAAAGTTACAAAGCGTTATTTTCAAAATTTATGGAAAATTTACGAAAAAATCTAATGTAGGGTCCCGAGTAAAAATTTTTGTATGGAGCAATATATGTTCTTATATTATTCCAGATCTGTTGATAGATCCGAAATTTGAAAGATCAGCACTGATCCGAAAAATGGATCGCTAAGATTAGATCAGTTTTAACCGGACGGATACAATTTGATCCGAAAAGTGGGTTTATCTAATTAGATCAGTTTTAATCGGTGGGATACAATTTCATCGGAAAAATGGTTGGATCTTATTAGACCAAGACAAAAAAAAAGATTTTTTTAGCTGGATAAAAAAAGATAAAATTTTATACGAAAGAAAAAAAAATTATTACAAAAAACTTTAGATAAAATTTCATCCGAAAAAAAAAATCTATTTTTAGAACTACATATAATTTTATCCGAACAATAAAATCTATTTTTAGAACTGATAAAGTTTTATCCAAACAATTTTTTTCAATATTAAGATATAAATATATATAGTTAAAATTTATTTTAAAAAAAAAAAAAACTTCGTGCGGCGGGGGAATCGAACAGCTACCAACTGTTTTGTAATCGCAATCTCTACCCTCTGACCCAGCGGACGTTGTTAATAAACGACAACTTTAAAAGACTATGTTTTAAAAAATCTTAGAAAATTTTTGAAAATAGTTTATCATAAATAATTATATCAAGTTTAACTTATATATAATTAAATCCAGTTTATCTTATCGTGTATATGATTGCATCAAATTATAGTCGATTTGAATTTGAACAAAATTTTAAAAAAGACTTAGAAAATTTTTGCTAAAATTTGTGATTTTTATTTTTTTTTTTGTTTATTTGCTGAGCTAATAGGGGGTTTAAAACTGAGTTCAACAACATGATTTTCATCTTCCAATGCTCTTAACTTTCCAAGTTATAAAGCTTTAAAGTAAAAACGGTTTTTGGCTTATGAGCTTCACATTTTTCATCGGATCCAAATTTTCTTTCTGCCGTTGTATATTTAATAAAAATACCTTTAAAATGGTATAAAACATGTATAAACTTTTTTACTCACCAACGGCCAAATAATGAGTTTTAAGTTTTTTTCGGAAGTTTTTTCAGACAAAAATATTTTTATCTGAAAATATTGCTAAAATAAGTTCGAACCAAATACACTTTTAATTATTGGCAACAAATAAAGCTTTGATTTGAGCTTGATCTGACGACTTTAGCTCTCTTAAAACCAGAGATATTGATGGTTAAACATTAAAGTTTAAAAATATTTTTTTCTTCGGATTAAATAATACATAATTATATCAAAATATAATTATTTTTGAAATATTTTTGTTAAAATTCAGGTATTTTATTTTTTTTTTAAATTTGAAAAACGAAAACGCATTAAAAAATCATTTAGATTAAAAAAAAATTTAAAAAAAATAATTTTTTTCTTGACTTAGTCGGGAATCGAACTCAGGGTCCTCAAAAATTATATATTATCATATATGATGCAATATAGAAAGTTATATTACTATATAAAAATAATATTTATTTCTAAATATTATCATAAAAAATTAATTAATCAATATTTTTAAGTTTAGTAAAAAATTAAAGCTTCTAAAACATATTTTCTTCAAAAAAAAAATTAAAAAAACAACTTTTTTTCTTAGCTCAGCCGGGGATCGAACCCAGGGTCGCTAGGAACCATATATTAACTTATATGATGTAATATATAAAATTATATAACTATAAATAAATAATATTTATTTTTAGATTTTATCATAAAAATTTCATTATTCAATATTTTTAAGTTTAGAAAAAACAAGAAGCTTTAAAAACATATTTTCTTTTTTAAAAAATTTAAAAAAAACAGTTTTTTTCTGGGTTGAGCCGGGAATCGAACTCGGGTCCCCAAGCATCATATATTATCTTATATGATCTTATATAAAGTTACACACAACTATTTAAGTAATATGCATTTTTTAAAAATTTAACTTTTAAAATCCAATATGCATTTTTTTAAGTTTTAAAATACAATGGATTAAACAGATTTTTTTTTCTATTTAAAAATTTATAGAATTTATACATATTTTTTTTGGACTGATTTTAGGTGCTTTGAGAATCATATATAATTATACAAGCTCTCTTGTATACTTAAATAAAAATATATATGATGCAACATTAAAAAAAAAATATTGAAATACTGTCATATAAAAGTATGCATAATTATATATAAAATATTGTGAAAGAAAAAAATATTTTTTACCTTATACAATTGTATAACATTTTATATGGCGTTACATGTGCCACCATTTAAAATTTTATATAGATTTTAAAAAAAAATTGTTTTTATATGGTACCTTACAAAACTATATACGGTATCTCATAAGCCATTTATAATTATATCTTTGATAATATTAAAAAAATAAATGTTTGATGCCATGTATAGTTTTATATAACTGTATATAGAGTTATACGTGCGACCATATATAATTATATTTGAAAAAAATATTTTTCGTTTTTTAAGATGGAACCATATATAGTTTTAAATGGTTTCTTGTAAGTCATATATAATTTTAAATGGTTTCTTGTAAGTCATATATAATTATACACCGAAAAAAATTCCTGCCTTATATGTACGAAAACGTTCGTACATTGTACGAAAAATTTCGTTGTTTCGCACCACGAAATTCTTGCGTACAATGTACGAAATGCACGAAATTGTTTCGTAAAATAAACGAAATTGTTTTTGTATTTTACGAAAAAATTTCGTAAAATAAACGCAATAAATTTTTGTGTTTTACGAAAATTTTCGTAAAATAAACGAAATATTTTTTTTTGTTTTACGAAATTATTTCGTAAAATAAACGAAATATTTTTATTTTTACGAAAATTTTTTGGTAAAAAAAAAAAAAATCCTTAAATTAACGAAATTACATGTAAAAATTCTTTCTTGAGAATAAGAACAACGTTTTCAACGTTTTGACAGCAACATTTCCAAGCAATTAATTGTTTCTTCTTAACAAAGACTTATAAGATTTCATTCATTATTTACAGTGATTTTGTTTTAGGCTACGTTCACACTACAAGAACTAATGATGATATGTTGAGATGATTTTTTTGGAGGACCACCTTCCCACATGTAAAAAAAAACTTATATCATCAAGCCTCAAATTTTATTTGATCCGATTAGCCTCAAATTTTAATTGATCCTTAAAATAAATAAAAACCAAGAGAGAGCTTTTAAGTCGGCTGTGCCGAATTTTTATTACCCCAAATATGTAAAAAAAATATCAGAGTTATCATTATTGAAATTAATTCTTTATACCCACGACCACAAGGCATTTTCTAATCCCCTGGGTCGAAGCTCATTACTTTAATTTTTTTTTTTTACATAAAAATGTTTCATTTGTTTAACAAAACAACAAAAAACACTTTAAAAAAATTGAGTTTTCCAGAGGTTGGTTTAAAGAAATAAAACTTTTTTGCCCACATACGAACTTAACCTGCTGATGACCAAAAGACTTGTTCCGTGGTATCCGTGTTTTATATAGACGGACATTAATAGAATGCCTTAGAATTTATCATGGATCAATAATACATATACTTTATGGGGTCCCCGACCGATATTTTTTTATTATACCCCAATACTGTAGTTGGAGGGCATAAAAACACACCTTAAGCATGCATTTAAAGATTTCTTCTTTTTTCATTAGTTTTGTAAAATTTCAAAATTCTTGATTATTTTTTTTCGTGATATAAAGTCCACTTTCGTATATTTTACGAAAGAAGTTTTTACGAATTATTTTCGTAAAAATACGAAAGTCTGTACACTTTTTTTGTAATATGCAGTCAACATTCGTATATTTTACGAAAGAATCATTTACATTCTTTTTTTCGTTACTTTCGTAAAATTACAAAAGTTTTTACAACATTTTTTTCGTAATATGTAGTCAACATTCGTAAATATTACGAAAAAAATATTTACTAATCATTTTCGTTACTTTCGTAAAAATACGAAATTCAGTACTAAAGTTTTTCGTAATATGTAGTCAACTTTCGTGTATTTTACGAAAATAAAAAGTACGAAACTTTTTTTCGTAAAATGTTGCATGGATTTTTTTCGGTGTATATATAATGATATTGGATTTTTTTTAAATATGCTCGTATACGTTATTTGATATTAAGTCACATATAAATATGTATGCAATCAGATTAAGTTATATGTGTCACATATGATTATGTCTCCCACATGTATTTATATATTAATATGGTTATCATTAGATGTAATTTTATATAACTCCATTTAAAAAATTTGGAAAAACTCAATGCGAGATATAATTATATACTATGTTTGATATGAAAACACAGTATTTCATATGGCTATATATACATACATCAAATAATGTAAAATTATATGTATTCATTTTTACTCGGGGTACCCAAATGAGCAAAAGAGTTGCCAAAACTTATAGTTTATGCACACAAAAATAAAGTTTGGACATTTTTCTTTAAAAATATTTTCTCAGGAGTGAAGAAACTCGTGGTTATTGACGATTTTATAAAGAACGTTATAAAAACGGTCGGCAAAGCCGATTTTCAGCAAAAAATCGATTTGCGCGACCTTAAAACCTTTTCCGAAAAATCTGAAAAAAATCTCAAAAATACTTTACCCTATAAGCTTTCAAATTATGCTTGAGCCCGGGCAACTTTTTTTTTGTGGGACACCCTAATGTATATAAGTTTGTCATTCCGCTTGTAACTCATCGAAATATCGGTAATTGATCAGTGATCGATTTTAAGACATTCTAGCGATGTCCGTTTGTCTGTCTGTGAAAATGGTGATCACCACCAAAATATTACATGGATATGACTGAAATTTAACATATTTATTGGAAGTTCTCCCGAGCAATTTGGTATTGCATTTGAATGATATCGGTTCATCGGTTCAAAAGTTATGAACGAAAACGTAAGGACACCTCAAAAATGTTGGTACATTCAACATAACCTAAAAATAAAAAATGCTTTAATTCGGCTGCTGGTTGACTTATGTGAACATGATTGAACATCGACTAGTATTTAAACAAGTACGAACATATTTTTTGACAAAAAAAGAAAAAACAAGTAAGAGTGGTCAATTCGGCTGTGCCGAATCTTTTATACCCTCCAACGCGTTTAAAATTAAAAAAAAAAATCGGCGGGGCGTCTTTTTTTTGGTAGGGGGTGGGGGTGGTGCCGGTGAAGTTGGTTGGGGACACCTGTAACCCCGCTATATATGTTTACAAATTATTTGTTTATGATATTTACGCTTAAATAATAAATTTTTATCGTTATTTCTATAACCATGCCCCCAAAGGCGGGCGGCCTGAATAAAACGAATTTGCTAACCCCCTTGGTCCAAACGGAGGTCTATGAACATAATATGACATACAAATATTACATTTGTTGAGCAAAAATTAAAAAAAACTCGTAAAAATATCGTATTTTTCAGGGGTCGTTTTAGTTCTTCAAGGGGGAACTTTTTTCCCCCTGGTCCAATTTTGCCCATCTTCGAACTTAACCTTACCAGTAACATAAGAGATATTCTTGCCCAATTTCAGGGGTCTAGCTCTTTTGGTTTGGACTGCATCGTTATTTCTACAGACGGACGGACGGACATCGCTAGAATGTCTTAGATTCTATCATGGATCAATATTATATATACTTTGTGGGGTGCCCGACCGATGTTTCCATGTGTTACACACGGAATGACAAAGTGAGTATACCCCAATACTGTGGTTGGAGGGTATAAAAATCGCGATTTTTTTTTTACCAAAAATTTTTTTTTTCGCGGAAATTTTTTTTCAAAATTTTTTTTTTTCAAAAGTATTTTTTTTTAAATAAAGTTTATTGCAATAATCTTTTTGAAATGGTGGAGATTATGAATGCATTGCAGGGAAAATTCTTTTTTTGTTGGCCAAAAAATTCGTAAGTGGAATAAACTTCCAGCAAAAGTTTTTCCTGCTATTTTCGATATTTATATATTCAAACGTCCATAGACAATACTCCCTTTTTCACTCCTCTTAACCTTACTTTCTTTCCACCAAGTATACGTGTTGTTATTGATGGGGTCTCATCGGATATGTTTCAACTCAACTCAGGGGAATCGCTAGGTTCTTTTCTTTCTCCTACTCTATTTCTTATCTTTATTAACAGGGTTCGAAAAAAAAACTCTAACGTACGGTACGTTAGTGTTCTGTACGGAACTATGGAGCGACCGTACGTTATCGAAACGTACCGTTCCAAGAACACATTCACTAAAAAGTTTTTTAGTGGTTGTGAAGGTGTTCGCAAACAGAATACCGAACGTTATGCCTGCGAGTTGAAGAACAGAAACTTTATGATAACGTACCGAACTAGGTTAGAAACAAAATAAAGTTCTTTTAGTGTTCTGTTTGCGAACTTTTGAGACATTTTTAAAATTTAAAATGGCGATATCTTGAAAACTAAGCAAGATAGAGCAAAACGGAGCACATTTTTGGTTCTTGGGATCTCCATAGTATCGCTAGGCCTCTACACATGGGTGGACCCCATTGGGTCCTTATTTTGAATCTAAAAAAGTTAGCATTCCGGGAAATTTAAAAATGCACATATCTCGCTAAATACTGCCGACACGACATAAAGTCTAAAAGCGGTCATGTACTACGAGACAAGATCCACAAAAATGCTTTTAGACTTTTCATCGTGTCGGCGGTATTTAGCGAGATATGTGCATTTTTAAATTTCCCGGAATGCTAACTTTTGTAGATTCAAAATAAGGACCCAATGGGTTCCACCCATGTGTAGAGGCCTAGCGATACTATGGAGATCCTAAGAACCAAAAATGTGCTCCGTTTTGCTCTATCTTGCTTAGTTTTCGAGATATCGCCATTTTAAATTAAAAAAAAAAATTTCTCAAAAGTTCGCAAACAGAACACTAAAAGAACTTTATTTTGTTTCTAACCTAGTTCGGTACGTTATCGTAAAGTTTCTGTTCTTCAACTCGCAGGAATAACGTTCGGAATTCCGTTTGCGAACACCTTCACAACCACTAAAAAACTTTTTAGTGAATGTGTTCTTGGAACGGAACGTTAAATAACGTACTGTTTTTTTTCGAACACTGTTTATTAATGGCCTCCTTAGTCAAACTTACAACCCTATCAAGTCTTTTGCAGACGACAGCAACATTTGTCATTCATTTTCCTTCGATCATAGGCCAAGCCTTGTAGAGATTGGGCTAATGCGACAGAATATGAATGACACTCTCAATCAGGACCTTTTGACAATCTCTGAGTGGGGTCTGGCGAATAAGGTCGATTTTAATGCACGCAAGACCCAGTGTTGTATGTCGACCTATAGAAGAGTTGTGAAACCAACATTGTCGTCTGCATCTATGGGTGGTATTAGTATTGAGGAATCGGGCGTGAAAATTCAGTGTGATGTCCGTTGGAATAAATATGTTTTTCAAGTGTCGAAAGAAGCATTCAAGTGTCTGGGTTTTTTTGAAAGGGTGCAAGAATTACTTCACTCCTTCCGAACTCCTTAATATTTATACCACCTATATCCGGCCGAAGATGGAATACAACTCCCATACATGGGCAGGGGCTTCAGAGTCTATTTTGAAATTTCTGGACCGTGTTCAAAGGTGGGCGTCGAAGTTAATCAATGACAGTAGGGTATCTAACTCTATTGACTCTTAGGAACATCGTCGGAATGTGGGTTGTGTAACACTGTTCTATCGATATTACCATGGTAAGTGTTCTGCTGAGATAAGTGAACTTATTCCACGGGCACGGGTTTTTGTTCAAACTACTCGTTTGTCTAGCAGGGCTCATCCATTTGTTGTAGATTGCCCAGTGTACCGCACAACGCATTACAGAGAAAATTCATTTATAAGTCGTACAATCCTAATGTGGAATGTACTTCCTGCAGAAGTCTTCCCAGTTAACTTTAATTTAGAAAAATTTAAATCAAATATACACAAACACTACTCCCTCTTTCCTCCTTCCCATAACCTATTTTCCTAATTACCAACACAATGCACTGCATTTATAGGGGACATCTCCTGAGTGTTTGTTAAGTAAAAAAGGAAGTATTAAGTAGACCACAAGTTTCGAAATGTAAACGAAATTTTGAATGGTTTATGAATGTTAGGACGGGCCTTTCCTAACCTAATGCCACCCTAATGCAAACATATAGACATAATGGAAAGTGTCACAGGCAGCTACTAAATTATACACTTTAAATTTCGCATTGATGTGTTACAACTTTGTTAAACATTTTCAGAGTTTTCTAAAGACTTTTGAATTAGGGTGGTGCTAAATATATGTTAAAAGTTGAATATGACTCTACAAACCAATAAGGAACAGACACATTTCCACTTCCAATTTTTTTTATCAATTATGTTTGTTAAAATTTGCATTACCTTAATTCACATACACACACACTTCACAAACTCATACACATGTATAAATATTACAACACAAAGATGACACATACACAATTAAACGAATTAGAATTATATACTTTGTCATCGTAAATATCCTGCTGTCGATGTTGTTGTCGATAAACAATGGGAGTGTGTCTGTTGTAACAATTTTTATCCCTTAACAAAACAGCAGAACCAACAACCAACAGTTCAGCCAGTTTGTTGTTTGATTGTCCGTCCGTCTGTCTGTCGGTCTCCCTCTCTGTTTGCTCCTAATAAATTACAGTATAAAAAATAATAATAATACTTAATAATCAGAAATTATCATTTTTTTTTTATGATTACTATTGAAGTATGGGAACTGAAAGAATTTCACAAAGTTTGAAAATAAATTATGTAAAGAAATTGTTTACAAACTCTCCAAACAAAACAAGTCAGAGTAGTAGCTATATTTGGCTGTGATGAATCTTTTGATAACTACACCATGATTTTCGGTAAAAAAAAATGGACAGCACGTGTTGAGGGATCTCCTTTCCCATTTTTCTAAACCAATGAACTTTAAAATTCAATTGTTAAATTCTTGCAAGCACTTTTTTGTAAATTTATGGATTTTTTTTTTTAAATTTCAGTCGATAGAATATGCTAATATTAAAAATTTCAAAGAAATTTTGTATTCAAATTAAATTTTACAAATAAAATTATTGGAATCAAAACGTTTATTCTTTACGCCAAAACTGATTATTTATAAAGAGTTTCATTTAGATACATCGTAGACCAATTCTTACCGAGGTTTAAGCTATGAAGCAAAACATGAATGCCACACTAAATCTTGACCTTTTTTTTAATGATCTCCGATAGGACTTTGCGAGTAGAATGAATTTTAATGCTCTTTAGGCTCAATGTTGTATGTTAACACATACGCGGCTTGGGAAATCAGCGTCATATACGTCCATGGGGTGGTATAGTTATTGAACAATCAGGCACTCTTGATTTTTAGGCATGAAAATTCAATGTGAAGTTCGTTGGAACGAACAGGGTTTTCAAGTGTTGAAAGAAGCATTCAAGTGTCATGGTTTCTTAAAATGGTGTAAGAACAACTTCACTGCGTCCGATCTCCTCTGCTTCAAGGTCTATCTTGAGGGTTCTGGATCGGGTGCAAAGAAGTGCGTTGAAGCTCATCAATGACGGAGCTCAAAATTTTGAACTCTTCGCATAGACCGGCTGGTCCATAGCAATACCACATGTTCCTTCAGCGACGAGGATAAAACGCGTTAGTCCATGTTGCAAACAATTTAACGCGCATAAGGTCCATAACTGCGATTTCTTCCAGATTCTCGAGTTCTGCTTTGGCTAAAATTTGTTTGCGATGCCTGGCCAATGCGGGGCATTTGCACAGGATATGTTCAACGTTTCATCCGTATTCGGTTCATCACATCTTCTACAATTGGAATCAGAGATGAGTTCAATTGTTCTTGCGTGGAAAGCAATTAGGCAGTGTCCCGTGACCACTCCCGTGAGTAAACGATATTCTCTTCTGTTAAGAGAAAGTAGGTAACGAGTTCTTTTGAGGTCGTAACGCGGCCAAATTATTCTGGTAATTCTGCTTGTACTTAACTCTCACCATTTCCTGTTCGCCATGGAAATACACTGACAATCACTTCTCGATCTGTAGTACTGCATTGGGTGATCAATATGAACAAAGTCCCCTACCCCATCTGCACCCAGTTTTGCAAGCTCATCAGCCTTCTCGTTCCCGTCTACTCCCTTATGTCCTGGAACCCATATTAGAGAGACGAGGTTGTTGCTGGATAGTTTTTGAAGATTCTCGTAGCACTCAAAGACGACTTTTGATTTAATACAAAAGCCTCTTAGAGCTTTTAGTGCAGCTTGGCTGTCGATGTAAAAGTTTATTATTCTCTCCGATTCTCCAAGAAATTGTAAGGCTGCCTTATTAATAGCAACTATTTCAGCCTGGAATATGCTACAGCTCAAAGGTAGATTAAAAGATTTTTGTACACTCAAAATAATTCTACAGTAAAAAAATTAGTAAGTGCGTTGGTAACCCAAATCTACTAATAAGTTACCAATTACCAGTATTACAGTAGTTTTTTTAGTATCTTCAAAGTGCTAAAATTAGTATTTCTTACTGTTTATGAGTAATTTTTGTTGGTAGTTGGTTTTACTAATTTTTTTACTATTTTTAGTTCATAAAAGTACTAATATATAGTAATTTATTAGGTTTTTAATTTATTTTTGTTAGTAATAATTCCGTAAGGGGCGCTTGTTTACAAGCAGAGCTACCAACTGTTTTTTTTTTTTTGCAAAATCGTTAAATTTGAATTCAGTGTTGTCACTATGTTACATTTCGGGTATTTGCTGGTGCTTTTTTGGTCTTGCCGTTTTTTAAATACGCGTTTTTAAAAATAAGGTATTTATGGTGTTTTTCCATTTTTTCGCGACATTTTTTTTTTAATTTGTGATTTTTATATTATCAATTTTTATATTATACTTACGCCTTAGACCTAATATAATTGGAAAAAAACAGTCCCCTTTAAATTTGACTCAAGGTATCCTTTCAAAATTGCAGGTAAACGTGTTTTGTGTTCACAAATCAAGATCCCAAATGTTCTCTCAAAATTCATGAAAATAAAAAATAATTGATTTATACTTTATTAGTATGCGTGAGCAGGTTACCAAGCCGACTAGGAATTTTTTGCGGTGGCGGGCCGCTGGCCACTGGCCCATTTTGCTTGCCGACGGCGGATTTCTTATGGAGTTGTATTTTTCTAATGATGCAATTAAAATATGTATTTTTGACAGATTTAAATAAAGAAAATTTGGGTTTATTTTCGAAAATTGTGTAACAGGCAAAACGCGCAAAACAGTGACTCAAAAAGCGCTAAATTTGAATAAAGTAAAAAGCGATAAAAAAATAATTTTAATTCAAGATAAAAAAAAATTAGAAAATCATCAGGCCTATTCACAGAATAAGTCTAAAAATTGTGAAATATCTTTTTTTTAAATTTTCAACAAAGTTTTCCATTTCTTAGATTTAAAAAAATGCGCTTTTTGGGTGGTCGGATAGCTTTCAATCCAGCACGCAACCCGCTCTGAATTGGCATCGCTGTTTTTGGTTGTTATTTGATTCAAAACTTAAATAAGTTTTGTACCGGTCGTACAAAAATTAAAATTTTTCGCAATTTATTTTTTTTTTTGTTTCATTTAGCAAATTTAGTTTTTGGATTATATTTTTTTTTGCTTCATCAAGACAATTTAGTTTTTGGATTCCCCACGAAACATATGAGTAAAATATTTTACTAAACTACCTGTATAATATCACTTCATACGGATTGGAAATACTAACAATATTTTTTAAAGAAAATGTATTATAAACTTTTTGGTACATATTTTCCACATTTTTTTACAACTACGTATTTTTTAAAATATTTAATGACTGTTGTTTTTTGAAACAAGTTTGTTTACTGTCAAAATGAAGTAAAATGCTTAAAAATTAAACTGATAAAATATCCAAACATTTCATTAAAAAAGATCTGTGGCGTGTTGATTGAATGTAATACAAAAGTTTGTATTAAATTTATTGTTTTTATACCCTCCACTCTAGTGATAGAGGGTATATATAAGTTTGTCATTCCGTATGTAACACATTGAAATATTGGTTTAGGACCCCATAAAGTATATATATTCATGATCCTTGATCGATTCTAAGTCGATCTAGCGATGTCCGTCTGTCTGTCTGTCCGTCCGTCTGTCTGTCTGTCTGTTGAAATCACGTTTTTGGCTATAATCCAGAACCGATTTAAACGCCTGGGGTACCAAAAGTTGCGTAATTCTCCTTGGCAGAATCTGATGGGTTTTTTTTAAATCGGTTAAGTATTTTCAAAGTTATGAGTGAAAATGTAAATTTTGATGAGTGAAAATGTGAATTTTACACAAAATAAATGCTATAACTTGACACCTGTTGAATGAATGTAAACGAAACTTTGAATTTAATGTAATTTTATCATTCCTAACACTCACAAAAAATTTGGGCCGAATCGCACAATGGGGCGAGGCACCAGCAATTTAACCCAAAATTTTAAAATGATTTATCTTGGCTCATGGTTGACATATTCAAATAAAATTTTAAATAGGTTCATATTTTATTGTTCTCAACGTTTTTTTGGTTATTTTGGTACCAATTATGGCAAAATCAGTCTAGGGGTTAAGAAGCTATGAGCAATTGAGATGAGTTTCAATACAAACCTGCATGATATGGCGTGGCAGCGCGCCATTTGTATTAATAGAAGTAAAAAAATACGTAGTATGTGTAATACACGTGGCTGCTTTTATACAATTTTCATAATTTTTATATAATTTTCATACATACTTATAAAATATTTATTTTTTTTTGTTTTTTAAATATTTACATTTCACTATGGCTCCGTTCAACACTTTTCTTGGCCAAAAATGGAAAAATTTTTGGTTTGATATATGAAAAATTTTTGGTTTGAAATAGGTTTTGTGTTAAAAATTTTTATAGTTTTTTTTCCATGTATAATATTATAAGAAATTTTTTGTATTTAAACTCAAAAAAATAATTGAAATTTAAAAAAATACTTTTTTTTATTTTTATCTAAATTTGTTTTTGAACGGTAAATGAGTATACAAAAACAAAATGTGTTTTCTGTTGTTTGTAAGTGTTAA
Source organism: Pegoplata infirma (assembly GCA_963921195.1). Taxonomy (NCBI): domain Eukaryota; kingdom Metazoa; phylum Arthropoda; class Insecta; order Diptera; family Anthomyiidae; genus Pegoplata; species Pegoplata infirma. Next base: position 150,558,180 of record OY992539.1, on the reverse strand, counting down.
CGATTTTCTATAAAATAAATTTTGAGAAAATTGAATTTTGGCCAAGAAAGGTCGTCTGCGAAACCATTGTGCATTGGTTAACATTGTGGAGGGTATTTAAAGATTCGGCACAGCCGAATATAGCTTTCTTACTTGTTTTTAAGTAATATGAATGTAAACTCGTGATTGTATCAGCTTATTTATTTAATTTATGATAAAAACAAATACTTTTATTATCGTTTTTTCCGCTTTTTATCCTTTTAACCTTAAAAAGCACATTTTCCATTTTTTTTAATTTTCCCTTTTTTTTTCTTGTAGCTGAATTTTTTTTTGTAAATTTTTACCCTTTTCTTACGATTTTTGCGTTTTTTTATTATATTGGTAATGGCAACACTGTCTGTAATAGCCACAAAATGCTTCTTCACAGTTCAGCAGCAAGCAGCAGACAGAAAAAATGATGTGTACTCTATTTAATTATAATTTCACTAAAATGACGCAGTTTTTATTTCTTAACATTAAAAGTGCATACCCCTAGCTGCAAATACAAAAAGTACTTATTTTTTAAATGTATAATTTATAATTAAACACAGTTCTTTATATTTCATGCCGTCTGCTGCTTGCTGCTGCAGTGTGTGCGACCACCAAGTTTTCTCGCATTTAACTGCAGTGCTACCAACAGATTTTTCTGTTTGTTTAGTGCGAAAAAGAATTAAAACCGAAACAACGCGATACCCGGTCACGGTGTGTTTGTAAAAAAATATTTATTAAATTAAATTGTGTTAAAGTAATTGAATATATGTTTTTTTATTTATTTCAATATGTTCATTAAATAAAATAACATTTCTATGTCAGTTTTTTTGTTTAATCGTTTTTTATTTCAATGGCTGTGTGAAAAAAACTCAAGATGAAGAGAATTTATGGATACACACACGAATACAAAAAAATGTATGTAAAAAAAGCACCCTCTGTGGTAAAATGTTTGTACATACATTTGAACATGTATTGATATTATTTCTTTTTTACTTATATTTTTAGCGATCGTTTGCAAAGTAGATTTCAATGGTATGGCGACATCAATCATTTATTTTTTCAAATGTGGTACAATCAACGCTAAATTTTTTTTTTTAACAGCTTAAGAAGACATGTAATTAAGTATATCTTAAACCCGAAGTGAAATAAAAATCATTTACATATATATAATTTTTTTCTGATTTTTATTTACTAAAATTGATATAGGTAGTAATTTTATTCACTAAAATTAGCAATTTTATTTACTAAAATTAGTATTTTTTTTTACTAAATAGGACACAAATTTAAAATATTTATGATTTTTTTAGTAATTATATTTACTAAAACTGTAGTAAATTGCAGTAATATTTACTGTTTTTTTAGTATTTCTTATGTACTACATATTAGTAACAAATTTTAGTATTGATTACCAATTCCTGCACTAGGTCCTTTTGGACTAAAACATTAGTACTCGTAGCTAAATTTTTAGTATTGAATACCCACGTTTTTTTTTGAGTGTATATCACAGACGTCCGTAGTAAATCCCGCTCCCACTCCCGTCGATTATTTGGAGCCGTCTGTGAAAATATTTAAAGCGTCATTTGGAACGCAACGCCAGTTCGACCAAAATTCTCGAGTCGGAAATTCAACTTTAAATTTCCGATCGAAAAGTAGTTTGGGCACCCTGTAGTCAGTGATAACGTTATCCAAATTGTCCATGCTACTGTGTCCAAAATTTCGGCGTCTGAGCCAATTTGACTCTTTGAGTCTGAGGCATGCCTTATATGCCTCACCCTTAGCAAAGAAGTCAATTAACAGCAGATGCAATATCGTGTCGATGGATGCAGCTGATGTTGTTCTTAGGGCACCAGAGATACTCAGACCCATAAGCCGTTGGGCTTTTTGGAACTTACTACGAGTCACCTCCCTCTCTAGCGCTCTGTGCCAGACCATAACTCCGTAAAGCAAAATAGGTCTTACGATGGAAGTATAGATCCAGTGCGTGATCCTTGGCTCAAGTCCCCATGTCTTGCCGAACTTTTTTTTGCATGCATAATATGCGTTATTCGCCTTTCTCAACCGTTCATCGGTATTTTGGTTCCATGATAATTTTCTATCCAGAATAATTCCTAAAAATTTCGCATGATTTGAAAGTGGGATTTCAACCCCGTTAACTTTGACTTTTATAATATTTTCGATCTTATACTTTCGTGTAAACAATACCATCTCAGTTTTCCGCGGATTAATGTTAAGACCATTTTCGTTAGCCCAATTCCATAACCGTTTCAGTAATCGCTCTAGCAACTCAGATATCGTGGTCAAAAATTTTCCAGTTGACATTATTACCACGTCATCAGCATAAGCAACTACTACCACTCCTTAACAGTAAGTTACATTCATATTCCAGACCTCTCTCTACCTGGCAGTGTAGAGGTTTTTGCAAATACTTCTCTATTCATTTCTATATTTTGCCGTTGTTTTGGCTGTTTTGTTGATTCTATCTTGCCAGGTAGTTCTTCTGGCATTCTTGTTAGATGCCCAAACTATCTTAGCTTATTGCGTTCAATCTTGTTTAGCGGTTTTGTTGACAGATTTTCTTGTATGGTGTCGTTTCATATTCTGTCTTGTCGAGTTTTTCCAGCTACACGGCGAAAATATTTCAGTTCTGATGCTTGGATTCTGCTCTGATTTTTTGTTGTAAGCTTCTAAGATTCGAAGCCATATGCAAGAGTTGGTATATACGCCGCTAGATTAATACCCAATGTAACTTCTCTCTTCTCTCCCCGTGGTATCACAATGGACCTCAGAGTCTACGTGTGTTGACTTAAAACGTCAGCAGCCACTTACAACATAACCTAACCTAACTTCTCTCTTACTAATGAAAATTCTTTTCAAACTATAGCATAGGTTGGCAGTAGTAGATATCCTACGATTTAAGTGCCTATCCGCTTTGATCATTCACTAAGCGGAAATTATCAACCTGTTTTAAAATTTCAGAACTGTATTGTATTTGACAGTAAGGTATCCAACTATAATGACTCATTGGACCATCTTCGGAATGTGGGTTGTGAGACTCTGGTCCAATAATATTACCATGGAAAGTGTGCTGCTGAGATAAGTGAACTTATCCCTAGAGACCTTCCCAGTTTCATTCAATGTAGATAAATTGAAGTGAATGACAAAGTTTATATTCCCCTACACATTTTTTGATAGAGTATATAAAATTGTTAAGGCAATCTTCTTCACAAAACGTTTTAGTTATTATGGAATTTCTTTAAATATTTCTTAACAATTATTTTTAAATATTAATGGCCTTATTCTGTATTTTTCATTTCTTTTGTTAACGACTGTTAAGTTAGTATTTAACTGCAAATGTGATCAAATCTTTTCCGAAGAGTCCTTTTAAGATGATCCGATAGTTGATTTTTCGGTTTGCTTATTTGTCAATTAAATAACTTGAAAATGTCTGAGCTTTTCGCCGACTTTACATCACCTTACATCATCACCGATAGAAAAAATAATGTTATTTTTAACCTAATGGCATTCTTGCTGTCTTGTCATTACTAATTTTATTGCGATCCGTTTTATGATTGTATCAGTCTACTTACGTCGTCTCAAGTAATTGTCTATCGAGTAACCCTTTCATCATTTAGTTGATTCAAAGGAATTTTACTCAAAAAGTCGAAAATATCACATACATTCAGACGGTCGCATCGGTGGCCGGGAGACCTTTTGTTCCTACAGAAAGACACACACACACAAGAAAGCCTGTATATTCGCCCATTCATTAAACAAATACAATAAAGAAGTATTTGTTTGTCTATGTATTAGTTCTCATTATGAGTACGAAAAAAAAGAATCATACAGTTGAGAGGGTGTGTGTGAATATTTGCGTATTTTCAAATATGTTATACACTGGAACAATTGTTTACTAACTATATCTAACTATATCTTTGAAGTTAGACAAAAATGTTTTAAGTCAGAAACCAAGAAAACGTTAATAATAAACAAAATATGCATTTTACAGACTTATTACCTAAAGAGCAAATGATTACAATGGGAAGCAGATGCAAAAAATGTATATCATAAATTTCATACCAGTTTTGCAAGAGCGTAAAAACTTCGGTGAGGGGTCGAAAACCCTATACAATAACCCGGTACACATTGGATCCTAGACGCGCATTTGAGAGCCAAACAAATGTTTAGTTATTTACAGTAAATGCTCGTATTCGTTAAGTAGACACCCTAGGAGAAAGAAAACCGTTCATAGAAAGAAAATCCATCGCTTAGTTTAGTCAGGACATAAATTCAAAGTAAGGACTTTTTGCATAAATTTGAAAAAAAATATTTTTTTTTGAAGACTTTTTTTATTTTATTTTTTAAAACTACTTCCAAAAATGCGATTTTCCTGAAATTAAGTGGAGATTGTAGCTATAACTATTACCTTTGTTACCCATTTTATGGTTTTTAATATTACTCTTTTTAAGTAGAAATACAGGCCATCAAAAAGTGCCAATTTTTTAAAAATTAGAAAAAAACTATTTATATTTTGGATTGCAACTTTTGTGGGGAACTGAAGGGAATGGCGATTCTTTTTGTACAATAAACTAGAAGTATTACTTAATACTCCTGGGGTAGAAACTATTGCAGCCAGTTGCAGCTGCGCCCTGAAATGAGGTTTAAAGTGGGGTCTACTAACGAAAAAATAAGTATTTTTAAAGTGATTATTTTTTAACAAAATTTACTGTTAATCGTTTTATTACAAAATTTTACTTAAATGACCTATATTGTTAACAGCCAACCGCGGTTTTCAATAATTATTGATTTTGATACCCTACCTCACTTTATTAAGGCAAAAGGAGTTTCACCTAATCCTTGCAACTAGAAGGATTTCTTGACCGCAATTGCGGCCAAAATAACTGAAATAATAAGAGATATTATAAAACGGGTTGTTATAATACTTCTGTGTATCAACGCAAATGAAAAAAAATAATTCAGTTAAGTTTAGAAAACACATTTATGGAACTGCAAAATTATAAGTTGAAAAGCATGGTTGGTGAACCATGAGTCCCACTATGCATACAATTCTAGCTCATGACACTATTTTTAGAAGAATTGTGATTGCCCATTGGTATTAAAATTACACTTAACTAATTAAGTAACATTTAAAAAATATTTGCCTTCTTTCAATATTTGCCTTCTTTCATTATCGGGGTAGGCTTTGAAAAGATCACATAGGCATTTTAAAAGCTATAAAAGAAACTTTAACAGAGAAAACTCAAAAACAAACAACCTGCAAGATGTTTTTAGTATGGTTATGATTGAGTCCGATCCAAATATATCCCTAATAAGACAGACAGACAAGTTGAAAGTACTGATTATAGAGTAATGTTTTTAAAATATTTTTTTTCCCCAAATAACTTAACAATTATTGCAAATAATGCGTATTTACCGTGTGTTGCTTCTTTGTTTGACATTTTTCCCCATTATTTTTGTTTAAAAAATCGAAAATGATAAAAGATAGAAAGCAGTTAATTTTGCAGGCTATTTTAGCGTAGGGTGTAGACTTTATCAAAATATGAAAGAAACACTTTGTATTGAATGGTAAGCTGTTATATTGTCACTTAAAATCCGTAACTGTTTTAAATAATTGACCACCATTTTATTTCTTTATATGAATAAATTAACCAACTTTGCCTTAAATTTACAAGTAGGGTACTAATGCGAAAAATGTCCAATCCACAAGTGTGAGTTCTTTAAGGTATCCAGTTTTTATAATGGTAAAGAATGTCGTGAAATTCCTATCCGTTCAAGAGTTATAACAAAAAAACGTCGATGCGCGCCTTTTCCATACAAAGTTCCCAATGTGCGGTATACTATATGTTGCATCAATACACATCAACACTATTAGCAACATTTTTATACCCTACACCACTCTATGGTACAGGGTATAATGAGTTTGTGCTGATGTTTTTAACTACCCGAAATATTGGTGAGAATTACTTTTTGAGTCGATTTAGCGATGTCCGTCCGTCCGTCTGTCCATCTAACGGTTTAAGCATGTAGAAATTTTCAATCAATTGACTTGAAATTTGAAACTTAAGCATCTATTGTCCCAAGGAGGAAGCCTATTGAAATTGGAAAAAATCGGTCCATGTTAAGACCTAGTCCCCATACAAACGCCGCCATTGAATTTGACTCAAATGACTTTAGTAACAGTATAATAATAGATATTGTTTTGAAATTTAACATGTCATCTAATTTTATATGTACGAATTACCATTTAAAATTTCAAAGGAATTTCCTTCTTGTAGTCCCCATACAAAGCACATCCCGTTATTCACATAATTTCCTCAAAATTCATAAAAATGGGAAATATTCAATTAAAAATTTGTTTGTTGGTATTAAACGTGTACTTTGCTAACCCAGGCGTGAATCCAGCTCTTGGGTTTGGGGGGATTTTTTTTTTTTTTGCAGGAAACCGCAGGTACACTCAAAAAAATAAACTGGTAAAACGCCTGGTAATAAAAAAAAAATTTTTTTTTTGTAATTTTTTTTTTATTGAAAAATATTTAAAAAAAAAAAAGTTGACAAAATTTTAAAAAATTTATTACGAGGATTCTAGTTAATTTACAAAAAAAAAATATTTTACAAAAATTATTTCAATTGGGTGTCCGATTTGACATGGAATGCCCCATATGAAAGTTACCAAAAAATCTCGTGATTTTACGAGGCTATTCTCGTAAAATAGGAGGTAGGTAAAATTCTCGTAAAATTACGAGGATTTCCTCGTAATTTTGAATGCGCCAAAAATTGGTAAAATAACCAATTTTATTGGTAAAAATATTGTTTTAAAACCGGAAAAATAAAAAAAATGGTAAACTTACAAGAAAAAATGGTAAATATGTTTAAAAAATGGTAAATTTACCATTTTTTTAAACATAATTTTTGGTAACTTTACAAGGTTTTTTTTGGGTGTAGGATTTGAATCATTAGTTAAGGTTTTTAGTATTCAACTATTGTTTATTATAATTTTTTTATATAGAAACATTTTCAAATTTTAAAAATTTATTCCTATAAAGAAAACTTAAGAAATGTTTGATATTTTGAATAATGTCTCTTTAAGAAATTTTCATATCTAAAGCATTTTTCTGAGTCATTTGCTTAAAGAGAAAGTTTATGATTCTGAGACATTATCCCAATTGAAAAATTCTGAGGTTCTGAAAAGCTGACAGAAAAGCTTTTAAAATTTATACAAAAATTTTCAAATTCTGATATACTTCCATATATGCAATTCTTCCACCGAAAAATTCCTATGTTTAGAAAAAAAAATCGTAAAGAAAAATTCTCAGATTTAGTGAGTTTTTCCACAACGAAAACTTCTTAGGTTCTGAAATTTTTTTTTTATTCTATTTTTCTACAGAAAATGTCTTGGATATTGAAACGAACACAAAAATCTTTAGGGTTTGAAAAACTCTTCCATAGAGAAACATAGAGGCGAAGGTGAAAAAAAAAAATAATATCACTATCTTTTTCTAATTTCTCACACGTATGTTGTCGATGTGAATTCAAAATACAATACATGTTTACAAGTCGTACTTTGTCAACAAATACAAGTACTTTGACAACTCAATTTTTGACGCCTTCGCCTCTATGTATACTCTATGAACTCTTCCATAGAAAGTACCTGAGATTAGAAGAATTGAAGACTTTAATGCTTTTTACATTTTTTGAGGCAATTTCCTAGATTCTGATACATTTTTCTATAAAAAAAGTATAGTTTTCTGGGACACTTTTGCTTAGAAAAAGTCTGAGAATTCTTAAGCATTTTTCGAGACATGTTTTCATAAGAGAATCGAAGAAATTTTTTTTTGAAAAAATGTCTTAGATTCTGAGACATTTTTCTAAAAGGAAAGGTCTCAGCTACTTAGGCTTTTGTCTAAAGAAAGTCTAAGAGTCTGAGTCTCAGAATTTTTTTCTACAGAAAACGTCTTAGATTCTGAAAAATTTTCTAAATAAAAAAATCTCCGAATCTAAGACCTTTTCTCAGATTCTGGGATATTTTTCCTAAAATTCTCAGAAGGCATGTTTTTTTTATATATATATAGAAAAAGTCTTAGATTCTGAATTATTTTTCCTATCGAAAAAAATTTAGATTTTAGAACATTTTTTTGATAGTAACCCTCACAAATTCTGTGACATTTTTGCCATCGAAAAATCTGAAATTTTCTTTCTAGGATTCTAAGCCTTTTTTATAGAAAAGCTTTTAACTTTTCCTTTTAAAACGTCTTAGATTCTGAGAATTCTTCCAAATAGAAATAATCTTAGATTCCAAGACATTTTTTTCTAAGGAAAAAGACTAAGGTTCTGAAACATTTTTAAATATAAAAAATTTCAAATTCCTAGACATTTTTCCCATAGAAAAGTCTCAGTAGCTTTGTTTGTTTACCTACTACAATTTACTATTTTTTACTCAATTTACTACTTTTGCTCAAAAACCGTTCGAGTACACATAAAAATAGTAAATGTAGTAATCAATTTAAGAGAAAATTTATTTCTCTTTTGCTTTATTTTTACTACAATTTACCGGCAAAATTTCAATGCGTAAGTATGGAAATTATGTCAAAAAAATTATTGACAAATTTTTATATTTATTTACAAAAGGATTATTTAAAACAAAAAATAAAAAAAAACTAATTCTATGTGCAAATTCTCTCCAAGATGAAATAACAAGCAAAAATCTAAATAAATATGCAGTGCATTTACATAAGTTAATAGGAATATCTTTGGAACGTTTAAATAAAAACACATCTTCATAAAAACCCGCTTAGCATCAACCCATGGTAGGAACAAATCGACAAAGTTCCCACATTCGAAGCTTTTATTTAGACAGTATCAAGTCTTCCGCAGACGGACAGACGGTAATCGCTATTATTAGGTCCAAAATGTCGATGCGTAACGCACGGAATAACAAAGGAATGTCTCAGAATCTAAGATGTTTTCTATAAAAAAAATGTCTCCGATTCTATGACTTTTTGCATAGAAAAAATGTCTCAAAATCTGAGACTTTTTCTATAGAAAAAATGTCTCATAATCTGAGACTTTACCTATAGAAAAAACGTCTCAGAATCTAAGATTATTTCTATAGAAAAATGTCTCAGAATCTGAGACTTTTTCTATAGAAAAAATGTCCCAGAATCTGAGACTTTTTCTATAGAAAAAATGTCTCAGAATTTGAGACTTTTTCTATAGAAAAAATGTCTCAGAATCTGAGACTTTTTCTATAGAAAAAATGTCTCAGAATCTGAGACTTTTTCTATAGAAAAAATGTTTCAGAATCTGAGACTTTTTCTATAGAAAAAATGTCTCAGAATCTGAGACTTTTTCTATAGAAAAAATGTCTCAGAATCTGAGACTTTTTCTATAGAAAAAATGTCTCAGAATCTGAGACTTTTTCTATAGAAAAAATGTCTCAGAATCTAAAACTTTTTCTATAGAAAAAATGTCTCAGAATCTGAGACTTTTTCTATAGAAAAAATGTTTCAGAATCTGAGACTTTTTCTATAGAAAAAATGTCTCAGAATCTGAGACTTTTTCTATAGAAAAAATGTCTCAGAATCTGAGACTTTTTCTATAGAAAAAATGTCTCAGAATCTGAGACTTTTTCTATAGAAAAAATGTCTCAGAATCTGATACTTTTTCTATAGAAAAAATGTCTCAGAATTTGAGACTTTTTCTATAGAACAAATGTCTCAGAATCTGAGACTTTTTCTATAGAAAAAATGTCTCAGAATCTGAGACTTTTTCTATAGAAAAAATGTCTCAGAATCTGAGACTTTTTCTATAGAAAAAATGTCTCAGAATCTGAGACTTTTTCTATAGAAAAAATGTCTCAGAATCTGAGACTTTTTCTATAGAAAAAATGTTTCAGAATCTGAGACTTTTTCTATAGAAAAAATGTCTCAGAATCTGAGACTTTTTCTATAGAAAAAATGTCTCAGAATCTGAGACTTTTTCTATAGAAAAAATGTCTCAGAATCTGAGACTTTTTCTATAGAAAAAATGTTTCAGAATCTGAGACTTTTTCTATAGAAAAAATGTCTCAGAATCTGAGACTTTTTCTATAGAAAAAATGTCTCAGAATCTGAGACTTTTTCTATAGAAAAAATGTCTCAGAATCTGAGCCTTTTTCTATAGAAAAAATGTCTCAGAATCTGAGACTTTTTCTATAGAAAAAATGTCTCAGAATCTGAGACTTTTTCTATAGAAAAAATGTCTCAGAATTTGAGACTTTTTCTATAGAAAAAATGTCTCAGAATTTGAGACTTTTTCTATAGAAAAAATGTCTCAGAATCTGAGACTTTTTCTATAGAAAAAATGTCTCAGAATCTGAGACTTTTTCTATAGAAAAAATGTCTCAGAATCTGAGACTTTTTCTATAGAAAAAATGTCTCAGAATCTGAGACTTTTTCTATAGAAAAATTGTCTCAGAATCTGAGATTTTTTCTATAGAAAAAATGTCTCAGAATCTGAGACTTTTTCTATAGAAAAAATATCTCAGAATCTGAAATTTTTCTATAGAAATAATGTCTTAGTATCTAAGATTTTTTCAGAATCTGAGACTTTTGCTATAGAAAATATGTCTCAGAATCTAAAATTTATTCTATAGAAAAAATGTCTCAGAATCTGAGAATGTCTCAGAATCTAAGATTATTTCTATCGAAAAAATTTCTCAGGTCCTATGACTTTTTTCCATAGAAAAAATGCCTCAAAATCTGGGACTTTTTCTATAGAAAAAATGTCTTAGAAGCTGAGACTTTTTCTATAGAAAAAACATCTCAAAATCAAAGATGTTTTCTATAGAAAAAATGTCTCAGAATTTGAGACTTTTTCTGTATAAAAATATCGCGGAATCTGAGACTTTTTCTATAGAAAAAATGTCTCAGAATTCAAGAGTTTGTCTATAGATAAAATGTCTCAGAATCTGGGACTTTTTCCACAGAAAAAATGTCTCAGATTCTGATATTTTTTCTTTAGAAAAAATATTTCAGAATCTGAGACTTTTTCTATAGAAAATATGTCTTTGAATCTGAGACTTTTTTACAGAAAAAATTTCTCAGAACCCGAGACTTTTTCGATAGAAAAAACGTCTCAGAATCTAAGATTTTTTCTATGGAAAAGATGCCTCAGATTCTATGGCTTTTTCTATGGAAAAAATGTCTCAGAATCTGAGACTTTTTCTATTAGAAAAAATGTCTCAGAATCTGAAACTTTTTCTATAAAAAAAATTCTCAGAATCTATGATATTTTCTATAGAAAAAATGTCTCTTTTTTTTATAAAAATGTCTCAGAATCTGAGACTTTTTCTTTAGAAAAAATGTCTCAGAATCTAAGATTTTGTCCATAGAAAAGAATGTCTCAGAATATGAGACTTTTTCTATAGAAAAAATGTCTCAGAATCTGAGTGAGGTTCGGAGATGGATAAAATCGGATAAGTTGGAAAAAAGTTCCACCTTTAAAAACTAAACTCCAGAAAAACTTAATTTTTTTTTGTTTTTTTTTTACATTTGTTTAATAAGTGAAACATATGAAATTCATCGACCTGAACTTTTACCAAGTGGATTAAAAAAATGTGATTTTTAGCGTTTATAGAAAATTTCTTCCACTTTTATGTATAGATTCTAAAAATTTTTTCAAAATAAAATTTTAAAATATATTTTGAGAATTTGAATGATAAATAAATTTTACTATTTTTACTACATTCCGTTTTTTTACTTTTTTGGGTTTTCGACATATTGAGTAAAATTTAAAAAAAAATCTCTTTTACTACTTTTACTACAAAAAAAGTAAACAAACAGACCTAGTTTCTCTTAAATTTTTTTTTTATAAAAAATTCTGAAATTTTTTAAAAAAGTAACAGACTTTTCCTAAAGAAAAAATCTCAGATACTATTAATGTTTTTCTATACAAAAAATCTAAATTTTTTTTTCTTATTTTTCCTATAGAAAAATTTTCTTTTAATTTTACTTTTTTTTACTTTTAAAATTTTTAGATTTAAATTTTGAGATTCTTTAAAATTTAAAAAAAAATCTCACAGGATTTTGTATATTTCATTTTTTACCAGAAGAATTGTGAGATATTCAATATAAAAATTCACAGATTTTTCCTATAGAAAAATTGATTTTTCATATCAAAATGGTCAAAATTAAAAGCCTTTTCCTATTAAAAAATTCTTAACTTTTTTCTATGGAAAAATTCATAAATTTTTTGTCTAGAAAAATTACAAAATTTTTCGTTTAGAAAAATAACAAAATTTTTCGTCTAGAAAAATTTCCAAATATTTTGTTTAGAAAAATTCTGGTATTTTTTTAAAAGAATTTTTTTATATTTTGAGACTTATATCTGTAGAAACATTGTAACATTTAGAAACATCTTTCCTTTAGAAAAATTTTAAGATTCTTAAACATTTTTCAAAGAAGAATTTTTATAAAAAATTTCTGATATAGTAAAATTCTCAGATTTTTCCTATTGGAAACTTTTTGGGAGTTTTTCTATAGAAAAATTCGCAAGTTATTCCTATCGAACAATTCTCACTTTTTTCCTACAAAAATGCTCAAATTTTTTCTATAGAAAAATGATCAAATTTTTCTTCTTAAATTCTTAAATTTATTCATAGAAAAAAATTCTTAGATTTTTTCCTTTTCACTTTCCTTTTTTCTCTCCATTTCTTTTCTTTTCTTTTTTTCTTTTTTTCGGTTTTTTCTTTTTTTCCTTTTTTTCTTTCGAATTTGGTTTTGGGGGGTGGGGATTTCCTTTTTTCCCCCCGTGGATCCGCGCCTGGTTAACCAAATCAAATCTTAATATAATTGGACCATTTTTGGACTTAGTCCCCTATTCAAATTTCGCCAGCTATTCGTTAAATCGGTTGGCAACACAAATAACGCAATTCCACTCAAATTTGGTAGTTGTGTTGTTTTAATATCTAAAAAAGATAAATCCACGTTTGGACTTGGGAACCATTTCCGGAAAACAACGGTGTGGGGTATCATATGGTTGGTCATGACCGACTATAATTTTCTTACTTTTTTTTAAATTGTACAGACCATTTAAAAAGTGGCGCAATTTTATATTTAGAAATAAAATTATGCATTTATAAGGCACTGTATTTTTTGAAATAAATGGTCAAAACTTCCTAAAATAAAAATGTAAATTATAGTTATTTTGACTGTCAAATTTTCGCTACAAATTTATCAATGTTTCGAAACATTTTTTTTTTCACCGGTGAACAACTTACAGCGTTTAATCTAAAACTAAGATTTTTATTTTTAAAAATAAATCTTTCTTGATGTTTCTTGATCTAAAACAAAATTTTTTTCTAAATAAATAAATCAAGCCTGTCCGGCAAACCCTAAACCAAATACATTTTCGTGTTAGCAGTGTTAACCGTACATTTCATGTAATTTATTGTATCAACTATAGATAAGGAGAAGGGCTACCAATACCGAATACCGAAATCCTGGTATTTTTGGCATACCATGAATGCCGAATCCCGGGATTTTTAAGCTCAAATCCCGGGATTTTGGAAATATTAAAAATGTATGAGAATTTATTTTAAACAAGTAGAAATGTTAAATTCGACTTTGCCGAATCTATGAATACCCTCCACAATGCCTTTTTTAAAAGATAGTACATTTTTAACGTGAAAAAAATTTTCTATTTTGATTAGAAATATTTGATTTTGATTGAAAAACTCTTTCTTTGTCATTAAAAAAAAAATTTTTTTTTTTTGAGTGTACAAATTTTTTCGAGTGTAATGTTTTTTTTTACTGTAAAAATCCCTATTATAAATCTGATTGTTGGTTTGTCTGTCTGTCTGTCTGTCTGTCTTTCTCTCTGTCTATCTGTCTGTCTGTTCCGCAATAAGTAAAGAGCGGCTTAACCGATTTTCATGAAATTTACCACGAAAGAGTTTTCGAAGGGTACTAAAAACTGTAAACAAATTGGGAAAATCTAAAAAAAAAAATATTCAAAGTGTCCGATTTGACATGGAATGCCCCATATACATTATTGATCACTGATCGTTCTTAAGACATTCTAGCGATGTCCGTCTGTCTGTCCGTCTGTGGAAATGTTGATGAAGGCCAAAGTATTCAACAGATATGACTAATACGGCGTTCACACTTGCTGTTTTGAAGTGTTCAAGAGTGAGATGTTTAAAAAAGTCTTTGTTCTGTGTCCATTACGTTTTTATTCTGCTACTGGTGTTTTGTTGAACAACTTGTTTAAGGTCGCTCGTGTGAACTCCATATAACAAGAAGACTTAGCATATTTACTTGTTGTTGCCCTAAGTAGTTTGGTATTGCATTTGAGAGAAATCGGTTTAGCGGTTCAAAAGTTATGAAAGAAAATGTACCTAACCTAAAAATACAAAATGTTTTAAAATTTCGACGATTTTTTTTTTCCACCAAAATTTTTTTTTCCCGGATTTTAAAAAAAAAAAAATTTTTTTTGTTTTTTTTTTTTGAAATAAACTTTTTTTTAACATTGTGGAGGGTATCAATACATTCGGCAAGGTCGGATTTAACTTTTTTACTTGTTTTTTCTACAAATATGAAAAAAAAAAGTTTTTGCTCAAAATAAAATATTTCGAATCAAAATTGTTAAATTTTTTTCACGTTAGAAAATTTACAATCACTTTTAAAGGATATTGTGAAGGGTATTCATGGTTTCGGCCAAGTCGACTTTAACTTTTCTACTTGTTTTAGTCTCAAGCTATCTCAAATTTGTTGAACAGTATAATTAAGTACTGTTAACATTTTTGCATTATATATTGTTATTTGTAATTAACACCTATTTGTTTACAGTGTAATTTATTTTGCTTAACTCAACCCTCTCTGATATGCTCATGAATTCGAGTATGTGCTAAATGTGATGAATACTTTACACTGACTAATCAGAACAACAAAAACAACAACAACAATAAAGAAATTATACTAAGGGAGACCAGACCAGACCAGCCAGCCAGCCGCATGTTTTAACCAAAATAACTAACCAAGCTCCACAACTCAACTCTACTCTACTCTTAATACAATATAACAAAACAACCATATTTAGTTGCAGTTAACAACCTTTCCGATTGACATGTTGAAATTATTTAATACGTTATAGAAGAATTTATATTTAGTCACTAAAAAAAAAAAAAATATTGAAATAATTTTCAAACCATTAAGTGTCTTTTATTTAAAATAATTTGTGATAATTCAGTGCCAATTGAGAAATAATTATTTAAAAAGGAAATTTTGATTAAAAAATTTTTTAAAAATTAAAATTAAAAAAAAAAAATTGAATAACAAGTGAAATCTATTAAAAAAATTATTTGTCTCAATCAACAGTTGGTTGTTGAAAAAAAAATTACGAAAAGAAAATATAAGCAATTTATTTTAAATTGTTTGATTTAAAGAAAAAAAGTGTTTTTAATATGTCAAATAAAGCATAAATTTAAATATTAATAAAAAAAAATAAAAAAATAAAAATCTAAATCTAAAAATACTTATCGATTTTTAGTGAACTGCAATATGTGAAAAATATTATTGTAGATATCATCTACTTACGTATGAATGTTTGAAAATTTTAGATGTGTACAAGTGAATAAAGTGGTGAGTGAGTATTATATACACTCAAAAAAAAAGTAAAATCGAAAAAAAAATTGTAAATATAAAGGAAAATTTATTGATTTTGAATTCACAATTTAAATGCTAAAGATAGAAAACCTGCTCCCGAATTGGGGCATTTGATATCGAAATTCAACTATCGTAATCTATTTTTTTATTTCCCAAAATAAAGGAATAATTCCAATTCAACTTAATTAGAAATTAAGAAATGTTTACCAATATAACAAATTAGGCACAATTTGGAGTGGGAAAGACTCGACACTCGACTTGATTACTAAAACAAGTAGAAAAATTAAATTGGTCGAATCTATGAATACCCTCCACAATGTTATCTGATAGTAATTTTCTAAAAAAAAAAATTAAAAAATTGAATTACAAATTTTTTATTAGAAATATTTATATTATTTTAAGTCAAACTTTCTTTTAATCAATCAAATTTTTTTTGAGTGTTAAATTTGTTTGACTGTCAAAATTTTTTTGAGTGTGACATTTCATTAAAAAAAAAAAATTAATGTGTACATTTTTTTTTAGTGTAACATTTTTTTGAGTATAAATATTTTTTTTTAGTGTACAATTTCTTTGAGTAACAAAATTACTTTGTAAAATATTTTTGTTGTTTTATTCCTATATGTAATACAAAAAAAAATATTTCACATATTTTCCTCTTTTTACTTTACCATCCTCTTCTTTAAAAACCAAAAACAAACTAACATTCAATCATAACATTCAATCATACACATCCGAAATTCAGAGCTTTGCTTATAACTTTTGAACCACTGAACCGATTTTGCTGAAATTCAAAACCAAACAGACTTGGGGAACGACAAATATATATGCTAAGCTTCAGCACCCTTAGAATTGTCTTTCGAAAGTTAGAGTGGTTTTAATCTCGTTAATTCGCAAAATACCCTTGCCGAAATTTACTCTTTTGCTCATAACTTTTGAACCACTGGACCGATTTCGCTGGATTGCAATACCAACCTGACCCGTTAAATTGCCAGCATATATGTCAAACTTCAGGAGCCTCCGTAAAGTCTTTCAAAAGTAAGCGTGTTTTCAACGGACAGACGGACGGACGGACATCGCTAGATCGACTTAAAATCGATCAAGGATCATGAATATATATACTTTATGCGGTCCTAGACCAATATTTCGATGTGTTACAAACGGAATGACAAACTTATATATACCCTCTATAGAGTGGAGGGTATAAAAAGAGAATGCTTATAACTCCCAAACTAATGCAAATTTTTTCTTGAAATTTATTAAATTTCAAGACCTCTGTCAGAGGAATCTATGATATAAATATAAACATTTAGGAATATTTTTTCTCAGAGTTATCGTAAAAATATTAAATCGGCAATAAAAAGGATCAAGTGTCTAATATATACAACACACTTGATCATGTATTAGACACATGTTTCCAGGGATCAAGTGTATTTATTTATGATATTTGATTCCGTGATTAAGTGTATGCAACACAGAGCTGCGAAGGATTTCATTCCTTAATTCGATTTGGCATTCTGAATGAAAATTTAGTTATTGCATTCCCCAATCACATTTTAGCGAATTGAATGAATTCACTTTAGACTCATTCGATTTATAAATATCGAATGCATTCGATTTATTTTTTATTTGACTTTCAAAAATCGAATGCATTCGATTTTTTTTTATTCGACTTTTAAAAATCGAATGCATTCACTTGCGAATGCAATCGATTTTCTTTTCATTCAATTTGAAAAATCGAATGGCTTATCCATTCATTGCATAAAAAAACTTAAAAAACTAACCAAGATAGAGCAAAACGGAGCAAATTTTTTGTCCATAGTATCGTCAACACTATTTACACTTTTTGTCGTGTAGGCAATTATTATGTGCATTTTTTAAATTTTCGGGAACACCATTTTTTTTGGATTCAAAATTAGAGCCCATCGTATGTAAAGAGAGTCGTCGATACTATGGACCAAAATTTGGCTCCGTTTTGGTCTAGCTATTTAAAAAATCGATTGCATTCGCAGTGGAATGATAAAAAATCGAATCATTCGATTTTTCTAAATCGAATTTAAAAACTACAATTTCAAAAATCTTTTCAGCAAAATTCAAAGTTTAGCGAAATTTTACATATTTTTTTTTTTTTTGCTTTTTTCGGGACGAAATCTTAAGTTAAGCCAAATTTTACAATTGGTTTATTGCTTTTTTTGGTATGAAAGGAAATATGAAGAGAAAATAAATCACGCAAAAATCTTACTCACGCAATTTTTTTCACCACTCACACTCACAATCACGTGAGTAAAATTGAATTCAGTCACACTCAAGCATGATCACGCGCGAATCACGTGAATCACGCTTTAATCTGCTCATGTGCCCATCTCTAGAAATAACCCAAACTTAACACACAGGACAATAACAGTGTTTTCAATTCGGTTAATCGATTAACCAATTCCTCAGTTAATCTCCTCTATTTCGGTTAATGTCGAAACAAATAATAACACAATATCGAAACAAATTATGCAACAACCAAAATCGGGATTGGATGAAACCAAAAGCAAATAAAAGTTTACATATTCCATAACAAACCCCTCAAGGCTTTTTTTAGTTTAGCGCTAGATATTTTTTACACGCATTTGAAGTGTGTGAACTTTTATTATAATTACAATTGATTGAAAACTGTATAAGGCGTATGATTAATTTTGTAATTGTCTTTAAATAACAATCATACGCAATGGTGTACGGTGGATGATTTTTAATAATTTGGCTATTCATTAGGTACGGGACCGATTGCAACGAAATTCATACCGATTATAGTTAACGTAATTTCGAGTTTAAGTTTGGACGCTGGACCCCACATGTCCACTAAAGGCACCACCATGGGCCCCTAACGTAGGACATGCTTAATACAAAAAAACTTTAAATGCTTTAAAATCACCAATTTTAAATGTGTATAAAAATAATCTAGCTCTGAACTAAAAACGCCTTAAATGTTTTGTTTTGTAAAATGTCAGCTTTAATTTGCTTTTGGTTTCATACCATTCCGATTCGGAAAGTTCGATTTTGTATCACTGTGTAATTATTCGACCCGATTCAAATGATTCGATTAACTGGTTAATATTATTATCTATACATATGAGCATTCCATGCCAAATCGCACACTTTCATATCCGATCCCCTTTCGATTTATTTAATTTCAAAATGGAGATTTTTTTTCAAAAAATTAATGGCGTTTTCTTTTCTGGCCAAAAATGAGACATTTTGTAACATTTTTTGTATTCTTTGAATTTTTTGTGTTCTTCTCCAAAAAAAATGCACACTTTTGAAAATATATAATGTTCTTTTCTCAAAATATTGCCTGCCCGTGATGTAAAAAATGCATATTTTCCACCCCAAAATCAAATGACGGGGTCAAAAACTAAGCGCACAAGTTAACTGGTGCCACAAGTACAGAGGATGTGTCGTGGCATGTGACGCTGGAGGTCCGGGGTTCAAATCACGGTGTGGCCAACATATATATATTTTTTTTTATTCTGGTATTTGTTTTTATTCAATTATGTATTATTTTTTTATTTAATAGTGTTTTTTTTTAAATAATCTAATAATTAAAAAAGAAATCATATAAAATCGAATAAATTTGTTTATTTTTTGGTATTTTTTTAAAGTTTAAATATTTAAAAAAATGATGTAAAAGCAAAAAAAAATAAAAAAAACATATGTAATGGCCATCGCCGGGATTCGAACCTGAGCTGCCGGCAATATAAGATAAAAACACATCCATCGAACCTCAAATCAGTGCAATTTGCATACAAAACTGCATTTTTTGTGTTCTTTTCTGAGTGTAAAAAATGCTTCATCGTTTCAGGGCCATGTCAACATTTTAAAAGTGCACATATTAACAATGCACATTTTTTTGTTCAGAAAAGAAACCACCATAAGAAATTGAAATTTTCAATTAATTTTGACTAGTAAAAAATATCGGTATTTTAAAAAACGGTGGACAACATTTTGTTGGTATTTAAATTCAGTTTTAGAAAAAAATATGAAAAAATATTCGAAGTCACTATCACTTATTTTTTAACGTTTAAAAAATAAAATCTACTTTTTGAAAAAGTAAGAAACCTTCGATTTTTTTTAAACTCTAAAAATTATAGGTACTCTTAATTACGCAACTTTTAAGCTATAATTCGAGATGTGATCACAATTCGATCTATTTTTGTTTTTCAAATTTCGAGAATTGCAAGTTCCATTTAATACTGTAGAACGTATTATAAAAAAAAATCCAAAAATGAAATAAATCGGGTTTTTTAAAAAATTGATTTAGAAACTTTTTTTTGTTCTTATGAAGCAAAATGTTGGAAAAATATTTTTTTTCATGCTTTTTGAAAACATTTTGCAATAATTTGGCTTTTACAGATTGAATAAATATCAATTAGTCAACGATTTATAGCCAAAAAAAACATATAAATAATATGCAGAAAATCGGCATTTGACTGCAAAGTTCGAAGGTCGATTAAAAAAAAAATTGAACTAACATAAACAAACGCCGCGATACTGGTCTTCTAATTTAGCCTCAATTTTCACCCTTCACTCTCAGAATCGACCTGACTTTTGCTAACTTGAGTTTGTTGTTCCACAGTGTAATCATGAAGCTAAATCAACTTGGCAAATGTTTAATAATTTCAATAGATTTTTTAGCCCAAAACATATGAAATTTCATAAATTAATTTTATTTGCGAACAAAGGTTTTACTACGTTAGCATTTGACCCCAGGATCATGTGTTTCAGTAATAAAGGGATCAAGTGTATTCAAAAGGTATTTTTTACATTTTTATGTAATGCAAAAAAAAATAATACAGCGTATCCAAAAGTTATATAGGCAATTTAATACCTGGTATTGTACTTTTTAACCACAGACCCTGAACTCAGAAAAAATCACAAGCGTAGTCAAACTTTCAGTAGCGTTCGGTGAGTGCTCTTCATTTAAGAGGAACACAAAAACAAACCATACAAATAATATGGCTACTAATGGGACTAATAAACATTAAACAAAAAAAATTAAGTCATTAAGGTACGGACGGACGGACGGACGGACAGACGGACGGACATCGCTAAATCGACTCAAAAAGTGATTCTGAGTCGATCGGTATACTTAAAGGTGGGTCTAGGACCAATATTTCGGGTAGTTACAAACATCAGCACAAACTCATTATACCCTGTACCACAGTGTGGTGTAGGGTATAAATATTCTCATATTCTGAGACATTTTTTGTACAGGATATATCTCAGATTCTGAGACATTATTAAAACCAAATTCTTTTCACGAATATCATGGTTTTAATAAGTAAAGAAAAATTAACTCAAGCTAAAATATCCCTACCCAAAATATATTTTTTTTTAAATTTCTTTTTCTTAAAACGGGTAATAACATGAATTTAATTTGTACCACAAGAATGCGTTTTTTTTTTTTTTTCGTGCGGCTTTTTACTTTCCAGCGGGTCCCCAAATTCTTTGTGCCCATTCTTGTGTGCCCAGCGCCATACTTTTGGGCGTCCCTGAATCTGGGAACTTTTCAATTTCTGAGAAAAACATCGGAAAGTCGAAAAATTATTTCTTAATATGATAAAAATAATTTATAAAGGAAATTGGATGGAAGTAAAAACTAATGGAAATACAAAGATTTTTGGCATTTTCATATGACCTATATCAGACATTTCCACAAAGACGACTTAGGGGAAATATCATGGGATTGTCAGCACCCCCTGACAACTGCTGAATATGATTGAGGAAATTTTGAAATTTTTTATGAAACTGTCCTCAACTCGGTATATAGAGATGTCATGGGGATGTCATGTGTGTCAGCGATGCATAAAAAAATATGGGCAATGCATAAAAAAATATGACATACATTTTTTTACATTTTTTAATTCGTGAGTATTTCGTGATCGTGATTACATCGTGAGCGTGATTACATTTTTTTTCTACTCACGTGAGCGTGCGTGAGCGTGCGTGAGCGTGCGTGAGCGTGAGCAGTGGAGGTGTTCTCTAATTTATGCGAAAAGTTTTTGCATCGATAAATCTGAAACAAAAAAATTCCATCGTTTCTTGATACTGAAATAAAAACTCGTTTTATTGGAATACTCCAAGGCAGCTGTCAAGAAGGTAACCAGAGCAAAAAAAATATTAAAAATTACGACAAAAAAACGCCATTGAATAATTTTTAAACAGCAAATCGCAGCATTAGCATAAAAAAAATCAGTTTCAAAATCCTTTAAATAAAAAGTTCAAAATTAATTTATTTTTTTTTACTACAAAATATCCAAAATTAGATCAACTAACTTTTTTTTTTTGTGTGTAGTGTTTGAGTATAATTTTGTGTATTTTTTTTTTTCATCTATTATCACTAAAAGTGATAATTATATTAACTCTAATGTCAAATGATAAAAACACCAACAACATTAACCCTTTTATGTTATTACAATAGTTTTTGTGTGATTTTTAGCTAACAAGGAAGGTTTCCTAAGGGGTTCTCTCATTTTCATGAAACCTTAGATAGCCAGCAAACACAAGCAAGTCGAAAAATGGTATAATTACAAACAGATTTATTTAGTATAACAACACAGAAAAAAATAACAAGTAGAAAAGGTAAATTCGACTTGGCCGAATCTATGAATACCCTCCACAATGCACTTTTTAAGTGATAGTAAATTTTCTAACGTGAAAAAAATAACATTTTTGGTTAGAAATAACTTATGATGTGTAAAACAATTTTTATACCCTCCAACCACAGTATGGGGGTATACTCACTTTGTCATTCCGTGTGTAACACATCGAAATATCGGTCGGGGACCCTACAAAGTATATATAATATTGATCCATGATAGAATCTAAGACATTCTAGCGATGTCCGTCCGTCCGTCCGTCCGTCTGTAGAAATAACGATGCAGTCCAAACTAAAAGAGCTAGACACTTAAAATTGGGCAAGAATATCTCTTATCTTACTGGTAAGGTTAAGTTCGAAGATGGGCAAAATCGGACCCCCTTGAAGAACTAAAACGACCCCTTAAAAATACGATATTTTTAGGAGTTTTTTTTTAATTTTTTCTCAACAAATGTAACATTTGTATGCCATATTATGTTCATAGACCTGCGCTTGGACCAAGGGGGTTTGAAAGTTCGATTTTTTTCATGCAGCCCCCCTTTAGGGGCGTGGTTATAGAAATTAATTAAAAATAACGATAAAAATTTATTATTTAAGCTTAAATATCATAGACAAATTATTTGTAAACATATACAGCGTGGGGACAGGTGTCCCCCACCCACTCCGCCGACCCCCCCCCCCCCCCCACTAAAAAAAATGACGCCCCTGGGATTTTTTTTTTTTTTTTTAATTTTAAACGTGTTGGAGGGTATAAAAGATTCGGCACAGCCGAATTTAACACTCTTACTTGTTTTTAGTAATTTTTGAAAAAAAAAAAAAAATACTTTACAAAATTTTGTTTTGAGTGTAAAATTTTTTTTGAGTGTAAAATTTTTTGAGTGTATTTTTTTTTTAGTGTAAAAATATTTTTGAGTGACAAACATACCTTGTAAAATATCTTTGTGACTTACCAATGTTTTAAAACATGTTTAACGGGTTTTCAACACATGAATTTAAGGTGAAACTAATCTGAAATTCACGGTTTTCCTAATAACTTTTGAACCACTTAACCGATTTGGCTGGAATACAATAGGAACCAGGCAAGGGGAACAACAAATATATATGACAAGCTTCAGCATCCTCAGAATTGTCTTTCGAAAGTTAGCGTGTTTTTTATCTCATAAATTCAAGAAAAACCTGCCGAAATTCAGTCTTTTGCTCATAACTTTTGAACCACTGCACTGTGGTTCCAAATGCATTTTTTTTTGGCATAAATTCAAAAAATGAAGCAAGGTCACTTGGATTAATTCTGGAATGATTTTTATCTCTTAGCGGAATCAAAAATCGATTGTAAAAAAAAAAAAAATTCTGAAAATTTTTTTTTTAAAAATATTTTTCTGGAAATTTTTTTTTTGATTTTTTTTTTTGGAAAAAAATTGTTTGTTGAAAAAAATATATTTTTCTTAATTAATTAGCTTGACGGAAGGTAAATAAAATTATAAAAAAAAATAATTTGAAAAAGTGTCACGCAAAAAACAGCAAATTTGGCCGAAATTTGTGCTAAACTAAAGTGGAAATTGTGGGAGTTTGCCAAAAAAACGCTGGCAAGATGTAAATTTTAATATTAAATATACAATATTGAAAACACTTTCACGTTTAAAGACTCATGCAAGTTCGTGCCCAAACACAACTTTTTGCTCACGAAAGATATAGGCTATTTTGCCTCCAAAATCCTCATAATCAAAATTCCCATGGTTAACGCCAAGGATGCATTAACTGTAAAATATGAATTTTTTTCAAGAACTAGTATCTTTAGGTTTCAATTTAACCCATAGCATCTTTATAATTTTATTTTTTCCCATTTGCCGTTTGTAAAATTGTAATATTGATTTCACTCCGGTTTTATTATACGTCTTAAAACTTTCAACTTTGAAAGCTTAGCAAACTGACAGTATTGTCACCAAATTTTTCATTATACTTTCTTGATAGCTTATAGTGTTGCCATTGAGGAAATGTATAAGCTTTTGAAAATTTGTTAACATTTTTTTTTTTAAATTTCTGCCAAAAAAAATGGATTTGGAGCCATAGCACTGGACCGATTTCGCTGGATATCCACCTGACCAGGTAAATGTCCAACATATATGCCAAACTTCAGGAGCCTTCGTAAAGTCTTTCAAAAGAAGTTAACGTGTTTTCAACAGACAGACGGACGGACGGATATCGCTAGATCGTCTTAAAATCGATCGAGGTTCATGAATATATATACTTTATGGGGTCCTAGACCAATATTTCGAGGTGTTACAATCGTAATGACAAACTTATATATACCATCTATCACTAGAGTGGAGGGTATAAAAAATAATTTAATTAAAAAATTCGTAGATTTAATTAATCAGTTAGTTTTTGAGGTATAACGAAAGCAAAATTCGGAAAATCGTTGCTGACTCGAAAAATTAACAGCAATTCCAAAAAAAAAACGGCTCTTGCCTTTGCCAAAATGAGTTCACAAACCCATCTCAAATATCTGAAGTTGCTAAGCAAATGCCGCACAGTGTTGCGTCTTCATGTAAAGAGTGGCCAAAAATAGAAGGAGTTAAGTTAGAGCGGTTAAATTTGGAGCACTTGTTAAGATCGATAAGATCAAGAAAAATTTTGAATTTGGTCAATATCCGCCCAAGGATTCGTATCCTTCCCATATATCCTGAAATTAAAATACGGCATAAAACGAAAACTAACGCTTTAATCTTCATGTTATTTATTGTAGTTATTACCTTTTATGCCATTAATTATTCTACAAAATTTTTTCCAATTCGGAGCAAGGATGCGCCTAGCTCAAAAATGTCCTTTTTAAATAACGTTCAGAAAAAGGTTAAAAATTAAAGTTATTTCATGAAATTTTGAAAATCCAACTGTTATAATATGCTCAATGTATTTGCCAAAATTTTTGCAAATCGGAACAAGGATACGCCCTCCTTGAAAATGTCCTTTTTTAACAAAGTCAAGAAAAAGTTCAAAATTCAAATTCCTTCATGAATTTTTGCATCCGCAACACTTAAAATATACCTTAATCAAATGAAAAAATTGAAGCAAGGATGTAATACATATATTAAAAATGTCCTTAAAAAATTTTAAAAAAAGTTTAAAAAATCCTTCGTACTTCATGAAATTCTGTTCTGATAATGTTGAAAATACCTTATTTTAGTATAATTGAAGCAAGGATTATCCTTAACATATCCTTAGGATATTCTTAGCGCATAAATATCCTTTTTTAAAGACTTGAGAAAATTCAGGGAAATCCTTTTACCTTAAAACTATCAATAATTCACAACATTTTTGCACGTAGTATTTACAATACGTTAAATATAGTTTTTAAGTTTAAGCAGGGATATGCCTATCTCAAAAAGACCGTTATAAAATAAGCAAGTAAAATATAGTACAACGTACTTCCTCAACAAAATCTTTCTAAATAAAAGTCTGCATCTGTTAATATACAACTGGTGTCTAGCCAAGCATCTAATTTGTGTCAGGCCTGGATGACAAATAATGGTTCTTGGACCAATTTAAATAAAATTTAAAATTTAACCGACCAATTCATTTTGCATTCCGATTTATTATACATATGTGTTTCATAACTATTTTTCGCAATACATTTCAAATTATCAAGGACAACTGCTGCATCTTGGTGTTTTCGTTAAAAAAATTTCCAAATTTATATTCGGGTTCCCACAAAAAAAAAAATTGATAAAAAAAAAGGTGGAAAAACGTGGACGAGTTCTTTTGTTATTTGTAATCTACATACTTATACCAAAAATGGCTGACTATCTAATATGAAATTTGCAAAATAAATTAGTATTTTCTTTGGAACTCACTTTATAACAGCGTTACTTGCCATATGATTAACTTATGTCGACCAAAACAGCATTATCACACAAGCAACATATCTAACTTAAAACTTCATTACCAACAAGGTCGAATTTTAAATGCAATATAATTATTTAACCGTTACAAGTACATGTGGATTTCAAAGATTTTAAAACCAAAATATGATATATTTCAAAAAGTTCAACTTTAGAGACATGTAACTTAAAAACTATTAAAGATATCTATAAACTGTTTTGGATTTGTTTTATTTATGATGTTTTCTTAAAATAAAATTCATATAACCTTAAGTTTTAAGATATTTAGTTTGACCATTTATGGCCAAGGTCACAACACTGTGTGCCGATAGAAAGATAAATTTGATCAATTATATGATAAAAGCAAATAGGTATATGTATGTTATTTCGTAGATGTATAACTCTTAAACTGAAGCTAAACCAATTAATCTAATAGCATTTTTGAAATCTGCGCGCCTTATTACTTTAGTCTAAATCAGTCCTCAAACTCTAGAAAAGAAATGCTTAATGGAAAAATTTAAAAAGGACCAATTTTAAATTTTTATTTTAGCGATATCTTGAAAACTAAAGATGACTCAAAAAAGTAAGAGCATTTTTGGAATTAGCATATCCGACATACCCAAAATCTTTTTTCACTTTTTTGACGCAAGGCCAGTGCTGGCAAATATGACTCACAAATATGCCAAAAATAGACTATTTCGAAAATTACAAAAGATATATCTAGGGTTTTTTCCGGGAGTTTCAGTCCCGGGAAATCCCGGAATTTGGATTTCTAGCTTTCTCGGGATTCTTTATGCAGGATCTCAGGAAATTGAAATAATTGGAAAAAGATGTACCACCCCAGGGACATTATGTTTATATTTAAATTTTTAGCCAAATCAGACAATTTTAATCCGTGCCCCTAGGGGGTTAAAGTTTCTTTTACAAACAAACATTTTTTTCAGGGCTAAATTTTTACCCCCCAAAATATTGTCCGATTTGGCTAAAAACTTAAATATAGAGTTTTCAGACCAAACCGAACCATAATTTGCCTGTCAAAACTACAAAAAAAAAATTTTTCGAAGTCAATTTTGAAGCGGAAGGGTTTATCGCACCAAAATAAAATTTTTAGTCGTTAATAAGCTTATCAAGTAAAATAATAATTAAAAAAAAAAAAAAACAAATTAAAAAATCGGGAATAAATTTTTGGTTTGTATGGAAAAAATTTTGGGGCAAAACTTAAACCCCCAAAGGTACAGGTTAATTTTGTCCGATTTGGCTTAAAATGTAAACATAAAATTTTTAGACCAAAACGAACCATAATTTGCCCTGCGATCGACAAAATTCGAAAAAAAATCATTATTCGTGCCACCCTAAGTGTAATTAAGTAGTTATGCGTAAACGGATTAAGGCAGTGTTGGCTACCGTTACCTTTTCAATACCGTTACCGATTAAAAACCCTTTAATTTTGACTACCGTTACCGTTACCAATACCGAAATAAAAAATTTTAAATACCGTTACCGATAAAAAACCATTACCTTTATTCGTATTTTTACCGGTATTATATCGGTTTTGTTTCGGTTGTCTTAATATTACTTATTTTAAATTTTTTGTAGATAACAAACAAATTAAAACATTTTTAATGTACGTAAAATACAAAAAAAAACAAAATTTTTGTTCATTGTAAATCGGAATGTTATTTGTGCAAAAAAAAAGAAAAACTCTGTCCAACCAATGATCACACTCGCAATTTACTAAATTATGTGGAAATCGGTCCAACCAATGATCACTTTCGCAATTTACCTAAAAATTTCTGAGGAGAAAAGTGAGTGCCACATAATGTAAGCATTTTTCAGCGGGAATATAAAAGAAGAGACAAGCCTGAATTGCTCAAGTGTTGCTGGCGTTCTCTGGAATTAAATACAAAATGAGCAAGTCGTACATTCCGAAGAAAAACTCTGTCGAAAAATCTGTAAAACAACTTTCAGTTTGATTAGAAAACTTTTAAAAGATTTTTCTGCTAAAAAGAATACTTTAACTTAATTCTCTGTCATTAAATTTTAAAAATAATGATTTTAATAAAATATTTTTGTTCAAATTTTAGCAGACTATTTTGTAATTTTACCAAAAAATTGTTGGCATTTTTTTTTT
The DNA here is from genome assembly GCA_963921195.1 of Pegoplata infirma. Lineage (NCBI taxonomy): Eukaryota > Metazoa > Arthropoda > Insecta > Diptera > Anthomyiidae > Pegoplata > Pegoplata infirma. The sequence continues at coordinate 150,529,866 of OY992539.1, read as the reverse complement.
TTAATTTTTGTCTAATTTAAACGATTAAAACTAAAAATTGTTCCAATGTGAAAAAATCAGCTGACTATTTTAATAATTTTACAGAAATTGACCTGTTTGTAAGAAATTTTTCTTAAAAAAAAATTCAAAAATTTTATTAATTTTTTTTAAGTTTATTGAGAAACTAGATTTTTTTATAAAATTTTTAACAAAAAAAGTGTTTTTTAACTTAAATAAATTACAATTTCGATGTTCAGGCTTTTTATCTGAAATCAGAAGATTTTTGATCTTAAATCAGCAGATTTATCTACGGTCTTGACAGATTTTTCTGCAAAGTCTACCTGGTTTATCCAGACAGAAATTTAGCAAACCGCGTCAGCAAAAATCATCATAGTGAAGCCATGTTCACATTTTTTAAAGATTATCAAAGACACAAACATTTTTTTTTTTGTTTTTGCCTAAATTAATTTTGACATACAACAATAGTGCAATATTTTGTTTTGTTGGCAATCGTGTAATATACGTGTTTATTGCCGATTGTGTTGGGCTTCTGGGGGCTATGGGTGCCGATCACTGATCTAAACAGAATTAAACAAGTTTTTGGTAAGTGCAAAAATAAATGTATCGTGGCGTATGAGTGATATGGAAAATAAAATAAGACATTCAAACTTTAAAGCAGTGGTCGGCATCAATTGCACATGGATCCCGAACACATTCGGCTATTTACATGTATTCAACACGAATGTCAACAACATTCACAACTAACATAAGAGCATAAAAATACAACAACAAGCTGGTTGATATCGTTTTGTTTGAGAAATACACCAACTCATGCATGTTTATTTTCATATACCAATGCATTCATACTCTCTCTTTCTGCCGACCACTGCTTTAAAGCCAATTTTCTCGAAAACCAAAAATAACTGCTCTCTGAAAATTTGATATGATGTAGAGAATAAACTTTAACTTAAAATTTAAAAAAAAAAAAATTAAAAACGGCGTGTTTTTTTGGTACATCGTTTTTTTATTTTTCATTTGAAAAATTCAGACATAGTTCTGAATTTTTCCTAAAAACCAATAATGCCAATCGATAGCCCATACAAAACACTACAAATTAGATGTGTTTCGAAAATTTCAGAATAGTTGAGTAACTGTAGAAAAAATTAAATATAAACCGACATCATGCAAAAATTGCTCAATTTTACCATGTTTGACCACGCCTATCTCGCCCATTTTTCCGATAAACGAAAACTTTTTCCACGATTTGTTACTTTCATATAGGGCAATAAGCTCCCAAAGTTTGACTTTGATCCAACAACATTTTTTTTTTCGTGGTACGTTTGAAATCATCATTATTCTCTTCCGCGAATAATGGAATGTACTGTGACTTTCTTTGCTTCTTTTTTTATCACAACCTAAAAGTTGAAAGTGCAAATAATCTTCTTTCAAATTTTTGTACGTTTTTAAATTAAAATATAGGCCACCGTCGGTTTTTGAATCATTTTCATTATATATTTGATTAAAGCCTACTAATTCACCCAAAGTTATAAAGTAATAAGGGCACGTGTATGTGGCACTCGCTGTCTGCTGTCCATTAAACATTAAAATAAGTTTGAAATCAGACGCAAACTTAAAAGGTATTTCATTTAATTTTGTTAAATTAACTAAAGTTTTAAGATCGTCATAAGTCTCTTTAATTTGTGGGACTATGCATAGCATAATTAACCGATTGACACTATTTAATTTGCTTTATTTCCAATATTTCCCCCAGAAGAATAAAAGGATACGTATTTACTTTCACACTCGTTTGAATCATTTTCTTCTTCTTCAGATAAAATAGATAACGAAATTTTGAAAAAATTTTGACCTCCATCTGCCAATAATTTTATTTTAGATTCCTGTATTTGCTCCACGTTCCGTTGTTCAAAAACAAAGTGAAGAATTTCACAAGCGTTAGCATAAACAACCGGTCTTTGTGAATTTCCTTCTTTAGTCTCGAAATTAGAAAAAGTTTTTTGGTAAATATTTTCCATTAACTTTTGTTTTTCTTGCATAGGGTAGTTATAATTCGAAGGAACAGATTTCCTTCCTTTTGGAACAGATTTCCTTCCTTGGTTTTGGCCTTTTGAATATTTAAAAAATTCTTCCTGCGCAAAAATCGAAAAAAGTGAATATCCCAAGAAAAGGAGCAGCTAGGATTTCAATTCAAACGGTTTTTGAATACATTTTTCATCACAAACTAATCCCCGCTTTTGGTTTTTGTCGCCATTTTTATGGAATAATAAGTTGCTTCCTGCCCGCCGTGAGTGATGCCAAGTACTAAATTCTGTTTAACGTGGATGCGTTTTCAATTCCCGTCCCGGGAATTCCCGGGAATTCCCGTAAATTTGCAATCCCGAAATCCCGGGAAATACAGCGGGAATTCCCGGGAATTTAAATTTCTTTGAAATTGTTGATTTTTCGACTTCTATTGAATATTTTGTATGTGATTTTTTTAGAGATTTTGTTAAAATTCTCGATAATTAATGGCAGAAACGTACGCAGGGACCAGGAGGGCTTAAAAAGTATTCCAAGAGACCTCTTCTAACTAACAAATGTCATAAAATCTAAGACTTACGAAATGAAAAAAGTCTCACAATATCTAAATCTTCGATAGGATATAATTATCAGAACCTGATACTTTTTTTCAGAAGCCGAAAAATTTTCTTTTTGTTTCTGTAGAAAATATTAATGTCTCTGAACACGATTTTTTTTAAATCGATAAATTGATATAAAATTTGTGTAAGGAATGACTCTGAAATTAACAGGTTTTTCTTTTAGAAACCAGAATTTTTAATAATTTTTTGAGGTAAATTTTCTTATAATTTCATTTCTCTGAAACAGTTACATTCAGTTTCAGAGACATAATTAAGAAATTCCTCTGAATCAGGTTCATTAGAGGTATTCAGATTCTTTCTGCCAGCCCTGGCAATGTAGCAAAACACTACTTCTTTCAAAAAATACATGTTTTTTGAAAGGTAATTTTAAAAAGTGCTGTTCTACCACCAGTGCCAGGGCTGGCAAGTAAGACTCTGAATACCACTATTGTGTTTTACCAATTGTAAAAATGAACTTAATGATTAATTTTTATTATTAAAACAGATAAAGCGATGTGAAAGAACATATTCCCTTAAAATACTTTTTAAAAGACTTCGACATATTTGGGTCGTTTTTTTTTTTTGTAAAAACTATGTAACAAAAATTGTTCTCTTTTTCTCGAAACTTATTTTTTTGTTTGTTTTAAAGGTACTAAATAAGATTTTTATGGTGTTAACAAACATTATAAATAGTGTAATCGCATTCATAAGGTTTTTATACATTTTTTTGACAAAAAATTTGGGTTTTTAGTTTTTGCGGGAATTCCCGGGATCCCGGGAAATTTAAAAACGAATACCGCTTTCCCGGGAAATGAAAAAGTCCGGGAAAAGAAAAACTCTAGTTTTCAATTAAACGGTTAATGTTAACATAGCATACGGTCATGCCAAAACAAGGCTAAAATTGAATTTTTTTCTAGGAATGATTTTGGTCTTACGTCTTTTTTTTTTTCATATCTCTCATAGTTAACCAGAAAATTCGAAAATTTTATTTTTTTATTTTTGCAATTCAAACGCGATTTTCGCAAAGATGTGCAGATTTTGATTTTTGTTTCAAAATTTTTTTAGAGATCTCAAATACATATTAAATAATAAAATATGGTGTTCGCACTTTTAGATTAAAGCCGGCTCAAACCAGCCGTGAAATTATACTAATTCCTATATTAAGACTAATTAATTTGTTTTGTGGGTATTTATAGATTTGTAATAAATATTCATGAATAAGTATGGCTATATGAAGAGCACATGCTTGTTAGTAATTAATTGTATTATAATTGTTATAAATAAAATATAACAAGAAAAAAACAAACATAACACTAGCCGACATTTATGAATTTTTTGTGTGCTTTTGGAATCTGGCCACTTGCTTTCAATAACGCTTTCGATGCCGAATTCTAAACTGTAATCGTGTAAAGTGAGAGTCGACTAAAGTCGATTTTCAGAACTTTATTTTTCTTAAACTTTATAACAGTTTTCTATTATTTAAGAATATATCTTTTGTACAACGCTCTTTAGAAATATCACAGACTATATACAGACTCGACAGTAGGGTTTTATAAGAAACAAGTAAGAAAGTTATAGTCGGTCAAGACCGACCATATAATACCCTACACCAGTGTTTTCCGAAAAATGGGTCCCAAGTCTAAACATGGACCGATTGGATCTATCTTTTGTTAGATCTTTAATTATTGTAGAAAACACACACAGACAAAATTTTAGTGGAATTGGCTTATTTTTGATTCCAATAGACCAATTTAACTTAATATCGGTCGAAATTTGTATAAAGGGGGCCAAGTCCAAACATGATCTGAATATATTCAGATAAAAGTAAGTTACTAAAGTACACTTTTAGCACCTAAAAACAAAATTTTGATCAAATATTTCCAACTTTCATGAATTTTGAGAGATTTATGTGAAAATCGGGAGGGTGTAGTGTTTATAAACCGGTTAACCGGTTAACCGAAAAACCGTTTTTTTCCCAAAATTTCGGTTTTTTTGCAAACCGGTTAACCGAAATTGAAAAATTCCGGTGCACCGAAAACCGGTTTTTTTCTGTCAGTTAACCGGTTTTTTTAAATACATTCATACGGAATATTTTGCAAATATTAAGGGTTTGCACTTTTGTTTATGATATTTTAAAAATTTCATTAAAAAGACCTTGAAAAAGGAAGTCTAAAATACTTTTTGTCTTCAAGAAACAATTTTCCAAATAGGAATTTTAATCTGGTAAATATTTGATATCCGTTATATCCGTTATAAGCGTTTTTTGGACAGTTTCATTGAAAACTTAATATGTGACTGTTAACCAGGTACTAAAATTATTATTAATGGAGAAAATGTCAATAATAGAACATTAATATAAAATACGGACTACAATTTATAACGAATTGATGCCTTTTTTTTTTTTAAATAAAACCAATAAAAATAAAATAAAGCTCCGGTGAATATAGGAAAATAAAGCACCGTATTTAAATACCGCTATTTTTAAAGGATAACAGTTGCTAACTTTGCTGAAAGAAACAAATATGTTAACTTTAGTTACATTCGATTTTTTATTTAATAAAAATTTGCAATTTTAAAGTATTTTTTGGGTTTGTCAGTTAAAGAAAAAAAACCGGTTAACCGGTTTTTTTATTCCGGTTTAACCGAGAAAACCGGTTAACCGAAAAAGCTGAATTTCGGTTAACCGAGAAACCGGTTTTCCAAAATGTCGGTTTTTTATAAACACTAGGAGGGTGGTTTGTATGGGGACTACAAGAGGAACTGGTCCGATTCCTTTAAAATTTGGAATGATAATTTGTGAATACGAAGAACGATTACCTACCAAATTTCGAAGGAATATCTGTTATAATACGCTAATAAGAGTCACTTGAATCAAATTATAGGGGAAGTTTGTATGGGGGCTATGTCTAAACATGGACCGATTTTTCCCAATTTCAATAGGCTTCGTCCTTGGGGCAAAAGAAGCTTAAGTTTCAAATTTCAGCCAAATCAGTTTATAATTGCGACCTGTATCGTGTTTACAACGTTTACATGGACGGACGGACATCGCTAAATCGACTCAAAAAGTTATTCTGAGTCGATCGGTATATAAAGGTGGGTCTAGGACCAATATTTCGAGTAGTTACAAACATCAGCACAAACTCATTATACCCTGTACCACAGAGTGGTGTAGGGTATAAAAATGGGAAAGAAGTCAGCGATTTTAGGAGAAAACAGAGCGAGCTTTAGCTGGTTTTAAGCTAATATGGCAACACTTTCTACGACTTAGGAGTGAGAGTGAGTGAAACAATAAAAACCGATCTGGCATCTATTTTTCTTATGGTGCGTTATATTAGCTTTCTCTTTCTAACCTAATTCGTAGAATAATTTGAAAAAATTAACCATATGGTTAGGGACTACTTTTTTGAAACCTGTTACTTACGTCGAGTCTGTATTAGTCTGTTGTTGTGGATTCCAAATTTGTTCATCACGTCAGGTAAGATCTTACATGATAAGATCTAGATCAATTAACCGCGGTTTTCATTAACCGCGGTTACGGTTAAATTTCAATCTTTTAAAATAATTTAAATCTAATTATTTTTCGATTAATAAAAATTTATAATAGAAGTATATTACTGGTTTTATGTAAAATGTGGAGAGAAAGTTTAAAAAAAAAAAATTTGCATCCCCAAAAAAAGGAATTTTTTTTTTTAAAAATTGAAAAAGTGTCAGATTCTGAGAAATTTTCTCGATTGAACAATTTTCAGATTCTGAGAACTTTTATACTTCAAAAATGTCTAGATTTATAGGGATTTTTAATAAATAGTCTTACACCCAAAAAATATTAAAAAAATTGTGCCAGTTTTTGGTTTAATTACAACCTATAAAGTGGTTTTAGATAACTTACCAAAGTTTTTGCTCTAAAAAAACTTAGGTAAATTACAGCGCTCAACAAGTCGAAGGTTTTTGACTCCGGTTTGAAGTTTGATACAAAATTTTTTAAGATTTTGACTCGCTGATTCCAAATCTGTGCTCCAAATTTTTCCATCACGTCTAGAATTTTAATTACTCGCGGTTGAAAATGCGAAAAAAACGCGATTTTTGCATTTTTTGAAAGCCTGCACAGCAGCCACTGGGTGGAATAAAAATCTGGTATAAAGCGTTAGAGTAGAATTGAACCATGATCTCAAATATATGATCAAAAAAATTTGAAGTTGTTGCACTATTATTGGCCAAACATGTATTTTAAAAAAACACTGTGCAAAAAATTTGAAAAGCACCATTTTTAAAAGGCTCTAAAACAAAAACCAGATGATCAATCTTTACTGTGATGAGCTCAAAATTTAGGCAAAAGTTCATTCTTTCTTATAGACTTTTAAACCCATTAAAAATATCTTCCGGTTTGTACGAAAAATAACACAGAAAACTTAAATATGTAAAATATTTATTTTTTTAGTTTTTCTTTGAAAAATATCAAAAAAAAAACTGAGGTATCTACCTTATCTTTTTTACAAAAATTATAACTTTAACAGAGTCATTTTAAAACGCAATTGTAACCCAACCAAAAGCAATAATTAGAAAAAAATTGTTTTCTATGTCGGAGACCAAAGACAAATTATACTTTTGCGCTTTAAGCTAAGTAAGTTGTTCACCGGTGAAAAACAATGTTTCGAAACATCAATTAATTTGTAGTGAAAATTTGACAGTCATATGTTTGGTTATGGTTCGCGCATCAGCATACATAAAATACCTTCAATTAAAATTTTGTTGATAATTTTTGTCTATTTATGTGATATAATTAATGTTTACAGTGCCAAACACTTATAATTACTTCATTTTATTTCCGAATGTTAAATTTCACCGCTTTTTAAATGGTCTGTACAATTTAAAAAAATGTTGCTTATAGTGTTGTTGCGTATTGATGCAACATATACCGGGTTATTTTGCCGGTTTTTCACCAGTGAACAGAATACCTCTTCAGCGAAATTTTTACGCTTTTGTAAAGCTGGTGTGAAATTTATGTTTTTTTTATATGGAGTTTGACAGATTTTCACGTGAAAACCGAGCAACTTACCCACCTTTATACCAGATTTGTATTCCACTCAATGGCTGCTGTGCAGGCTTTCAAATAATGCAAAAATCGTAATTTTTCACATTTTTAACAGTGAATAACTAAAGATCTGGACGTGATGGAAAAATTTGGAGTACAGATTTGGAATCAGGAGATCAAAGTCTACAAAAATTGATCACCAGAATTCAAACCGGAAAATGACTGTTGAGCGGTGTTATCCAAAACCACTTTATAGGTTGTATTATCCCCAAAACGGTCACAATTTTTTTATATTTTTTTTTTGTGTGTAGATTTCCGTATTTACCTTAAGATAAAGGTTCAGTTGCTGAGAATTGTTTTCTATAGAAAAAGTCTCATATTCGAAGATTTTTTTCTGTAGAAAAACTGAAATTTGTTCTGTAGAAAAAGACTCAGATTCTAAAATATTCTTTCTAAAGAAAAAGTCTAACACTCTAAGACATATTTTAATAAAAACTTTTTCAGGTTTTAATTATTTTTTTAATATTTCAGACACTAGACATTTTTTTAAAGAAAATTATTCAGACTGAGGCATATTTTCTAAGAAAAAATCTCGGATTTTGAAGTCTATTTTCATTAGAAACTTTCTCAGAATCAGAGACATTTATTCTGCAGAAAAATTTTCAGATTCTGAAATACTTTTGCAGTAAAACAATTTTAATATTCAGAGGAATTTTTAGTATTTATAATTTTTTTTATTATTCTTTGTTCTTTTTTCATAGTTTTTCTAAAAAAAAACTCTATTTTGTCATACAAATCTGATGTTAATTAAATTAAACGTAACCGCAGGATTTTTTATGCGGTTACGGTTAAATAGTGCGGTTAACCGTGGTTACGGTTACGATTAAAACCGCATTGCAAACCCTAATAAGATCTTACTTCCTACTTGTTCGATTTTCATATAAAATGTTACTTCGTTCAGTAATCGTTTATATATATTGTCATTTCTCTTCTTAAGAATGTCAATCCCATAATAATTATATAATAAAAAATAATCAGCTGATTTGTTACTGATACTTTTGTTGCGTTACCAGCTGAGTAGCGAGCGCTTAAAGTACAAAGTTTAGCTTTCATTTATTAAGATATTTTAGACTTTTCTATGACATTGTTGTTCAAACACACAGTTTAAACAGACACTAAACTAATGATAGGTGTCAAAAAAGGAATCTTGAATCATATGCTTAATTTTTTTATTTTGTTCTTCCTTTTGGGTTAGAGTGAGTAAATTAATGTGCTTGATTCTGGAATACGATATCACCATTCACCTAATTTTTGAAAATTTGATATTCTTTCGAATTTTAAGATCTTAAATTTTCGTTCTTGTAAGAATTAAATATCTAGTAAATAGTGTTTGGGGTCCGGGAATTCCCGGGTCGGATTTCCCGGGAATTCCCGGGAAAAGACTGACGGGAATTCCCGGGAATTTTTTTGATTTTTCCCGGGAAATCCGGGAATTTTATATAATAAACCATTTTACATAAAAAATTTTTATTTTAATTAAATTTTTAATATTTTTTTTACATACAGGTATAATTACATTTCATATTTTTTGTATTTTTTCTATTTGGAAGAACAGTGCAAATATATATTCATAGGAAAACTGACCAAGTGTAAAAAGTATGGAAATATCATGAAAAAAATTAAAAAGTCAAAAAATATACGTCGGGTAATGATAATTTTGTTAAGACTGTCAAAAAATACAAAAATTTTGAACCTAGAATTTACATTTCCAAAACAAATATTAAAAATGCTGCCAACTATATAAGTTCTTGCACGAATAACGCAATTTTAAATTTTTTTGCGATTTTTAGCTATTTTTTGCGATTTTTTTGGGGAAAAAGCTGCAATATTTTTTTTGTTTTTTTTAATGTATTTCAGGATTTTTAACTTTTATTTTTTGATTTTTTATGTTGTAATTAATTCTTTATTTGAATAAAACAGTTTTTAATAAAAAGTTGGTCAAATTTTAATGCTTTTTATGATTTATATTAATAAAGAAAATTTCCCGGGATTCCCGGGAATCCCGGGAAATAAATTATTTTTTTCCCGTTTCCCGGGAAATTGAAAAGTCCGGGAATTCCCAAACACTACTAGTAAATATCTTTAATTATTACAACAAGAAATTAAAAAATCTTAAAACTCGAAAGAATATCAAATTTTTAAACATTAGGTGAATGGTGAAATCGTATTCCAGAATCGAGCACAATATGACGTTTCATACGAAAACTAAATGATTGTTTTTTTTTTATTTCACTCATTTTATGTTGCCATGTTTATTTAGTAAAAACTTGTCAAAAGGTGATCTTTTTTTAAAAAGCTTTAAGCTCTCAAAAATGGTCAAAAGCACGTGATTTTGTAAACTTTGGCCCCAATTTTCTCGAAACTCTCATGTGATGGAAAAAATTGAAAACAAGATTTGGAATCAGCATCGAAAGGTTAATCCAAAATGAGTGGTCAGAGCTCAGACGCATTTCTGATGCCGGCCAGTGTAATTAATACAAATGTGATCTTTACTAAAGGCATTTAATGATTCATAATCTGATTGTCTTGACGTATTTACCTGAATGGACAATAATTTAGATTCATTCATTTACTGCAGTATGACAAATAACACTGTGCTACAAAAAAATAAAATATACTGTTCAAATAAGCTAGTGAAGGTTGTAGGTCTCGTCGAAAGGATCACAAAAATAAGAGTTGTCAAAATCGAATTCCGAGTTTTTCGAAAAATCGATTTTTTTCTATTTTTCGGGTTTTTTAAATCCGGTTTTTATTTTTGGTCTCGAATAATCGACTTTTTATATTTAATTTTTTTGTTATTTTGCATTCAAAGACGTTTTTTAGTAGCCATCTCAAAACTTTGAAGAACAGTAATTATACCTTAAATGAAATCCAAAATCCTGAATTGAAAGAGGATTTTTACTAGATACTACATAGATAAATTATCTAAAAGATCTTCCAAATTAGATCTGCTTTACAAAGCATTACTGAAAAGTAATGGGCGTATGATACTTGTTTTTTTCAATTGGGGGACACTTTGCTCTTCGCAGTTTTTAAGTTCATTTATAATGCTTTTGGCTCTATAGTAATACAATTTTGTAAATATTTATACTATTTTTTATATACATGGGGCCCCCGTAGGACAGTTGATAGCGTACTAGCAATCAACGTGGGAGTCGTGGTTTCGATTCCCACCAGAACCCTTCGTTTTTTCGCTACAACGAGACGACGGTCATTGTTACCAGTTCTCGGTTAGGTTGAATTTATTAAAAATGAGTTGTAAATAAATATAAAGAATAAATACAAATAATTGATCATGTGATCAAAACTATTATTATATTTTTTTTATTATTATACACGCCCACAAAAGGGGCCGAGTCGAAAAAAAACTAAATTTTTTAATCCAAAGTCCAAGTGATAGACTTTGAACTTTTTCTGCCATTAAAATATTTCTTTTGTTTTACAAAAATACAAAAAAAAAAAAACATATTAAAAAGTGTAATTTTTCAGAGTTTGGTTTTTCAGAGTTCAGTTTTTCAAAAGGGAGCTTTTTCCCCCTGATACGATTTTGTCCATTTACGAACGTAGGCGGCCTATGACCATGAGACATTTTGTGCCAAATTTCAGAGGTCTATCTTTTTTATTTTGGACTGAATCGTGTTTTATACAGACGGGCAGCTTGTTTTGTTTTCCTTTTTTATAGTTTTGTTTTACTTTTTTATTAAATAAATAATTTAAAAAAAACCCGAAAACCCGATTATTTGATACCGGTTTTTAGTTACAAAACCGAAAAACCGATTTTTTTAAAAGGCAGTTTTTTAAAGTATTCGAAAACCGGTTTTTGAAATAGACAAATATTTGACAACTCTACACAAAAATGTCCATCAAACTTGCCGGACATCCTCAAATTTTAAACATACCCAGGCAGAAACTGCCAACCGTTCCAAAGAAAAAGTCTCGGCAAAGCACTTTATTTTTTGTGTAAAAGGTAGTATGAATTCGAAAAAGTGCTTTGCAAGCGCTTTGCCAATGTTTTTATATTTAATTCCGTTCAAAGTATAAATTTTTTTATTAATTTTATTAATTTTCATAAGAATTGGAATAGTTCTCGTGATATGTCACTTAGACACAATGACCTACATATTACAAACTTGACACCTTTTATATAAAAACATCTGTTTCTTTCGTGAGGAAATGTCTTAAACTCCGGATACATCACATGTGAAATGTCACTGGGCCTATCCCTTTGGAACACTACCCGTTTCGGTTCAATACACCACTTTTTTTTCGGAACTTTTCTAAAATTTTTCCTAAAAGAATTTTTTATAAATTTTTTATTCCAAAACGCAAGAAAACTGCAAACTTTTTCCGGGACTTAGAAAATATTTCAAAGTTTGTCCAAAATTTTTTTATCCGAATAAATTAGTCAATAAATTTTTTGTCCTAATTTAATAAATTTCTTTATTCAAATAAACACAAAAAAGTTGTGTCTTATGGACTTATACAATTTAGATACTTCCCTTTTTTTTTGTTCTAAAGCGCTTTCAAAGCGCTTTAAAATAGCAACGGCATATCGTTTACCGTGGTTATCATTTTGGATGCTGGGAGAGTACTACTTAAACTGTGATGCTTTCCCAGCACACAACCGACCATAAAAGGTACTTTGCCAGCGCTTTCCCGTTCGTATTTTTCGGTCTGGGTAGTGCCCAAAAAACGTTTTGGGAATTTTTCTCGTTAAACCACACTCAAAAAAAAAACTGTAATGATAGCAAAAAAAGCTTGTAAACCTACAACAAATTTGCTGATTTTGAACCCACAATTTATTTGGTAAAGTAAGCAAAAATGTTTTGCCAAAAATTAGTTAACCGAAATTTTTTTATAAGGGTTACAGTTGAAAAATGTAGAAAATGTCCTCATACACATTTGAGGACCCCATCGGGTTTGGACCCGATAGGTCCGATGGGCGTCATTGTTTTTGATCCAAAATTTGTGTCCGTTTCGCTCTTTAAAAATTTTCGGAAATGCTAACTTTTTTGGATCCAAAGTTAGGACCCATTCACACATAGGACTCTTCACACATGTGAAGAGGACCAGCGATACTATGGTGAGCCCGGGAACCAAAAATGGACTCCATTTTGCTCCATTTGGCTTAGTTTCCGAGATAGCGCCATTTTAAGTTTTCTTAAAAAAAAATATTAGCAAAAAAGCTTGTAAAAATTTTGTCAACTCAATTTTAAATTTAGTAAAATTAGTTCAAATTTTGTTTAAAATTGCTAATGAGCTAAATGAAGTTTACAAAATATTTTTGCTAATATGCTAATCTCAACTAAAAATTTTCTAAAGGTTAGCTTGCTAGCATTAGCAAAAAAAATTAGTAAATCTACTAATGTATTATTTTGAGTGCACGTGTAATCAGACAATTTTCAACCGATTTTCAATTTTTGAACTGTTTTGGATAAAAGAAGGATATGGCTTTTCATGAGTGTGAATTATTCATTTATCCTGAAAAAATCGGATTACAGTTGACCGAGTTGTGACAAATTTTCTAAAAAAGAAAATTAAGATTTTGCACGAAATCGCCGTTCGGATAACCCAGGAATAAAAAATAAAACGAACATCATGAAAGGTCGCGTACCATAATTTTAAAGGTTTTTGGCATGCTGAATCCGAATTTGACCTTGAAATGGCTTCATCGCATTAAGTTTTTAATATAACAAGATATTTTAAATCTCTCAAAAACCTGAGGCGATAGAGCAATTTTAAGGCCGGATTCGGATTCAGCGCGCCAAAAACCTTTAACTATATTATACATGACCTCTTTTGAGGATGTTATATTTTTTGCCTGGGTAATCCGAACATCGATTTCCAGCCAAATCTTAAAAAATTATCGCAACTCTGTCTCTTATTATCCGATTTTTTTCAGGATGATGCTCATCGTATTCAGAATTAAATTTTCTTTAAGAATTTTTTATAAATAGTATATATTCTGTTTAACTGTAAATTTTCTCTTTGATATGTAGTTTTCGAGTAACTTAAACGTATTTGGTGGCAGCATATTTCTAATTTTAAAGAGCTTTCGCAAAGGAGGCTTACAAACGACCTTTCAAATTTTTAGTAACACGCCATAACGCAATCTTCGCAAGTTGTTTGTGCATACCTCTAATAATGTTTTGAGTTGTGGAGATCTGTGCAGTTGCCACTCTCTACGAGCGCTCCTTTTTTCATTTAAGAGTCGTTCGACATAAACAGAAACAAGTGAGAGTGTTAAATTCGGCTGTGCCGAATCTATAATACCCTCCAACATATAAAAAAAAAATTAAAAAAAAAACTGCAGGGGCGTTTTTTTTTTGGGATGGGGGGTCAGAAGGGGTCATTGGGGGACACATAAACCCATGCGGTAAATGGTTAAAAATTCATTTATTATGCTTTTTGAGCTTAAGTAATACAATTTAATCATTATTTAAAAACATTTTTAAAATCCACCCCCACAAAAGGGGGGCGGGCAAAAAAAAAAATTTTATTTCCTAAGTCCAAGTGCCGGACCTTGAACTTTTTCTGGCATCAAAATGTTATATTTGCTTAACAAAAATACAAAAAAACCATGGTTGGTTACCGTTACCCTTATTATACCGTTACCGATTCAAAACCCTTTCAAATCGAATACCGTTACCGTTACCGATACCGCTAAAAATATTTTTAAAATACCGTTACCCTTACCGTTACCGTTATAATTATTAGAAGTTACCGGTATTGTACCGGTATTCAAAATTTTACCTGTTTTAAGGGATTTTAACGAACAAAAAAATAAAATTAAATTGCTAACATAATTTTAAATTTATAATTTGCAAATTATCATAAAATAAATGACAAAAATAATAATCATATCAAATCTATACTGGTTTTTGGGTCTATAAAATATTTTTAGCTTTCAGTTCTATCTTTTTCAAATTTTTAACTAAATTAATAATACCGGTACGTACCGGTTTGGTTGGTTCGGTACCGGTACATACCGTTACCGAAACGATTTGAAAACACTTACCGTTACCTTTACCGAAATAAATAAAAATTAGATACCGTTACCGTTACCCTTACCGTTATTCGTTTCGGTAACCAACCTTGAAAAAAACTTGTAAAAATATGGCGTTTTTTAGAGGTTATTAAATTTCTTCAAGGGGGAACTTTTTCCCCTATTCCGATTTTGCACATTTACGAACTTAAACTGTCTAGGACCAAAAGACATATTCCTGCCAAAATTAACTGGTCTATCTCTTTTATTTTGGACTGCATCGTGTCTTATACAGACGGACGGACATACGGACATTCTAGAAAAGTCTTAGAATCGATCATAGATCAATAATATATATACTTTATGGGGCCCCCGACCGATATTTCGATGCGTTACAAACGGAATGACAAAGTGAGTATACCCCCATACTGTAGTTGGAGGGTATAAAAACAGGGTTTTGTCTGGATTATCGTAAGGGCTTAGTAGCAATTAGAGCAGTTAGTTTAAGACTAGTTTTAAATTCTTGAGCGAAAGGTCAATTTTATCTGTGTTGCTTAGCAAAATGTTTTTCGAGAAATTAGTACCGAGAAACTTTTTATACTTTATCCAATTTGCTCCTCTGCCTGTCAGTGACAAGTCATCAGAAGGGGATACAACCCAGGCAGAAAAATACAAACGGGCCAACGTTGGAATGAAGTTGGCGGCGACGGTACCAACGTTGGCGAATCATACCCGTTTCTAAGTCTACGACGTCATTCCGAGGTTGAAATGATAACAGTGGCCAACGATCGCTCGACTTTTGTTTTAACGTTGGGTTAACATTGATTTTACAAATTTACGACGTTGGATTTAACTTTTGCTTAGGGATGTATTGAAAATCTCGATGTAGTGCCTTTTAGTTAACATTTTGTACAAATTGGTTGAAAAAGCAACTACTTAAGTGTTCACTTAGATTAAAGAGTTGAGGTCTATGTAAATCGAAAACTTTTTTAAAAAATAAAAATGTTAAACTTTTAAATTATAATCTATAGTGTAGTGTTTTATGTAAACACAAAGTTGTGCCAACACAATATTTTTAGTAAAACTGTTTTACATTATACAATGTTGTATTTTTGGCTAGCCCGATATTGTACCAACACAAAATTTTTGGTACGGTTGGCAATTTCTGACTGGGAATTTATCTGAAACTTAAAAGGGTAACAATAGTGGGTGTGTGATCTGAAGAGGGCTCTAACGAAGATTCTACAGATAATTTGTTTTTTGATATATTCTTAGTTAATCCGAAATCTTTATGATCTGGAATCTTTTTTTGGTCTGATGGCCAGTATGTCAGTTCTCTCTCTTGAAATCACATCCATACCCATTTTATAAATTGTATCGAACAACACACAGACTCTTGGGGTAATGAGGTGTGACCCCCAGTATGTATTAGAGTTGGCAGCCGAGTAAGAATAATTCGATTAATCGATCAAACAAACCCAAACTCTTGTTCGATTAATTTAAAAATTACGATTTAGTAAATAACGAATAAATCGATTAATTTATGTCAATTAATCGAACAATTATTTTTTTATACCCTCCAACTACAGTATCGAAATATCGGTCTAGAACCCCATAAAGTAAATATATTTTTGATCAGTGATCGATTATAAGACATTCTAGCGGTGTCCGTTTGTCCGTCCGTCTGAAGTAAAGCACTTTATGTTTTCTGGTCATATGCTGGTGAAGTTCCGAGACAAAATCGGACAAGGGGAAAAATGTTCTCCCTTAAAGAACAAAAACACCACAAAAAAAAAACATTTTTTAAAATTTTTTCCACTTATATTTGTTCAAAAAATGAAATATTTTTATGACATACATATAAGTTCATTGACCTACATTTGGACCAAACTGATTAG
This sequence comes from Pegoplata infirma, assembly GCA_963921195.1. Lineage (NCBI taxonomy): Eukaryota > Metazoa > Arthropoda > Insecta > Diptera > Anthomyiidae > Pegoplata > Pegoplata infirma. The sequence continues at coordinate 150,513,279 of OY992539.1, read as the reverse complement.
GAAATGATATTTTTCGGTCCGCCCACTTTTTAGGGCGTTGTTATAGAAAAAAATACAAAAGTGCGTTTTTTAGGCGTAAATATCGCAATAAATGAATTTGTAAACATTTATGTGAAGAGGGAAAATAGGTCCTCCAACATCCCCTGCCGAATCCCCACAACTTAAGAAACGTTAAACTTAATAAAAATATTTTTTTATAGCCATTTTTTTATTCGTTATTCTCATCTATTAATCGAATAATTTTTTAGATTTAATCGTTTGATCGAACGAACAAAAATAATTATTTGAATTATTCGAACAAAGTTAAAAGTCGAATAATTGACAACTCTAGTATGTATGCTTGGCATTATAGTCGCCAGTTGCCAGAAAGCGTAAGCCTAGTGATTCGTAAAATGTTCTGAACTGATTCTCAGTGATCTTAAATCGGGGGGAGCATAAATAGACGAAATCACTAGGTTCATATTAAATCCCTCTAGTTAAACTGTAGTTGTTTGAAGATAATCTTCGCAAAGACAGCACATAATATAGTGTCTCAGATGAGTTTAATTTGAAATGCCTTATATTAATTACGCATATTTTTGCTAACCCCTTAAGTTAATTACTTGATAAGCGAAGTTTTTGCTGGGTAATTATGAAATTATAATAGATCAACCATCTCTTCAAGCAAGTTTAGGTATTCAAATCTGCCATCCAATTTTTTTCTAGCACGTACCGTTTTTGAGATATTTGCTGTTAAAAAGTCAAAAAAAAAAAAAACAATAATTTCGCACTTTCCACTGTTGTAGATTTTTCTAGGACTTGATTTCATATTAAATGTACCTCCAATTTTCTCTAGCATGTTCCGTTTTTTCCAACGCGAATGTCTTGAAAGCGGAATATGCTAAAAAAATTTGGATTGCAGTTTTTAAGTTCAAGAGGTCCAATTTATATGAAATCAAGTCCTATTTGTTGGAAGCAACATAGCAGTGGACCCCGAAAAGTGAGAAATTTTTAGTTTTTTGACATTTTAACAGCGAATATCTCAAAAAACAGTACGTGCTAGAAAAAATTGAATGGCAAATTTGGATTCAGGAGAGCAAAAGCTATAAGAATCAGTTTAAAATTTCCGTCGTAGGTTTATGTTGTCGAACAGTGTAATTATTTAGCAATAACTGGAAAACAGGATCAGCTAGGATTTTCGTGTTAACGATTTTTAAAATTCAAAATAAAGAGAAGTGAAATACCATTGCCCGATTTTGTCATCATTTTTTTTTTTGTAAGAGTGGTGTGAGAAGTAACATCCCGAGTAAAAAAGTTTTATATATAATTTTATATAATTATATAAAATTTTATAAAATTATATATAATTATATAAATTTATATAAAGAAGTTTTTGTTTTCAAAAAATTTTATAAAATTATATAAAATTATATATAATTTGATAAAATTATATGAAATTATATCCGAATTTTTTTTATATAAAATTTTATCAAATCTTATATAATTTTATATAATTTTATAAAATTTTATCAAATTATATATAATTTGATATAATTTTATAAAATTTTATATAAAACAAATTTTGATATAATTATATATAATTTGATCAAATTATATATAATTTTATCTAATTTTATAAAATTTTATCAAATTATATATAATTAGATATAATTTTATAAAATTTTATATAAAAAAAAATCGGATATAATTATATATAATTTTATCAAATTATATATAATTTTATCTAATTTTATCAAATATATATAATTATATATAATTTTATCAAATTATATATAAACTTTTTTACTCGGGATACAAAAGTTTAGCAAATTAGCTTAATTTGGGACACGCTAATATGTATTAGTATAATTTATTGTACTTGTATGATTTAATATATGTTTGTATATTTACTTGTTATGTTTTAAACACATTAGTAGGAACTTACTACATTATTGTTTTTATTGCCATATTAAAAAGAACTCATTGTAAGTTGATTGAAGTGTAATAAAATCAAATTTATCTTTTTTTTTTAATGTAGAAGTCTGGAGGAACGCATTATGGATGATGATGACAACAAATTGGTTTCCGGCGAAATACACAGACGTAGTCTAAGTCAATCTCCGCTTGAGCAAGCAGCTAAAGAAATATTTGTCAAGAAATTGGACACAATTACAAAATGCTCCAGCTTGGGTAATAATACTGCTAACAGTAACAGTAACGGCAATGGTGGTGATGGTTGTAGTAGTAACAATACAGTGACGACATACACGTTGGCAGACGGAAGTGAGAATCTGACAATACAACAACATAATGAAGTGCAACCACCCCGGCAACAATATAATAACAATAACGGAAACGGAGATGAAATATGCTGTAGTGATAAAAATAAAACTAGTACAATTCAAATGACAGATGATGAGACGGATGACGAGGAGGGTCTTACCAATCCAGCCATACAAACAAACATTGATGACAATGTCGATGTAACGCACAATAGTAATAGTAATAATAATAATGAAATGGTAATGAATGATTGCATCAGTACCGATACTGATGATGGAGATATCATCAAAGGAATTGAGGTAAATTTGTACTATATTCAGATTGTAAATAACATGTTAAATGACATTCGCATCGAATGATTTTAGCATTTCGAAGATATGTCAAAAATACCACGTTTACCTGGTGATGGCGCACAAATGGACGATGAAGTGCCATCGTCATTACGTGGCTCAACATCAACGCTGGCAGCTAGTTTTCGTAAGCCTCGTATTAAGTCTAATGTTCCGTTGCGTGTACAATCAGTACGTATATTGGAAAGAAAAATACGTTATGGACCAAAGAGAAGGACGGAAAGTTGTAATGTATTTGGAAACACAAATTTAGGTGAGTAGACTGAAAATAAAATCGAATTATTATATTGAATCCCATAATTATCAACACAAGTAAATTTTTCAAATTTGGCTATGTTCGTCTGTTTGTCCGTCTGTCGTCAGGGACAATTTGTAAATTAACTGATGTTTCGAAACAATTTTTTTCACCGGTGAACAACTTACTTAGCTTTATGGCAAATTGTTTGCATTTATTAAAAAAGCGTTTATTTATTTTTTTAACTAAAAGAAAAAAAAAACAAGTAAGAAAGTTATAGTCGGTCAAGACCGACCATATGATACCCTACACCAGTGTTTCCCGGAAAATGGGTCCCAAGTCCAAACATGGAACGATTGGATCTGTCGTTGTTAGATCTTTATTTAGTGTAGAAAATACACACAGGTCAAATTTTAGTGGAATTGGCTTATTTTTTGTCAATTGACCGATTTAACTGAATATGGGTCCAAATTTGTATATGGGGGACTAAGTCCAAAAATGGTCCAATTATATTCCGATTTGATAAGAGGTGTGTTTTTTTTGAGTTTGTTATAAACTTCCCATACAAATTTAAGTAGATATACACTTGATAAGTAGGGATATTTATATATTCTTAAAAGTTAAGTATTTAAAAAAAGTGGTGCCAAATCTTGAAATTTTTGATTTTATCACTTACCAACACTTTTTTTTTATTTTGAAACGTCAACAAAAAAATAAATAAATTACAAAAATTTGTTTGAACAATTTTATTTCACAACAAAAAAAGAAATATTAAAATTCTTTTATAAATTCTATTAATTAAATTAAAATATCTTTAATAAAAAATAACAAATAATAAAGTGATACCAAGTTTATTCAACAAAATAAAAAGAGTTGCCAAAATTTTAAAGTTAAGTAGTGATATCGTTTTTTTACAAGTAGTTATAGTTATATATAAAAAACTCGAAAAAAACACGCCTAAGTTTACTTAAGTACACGTTTAAAACCTAAAAATAAAATGTTTATCAAATATTTCCATTTTTAAGAATTTTGAAGAAATTATGTGAATATCGGGAGGGTGGTTTGTATGGGGACTACCAGAAAGACTGGCCCGATTCCTTTGAAATTTGGTATGATGGTTTGCTCATACATATTATTATTACCTGTTAAATTTCAAAACGATATCTATTATAATACGGTTATTAGAGGCTCTTAAGCGAAATGCAAAGGGTCGTTTGTATGGGAGCTAGGTCTTAACATGGACCGATTTTTTCCAATTTCAATAGGCTTCGTCCTTGGGCCACAAGGCCCAAGTTTTAAATTTCAAGTCAATTGATCGAAAATTGAGTGCTTAAACCGATAGATGGACAGACGGACGGACGGACATTGCTAAATCGACTCAAAAAGTAATTCTGAGTCGATCGGTATACTTAAAGGTGTGGTGTAGGGTATAATAAATTGTATGGTAAATAAAAAAATAAACATGAAACTTTTTTGGGGACCGCATTAGTTTCCCCGATTTTGAATTAAAATTTTGGAATTCGTGGAATTTTTAATGCTTATAACTCTGCAAATACTACAGATACAAAACATTTTTGTAGTCTTTTACTCATAGAATATGACCGCTGAAGACCTAAAAGCCCTCCGATTTATAGTTTTTGAGTTATTTAATGATTAAATTTCGCAAGACCCCATTTCCATATCTCTAAAACTAAGCAAGGTAGAGCGAACCTGACTAAAATTTTGGATTAAAAATTGATAGTGACCCTATGTGCGGCCCCACATATTGGGGACCCATTGAGTCCTCATATTAGGACCCATAGGCTCAAAATAATGCTAAAATTACACTGTTCGACTCCAAAAACCTCCCAGTGAAATGTCTAACTGGCCCTTATAAATTTTGGTCTCCTCATTCCAAATCTGCTATCCAAAATTTACTAAGACGTGCCGTTTTCGAGATATTGGCTGTTAAAAATTCAAAAAGTCAATATTTTAGCACTTTTGGGGATCCACTGTTACGTATTCTTAAGTTGCTTCTACGAATTGGACCTCCCACCTGATTCCAAAACTGCAATCCAAATTGTTCTGGGATGTTCCGTCTTCGGGATAATCGCGTTTGAAAATTTTAGAGTGATTCATAAAGAATATAAGTGCGTGACAGTGGAGTTTGAGTTTTTCAAACGCCAACATTTCAAAAACGGCATGCGCTAGAAAAATTTGGATGACAGATTTGGAATCAAGAGGTTACAGGGGAGACCCAAGAAGTCCTAAATTAACGTATTTTTCAATATTCAAACGCGAATATCTTAAAAACCTTACGTGATAGAAAAATTTGGAAGGCCGATTTGGAATCAAGTGGTCAAAATCTATATAATTCATGTATTTTGATTCATGGGAGTGCGAATTTCTATGAATTTGTTCAACAGTGTTATTTTTAGATTAAGGTCAACGAGTGTGGTGGGAAGTTTACTGTAATATTTCCGAGTAGGGAAGACTGGAGCAACCCAGTCGATCTAATCGAAAATTACACGGATACTTTCTGCACTGCTGGTCTGGTTGATATTTGGACGATACAACCAATGCTATATTGCTATGGGGAAAACTGCTACAGTATTTTAGACTTAAGTAGTTGCTATTTTGGACGTGGCGACTTGGGTAAGTGAGAACATATGGATTGGAGAATCAGTACCTGTAGTGACTGTCAGGCTGCGCTCAGTGCACTAAAGTCTTTAGTCACTTCATCTAAAATTGACCATAAATGTAGGCACAGACTCAATTAGGTCTCATGTGGGAAAAGGGTCAGTCTTCTGTGGATTCCGGGTCATAGACAGGACCCATCTGAAAAGTAAAAAGAAGCCTGACAAGAAAAAAATATTTTGCTATGATTTTATATATGAGGGGCTCAAAGCACAATGGGTTCAAGTGCCTTTTAAAAAAAAATTGAGTTAACATATGGAATTAGTAGGTGAAGTTCACAGAAGTTCAGAGCACAAAAGGTCATTGTGAAATTCTTATCCATTAGCGAGATATGGCGACAATGTTTAGCTCTTGTTATTAAAATACCTGTTTTGCTTGGAGCACAAGGGGTATATGAGCACTTAAACCCCTTGTGCTCCAAGCAATTATTAAAATTTAATTTTTCACGTGGACAAAGTGGTTGAATTTCGAGAAGTTCGTGTATTAATAATAATAAAATTTAGCAAGGTAAAACCAGCGGTCAAAGTTTAAAAAAATTGCGTTTTTCGACCAAAATTCATATCCAAATTTTTTCACCAAATCCGGCTCAAAAATTAGGAATTGTTGCGTACTTTAAAGGAAAAATATAAAAAAAATGCCAAAAAAAATGTTGGTCCACAGATGCTGATTTTTAAACATAAAAATTATTTTTTTATCCAAATTGGTCTCAAAACTTTGAAAATGTAAAGCATGTTATCTCAAAAATAATAAAAAAATATAAAAATACGATTTTAGTTCAAAAATGCTGATCAAAGATTTTTGTCCACAGATGTTAATCAGCATTTTTGGGCCAAAATCGTGTTTTTATTTTTTTAAATATTTTTCACATAAAATACTTAACATTTTTCGACTTTTAAGACAAATTTGGTTAACAAATATTTTTTATGTTTGAAAATCAGCATCTGTGGACCAAAATCGCTATTTTGGAATTTTTAAAATATTTTTCTAATAAAGTACCCAAAAGTTTCTTATTTTTGAGCCAGATTTTAAGCTATTTTTAGCTACTTTTAGCTACTCCGTGGCCATCGTTCAGCAGGTATTACGGCACGAAATTTGAAAGTTTAGATTTGACGGGATGCCCTATTGAGGATGAAGATGAGTCCGATGATGTCATGGAATCTGATTATGACGACTAAAAAAAGATTTTCGTAATAATAGTATGTGGTTTTCCTTTTACGTATAACTAACATTTTTTCATATATTTAGGCTGAATTACTTAATGTTCCGTTATAAAATAACTCTCCGTTAAATTTAACTTTTTCATACAAATTTTGACATAAGGCTCCGTTAAATCGGCAGTTAACAGCTAACTTTTCATTGAGTAATCCGCCCTTAGAAATTTATAAAAAAAAAATAGAGCACAAGGGGTATAAGTGCGACTTACTTACTTCAAAGGTAATTTTTGGGTTCTTGCATTTGTAAAAGATGGTATTTTTTAACTTGTTAGATTAAAATATATCTCAGGATCTCTATTAACTAAAAAATAATATTCTAGATATGATCTAACATTTTTTATTGCAATTTAACTTTAACCTCTTTTTTCTCATTATTAAATATAAGGCACTTGAACCCACTGTTGCCAGATTTGATGATTTCTCTGCATTTTGACGATTTTTAATCCCCAAAATAGCAAAATGACGATTTGACAATTTTTGCCCAAAAAATGACGATTTTTAAAAATAACAAAAACCTGACAATTTTGTCTACTTTTTAAAACTTTTTTAATAGAACTTTAATATTCAATGAATATTTTTTGCTTATTGTTAGTTAAAAAAAACTATCCACCCATATTTTTGTACAAAAAGGGACAAAAGAAACAAGTGAGTGTTACATTCTCTGTTTCCCTCCAAAATGTAAAAAAATTATAGAGAGTTTTTTGGTGGAGGACCTTTCTTTGATTTATTATGATATTTATGCAATTTTATCATTATTATTTTTTTTATAGAAGTGTCCACTAAAAAGGGTAAACAGAAAAAAAAAATTCCAATTAACTTGACCAAACTGCATAATAGGGTGGATCGAATTTGGCTTTTTGGCGAATTTCGTTCCGGCTCACCGACAGATGTGTTGGAATAGACCTAAAAACAATGTGGTTAAACTTTCATGCAGATCGGTGGTCATCTTCCGCTGCCGAAATGACGTTGAAAATCCGCGATTTCTTAAAAAATAGTATTTATTTTAAAAAATTGCCAAAATTACAAAAATCACTTAATCTTCTTTTTTATTTCAGTAAATCTTTTCAATTTGATCATGTTTTCTTAGAAAAAAATTTCAGCTTAATAGGACATTGTTAACCCCTCTAAAACGGTTGCCAAAAATGACCCATACATTTTGCCCTAAACTCAAAACCACCAAAATTAAATTTTTTTTTTTTTTGATTTTAAGTTGCACAATCTAAAGTTGTTATTGCATTTATTTCAAGTATATTAAAGTTCGTTTGACAAAATTTTTTTTTGAAAAAATACGAGATTCTTAATCAGCGCGTGTAACGGTCTGTTTCCAGGACATTTTGGGAAAATTGCACTTTTTTTTAAAAAACTCAACATTTTTAGTTAAAAACTTTTTATTTTGCACTAGATTTATTATAAATTATAAAACTTAATATGGAAATGTTGGATTTTAAGAAATTCTTTAACCCTACACAGCTTTGGGCCCTAAATGACCCATGATGCATCTAGCAATAAACCGCTTTTGGCGGGCGAATAGCCATTGGGAACATATTTTTTCAATTAAAAATAGGAGCGTGAGTAAAGATGGGAGCGTGAGTAGAAATGGGAGCGTGAGTGAATTTGACCAACTCACGCTCACGAAGAAAAACAATTTCTCACGCAAGAAATTTTGGAATTTTGCATTCATTTTACGCAGGGTCATATGAGTGACACATTTTAATCTCACTCACGCTGAATTTTGACTGTCACGATAAAAAATCATGCAAACTAATGAAATTTTACTCACGTTGAAGAGTGTTTAAAATTATATTTTTAATGCAAATGAAACAAAAAAAGTTCAAGTAGCATTCAAATAGTATTCCCGCTTAAATGCACCCACCCTTTTGGCTTTTTTTGAGTGAAATTTCGTGAGTTTGCAAGATTTTTATGGTGACAGAAAAATAAAACACGTCAAAATATAGTTATGTTAAGTTTTCGTGAGCGTTATTACAGCGTGAACGAGTTTAATATGTTTCACTCACGTGATCCTGCGTAAAATGTATGCAAACTTAAAAAATTTCCACCGTGAAAATTTTTTTTCTTCGTGAGAGTGAGTTGGTCAAATTCACTCACGCTCTTATCTCTACTCACGCTCCCATCTTTACTCACGCTCCCATTTTTAACTAAAAAAATATGTTCCCAATGGTTAGTAGCCCGCCAAAAGCCGTTTATTGCTGGATGCATTTGTCCATCATGGGTCATTAAGGGCACAAAGCTGTTTAGGGTTAAAGAATTTCCTAAAATCCAACATTTCTATATTAAGTTTTATAATTTATAATAAATCTAGTGTAAAATGAAAAGTTTTTAACTAAAAATGTTGAGTTTTCAAAAAAAAAAAAATCAATTTTCCCAAAATGTCCTGGAAACAGACCGTTACACGCGCTGTTTAAGAATCTCGTATTTTTTCAAAAAAAAAATTTTGTCAAACGAACTTTAATATACTTGAAATAAATGCAATAAAAACTTAAGATTGTGCAACTTAAAATCAAAAAAATTTTTTTTTTTTAAATTTGGTGGTTTTGAGTTTAGGGCAAAATGTATGGGTCATTTTTGGCAACCGTTTTAGAGGGGTTAACAATGTCCTATTAAGCTGAAATTTTTTTCTAAGAAAATATGATCGAAGTGAAAAGATTGGTTGAAATAAAAAAGAAGATTAAGTGATTTTTGTAATTTTGGCAATTTTATAAAATTAATACTATTTTTTAAGAAATCGCTGATTTTCAACGTCATTTCGGCAGCGGAAGATGACCACCGATCTGCATGAAAATTTAACCACATTGTTTTTAGGTATATTCCAACACATCTGTCGGTGAGCCGGAACGAAATTCGCCCAAAAGCCAAATTCGATCCACCCTACTGCATAACCTTTTCTTTCATAAAACTATTTCATATGCTTAAAAATATAACAAAAAATGTAAAAAAAAAATCGGACGCAGGTTTAGTTTTACAAGTGGGAACTTTGTTCTTCTTGGTCTGATTTTGCCAATTTTCGAACTGAATCATCCAATGGCCATAAGATATATTTGTGCCAAACTGTATGGATTTAGCTCTTTTGGAATTGGACTGCAACATGCCTTCAACAGACGGACGGACATCGCTTGAATGTCTTAGAATTACTCTTTAATCAAGGATAAATATACACACAGAAAATAGATTCAGTTGTTGCAACTGAATTGTTTGCCAACTGAATTTTTGCTGTTGCACCAACTATCACAATATTCAGTTGCCTCTTCTGGGAATTCAGTTGTCTCTAACGGTAAATATCTATCATAAGAATCGAATATTTTTATGTTAAAATTGACATTGGTTAGAGTGATCGAATTTTAAAAAGCGTTATATAGTTGTACCAATCAAAATTTTTTTAAACTGTTTCTTTTCAAATAAAAATTTTTAATATTTTTTTCTAGCAATTTTACTAATTTATTTGATTGTAAAAATTTTATAATTTAAAAAGTGAAATAAATACATACAATAGAAAAAAAATAAATTAAAACTGATAATTCTGATAGAAAAAATTTAACATCTAAGAATTTTTCTAAAAAAAAATTGTCTCAGAATCCGCGAGACTTTCTAGAGCAAAAATAACTCGAAGTCAAAATATATCTCTTAAGAAAACATGTCAATGAAAAAATCAAAAAAATATCTCAGACTTCTAGAATTTTTTTATGGAAATATATCTCAGAATCCTAGGATTTTTTAATAGAAAGAAAGGAAAAGTCTTAAATTCTGATATTTTTCCTATATAAAAAATCTCAGATTCGGAGAAAGTCTCAGGTTCTGAAAATTTTTTCCTACAGAAACAGTCTCATATTTTGGGTCATTTTTCCTATAGAAAATGTCTCCGATTCTGAGAATAGTTTTGGATGAACCATTCTTAATTTCAATATTCTGGCATTTACAAACCCTAAATTTCTTACCACTCTCTGGACACTTTGGACTCTAAGGATTTCTTGGAAACTGTTCCAAAGTTTTTTATAGTTGGCTCAAAAACGATTTTATTGTAGACTTCTGGGTAAAATATCATCTTTAGCATCTGCATTAAAGTTTCGTGTGCAAAATTTATTTATTTAAATTGATTGCATTTCGGCAGTGGTGTCAACTTACCGTCAAAATTTGTAACATTTTTTACGAAATTTTACATGAATTTTATTTAAAAATTTAAAAAACGTCTGAACACAATAACATTTTTGTTTTAAATGATAACTGTTTTAATTTTTTTTTGGCATAAAACGTTTTGTAATTAAAATGAAATCCCAACGACCAATTATTAGTTAAGAATACCAATACAAATTTATAATTTAGTAAAATTTTTCAAAAATAAAAAATTATTGAAAATTTGGGTAAGTTAACCAACATTTTCAGTTGTGGATACTATTACCTAATGTTTTTGGAATTTATTAATTTAAACAAATGATTATTGGTCGAGAAAAAAAAATAAAGACTAAAAGAAACAGTTGTACTTACTAAATATTTTTCAAAAACTTTATTAGTTTTTAGTTTGTGTATATTAACCAAATTATTAGTTGTTGATACATCCAATCGGTCACGATTGAAAATTAATTATTACTACTGTTATTTATTTGGTATGGTGATAAAAAATTTACAATAACAACTAAAAATGTATAAGATTTATCAAAATTCCGTTTTCATAATGGAAATCCAACTAAACATTTCTCTGTGTGTACCTTTTTGACGATTTTTTGACGATTTTTGCAAATGGGATGACGATTTTGAAGATTTTTTTTATAAAAATCGTACATTTTTGACGATTTTGTACCCAATATTTCTGGCAACCCTGCTTGAACCCCTTGTGCTCTAACCCCCTCATATATTATGGTTATTAGGGTGCTCCAAAAAAAGTTGTTAAATATTGGCCGTAACTCCCCCTAGAAATATGCATTTGGGTGTAAAAATATGTTTTGCAAAATTATAGGGTAATCGGATGTGGGTAAGGCGTGCCGCATCGGCCCTGAAGTTTGAAAAACGGATTGCAAGGGGAAAATATGAATTTCGCCCTAATTTTTTTAATTGAAGTATTCTATCTTGTGTTGATATAATTCGGTCCAAAACATATGAAGTTTGTAAAAAAAAACCAAACAAAATAAATAAAAGCTAAAAAACGGCCAAAAATCACTACTTTCCCGAAATCCGCCGAAATTACATCACTGTAATAACCAAATGAAAACAGCAAAGCCTACAATTTTTGGGGTTTTTATTCCTTTATATGTGCTTAACAAATCCCTAAACTCCAATAGTCGATTTTTTAAAATTTCTTTAACAAAAAAAATAAAAATTTAGAATTGGAGATTTGAAAACCGTGCTTAAAAATTCAGACATTTTTAGCATATAATTAATCCAAGTTAGCAAAACACAACATTATAAATAATCATCATCTTAGTACATTGAAGCTTGAAGAATAAAAAAATGTTCTTACAGCAGATAATTTCAATAAATTTCAAAAATGGGGCTCGAATTCCTTGATAAAGTGGTGTGCCACACGTTAGTTGCCGGGGGAAGTTGTAATAACTCGGCTAATTTTCAACCGATTTTTATTTTTAATACCTTATTTGATAGACAATTAACTCTTAATCAAAATTCAGTGACCATTTGAATTTAAACTTTACTCAAACTATCAAAAAAATTGAGAAAATAAAAAAAAGTCATATTTTCCCCTTGTAATCCATTTTTCAAACTTCAGGGCCGATGCGGCACGCCTTACCCACATCCGATTACCCTATAATTTTGCAAAACATATTTTTACACCCAAATGCATATTTCTAGGGGGAGTTACGGTCAATATTTAACAACTTCATTTTTTTGGAGCACCCTAATGGTTATATATATATATATATATTAGAGTTAATTTTGAAAATTTGATCTGCGGGTATCATCATTTTTTTGAAGGATTTAGGGGAACTAAAGAGAATGGCGGTATTTTTTTGGAAAAAAATTCACTCCTTGGGGTGGTTCAACGCATCTAAAAACGCGAATTTTGAGCTGATTTTTCTGCAGAGCAACAATGGCTGAATATATCGCAAATCTGTTTTCACCAGTCGATTCTACAGCAAAAAATAATACAATGGTCGTTTTTCAAACTCTTAAAAAAAGTTCCAAAAATCCACCACAGAGGGCGGAAATATATGGTTTTTCCATTTTCTTTTTTAATTAATTTTTTAAATATGCACAATTAAAGGGCATTTTCAGCTTAACAAAATGGTACCAAATTTTCCGTTCTATCACATCCCGTTAAAAGTTATAAGCTCTCAAAATTGGAGAAAAACACGTTTTTTAAGAACTTTGACCTCAATTTTCTCGAAAACATGAAGTGATAGAAAAATTTGAAAACTAGATTCAGAATCAGCATCGAAATGATAATCGAAAACAAGATTTATGATCCCAGAATATCATCCAAAAATATCACAAAAAAATGCTCTCAATAATGTACAAAAATGCGTTTTTTGCGAACTTTGACCTCAATTATCTCAAAAACTTGACGTTACGGAACATTTTGGAAACCAGATTTGGAATCAGTATTGAGAGGAAAATCGAAAACGAGTGTCCAGACCACTGACCCATCCAAACATTTTTCAAATTTCGGTCAGTGTTTTATAATTTTGCCTTTAAAAAAAAAACTTTGAAGCCTTATAACTTTTTAATGGGTTTTGATAGAAAGATGCTTTCTGTACCAATTTTCTTAGTGAAGACTGCTATTTCACCATGCATGATTAAAAAAATAATTAAAAATTAAAAAAAAAAATCGATTTTTCCCTCTACTGTGGGTTATTGGAACTATTTTTAAGAGTTCAAAAAACTGCTATTGTATTCATTTTTGCTGTAGAATCGACTGGTGAAATTAGATTTGAAATATATTCAGCCGTTTGTTCTCTGCAGAAATATCAGCTCAAAATCCGCGTTTTCAGATGCTTTGAACCACCCCAAGGAGTGAAAATTTTTCCAAAAAAATTTCGGCATTGTTTTTAGCTCCCCTAAATCCTTTAGAAAAATGATGATATCCAATAAACAGATGAAGTGACATAGTCACCAAACGGACTCTAATATATATATTATGTCCTGTGGTTCCTATTCGGAACAAAGGGCCACAAAGAATCTATTCCATTCGGTCCGGTTTGATGATATACGTTTTATTTCTCCCCAGCTAAGATCGATGCTTCTAATTTCGATGTTCAATTGTCGACGCCAGGTGTGAGATGGTCTGCCTACTCTGCGGGATGTACCCTGTGGACTCCAATCAATGGCATTTTTTGCTGTGTCATCTGAAGGCCGACGTAGCGTATGGCCAACCCAGCGCCATTTGCGGTTAAGTATGTCAGTATGGATTGACTGCTGATTTGTTTGACTCCAAAGTTCCGTATTGGACATGGTGTTGGGCCAGAAAACCTTAAGGATGCGTCGAAGACATCGATTAACAAACACTTGTAGAGTGTTTACGTCGTGATCTGTTGTATTCCATGTCTCACATGCATAAAGGAGCACAGACTTAACACAAGAGATAAAAATACGAATCTTAGTGTCCTTGGATATGGCTGAAGATTTTCATACTGACCGAAGGGTACCAAATGCTTGGTTAGCTTTAGAACCACCTGTGTTTGTAATGATGCTGCCGAGGTAGCAAAATGACGTAACTTCTTCCAGATCGGTATTTCCTATGCGGAATTTGTTGGTGTTTGTTGTATTGCAGTGCATCACTTTGCTCTTGCCTATGTTTATTTTTAAGCCAGCTTTTGCAGCTTCTGTTTCGATGCATTTCAGCTTAGATGTCATATCTTTATAACTGTGTGCAAGCAGGCAGATATCATCAGCATATTCTAGGCTCTCGAGCTGTTGGTTTAGACCCCAGTTGATACCTCTATTTGCTTTAGTAGCATTGCGGACTATAACATCTAGAACGATGTTAAACAGCAAGGGAGACAGTACACAACCCAGGCGATCAGCAGCTACAACATCGAAACTGTTGCTCAGAGCATTATTGTGGACAACACGACATTTAACATTACGGTACAGCGCCTGAGTAAGGCTTATGATTTTGGGTGGGACCCCTTTGCAAGCTAGAGCACTCCATATTGCGTTTTGATTCAGTGTATCAAAAGCTTTTTCAAAATCGATAAATAACAGGTAGAGCGGAGAACGAAGTTCTGTCGATTGTTCTATGATTATTCGAAGACTATGCGGTCTATACAAGATTTTTGGGGTCGGAAGCCAGCTTGTTCGGGTCTTAGGTCCTTTAGTACAGTGTCAGATATTCTCTTGTTAATAATTTGTGCAATAACTTTATTGATTGCGCTAAGGATGGTGATGCCCCGCCAGTTCTTACAGTTTTTCAGGTCACCTTTTTTTGGTATATTTACGATAAGGCCTTCTTTTAACTTCGAGTCAAGTTCTTGTGTGCGCCAGAAGTTCTGGATAAGGGGAAGCAATATGTTGGCTGTGGTTTGCGAGTCGGCTTTAAGCATTTCGGGCGATATATTGTCGGCCCCAGGGGCCTTATTCGCTTTTAAGGAATCAACTGTATATTATGGTTAATTGGTAGAAATTAATTGAACAAACCAAAACTAATAATATCTTAGAAATCTCAGAATACAATTTTTTTATTGAAAAATGGTATGTCTCAGAATCTACACTCAAAATAATCACTCTGTTAAATTACAGAGATACTCTGCTGAGCCAGCAGAAAATACCATAGATTTCCAACCAGCAAGATTTTTTGTTATTTTACGAAGAAAACTCTGTAAAATGATTTCGATAAAAAAAACCTGTAAATTTACAGAATCATCTGTAAAATATTGATAAAAGCGACCAGAATTTTACTATTTTATTTACTATTTGTTTCTGATCAATTTCTCTTTCCTTAATGTGTAAGTAGTGTTGACAATTGGAAAATGCCACCGAGTAAATTTGCCCGCTTTAATGCTTCCAAATTGTAAATTTACTTTTTTTATTTTTGTGAAAATTACGATGTATTTTACGAGTACCTCCAATTTTACCCGACATCCTCGTAAAATTTACCAGGTTTTATTGTAATTTAAGACGCTTTTTAAAGAGCGGTTGAAATATTTGGGAGTTTTTTGAAGAGCTTTTATTTAAAAACTGTATTACAGAGCACTAAGTTAAATTACAGTTGAAATTTAGTATTTTGGTTACGAGAAAATGTATAAAATCTGTATTTTACCAAAAAACTCTGTTTATTATCTATAAAATAGAGATTACAAAGTAAAAACTAAAATTACAGATAAAATTTTGTTTTTCGGTTACAAGAAAATACAAAGTATATTCTTAAAATCTGCATTTCGACAGATAACTTTGTCAAATGTCTGTCGAATTAAGATTACAGTCATTTTACAGAGTTTTTAACAGAGTAATTATTTTGAGTGTAAGATTTTTCAGAAAAATATCTCAGAATATAAAACTTTTTTCTATACTAAAAATGTATCAGAATCTGATATTTTTCTATATGAAAAATGTCTCATAATCTAAAACTTTTTCTCTACGAAAAAATGGCTAAGAATCTGAGACTTTTTCTTTACTATCGTCAGAATTTAAGATTTTCTTTATTGGAAAAATGTGTAAGAATCTAAAACTTTTTCTACGGGAAAAAATTCTAAGAATCTGAAACTTTCTGTAGATAAAACGTTTCAGAATCTGTAACTTTTTCTATAGGAGAAATGTGTCAGAACCTCAGACTTGTTCAAAATAAAAAATTTTCCAGAGTCTTAAACTTTCTGTCCACGCAAAAAATCTTAGAATCTGAGACTTTACTTTACGGTAAATGTCTCAGAATCTCAGAGTTTTTCTATGCGAAAAATATATTAGAATCGCTGATTTCCGACTCTTTGTGCAAATGTTGGCTCCGATACAATTCTTTACAATCCGGAACTTCAGATTGGTATAGGCTTCACATGGCTAGTGCGTTGGATCAACTCTAATATAAAATCGATTTTCATTAAAAAAAGTTTTGTAATTAGACCAGATAAGAAAGTGGCTAACATCTACTAAGTCTCGGTAGAATAGACTGTCGCAGACGTACTGGCTTAACTACGGGACACAATGTCTGCGATCGTCATATGACGAGATTAGGTGTCTTATCAGACCATTTATATGCAGCTTGTCTTGAGGATGAGGATTCAACAGAACACTACGTATGTTGTTGTCCAGCGTTCTCTAGGCTGCAGATAATGGGTTCTGATACTCAATGGACACGGTCATTGGACTTCCCTTGCCTGATTTTCATAAGTTTGTGAAAGCAACTGAGAAATTCTGAACAAGCACTTTTTAATTGTTTTTTTTTCTTCCAAACTTTCTTTCACCCTTACTAATTTTCCTTTTCAGGGTACGGTTCATTGGACTATTTGAAGTCTAAGCAACATGGACTTGCATAAACATTTTCTTCTATTTAGGCTTATACAACCTACTCAATCAACTCAACTCAATGTCAACTTGCTTGTAATTTAGTATAGTATTTTTAGTGTATATTGGGAGATTCGTTATATCCCGAGGGTTTTTTTTAGGATTTTTTTATTAAAATAACCAAGTTAACAGTGAATTTTTCGCACTTAAAACAAAAAAAAAAATTTCTTATTCAAAAAGCATCAAAATAAATGAACTGAAACCAAAAATACAGTAATTTTGGTTTCTCGAAACAACTGATTTCAAAAAATCTTTGTAGCGAGTTTTAATCTAAAAACTTTTTTGACTTTTCCAACTGATTTTTGTGCTTTTTTATATCAACCGTTTATTATATTGAGCTTCACATGTTTTAAACGTTCGTTATATAAGGCAGTTAATGTTTAATTGTTGGTCGTTCATTATATTGAGCGTAAAATTTTTCAAACGTTCGTTAAATAAGTTAGTGTTAAAATTTTTGTCGTTCAATAATTATATATAATTTTTCTTCTTGCACCATATAGATTTCGATGCCGAGGAGAACGGACTCAGCATTTCAACAGCGCGGCCACTTAATAATGATACTTATGCGGCTTTTAAAAGTGGAAATGTTGTTAAGGGCATTTTGTGTCCTTCACTGACAAATTCATTTAAGCAGAATTCACTGGAACGCGCCTACCTCACATACACACATCGCCAGCGACAAAAGTCGCTAATTATTGTAAATATAGTTGATTTTATGCTGAAAGTGGCACTGGCGATGATATGGCTTTTAAAGGAATCCGTAACTAAAGTTAATGTGGTACGTACGTATGCATCTGTATATGTTTTTGATTTTTGCAATTGCTCCTTTTGCTTTCAATATTTCCTCTTCCTAGTTTGGCTTTCATTTTTTATTTTTATATTCAGTTTATATTGTATTTATTCCTTTATATGTATTTTTTTTTGTATTTTTCCTCAAATCCAATTAATTTACCAGGATGTTAGTTTAGCTACCGCCATAACATGGTCAGTGTGTTGTGGCCTTTCAAATATGGCAATATGTTTTCTCGGCTATTGGCGATGTTTTGCCAATAATTATCTGCACTGGGCAGCCGTCTGTACATGGATACTCTTTAATATTCAAGGTAATTATATTGTTCGCTCACTTTGGAAAATGTCCAAACAAATGTTTCTTTTTTTGCGTCCAACCGATGACTGAGCAAAAAACAGAAATCTATTAAATTCCAGACATACACATACATTAATAATGACATGGCGGCATGACTTGACATGACAAGAAATAAAATTACTTAAAATAAAAAGGAAATAAAATTGATTCTACACTTGTGTTTTTGTATATTTTTTTGCAGGATTTGTGGGTGAAGGTGTAGGCTTTGCTGATCGTGAGTATTTAATATGGTACATTCTATTTGTGATATTTGTACCGTATGCCATGTTGCCACTGCCATTGAAATGGTGCGTTGTGGGTGGCACTATAACAGCCAGTTGTCATCTAACGGTAATAACCATAATTAAATTGCAGAAACATGAAGTAAGTAAAAGGAAAAATGAAAACGAAAAGAAAAAAAGTAAAAAAAATTATAGTCGGTCAAGACCAACCATTAAATACCTTACACCAGTGTTTCCCGGAAAATGGATCCCAAGTCCAAACATGAGCCGGTTAGATCTATGTTTTGTTAGATCTTCAATTACTGTAGCAAACACACAAAAACCAATTTAATTAAATAAGTCTTCTTTTTGTTGCCAATTCACCGATTTATCTGAATATCAGGCAAAATGTTTGTATTGGACTAACAAGGAAGGTCTTTCTCAGGGCACCCACCGATTGTCCTGAAATTTGAATATGGGAATGTGGGGGAAAAAGTAAGAGTCACCTGTTTTTTTAGCTACCCAATCTCAAATTTTAAAAGGGTTGCCACCTTATAAAAAATAAGGGATTTTGGGAAAATCCGTATAAAAGCCGAATTAGCAGGAATTTCGCCAAACGAAAAAATACGGGTCAGCTTAATTTTGATAGAGGATATTATATATGATTTTGGCGGTTTTACGTATAAACATCTCCATATAAACTACCCCAACGATTACATATTTTTGACAATAACGAACTTAACGAAGTCGAATTTGGATACAACCGATACACCATAGGTTGTATCGGTCCTATCTAGAGTTTGCAAAACGATTAAAATCGTAATCGCGATTAATCGCATCAAATAATCGTAATAGTAATCGACAAAAAAATCATGCGATTACGATTAAAAATTTTCTATGAAATACACTGTTTTTATAACGAATCAGTTCCGGAAACCCATTTTGAAGTTTCTATTTAAAATTATTTTTCAAAAAAACTAAATAACTCGAAAAAACGATTACTTTCGGGGCAATTTCAAACAAAGATCATTGATTCTAAAATGTTAATTAGAATCGATTGTAGGATGATATTATGTGTTTTGGAACCGATTATTTGGAACGGGTTGCCCCATGATTCATTTAACTTGTTTGCGATTTTTCTTTCCTTTTCTCTTAAAAGTCATTTAAATTTAAAGTAAAATTTAAATTCTGATCTAAGTAAATTTTAAAGAGTTTTACTTTTATGATATACTCAATAGGCTTTGGTCGGATTGGGTCAACAAATTTGGACATGAATTTTGTCAATAAACTTAATTTTTCCATTTTGCCTTTTAAAATTTTTTTTAATAAATTTCCTCACAATCATGGCACAATAATACCAGGTAGTATTATTAGAATTTGTTGTCAATAACGTCCACCTATTAATTTCAAATTTTAAAAATAAAAATTCAAATAAATAAAAAAATCAAAACAAAAAAAAATTATAAACAACAAAATAAACAAGAAATCCAAGCAGACAATTTGAAAATATATTCCAAAAACTGGTTATGTTTATGCCCGTATACAAAACTTTAAACCACGGTTTTAAACAAATCGGTTAATATTCACAATACGAACACGGTTTTTGCAACAATAGCCATTTTTCTCCAATGAAATGCGATTGGAAATCTTCCTTTTATTTCTTTGTTTGTTGGGTTGCTTTATTATTTGGAGTTGTTGAAGTCAAGGGGTTTTATGTTTGTTTACATATTTTTGATTACTTTTTCTAATGATAGTACCGTTATAGTTTTACAATGCCTCACAATAAGCTCTTGACTGGCCATCGGCAGGTATTCCGACACGACTCCGCAGGAATTTTGATGAAATGGAAGTAGCTTTTGGAAAGGAATCACGAGCCTAAGGGCGAATCCAAACCAGTCACTGTTTAGAGTACTCTTTAGTTACACAGATAAGGAGCTATTAAGACGCAGTAAAATCGTGTATCTTTTCAGTTCTGATTGAAGCACTCTTTGTAGAGTTTATTTAAGCGCAATAAAGATGTAAGAAAATCTAGTATTTTTCTCCAAAAATATTTTTGATCATTTAAAAAGTGTTGAAGATGTCAAAAATGAAAGTATGTGTGAAATTTTACAAACAAAAAATTTTAATAATATGTTTTAACAAAAAATTCTCAAGGACGCTCTTTCAATGCGCAATGATATGCTAAAAAATATAACGTAGTGTCAAATGGCGAATAATTTTTACTGGGAAAGTTCGAAAGTTTTTAATTTTATTTCTTAAAACTAATAGTTCGTTCAAAAATGTAAATTTCAAAATATTTTTTAAAGCAACTCAAATTATATTTTGAGTATGTTTTTTTTCTAGCTCGAGGATATTATTTCCCTTACTAATTAAAACTATGATATTTTCATAGAATAATTTTCCAGAAAATTATTTTTCGGTTTTAAATTTATTTATGTTGGTCATTTTTTGCAAGACTTAATCAACACGTATTTCGGGATTTGTCAGATCCCATTGTCAAGA
This sequence comes from Pegoplata infirma, assembly GCA_963921195.1. Taxonomy (NCBI): domain Eukaryota; kingdom Metazoa; phylum Arthropoda; class Insecta; order Diptera; family Anthomyiidae; genus Pegoplata; species Pegoplata infirma. The sequence continues at coordinate 150,492,238 of OY992539.1, read as the reverse complement.
TTATTTAGCAAAACTAAAAACCTTATACTACAAGTAGCAAAGGGTCTTTAATGACAATCGTTAATGATTAAACTAAAATATAAACACATATTCGACACTACTCCCATACATACCCTCGGTAATAAATAAATTTTCAACAGAAAAATAATTTTCTTGAAAATTATTCTATGAGAATATCATAGTTTATACTAGTAAAGGAAATAATGAATACTCAAAATATAATATTTTAAAGGTCGAATAAAACAATTTTTATTTTTTAATAAAAATTAATCAGAATTTGCAACTCAAATTATTTAAAAAATTCGATTAATCGATAATCGCGATTAACGGCAATTTTTTTAATCGTAATCGCGATTATGAAATATCTTGATTATTTGCAAACTCTAGTCCTATCCACCTGTATAAAATGTTCATATAGTTTCTTTTAAACAAATAGGAAAAATCCTCAAAAAACGAAAAAAATCCCATTTTTCTCCCGCCCCTTTGACCCGCTAAATGTGAGATTGGGCTGCTATAAAAAACAGGTTATTCTTATTTGTCTGCCCTCTTTCCTTTATGCAAGTTTTAGGACAATCGGTGGGTGCCCTGGGTGAAGGACATTCCTTGTAAGTCCAAAAATGATCCAATTAAAATTAGATTTGAAAAGACTACAAAAGTACACGATAAACAACAACAAACAAAATTTTATATAAAAGGTTGGGGTGTCTCGACTATCGGTCATAGCAAGGATTTAGGGGTTCAAAAGATAGGTAAAAAAACCGCGAAAAATCGTTTTTTGGATTTTTCAGTTTTATTTTTACTCTACACTCAAAAAAAAAACTGTAAAGTTAGCAAAAAATTTAGTTAAATTTAACTAAAAAAGCACCTGATTTTGAACCTACTAAATTCCTAGTTAATTTAACTAAAAATATTTAGCTAACTTTTCGTAGAATGAATGTAGCAAAAAAGCCGTAACTTTAACTAAAAATTCAGCTGAAAATTTTGTAACATTTTTATGTACATATTAACAAAAAAAAATTAGTTGAATTCAGCTAAACTTTTTGTTACTTTTTTGTAAAAAATTTTAAGTTTGTTAAATATTGATTTTAAACACTAACGCTTCACTTATTTTTTTCTTTTTTTTTCACAGCATTAAGTTCAGCTTAAATAGAACTTATGAGATTTGCATAGGAGGCTACACAAGAAATATATAAAAAAAAAATTTCACTTAACAAATATGTTACGAGAAATCAACAAATTAATTAGTAAAAATTCGTAAACTCAGTTTAAAATTCAACAAAAAAAATTAATTCAAATTTTGTTCAAAACTAGTATTTCCGTAAATTGAACTTAACTCAAAAAAGTAGTTAAAACGCTGATTTTTACTAAAAATTTGCTAAAAAGCTAGTAAACTCGAGTTAACAAAAAAAAATTTGTTAACTTTACAGTTTTATTTTTTTGAGTGTAATATGTACTTTTTAAACAATTTGTTTAACCTAAATTGTTTCCGTTCTTTTTAAATAACAAAATTTATCGAATTCTGATCTGAAGTTGATAAAAACGCAAATTTTATTTATTTTATCTTTATAAAAATGTATTTCCACTTTTTTGTAAAGTATACATAAGAAGAAGAATGAAAAATATGAGTGATGTTTAAAAACAAATAATCAATCATAAAAACAAAATTTGAAACTACACAGAAAAAAATATCGTAAAATCAAGAGTAACAAAACAAATTGTTACCAACGAAATACTAGTTCAACAACGTTTTTAATTGTATCAACAATGTGTATTGTTAATGTTACAAAAATCCGGTTTTATTTCCAATTAAACGCATGAATTAAAATCATTGTTAAATATTCCTCAAAATTCACATTACTAACACAACCAATTTATAAACTCATTTAATCAAGCACAAATATATGCGACGATAGCACGGTGTTAGTGTGCTAAACTCGAATCATGAAGGTTTCGGGTTCGCTGCCAGTTGGCGGAACAGTTTTTTATTTTTGTTTTTTTTTTTTTTATTTGAGATTATTATTTATTTTTAAAAACGCAAAAAGTGCATATTGAAATCACAGACACCTTATGTACGCATTAAGTCAACTTTAATTATACATGAGGAATAGCACGGTGGTAGTGTGCTAGCTTCGAATCATGAAGGTTGCGGGTTCGCCGCTAGTTGGCGGAACTTTTTTTTTTTTTTTTAATTTCCAATTTTAGTTTTTTTTTTATCATTCTAATTGTAGACTGTTTTAAATATGAAGTTTAGTCAAATACAAATATGTATAAGGATAGCACAGTGGTAGTGTGCTAGACGCGTAGCACGAAGGTTGCGGGTTCGATGCCAGATGGCGGTAGACATTTTTTTTTTTTTTATTTTATTTTTTTTTTCTATTTTTAGATTATTTTTTATTCTATTTTTAGATTTCAGATTATTTTTTATTCTATTTTTAGATTTTACAAATTTTTCAATTAATTTCATTGTTAATGTAACAATGAATGATGTTGATTTTTTTTTCAAAAGTTACAAATGCCATTGTTGTATTGACAAAATCCAATGTAGGCTCAGTTTCAATTAAATGTTTAATTGTATTAACAATGAAATTAATTGTATTGACAAATTTTTTTTTTCTGTGTATTACAACTTTTAATTAAAAATGTTTCAGCTTAATTTTTTTCTGTGTAAAAACATATTTTTTACTTTGCAAATGCATATAATTAAATTATCTATTATTTTCTATTTATTGTATTTTGCAGAAATCAAATTGTATTGCATTTCAAATATTTGCAAATTTCATATTGTATTCTGCAATTAATGTGGCAGGAATGTATACAAAGTACTTGACAGATAGGGGTCAACGACTTGCATTTATAGAAACCCATAAGGCGATGGAACATAAAAAGGAATCCGAAAAGGAATTACAAAGAACACAAAAACTATTAGATTCAAGTAAGTACAAATCATGACAAAATAATGGCGGCAGACTCAAATAATGCCCATTATCTAGTTATCGTAGCAGATTTTAAGCAAGTTAAACTGTATTTGTAATAAACAGGGCAAGGAAGTTCATGCACTAAAAATTGTGTTTTTAGCGTTAAAAATATGTATCAAAAAATTAAAAATATGCTGTAAAAACTAAAAAAATATGCATTAAAAATTTATTTATTTTAATATTTATTCATAAAAAATCGTAAAACATAAAATTCAGTGGAGCATATTTAGCTTTTTTCGGATTTCGAAATCATCGGGGTCGGGAAAGTTGCTTTTTAGAGTCGATATTACCGCACAAAAATATTGAACCTGTAGGGCAATGGATTTGGGTTCCTTTTTTGACTTGAAAATCGGAAAGTTCCGAATAAAGTGAACAAAAAATTTTAACTTTTTTTTGCTTGTAATTTTTTTTCAAAATATATATTTTTTTTAATTAATTTCAAAATGTCCGAATATAAACTATCCGAATATAAACTATTATTTTAAGCAACAAAAAATTTAATTTTTTTTCACTTTGTTCACATGGTCCTACTGGTCCAATATTATTGTGTTAATATCGACCCGAAAAGGCAACTTTCCCGAACCCGACGTTTTCGAAATTAAAAAAAAAAATAAATTACATTAACAAATACGTATGTTATCGCTTCCCGAATTCGGATTTTTTCTAATTTGAAAACGCTTGCCCCAAAAAGATAGGCAATTAGGACCCTTTTACGGGAAAAATAAAAAAAAATATATAAATTCAGTTTTTTTAATAAAAACAGGTAAGAGTGTTAAATTCGGCTGTGCCGAATCTTTTATACCCTCCAACACGTTTAAAATTTAAAAAAAATCGGTGGGGGCGTTTTTTTTTTGGGGGGTCGGTGGAGTTGGTGGGGGACACCTGTATCCCCGCTTTATATGTTTGCAAATTATTTGTTTATGATATTTACGCATAATTAATAAATTTTTTAGGCGCCCCAGTAGGCTAGTTGGTAGCGTGCTAGCCTATGAGTCTGGGGGTCGTGGGTTCGATTCCCACCAGAGGCCTTGGTCTGTTTCGCTACAACGAGACGAAGGTCATTGTTACCAGTTCTCGGTTAGGTAAAATTAGTATATAATTTGTAATTATGTGGTAATTCTTAATAAAATAAAAAAAAAAAAAAAGTTTATCGTTATTTTTAATTAATTTCTATAACCTGAAAAAAATCGAATTTCCTAACCCCCTTGGTCCAAGCGCAGGGGTATGAACATAATATGGCATACAAATGTTACATTTGTTTAGCAAAAATTAAAAAAAACTCGTAAAATATCGTATTTTTCAGGGGTCGTTTTGTCCTTCAAGGGGGAACTTTTTTCCCCCTGGTCCGATTTTACCCATCTTCGAACTTAACCTTACCAGTAACATAGGAGATATTCTTGCCCAATTTCAGGGGTCTAGCTCTTTTGGTTTGGACTGCATCGTTATTTCTACAGACGGACGGACATCGCTAGAATATCTTAGATTCTATCATGTATCAATATTATATATACTTTGTGGGGTCCCCGAACGATATTTCGATATGTTACACACGGAATGACAAAGTGAGTATACCCCCATACTGTGGTTGGAGGGTATAAAAATAGGAACACTCTGTTCCGTCTTTTAGAATCAGCCCTTGACCGAAATTACTCCATGATAATTTTATTTATATTTGCCCACTATATGGCGCTATTTTTGCTTAAATTTTTTGACAAAAAAATATTTTTTTATTTCTTTTTTATCAAAATGCATGAACCGATTTACACATTTTTCATAAAAATAGCAAATTTCACAAAAATAATTTAACAAAAAAAATCTAACAATTAGCTCGTTGCCCCCCTGAAGCATTTAAATTGCCACCCAGTGGGGCGAGAATCAAAGGTTGGGAACCATTTCTCTAATGCACAAGGCCGCTTTTATGCTGTCTTGTGCATATGGGTGTAACTATTAACGGCATCACATACAAGAAAGAGAGTGATTGATTTTGAAAGCTAACATTGCACAGATTTATATTGTGCGCTTCATCATTACCTACTTTCATTTGTTTTTAAATATGCGAAAAAGATCAATTGTAATACGAAGATTCCAATTGTAATTCCAAAAGGATCAATTGTAATTCGAAAAAATCACTTGTAATAGACTTGAAATAGATTAATTTTAATTCGAAAAAGATCAATTGTAATTCGAAAACAATTGGAATCTTCAAATTACAATTGATCCTTTCCAAATAACAATTGAAATACAATTGATCTTTTTGGAATTGCAATTGGAATCTTCGAATTACAAATGTAATCTTCGAATTACGAATGGAATTTTTGAATTACAAATGAAATCTTCAAATTACAAGTAGAATTTTCGAATTACAATTGATCTTTTTCGAATTACATCTGATATTTAAAGAATGTCTGAGAATCGATCATGAATCAATAACAAACATATACATTAGGCACGGTGAGCCTCAGCGATGTTTAGGTTCAACTTTAGTGTCGACGAAAAGTGTAAACGCAGTTCGATTTGTAGTTGATTAAACGTCAAAAAACTGTTAACAGCGAAATCGTAGCTGCTCGCATTCGCGAGATATCGCGCAATTAGTGTTTTTGTATTTTCTAAAATTTTGACAATGAAGTTTTTTAAATATCTTCAAAAACTGGGTATGCAGATTTAATTGTATTTATTTACAGGTCACAAAACAGTTAGCATCGAAATCATATCTTCTCAATTCCGCGAAAAATCGCAAAATTCAAAAAAAATAATAAAAAATTGGAAAAAATTTTATTTTTCGCGTAAATTGGCAGTCAAGATATTGACTTGAGCAGTTTTACCACCTTTAACCATACAAAATTTAAACTGCATACAATATATTTGTCGTTTCTTGATTTTTGTTCCTTTATTTTAGACACTAAAGAAAAAATAAATTAATTAATATAAAAGCTTGAATAGTAATTTTGCAATTTCTCGGGAAATTGATCATCTACTTATAATTTTTCTGCTTGCAGTTTTGTCATCTTTAATAACCTCGAATTCAAACTGTGTACCAAATTTTGACTTTAATTGAAGGAAATGTTTTTACAGACAAAAAATTACATAAGGTAATGAATAAATAGAAGTTTAGCGAGTTTTTTGGCGATATCTCGAAAAATTGAGCAGCTAGAATTTAAATGTTAACAGCCGTATCACCTTTAATCAATAGCAAATCAAACTGCACTTCGTGTTTTTCAACAATGTTAAAGAAACTTCGTTTATTAATCAAACCAAAAAATACCCACAAAAAGCTGTTTTTCGCTATTTCTCGCGAAAGTGAGCAGCTATAACTTTTTTGTGGACAGTTTTAATTTCTTCCAACATGTTCAAATCAAACTTCCACTTTTTTTTATTATTTCTAAAGAACCGATTTTAAAATATAAATAAATAATAAAAAAAATTATATAATTACGCGATATCTCGCGAAATTTAACACCTACAATTTCGATGTCAACAGCTGTGTGACCTTTGATCAAGCATAAGTAAAACTGCATACCATGTTTTTGCGAAATTTAAAGAAACATATCTAAATATAAATAAAAAACAAAAACAAAAACAGCAAAAAAATAATTTCGGGATTTCTCGCGAACTAAAGAAGATAGGATTTTGAAGTTTTTAAATAAGTACAATTAAAACTGTACAGTAGAGCACCCATATGTGCATAATTGTTTTTTTTATCGCTCCCCGCTCATTTTCGGTTGAGTTGGGAGTAAAAAATAATATCTATCCAGAAATTGGACTTCTAGGTTGCAAACAGACCAAGCGGTTTGAACTTTTGACCTCAAAAATGGGCTAAAAAACCTTTATAGATTAATTTGGCTGTAACTCTTAAAATAAAAGTTTTTCGCAATTAACTTTCATAACAACTTTTTTGTAGAATCAAAATGCAAAGATTTTTCTCTCAAACTGTTTTGACCTAAATATGTCCGATCGCGGTGTTTTAAGCGCTTAAAGTCGAAATTTGGGTCAGAACTTTTTTTTTAACAATTCTCGTAAATTTTTAAATTGGGGAAAATTTGAGCTCTTTGCCCAATTCACTAGGGTATTGAATGTAGTTTTCCAAAAAAATTTTTTTTTGCAAAAATATATCGACCCTTCCATGAAAAAATTCCAAAGTCCTACTCTGAATCTCACATTTTTTACTTTTCCACCTCAACATAGGCCAGTACTCACTTTGTAATTCCGTGACTTTCGCACCGAAACATCTGTCTAGGATTTCCCTAAATATATATGGGGTATTCAGTGCCAAATTGGACACTTTAAAAATTTTTATTTTAGATTTTTAAAAATTTTTATTTTAGATTTTTCGCACCGAAACATCTGTCTCGGATTTCCCTAAACATATATGGGGTATTCAGTGCCAAATTGGACACTTTTAAAATTTTACTTTAGATTTTTTAATTATTTTTACATTTTTTAAAAACCCATTAAAACCCCCATCCAAGTAAGTTTTCAAATCTTTTAAATTACCCGTTCCAAAGATATCGAATTTTCAAAAAAAAACTATCGTTTTCCGTATTTTTATCATAAAAAATTCAAAAATGGTCAACATTTTTTTTTTTTTTATTTTATTTTTTTTAATAAAAAATTCTTAAAGTGTTCTAATATGCGATTTTTAAATGATTGCACTCTTTGTTTTTTTTTCAACCTTTTCTTAAAATTTTTTATATGCTTTTTTTAATTTTTCGTGGTAAACTTAATATTTTTTTAAAATTTTAAGCTTAAGTAGATCGTGGGATTATGGTTATTAATATATTCAGCGGTTTTTAAATTTTGTTGTTGTCTTCCAATCTTTATTAAAACACTTTGAAGAAAGAACTATCATTTCAACAAATTATTTCGAATTTGGACCATTTTTAAAGAAGTGATAAGTAAAAATCAGAAAAAAACGTGTTTTTTTTCTATTCGATACTTTAAGAAATTTTTAATAAAAAAAATTAAATTAAAAAAAAAATGTTGGCCATTTTTGAATTTGTTATGATAAAAATACAGAAAACTATAGTTTTTTTTTTAAAAAATTCGATATCTTGGGAACGGGTAAATTAAAAGATTTAAAAACTAACTTGGATGGGGGTTTTAATGGGTTTTAAAAAAATGTAAAAATAATTAAAAAATCTAAAATAAAATTTTGAAAGTGTCTAATTTGGCACTGAATACCCCATATATATTTAGGGAAATCCTAGACAGATGATTCGGTGCGAATAATCTAAAATAAAATTTTTTAAAAATCTAAAATAAAAATTTTTAAAGTGTCCAATTTGGCACTGAATACCCCATATATATTTAGGGAAATCCTGGACAGATGTTTCGGTGCGAAAGTCACGGAATTACAAAGTGAGTACTGGCCTATATTGAGGTTGAAAAGTAAAAATTAGTGCCTGCGGTCAGTACCGTAGTACCGGGAATACCGGTATTCCCGGTTCTCGGTATTACCGGGAAATGGTACCGGTTTCCCGGTTCTTGAATTATTCCCGGTATTCCCGGTTCCGGTTCTGACGGTATTCCCGGGACTACCGGTATGCATATTTTGTAAAATTTTGTATAATTAAAATTTGTTCTTCGCTTTTACCAAAAAACTTACAAAACATGTGAAAAACACCATTTCCATTTTTTTTTATGAACTTAAGAAAAAATTATTACATGATTTTTAAATAACACCGCTCTACAAATCTGAGGTTTGTCGCTGCGTTTTGGATGAAACCAAAAAAAGTTGATAGGGTTTGGTGCCCCAATTCCAAAACGGTCACTCAAATTTTTCTATCACGTCACAATTTTGATAAAATCGCGATTAAAGTGTCAAAAAATGCCCATTTTGACCATTTTTGAACGCCTATAAAATAAGATCCTGACATGCAAATGACTTGGTATTGAGCTCATTCGAAAGTGTGTAATTTTCTCTTTCAGACAAGATTAAATCTTCTTTGAATTTAATTTTCTAAAATGGTCAAAAATTCATTAGTCACAAGTGCTTTAAATGTAAAATTTACATATGAATTTGTATGGAAATTTGTTAAAAAACACTGTGTAAATAAACTAAATATTGAAAAAATGGAAGGTTTTTTGATAATGATTTTTTTACCATTTTAAAAAATTAAATTTTTAGAAAATTTTATCTTATCTTTAAGAGAAAATTACAGGCTTTCGAATGAGCTTGATACCAAATCATTTGCATGTCAGGATCTTATTTTATAAGCTTTTAAAAAGGGTCAAAAATGCCCTTTTTCGGCACTTTAACCGCGAATTACTCAAAATCCAGACGTGATAGACAAATTTGGGCTCCGGATTTGGAATCAGCGTAACAGACACTATCCAAATCGCTGACCAGAATCCAATACGCATTTTCTTGTTGAGCTGTGTAATTTTTCAAACACAACTAAATATTTCTGAAATACTGATTAAATGGTGTAATTTAAATATTTTATGGTATAGTATTTTTTTGTTTTTTGAGAACCGGTACCAGGATCAGAACCGGGAATACCGGTATTCCCGGCAATATATCTAGAACCGGGAAACCGGTTCCAGAACCGGGAATACCGGTATTCCCGGGAATACCGAGAACCGGGAAATGGGGGGCACTAGTAAAAATATGAGATTCAGAGTAGAACTTTGGAATTTTTTCATGGAAGGGTCGATATATTTTTGCAAAAAAATTTTTTTTGGAAAACTACATTCAATACCCTAGTGAATTGTGCAAAGAGCTCAAATTATCCCCAATTTAAACATTTACGAGAATTTAAAAAAAAAAAGTTCTGACCCAAATTTCGACTTTAAGCGCTTAAAACACCGCGATCGGACATATTAAGGTCAAAACAGTATGAGAGAAAAATCTTTGCATTTTGATTCTACAAAAAAGTTGTTATGAAAGTTAATTGCGAAAAACTTTTATTTTAAGAGTTACAGCCAAACTAATCTATTAAGGTTTTTTAGCCCATTTTTGAGGTCAAAAGTTCAAACCGCTTGGTCTGTTTTAGTGTTTATAAAAAACCGACATTTTGGAAAACCGGTTTCTCGGTTAAACCGGAATAAAAAAACCGGTTAACCGGTTTTTTTCTTTAACTGAAAAAAACCAAAAAATTCTAGAAAATAGCTTATTTTTATTAAATAATAAAGCGAATATAGCTTAAGTTAACATAGTTGTTTCTTTCAGCAAGGTTTGCAACTGTTACGCTATAAAAAAAAACGGTATTTAAATAATGTACTTCAATTGACCATAGTCACTAGAACTTTAATTTAATTGGTACTGGTTATATTTAGAAAAATACATCTATTCGTTATAAGTTAATTGGAGTTCCGAATTTTATTTTTATTTTCTTTTATTGACATTTTGGCTATTAACAGGAATTTTTGTATTTGGTTAACAGACACTTATTAAGTTTTTCATAAAATGTTCAAAAAAAAAAAAACGCTTACAACGGTGAGTATTTAAAATTTTTGTCAGTTTCGGAATAAAATTCCTATTTAAAAAATTGTTTCTTGAAGACAAAAAATATTTTAGACGTTCTTTCTCGCGAATTTTTAATGTGTTTTCAACGAAATTTTGAAAATATCATAATAAAATAAGTATAAACCCTTAATATTTGCGAAAATATTCAGTTTTGAATGTATTTAAAAAACCGGTTAACCGACAGAAAAAAACCGGTTTTCGGTGCACCGGAAATCTTTAATTCCGGTTAACCGGTTTACAAAAAAACCGAAATTTTAGAAAAAACCGGTTTCTCGGTTAACCGGTTAACCGGTTTATAAACACTAGTCTGTTTGCAACCTAGAAGTCCAATTCTGGACTTCGCTCCCCGCTCATTTCAACCGAAAATGAGCGGGGAGCGATAAAAAATACACTTTTGCACATCCCATACTGTACACTCAGTTTTTGAAAATATTTAAAAAACTTCAATGTCAAAATTTTAAAAAATACAAAAACACTAATTTCGCGTTATATTGCGAATGCGAGCAGCTACGATATCGCTGTTAACAGTTTTGTGACATTTAATCTTGTAGAAATCGAACTGCGCTTACACTTTTCGTCGACACTAAAGTTTAACCTGAACATCGCTGAGGCTCACCGTGTAGGGTTATGCCTTTTTGGATTTTTTTGCAAATATCAAAATTTACCTGCCCTAGCCCAAAAGGCCATAAAAAATATTGAGAATTGCTTTTTTTACTTTTTTTACTTTTTCACTCCCGTTCAAAAAGTTCCCGCACCAAACGAGTTAAAATTTGGTCTATATTTTCTTAGTTTAATTAAAACTAAGAAAATATAAGACTCAAATGATGCGTAGGAAAAGCTATTTACGGTCAAAATGACGAATGTTTTTTCGAGGGACTTTTTTGATTCCTTCAAGATTAAAATTTGGCGGTTTAACCCTTAACTGCATAACGTTAACTATTTATAACGTCAACTTTGGCATCATGTAGCTCCAAAAGTAAAAGTCCGGGCGGCTTTATTTTTATTCTTAATTGTTCAGAAGATATTTTTTTATATAATTCATTCATTGGAAGGGTTAAAATTACCTTATTTTTGAAAAATAGGACTTAAAACAAAAAAATCTGTGACTTTTTAGAGATTGCGTTTGGTGCGGAAGGTTTTTTTTTTGCCAAAATGACCCGTAAATACGATTTTTAATATTAATTTTGTATTGCCTATCACGTGGTGATAGGTAAAAATTTTGTCAAAAATGAGTCATAACCCTAATATACATACACCTTATCGGGTCCCGATATATCGATATTTCGATTAGAGTTTGCAAAACGATTAAAATCGTAATCGTAATCGCGATTAATCGCACCAATTAATCGTAACCGTAATCGGCAAAAAAATCATGCGATTACGATTAATGATTTTCTATCAAATTTATTGTTTTGATAGCGAATTTTATACATAATATGGAAAATTTCCTCCAAAAAAATTTGTAATTCTAAAACAGTTAAAAAATATAAATAATTTCCGATATATTTTATTGATTTTGGCATGCTGAATACGAATATCAAATTTTCTGAAATCGATCGCACGGTTTTCGAGATATTGCTATTTAAAACTTGTCAAAAAATATCCAAAAGTGACATTCAAGAAATTTAACATTTTTTTTTTTCATTGGTCCTTTTATAAAACTTGAAAAAAACTGTTATTTAAACTTGATTTGAGCCAAATCGGATTATTTAAAACCGTGCAGCTTTTCTATTTTTTTTTTTTAATTTTTCGAAAGTTTAAATGATCGGATTCAAGTTAAATTAAAATGAAAGTTCGTTTCAAGCTTAAGGGGAAAAAATGTTGCGATTATTTGGACTTTGGAAAACCGAAATTTTTTGCAAATTGCGAATTGTATTTCGAAACCCGCTTGACCAAACTTATTTTTTTTACATTCATATTTTTTTCTTATAAGCATAGCGAGACGTATTTTTTAATTTTCAAAAATCTAAAACTTTGATCGCCGCTACGGGTTAACTTAATTCGATTGACCTCAAATTTGTACCACATACATAAATATATTGTGCTCGATTTAGGAGCACTCTTCACCATTCACCTAAATTTTTGAATATCAAATTTCGAAGTTAAAGATTTTTAAATTTTTATCGTGTAATTATTGAAAATATTAAAATTCGAAAGAATAACAAATTTTAAAAAATTAGGTGAATGGTGAAAAAGTACTCCCAAATCGAGTTTAATACGTTTGGAATTTAAAATTTAAAAGATTTTTTTAATAAATCTATTGCAATTCAATATATTTAAAAATTTGATTAATCGATAATCGCGATTAACGGCGATTTTTTTAATCGTAATCGCGATTATGAGATATCTCGATTATTTGCAAACTCTAATTTCGATGCATTACACACGAAATGACAAAGTGAAACAAATAATAGACATCTCAAAAACTGACCCTAATGGGCTTGTTACGCAACTGGTAAAGCTAGAAAGTAACAAGTAAGATCTTAATTGCTAATCAACATGTATTAGATTTTCACGTAAGATGTTACTTTGTTCTGTAGTCTTTTTTAACTGGCGGATCACCGAATTTGTTAATTTTTGGTTATTTTTTTGGGAAATATTGACTTATAGTCAGTTTTTTTTTTCGTTTTTGTACTCGGAAGCCGTATAAATATTGTAGATACAATAAAGATTTAAAATTTTGAAAAAAAATTTTACAAATCTCAACAAAAATGTTTTCTTTTTGTACCTGGCATATATTTCCAAAAACAAAATTATGTGTTAAAGTCTAGAAAATCTTTTAAACGCAGTTAAAATACACTGTGCAACAAGAAAAATGGCTTCAACGCCATATAAAAGTAGACCATCAAATGGACAAAATCACCAAAGGGTTTTGCAAAGTCAGTATGGATTTCTTTTTTATAGCCCACTGAAGTTTTTATTTTTTTTATCAAAGGCGTTTGGAAAACGTCGAAAATACTATAATAAGAACACATCTGAGCGGCAAAATATGATTTGATGTCTGCATTATGGCGGTTCTTTTCTTAGAACATTTTAACCCTCTAACTGTCATTTTAAGGGGTCATTTTAGTCCTTTTTCAAAATCTAAACACAGAAGTCTAATAAAACGTCCATTTAGAGGGTTAAAATGTTCTACATAAAATTTCACTAGGGGTTGTCAAATGGTCAAAGTTTGTGCGACATGCGCAAATTGCTTAAAAAGGGTCAAGTATAAATAACACCGCTCTACAAGAAAATGCGTATTGGTTTCTGATAACTGAATTAGGTAGAATTTGGTGCGCTGATTCCAAATCTGCAACCCAATTTTTTCCATCACATCAGGATTTTGAGTTATTCGCGGTTAAAGGGGCAAAAAAGTGCATTTTTGACCATTTTTGGAAGCCAATAAAACATGAACACGACATACGAATGACTTTATATTAAGCTCATTATAAAGTTTGGAATTTTATCTTCAAAATAAAGTAAAAATATTCTGAAATTTTAATTTTAAAAATGGTAAAAAAATATTTTTTTAATAACACCTTTTTAGACATATTTTATTGTTTTTAATAACAAAGTGTTTTCAAATTGACATAAAAAAACATACCAACGAACAAAGTTTTTTAAAATAAAATGCATTAAATAATAAATAACAACAAATATGGAAATATAATGAAAAACGAAACATTAGTAAAGTATATCCGATTTAAATAGATTTGGTGGATGGCTTTCTAAATTATATAAGCAGATACCTTAGAATGGAATGGTTAATTAAGTTTTTATTACAAATTAATTGGCAGTCAAATTTTTTCAATTTATATTGTTTTATAAATTACAATGGCAATGTATTTCAATTTAGTAAATAGTTAAAATTTAATTACTCAATAAGCAAAGGGGACAACATAGGACAAGAGGAAAAATTTCTTTCTACCAACTGTGACTTTTTCGTAAACAAATATTTTTAAAATGTAATAAATAACGAACTATTTGCGTTTGTTGACAAAAATTTAAAAATGTTGAAAGTATAAAATTATAGACAAATAATTGGAAAAAAATTTTGAAGAAATATTCAGAAATAGTTTAGTCGACATTAAATCACGATGTCTAAAAGACATTTTTTTATATATATGAGGCATTCCACACCAAATGTCCCGCTACAGAAAAACATGTGTCCCGTAAATTTCTGAATAGGTTGTTTGGATAGCCCTATATGAAACTAAGGAAATTGCGCTTTTGGTTTTTCAAATTTTCGAAAACTGGGCTTAGGAGGCGTGGTCAAATATTGGAAAAATGGTAAAATTTCTGGCGAGTTGCCTTGATTAAATATTTATCACATTAATACGGAATGCACCACAATGTCAAAAATTTACGTTCTTATATAGTTTTGTATGGGCTATCGATTAAAATTTTTTGTTTTGGAAAATTTTCAGAACCCGTTCTGAAATTTTCCATTTTTTAAAAAAGTAAATTTATCAAAAATCCGGCCATATTTTTTTTCATTTTTATTTTTTTTTTTTAAAGTTTAGATGTTTGTCCATCTACACAAAAAAAAAAACAGAAACACGTTCATCCTTTTTTTCGAGAAAATCGCATTTGAACTTTAAATTTCATAACAATTTTGTTATTTGCTTGTATTTCTTTGTTTTAAAGTTGCGAATGAGCAATATTAATTGCATAAATATTCGTCATACGCTCTGTTGACACAAGAAAATACAAGTAAATTACAAAATTGTTATGAAATTTAAAATTCAAATGCGATTTTCTCGAAAAAAACGAAAAATACATTTCTGATTTTTTTTGTGTGGATGGACAAACATCTACCCTTTAAAAAAAATTAAAAAAAAAGAAAAAAAAGTGGCCGGATTTTTGATAAATTTACTTTTTTAAAAAATGGAAAATTTCAGAACGGGTTCTGAAAATTTTTCTTGGAAAAAAATTTTATTCGATAGCCCATACGAAACTATATAAGAATGTAAATTTTTAAGATTGAGGTGCATTTCGTTTTAATGTGATAAATATTTAATCAAGGCAACTCGCCACAAATTTGACAATTTTTCCAATATTTGACCACGCCTCCTAAGCCCAGTTTTTGAAAAATTGAAAAACCGAAAACGCAATTTTCTAAGTTCCATATAGGGCTATCCATACAAGCTATTCAGAAGTTTATGGTACACGTGTTTTTTTTCGCTGGACATTTGGTGTGGAATGCCTCATATTAATATGATTAACATATTCAATTCTTAAAGAAGAATTTGGTAATATAAATAATTTTTGTGTTTAACATCAGCATCGGAAGACGCAAAATCCCAAGACGGATACCAAAAAGTACGCCAAATTTCCCAATTTTTGAGCCCATTTGGTCAAAAACTTTGAACATAAATTTATGTCAAAAAACGATATTTTTCCAACCGCTTCTTGCCAACTGCAGCTCCACTACGTAAATTCTCCCAAAATCAGGTCTTTAGTGGCGTTAGGCAAGTATTCCGACACAAAATTCAAAAGTTTCTAATATTCGGGACGCCTAATACACATAATATTTTTTCATTACCTGAATTTAAATAAAACTTTGTTTGTTGGTTTTCATATGTTTATTAAAAAAATACTTTGCGTTAAACAATATATATTTTCAAAATGGATTTTTTTGTTTATGATTTTTTTACCATGTTGGAAAATTAAATTTCCAGATAATATTATCCTATCTTAAAGATTAAATTCCAAATTATACGATAAACTTAAAACGAAGTCAATAGCATGTCGCGTTCTTATTTTATTCGTTTTTAAAAAGGGCCAAAAAAGCAGTTTTTCAACATTTTAACCGCGATTTACACAAAATCTAGATGTGATAGAAAAATTTTGATTGCAGATTTGGATTCAGTGCATGAAATATTATACCTTTTAGTTTCAATAATTCAAAACGCAGCGACAAACCTTACATTTGTAGAGCTGTGTAATCAATGTTTGTTATTTTTTTTACCAAAGCAGTGTTAAACAAGTAAGAGTGTTAAATTCGGCTGTGCCCTCCAAAATCCAAAAAAAAAAAAAAATAAAAAATCCAGGGTCGTTATCTTTTTTTTTTGGGGGGGGGGGGGCGGAGGTCGGCAGTGGTCATTGGGGGGACAAATTTCCCCTCGAAATATATGTTTGAAAATTCATTCTTATGCTTTTTGCACTAAAGAAATACAAGTTTATGATTATTTTACAATTTTTTTTAATCCACGCCCACAAAAGGGGGCGGGCCGAAAAAAACGATATTTTCTAATCCCCCGGGTCCAAATGCAAGACTTTGAGCTTCTTAAAGCATAAAAATGTTGCATTTGTTAAACAAAAACACAAAAAATCATGTAAAAATATGGTGTTTTTTAGAGACTGGTTTAGTTCCTCAAGGGGGAACTTTTTTCCCCCTGGTCCGATTTTGCCCATCTCCGAACTTAACCAGCCTATGAATATAAGACATATTTCTGCCAAACTTCAGGAGTCTAGCACTTTTATTTTGGACTGTATCGTGTCTTCCACAGACGGACGGACGGACGGACAGACGGACATCGCTAGAATGTCTTAGAATCGATCACTGATCAATAATATATATACTTTATGGGGTCCTAGACCGATATTTCGATGCGTTACACACGGAATGACAAAGTGAGTATACCCCCATACTGTAGTTGGAGGGTATAAAAATATCGACCAAAAACAGTGAAAATATACTTTTGAGCTAAAAATTATGTTCTGGTGTGTTTTATAAAATTTTATGATGATTCTTTTCTTTGACCAAATTAACCCTCTAGCTCCCGTTTTAAAGGGTCATTTTTGTCCTTTTTTAAAATAAATACAAAAAAGTCTATAAAAAAAGGCAGTTAGAGGGTTAAAATGTTTTACAAATATCTTCTGCATCAAATTTTACTAGGGCACTAAGGCAGAAAGTTCGCCCAGCATATAGAAAATGCTAAAAAATTTTAAAGTATTCAATTTTTTTTTTATATTTTTTTTGGGCCGAAATATAAAAAAAAAAACAAGTAACAAAGTTAAATTCGACTTTGTCGATTGTATTAATAAAAAGTTTATTTGCAAAAAAAAAACAAAAAAAAATTAAAAAAAAAAATCCGCGAAAAAAATTTTTTGATAAAAAAAAAATTCGACGAAAATGTTTTTTTTTTTAAATATGTTTGTACTTGTTTAAATACCATTCGGTGATCAATTCTGTTCACATGTGTCAACCAGCAGCCGAACTAAAGCATTTTGTGTTTTTAGGTTATGTTGAATGTACACCAATTTTCGAGGAATTTTTACTTCGTTCATAACTTTTGAACCGCTGAACCAGTGTTGGTATTTGAGAATTTTCAATTAGTGCCAAGTTGAAGGCTAAAAAGGGCCAAAATAGGTTGAAAAGGGCCAAAAAAAATTTTTTTAATTATTATTTATTTTTTAGTATTTTTTACACACAACTTATAACTTTTTTATAAATGACGGTTTTGAAAGTAAAATCATCTCTGACTTGTGTCGAACTAATCTTTCAGATCTCCGGACACATTCTTATTGGTCTTAGAACTAGTATTCCATGACCAGTTCGCGTTGAATAAGTCACGGGATAGGTTTTTAGGATAAATTTTTCCTGTAGGACCAATCAATTTCCCTCAGGGATTAAACACTTTAAAATCTCAATTTAAAGGAAACAGAAACTTACATTGTTGTAAGGGGGAACAACTGATAATTTTTTTGTGTTTGTAAAACATAATAGTGGTATTCATCTAACCGTATAAACACCTCGTATAATATGTAAGTCTGATAAATGTATACAATTTATGTCAAACTCCATTTATAAAAAATAAGTTTGGTAAGTTTATACGGTATACTTTGTGTATACGAGTTTAAATGAATACGGCCAATAAAATTTTAGTACGAATATTTTAATTTTAAATAAATTTTGACAATATTTGGAGAGAATATAAAAGGGCCAAAACTGTTATTTGTGGTGCCACTGACCATTCAATAGTGCCAAAAATGGCACTATTGTGCCACATTTCCCAACCGTGCGCTGAACCGATTTTGCTCAAATGTAATACCAAACTACTTAGGGCAAGAACAAGTAAATATGCTAAGTCTTAGTTATATAAGATTTCAACGAGATCTGTCAAGGTGGTCGAAATTATACATTTTAGCCAAAGAGGTGTTTATTCTCATCCATGTAACTTCTTACCAATTTTTTTTAGCAAAATGTGTCCCAAACAGTTTAGGTAGCTATTTCTTCAATCTTGTTAAAAAAAATATAAAAAAAATAGTTTGATTTTTTTTTTAAATCCAAAATTTGTTTTATTTTTTTTTTTGTAAAACCGGCCCCTTTTTTTGACTCACAAGAAAGCTTAGGTGTATTCCCCACCTAATTCTTCTTCGCCTCAAATATATTTTTGCTCCACCAACAAATTTCCGCTAGAACGGCATCACGCGACTTCTTCCCAAGATATCTGATATGGTCCACGGCCAAAGTATACAAATACCAAAACAAACTAAGCAGTTTGGTATTGCATTTGAGCGAAATCGGTTCAGGGGTTCAAAAGTTATGAACAAAAATGTAAGAACACCTCGAAAATTGTGGTACATTCAACATAACCTAAAAACACACAATGCTTCATTTGGCTGCTGGTTGACACATGTGAACAGAATTGATCACCGAATGGTATTTAAACAAGTACAAACATATTTTTTTACAAAAAAAATATTTTTGTCGAATTTTTTTTTACCAAAAAAATTTTTTTGTTGATTTTTTTCTTTTTAAATGTTTGTTTTGTTTTTTAGCAAATAAACTTTTTTACATTATGGAGGGTATTAATACATTCGACAAAGTCGAATTTAACTTTTTTACTTGTTTTTTTTTTATTTCGGCCCAAAAAAAAATAAAAAAAAAAATTTGAATACTTTAAAATTTTTAAGCATTTTCTATATGCTGGACGAACTTTCTGTCTTAGATGTGCCCTAGTAAAATTTGATGCAGAAAATATTTGTAAAACATTTTAACCCTCTAACTGCCTTTTTTATTGACTTTTTTGTATTTATTTTAAAAAAGGACAAAAATTACCCTTTAAAACGGGAGCTAGAGGGTTAATTTGGTCAAAGAAAAGAATCATCATAAAATTTTATAAAACACACCAGAACATCATTTTTAGCTCAAAAGTATATATTCACTGTTTTTTATCGATATTTTTAACACTGCTTTGGTAAAAAAAATAACAAACATTGATTATTTATACTTGACCCTTTTTAAGCAATTTGCGCATGTCGCACAAACTTTGACCATTTGACAACCCCTAGTGAAATTTTATGAGGAAAATATTTGTAGAACATTTTAACCCTCTAAATGGACGTTTTATTAGACTTCTGTGTTTAGTTTTTGAAAAAGGACTAAAATGACCCCTTAAAATGGTAGTTAGAGGGTTAAAATGTTCTAAGAAAAGAACCGCCATAAAATTTCACTGAAGACATCAAATCATATTTCGAAGCTCAGATGTGTTCTTAATGGGCTATAAAAAAGAAATCCGAACTGACTTTGCAAAACCCTTTGGTGATTTTGTCCACTTGATGGTCTACTTTTATATGGCGTTGAAGGCATTGAGGCTCAATGCGATGACCCAAAATTTGTTGCACAGTGATATCAGAGAGCTGTTTTTTCGTATTGTTGAGCAGGGGTAACTCATGAATAGTAGTGTCAGTAATAACGAAGTCGTTATCTAGAGATGGCAATCTTTTTTTGGAAAGTATTTGGGAACGATTTGGGAATAACGCATTGTAAAACTATAACGGTACTATCATTAGAAAAAGTAATCAAAAATTTGTAAACAAACATAAAACCCCTTGGCTTCAACAAATTAAAATAGTAAACCAACCCAACAAACAAATAAATAAAAGGAAGATTTCCAATCGAATTTCATTGGAGAAAATGGTTATTGTTCCCAAAACTGTGTTCGTATTGGGAAAATTAATCAATTTGTTTAAAACCGTGGGTTAAAGTTTTGTGTACGGGCATAAACATAACCACTTTTTGGAAGATATTTTCAATTTGTCTGCTGGGATTTCTTGTTTATTTTGTTGTTTGTTTTTGATTATAATTTTTTTTTGTTTTGATTTTTTTATTTATTTGAATTTATGTTTTTAAATTTTGAATTTGAGAGGTGGACGGTATTGACAACAAATTCTAATAATACTACCTGGTATTATTGTGCCATGGGAATAACGAAAATAAACATTAAAAAATTTTAAAATTATGAATGAAAATTATTGTTGTGTCACTTAAATATAAAAAAATACATAATAAAAAAAAAGAAATGAATATAATTAAATCAAAACAACCAACAAAATTAAACGAAAAATAAAAGGTAAACAAAATTTCCAGCTTTGCCAGATACAATTTGTAAAACTAACACCACCTTTAAACGTCAAAAAGAATTGACTCTTGCATAGTCTTTATATATTTAAGTTTTTGTTGTTGAGTAATAAACTTTCAAAGTTTTTTGAAGAGCCAAATATTTGATGTTTTGCAAAAATTTAAAAAAATCAAAAATCGGAAACAGTACTTACTGAAAAAAACTTTATGTGACACTATTGTTGATTAAATCTAAAATTTACACTCAAAATAATAACTCTGTAAAATACTCGGTAAAATGACTGTAATCTCAATTCAACAGATATTTGACAGAGTTTTCTGTCAAAATACAGATTTAAAGAAAATACTTTGTATTTTATTGTGACAAAAAAACAAAGTTTCCTCTGTTATATTACTTTTTACTTCGTAATCTTAATTTTACAAATAATTAACAGAGTTTTCTGCTAAAATACAGATCTAAGAAAAATACTTCGTATTTTTTTATAGCCAAAATTTTCTTTATGCCCCTGTAAAAAAGACACGAAGAAATAATTGGAATAACTGGAAAAAATTATAAAAATTGCTTGTGTTTAACATTGTGCTAATGAAATCTCTTCTAGTAAAACCACAATATAGTCGTCGTTGAACTCAATGCTATTGTGGCGCATCTCGTTAAGTGGTGTGTCATAGTTGTTACGAGTGTAACGTGGTGTTTCAAAAAAAAAAAAAAAAAAAACCTCAGGTTCGAATCCCACAGCAGACGAATATAATAAAAAAATTTTCTATATAGAGACAATTTAACAATATTTCAAAAATGTTAAACATATAAATATCACTGATGAAGCTAAAGTGCAGAAACTATGCATAGTCTGATTCAGAAATTGTTACTATATTTACAATTTTTAGAATTTGAAAAAAAGTTATTCAATTATCAACATCACATTTTCAAAATCAAAACGTTTTCTGTTTTGAGTAGTTTTTGTTTTTATTACCAAACATCAAAATTTTATCTGTATATATTTTTTTTTTGAGAAAAAGTTGAAAAAGTATCAAAAAAAGTTATCAAAAATTTTTTTTCAGAAATCTTATAAAAATTTCACAAAATAACATGCA
The DNA here is from genome assembly GCA_963921195.1 of Pegoplata infirma. Lineage (NCBI taxonomy): Eukaryota > Metazoa > Arthropoda > Insecta > Diptera > Anthomyiidae > Pegoplata > Pegoplata infirma. The sequence goes on along the minus strand of OY992539.1, from coordinate 150,470,355 downwards.
TTTAACTTAACTCTGTAAATTTACAGATTTTTTTTGTAATTTTTTTTTTTTTTTGCATCAAATGCATTTTACAAATATATGTAAATTTACATATTGGGTTACTTAACCAATATTTTACTAGAACTTTAAATTAACAGTTTTTTTTGTCCAAATCATTTTACAGAGTTTTATAGTAAAATTACAGAGTTTTCTTCGTAAAAAAGCTTTCATATTTAACCAATATTTTACTATAAACTCTGTAAATTAACAGTTTTTTTCTGTCAAAATCATTTTACAGAGTTTTTTAGTAAAATTACCAAGAAATGTTGTTAGCTGGAAAAGTATGGTGTACTCTGTTAAATTAGCAGAGTTTTTCTGTAATTTAACAGAGTTATTATTTTGAGTGTAGAAACAGAAATATTTTTAAAAAAAATGTTAACCAAACATTTTTAAAACAATATTGGAATATCCTTTTTCTCCTAGCCACCACCATGGATTCCCAAAACCAAAATTTTGTATTATAGTTTAGAATGTACTTTTAATGCTGTTAAATTTTCAGATAATAAATTTTCAAAGTTGGTAATAAAGCTAAAATTTTGATTTTTTGCAAATATTTAAAAAAAAAAATCAAATATTTGGCTCTTAACAAACTCGAGATTTTTATTGCTCAACAATACGAAAAAAAACTTCTCTAAAATTTTAATAGCGTTGAAAGGACATTCTAAACTTGGCTACAAAATTTTTTTCTTGGAAATCCATGGTGCCCTTGACAGGAAAAATGGCATTCAAATATTGTTTTCAAAATTTTTTGTTGATTTTTTTTTCATTCAATATTTTAAATCTTCATAATTTTATCTAAAACATCTGGTTTGCAAGTCTTTTCGTAAGACTTACGATTTCGGAGTATAAAAATGGTAAAAAAATTGTTTAAAGGTCAATAATGGGAAAAAGCGCTATTTTAAACGCCCATATCTTTCAAAGTATTGATCCAAAGAAAAAATATATCGTGAACCTATATTCAAAATATGCCAACTCCAGTTTGACCGAAATGAGTTTCCGATGGCAAATAGCTCCCCTATGCAATACCCATCTGTGATAAAAATTTCAGAGCAAAAAAATAATTGGTTGTCGTTTTACATCCATTTTTGTTATTCTGCTATCTCAAAGTACATTTTTTTGGTGAAAATAAATGCCAACTCCCATTGTAAATTTCCAAAAATTTTTCAAAAATTAAAAAAAATTAGACCACACATCTAATTGCATTTGCCATACTGACCACGAATCTGGTAAAGATTTTGATACCTAATGGCTAGTTTTCGAGATATTGCCATTTTGAAAATATCGGTAAATAGTGTTTGCAAAAAAAAAAATTGCAAATACATTTTTGAGTGTATTTTCGTCCACTTTTTTTTTGATTTTTTTTAAATTAACATTTTTTTAAAGTGTGGCATTTTATCAGAAAAAATCAGCCATCATTTTCAAGGGACACAAAGGTCTTTTTTTAATATTTTTTTTTAATTTTGCTAATTTCTCGTGCTGTTTGATGAATGGGGAAAGACCTCGAAACAGAATAAACTCTTTTTCATTATATGGTTTTTAATTATTTAAAAAGCTCTATCAAAGAACCAAAAAATAACAAAATCGGTGATCCGCCAGTTAAATTTTTCAGGGATTTGCTCATATAAGAGTAATTTTTGACTCAAGCTCACGACAGGAATTTTCCAATCACGCACACTCACAAGCTTATTTTTTCTACTCACACTCACTCACAATCACGTGAGTAAATTTAAGACAACTCACACTCTCGTGCACTTAAACAAGCTTCAATCACACTCACGTTGATACACACTCACCAAACTTTTATTTATACAAAAAAATCTAATTTTAAAAATGCAACAAAATTTTATACAAAACTTGAAGTTTTGCCAATTTTTCCAAAATTTTTTTGATTTTTTCGGGAAAATTTTGTTTTGTTATTTTTCGGGACGAATGGAAATATGAAGAGAAAACAAATCAGGCAAACTCACGCAAAAAAATCCACTCACGCACACTCACGCATTTTTTTTACACTCGCAATCACGTGAGTAAAAATCAGTTCAGTCACACCCACACATGATCACGCGTGAATCACGCACTCATCTGCTTTTGTGCCCATCTCTAGCTCATATAACAAAAATGGACAGCTGATTTGTTACTCCTATCACTTAAATATAAAAAAATACATAATAAAAAAAAAGAAATGAATATAATTAAATCAAAACAACCAACAAAATTAAACGAAAAATAAAAGGTAAACAAAATTTCCAGCTTTGCCAGATACAATTTGTAAAACTAACACCACCTTTAAACGTCAAAAAGAATTGACTCTTGCATAGTCTTTATATATTTAAGTTTTTGTTGTTGAGTAATAAACTTTCAAAGTTTTTTGAAGAGCCAAATATTTGATGTTTTGCAAAAATTTAAAAAAATCAAAAATCGGAAACAGTACTTACTGAAAAAAACTTTATGTGACACTATTGTTGATTAAATCTAAAATTTACACTCAAAATAATAACTCTGTAAAATACTCGGTAAAATGACTGTAATCTCAATTCAACAGATATTTGACAGAGTTTTCTGTCAAAATACAGATTTAAAGAAAATACTTTGTATTTTATTGTGACAAAAAAACAAAGTTTCCTCTGTTATATTACTTTTTACTTCGTAATCTTAATTTTACAAATAATTAACAGAGTTTTCTGCTAAAATACAGATCTAAGAAAAATACTTCGTATTTTTTTATAGCCAAAATTTTCTTTATTACCCTGTAAAAAAGACACGAAGAAATAATTGGAATAACTGGAAAAAATTATAAAAATTGCTTGTGTTTAACATTGTGCTAATGAAATCTCTTCTAGTAAAACCACAATATAGTCGTCGTTGAACTCAATGCTATTGTGGCGCATCTCGTTAAGTGGTGTGTCATAGTTGTTACGAGTGTAACGTGGTGTTTCAAAAAAAAAAAAAAAAAAAACCTCAGGTTCGAATCCCACAGCAGACGAATATAATAAAAAAATTTTCTATATAGAGACAATTTAACAATATTTCAAAAATGTTAAACATATAAATATCACTGATGAAGCTAAAGTGCAGAAACTATGCATAGTCTGATTCAGAAATTGTTACTATATTTACAATTTTTAGAATTTGAAAAAAAGTTATTCAATTATCAACATCACATTTTCAAAATCAAAACGTTTTCTGTTTTGAGTAGTTTTTGTTTTTATTACCAAACATCAAAATTTTATCTGTATATATTTTTTTTTTGAGAAAAAGTTGAAAAAGTATCAAAAAAAGTTATCAAAAATTTTTTTTCAGAAATCTTATAAAAATTTCACAAAATAACATGCATTTAACTTAACTCTGTAAATTTACAGATTTTTTTTGTAATTTTTTTTTTTTTTTGCATCAAATGCATTTTACAAATATATGTAAATTTACATATTGGGTTACTTAACCAATATTTTACTAGAACTTTAAATTAACAGTTTTTTTTGTCCAAATCATTTTACAGAGTTTTATAGTAAAATTACAGAGTTTTCTTCGTAAAAAAGCTTTCATATTTAACCAATATTTTACTATAAACTCTGTAAATTAACAGTTTTTTTCTGTCAAAATCATTTTACAGAGTTTTTTAGTAAAATTACCAAGAAATGTTGTTAGCTGGAAAAGTATGGTGTACTCTGTTAAATTAGCAGAGTTTTTCTGTAATTTAACAGAGTTATTATTTTGAGTGTAGAAACAGAAATATTTTTAAAAAAAATGTTAACCAAACATTTTTAAAACAATATTGGAATATCCTTTTTCTCCTAGCCACCACCATGGATTCCCAAAACCAAAATTTTGTATTATAGTTTAGAATGTACTTTTAATGCTGTTAAATTTTCAGATAATAAATTTTCAAAGTTGGTAATAAAGCTAAAATTTTGATTTTTTGCAAATATTTAAAAAAAAAAATCAAATATTTGGCTCTTAACAAACTCGAGATTTTTATTGCTCAACAATACGAAAAAAAACTTCTCTAAAATTTTAATAGCGTTGAAAGGACATTCTAAACTTGGCTACAAAATTTTTTTCTTGGAAATCCATGGTGCCCTTGACAGGAAAAATGGCATTCAAATATTGTTTTCAAAATTTTTTGTTGATTTTTTTTTCATTCAATATTTTAAATCTTCATAATTTTATCTAAAACATCTGGTTTGCAAGTCTTTTCGTAAGACTTACGATTTCGGAGTATAAAAATGGTAAAAAAATTGTTTAAAGGTCAATAATGGGAAAAAGCGCTATTTTAAACGCCCATATCTTTCAAAGTATTGATCCAAAGAAAAAATATATCGTGAACCTATATTCAAAATATGCCAACTCCAGTTTGACCGAAATGAGTTTCCGATGGCAAATAGCTCCCCTATGCAATACCCATCTGTGATAAAAATTTCAGAGCAAAAAAATAATTGGTTGTCGTTTTACATCCATTTTTGTTATTCTGCTATCTCAAAGTACATTTTTTTGGTGAAAATAAATGCCAACTCCCATTGTAAATTTCCAAAAATTTTTCAAAAATTAAAAAAAATTAGACCACACATCTAATTGCATTTGCCATACTGACCACGAATCTGGTAAAGATTTTGATACCTAATGGCTAGTTTTCGAGATATTGCCATTTTGAAAATATCGGTAAATAGTGTTTGCAAAAAAAAAAATTGCAAATACATTTTTGAGTGTATTTTCGTCCACTTTTTTTTTGATTTTTTTTAAATTAACATTTTTTTAAAGTGTGGCATTTTATCAGAAAAAATCAGCCATCATTTTCAAGGGACACAAAGGTCTTTTTTTAATATTTTTTTTTAATTTTGCTAATTTCTCGTGCTGTTTGATGAATGGGGAAAGACCTCGAAACAGAATAAACTCTTTTTCATTATATGGTTTTTAATTATTTAAAAAGCTCTATCAAAGAACCAAAAAATAACAAAATCGGTGATCCGCCAGTTAAATTTTTCAGGGATTTGCTCATATAAGAGTAATTTTTGACTCAAGCTCACGACAGGAATTTTCCAATCACGCACACTCACAAGCTTATTTTTTCTACTCACACTCACTCACAATCACGTGAGTAAATTTAAGACAACTCACACTCTCGTGCACTTAAACAAGCTTCAATCACACTCACGTTGATACACACTCACCAAACTTTTATTTATACAAAAAAATCTAATTTTAAAAATGCAACAAAATTTTATACAAAACTTGAAGTTTTGCCAATTTTTCCAAAATTTTTTTGATTTTTTCGGGAAAATTTTGTTTTGTTATTTTTCGGGACGAATGGAAATATGAAGAGAAAACAAATCAGGCAAACTCACGCAAAAAAATCCACTCACGCACACTCACGCATTTTTTTTACACTCGCAATCACGTGAGTAAAAATCAGTTCAGTCACACCCACACATGATCACGCGTGAATCACGCACTCATCTGCTTTTGTGCCCATCTCTAGCTCATATAACAAAAATGGACAGCTGATTTGTTACTCCTATTTTTGTTGCTTTACCAGTTTAGTAACGAGCCCTTAAATGTTTCTTATTCTAAAGAATTGAATTCAGGTAATAAAAATACACATAAAGTTAAGAACAGGTAAACCTACAAACATTTAAAGTCAATATTCTTAAATAACATTATCATTAGTACAGAAAATGTCAAAGTGTTAATACAAATACTTTAGCAAAAATTTATTTAAAAAAAAAATCCATTGTAGTAATTTTTAACTATTTTTTTAACAGTTTTACCCAACATTGTTAACAATCAAATACGCAGTGAAATGTACAGGGGCACGGATCCTAGTGTTGAAACACAATTCAATAAATTGTACGTTTATCCAATGGATAATGTAAGCATCCTTTTTGCAGATATAAAAGTAAGTTTTTCCTTTGAACATTGATAAATTATTATGAAAATACATTATGTATTTAAGTACAAGAATATTTTTAAAATAAATAAGAAGAAATAATATCCTTTTGTGGTTAAATATATATGTGGGTTAATTGAAAAGTAACCGAAAGTAATGTGGAAGTTCAAGGCCAATGCATGCTAATTGGATTAATATATTGAAAGTTAAAAAAACTCTTTTTTCAAGATATTTAGACGCGAACATCTCTAAAACAATTTAGATGGCTGATTTGGGCCCATATTCGCAATACCTTAAGTATACCTAATGTAGGTTCATTTGACAAATTTTCATGCAATATCTGTCAAATAAACCTACATATGGTTTACTTTAATTACATAGCCCCACAAAGCATAAAAAATGTTCAGGCCCAGAAACTAGACCGACTAATCCTTAAGTATTTTGACCTTCTGAATTCGATTCCGTCATCAGAATTGAATTCTATCGTAGGGTTTTTCTGAAATTTACAAGGAAAGTCCGCAAAGTGAACCTACCTGATTTCTTTGTAAATTTGAATTTTAAGTTAAACGTTTTTTAAATTTTATTTTTGTATGATAAGAAAATAAGAGGTTTTCCAATAAAATCCGTCAAAAATTGTAGAAGTTACATGCATTTAAACAAAAAGGCATCAATTTAGTTTTAAACAAAAACAGTTGTATTTGTTACATTCGGCACACCCGAAATAAAACTGAATTTATGCATTTATGTTCAAATGCATGTAATTTCTACAATTTTTGACGGATATTTCTCTTATTTTCTTCGTAATAAATCAGACTTGAACTTTAGATACAGAAATAAAATTTAAAATTTTTTTAACTTGGTCAAATTTGCAAATTATGTACACAGAAAAAAATCCATGCAACATTTTACGAAATAAACTTTCGTAGTAATTTCTTTCGTAAAATACACGAAACTTTGGTTTATTTGACGAAAATAAGTTTAGGAAACATTTTTGAAAATTTACGAAATTAAGAATATCCTTCCTAACATTAAATTTCTTAGAATCCACGAATGTTTCGTTTATTTCACGAATATATTTTTTTTAATTTATTAATTAAATTTTAAAGTTAAACGAAATTACGAAATTTTTTTTTCTTTATGTAGAATATAAAAATAAATAAAAATTTGGAATTTAAATGGAAAGGAATGGGTTTTTAAGCAGTAAATAAATGTTTAAGGTCAAACTTAAACGGTGTTTAATGAACATAAAAAAGAAATTCTAAAGAATAGTTTTTTTACGTTTATGTTTTTGGTTCCCAGCAAAAAATGTGCGGAGTACTTCCATTTGGAGTGCTTTAAAACTATAACAAATGTAATGAAATACAACAAAAATAACAAAAACACAAGGAAAAATCGCAAAGGCATTCTTTTCTACTCCATAAAAATTTGATATTCAGCTCTTAACTCATTACCTTCCGCGACACTCCCATATAAATGTAAGTAGATATTCAGTACACTGATAGAAATTTGTACATGACAATAATGAAAATCTACATTAATGTTATGAAAAATGACGTTAAAAAGGAACCTATGTAGGGGTTCATTAAATTAATGAAATAGGTATCATAAAATGTAATTGCAAAAACAAGCTTCATTAAACAAATGAACATTGTTCATACAAAATATAAATTGTATTTTATGAACATTTTTCATTACTTTAATGAAAAAGTATTTTATTCTTATGAAATACTATCATTGAATAAATCCTACTTTTTATTTTTGAAATGAAATACTTTCATTGAATAAATGCAACTTTTATTTTTAAAATTAAATATATTTATGAAATTGTTAAGATCTTTTTATAAAATTAAAAATAATAAAAAAAATAGGTTTCACTTAGTTTTCTCGCACAAAATTTTACTCCAACCTTAAATTGTAATACGTAATTAAAACCACACTGAAAAAAATAGCTTTGTGAAATTAATGAAAATTGACTTAACCTTAATGAAAAATGACTCACGTTTTCAACCGAAGACAGGTTTCATTTGATTAATGAAACTGGTGTCATTAAAGTTCCTTTCAATGAAAACTTGCATATAAATAATGAAAATATTCGTAGAACTTGTTTGAAACGTTTTATGAAGTTTTTCATAAAATGTATGAAAATATCCATTGATTAAATGTGGAATAGTAGTTGGTAATGAGCGTATGATAATTGCTTTTTACAAGTAACTAGTTGCTAACTTTATTAAGGTTTTGATATGGGAATTACGATAAATTCATGTTGGTTAAAGTTATCAAAATTTCCATAGAAAGCCCCTAATCAAGTTAGGAACAAGTTACCTAAAAACAGCACGTATCATACACCCATAAGTGAAAATTTGCATTAATAACAATTTCATGTAACCATCACTGTAACCGTCACTGAAATTTTATTTAGGGCATGTCATTTCATATTAGGGGCATAACACACACACACAAGTTTCAATAACAAAGCAAAAAAATATAAAATTATTTTATTTTATTAGAAAAAAGTTAACACACATGTAAAAATTACAATTAGACTAAACACGCGTGGTGTAATAAAACGTCGTATGTTATTGTTATGTTTTCTTTCTCTTATTCGCAACGCAGAGTTGTATTTAGCTCTTAAAAATCTTATGATATTTTTTAATGAAATTATGAAATCCAATGAAACAAGTTTCATAAAATTTGTTCATAACATGCATGAAATTTCAATCAGCTAATGAATTCCTTCATTTAAGTAATGAAAACAAAATAATGAATCCGCTTCATTAACATCAGGAAGGTTATTTTTTTCAGTGTACTAACTAATATAAAACAGCATGAATTTAGTAAATATAAAATTAATAATTTACTTTTTATGTCAAATTTCATAAAAAAGTCTGAAAAAATCACGAAACAACCAAGTTACAAAAGCACTTTTACATATTTTTTATTTTATCTATAGATTTCACTCAGTTTTCTCACACAAAATTTTACTATAACATTTACTTTTAATCCAAAAGTAAAACCACGAAATAATATAAAACAACGCGAGTTTATTAAATACTTATAATTAATCAACAATATTTCATTTTAAATTAAAGTATAAAAATTCTAAAAAAAATCACGCTCTGATCAGCTGTTTTTTGCGCGCGTAAACTAACAGACTAAACAGACGCGACACGACAGGTGTCAAAAGATCGCAAATTTTGTAAACAAAACTTAATGAAATTTTTTAATTAAATTACGAAATCTAATGAATCAAAATTAATGAAAATCTTGCGCAATATGTATGAAATTTCATTCAGCATATGAAATATTTCATTGCTGTAATGAAAGAACGTTAATGAATTTCATTCATTAGTGATATGAAGCGTTTTTCTATCAGTGTAGATAAGAAGTACTCCGAGTTTTCAAACAACTTCCAACTACTTCCCGGAGTACTTCTTATCTACGGAATATCTACTTACATTTGTATGGGAGTGTCGCGGAAGGTAATTTTTGTTATTTTTGTTGTATTTCATTACATTTGTTGTAGTTTTAAAGCACTCCACTAGGAAGTGGTAATGACTTTTTTTGCAGGGTTATTACGATTCGTAATTTACGAAAATATTTTTGATTATTACGAAATTATTTTTCAAATTATACGAAATTACAATTTTTTAACAAAATAAAGAAAAAATAATAAAAATTTGTTTACATCCCTGCAGGAAAGGTTTCCGGTCCTTGATTTCTTACGGAACTAAATGATCTATCACAAACATAACACCTGTCACTTTTGTGAGGAAATGTCTCAAGCCTTGATTCATCAATTGTCACAGAGCACATCACTGTTCCGTGCCTTAAAAAAATGCAAAAACTTAGAAAAAATTACCAAACTATTTTTTCCTAAAAGCATTTTAATTATTTTTGTTTACTTCAAAACGCAAAAAAAATGTTAATTCTAAAGTTTTTGTGTCCGGGATATAAATTTAAAAAAAAAATATTTAAATCATTTAAATCAATATTTTAGAAAAACTTTATAAAACATTTTTCTGTTATTAGAAAATTTTACTGATACTGAGTATGTGACGTAGAAAATTGTGATTTTTTTTTGATATTTTAAACTCATAGGCCCTTACCACAAGAAAACAAAAAGTCTATTTTAACAAAAGTTTTATTTTAAATTTCAAATTTTCAATACATTTTTTGAAAGTCGATTTTAAAAACAAAAACAATTTGTATGGAAATAAAATTAAAAGCTCATTTTAAATTTATTTTATTTTCTTGTGGTAAAGCTGATAAAAAAAATATTTTTTTTTTACACTTTTTTCAGAGTCCAAAATGATTCAAATATGAAACAATATTTATATTATCAAAAAATGTTTGTCAAAAATCACTTTTTTTGGAGCTAAAAAAGGGCTTTCCAAAAACACTCCACAAAGCTAAACACTCCACATAGTAATTTGTTTGAAAATTTACCGATAAAGACTTACAGCCTTACTATAGAAAAATAAAATATATTTAAAATGAGCTTTTAATTTTATTTCCATACAAATTGTTTTTGTTTTTAAAATCAACTTTCAAAAAGTGTATTGAAAATTTGAAATTTAAAATAAAACTTTTGTTAAAATAGACTTTTTGTTTTCTTGTGGTAAGGGCCTTAATTTTTGGTTTTATTAAACTATCAAGGGAAGTCTCCCTGGTGTCACCTTCCGATCTTCATGAAATTTGGATATGTTGTTAAGAACGAAAATTAATTCGACACGTATTCTTTTTTAGAGGCCCAAACTCATTTTTAGGGGGGGTCGATTTGTATGGGGGGAAATTGACCTTTTTTAGTTTTTTACGATTTACGCCTATTTAAACAAAATTAATATAGACATGTGTGGTATCAGATTAAAGGTATTAAAAATACCTATCTCGTGGTGCTAATAACGGGCCAAAGAAGTTAATATTTTTCGACTTATTAACAAAAATTCCCTAAAATTTTGGTATTTTACTCAATATGACGAAAAGTTGTGCATGTTTAGTCACGTTCTTAGCACACGTAGACCTTTCATTTGGTATGTAACATGACTAGGTTTCTTTGCATAATATAGGAGATAAACGAAAAAAACTGAAAAATGGCTTGTCTTCCCCGCTCCTTTTTAACCCCTATATATGAATTTGGGTCGCTGAAAAAAAATACATGTCCCTTTATTTTTTCTGCTCTACAAAATAAAACCAATTCCATAAATATCCGTGGGTGACACTAGGGAGACTTCCCTTGTAAGTCTTAAAAAGGCTCGTTTAGTCGTAATTTAAATATTTTGGAGTAAAATAGAGTGTGTTTGTTCACTGTGAAACGTTGAATTATTAAAAAAAGTATTTCTTTTTTATTAAAAAAAAAAAATGTTCACTCAATAACTTTTATCATTTTGTACGAAACTTTCCTATTTTCGTGCATTCTACGAAATTTTCAATTAAGAATACAAAAACTTTTCATTAAGGTCACGAAATATTTTCGTAAGTATCCATATTAATTTTTGCTTTTGACGAAATTATTGATTTTAAATACAAATAAATTTCGTGTATTTTACGAAATTTTGCATTAAATTAAAAATTAAAAATATTTTTCGTACAATGTATGTAATGAAATCACGAATATTTTCGTAAATTGTACGAAAGGATTCGTGTATTTTACGCATGGTTTTTTTTCGGTGTAGGATCACTTTTCGGACTTTCCTTATAAATTACAGGAAACCCCAACGAAAGAATTAAATTCCGATAGCGGAATCGAATTTAGGAGGGCAAAATACATAAGAAATAGTGGGTCTAGTTTCTGGGACAGTACTTTTTTATATTTTTGTAGGGCTGTGTTATTATGTAAAACACATTTTCCTTGTTAGTGTGAAACGCTTACAGTAATTTATTTTTTGGATTCTCTAGATACTTATCAATTAACCCACGTATTTATCTTCAGCTAGATTCATACACATGTCCATTTAAATGTAATGATTTCATATACAAACATTCAAACATATTTCATTCATTTTTTTATCAGGGCTTTACAGAACTCGCTAGTAAAACATCAGCTCAACAACTTGTGAAAATTCTTAATGACCTTTTTGCACGTTTCGACAGAATAGCAGAGGTAAGTAACAACAATTTGTGGCAACAAAACTATAAAAAAAATATATATGTATATTAGAGTGTCCCTTATTTTGGAAATGTTGGAAATGTTGAGAAGGTACCCCCTCATTTTTTTCCTTTTGACTAAAAAATAACTCAGGAAAAATTTTACGCCCCTACGACCACGCCTTCCTTACGCGACGGGGCCTTAAAGAACGGGGCCTTAAAAATAATTTTTCCATACAAACCAAACATTTTTTTTTTGATTTTTAATTTTTTTGTTATTAATTATAATATTACTTGGTTAGCTTATTCACGACAAAAAATTTGATTTCGGTGGGATGAGGCTTTCAGTTCTAAAAAAATATAAAAAATAAAAAAACTATATTAAGAATTTTTAACGTGCTGGGCCATTTTGACCCCATGTTCATTTATGGGTTAATTAAAAAAATCAAATAATTAGTTTTCTGACCTCGCACATAATCATAACAAGTTTTATAAAAATCGAAAGAAAATATAAAAATCTATATAAAGAAATTTTAATGTGCTGGGCCATTTTGACCCCATGTTCATTTATGGGTTAATTTTAAAAAAATTAAATAATTATTTTTCTGAGCTCGTACAATAATTATACCAAGTTTTATAAAAAATCGCAATAAACATTTCATATTTAGATGCCTTTTTCCAAAAAAAATACAAATATCCCTAAATTTGAATATTTTCCTAAAACGTTTAGGGTTAATGTCTAACATAGTTTTTAATAATTTATGGCCCTGACTTTGTCAAATTTTAAAATATTTACCAAATTTTTTCCATATTGAATAAATTGTGGGCAAAAAAGGCATTTTCCTCGAAATCCGCTGAGTTTAAATCGATGCCCCCCCCAAACTATCCGAGGGATATCCCCCAAAAAAATTTTTTTTTATATGTTAACACATATTTTATAAGATTCTGTGATTTTTTCAGCATTTTTCCTAATTTTGTTTAAGAAAATTTTGAAAAAACCAAAATATCAGTTTTGAGAACCACGCCAAATAAAATGCATATTTTTGGCCTTACCGTGAAACGGGTGAATGACATCCTAGAAAGACAGTATTTCATATCTGAGTATTTATGATAGAATCCCAGTATGCAAAATGAGTCGATATCGGTTCGAAAAAGAATCGTTTTCTCTAAGAATTTCGTCGATATCGAGTTCGATATAATGTCGATATAAAGCGTGTTTTCCTATGTGGCATGCAAGGTGATATAGAATCGAGTATTGGTAAGGATTCGATTCGATTTTGAATCGAAAAATTTCATGAATTTCGATACATTTTTTTTTAATAATTTAGTTAATTGTTTTAAAAACGGTAAGAATTAAAAAAAAATATTTTTTACTTACTACTACTTACTTACCTACAACTTACTTACCTACCCCAGCAAAAAAAGTGCGAAGTACTTCTATTTGGAGTGCTTTAAAACTGTTTAAGCATAAACTCTTAAATTTCTTAATTGTTCCTTATTTGTCCCCTTACCCCTTTTTGGGTTAAAACTAGTTAGAATTTATCCTACTCCTTTTGGATTACAACTATGTAAAATAGTTTCTATAAATTCTAACTAGTTAACCGGTAACGGGATTTTTTAAACATTGTCTGTCATCTCGTTACTAGTTACTTCTAAGCTAGTTTTTATTCTTATTCGTTTTTGGCTTCTACTATAAGCATTACGTGCACTTCTTCGTTTTTTCTATAAAAAAGGTAATTTATTGAAAATAAATAATTTGAGACTTTTTTCTCACCAATTTAAACTTTTGTATTTTTATTTTTATGATCCACCGCATTTACGGCAAACATTTGGTCACTTCGAACCGGATCTTGGCAAAAGTCTTGGAAAAAATTGGATTAATTATTTTTTTCAATTGTAGCCTCCATCTTGATTGGTGCTTTCATCCCCCAAAAAATCTACATACAACAATATCAATAAATTTTTTATTTAATTTCTTCGAAATAAAGGTACGTGCATTTGCATTTCTAAAGTGAATTTTAAAGTGTCGAAAAGCAGAAGAAAAATCGCGAAAATTGGAAAAAAAAATAAATTAATAAAATTATATTTTTTATTCCTTGTAATATAGAGAAAAAAGTATTAAATAATTCCCTTTTTAATACTTTTTTGTTGTCTCTATTGTGATTGATCGTGTTACAACCTCGCGTTATTTTTATTTTATACAGTCCTTTTTTGACACTTTGTCAATTTCTACCGATACTCTTTTTATCAACAGTGCGTTTGTTTACCGGACGGACATTAATTTTTCTTTATTAAAAATTTTTTATTTAATTTTGTTCGTTTATAAACGTTAAAAATAATTCGTGTCGTTCGGTAATAATAAAGAAATAATTACAATATAAATACAAAATTAATCTCCTTTAATTTTGTTTCAAAACACCGTCGGGTTTTGTTTTAAAGTGATTTTTGTGAAATTTATAATTATTTACAATAAATATACAAATATACATACATACATTTACATATTTACATAAAGTTTTTTTTATTTAACAAACCAGATCAGTTGTTTTGATTTATTTTCTTATTTTCTTTTGTGCTACGTACCATTTATTTATACGTCACAAATCCCAGTGTGGAATTTTTGCCATTAGTGTTGTTGCTATTTTTTTGGTTATTTTTTTTTGTGTGTGGTTTTTTTTATAACTGCATTAAGGGTACCCTACAGTCCGTCATAGTCGCGACATATCAAGTGTGTGTTTTTTTATTGAAATTTTTTTTTTTGGAAAATTTTTATTCCATTTTCGTGAAATTTTTTGACGAACTCGATAGCTCTTCGGTTTTCTTCGGAACCAATCGTGTTTTTTCGGAAAATTTGGTATATTTTACAGAGTTTAAACAAAATTCTGAACTTTTTGAAGATTTAATAACATTGGACAAATTTTCTTGGAAAATTTTTTACGAACAAGAAAGTTCTTCGGCTTTTTTCGGGAGTAATCGTATTTTTTGAAAATTTGAGCTGATTTTTTTGATTTTTTCAAGCGTTTTTTAAATTTTTTGGAAAATTCTTATACCATTTTTAATTTTTTGGAAAAAGTATATCGATTTGTAAGATTTTCGAGTATTTTTTTCGTCGTTTTTCGTGATACTTCGTATTTTTCGAAAGATTTTGTGAAAATTTTGTACATTTTGCGAAAATTTTGATTTTTTTTTGAAATTTTTGTACTTTTCTGAAAAATTTTTTCAGACCTTCGGATTTTCATCGTAAATCTTCGTAAATTTTTGAAAAACTTCGGATTTTTTCAAGTTTTCTTGATTTCTTTTTAAATTTCTTTGGGAATTTAATTATTTTTGTAATTTTTTCACGAATAATATGGAAATGACTGCACTTGAGACCTTCATTAAAGCTTCGGAAGATGTTGTCACCTTTGGTGCTGGCTTTTTTAAGCTTGACGATGAGGTACACAACGTTTTTTCGTTGGAAATGAGGGGTAAGCGATTGGATTCATTGTGGGAGAAGGTTGAATCCTCCTTTGTAATGAGCGTGGAGTACGTAAAATCGCTTGAAGATTCTGATGTTAGGGATTTGACATCTATTGAGTCCAAATATCAGATAGCTTTTGACGCGTACGTAAACTGTGCTTCCAAGATAAAGGGAAAAATACAGGTTTTCGAGACAATAAGGGAGGAATTGAAACCGAAACCCCAGCCTCTGGCAGTTGCAACTGCTCCGGTTGATGATTTATTTCATCGTATGGCGCTACCTCCATGTGATATTGACGTTTTTGAGGGAAATTTTTTGGCGTGGCCTACGTTTAGGGACCTTTTTACCGCGGTTTATATTAACAATTCTCGTTTAAGCAATGTTGAGCGCCTTTGTTACCTCATTAAGAAAACTAGTGGGGAAGCAAAGGAAATTGTTTCAAGAAGCCAACTTACTAATGAGGGGTTTAATATTGCGTGGAAGAATTTGGAGGAAACATACGACAATAAGCGTATGCTGGTTTTCAACCAATTTGACGCGTTTTATGCTATTCCTTCTTTCGAGGAGGAAACTAGCGAAGGTCTTAAGACAATTCAGCGCGGCGTCAATAAGTGCCTTACGGCGATGTCTACCTATGACATTCCGATTACGAATTGGGATCCAATAATTGTATATAATGTTATAAAACGGTTGCCTCCGCACACCGTACATTTGTTCGAACAAACAGTTAGAGCGAAGAAGTCTATATCTCCTTGGACTGACTTGGACAAATTTCTTACTGAGAGAATCCAAACTTTAGATTGCCTACGCGATCTTAAAGGATCTGGAGTGTCCAAGAAGGCTGTCCAACCGAAAGTAAAGGCGCATCATACTAATGCCACACCCTCTGCGGTCACTTTTTGTGGTTTGTGTCCAAATCAGGGACACTTTTTACGGATGTGTCCGAAGTTTAAGAAACTTTCGGTTGCGGATAGATATTCCACAGTAAAAAAGTTTCACCATTGTGTTAATTGCTTTTCAAAGGCACATGAAGCTAAAAGTTGTAAGAGCAAAAATAGTTGCTCCAGTTGTAACAAGCGACATCACACGATGTTGCATCGTGAAATACAATCTGCTGATAGATCGGCAAGAGCGAATAATACTTCAACGGCAGTTGTGAGTACACCTTCCGCCCCTGTGTTGTCTAACTCCCTGCCTGATAATTCTCATCTTCCATCAACATCAACGGGTATTAGTCACGCGGCTCCTGCAAATCGCCAGGTGTTCCACGCGGCACAGAATAGGACTGTACTTCTAGGGACAGCAATGGTGAATCTCGTTCACCATGGTATTACGTACCAAGCCCGGGCTCTTATAGATCCGGCTTCCGAGGCTTCGTTTATTAGTGAACGATTGCAAAATCTCCTGAAACTCTCAACGCATTCCACGAATGCTCAAGTTTCAGGTGTGAATCAAGCGGTCTCGGCTACTTCAAAGAAAATTTGTTCTTTGAAAATTGGCTCTCCTTTAGACAGTACACTTGTCTTGGAAACTATGGCACTTGTTTTGCCTAGTATATCGGGTAATTTACCATCCTTTGTCATTCCTTCGTGTGTAAGGGATAATCTATCAGATCTACATCTGGCAGATTCTAGATTTTATGAGAGTAGACCTGTCGATCTTTTACTGGGAGCAGATTTATATCCTCAGATTCTTTTGGGAGAAATTCGCCGAGATATTTTGGGTTCATTGTTGGCTCAAAATACAGTATTTGGGTGGATCATTACTGGTCCAATTTCACAGCCTCGTGTCCATGCCTATTCAACAAGGGTGGACTTTTCTGAAGAGGATTCTCTTAATAGAACTCTTCTGGGATTTTGGGAAATTGAAGAGGCTCCTAAAAAGAAAATTTTATCTGTTTTTGATAAAATTTGTGAGGATAATTATAGGGCGACAACGCGTCGTGCTTCTGATGGTCGATATATTGTGACTCTCCCATTCAAGCCAGAATTTCCTAAAATTTTTAACTTGGGTATATCGAGGTCAAATGTCTTAAAACAATTTTTTAGGACAGAATCCTCGCTTCTACGAAGACCTGAGATAAAGGAAATGTACGACAACGTCGTAAAAGAATATCTGGACCTTGACCATATGAAACTCGTTTCATATACCCCTCCGGCTGTAACATATTCGTGTTATTTGCCACATCACCCAGTCGTTAAACCTGAGCGAAAGACTACAAAATTGCGAGTCGTTTTCAATGCCTCGAATAAAACTTCGAACGGGAATAGTCTCAACGACTGTCTTTACGTCGGACCAACTTTACAGTCAGATTTGGTCCTCTTAATTTTAAGATGGCGCCTTTTTAAATTTGTTTTCAATTGCGATATTACGCAAATGTATAGACAGATTAGGGTTGATTCTTCTCATACTCCATTTCAACGGATCTTGTTTAGAGATTCTCCGACGGAGAACGTTAAGGAGTATGAGTTGCAGACTGTGACTTTTGGCGTAAATTGCGCCCCGTATTTGGCAATTCGGACGCTTTTGCAATTAGCGGACGATTCTGAGGCTGAATACCCCCTGGCATCACACATTCTTCGGAAGTGTATGTACGTCGACGACGTTTTAACAGGGTCTCATGACGTTTCGACTGCTTTGATCGCTCGTGATCAGCTTATAGCAGCTTTATCTTCTGCTAAATTTGAACTTCGGAAATGGACTTCCAACGAACGCTCCATTTTGAGTGGGTTTCCCCCTGAGCATTTGGTCGATGCTAAACTTTTGACTTTTGTTGAGTCGAGTAGCTCAAAGACTTTGGGGGTACAATGGAATGCTAAATTGGACTCTTTTTACTTTAGTGTGAGCCCCATCACGCCAAAGTCGAGTCATACCAAGAGGGAAGTTTTGTCTCTTATAGCAAAACTATTTGATCCCGTGGGTTGGCTGGGTCCAGTTATTGTGGTTGCTAAGATGATTATGCAACGCATTTGGCTTGATCATATTGGTTGGGACGAAAATCTTCCTCTTTCAACGGAAAATGATTGGCAAAGATTTGTAACTTCATATCATGAAGTTAATGATATTCGAATTCCAAGATGGGTTCATTACGATCCCAATTCTGCTGTCGAGCTTCATGTTTTTTCTGATGCCTCCGAAAAGGCATACGCGGGGGTGATATACATCCGAATTGAGACCTCCAGCGGTGAAATTTATACGAATCTTTTATCTGGTAAAACGAGAGTGGCTCCCATTAAATCAATATCGATTCCCCGTCTAGAGCTTTGCGGAGCAGTTTTAGCTTCCGAGCTTTTACAGACGGTACTTGGCGAGATTGATATTGGAATTCACCAAGTATATTGTTGGACTGATTCTACGATCGTCCTTGCTTGGTTGAAAAAGGACCCTTGTACCTGGGCTACTTTTGTCAGAAACCGAGTTTGTCAAATCCAACAAAATGTTGGAAATCACAACTGGTACCACGTAAGGTCTGAGGACAATCCTGCCGATTTGGGTAGCCGTGGTATATCACCTGCTGAACTGACGGGGAATGACCTTTGGTGGCATGGGCCAAAGTGGCTTCGTCAGGACAAATCACATTGGAGTATCTCTGATATTTCCGGTCTGCATACGGATATAGAAGCTCAGGTCGTTAAGACTCATGCTTCATTCTTTACAGATAATAAAGGAAAATATTTGGATTACGATATTCTGGAACACTACTCGAAGCTGGACAAAGCACTTCGCGTAATCTCATATGTGTTGAGATTCATATGCAATTGTCGTAAAGCTCGAAAATCTGACAAAAGTTTATATCCGGATAAAAGACTTCAAAATTGGGAGGTGAAAAGAGCGAAAATGCATTTGGCCATCGTAGCTCAGAAACGTCACTTCGGAGACGAATATAAATGTCTCTTGGAGAAGAAACCTCTTTCGTCAAAAAGTTGTTTGCTTTCTTTGAACCCTTTTTTGGATGAAAATGGTGTTATGAGGTTGAATGGACGTTTGGCTAAATGTCCATCATTATCTTACTCCGAACAACACCCGGTAATTTTACCTTATTCAGATCGGTTCACTGAACTTTTGGTAGAGTTTGTTCATTTGATTTCCATCCATGGTGGAAATCAGTTGATGCTTCGGATTTTGCGTATTGAGTATTGGATCCCACGAATGAAATCGAAAATTCGTGGAGTTATCGGCCGTTGTAAACGCTGTCTGCTTGATCGGAAACGTTCTTGTAGTCAGATTATGGCTGCTCTTCCGTCGGAAAGAACTAGACTTGATAGGCCTTTTTCTACAACTGGTGTGGACTTTGCGGGTCCTTTTGATATCAAGAGTTTTACCGGCAGAGCATGTAAAATAACCAAAGGGTACGTTTGCATTTTTGTTTGTTTTTCTACGAAAGCAATACACTTGGAGGCGGCTTCGGACTTATCCACGGCTACTTTCTTGGCCGCATTTCAAAGATTTATATCCCGTCGAGGTTGTCCTCATACGATGTTTTCTGATAACGGGACTAATTTCGTAGGCGCGTCGCGTGAGTTAGAAAGGGAGTTTAGAACTTTTATTAAGGAAAGTCAGGTTGCTGTGTGTTCCTCCGCCAGTTTTCAGGAACTTTCATGGCGTTTTATTCCAGCTGGCGCCCCTCATATGGGGGGTCTTTGGGAAGCCGGTGTGAAGAGTTTCAAGCTTCACTTTCGGAAAGAGGCACAAGCTTTTAAGTTTACATTTGAAGAATTCTCGACCATTCTGGCGAGAATTGAAGCTTGTCTTAATTCGCGACCTCTTTGTCCGATGACGGAAAATCCGCTGGAACCTGTTGCACTTACTCCTGGACATTTCTTAATTGGCTCTCCAATTCTGGCTCCAGCGGAGCCTACAATAGAGGAGTCTCCTATAAGTATTGTGAATCGATTTAGGAAAATGAAAGCTCTTACTCAACATTTCTGCCAACGGTGGAAAGATGAGTATTTGATGGGCTTACAAAAGCGATATAAATGGCAAAATCCCACTCGGGAAGTACAAATTGACGATTTGGTGGTAATTAGACACGAACAACTGCCTCCAACTTCATGGAGGTTAGGCATTGTCGTTAAACTGTATCCGGGTAGTGACGGTCATATAAGGGTTGTAGACGTACGCACCGCGAATGGGGTTGTAAGACGACACATCGCAAAACTGGTCCTTCTGACCAATTAAATTACATACATTTTCCTTTCCATTAATCTCTGTTATTTCCTAGCATAATGGACGCATTGAAAACATTCTTTGATGATGCTCTTCTTGAAGATTATGAGGAAGCAATGGAGGTGATGGATTCCCCTTCTGAAGTAGCCACTTTGGCTACCCCGAATTCGACACCCGTACCAACGACGATTGTTTCGGAGGATGCACCCGCTCCTGAGGCTGTATCTCCGTCGTCATCTGCGCCTACTTTAGACGCAGCAACATTACCAACATCGACACCCGAACATAGCTCGGAGACCATCGATAACTCGGGTTCGAATATTGTCCCAACTACGGCCACTCTGACACTTCCGATCGGCGATCATAAAAGTCGACTGTGCAAAGTTTGCAACAACAAACACCCATTGCGGTTTTGTCCTGTTTTTCGTAAAATGCGCCACGAGCAGAAGCTACGCATGGTGGTTCTTCACCGCTACTGCTCACGCTGTTTGGCGTTTTCGCATATGGCCAGAGATTGTGGGAGCACTTTTAAGTGTCGTCACTGCAAAGGTGATCATCACACATTGCTTCACTCCCATGGGCCTGCGAAACCTGCTTCGGCTAAAAAGCCATCAGCAGCCAATTCACGTGGCTCGTCTAAAAAGCAAATTTCTGCACAAAAGCTTTCTCGTCCGAAACCATCAAAGTCCGAAAAAATACAGTCCTCTACTAAACCCCGTCCGATGTCGTCCGTATCCCAAGTCTGTTCACTGCCTATACGGCATATTGTTACCTTTTCCCCCACAATACAAGGGAAACTTTATCTGCCGAAATCTTCAATTCCGGTACGAGCAGCCATTGATCCGTGTTGTAGCGTCAGCTACATTTGTGAAAACTTGGTCCATCAACTTCGGTTGCCCTTGTCCAAAATGGATAACGACAGATATTGTCGGTTGACTCTCGGGTCTTCGTACCATCCCGATCAAAAGGTAGTCTTCACTGCCAAGGTTACGAAGATGAGGGGTATAAATACTCCTTTGGAGTCCGTTCCGGACACCGTAAAGGATGCCTTTGATGGATTTCAGCTGGCTGACCCAAGCTTTAATCGTTCTGGGAAAGTTGTTTTAGTTTTGGGACCAGAAATCACGCCACAGATAATGCGTAATAAAATATATTCGAGCCCGGGTCTTCCAATGGCCCAGTATACACTTTTTGGCTGGGTCATTTCTGGTCAATCCCCTCAATAGGGGTCAGGTCTAATGGACCTCTTAAAAAACTCCGGCTATGCTGGTCAGGTCCCTCGGACCTCTTAATAAACTCCGGCTTTGCTGGTCAGGTCCCTCGGACCTCTTAATAAATTCTAGCTTGCTAGTCAGGTCCCTTGGACCTCCTAATAAACTCCAGCTTGCTGGTCAGGTCGCATGGACCTCTTAATAAACATGCTAGTTTTAAGTGTTTTTTGAAAAAATAATAATAAAAAAAAAAAAAAAAAATATTTAAAACATGAATTTCATATTACCTTTTTAGCTTAACTTTAAGATATTTCCTATATTTCTGTTGCAACCATTTATAGTGTTGCAAGGTGGCCGGCAATGTTTAAGCATAAACTCTTAAATTTCTTAATTGTTCCTTATTTGTCCCCTTACCCCTTTTTGGGTTAAAACTAGTTAGAATTTATCCTACTCCTTTTGGATTACAACTATGTAAAATAGTTTCTATAAATTCTAACTAGTTAACCGGTAACGGGATTTTTTAAACATTGTCTGTCATCTCGTTATTAGTTACTTCTAAGCTAGTTTTTATTCTTATTCGTTTTTGGCTTCTACTATAAGCATTACGTGCACTTCTTCGTTTTTTCTATAAAAAAGGTAATTTATTGAAAATAAATAATTTGAGACTTTTTTCTCACCAATTTAAACTTTTGTATTTTTATTTTTATGATCCACCGCATTTACGGCAAACAAAAACTATAACAAATGTAATGAAATACAACAAAAATAACAAAAAACACAAGAAAAAAACACACAAACAGTTTTTTCTACTCCATAAAAAGTTGTTTTTCAGCACTTAACTCATTACCTTCCGCGACACTCCCATACAAAAGTAAGTAGATATTCAGTAGATAAGAAGTACTCCGAGCTTTCAAACAACTTCCAACTACTTCCACGGAGTAGTTCTTATCTACTGAATATCTACTTACATTTGTATGGAGGTGTCGCGATAGGTAATGAGTTAAGTGCTGAATTTGTATGTATTCTGGAGTAGAAAAAACTGTTTGTGTGTTTTTGTCTTGTGTTTTTTGTTATTTTTGTTGTATTTCATTACATTTGTTATAGTTTTAAAGCACTTCACTGAGAAGTGGTAATGACTTTTTTTGCAGGGTACAATTAACTAATTTTTACTAATTTAATTTATTTATTCTTTAAATTTAATTTTTACTACTTACTGTTTTTATCTGCCTCACTTGAGATTTGAACTCAGAACTCCCAGTTTACTGGTTGAACGCCTTACTCCTTCAGCCAAAGTTTGATAATAAAAGTAGTTTTTTAAAATTACTTTTACTAAAATTTGAATTTTTTATTATTATTTGAATTGCCCTTAAATTATAATTTGTATTATTATTTGAATTACCCTGTTTTTATATTCATTTTATTTTGTTTTGACATACTTCTCCCAATTTGAAAATATTTTTATTTCAAAATATATATATTAGTACAAACAAATTTCAAGTTGTGTATGGCCTAGTTGGTTAGCAGGTTCGGCAGCTTATGATTTGTAGATTTTTGGCCTTGGTTCAAACCCCGGTCACGGATTTTTTTTTTTTATTTTTATTTTATTGTTCTAGAGTTAGATATTATTTTTTTTAATAATAAAAGTAAAATTTGTGGAATTTTTGTAAAATTTAATAAAACTAAAACTCGATGTTATATTGAAAATAAATATTTTTTTATGGAACAACAAATACGAGAATTCCCAAAATGTAGATTGGAAATCATTTCGAAATCGATTAGTTTTTCAATAAAAACATGAGTTCGAGAAACGTTAAAATATCGACTGTATATAATATCGACTTCGAATCGTTATTGCGGAAAAGCCTCGAAAAAACTTCGAAAAAATTGTCGCCTCGAAACTGTGCAGACTGGGATAGAATATAAATATGGGTTTACATTGGTTTAATTCAATAAATTTAGAAAATTGGGGCTGATTTTCGTGTTTTAGGGGTCTTTTTGTGAAAATTGGGTCATTTTGACCCCGAAAGACTTACAAGGGTTAATTTTTGAAAACTCAAAAATTTTTAATTTATCTTCTTATACTAAAAACAACTCGTGTACCACTTTTTAACAATATATTCAAAAAACAACACCATTTATTTATTTAATGATTTTCATAAAAATGTGGCTATTTTTTGACCTTTGACCTCGATGCGCCTCGTGTTAACGTTGTCCGATTTGGCTGAAATTTTTAGCATAGCATTTTTAGACCAAATGTAATAAAAATTAGGGGTGCACTCCTTCAAATTCGAAGATTTGCAAAATAGCTGCCACCCTAATATATATATTACAATAACGTGTCTGTGTGTTTTTTGTGCATTAGGGTGTTATTTAGGTTAGGTTAGGTTATTGGTGGTGTTGTGCGGTTGACACCTCGCATAACCCCTTGGTCCATAGCGATACCACAAAACTTTTTCCGCTAGTGGCGCAAGCTAAACATGTTCAATGTTATCGTAAATCTTTTTAATTTCTTAAGATCCATTCGCGTAATATCCTCCACCGAAACTTATCTAACCGGTAATGGGTCGGCGACTTGTTACAACCTCTGGGCAATGACAAAGTTTATGTGACATCGTTTCTTCCACCCCTGGTGAAGCGCATCGTGAACAACTAGCGTCTTAAATAATTCCAGTATTCTTAGCATACAAGCCGTTAAGACAATGACCAGTTAGTGTGCCGCAAAAAAAAAATACTTATCCCCTTTTTTCTTCTCCACAAGATATTACAATTTTATGAAGATCGGAGTGTGTAATTAGAAGAATTATTACTTGATATGTGAATATATTTTGTTAGTAAAATATTAATCCAATCCACTGAATATACACCTGCGTTTACATATATTCGTCCTTTATGTTTAAATGCCACAGAAATGTTTATTAACCAAAAGCAATCAACACCCGCCATTCAACTCCTTTTTATTGACATACAAATATACAATATTTCGTATATAAGTCGTTGACTTAAATTCAAAAAGGCTTAACTTTTCATACATATAAATTTCATACATTTAAATAACTGCAAATGTGTAGGTTGCATTTTATCTACCAGGAAAAAGAGACATAAATAAATATTTCTTATTGAAAATGGGTTTATTGTTTTTCAAAATTTTCTTGGTAATTATCGATACAGTTTTGGTTAAACAAATCTTTAAAAAACTTTTTGCATTACATTCGATTGAGATAATATTAAAATATGCATTGTAAAAGAGTCGTAAATCAAGGTTTTTATGCTTCAGTTGCGGGATAAACACACTCAGAAAATTATTGCAGTTACTACATGACGGTCGTTTGTGTAGTAAGTAGTAGCTGTTGTTTTTAACTACAATTTCGGTCGTTTTTGTATGAAAAAATCTCAAACAACTTTTTTTGTAGTAGTTTCAAAAAATAACTACAACAAATATACTACACTGTAGCAATAGTTGATTTATGTAGTTGTTTTTAGTTTTTTTTCTAAAACTCGTTTTTTTCTAGAAATTTTTATTGCAAACGAATGTGTCGAGCGAGTTGGTCGTGCGGGATGCGGAAGGAATTATTTTTATACCAAATAAATAATATCTAAATAAATTAAATTACAATTTATTAAATTTAATTATAACAAAAAATATGTTTTTGGCAAAATATTCTTGAGCGAAAGAAAATAAGTGGAGAAATGAGATAACAAGTGTGTATAATACCAATCGGAAAAAAACAAAATAAAATGTGTGCAGTGTTTTGTTTTCTTATGAGCGCGCCATCTTTCTTTTCTTTGTATACACAACAGAGCAGGTACATACTTTGAAACATTGCAAATTAATTCTTTTTTTTTATAAATCAATTTTGCCAAAGCATTTCGTTTTTTTTTATTCCAGACAAATTTTGATCAGTAGCGGTGAAAATTTGAAATGAACTATTAAAAAGACAAAGGTAAATACAATCAATTTATTTTGTTTAACATTTTATTAATATAATTTTTTTCCTCTATAATTCCAGATAAATACATCAACAAATTGTCATCATGTCGAAATTCTATACAACCAACTGAAATGTATTGCTTTTTAAATAAATAAATATCAATCATTTAAACGTTTAAGAAATTTTTTAAATAAAATTTCAGGCAATTGTAGAAAAAACAGCTGTATTAAACAGTTTTGTAGTAGTTTTTACTACATTTTGTAGTTGAAAATCAATAGTTAAAAACAACAACATGTTCAGTTGTTTTTACCGTTATATGTAGTGGACGCCTTTTCAACGACAAAATGTAGTCAAAACAACTGTCTTTTGTAGTAGATTTTACCGACATACTTTTTTGAGTGCAAGAAATCAGTGAAATCCTGAGCAATAGTTCTTGACAGAGATAACAAATTCATTGTAACAATCCAATTTGCTGGCAATCTGACTCTCCGGTTGTGATTACAGAATAGACTTGCCACCTTTTGAAATTTCCAAAACGGGACACCACTAAAAAACATAAAAAAATTCAAAAAAAAAATCGACGTCTCAAAAATTCTATAACGTCTCAAAAGGACT
Organism: Pegoplata infirma; assembly: GCA_963921195.1. Lineage (NCBI taxonomy): Eukaryota > Metazoa > Arthropoda > Insecta > Diptera > Anthomyiidae > Pegoplata > Pegoplata infirma. The sequence goes on along the minus strand of OY992539.1, from coordinate 150,443,973 downwards.
TATGGTGATTTCTTTTCTGAAAAAAAAAATTTTGCCTTTTTAGGGTATACATTTTTAAAATGTTTAACTCACACCTTTAAAAACCTGCATTTTATTTGACTGGAATAGAACACAACATCCAGAAATATTCTGCCCTGTATTTTTTAACAGCTGTTTTGAGAAAACAACACAGAAAAAGTCAGCTGTTGTATAAGGCAATTTCAACCCCGTAATTTTTTACGGGGTAAAAAGTGAAACTTTTTTGAACTTTATAGGGCAGACATTTTTAGAAAAGAACACGATATTATTTATAAGGGTTGACATTTTTTAGAAAAGAACACGAAAACATAATTTTTGGGGCGAAATGCAAAAAAAGGCACATTTTTTGCCAGAAAAGAAAACACCATTAGATTCAGGACATCAACCTTTATTTATCATATGTTACACTTTAACACAAGTTGGACCGTTTTTCTCTAGCATCCAATAAGATGAAAATCTTATTATCTAAAAAACCACACTAACGATTTTTTTCAAATTGGGCTTAAAATGTTTGTACGGGTGCCAACTAACATAATCTGCAATAAAATTTCATATGCAGCGAACTTTTAATTAAACTTGTTCAACCCCACCGTGATCTGGTTGAAATTTGCAATACCTTTTCGTTCTATTTTCATCCTTTTCCTGTATTGCTGACGATTCATTTATATCTGCAGCTCTTTTTCTGTTCATTTTCCTGTGAAAAATTTAATAGTTTAACATTTGTGCAAATTTATTGGAAAGAATATTTACTAAAATAATAAAAAAATACCTCTACAAAAAATCACGCTCTGAAATAAAAAAATATATTTAAAAAAATGCCAGTGTTGCTAATAAAAATAAGTACTAAGTTTACGATATATTTTTTGTGACAATGAAAAAATTAGTTTTTTTTCTCAAAACGGGACAAATGGCGTCCCGTTTAGGGTATCGTCGGGACACGGGACACTCCACTCTAAAACTGGTGTGTCCCGACGAAAACTGGACGGTTGGCAAGTCTATTACAGAATTTTTTTTTGAGATAAGAGACACTCTGTTTTAACTGTCCAACTTCTGTTGACTCTGCTGAACTTTTGTTGTTATTTTTATTGATCAGGAAAATAAGGTATGGAAACAGCGTTGCCATGTACTTTTTTCTGTTGTCCCCAAAAATAAAAAAAAATATCCCCAAAAATCCCCAAGCAATAAAAACATACGTTTTTTTTTAAACACAAACATTTTTTTTGCTAATTTTTAAAAAAAATTTACGGATGGTAATTTTTTAATTTTATTTTGTAGATTTAAATTTAAAAAATCCCCAAAAATCCAAAACGAGTTAATTAACGGGTTTTGATAATGTTAATATACATTTTTCAGCCGATAAATGCACGTTTTACTGAATGTCTTCGTAATCTCGTACTAAAGAGTTATTTTCACTAAAAATTTTGTTTAAAATCATTGATTATATTAAATTTAGCTTGTTGTATCAAATAGATACAATTTTGAATATCCCCAAAAAATCCCCAAAATAATTTTTGAAATCCCCATAAAAATCCCCCAATCCCCAAATGAGATTTCTTGTCCTTTTTTCTATAGTGAAATACCCAACTTTGGGGATAAATCCCCAAGTCTGGCAGCCCTGTATGGAAAGGCGGAAAGAGAGAGTAGTGTTTGTGGACATTTGATTTAAATTTTCGTAAGTTTTATGTAACAGGAAAGACCTCTGAAGGTAGTTTATTCCACATACGAATTGTTTGACTGAAAAACGAATTTTCTCAGTAATACCCACTTTCCAACGATGCTCCAATGAATCAATAGAGTTTGATACACTACTGCTTAATCGCCCTACCCTGAACACAGTCTACAAGCTTCAGAATAGACTCTGAAGCCCCTGATCATATGTGAGAGTTGTATTCTCTTTTCGACCGGATATAGCTGGTACAAATAGTAAGAAGGTCAGATGGAGTGAAGTAAGTCTTGCACCGTTTTAGAAAGCCAAGATGCTCATGCCTCTTTCAACACTTGAAATTCGTGTTTATTCCAATGACATCACACTGTATTCTCATGGCTAGAACATCAAGAGTATCCGATTTCTCAATACCTATACCATCCATAGCTACAGTTGACAATCCTAACTCCACATTCCGTCAGTGGGTTAACATACAACATTGGGTCTTGCGTGCATTAAAATCGACCTTATTGTCTCGACCCCATTCGAAAATTGTGGAAAGGTCCTGGTTGAGTGTGTCATTCATGTTCTGCCACATACCCTCTATCCCCAAAGAATTTGGCCTGTGATCGAATGAAAATGAATGGCAAATGTTGCTGTCATCTGCAAAATAGTAGATTGGATTAAAGGTCTGACCAAGAAGTCATTAATAAAAATAAGGAGTATAGTTTGAGAACGGACAGAACCTTGCGGTACCAATCTTATCATCGTTACCAGGAACTTTTGGGTCATTAAAACCAATATTATAAACACCGACCCTAAGGTAAATGTATCCAATTACCTTTAACTCTTTCTATAGAAACTTCATTGAGAACTTCTAGATTAAGCACAGCATCTAGTTGTTCCATGGCTGACAAAAGTTCAGCCTGTACAACAGTTCTGGGAAAACCATCTATCATCCATGATTTATAGCCAATTTCACTAACAAGGAAGGTCTTTCAGAGGGCACCCACACATTGTCCTGAAACTTGCATATGGGAAAGAGGGGAGCAAAATAAGAGTTGCCTCTTTTTTTTTGCTCAAATTTAAAAAAGAGTTGCCACCTTGTTAAAAAATATGGTCTTTCGGGAAATCCGAATAAAACCCGAACTAGCGGCAATTTCGCTAAACTCAAAAATACGGGTCGTCTTAATTTTAATAGAGATTTTTATATATGATTTTGGCGGTCGTACGTATACATCTCCACATAAACTACCCCAACGTAGCCGAATTTGAAAACAACCGACACGCCATCGAAAATACCGTTCGATCTGTATAAAATGTTAAAAATCCTTAAAAAACGAAAAAAATCCTGTTTTCCATATTCCCCTTTGACCCGCAGAATATGAAATTAGGCAGCTAAGAAAAAGCAGGTAACTCTTATTTTCATCCCCTCTTTCCCATAACCAAGTTTCAGGTCAATCGATGGGTGCCCTCTGAAAGACCTTCCTTGTAAGGCGACTCGAAAATAATTTCATTATAAGATCATCGAGTACCAGTTTACCCTGATCTAAGAACACTTTGGTTTTTTTACACAGATCAGTTTTATTAATTACATTTAGGCGTAATATATTACCTGGTGATATATGTCCGAAACCACTGAATTAAGCTTAAACTCGTTTAATGAGACCCCATCTAAAACAACACGTATAGTACGGTCTCTGAGAGACTCATTATAAAGCGAGAGAAGTTATTACCGACACCAAAATCAACTAGCTTATTGTAAGTCATGATGCCACACACTATCGAACGCCTTAGCAATATCTAGAGCAACCAGGGATGGAAAATCAGAATTTTGAAATGGTACTGGAGCTCAACCAAAAAAGTACTTTTTCGCCCTCGACGGTACTAAAAAAATTAAAGTCCAGTTTCTGTACGACGAACGCCGTTCGTGTGCGACGAATAAGAAGACACTAGGCACAATTCAATAAAAAAGTTCCTAAATTGAGGACATCCTTATTCATTTAATTATTTTTTAAAGGAAACTTCAATAAAGGTTGGCTAAAATCAAAAATTTTATTTATTTCAAGCTTTTGAGACATTTTTCAAATGAAAATCGGTCGGTTTTCGTTTTTTTTTCTAAATTTTGGTTGAAAAATGTATGAAATCGTCTGGCATAGAAAAGGTACTAAATCAGTCGTGGGGGTACTGCGGTATCTTTTAGAGTGAAAAAGTACTGAAAAAAGTACTAAAGTACTAACTTTCCATCCCTGAGAGCAACCACTTTGCTCTTACCAAAATGGTGGAGGAACCGACTCCAACGTTCCGATAGAAACGCCAACAGGTCTCTTGTATATCGACAGCTACGAAAGTCATACTATCGATCATTTAAAAGTGAATTTGTCTCTAAATGTTTCACAAGATTGTAGTTAACCATGCTCTTCATAACTTTGGAGAGCGCGGAGCAAATTGCAATTTAAAAATTTTCTTTAATTCTCATTTCTGTTCCAAATTTTACTTTTATAACCGATTCCAAAGAACAAAAATATGTTCTAACGTGGCTTTCAAACACCTGTTGCTTTTGGGACAATCCCTATATAAAAACAATCGATGTTCAACAGGAATTAGAACAGGTTATAGGGAAGCATAAGTTGTTTCACAATCGGTTTTTTTGCAACCAAAAATTTTGCTGGGTAATTTCCTAACTGTTTTAATTATATTTAACTTTAGCAACCCTTGAATGCGCATCGTTTGATGACACCAAACGAATTTCCAAATAAAAAACGTAATTTTCAGGAGAGTCTAATGCACATAAAATATATATGATTTTTTTTTCTTTTTTTTATGCTGCTACAGGATAATCATTGTTTACGTGTCAAACTGCTTGGTGATTGCTACTATTGTGTCTCACAATTTGAAAGTGATAACTGGAAAACACGTCCCGATCATGCTGTTTGCAGTGTTGAAACTGGACTCCACATGATAAAGGCCATCAAGGATGTGCAATTGCATACTCATGTAAGTTGATGAATTTTTTTTTGGTTTTTGTTTATGTATTTCAAAGTTGTCATATGTACATTGTACATAATACAATGTACATAGTATGACAACATGAAAAATTAACTTTTTATGATGATGTTGCAATTGTCTGCACAACCAAGTTTATCGCTACGTTTATATTGGGTTTGGGCTAAAATATTTTCCTAAAATTATTTTCCTAAGCTTATTTTTACAGACTTTTTATTTTGAGCGTATTATGTCATTTCATACCAATACGATATGTCTGTACGAAACGGGACGGTAATGAGGTTCCCCTAATAATCCCTGCCGTAAAACAAATGTGAGCTCTTTATGAAACTTCTTAGATATTTAACTTTGACATCCGATAAATCAGAAAGAACGTACAGCTCCCTAAATCCTATTGAAGCAATAATAAGTGCAGGGCAATGGCAGATTAAGTGCTAAATAACTTCCAATTCCTCCTCATCTCTAGAATCCTAGCAAAAGTCATTTGACGGCACATTTAACTGCTCGGAGTGCTTTCTTATAAGACAGTGTCCAGTAATTATAGAAACCACCGTCGAAATCTCTCCTTTTGAATGAAATTTCAGCTCACTTCTGCGCTTCTTATTAGGAAAACTCCCATTCTGTCGTGTAGTCTCATACGTCCATCCATGTGCCCATCTCAGATTAGTCTCCGTCACTGAACAAAGCCTTAGATTTTGCTTACAAGTTTCTAGAGACAGACACCGTTAATATACTTATCGACGGATCCAAATAAACGCATAATGTGGGAGCTGGTTTCACGAACGTTGAACTAAACCTGAACTTTTCTTTAAACCTGCCTTTGAACTGGAGTATATTTCAGGCTGAAAAATTTTCCATAACTAAAGCTGTGGAACATATTAAGGGAACTTTCATAAATGTTTACGTGGATAGTCAGGCTGCTTTACAGGCACTTCAAGGATATATTAAATCTAAAATAGTTTTAAAATATTACGAGAACTTGCCGATGTTGTGTCTATACAACCAGGTTAATTTATTATGGGCATCAAAAAACAACAGAATACAGGGAAATGAAAGGGCAGACGAATTCGTGAAACTTGGAGTTGATTGTATAGTTACAATGGTGCCAGTTTTACCACTGCTTCAACATAATAAACTTAAACGAAGTGGAGAAAACTAAAAACATGCACAATAAGCAAAACTTTGTGGCCAACTTTTGATCAAGGGAATACTAAATATCTACTCTCACTTACGAGAAGAAATGTAAAGCTTTGACTGGAATACTAACTGGTTATTATCTGATAGGCATTTATGCCAGGAATATTGGACTTATTTATGACGCTAGTTGTAAAAGATGTGATTCACCATCTGGAGATGAAACGATAAAACACATACTTTGTCACTGCCCAGCAATGGCGGGAGTCGCCGATCCATTACCGGTCAGATAAGTTTTGGTACTTTGGAGGATATAACGCGAATGGATCACCGCTAGCGGAAAAAAGTAAAAGGTTTTGTGGTATCGCTATGGACCAAGAGGTCTATGCGAAGTGTCAATCGAACACCGCCACCCTAACCTAACCTTCTAGTGTCATACCAACGTATTCCAATTCTGTTGGAACCTGTAAGGTAGTTCCCAGTCTTGCAAGCTCGTCAACTTTGCAATTTCCTGGAATTTCTCTGTGCCCTGGTACCCATATGGTTAGGTTAGGTTATGAAGGATGACACTGGTATACACCAGCGCCCATAGAGGCCGTGATGTGGCCCATTATGATTCCTTTGAAACTTTGATCCTCTCTCTTCTTCTACTGTGTAGCCCAAAGTGGTTTTCCTTTATGCGTCCCATTTAGATGCCCTTATAAATCCCAGTAGGGTCCAAGGATTCGTGCCTCGTAATTCGGATAAATTCTGAAAAATATAAGAACCAAAAATTTTTAATCTTCTAAATGACAGTGCAGGGCATTCGCATAAGAAATGATATGTATCTTCTACGGATTCTCTGCACCATCTACATGTATTATCATTTCTAATTCCAATTGTTACCATGTGTTTACCCAATGTGTTGTGACCAGTAATGAGGTTAACTGTAGCTCTCAGTTGCTTCCTGTCCATATCTAGAAGAATTTTGCAGTGTTTTGCCAAGCTTTCATCCCATAATAATTTTGTCTGTATACACCTATCAGAGTTTGACCATTTATCCAACCAACTCGCCCTTGTGTCCAATCTTATTCTCTGACAAATAATAGACAGTGGAGGGTACCCATATGAGTCGTATCCCAAACTGTATGTCATGTGCAGATCTTGTTTTCAAAAACACTGACTCCAGGGACTTACCCGCGGCGTAACTGTCAGAATAGATTTTGATTGCGGTTGTAGAAAATGCATTGCAACTCAACCAGTCAGCCACTTCCTTCATTGCCAGCATCTCTGCTAGGTAAACACTGCAATGATCTGGCAATGTTTGAGCCAGGGTCAAGCCAAGCTCTTCCGAATAGACTCCAAAGCCCACTTGTTCGTTAAGTCTCGATCCATTTGTGTAAAAATTTATTGAGGCTCCACTACCTGGAATGCCTTTCTCCACTACCTGGAATGCCTATGATGGTATCATAGTGCAAAAAGTGGCACTGAAAAAGGCTAATAAACAAGCTAATCGCATCTCTCTCACAAACCTTTGCAACATTTTTACAGAAGGTACGAAGACTGTTAGACGAGGAAAATACGATTATGTTACAAACAATGCTAACTTTTTATATCGAAAAAGCGCTTAATAAATTTTGAAAAAATGTATCAATTTCTAATTACTATGGTAATATTATTTAAGAAACACCTTTCAAAGTGTTTAAAACACACAGATAAAAATGAGTTGTTAGATCAAGCACGAAATACACCAGGTTGAGCATTATTTTAATTAAAAGTCATCTAATGAGGAAAATTGTTGGATCAAGCACGAAAATTGTAGGTCAGTCATTGACTGATCCTTGATTAAACCAATGCTTGATTTGAGTAATTTGTTAATTGTTATTTTTCTGTTATTTTTGATTAAACCAATGCTTGATTTGAGTGAGCGGTTAATCAATAATTTTGTGTTATTTTTGATTAATCCAATGCTTGATCTGAGTGAATGGTTAATCATTATTTTTCACTTGTAGTGTTTTTTGTCAGTATTTTCAAATCTTTTGTTTATATTGTTTTTTTTTTGTGCTTTATATTATTTTGGTTTTTTTTCGTCTTGTGTGCATGCAAGTACTTTTCTATTTGACGACTAACGAAAACTTAAACAAAAAACGCAACAGCGTTCATCGCATTGTTACTCAAAGCCTACTATGATGAGTTTTTTTGTTTTTATGAATTTTTTTGTGAATTTTACAGATTTGAGCAAATGGTTAATTGATTCAAGTAAAATTTAATTGAATGTCAAATTTTAAGCTGAGCAAATATTTAATTGTTTTTTTCCATTGAATATTTTTTTCTGTGCAAATTCTTAGCAAATAAAGTCTTTGGATTTGGATTTCCCGATAATCAACAAAAAAAACTTTTTATCGCTAAATCCTAAAAAAAACTCCCCATTAAGTCGGAAAAACTGCCAATTATAATATTTTTTTTTTCAATTTTTGTTTTTGTTTGTTCGTTCGTCCTCTGTAATAGCATAGTTAGCCAGAGAGGGTTTAACAGGAGTCGAGTGACTTCAGATATCTTTATCTATTGAGAGTCTTTGATAAAAGCAACACAGTCCACATTTTATGGTATTGTTATCTTTTTTAAGATCGAACACAGTTCCCTCTATTCTCCAAAGTAACCGAATTTAGGGCTAAAGTCCTATAGTTTTCCAATAGTCCTTTTGCAGGAATAAAAAGCAATCGTTGATTTCACACCTATTCCTTAATATTACTCCTGAAATACAACTTCACATCTAGAAATACTCCAAGATATTTGACTCCACTGAGAAGATGATTTCCGTGCCCTCTAGGGAAATAGAATCTAATTTTTCCTTTTAAGCAAAACAAGTTTAGTTTTACTTGTATTAACTCCCAGACCACTGTCTCCTTCCCATTTAGACAGATTTACAGATATATAGTCCAACACTAGCCCAGCCGATATTATACAATCAAGTGTATTGGATTTATAGCCTGAAGTTTTAAATCGCCCAGTTTAATGTTGGCAGATTTATAATTTCCGAAGCAATTTCAGATCATTTGGCATCAAAACATTCCAAAGCTTGAAACGGTATCATGGAATTGCCCTGAAAATGCGTGTTTAGAAGGACGTAGACCACATTAGAATCCCTCAGGTATCTCAAGGAGAAGAAGCCAGAACTTTGCGGCGCCTGGATGCCTCAGAAACGTTTTCTATGTTTCTATAGAAGTTTCCCAAAAATCACACTAGGCAATTCTGCTCATCTTCTTATAACTCTTAAGTTGCAGCCGATGTGCAGACCAGACCTCGTTCGCACTTGAAAAGTTTGCCTTATTTAAGATTTTTCTGTAGGAATCTCTGCTCCTCTGCAACTCATTGGACCACCAAGGTGACTTTTTTCACCCTAGTGCAAGCGGCATATATAATCAACCAGATGGTAAATTTTCGCCAAGCTATGCAATTCAGATAAGGATACTTCATCCAAAAGCCCAGAAAAAGTCTCCCTTTATTTTACTCAGATTTTTAGAGACTGCCTCAACCGGGCCACGCTTATAACTAAAGTTGATTCACTACCTCTGTTGCAAATATACAGGTTAGTACTTAACAAAAACTCTAAAAGGGACTCACCTCTAATGTTTGTGTTTGTACTTCTCCATATCGAATGTTGTGCATTAGTTTCACTGCACACACTTCTAACTGGTGTCCTCTAGATTCAGACTCACGAATCATACCGCTCAATTTCTCCGCCGGTATTTGGCTCCGGATTGGGAAAATACGACGAGTCGAGTCAAATACACTTTTAATTAAGCTCCAATCTGGCCGCTATCACTAAAACTAGATATTCACAAACCTTGCCACCCCAAACCCAGGGCTCTTGGATAAAAACCAAGTTAATCGCACCTGTCGCCAGGATCAGCAAGAGTGCAACTGAGGCTACCTTACAGTAATGAACGAATAAGCCTGATTCTGCCCAACTGTGGGATATAAAATATGTGTGTAAGATTGGACTATTCGTATATCATGATCTGGGTTCAAGTTATGGTATAACAGTTTCAATAGATCAAAAAAAAAATAAAAATTCACTGATTTTTTTCAACCGATTTAAATTCAATCTAGCAATTTTCTGCACTAAAACTATAAACTCACTGGTTTTAACTATTAAAATGGAAACTTCCAAAAATTGCGTTTTTAGCCCACTCTATTGTACACATACACATGTCATATTTGCATTGCCGACATTCGTTAACATTTGCATGAACATATTTTTTTACATCGTACCGTGAATCTGCATTAGGGCTTCCAATCGGGATATCCCGATCCCGGAAATCCCGGAATTTTTGGGATTAGGCAAATCCCGAATCTCGGGATTTCTGATTTTCAATCCCGGGATTTTCGGGATCCCGATTTTTTTATTTTTTTCAATATTTTTTATTATTTTTAGATTTTTTTTAAATAATTTGAATAAAATATGAATTTTGTGGAACAAAATAAAAAAATCGACAAAAGTTTCGTCAGGTACCATGTTTTTGTTATAGAAAAAGGTGAAACGTTTGCGAAATGTAAAGAAATTCTAAGAACTAGTGGTGGTTCGACATAAGGGCTTTTATATTTATTCCTTTTACTCTTACACTCAAAATAATTATGCAGTAAAAATATTAGTAAGTGATTTGGTACCAAAATCTACTAATAAGTTACTAATTACCAGTAGTACGGTAGTTTTTTAGTATCTTCAAAGTACTAAAATTAGTAATTTTTACTGGTTTTGAATAATATTAGTAAAAAATTTTAGTATTGATTACCAACGCCTGCACTAGATCATTTTGGACTAAAAAATTAGTTCATTAGTAAAATTTTTAGTATTGAATACCCACGTTTTTTTTTGGTGTACAAGAAGAATATTGCCGTAAATGGCTTTTGACACATCTTAACTCCTTAAGTTGAAAACTTTTTCAATTTTATGTTTTACTAAAAAAATTTTTTAAAGGCGTAAGTGGGTTTTGACTCACACTCAGTCACGCTCACGCAAACAATAATGGAATCACTCACTTATCATTTACGCTCACGCGTGAGACATGCAAACTCTACTCTCGCACTCTCACTAACACATTTTTTACAAAAAAAACATTGCTAAAAAATTTTTTTTTTTGCCAAAAAAAAAACAAATAAAGAGCCACGACGAAAGATAAGAAAGATAACCGAATACGGATATTCTTCACAGGAGGAATCCCGACCTTTTTTTGAAGTTCACAACATCAACAAAACTTTGCTAATTTTTACTAACGCGTGAATTTGTTAAAGTGACAAAAAATACAAAAAATTTTTGAAAATCCCGAAAAATCCCGAAAATTTCAAAAAAATCCCGTGAATCCCGGGATTCAAAATATCCCGAAAATCCCGGGATCCCGAAAATTTTTATTCAATACCGAATCCCGGGATTCAGAAAAACCAATCCCGATTGGAAGCCCTAATCTGCATTAATTGCATTGATTATTTTCGTGTTGCCAAATAGTTTCATCTCATCGTCACTAGCGACTATTTGAAGCTTAGTGTGAGATTAGTTAATCTGCTGAAAAAGGGATAGGTTCATGATAGGTCACGTGACATATCACTCAGATCCAAAAAACCTATCACAAATTCGGCATCTTATAAAAATATCTATCACCGAGGGAATGTCTAGGCTCCGGATATATCACTAGTGACATGTCACTGGACATGTCCCTTAGGAAGACAACCTGTGCTGGTTGAATAGTGGCATGTCACAGAACACAGCACATCCAAGAACTACCAACCTGTGACCTACCCCAGACCTTGCACCTTTCATATAAAAACATGGGTCACCTTTGTGTGTCAACCTCGGATATATCTCTTGTGACATGCCACTGGACCCGTCCTCTAGGAACACAGTTAATTGTATTTCATAGTTTCATTTTTATTTCAAGAATAGTCAAGTGTTTTCTAGATTTTCCAATTGTTTTTCAGAAATAGTCAATTGTATTTCAGATTTTCCAATTATATTTCTTAAATGGTCAATTGTATTTCAGATCCGTTCAATTGTATTTCAGAAATAGTCAATTGTATTAATTGTGTTTATATATTGTTGGACTGTATATTTTATAACTGAATTTTTATTTAGTTCGGTTTGAGTCCATATTAATTATTTCTGAGAAATAATAATTGTTGTACAATGAGAAAATCTGAAAAAAATCAAGTGACAACACAGGCTAAGTGGAAATGTCGACAGCTTTCGGAAGATGCCACCCTTCCATCATCAGCACTCCTTCGATTGCCACACACTTAATGTGTGTCAGATTAAAATTATCCATTTAAATGAAACTTGAAGAAATTAAGAATTGGAATTACTCCTCTTTGTGTTGAATAACCAGTATACACCATTAATTCGTGTTGTATTCATTTGGCAGAAACTTAATCCATCTTAACTTTTAACAGAGTTGTATTTTTCCCATTGTTAATCCTTAGTAGGACTTTTCAAATCTTGAAAATGTCCGTTTGGTTTGAATTTTTGTTTCATATTTCTAATTCTTAGAAATATTACTAAATTGCAATGTACCTTATGAGTTGTGTATTAATTGTGTTTATATATTGTTGGACTGTATATTTTATAACTGAATTTTTATTTAGTTCGGTTTGAGTCCATATTAATTATTTCTGAGAAATAATAATTGTTGTACAATGAGAAAATCTGAAAAAAATCAAGTGGCAACACAGGCTAAGTGGAGATGTCGACAGCTTTCGGAAGATGCCACCCTTCCATCATCAGCACTGTATTTCAGAAATAGTCAGTTGTATTTTAGAAACAGACAATTGCATTTCAGAAATTTCCAATTGTATTTCAGAGATTTCCAACTGTATTTTCGATTTAAAAAAAAAAAATCGAAACTTACAAGGAAGGTATCTAAACCCTTATGAACCGATTTGCCTGAAACTTAAAATATACATAAAAGAGACGATTTTTATGTTGGGGTGTCTCGGCTTATCGGCCATATTGTTGTCCCCTTATGAAACAATGTGGACCTTCGGGAAAATTTCGATAACTCCCAAAGTAATAGGAAATTCGCCTAAAGCAAAAATACGTGTCGACTTAAATTTAATAAAGATTATTTTGTATTCATATGAATATCGTATGTCAATGTCTTTACGTAAATACCCCCAAAAAACCTTTCTTTTCATATGGAAACATCATAAACATACTTTGTTTGAAAGAAATTGCGGAAAAATCCAAAACAACGATTTTTTCGCAACTTTTTGACCCATTTTTTGAACCCCTAAATCCCCGATATGATTGATTAGCCGAAACACCCCAACCTTTGAAGTGTCTCTTTTATATATATTTTAAGTTTCATGCAAATCGGTTCATAAGGGTTGAGATACTTGTCTTGTGAGAAATTTTCTAAGCTTCGGCAAAAAAAATGTTATGATTTAAATACTTTTTATTCCAAAACACAAAAAAAAATTGTTTAAAATTTTTTCGGGGGTTGGAAAATTTTTAAAAATTTGTGATTTTTTCTTAAACTTTGTTCGGGACTTGGTAAAAATTGTAAAAATTTTGTTTTGTCCTATTGTCTCTAGTAACGGGATAAGCATTTTTAAGACAGCTTAGTGATAAGTCCAATTTCCATCTGTTACGTGATATGCATAATAGTGATATATCTCGTTTTCACAAGTCACGGGATAGGTGATTTTGGATCAAGAGACACACTTTTCCTGCAGGGTAAAAACAAAAGCTAATAAATATCTAAAAAAAAATATGACATGCATCAGTGGGGAATTGAACCCAAAACCAACAAAATAAGCCTCTAGTTGACTGTTGTTGATTTATTGAGAGCAATTAAACAAAACGGTCAAGTACAATTTTTGATGTCAGTTTGCCATCCGACCACGGAGACCTTTTTACTTTGTGATTCTTAAGAACACTTTTGATGGCAAGAGCTTGCAAGAATATTTAAGGCATTGTATATGATACTCTTTCAAGGTCATGTAGTGGTTTATTACCTTCCTGCAATTTGAGTTTCTTGCAAAAAAATTAACAAAAATGTTGACATTATTAACCGGCTACATGAATATTGCGGCTTCCCTTAAGAGAGTTGGAATAGGAAAAAAAATCCCAACAAACAATTTATTCAAATTACCTGTAACAAACCATAGTCTAAGTCTCATTAACATGATTACCGTATTTTACTTACACAGGTCGATCTAAATATGCGCATAGGCATACACAGTGGGTCAGTTATGTGCGGTGTGTTGGGCAATAAAAAATGGCACTTTGATGTTTGGTCAAATGATGTGATAATTGCAAATCATATGGAATCAGGTGGAATACCAGGGTAAGCATATAATGGTTTTGAAATAAAACAATCATTGTCCATCGAATGTACACATGCATATTGTGTGCATGTGTGCAAGTATACATATATAAGGATGCAGTCGAATGCATTTTATCCTAACAAAAAAATATTTTTTTTATCATATTTTATAGACGGGTACACATATCGGAATCTACATTAAAATGCCTGAATGAGGCCTATGAAGTTGAGCCGGGAAATGGTGGCAGTCGTGACAATCATCTTAAAATGTTAAATATTAAAACTTTTTTAATTAAACGCACAGAACCATTAAGGTTAGTATTAAAATCACCTACACACATTCACATATTCAATATTGATTTATTAAGGTGGCATTAATTTGTGTTAAATTACACTGTTCGACATCAAAAAAAACCTTCCAGTGAAATATCCAACTGGTCCTTATAGATTTTATGTCTCTTGCATATGGAAAAGAGGGGAGGAAAATTAGAGTTACCTCTTTTTTTTTTTGTTGCCCAATCTCTTATTAAGCGTGTCAAAGGGGAGGGGGAAAACTGAATTTTTTCCGTTTTTATCGGTAGTGCCTAAATTTGGCTTTGTTAAGTTCTTATTTTTTTAAATGTAAAAGCTTTGGGCTACTTTATATGGAGAAGTATGTACCATTTTATGTGCATGTTTCAGGAGAATCAGTGAGCGCCCTCTGAAAGACCTCTCTTTTAAGCCCAAGGCTACAAATGGATTCAGTTTTCCAAAATCTTTTACAAAATGATCATTTAAATTGAATTTTTATAGCCGAAATTGCAAAAATTTCATCGCTCGATATCTTTGAAAAAAGATATCTGTAAGATTACAAAAGTATTTTGAAGAGAAAGAATAGAATTTTTAGATTCGCTGAAAAATTTTGAGATTGAAAAATAATTCGCGGTTTTAAAGGTTCCCAGAAAGTGTTTTATTTAAAACAAAAAAAAATAATACACAAAAAATAAGAAAAAGTACTAAAAAAATCGGTTAGTCGCGATTGATCGGTTGAAGCGATTAGGTTAACACTGGACAATTTGGGGTGGATAATACCATAACCAGATTTTTCATGAACTTGCTCGAACATAGGACTATTAGGTCCACTCTTGGCAGGTCAGTGGTAACCAGGACTGCAGTACGTGGTACTCCGCAAGGAGGAGTCTTATCACCGATTCTGCATCCGGAATATATCTAGGGATACTGTCTGAACTTCTTTCTGAATGGTATTCAGATAGCGGTCTATGTGTTAATGTAGTCAAATCTGATCTTGTTCTATTTTCCAACCGGAAAAAGATTAGCATTTCGTTCGATGCGTTACATACGAAATGAAAATGTGAGTATACCCCTATACTGTAGTTGGAGGGTATAAAAAGACAAAACTAACAATGTCTTATACCCTTACCTCCCTCCATTCGGAGGGTATATACCCCGATGCCAAGCTACCCATAAAAATACGTAGTAGCCATGGCATGATTATCCCGAGAGACTCCTGCAAGAGTGCCGGAAAAATACCATCAGGCCCTGCCGATTTGTAGGGCTTGAAGGAGTGGACCGCCAACGTTATCTTGCGTTCGTCCACCACTGTCTTGATGAATTCATTTACCGGAATTGTAGTCGGTGAAAGTGTACCTGAAGGAATATTTCTTTTCACCTCGTCACTGCAACCCGGAAAATGGGTGTCCATCAGAAGTTCAATGGTTTCCTGACTGCTTTCTGCAAAGGCTCCGTCTGGCTTATAAAGAAATCCCAGACGGATCCTTTGCAGAAAGCAGTCAGGAAACCATTGAACTTCTGATGGACACCCATTTTCCGGGGTTCTAGACCGATATTTCGTTCGATGCGTTACATACGAAATGAAAATGGGAGTATACCCCTATACTGTAGTTGGAGGGTATAAAAAGACAAAACTAACAATGTCTTATAGGCATTGTGGAGGGTGTTCATAGATTCGACCAAGTAGTGTTTAAATTTTTTACTTAAGTAAAACAATTGGATTTTATTCAATTATACTCAAAAGAAAATCAATTTATTCTATTCATCCACACCACATACGTGGGTCGTATAAGAAACTTGTTAAAGGTTTTACATGATTTTTATGTAGAAACCACAAACACCCACATTTTCTGATGTTCTGTGGTTTAGAACATCTACACCATTTACAAATGTTTTTCGTAAAAGATAAATTAGAATTTGAAGATTCAAATTGTAATTCGAAAATTCAATTGATCTTTCGGGAATTTCAATTTGAGTAGAATCTTCGCATTTCAATTGGAATTTGAGAAAAACAAATGAAGTCCTTGAATTACAAATAAAATCTTCAATTCACAATTAATCTTTTGCGAATTTCATCAGTAAATGGTGTAGATATAAGGTAGAAAGACGGGTATGGAACCAATTATTTGTTTTCATAACAATAAAAAATGCACCTTGTTATACGTCGCCGAATTAAACAGCGATTTGTTTTGGGGCGAAAAATTCGCTTTTAGGGCTTTTAAATGTTCTCCAATATGAAGACACTCTAACTTATTTATATGTATGTGTCTTGACTGCGTTGTGTCACCTCAATTCAGTTTTTCCCAATTACAATATTTTTCTGATAATGGCCGCCCTAAGCAAGATCCAAATAAATAATCCTTGTATCATATAACCCTCGTACACACACATGTAACTTAAAAAAATTGGTGTTGATAAGTGTGTGTGGGTGGGTGTGTTTCAAGTACATATGCATAAATGTGTTTGTTATTTTCTAGACCGAAACGACGGTTTGGTACACGCAGCAGTCAACATCTTGCCAACAATAATGGCAGCAATACAAGCACACCAACAGCAACTACAACACCAACGATTACCGGTAAACCTTTTGTACCTAAATCCATTTCAGCAACGGGTGTCCAGATTGAGCAACAACCACTACCACCATCACATCTACCACTTGCTGCGTTACAAAAAAATAAAAACATTTCGTTAAGTTCATTGCCCAACGTAGTGGAGGGTGTAGCTATGGGTCCGGCAGGACTCTCAACAGTATCCTCACCAACAGCGCCCACTGCACAAAAGACTAATGGCGGAAGTGTTCACAATATTCTAGATGCAATTGATCCAAAATCATTAATAACTGAAGATGAACCAACCACAGAGTGGACACCAGAAATACCATTTAAAAATGTAAGTTACTATTTTTTTTTGTTGTTTTTTAATGTTTCAAATTCTATTTATATGGGAAATAATGCACATGTTGATACAGTGGGTGACAATATTTTGGAAACTTTGATAGAGTATACTTTCCAGACCGCCCAGGTTCGTCGAAGTTCTGCTTCTTTTAAAATATTCAAAAGGCAAATGTTTTTGTTATTTAACGGATTAAAGTGCGATCTTATTATTTAACTTAATTGAAGTCAAGAATAACGCAATTTTTATCTAAGTTCTTCCTCGAGGTTGACCGGGACCACTTGTAAGAAGTGAAGAAATTACTTTTAAATCCTTAATAATGAAAACCAATGAAACCAATAATAGAAGGACTAATTTCAACAACTCTTACCAGAACAATTGATTCTCGAACAGTTAAGAGAAGTCGTGTTAGGTTAGATGGGTGACCCCTAGTTTACTTGGCAGTCATAGGTTAGGTTATGAAGGATAACGCCGGTATTCCAAAAAAAAAACTTACATAGAGGCCTTGATGTGGCCCATTATGATTCCTTCAATGTTTGAAACCTCTTCAGGTTTATTACACGCATTATTTCCAGTTATGTATTCCACTTTGAAGCCTTTACAAAAACCAATAAGGTCCAAGGATTCTCGCTTCGAATTTCCAATAAGTTCTGAAAAAAAAAATAAGGGCCAAATACTTTAAATCTTCTAAAAGACAGGGCATTCACATAAAAAGTGATAGCTGTCTTCGGAAGCCATAGAACCATTGTAATTCCCCTAATTGTTTCCCTATTCCTCTATAGTAGATGATGTTCTGAAATGTCAAGTTCCAACTGTTCCCTCACCAAGTCAAAGCAATTTCCTTCACATTTATCAGCCAATTCGATCCCAACAACCCCACTATGTCCAGGAACCCAAATTAGCCTAACCCAGTGTTGTTGGACTTGGTAAAAGGATCTTATACAACTTCTAACGCATACTGATTTCACTGTGTCTGATTCCAAAGCCTTCAGAGTTGCAAGACCATCTATTAAAATATTTATGTGGCAAGGATTTAAGGGCCTTCATAAGGCTTTATCAGCCTTATAAAGCCCTGATATGAAAGCGCTCGGAGTGCACTCCCGAAAACGTACCTATCTCCATCTTAGAATCATCATAACAGAAGTTGCTTTCGAGAGGTCTGTTTATCTGCTCCAGTTGCAAGAAATTGGTTCTCTAATTGATTTCAGTGATACTCACCTATCGTTCATCGTAAATCCAGATTGTTCATAAATTATTTTGATAACCTCTACCAGAAGAGATGATGTTCTGAAATGTCAGGTTCCAAGTGTTCCCCCACCGACTTAGAGAAATTTCCTGCACATTCATCAGCCAAGACCATCCACGAAAATATTTATGTTGCAAGGATCTAAGTCCACTGCCATTGCTTACAATTGCAAGAACCTCTGCTTGGTAAATACTTAACTTTTTCGGCAGTCTTATTGAGGCCCTGATATAAAATCTCTCAAAATACACTTCCAAACCCGTGCCAATCTCCATCTTAGATCTGACCGTAAAAATTTATACTTTATTGTCCATTATAAGAGAATTTTCTGCCCAGCTTTTCCTTGTCGGTTCTTGTATTTCGAGGGTTCTGGTTATCTGTTCCAGCTAGGTAAAATTCGTGTTTGATCTAATTTAAGTGACATTCACCTATTGTTCATCTCATTTCCAGCTTGATTATCAATTCTTTTGATAACCTCTACTAGAGGCGATGTTTAGAAGTATCAAGTTCACTGTTTCGGATTCCAAGGCCTTCAGAGGTGCAATACCACCCACGAACATATTTATGTTGCAAGAATCTAAGTCCGCCGCCATTGCTAACAGCGAGGCTTTAACAATTGCAAGAACCACTGCTTGGAAAATACTACACACGGCAATCTTATTGAGGCCCTGATATGAAAGATTGTGGAACAACAGAAAGATTGTGGAACAACCTGGCATGGCGGAATAAATAAATTGTGTTATTAAGAAAATTAATTTGTTAAAAGGGAGAAAAATAATAATTAATAACATAATAACTTGATTATTATTTAAAATTGTGTGAGAAAGACATTATTTAATTTAATTTGTTACTAGTGGTGACTGAGCTTTTGTTTTTTTAAATTATTTTGTGAAAAAAAAATCATAAGCGGTAACACTGTATTCGGCGTTTGTGGCAAAAGCAATACTTTGTGATCTTCAGTTGTGTTTCGGTTTATATAAACAAAATCATTTATATATACATAATCTGATTGGATTTTACTGAAGTAATATATACCGGCTCTTCTGTTTTGGTGCTGTTAAAAATTGTTTTTGGTTAGTTTTGAGACACCAAATTATTGCCTGCTGTTTTTTTTGTTTACACCAGAGCTGGGATTTACTTATTATTAATAATTTTGCAATGGCTCCCCATATAGATGTTTTTAAATGCCCGGAATGTACCAAGAATGTAACAAAATCACAGAAATGTATAGGATGTGCATATTGCGAAAAATATTTTCATTTGAGTTGTGCTAAAATTTCTCAAGAGCAGTACATGTTTTTGGTGAAAAATAAAATACTTAAATATATATGTCACAACTGTTCAGTGTTGCCAAAATTTTGCAACATTCAGGATGAGCTAAGAAATGGATTTGCAGCGCTAACATCGTCATTGGAATTAGAGCTAGAAAAGAAAATACAAGAAAGCAAGCGTATTCTTGAAGAGCAGCTTGAAGATGGCCTTAGGCAGATTGAGGAAAAGTGTAATGAACTTGTTAACATCCAACCTTCGCAAAATTCCTGTGATGTAGAACTGATAAAATCAGATGTAAAAAATTGCTTTGATGTGATTAATGTAGTGGATAAAGCAGCCAATGATAGGATAGCCTGGTTGGAGATGCAAAACAGCATAATGCAACGGCGTTTGAATAGGGCCGATATTATTATTAGGGGGTTGCCCAAAAAAATAAAAAATCTTCGGAACACGATACTGAAAGTTTGTTCTCTGTGCAGAGTTTGTGTATCCGATTCTGACATTCAACATTGCACTTATTTTAATGGGGGAAAAGCTGTGTTGGTTAAATTTAACTCTGTCCAGATTCGTGATGCAGTAATGATCTGTTACAACAAAAATCGAAATATAAAGTTATATGATGTATTTCCCGATAATAATAATCGAACACAGTGTGATGTTATTTTAAATGATCATTTTACTGATGCCGCAAAAAAATTGATTGCTGTATGCAGGAAGCTAAAAAATGAAAATAAGATTGCTAAGTATAAGTTTCGTAATTATGATGTACCTAAAGCTAAGATTGTGATGTTGGATCGTTCTACTGAGCTGTTATCCTATCAGCAATGTGTTGACCTGCTTGAATTGCGGGATGGTTTTAGCAACTGTTCCTTATCTTCATTGAGTAGTTATAATTCAAATTTTGGCGATGGTTTACTTACATAGGTTAAGTCATTGCTATTTATAGATTCATGTATATTTATATAATTCAACGTTTTATATAAGCAGATTTTTCGTATTTTTTTTTATGATTCATTTTATTAATGCACTCAGAGAATTGTGTAAGTTATTACATATTAGTTGTTGTTGATTTTACAGTATTAGTTGTTTTCAACTACAAAGTCAGTTGTTTTTGTCAAGCGACTGTTTCTTTTTTTTTTTTTTTTTTAACAACTAAAAGTGCTGTAATGTAGTGGCCGTTATTTAAAATGGTTAATTTTATATACATATTTTTTTATTTTTTATCTCAGGAATATTTTCCTAGTTTTTTTTTTAAAGATGAATAGGAAAAAAATAATTTTCATTATTTTTTTTTCTCAGCATTTTTAAGAAAAGTAAAAGAGGAAAAAGGTTAAAAAGGGAGAAAATTAGAAAAATTTTGTTCTTCAAGAAGAAAAATTTTTTTTTTTTTTTTTTTTGTTTTTTTTGTTTCTTTTTTCTGATTTTTTGGAAAAATGTTCTAATTTTTTTTTTTTTAGTATATTTTTTGGTAACAAAAATCATTTTAAATGCTAATTTTTAAAGTTTTGTAATTCGTTTTACTTTTTTAGTAGTGGTTCTTACTACATGTGTCAAAATTTTATTTTTTTTACTACATATTAAACAACTTACATTTGAATACAAATGTAAGTTGTTTAACTGATAAAGTAGTTTTCAGAGTTGTTTTTTTTTTTTAACTGGTATTTTCAGTTGATTTTACTTACATAATTTTCTGAGAGTGATTTTAAAATTGTGCCAGTAGTAATGGCTGAAATCGTTGGTGACAATTTTCTGCTTGGATAAATCAATGAATTAAAGACTGATTTTTATGCTTTTTTGCCGTTTATTTTATTTTTTTTTTTCTTAATTTTCAGATATTTGTTAAAATTAATTATTCTGTTTTCTCTTTTTTCAAATATTTTCTTAATACCGTTTGCATATTTTACAACATTTTATATTAAAATGAATTTGAGGCAAAATTTAGGTCCTGTTAGAAGTGATAATAGTTTTCTCCGATCCCAATTAGGTAACTTAAAACATAATCTTAATGTTGGTCATTTAAACTGTACCAGCTTTAATTTAAAACCAAATTCTTCAAAGTTTAGTGAGATAAAGAGTCTTTTGGAGGGTGGTTTTTTGCATGTGTTTGGTGTGAGTGAAACATGGCTAAAGCCTGCTATTTCTACCAGTGTCATTGATATTTCTGGTTATGTGTGTCACAGAAATGATCGGCCAACCGGAAGGGCTGGGGGCGTGGCACTTTTTGTTTCAAAAACTATTAAACATAAGGTGGTTTTTATTGGTGATAATTACAGAATTGCAGAATGCATTTTTGTAGAGCTGAGTTTTGGGAATGATAAACTTCTAGTGGGGACTGTTTATCTTCCTCATGGTGACTTCACCACTTTTGAAAGGCAGGTGTCTGATTTATTGGTGCGTTATTCGAATATTGTTATTATGGGAGACTTTAATAACAATTTATTTGATCCAGTTAAGTGCTCAAGAGTAAGAGACATTTGTGGTAGGTTAAATATTTCTCCTATTCATAATTCTATGCCAACGCATTTTGATATCCAGTATAACACGACTTCGTTACTGGATTATTTTTTGGTATCATCGCCTGAGTTAATAAGGCATTCCAATCAATTCCAATGTCCTGGTATAACTCGTCATTCGTTTGTTTTTGTGTCACTTGACATTTTGCAGCCGGATAACAGGTTGTTTTATGAGTTTTATGATTATGATGCAGTCGCTATTAGATCTATGGAGGTTAAGGCGTTAGAGTGTAACTTTACTGATATGTATTTGACTAATAATGTTGATGATCAGTTAATGATTTTGAATAATAATTTGCATTTTATGCATTCAATTGTTCCCTTAAAGAAGCGGATGATTCAAAATAATGCTGACAGCTGGTTTAAATGTTCGGAAATACAACATCAAATTTCTCTTAGGGATCTCGCTTATTGTGCTTATTTGCGTGATAAATCTGATGCAAATTGGAAAGCTTTTTGTCGATGTAGAAATCGGACTAAATCAGTTATTCGTAAATTTAAAAGGAGGGCTCATGGTGAGATTTTTAACAATAAATCTAATAAGGAGATTTGGTCAATTTTGAATAGTAATGGAGTTGTGGATAATACTAATCATCTTGAAAATATTGACCCTGACATTATAAATAATGCATTTTTTTCTAATCAGGATTTAACTAATAATCATGGTGGTGAAGTTACTAATTTTAATAGTGATGGTTTTTCTTTTCGGTCAGTTGATTTGTTTGAAATGGTTTCGGCTTTTAATTTAATCAAATCTAAGGCGGTGGGTTATGACGGATTTGCGCTTAAGTTCATCAAAATGATAATACCTATCATTGGTGACCATATATTGCATTTGGTGAATACGATATTGACAACGTCAAATTTTCCAATATTGTGGAAGGTTGCCAAAATCGTACCAATAAAGAAAAACAATAATATTAGTGTTGGTGATAATTTAAGGCCCATATCGATACTCCCAATATTGTCTAAAATGGTTGAACATCTTTTGAAAAAGCAGTTAATTAAACATATTGATGACAATCAGTTACTTCATGATTGTCAATCTGGATTCAGGTGTAATCGAAGTACCACTTCGTTGCTTGTTGGTCTAACTGACAATGTTAGGAAAACTATTTCTAATAAAGGGGATTGTGTTTTGTTGTCTCTGGATCTGGCCAAAGCGTTTGACAGAGTCAATCATACTCTTTTAGTTCAAAAGCTGCATACTTTTTTTGGTCTTTCTAGTACTGCTTGTAAGTTGGTGTCGTCTTATCTTTCTGATAGAATGCAGTACGTTTTCAGTAATGGTAAATCTTCTGGAATGCTTCCAGTGTTAAGTGGAGTTCCCCAAGGGTCTGTTCTTGGGCCGCTACTTTTTATAATGTTCATCAATGATCTGTTTAGCAAATTGGAGTGTAATATGTGTGTCCCGTTTTCGTTTGCAGATGATGTGCAACTTTTGTTCAGGGGTGATAAACAATTTCCTGATGTTATGCAGAATATGATTGACTACACAGTCAAATTGTTATGTAGTTGGATGTCCACTAATAGACTTTGTGTTAATTCTAGCAAAACGAAAGCTTTATTTTTTAGTAATGGTCGCGTGAATAACTTTTCAATTTATATAGATGGTAAATTAATTGAGTTCGTTGATAAACTTAAGTGCCTGGGGGTAATTCTTGATGCTAAATTAAGTTTTGAAAGTCATGTTAATTCTGTAGTATCCAAAGTGAATTTTACTTTGAGAAAGTTGTATAGCCTTAACTTAATGTTGCCTTTGCATGTTAAGATAAAAGTTGTCCATGGTTTATTAATGCCAATATTTTTATACTGTTTAGAGTTGTACTCTGGATCTTTGGGTTACGTTATGAAAAAAATTAATTTGGCTTTTAATAGGGTTATGAGATATCTTTATTCTCTCCGAATTCGTCAGCATATTTCGCCATTTGTATTAAAATTTTTGGGGTGTTCACTTATGAAATATATAAGAATAAGAAATCTTTTACATTTTTATAAAGTTTATAAATTAGGAACACCTGTGTATTTAGTAGAATTTTTTCAATTTGGTAGATCTGTGAGGAATAAACAGTTAAAAATTCCTAAATTGACTCCGCTTTTGGAGCGTTCATTCCATGTTCGAGTAGCTCGTGTATTCAATAAATTACCGGAAACATTAAAAACGTTTGATTTTTCCGTTGATACATTCAGGAAAAAAATATTTGATGTAATGTCGCATAATGATGTTTTATAACATGATGAATATATATATTTTTTTATCTAGATTGGTTACAAATTAAAGCTTTTACATATTTTTTATATTTTAACATTTAAACTACCTTGGGATCGGTTAATTACTATTTTTGCTTCTCTTTACTTTATTTTTTTTTTATTTTTTAATAATTGGTTTATGCCTATTATTTACATTTATATATACATACTTATAAGTTCTTCTGTGTTCATATTTTTATTTTTATATTAATAACTTTTAAGTACAAATTTTTGTAAGTAGAAATTAGTAACCGATTATGGCCAATGGGCTAGGTTATAGAAAATGAAATAAATAAATACTAAATACTAAATACTAAAGCGCTCGTAGTACATTTCCAAACCTGTGCCAATCTCCATCTTAGATCTGTCCGTAAAAATTGAGAATTAATTTTTCATCATTACACAATTTTCGGTCCAGTTTTCCCTTGACAGTTTTTTTGATTTTGAGGGTTTTTTATCTGTTCCAGTTGCGTAAAATTGGTGTTCGCGTTGATTTCAGTGATATTCGCCTATCATCCATCTCATTTCCAGCTTGATTTTAAATTCTACCAGAAGAGATGATTTTGAATTATTAGGTTTCAACTGTTCCCCACCGACTTGAGCCGTTCCACACACATTCATCAGCCAATAGCCTGACCGAGTGCTGTCGTATTTGGTGGAGGGGTGCAAGATTCATAATACTTAAAGTGTGCTTAAAGTAGGTTTTTTTTGACAAATATTCATGCAATATCAGTCAAATAAACCTACATTAGATTTAATTTACTCATTATGAATAGCCCCCTAAGTATCTAAGTCCCCTGCCATTGCTACCAGAGCGGCATTCACAATTACAAGAACCGCTGCTTGGAAAATACAACACTTGTCCGGCAGTCTTACTGAGGGTATGATATGAAAGTGCTCGAAGTACACTTCCGAACCTGGACCGATCTCCATCTTAGATCTGTCCGTAAAAATTGAGACTTCATTGTTCATCATAACAAAATTTTCTGCCCAGTCGGTTTTTGAATTTCCAGGCTTCTGTTCATCTGTTCCAGTTGCGTAGAATTGGTTGTTGATCTAATTTAAGTGACATTCACATTACAGATGGGCGCTGGTCACGTGATTTGCGTGATTCACGTGAATCACGCGTGAGTGATTTTCATTTCAATCACGTGAATGTGAGTGAGTGAGTGTGAGTTGAAAAAAAATCTGAGTGAGTGATTAGTGAGTGAGTCGTTTATTTTTTGCGTGAGTTTGCGTGATTAGATTTTTTGATTTGCCCAATTTTTTTTTTAATTTTTTGTAAAAAAATTTTTTTTCGAGTTTTTTCTTTTTTTGGTAAGAAAATTTTTTTGCGTGAGTAGATTTTGCATGATTCACGCGTGAGCGTGATTGAATCTGGCGTGATTCACGCGTGAGTGTGAGTAAGTTTTTTATTACTCACGTGAATAGTGAGTGAGCGTGAGTGAAAAAAAAAAATTGCGTGTGGGATTAGTGAGTGATTCGATTATTTTTTGCGTGAGCGTGAGTTATTGTGTCAAAATCCACTCACGCGCCCATCTCTAATTCACATATCGTTCATCTCATTTCTAGCTTGATTATCAATTCTTTTGATAACCTCTACTAGGGAAGATGATGTTCTGAAATGTCAGGTTCCAACTGCCCTCCACCGACTCGGTCAATTCCCTGCACATAAATCAGCCAATTCGTTTCCCCCAACGCCACTATGTTCAGAACTCAAAAAAGCCTTGACGAGTGCTGTCTGATTTGGTGGAGGAATCTATGCAACTCCTAACACATTATGATTTCACTGTTTCGAATTTCAGGACCATCCACAAAAAAATTTGTTGCAAGGATCTAATTGTAAGTCCATTGACATTACTACCACCGCGGCTTTAGCAATTCCTGGTGGTCAGCGCAAATTTGTAATAACTGACAAGGGAGGTTTAGAGAATTAAAAAATAAGGATACGTGTATTTTAGCTGCCCAAAAAAGAATGCAATTTTTTATTTTTTTTTTCGTTTTATTCGTATTTGAACAAAATAAACATATTTATGTTTGGTGGCTATTGAAAGGTCCTTGGAATACCTATTTAGCCTTGTATATAGCGTTTCTAAACTTGCTAATTTTTTTTTAGCTATTTGATAAAAATTCTATTTTTTTAACGTTTTATCGAATAACTTAAGCAATATAAAATTTTTGGATATGCCTTTTTCATAGATATGAAAATATGCCCATGTTTGTTTGATTTAAATAGTATAAACAAAACGTAAAATACTAAAAAATTCTCTTTATAATATCAAAAATTTGGAAAAAAAGATTTCAGGGCCGAGTCACAGACTAATACAGACTCGACATAAGTGACAGCTGTCAAAAAAGTAGTCTTGAACCAAATGGTTAATTTTTTTCAATTATTTTTCGAATTAGGTTAGAAAGAGAAAGCTAATATAACGCGCCATAATAAAAATAGATGCTAGATCGGGTTTATTGTTTCAGTCACTCCTAAGTCGTAGAAAGTGTTGCCTTGTTAGCTTAAAACTAGCTTAAACCCGCTCTGTTTTCTCCTAAAATCGCTTAGTTTTTCCCCATTTTTATACCCTCCAACCACAGTATGGGGGTATACTCACTTTGTCATTCCGTGTGTAACGCATCGAAATATCGGCACAGACTAATACAGACTCGACATAAGTGACAGGTGTCAAAATAGTATTCTTTAACCATATGGTTAATATTTTCAAATTATTCTACGAATTAGGTTAGAAAGAGAAAACTGATATAACGCGCCATAAGAAAAATGGATGCCAGATCGGTTTTTGTTGTTTCACTCACTCCTAAGTCGTAGAAAGTGTTGCCATATTAGCGTAAAACGGACTAAAAACCGCTGTGTTTTCTCCTAAAATCGCTTAGTTTTTCCCCATTTTTTCTTATAAAACTCTACTGTCGAGTCTGTATTTAGTCTGTGATATCGGTCTAGGACCCCATAAAGTATATATATTATTGATCAGTGATCCATTCTAAGACATTCTAGCGATGTCCGTCTGTCCGTCCGTCCGTCCGTCTGTGGAAGACACGATACAACAAAGTAAAAGAGCTATACTCCTGAAATTTGGCACGAATATGTCTTATGATATTGGGCTGGTTAAGTTCGAACATGGGCAAAATCGGATCAGGGGGAAAAAGTTCCCCTCTTAAGAACTAAACAAACCTCTTAAAAAAAAGCCATTTTTTATAGGTTTTTTGTACTTTTCATTAGCAAACGAAATATTTTTATGTCAAAAGAAGTTCAAAGTCTTGCAGTTGGATCCAGGCAGGTTGCCTCCCACCGACGTAACCCCCCCCCCCAAAAAAAAAAAAAAAGACGCTCCTGTTTTTTTTTTTTTTTTACGTGTTGGAGGGTATAATAGATTCGGCACAGCCGAATTTAACACTCTCACTTGTTTGTTATAAAACTCTACTGTCGAGTCTGTATATAGTAGGGTTACCAGAATTTTATTTCGAAAATGCGGGACAAACTCCCGAAAATTACAAAAATGGCGGGATTTTAAAAATGTTCGCGGGACAAAAATATTTTTATGAACAAAACTGAAAAATTTAGCAGCATAGAGACTACCAACCTCTATTGCATTTTGAAATAGAAAAAGTGTTTTTTTTTCGCACTCATTTTTTTAAACATGTTTAACCACTTAAACATAAACATGTTTAAGTTCTTAAACATGTTTTTTTATTATTCTTCAAAAATAACTGAGCCCAAAGGGCCATATGTAGTAACAAAAATACTGCTCTATGTAAATAAATACTACAACGGTATAATAAAATGTAATAATAAAAACACTTAAATTTATATTATAAAGATCAGAAAATTTAAAATTAACCTATAGAAAAAGAATGCGAATTTGGTATTAGAGACTAATTTAGCTTAAGTAAATTTTAGTACACACATTTCCATTTTGAAGATACAACGCTAAACCAGGGGGCTAATCATGTAAAACGAAGGCGATTGATGATGAATAAACGACATCAATATACATATCGATTTGGGGGGAAATTTGAAAGTTGTTCCTTATTATATTAGTAAAAAGTGTTGTCTAATCCCGAAACATTGAAAAATATGTAAAAATTTTATATAGTTTTGGAGCAACAAGACTCTAAAAATCGACAGTGGTCAACTATCGCTTTACGTGATCACTGTCCTGAATTACTCCATGGAAATTTTATAAATGTTTTTCCCGGAATGTACTCTATATTGTGCAACTTTTGGCGTACGTTTTTTGAAAAATATTTTTTTTCAAACAAACTTTTTTGTTATACCCAATTCACACCTGAGGTGAAATCTCTCTCTATGATTGTGTATAAAATGATGCAGACCATATGATCGAAATCTTGTTCGAACGAGATTTCACCTCAGGTGTGAATAGGCCTTTATTTTTCCTTAAAAACGTTCTAAATCCACATCATTTGGGCGGCAAGGTAAAACCAATTTTACAAAACCTTACAAATAAGCCTTTTAAAAACTTAGGCTTTTAAAGTAAAAAATAGTTGTTGATAAAAAAAAAATTGCGAAAAAGCGGGAATATGGAATCCCGCGCGGGACGCGGGAATCGGTTATGAAAAGCGGGACAATCCCGCCAAATGCGGGACGTCTGGCAACCCTAGTATATAGTCTGTGGCCGAGTATTATAAAATTTTGTAAGACATAAGGGGGGATTTACGGTCAATATTTTTTTTATTTTAATGCATTATTTTTTTTTTAAGCTAAATTCACCTGATGATGGTATAATACGTTCAGACTCGGTTCTTGGTGATCCCAGACAGGCGCAACGTGTTTCAGTTACACCTTTGGATGAAGAAGTATACATTAATTCGCTCATCAGATACCCTTAATCTTTATTATATTTATTTTTTTCTTTCTAGATTGATGAGTTTATTGAACAAAATATACAAATTAATTCAAATAAAGAGATACGACGAGAATATCTCAGTCCATGGACATTAAAATTTAAAGATAAAGATCAGGAATTGAAATTCTGTCAATTACGCGAAGATATGTTTCGGTATGTGTAATTACAGTTAATCGCTTATTGTAAAAATCTACAAATTGTTTCTCTCTTCTAATTTAAAACAGCTCTAATATGTTGTGTGTATTTGTAATATGGATTTTTATCGTATTGTGCCAAATTATCATTATACCTAGATGTATAAATTTATTAATATGTTTAGCAATAGGAACAATTATTTTAATATTTAGCTGTATCATTGTTATGGCCGAAGAATTTTCGGGTAGGTTGTTTTCAGTTACATAGTATATTTGAAATATTCTCATCATTTTCTATTCATACAGGCCTACCCGATGTCCTTAAACGCAATTCAGCAATACTAGTACATCAACGGCATCGTCGTACCTATTTTATATGTGCCATTATTATTCTAATGTCAGTTTTAAGTTCCGTTGGTCTCATTTTATGTCCCGCATCCTCATATAATAATAACAATGATGACAATGATAGACGTTCCGCAGCATTATCATCATTATTTAATGCTTACAAGTCGGCTGCATCCAATAATCCTTCAAATAGCAGTACTGTAGCCATAATTAGTAACGGTGATAAGGAAATCAAATTGAATGTTATACTTTCGGCTACTATTCATCATAACATTACAATAAATACACCTCTGGGAGCTGGTGGTAGTGGTGGCAGCATTGTGGAGACCAATAGTTTTTTGGCCGACAACTTGGCTAATACCACAACAACAAATGATTTAATACGCCGCAGTATTGTGGATGCCTTAAATCTAACAAAAACCGCAAGTAATATTCTAAATGGTTCAATGGAAGCATTTGAAAATTCTCCACGTTCCTTTGTGCTGGGCGGTCGCAATGATGTCAGCAGCAGTAGCAACAGCAGCAATGGCATCAATATTCATACAAATAATGTCAGTGCGGATGACAATTATACAGTGTTTTATAGCGATATTATAATAAGTCATGAAGTCGAAACACAAGATTGTGCTCATCCTGAGTATATCGTATTTACCTGGATACTTTGTTTGGTTTCTTTGGCTACAGCACTGAAATTGTATTATTTGGTTAAAGTTATAATGGCAATTTGTATGGTGGCATTTTACACTACTCTAATACAATTGGTATTTCCCCTCATTTATCCCACGCAGCTTGCGGCGCTAGAACAATCCCGTCTAGGTATGCCGTTGGGCGTGCAAATGTTAATATTGTTGGTATCTTTTTTGGTTATGGTTTGCTATCATGCCCGTTTAGTAGAGGTGAGTATTTCAAAATGTTGATAAATATAATTAGTAAAATATCGCTGTGCGTCAAATGGTAGGGGTCAGTGATCGGCGGGAGTTTTGTTTACCGGGGAAAGTTATATCGGTCAAAAAAAAGTTACAAGTGTCCCGACGTTTCGCTGGGTTAGCTCTAGAAATCGAGATGTAACGATTTGAAGTTATAGGGTAAATTGTAGTTTTTTGTGCCTTTTTCGTACATTTTGACCATCTAAATGTCCAAATATCGCAAAGTGAAGGTTAGCTTACAAGGGAAGTCTCCCTAGTGTCACCCGCGGATCTTTATGGAATTGGTTTTATTTTGTAGATCAGAAAAAATAAAGGGACACGTATTTTTTTTTTAGCGGCCCAAATTCATATTTAGGGGGTGAAAAGGAGGGGGGAAGACTAGGCCATTTTTCAGTTTTTTCCGTTTATCTCCTATATTATGCAAAGAAACCTAGTCATGTTACACACCAAATGAAAGGTCTTTGGAAAACCTATCTACGTGTGATAAGAACGTGTCCAAACATGCACAACTTTTCGTCATATTGAGTAAAATACCAAAATTTTAGGACATTTTTGTTAATAAGTCGAAAAATATTAACTTCTTTGGCCTGTTGTTAGCTCCACGAGAGAGGTATTTTTAATACCTTTAATTTGATACTACACATGCCTATATTAATTTTGTTTAAATAGGCGTAAATCGTAAAAAACTGAAAAAGGTCAATTTCTCCCCATACAAATCGACCCCCCCTAAAAATGAGTTTGGGCCGCTAAAAAAAATACGTGTCGAATTAATATTCGTTCTTAATAACATATCCAAATTTCATGAAGATCGGAGGGTGACACCTGGGAGACTTCCCTTGTTAGTTGTAGCTGGTTTTAAGCTTAACAACTTTGCAGAATACCACTTTGCGATATTCGGACATTTAGATGAAGTTAGTAAATATCACCCGTAATGCTAGTAGTCTTTTGTGCCGTTTTCGTGAATTTTGACCACCTAAATTTCCGAATATCGCAAAGTGATGTTCAGCAAAGTTGTAGCCGGCGTTAATCTTAAGTGATGTTCAGGGAAGTTATTAAGCGTCAAAATTTTTTTTTATTATCAACGCCGGCAACTTTCCGGAACATCACTTTACAATTTTTTCAAATCAATATATCTCGATTTCTAGTGCTAACCCAGCGAAACGTCGGGACACGTATATCTTTTTTATACCGATATAACTTTCCCCGGTAAGCATCACCCACGCCGATAAAATATTGTACGATACGACAATGTTGGCATTATTCGGTCAAATATTTTGAAAGTACCAAAATAGTCACCGTAAATGTTGGCGACGGCATTAGATGAAACATGAAGTCTCACCCAGTGATATACTTTCTCTGACTAGTAGCTAAATACGCTATTTTCCAGTAATCTTTAAGCCGGTCTAAAATTAGGTTTGAAGTACTGGAGTCAAAGACTTTTCAGTGAAGAGTCAAAGACTTAATGAAATATTGGTCCTAGGCATACCATTAAGTATACCGATCGACTTAGAATTACTTTTTGTGTCGTTTTAGCGGTGTCCGTTCGTCTTCACATGTAAACTTCTGTTCACGATACAGGTCGCAATTTTTAATAGATTTGTCTGAAAATGTAAATTTTAGCTTCTTTTGATGTTTAGACCCAGTTCTTCTTGTAGTTCCCATACAAACCTTTGGGAATTACTGGTGCCATGAGTACCGCCCCCGGCGCAACTCTGGACGCTATGTTATATCTGATTCTTTTGGACCTACATATTCAAGGAGAAGCCATGAAATCTTTATGCAGGCTCCGCAAACGCAGAACATGGCATGGGGAGTACAATGTGGGACATAGTCGTATGTTCAATATACTATCGGAACTTTGCTCTTGAATCGAGTTTGGCAGGAAGTTTAATGTAATATTTCCGAGTAGAAAAGACTGGTGCAACCCAGCTTGACTCCGATACAATTCCTCACAATCCGGAACCTCAGATTGGTATAGGCTTGACATGGCTGATGCGTTGGATCAACTCTCATATGAAAACAATTTTAATGGAAAGATGGTCAAAACAATAAAGGGGCAAACTATTTATCTAGTACTTAGTCTCTGTAGAAAATACTGTCTCAGACTTACTGGCTTAATTACGGGACACTATGCATGTGTTCGTCATACGACGTGATTAGGTGTCTTATCAGACTCATTATGTGCAGCTTGTCATGAGGATAAAGAAACACCTGAACATTGCGTCTGTTGTTGTCAAGCTGGACACGCTCCATGGACTTCCCTTGTCTGGTTTTCTCAAATTTCTGAACTGATAAATTCTGCACAAGCACTTTTTCATTCTTTTTCTTCTCTTCTTAGTAAGAGTGAGAAAAGAATGAAATTTTCTCACTCTTACTAATATTTCTTCTCAGGGTACGGTACAATGGACTATTTTAAGTCTAAGCGCCATGGACTTGCCTAAAAATTTCCTTATTTTAGGCTTGTACAACCCACCCTCCAGATATTCACATAAATCTCACAAAAATCATGAAAATCTAAATATTTGATCAAAAATTTAGTTTGTAGGTGTTAAACGTATACTTTGGTAACATAATCAAATCGGAATATAATTGGACTATTTTTGGACTTAGTTCCTATTCATAAGAATTTCGTCCGATATTCAGTTAAATCGGTCTATGGCAAAATTAAGTTGCAGTCTGTATGGACGTAAATGTAAAGCATTGACACGTTATAACATCTGAACAGATGAATATTTTTAAAAAATTTTAGTTTTTGCGAGATTTAACTCGACACGTATTACTTTATGATTTTTGGTTTTATCCTTCAACCACAGTTCGAGTACAACAATGTAACTCATCGAAATATCGGAAGAAGTTTAAAGTCCTTCACGTTGACCCAGGGGATAAGAAAATATCATTTTGTTTAGGCTTGACCCCTTTTGTCGGTTTATAGTACATTCAGACTAGCCTCGAAACCCCGTTGAAAATACGTGTTTTCATTTTGAAAACTTTACCGTTCACACTCAAAATTTTTGACACTTACTACGTTTTCAGAGTTCACCGAAGAAAATTTGCATTCAAACCGGCATCAAACCCACACAATTAATTAAATTACGCGTTTGTTTACAATATTTTATATATATTTTTTTTGATTTAAGCCATTTTTTATACCCTCCACTCTAGTGATAGAGGGTATATATAAGTTTGTCATTCCGTTTGTAACACCTCGAAATATTGGTCTAGGACCCCATAAAGTATATATATTCATGATCCTCGATCGATTTTAAGACGATCTAGCGATGTCCGTCCGTCCGTCCGTCCGTCCGTCCGTCCGTCTGTCCGTCTGTCCGTCTGTCTGTCTGTCTGTCTGTTGAAAACACGCTAACTTTTGAAAGACTTTACGGAGGCTCCTGAAGTTTGGCATATATGTTGGGCATTTACCTGGTCAGGTTGGTATTGCAATCCAGCGAAATCGGTCCAATGGTTCAAAAGTTATGAGCAAAAGACTGAATTTCGGCAAGGGTTTTTTGTGAATTTATGAGATAAAAAGCACTATAACTTTCGAAAATCAATTCTGAGGATGCTGAAGCTTGGCATATATATTTTTCGTTCCTCCAGCCTAGTTAGTATTGAATTTCACCCAAATCGGTCCAGTGGTTCAAAAGTTATTAGCAAAACCGTGAATATCAGATTAGCTCCACCTTAAACTCACGTGGTGAAAACCCGTTAAACCTGTTTTACAACCACTGGTAAGTCACAAAAATATTTTAAAACGTATTTTTGTCACTCAAAAATATTTTTATACCAACAAAAAAAAAATATACTCCAAAAAAATGTTACACTCAAAAAAAATTTTACACTCAAAAAAAAAATTAGTAAATTTTTTTTAATGTAAAATTCAAAAAAAAATTTACACTCAAAAAAAAATTTTCACTCAAAAAAAAAATTAGTTTTTTTTTCAAAAATTACTAAAAAAAAAAATTTTACACTCAAAAAAAAATTAGTAAATTTTTTTTTGAATGTAAAATTCGAAAAAAATTTTACACTCATAAAAAAATTAGTTTTTTTTTTTTTTAAATTACTAAAAAAATTTTTTTTACACAATATAAAATATTTCTAATCATAACTGTTATTTTTTCACGTTAGAAAATTTACTATCACTTAAAATTTTCATTGTGGAGGGTATTCATAGATTCGGCCAAGTCGAATTTAACTTTTCTACTTGTTATTAAAATATTTAAATATTTTTAATTTTTTGTTTTTGACACTTTCTTTAATTTATTTTCTTTTATGAAATTTAAAAGTTTTCGATCGTACATTCGTTGAAACCTCATAACAAAAAGGTTTCAATTTGTAGGGGAAAATACGTATTTTCAAATGAGGTTTGGCACGAAACCTCGGTATACGGGGTTTCGATGCCAATGTGAATGCACTATTAGATATAAAATGTTAATTTTAATAATTATAAAATCGTATTTTCTCGAGGGGACAGGTGTACCTCGCCGGCGCTAATTGAATAAATCGTTACAAAATCATCTGTTTATTGTTATTCCAACAAGCTTCAGATCAACTTTTTATTAAATCTATAGTTTAAATAAAAAAAATGTCGGAAATATAATTCCGAAGTCCTTGTTTATTCTAAATAGTAATCGTTTGTATTTCTAGGTGACATCACGTTTGGATTTTATTTGGAAGGAGCAGGCTGAACGTGAATTAATAAATATGAAATCGAATCGTGCCTTAAATGATACTTTAATCAAGGTTGGAACATGTTAAAATTCCTTATTTAAATAATAAATTATTTATGCAATTAAATTATTTTATCTCAAAGAATATCCTGCCAGATCATGTTGCTGCATACTATTTGTCCGATGAGCATACGGATGAACTTTATTCAAATATGCATAATTTATGCGGTGTTATGTTTGCATCCATACCAAATTTTCAAGATTTCTATTCGGAAGACATTGACAATGGCAAGGCCTGCATAAGAATATTAAATGAAATTATATGTAAGTATTCAATGAAACATTAAGATAAACAACATTGCGGGTCACAATTAATTTCGTTTTGTAACATGTTTTTTGGGTTATATGTCACGGTGCCCTGGATAGGATTTAAATAAAGTTTTGGTGTTACTCCGATTTTTAAGTGGATTATGTTTTTAGACGATAAAAGAAAAAAAAATTATCCAAAAAAGAAAAAAAGTACTAGGCGCTTTTTTTGGCGGGCAAAAAGAAGAATGTATGATGTATCAGTAACATGTTGAACACAAAAAAAAACGTTACTAAAATTTGGGAAACATTTTTTTGAAAATACATAGTTCACGAACTTTCCTAAAATTATCGTTTCATCCACTCCTGGTGAGGTGTATCTTTTACAACTGAAGTCTGAAATGAATTTATTATTTTTGTCATGAAAGCCGATAAAACAGTGACCAGTTATTGTATCAGCCAGAGCTTGACATTCCCTTCTTGTTTGTGATAAAAAAACACTCGTATATTTAGTTCTCCCCTGGTCATAAGATGTTCTGCTGATTTAACATGTTGTTAGTTTTCTCCATTTCCTGTTTGCCTTTGTAGTGTGCAAGTTTGGTAAAACTACACCATCAGTTTTAGGTTTCTCGAGTTCGTTTGCCCTTTCATTTTCTTGTATCCTGTTGTGTTCTGGTACCCATAATAAATTCACCTCGTTTTGTTGACAACCACGTTCCTTGTTTACAAGGAAAGATAAGATCCTTGCTTTTGATACCATTTTTCTGGACGGCACTAACATCGCCATTTCAGATGGAGCCAGGAATCTTGAACTATTTCTGGATACAAAGTTAGATTTCAGGAATCTCCGGATTCTAACATCCTACCTAACTGGACATTGCAACTTACGCTACCACCTTAGAAAAAGAAATCTATCTGACGCGTACACATGCAGATTCTGCAAGATAGAGGAGGGGACAGTAGAACATATTCTTTGTCATGACATGTGTCCAAGGCTGACTAGTAGAAGGCTTCGACATCTTGGGGGATACTTGTTATCTCCAACTGACGTATGAAACTTCTTACCAAATAGGATTCTCGGCTTTATTAAAACCCGTAACATTAAGGGCACCCCCTTTTAGGCTGCACAAAAGATCATTCTGGTCGCAGTGCATAGGGCCTCTTTAGTCTAATCTAGATTTCAAGCTAAATATTGAGGAACGGGTAAGAAAAAACGATTTTTTTATATTCCTGCAAAAGGGCCCTTGAAAAATGATGGGGCTTTAGCCCTAGAGATGTTTGCGGGATTTATACTGTAGCGGTGCGTCCAATTCCATTGGGCGAATTGGGTAGGCAGTATGCTGCCACGTCGGCAATTCGACTCAATAGCACACTGCAATAGACGAGTATCTATTGTGGCCATAGCTCGATCTTGAAAAAGATAAAAATATAACGAAATGTGGGCTGTGCTCCCTCTGTGAGGCCTTTTGAGCTCTACTGTGATATCATTCAGGGAGTCTTGGATGGGAGGCATTCTAGGTAGTGGAATGACATCCATTCAGACAGTCAAGCCGCGGTCAAGTCCCTGGAGTCAATGTTTCCGAAAACAAGATCTGCCCTTAACTGCCGCATGTTCTTAAATGAAATGGACAGGGTATTTCACAGGGGTATTCCAGGGAACTGCAAAGCCGATAAGATTGTTGCAAGACTGGGAACTACCTTCCAGGTTGCAATGGATTTGTAATTTGTTGATATGCCTCTAGAAACTTGCGAGCAAAATCTACGGCTTTGTTCCGTGAAGGAGTCTAAGCAGAGATGGGCACATGGATGGACATGTGAGGCTACACGACAGTTTTGGCCTTCTCTTAATCACGTCCTAGAGGAGAGATTTCGATTTTCGGTGGCTATAATTACCGGGCACTACCTTATAGGAAAGCACGCTGAGCGGTTAAAGATGCCGTCATATGACTTTTGCCAGAGTTGCATGGTTGAGGATGATATGGAAACTAAAGTGTCATTTCCCGGCACTTTCTGGTCACAACCTTGCTTCACTGATATCTAGAGAGCACGATGTTTCCGATTTGCGGATGTCAGGGTTCAATATCTTAGGAGTTTTATAAGGAGATGACTTTGGCACAGACTAAATACAACCCCGACAGTTGAGTAAGCGATATTAGGAGATAACAGAGCGGTTTTCAACTAGTTTCAACCAAACTTGGCTACACTTTCTACTAATTAGCAGTGAGTGAAACAATAAAAACTGATCTGGCATCTATTTTTCTTATGACGCGTTATATTAGTTTTCTCTTTCTAACCTTATTAGCATAACAAAATAAAAAGACTAAACATATGACTCAAGATTACTTTTTTAACACTTTTTTAACATTTCGAGCCTGTATTAGTCTGCGACATTGGTTTAACGGCAGGGACTAGTAGGGGAGCATAATTATCGTCCTTTGGTATCACTACGAACTTCAGAGTCTTTGTGTGCTGACGTAAAGTGTCAGCAGCCACAACCCAACCTGTGTACTCAACATCTGCAAGTTTTCGTAAATTTCCTAACGGGGGGGGTGAAATAATGCCATAGGCAATAAGGCCATATGGCCTTATTTCTCAATTCAATGGGAAATAAGGCCATATGGCTTTATTACCAACACGATTGAGCAATAAAGTCATATTGATTTTGCAACCAAAGTGGAAATAAAGCCATATCAGTTGAAAATGTGGAAATATATTTCCCTGTAAATCCTGCTACCCAAAAAAAAAAAAATATTTTGCGAAGTCGCTAAATGAATTTATGGAGTTTGTAATCCCCAAGCCCGGCCGAAGGCCGGCTACGCTGAAAAAAAAAAATTTTTTGACTATCTTTAAATTTAAAAACCATATATACCAGGAACCTCGGAACTTAGAGGGGTCTAGAGGCACCAATTTTTTATTGGCAGGGTTTTTAATTTAAAGATTGTTTAACAAAAAAAGTTTTTCTGTGTAGCCGGCCTTCGGCCGGGCTTAGGGATTACAAAATTCATGCATTAAACCCACCCTCTCCGCAAAGTAAAGTTTTCTAGGGTAGCAGGCCTTTGCGCTATCAAATTTGTTATGCCTCAAAAAGGCCTGATAACCAAAATAGCT
This sequence comes from Pegoplata infirma, assembly GCA_963921195.1. Taxonomy (NCBI): domain Eukaryota; kingdom Metazoa; phylum Arthropoda; class Insecta; order Diptera; family Anthomyiidae; genus Pegoplata; species Pegoplata infirma. The sequence goes on along the minus strand of OY992539.1, from coordinate 150,405,043 downwards.
TTGGTTTGCAGAGAGGGTGGGTTTAATGCATGGAGTATGTAATAGGATGGCTCGTTTTTGGGCTTTTCTCTCGGATCAAATTCTAATACCCGCCAAAAGTGTCGGTCCCCTAAGGGTAACTCACATGCAAAATATCACTCCGATCGGAGTTTATCTTCTGTCTCCACTTTGAGCCTCAAAATTAGGGTTTTCGCAAAAAAGGACTTTTTTAAAAAAAATAAAAAAAATTTAAGGTTTTTTATTAAAATAATTAAAAAAATATTTTTGTATAATATTTGATTGTAAATACTTAAATCTGAAATTTAAAGATTTTACGGTATCATTAACCCGTTCAAACTTGATACCAAAAAAATGGCATGATTTTGGGGGCGTTCTCAAAACACCTTTTTCCAAAATTTGAAAATTTTATTTAATAAAAATTTTAAATATACCATTTTTTCTTTCTGAATTCATTAAGAACACCTTGGAGAAGAAAAATGTGAAATATCGCGGATATCCGTCGAGCCACTTTTTGGGAATCACGGGGGGAAGTTAGCGTATTTCAAGGAAATGTTGGTTTTATCAATAATTTGGATTAATAAAATCTTATAAATTTCATTTTTGTACAAATTAACGGTTTTTTGGTATCGTGGCATTCTATTATATAACTTTAAGTCTGTCATAAAATCTTACGGATCTAGGACGTCTTAAACCCACATTGGCTGGGGGTCAAAAATGACCCCCGCGGAAAATTTGAAGTTTAGAGCTAAATTTTTGTGCTATAAACAAGTATAAAACGGGTTTTGTGTTTTTTACTACAACTATTATTTCGTATTATTATATTATCTTTAAAAAAATCGTTAACCCTTCTTGGTAGGGGGTCAAAAATGACCCATTCAATAAATAATATATATTTTGTTGATATAAAAAAATTCAAGCACTATGCCTAAAAGTTTTTGTCGGGGTCATTTTTTGACCCCTGGCCAATGTGGGTTAAAGATACCTTAAATATGAGAGATTTAAGGACGGATATAAAGTTATCTAATATATTGCCACAAATTAATTTTATATAAAAAATATATACTTTTTATTGAATGGGTCATTTTTGATCCCCTACCAAGTTGGGTTAACGATTTTTTTAAAGATAATATATTAATACGAAATAATAGTTGGGGTAAAAAACATAAAAGCCGTTTTATACTTGTTTATAGCACAAAATTTAAGCTCTAAACTTCAAATTTTCCGCGGGGGTAATTTTTGACCCCCAGCCAATGTGGGTTTAAAACGTCCTAGATCTGTAAGATTTTATGACAGACTTAAAGTTATATAATACAATGCCACGACACCAAAAAACCGTTAATTTGCACAAAAATGAAGTTTATAAGATTTTATTAATCCAAATTATTGATAAAACCAACATTTCCTTGAAATCCGCTAACATCCCCCCGCGATTCCCGAAAAGTGGCTTGACGGATATCCGCCATATTTCACATTTTTCTTCTCCAAGGTGTTCTTAATGAATTCAGAAAGGAAAAATGGTATATTTAAATTTTTTTTTGATAAAATTTTCAAATTTTGAAAAAAGGTGTTTTAAGAAGGCCCCCAAAATCATGCCATTTTTTTGGTATCAAGTTTGAACGGGTTAATGATACCGTAAAATCCTTAAATTTCATAATTAAGTATTTACGGTCAAATATTATACAAAAATATTTTTTTTAATTATTTTATAAAAAAACTTAAATTTTTTTTTTTTTTTTTAAAAAAGTCCTTTTTTGCAAAAACCCCAATTTTGAGGCTCAAAGTGGAGACAGAAGATAAACTCCGATCGGAGTGATATTTTGCGTGTGAGTTACCCTTAGGGGACCGACACTTTTAGCGGGTATTAGAATTTGATCAGAGAGAAAAGCCCAAAAACGAGCCACCCTAGTATGTAATCCCTAAGCCCGGCCGAAGGCCGGCTACACAGAAAACCTTTATTACAAAAACACAAATCATAGAAGTCGTAAGTTCGACATTTCGCCCAAATAAAATATTTCGGATTTTTTGACAATTTTGTTTTGCGAGAAGTAACATTTTTAGACCTATCATTTTGGGCTATATGTCGCAGCTTGGGCAATATGACATTTACGGTTTTGGCCGATAAGACCTTGGGCGCTATGTCCGTACGCCATTTCAAATTCCATAAATTAATTTAGAGGCTTCGCTAAATAATTTTTTTTGGGTAGCAGGATTTACGTGGAAATATATTTCCACACTCTCCGCAAAATAATGATGAACATTTTTAAAAAATATTTAAATGAGTAACAAAGCCATATATGGCTTTATTTCCAACAGTGGTTGGTAATAACGCCATATGGCCTTATTTCTCAACTCTTTGGGAAATAAGGCCATATGGCCTTATCCTGACGTGATAGACAAATTTGGGCTCCGAATTTGGAATCAGCGCAACAAACACTATCCAAATCACTAACCAGAATCCAATACGCATTTTCTTGTTGAGCTGTGTAGTTCATAGTTTTCATAAAAAAATACTACTACTTAATACTGCTGACAGGACAAAAAGTCCAACAGCATTTTATAACTTTTGACTCATACACTCTAAAAAATTCATGTAACTTTACTATTATTAAGTTAGTAAATTTTCATGTATATTTACAGAAAAGGCGTACCGTTAAGCACGGAGTGTTTAAAAAATTAGTTACGCATTAATTTGTAAAGAATTAAACACAAAATGTTGTACATTGTGTGTTTTGAAACATGTTTATAAGATTATAAACACTTTCACTTTAAATATAAATTTTTTGTATGTAAAATTTGTTTCAGACACATAATATGTAATCGTACATGATTTAATAGTATTATTGAAAATGTCAAAACTTTATTCAAATAAGAGAAATAATTTTGGGATACTTGAACAAAAACTTTAAATACGAATAAAAAAGTAAATTCATGCGGTTTCTCCAATTACAATGCGTTCAACTCAATTTAAGGGAAATATTAAGGATAAAGTTTTGGTGTTCCATGATGGTAAATTGTTTCCATTAAAATAAAAACATACATATGTATATAAATAAATTCTAAAATCGTTTTATTTATTATAAATTTTTTACAGATATTTTTACAATTTCTCCAAAGAAATCAGAAATAGAATGATAGAGGATGCAAAATAATAAAAGGAAATAAAAGCAATGAAAGACTATTTTAGATCGAAAGGGAAGCCGCTTATTTGATTGTTTAGAAGTGACAGCCCTTCACGTTTGAACATAAACATGGTGGTTTAGAAGGTGTAAGCTAAATAAATTATTCTTATAGAAAAAGTCTCAGATTCTGAGACATTTTTCTTACAGAAAATGCTCAGATTCTGAGACATTTTTCTTACAGAAAATGCTCAGATTCTGAGACATTTTTCTTACTGAAAAAGTCTCAGATTCTGAGACATTTTTCTTATAGAAAAAATCTCAGATTCTGAGACATTTTTCTTATAGAAAAAGTCTCAGATTCTGAGACATTTTTCTTATAGAAAAAGTCTCAGATTCTGAGACATTTTTCTTATAGAAAAAGTCTCAGATTCTGAGACATTTTTCTTATAGAAAAAGTCTCAGATTCTGCGACATTTTTCTTATAGAAAAAGTCTCAGATTCTGAGACATTTTTCTTATAGAAAAAGTCTCAGATTCTGAGACATTTTTCTTATAGAAAAAGTCTCAGATTCTGAGACATTTTTCTTATAGAAAAAGTCTCAGATTCTGAGACATTTTTCTTATAGAAAAAGTCTCAGATTCTGAGACATTTTTCTTATAGAAAAAGTCTCAGATTCTGAGACATTTTTCTTATAGAAAAAGTCTCAGATTCTGAGACATTTTTCTTATAGAAAAAGTCTCAGATTCTGAGACATTTTTCTTATAGAAAAAGTCTCAGATTCTGAGACATTTTTCTTATAGAAAAAGTCTCAGATTCTGAGACATTTTTCTTATAGAAAAAGTCTCAGATTCTGAGACATTTTTCTTATAGAAAAAGTCTCAGATTCTGAGACATTTTTCTTATAGAAAAAGTCTCAGATTCTGAGACATTTTTCTTATAGAAAAAGTCTCAGATTCTGAGACATTTTTCTTATAGAAAAAGTCTCAGATTCTGAGACATTTTTCTTATAGAAAAAGTCTCAGATTCTGAGACATTTTTCTTATAGAAAAAGTCTCAGATTCTGAGACATTTTTCTTATAGAAAAAGTCTCAGATTCTGAGACATTTTTCTTATAGAAAAAGTCTCAGATTCTGAGACATTTTTCTTATAGAAAAAGTCTCAGATTCTGAGACATTTTTCTTATAGAAAAAGTCTCAGATTCTGAGACATTTTTCTTATAGAAAAAGTCTCAGATTCTGAGACATTTTTCTTATAGAAAAAGTCTCAGATTCTGAGACATTTTTCTTATAGAAAAAGTCTCAGATTCTGAGACATTTTTCTTATAGAAAAAGTCTCAGATTCTGAGACATTTTTCTTATAGAAAAAGTCTCAGATTCTGAGACATTTTTCTTAAAGAAAAAGTCTCAGATTCTGAGACATTTTTCTTATAGAAAAAGTCTCAGATTCTGAGACATTTTTCTTATAGAAAAAGTCTCAGATTCTGAGACATTTTTCTTATAGAAAAAGTCTCAGATTCTGAGACATTTTTCTTATAGAAAAAGTCTCAGATTCTGAGACATTTTTCTTATAGAAAAAGTCTCAGATTCTGAGACATTTTTCTTATAGAAAAAGTCTCAGATTCTGAGACATTTTTCTTATAGAAAAAGTCTCAGATTCTGAGACATTTTTCTTATAGAAAAAGTCTCAGATTCTGAGACATTTTTCTTATAGAAAAAGTCTCAGATTCTGAGACATTTTTCTTATAGAAAAAGTCTCAGATTCTGAGACATTTTTCTTATAGAAAAAGTCTCAGATTCTGAGACATTTTTCTTATAGAAAAAGTCACAGATTCTGAGACATTTTTCTTATAGAAAAAGTCACAGATTCTGAGACATTTTTCTTATAGAAAAAGTCTCAGATTCTGAGACATTTTTCTTATAGAAAAAGTCTCAGATTCTGAGACATTTTTCTTATAGAAAAAGTCTCAGATTCTGAGACATTTTTCTTATAGAAAAAGTCTCAGATTCTGAGACATTTTTCTTATAGAAAAAGTCTCAGATTCTGAGACATTTTTCTTATAGAAAAAGTCTCAGATTCTGAGACATTTTTCTTATAGAAAAAGTCTCAGATTCTGAGACATTTTTCTTATAGAAAAAGTCTCAGAATCTGAGACTTTATAGAAAAAGTCTCAGATTCTGAAACATTTTTCTTATATTTTTTATTAATTTTTTATTTGTTTGATTGTTTAGAAGTGACAGCCCTTCACGTTTGAACATAAACATGGTGGTTTAGAAGGTGTAAGCTAAATAAATTATTCTTATAGAAAAAGTCTCAGATTCTGAGACATTTTTCTTACAGAAAATGCTCAGATTCTGAGACATTTTTCTTACAGAAAATGCTCAGATTCTGAGACATTTTTCTTACTGAAAAAGTCTCAGATTCTGAGACATTTTTCTTATAGAAAAAATCTCAGATTCTGAGACATTTTTCTTATAGAAAAAGTCTCAGATTCTGAGACATTTTTCTTATAGAAAAAGTCTCAGATTCTGAGACATTTTTCTTATAGAAAAAGTCTCAGATTCTGAGACATTTTTCTTATAGAAAAAGTCTCAGATTCTGCGACATTTTTCTTATAGAAAAAGTCTCAGATTCTGAGACATTTTTCTTATAGAAAAAGTCTCAGATTCTGAGACATTTTTCTTATAGAAAAAGTCTCAGATTCTGAGACATTTTTCTTATAGAAAAAGTCTCAGATTCTGAGACATTTTTCTTATAGAAAAAGTCTCAGATTCTGAGACATTTTTCTTATAGAAAAAGTCTCAGATTCTGAGACATTTTTCTTATAGAAAAAGTCTCAGATTCTGAGACATTTTTCTTATAGAAAAAGTCTCAGATTCTGAGACATTTTTCTTATAGAAAAAGTCTCAGATTCTGAGACATTTTTCTTATAGAAAAAGTCTCAGATTCTGAGACATTTTTCTTATAGAAAAAGTCTCAGATTCTGAGACATTTTTCTTATATAAAAAGTCTCAGATTCTGAGACATTTTTCTTATAGAAAAAGTCTCAGATTCTGAGACATTTTTCTTATAGAAAAAGTCTCAGATTCTGAGACATTTTTCTTATAGAAAAAGTCTCAGATTCTGAGACATTTTTCTTATAGAAAAAGTCTCAGATTCTGAGACATTTTTCTTATAGAAAAAGTCTCAGATTCTGAGACATTTTTCTTATAGAAAAAGTCTCAGATTCTGAGACATTTTTCTTATAGAAAAAGTCTCAGATTCTGAGACATTTTTCTTATAGAAAAAGTCTCAGATTCTGAGACATTTTTCTTATAGAAAAAGTCTCAGATTCTGAGACATTTTTCTTATAGAAAAAGTCTCAGATTCTGAGACATTTTTCTTATAGAAAAAGTCTCAGATTCTGAGACATTTTTCTTATAGAAAAAGTCTCAGATTCTGAGACATTTTTCTTATAGAAAAAGTCTCAGATTCTGAGACATTTTTCTTATAGAAAAAGTCTCAGATTCTGAGACATTTTTCTTAAAGAAAAAGTCTCAGATTCTGAGACATTTTTCTTATAGAAAAAGTCTCAGATTCTGAGACATTTTTCTTATAGAAAAAGTCTCAGATTCTGAGACATTTTTCTTATAGAAAAAGTCTCAGATTCTGAGACATTTTTCTTATAGAAAAAGTCTCAGATTCTGAGACATTTTTCTTATAGAAAAAGTCTCAGATTCTGAGACATTTTTCTTATAGAAAAAGTCTCAGATTCTGAGACATTTTTCTTATAGAAAAAGTCTCAGATTCTGAGACATTTTTCTTATAGAAAAAGTCTCAGATTCTGAGACATTTTTCTTATAGAAAAAGTCTCAGATTCTGAGACATTTTTCTTATAGAAAAAGTCTCAGATTCTGAGACATTTTTCTTATAGAAAAAGTCTCAGATTCTGAGACATTTTTCTTATAGAAAAAGTCTCAGATTCTGAGACATTTTTCTTATAGAAAAAGTCACAGATTCTGAGACATTTTTCTTATAGAAAAAGTCTCAGATTCTGAGACATTTTTCTTATAGAAAAAGTCTCAGATTCTGAGACATTTTTCTTATAGAAAAAGTCTCAGATTCTGAGACATTTTTCTTATAGAAAAAGTCTCAGAATCTGAGACTTTATAGAAAAAGTCTCAGATTCTGAAACATTTTTCTTATATTTTTTATTAATTTTTTATTTGTTTAGCTTAATTTTTTTTATTTAATTTAAGCGCTTTTATTTGATTTTGGCTTTGTTTTAAATCTTTAACATTTTCTATTTTAAATAAAGGATCATTTAAAAATACTTTTCTTTGTTTTATTATTTGAAATTGGAATAGATTGGGTGGTTTCATTAAAAACATTTTCAATGTATAAATACAAAATTTTCATGTATTTTTGGGCATTTCTTTTTTAAGTTTACAAAATTAAAATGTGTGTTTACACACATTTAATTTACATATTTATTGAAACATTTTTGTTCCGAAACATTTTGTAGACACATGAATATGTACGTTTACATACTATGTGTCTATCACTTTAAACACAACATGTATTTTTACAGGGTTTATAGTAGGAGACAAGTTACCTACTATAAACAGAGTAAATTTACATGAAAATTGATTAGAGTGTAGAACTAAATCGAAAATTACCAAAAAGACTTCCGAGTAAAAGTTTTTTTTTTAGTTTTTAAGATTCTCGAGATATGTGATCGCCATTTTGAATATCTATGCTGTATCTTATAATAAAATATATTTCTGTAATGCATTTTTTTTTTTTTTTCAATTTTTTTAAAGGTGACTTTGATGAGTTGCTGGAAGAACCGAGATTTGCTTCAATTGAAAAGATCAAAACTGTTGGTGCCACCTACATGGCTGCTTCCGGTTTAAATGCGGATCATTTAAGAGTTCGTGGTGAGACATCAGAGGACAGCGTCTGCAGTTTGGTCGAGTTCGCCTTCGCCATGAAACAAAAATTAGAGGACATAAACAAAGAGGCTTTTAATAATTTCCAATTGCGAGTTGGAATATGTAGCGGTTCGTTGGTGAGTGGTGTAATTGGCGCTCGTAAGCCGGTATACGATATTTGGGGAAATACAGTGAATGTGGCATCTCGCATGGATTCAACTGGTGAAAATTGGCGAATACAAGTACCAACCAGTACAGCTGATTTGTTAATAGCCAAAGGTTATACTTGTGTGGTAAGTCATTACATTCAATATGTGACATCTAAACACTTTAATTAAATTTCTTGCACAATTTTCTTGCAGAAACGTGGTGAAGTCAATGTTAAAGGCAAAGGTATAATGACCACATACTTTGTACATCCACGTGGTGTATCTGAGAGTCAATTATCTTCGCCTGTACATATGCCAGCTGGCATGCCCATGAACCAGACACCCAATTTGCAGCGACAAACTTCACATCATGGCTCATTTAGTGCTGTTGTTTTTGGAATGTTACAGGCATCTAAACGCAGCACTAATATGGCCGGTACTCGTAAGTATTATTGGGAAAAATATTTTAAATAAAATGTTAAAATGCTGATAATTTATTGTTTTAGCCACTGGAACACCATCACCGCAAATACGCCGTGGCCATAGAGGCAGCACCTTCAGTTCAGTACGTCTTTCTCAAAAGGCAACCGTTAACAATCCCGTACGTCGGAATACCACAAGAGTACGAGGACGTTCATATCGTCAGAAAAAGGTAGGTTAAACTAAACTATAGTCGCTGATCCAAAGAAAGCAGCTCAGTTTATGTAAATAGAAAATTTTCAATATTAAGACCATTTTGATACAATTCCGTTCGAAAGTTATATTATGTGTTTCCTTCTAACGTGAAACGAAGTACTTTGTTTGTTTTCTCTAAATGTTAAACGAATTATATTTATGTCTCTTTTTGTAGTCGGAACCGACTTTAACCTCAAATGCAAACAATGTAAATGTCTTTCTTGATTATAAATCTGGAGTGTCTCACTACTAGTTCGGCAAAAAACAAAATCTTCGCCAGAGCCGTTTTTGAAAAAATCGCATTCAAACGTCAAAAAATTTGCATTTAAATCTTATCTCGAAAACGAGTGAGAATGAGAGATGTGAAAAAATTAATGCAGATAAAAATTATTCCTCGGGAAAAATGCAAAAAAACTGCAAATTCACATTTTGCAGTTGAAACGTTTTTGTTGCCAAATATTGTATTTTTAAATTCCGCGCTATCTTTATTTTTCTGTAGAAAAATAAAGATTTGTTAATGCCGCGATTCGAATTTCTTTATTTACTAACTTTCTTTAAATTTGGGTGGCTTTGTTTAACTGCAATATATGTGAATGAAAAATAATGAAAAATGATTGCTTGCAAAAAATGCAATAAAATCGCTCACTCACATTTTCAATTGCAAAATGTAAATGTAAGTTTTATAGAATTTTTCCGAGGAATAATCTTTGTCTATAGTAATTTTTTATCGTTTTCGAGATAAGATTGAAATGCGATTTTTTCAAAAGCGACTCTGGCGAAGATTTTGGTTTTCATCGAAATGTAAAAGTTCGACACCCCAGATTCATAACCAGGGAAACTAAAAATATGTTCTAAAAATCTTTAGCGCATATTCGTTACCAATTTTTTTCAAATTTATTTAATTTTCCTATTTTAATTTCATTTTTTTAAGTGTAGATATTGCCGAGTCACAGATCTCAAAAAGTTAAAAGAAAATCAAAATCGTCGAAAATGTGTGGTTGCAAAATGTTAAAATGTGTTGATTTTTGGATTTATTTAAAAATTATTAAAAACACAAATATTGAGATGGTTTTGTCGGATCAGCGACGATATGAAAATATTGATTTAAATTGTAAATTCATAAATTTTATTGAACTTTAACTATTTTCAGAGTTCTTCCAACAACTCGATTGTTACACAGACAAGTGGTTCTTATTTACCATCATTTCGACGTATTGATCAGATTGAAACAACACTATCAAAGAGTCAAAATGACGCTTTATAGCCTCAACGTTTTTGGATATAAATAAGTTCAAATATTTACATACTAGGTATTGTGCTCTATTCGAGTGTTCACTTTCAGCTGATTTTATGAACCTCTTTTTTTCTATGCATTATGTCTTAATTTTGTAAAACGCAACGCGCTGCGTTGTGAAAATTTCAAAAGAATTTATTGTTAATTCACGCAGAAATGTTGACAACGCGGCGAGTTGCGTTTTACAAAATTAAGGGGTAAAATTTTAAAAATCTTTATCTTCCGATTTTATTTGTTTAAAATGGCAAAATAATATTAAATCGGGTTTAATGCAAGCTGTGTGCTCTAACATGTATGTTACCCCTTACAAATTTGACATTCAACACGTTAAGTTTTAACTCGTAAAATTTCAAACCTTAATTATACCCTACACCACACTGTGAGTTCGTGCTGATGTTTGTAACTACACAAAATATTGGTCCTAGACCCACCTTTAAGTATACCAATCGACTCAGAATCACTTTTCGAGTCGATTTAGCGAAGTAAACACAATACAGGTCGCAATTTTTAATAAATTTACTTGAAATTTGAAACTTAATCCTTTCTTGGCCCAAGGACGAAGCCTATTGAAATTGGAAAAAATCGGTCCATATTTAGACCTAGCCCCCATACAAAGGTCCTTTATAGTTTTGGCTCAAATGGCTCTAATAACCGTATTATAATAGGTATCTTTTCGAAATTTGGAAGGTAAATGTGTTTTTTCACAATTCCGAGTTTTAAAGTAATCGGACCAGTTCTTCTTGTAGCCCCCATACAAACCACCTTCCCGATTTTCACATAAATCTCTTAAATTTCATGAAAATAGAAAATATTTAATTAAAATTTTGTTTGGGTATGTTAAACGCGTACTTAAATAACCTTATCAAATATGATAATCATCGGACCAGTTATGGACTTAGGCCCCTTGTGAAAATTTGGCCAGATATTCAGTTAAAGCGGTTTATTGCCAACAAATAGAAGCCTTTTTCACTCAAATTGGATTTGTGAGTGTTTTTTACACTAATTAAAGGTTTGAGAAATATAGATCTAATTGGTGCATGGGACCCATCTTTGGTATCCATTTTCCGGGAAACTCTGGTGTAGGGTATTATATGGTCGGTCTTAACCGACTATAATTTTCTTACTTGTTTTTTACTTCGGTAATTGTATGGGTGTTATCAATATATTGTGAATGCTGTTATCAGATAGTATATAATATATGTATGTAAAGTGCTGTCAAGTTTATTATGATCGTTTTTTTCTTATGCCTTTATGATACTTGCTTTTTTCAAGTTACTTGTTGCTGCATTTATTAGGGGTTTTCTATGGAAATTAAGATAAATTCGAAATTTTTGGTTGAAATTTTCGAAATTTTTATAGAAAAACCCTAATAAATGCAGCAACAAGTAACTTGAAAAAAGCAAGTATCATACGCACTTTATTCCTTTATTTTATATTAACCCGAGAGCAAAAAAACACAGCTAAAGTTGTTTTTTTTAACAACAAATTGTAGTAAAAACGACTTACGGCGAACTTGATTTCACATTTAAAATTTGCTTCGCAGTAAAATACGTATTCAAGACCACATTATTTCCATTTATAGGTTAAATTTTAGTTTTTAAGTTACGTAAGTATAAATATACAAATGCTGGAATACCATTAATTTTATGTAATACCCGAACAATTCGTTATTTGAAGGCAATCAAAGAAGATTCTAAATTTTAAATTTGATGACAAAGCTAAGAAAATTACTCAACAATTAAATTAGGGGTTTTCAAGATCACTGGTATTTTAGTGTCGTATTTGACAGAATTGCCAATTTCACTACACGCAAAAAAAATTGAGCTATTTAGAATTCACTTTTTAATGTTTTTTTGCACATATTCAGCCTTACCACATAAAAATAAAATAAATTTAAAATCAACTTTTAATTTTGTTTCCATACAAATTGTTTTTGTTTTTAAAATCGATTTTCAAAAAATGTATAGAAAATTTGAAATTTAAAATAAAACTTTTGTTAAAATAGACTTTTTATTTTTCTTTGGTACGGGCTGTTTCTCTATGGCCATTATGTGATAAATAGTAATAGATTAAAAAGTTATTTGACATTTGAAAAAATTTCCATTTACCAGACTAATTTGCCCGTGATTGTGAAAACCCCTACTGTGTTTGACCGCCGATCTTTATTTAACTTGACCAAAAGTTTATCAGGGAAACAGCTAAAATGTGACTTTTGCTCGGTGAGCCTCAGCCATTTTTAGGTTGAAAAAAACTGGCGACGAAAAGTGTAAATGCAGTTGGATTTCTATATTATTGAATGTCACAATGCGAACAGGAAATTTTAGCATCTCGCATTCGCGAGAAATTACAAAATTAGAATTTTTGGACAAATTTGGTCTATCCCTAAAATTGATGGGCTTTAATCGCCCACCAAAACAAAAACAAATCCATCCATCATTAAATTTTTTTCAAAATGCATTCCGAATTCTCGTGCAGTGCGGTCGATGATCAATTTTCATAAATAATGAATTAGAATTTATTTTTTTTTTCACTAAGCAAAAATCTTAATATGATATCATACATGGTTATTAGGGCTGCGATTTTTGTGCTCTAAAGCCCCGGTGAAAATAAAAATGTTTAGAAACGTCAATTAATTTGTAGCGAAAATCTGAGAGTCATAAGTCATGACTACACTGAAAAAAAAGACATAACTAAACTATGAGGAAAAAAATTTAGTTCAATTACTTATAATTAGTTCATAGTTTTCTTTAAATGGAATTTTTTAATATTAGGAAAAAAATTCTTACTGCCAAAGAAATTTTCCACAAATCTAAGAAACGTATCTTTATTTTTAAGACATATTTCTTAAAAAACAATTTAGTTCAAGTTTAGTTAAAATTTACTAATAATACCATCACCGAATTTCTCTTCTTTGAATTGAGGAAGTGTACTTCTTAGAATTTAGTTAATAAGTTCTGAGAATTTAGTAAATAACTTCTTAGAATTTAGTTAAAAATTCAAAATGGCGATATCTCGAAAACTAAGCGAGATAGAGCGAAACGGATGAAATTTTCAAAAGAAAGACTACAAAGCTTTAACTTGGAAATATGGAATAGCTTAACTCTGCATATCTGTCGGGGTCTCAAGACCCTAATTTTAGATCTAAAATTTGAAATTCCCCAGATTTTATATATGCACATATCTCGGTAAATACTGCCAACACGAGAAAAGGTCCAACGGCATTTTTGTAGTTTTTTAGTTATTCAGTTTTTAAGACTCTCAAGACCCTATCAGACCCCTTATTACCGTATCTTAAAAACTAAGCAAGGTAGAGCGAAACGGACACAAGTTTTGGGTCAAAATCTATGGGGACCCTTAAAGGACCCAACGGGGTCTCGAGTTAACTGGGGCTGGACCCATGGGGTCCGAACCCATGGGTCCAGGGTCTAGACCCAATCTAGTTCTAAACTGTGAATGAACTAAAGTGTAATATAATTTTTCCCATTTTCTAGTTAAAGTTGGCTTAAAATTAAATAACTTTGTTTTCCTTATTTTTGGGAAAATTATGAACTAAAACTAAGAAAAAAATCTTTGGAGCCAAATCATTCCCTCCTTTTCTCAAAATTTAGTTAATTTCCCCAGATTTTAGTTCACTTTTTTTTGAGTGTATGTTTGGTTATGTTTTAAATATACAAAAAAAAAATAAAATGCATTTAGTTTTTTCGTCAATTTTTATATCCTCCAACCTTAGTATGAGGGGGTGTACTCACTTTGTCATTCCGTTTGTATTGCATCGAAATATCGGTCGGGGACCCCTTATAGTATATCGTCGCTGCGCCTAAAAATGGAGTCATGTGTAGTTTTTAAAATTTTTTTTTATTACATCTTTCTGATCCCCTATTAGTCATACGTTTACTCACTAAACCGTTTTTTGATATCTTGATTGGTTCAAAAGTTAGTAAAAGGAGCTATGTGTTCGTCATACTAAAAAAAGGTCTGAAAAGGAGTTATGTGTTAAGCTACACATAACTTTTTTTGATAAAAAAGTAACAGCACGTGACAAAATGGACCACTATTTTAGTAATATGAGGTTCACACATAGCATCCAAGTATTTTGAATGAATTTGTCAAGATTTTTTGGAAATTATTTGCAAATTTTCATCCTGTTATCTAAATCCTAAATGGCGGGTAATAAAGCCTTGTGAAAGCCATTAAATCATTGATGGCGGCAGTGTTGCCATAAGAGAATTTTGAAAAAATGCTAAATGGCAGAAAAAAAAGTGCTAAAATGCTCTACAGACCAAAAAAAAAGTGCTAGATTTTTTTCTCTTATTAAATTAACAAGTAATGATTTTTAACAATAACTCTAGTTTACAACGAAATTGCGCACTAACTGCGTCTACATATATTTTTTAGACCGCTAAACTTAAAAATTTTATTGAAAAAAATATTTCTAATAAATATTTTAGCGTTTTTTAGAGCTATTTTTACTGTAATGTACCTCCGATCTACGATCTACTACGATAAAAACCAAATTTAAGTAAATCAAATTTGCAACAAATTTTACACGCGTTACTTTCACATCAGTTCAATAGTTTACGCGCGACAGACAAATATATTGTAAAAAATAATTTTTTGATCAAAAAAAATCATTTGTTGACCAAAAAACTAATTTTTAATTTTTTTTTACGAATCGTCGCAAATTAACAAGTTTTTTTATTTATTTATCTTAAATTTTGTTGTAATTAAAATACAAGAATAAAAACTTGGTTAAATACTAAAGTGTTTTTTGTGTGTATTTTCATATAATAAGTTATTAATTAGTTAAGGATCAGGCTTAAAAAAAAAACAATCCAAATTTTTTTCTTACGGTTTCAATCAAATTCATATATTCATAATGCATTTTTGTCATTTATGTATGCCAATTCCACGTTATCTAATGTGTTGATTGGAAAATAAGTTTGTACGATTTGTTGCAAGTATGATTCTCTTTACAATGGTTTCAATTGCGAGTAGATCGGATATATACAACGCGATATATAAGGAAAATTGACGGAAAAACGCTATTTTTTTTTTAATTACTGAATCCGTGAAAACATTTTTTTAAAAAATTTTTGGAGATTAGTAGTCGATAATACATAAAACAAGTAGAAAAGTTAAATTCGACTTGACCGAATCTACAAATACCCTCCACAATTCCATATTTAAAGAAAACTAAAACGTGAAAAAATTAACGATTTTGATTATAAATATTTTATTTTAAGTAAAAATCTTTTTTTTTGTCATTTTTGTAAAAAAAAAAAACACTTATTTTTTTTGATTGTAATATTTCGAGGTGTTAGAAACGGAATGACAAATTTATATATACCCTCTATCACTAGACTGGAGGGTATAAATAAAGTCAGTTATTTTTTTTTTATTTGTAAACTAGTGTAACCGGTACATACATTTTCTTGATTTCAATTTGGTTTTCTGAGCTTTAATTTTTTTTCTAAATTTCGATTGCGTTTTCTTAATTTAAACTGGGTTTCTGAATTTCAATTGGGATTTTTAAATTTCAATTAAAATCTTCTTACTTATAATATGGATTTCTGAATTTCCAATGGTTTTCTTGATTTTGATTAGATTTTCTGAATTTCAAAAAGGTTTTCTGTTTTTCAATTGGGTTTTCTATATTTAAATTTTTCTCAATTTAATTTTTCTGAATTTCGACTAGGTTTTCTAAATTTTAATTGGGTTTTCTGATTTTTCAATTGGTATTTTTGAATTTCAATTAATCTTAATTTCTATCTGGATTTTTAAACTTCAATTGGGTTTTCTGAATTTTAACTGGGATTTCTAAATTTTTAAATTTTAATTTATATTTTCTAAATTTTTGAATTTCAATTCTTAATTTCTTAGGCTTCCTGATTTTCAATTGGGCGCCATGAAATAAGTCCCAAGAAAAAACATTAAATAAATTCCATACGATTTGGGAGTTATTATACAGGTGCAAAGAAAGCGCCGCAGGCTAAAAATTTTACAAGAGATTTAAGAAAACAAGTTAAAATGTAAAAAAAAAATGCTAAAAATGCTAAAAAATTTTAAAAAAGTGCTAACTTAGCACTTGGCACTTTTTTCCAAAACTTTAGTGCTAAGTCCAAAAAAAAAGTGCTAGATCTAGCACTAAAAGTGCTAAAATGGCATCACTGGATGGCGGTAAATTTTAGTATCTAAAGTACAGCATCTTTCGCAGATGTCAATTTATGTCAAAGCTCTTAAATATTTACAAGAAAAAACAAAAAATCAGCACCAGTTTTGCGAAAAATCTGTTGTTCGCTGTTTAGTGAAGAGCTTTTAAATATCAAAATTTTAAGGATCTTGTCTAACTAATGTCGCCTTAAACCGCCAACAAACTATTTTTAGTCTTTGTCCCTCTCGAAAAGAAATTAACAATAAGAATGGTTTCATAAGCAAAAGGAGTTATGTGTAAAAAATATTTCCATTTATTTAAATTTTGTTCCAAAAAGTACTTAAAAAAGGAGTTATGCACTTAAAAAATTATGTTAGTAAAATCAACTGAAAATGTCAGTTAAAATAACTACTTTGTAAGTTGTTTTGGGGTCAACTACTTTTTCAGTTAAATCAACTAACAATGTTAGTTATTTTAACTGACAAAAAACAAATGACTTATGCAGTAAAAACTATTTACATTTGTAGTCAAAACAACTAAAATGTAGTAAAAATAAAATTATCAATATATAATTTTTCTTTTCACAAAAATATTTCAAAAAAAAAAAGGTGAAGACCAAATTTTTTCCAAGTTTTTTTTTTTTTTTTTTTTAAAGTTGTGAAAAATAAAAAAAACGAAAATTTATTTTTATTTTTTGGAAAAAAACTTTGAAAATGTTTCAGAGACAAAAAAATAAAATTAACTACTTTAAATAACTGTTACTACATCACAGTACTTTTTTGTTAGTTGTTCAAAAAAACGACTTAAAATAACTAACAGAAATAGTTGTTTGATATTTTTTATAGAAAAACAACTGACTTTGTAGTTGAAAACAACTAACTACTGTAAAATATACAAATAACTAACATGTAGTAACTTACATAATTTTCTGAGTGTGTGTATGTTTTTTGAAAATTTCTGCACCATTGGAAAACCGCTAAATGTTTCATAATTTTTTTGCAGTATGTGGATTAGGGTGGATCGAATTTGGCTTTTTGGCGAATTTCGTTCCGGCTCACCGACAGATGTGTTGGAATAGACCTAAAAACAATGTGGTTAAATTTTCATGCAGATCGGTGGTCATCTTCCGCTGCCGAAATGACGTTGAAAATCCGCGATTTCTTAAAAAATAGTATTTATTTCAAAATATTGCCAAAATTACAAAAATCACTTAATCTTCTTTTTTATTTCAGTCAATCTTTTCAATTCGATCATATTTTCTTAGAAAAAAATTTCAGCTTATTAGGACATTGTTAACCCCTCTAAAACGGTAGCCGAAAATTACCCATTCATTTTGCCCTAAACTCAAAACCACCAAATTTAAAAAAAAATTTTTTTTTTGATTTTAAGTTTCACAATCTAAAGTTTTTATTGCATTCATATCAAGTATATATAAGTTCGTTTGACAAAAAATTTTTTTGAAAAAATACGAGATTCTTAAACAGCGCGTGTAACGGTCTGTTTCCAGGATTTTTTGGGAAAATTGCACCTTTTTTTTTTAAACTCAACATTTTTAGTTAAGAACTTTTCATTTTACACCAGATTTATTATAAATTATAAAACTTAATATAGAAATGTTGGATTTTAAGAAACTCCTTAACCCTAAACAGCTTTGGGCCCTAAATGACCCATGATGAACATGCATCTAGCAATAAACCGCTTTTGGCGGTCGACAAACCATTGGAAACATATTTTTCAATTAAAAATGGGAGCGTGAGTAAGGATGGGAGCGTGAGTAGAGATGGGAGCGTGAGTGAATTCGACCACCTCACGCTTACGAAGAAAAAAAAAATTCTTACGCAAGAAATTTTTTAATTTTGCATACATTTTACGCAGGATTACATGAGTGTCACATGTTAATCTCACTTAAGCTGAATTTTGACGTGTTTCATTTTTCCGTCACCATAAAAATCATGCAAACTCACGAAATTTTACTCACGCTTAACAGTGCAATTTTAAAAATAATATTTTTAATGCAAATGAAACAAAAAAGTTCAAATATCATTCAAATGGTATCCCGCTTAAATGCACCCACCCTTTAAGCATTTTTCGCACCCACCATTAACCATTTATTTATATCTGACAAAAAAAGTAATTCACATTTAAATAAGAATATTGCTGAATAAATTCAATAGACTATTTACTTGCTATATTCTGGCATTTAAGGGGATAATGCTTTCGGGGTGGGAGCATTTAAATGGGAAATAATATTTAAACTTGTTTAAAAAAAATATATGGATCACTTTTTTATTTTGCATTAAAAATATAATTTGTACAAATGCACACGTGACACAAATTTCACGTGATTCACTCGTAAGCGTGAATGAAATTGCGAAATATTGCATGATTTTTTATGGTGACAGAAAAATAAAACACGTCAAAATATAGTTATGTTGAGTTTTCGTAAGCGTGATTATAGCGTGAACGAGTTTAATATGTTGCAATCACGTGATCCTGCGTAAAATGTATGCAAACTTAAAAAATTTCCTGAGCGAATTTTTTTTCTTCGTGAGCGTGAGTTGCTCAAATTCACTCACGCTCTCATCTCCACTCACGCTCCCATCTTTACTCACGCTCCCATTTTTAATGGAAAAAATATGTTCCCAATGGTTAGTCGCCCGCCAAAAGCGGTTTATTGCTAGATGCATTTGTTCATCATGGGTCATTTAGGGCCCAAAGCTGTTTAGGGTTAAAGAATTTCTTAAAATCCAACATGTCTATATTAAGTTTTATAATTTATAATAAATCTAGTGTAAAATGAAAAGTTTTTAACTAAAAATGTTGAGTTTTAAAAAAAAGTGCAATTTTCCCAAAATGTCCTGGAAACAGACCGTTACACGCGCTGTTTAAGAATCTCGTATTTTTTCAAAAAAATTTTTTGTTAAACGAACTTATATATACTTGAAATAAATGCAATAAAAACTTTATATTGTGCAACTTAAAATCAAAAAAAAAAAAATTTTTTTAAATTTGGTGGTTTTGTGTTTAGGGCAAAATGAATGGGTCATTTTCGGCAACCGTTTTAGAGGGGTTAACAATGTCCTATTAAGCTGAAATTTTTTTCTAAGAAAATATGATCGAATTGAAAAGATTGACTGAAATAAAAAAGAAGATTAAGTGATTTTTGTAATTTTGGCAATTTTTTTAAATAAATACTATTTTTTAAGAAATCGCGGATTTTAAACGTCATTTCGGCAGCGGAAGATGACCACCGATCTGCATGAAAATTTAACCACATTGTTTTTAGGTCTATTCCAACACATCTGTCGGTGAGCCGGAACGATATTCGCCCAAAAGCCAAATTCGATCCACCCTAATGTGGATAGCATATCGGTACAAGAATTTTTTGTAGAACAAACTTTTAAAAAATATCGCGAAGCGACGAAAAAAAACAGTTTTTTTGCTCTCCTGAACACTTGCCCCAAAACACATGACTCCATTTTTAGGCGCAGCGACGATATATATTATTGATCAATGATCAGTCTGTCCGTTCGTCTGTAGATGGCACGATGCAGTCCAAAATAAAAGAGCTATCCTCCTGAAATTTGGCACGAATATGTCTTATGGCCCTAGGCAGACTATGTAAATAGTCGTAAACGGGCAAAATCGGACAAATGATTCGTATTTATAAAAGAAGAGCTTCAGAGTCCTGTACTAGGACAGGGGTGACTAAAAAAAATTTTTTTTTTTTTTGGCCCGCCCCATTTTCATGACGCGGATATAAAAAAATAGTTTAAGGCCGCTGTTCCAAAAAAAGTAATTCACATAAAAATTGTGAAAATGAAAATTTTCGAATTTTTTTGGTGTTCACATCCGAAACTTTTTTTCGTTTTGTTTCACAAAAATAAAATTTGGTGAAAGTAAAACGAATGCACTTTTTTCCTTATAATTTTCTAAATTTTAATTATTTGATTTCAACTTCCAATGAAAGCGTGATCAACAAAACACTAAACTTGATTTCATGTTATTCGGAAATTTTCATGTGAGTTGAAAAGTTGTGAAAGACAGAACAGAGGTCTAAATAATGATAAATTTGTATAACTTTAGTGAAAGAAGCATAATAAATAAATTATACAACATTTTTCGAGAGGAGAAGAGGAGAGCAAAATTGTAAATTGTGTGTCGAAAATAGCATTTAAGGCGATAATCGGGTACAAAAATATTGTATAAAGAATTAAAAAATCTTTAATTATCTTTAATTTAAAACCAAAAAAATTAAATCTATCGACCTGGTTCGGAGATATTTTTGTTTAAGTAAAATCACTATTTTAAAAAAATTTTAAGAATTAGCAATATCTCGGAAACTGTTCTACTTTTGGATACATTTTCGGATTCAGCGCGAAATTTAAAAAAATAAATGAAAAATGTAGTATATCGATTTTTTTTTTATTTGTAAATTAGTGTTATTTTTAAAGTTATTCGCATGGAAATTAATTATTTAATTATAAACAACACAACAAAATAATAAGAACAAAAAGAACCAATACAAAATAAATAAGTACCTAAATATGCTAAAAATGTAATTGTGTTATAACTGTAATGTATTCGATTTTTGGTATAAACAAATTGATTTAATAAATGTGATAAATAAATAAAAAAAAAAACAAAATTTTTATTGATTTTATTTTTAAAAGATGTAGTAGAGTTTATTTTAGATGGCCGACATTTTTTTGTATGTGAAAAATTGCCACGCTAATTTTTACGACAAAAAAACTTATGTGGTACTAGGGAAGTACCAAAATACACTTTTTTACCCCCCTTAGAATCGGAATTTCGAAAAAGTATTTTTTCAGAATTTTTCCCGTTGTTGGAACTAACATTGTAATATATTTTTGTAGGACCTTAATTTCAAAAAAATTAGAAAGTACCAAAGTACATTTTTTTACCACTTTTTAGCCTTAGGAGTCCGAATTTCCAGAAAGTACTTTTTTGGGAATGTTTTTCCGTTAGAGGATCCTATATTCCAATTTTCAAATTAATAGGATTTTTTTTTTTTCAGAAAAAATAAAAAGTACCAAGGTGCTCGCTTTTCAACCCCTTAGAATCGGTATTTCGAAAAAGTACTTCTTTAGAATTTTGTTCGTTGTTGGAAACAACATTGCAAATTTTAATTTTTTTGTAGGACTTTAATTTCAAAAACTATAAAAAGTACCAAAGTACAATTTTTTACCCCTTTTTACCCTTAGGAATCCGAATTTCCAGAAAGTACTTTTTTGGGAATTTTTTCTATGAGAGGATCCTACATTCCAATTTTCGAATTAATAGGATTTTTTTTTTTCAGAAAAAATAAAAAGTACCCAAGTACTCGCTTTTTTATCCCTCTTAGAATCGGAATTTCGAAAGGTACGTTTGCAGAATTTTTTCCGTTGTTGGAACTACCATTGGAAATTTTAATATTTTTGTGGGACCTTAATTTCAAAAACTATAAAAAGTACCAAAGTACAATTTTTTACCCCTTTTTACCCTTAGGAATCCGAATTTCCAGAAAGTACTTTTTTGGGAATTTTTTCTATGAGAGGACCAATTTTCGAATTAATAGGATTTTTTTTTCAGAAAAAATAAAAAGTACCCAAGTACTCGCTTTTTTATCCCTCTTAGAATCGGAATTTCGAAAAAGTACGTTTGCAGAATTTTTTCCGTTGTTGGAACCACCATTGGAAATTTTAATATTTTTGTGGGACCTTAATTTCAAAAAATATAAAAAGTACCAAAGTACCATTGTTTACCCCTATTTACCCTTAGGAATCCGAATTTCAAGAAAATCCTTTTTTTGGGAATGTTTTTCCGTTAGAGGATCCTACATTTCAAATTTCAAATTAATTGGATTTTTTTTCAGAAAAAATAAAAAGTACCAAAGTACTCGCTTTTTCCCCTTTTTCAACCCATCGTTTTTACCCCTTAAAATCAACATTTCCAAGAACCCAGCCTTAGCGGATATGTATTCCGGGAGGTGAAACTACAGTCCAAATTTTAAGACTCTAGCTTCAAAGGTTTGGGCTGTGGGATGATGCGTGATTAGTATGTCAGTCAGTCATCAGTCAGTAACGTAACTACTTTATATATATAGATAGAAGATAAATTTGATTTCTTAAAAAATCCTCGACAAATCGGATTACTTAAACCCGTGGAGCTATGCGATTAAAGTTGAAAGTTTTTTAGAAAATGTCTAAAAAACAAGGTTCTACCATCTATATATATAAAGTAGTTGCGTGACTGACTGATGACTGACTGACATACTAATCACGCATCATCCCACAGCCCAAACCACTGAAGCTAGAGTCTTGAAATTTGGATTGTAGTTTCACCTCCTGGAATACATATCCGCTAAGGCCGGGTTTTTGGAAATGTTGATTTTAAGGGGTTAAAACGAAGGGTTGAAAAGGGGGAAAAAGCGAGTACTTTGGTACTTTTTATTTTTTCTGAAAAAAATTCAATTAATTTGAAATTAGAAATTTAGGATCCTCTAACGGAAAATCATTCCTAAAAAAAGAACTTTCTGGAAATTCGGATTCCTAAGGGTAAAAAATGGTACCTAAGGGTAAAAATTGGTACTTTTTATATTTTTTGAAATTAAGGTCCTACAAAAATATTATAATTTGTAATGGTGGTTCCAACAACGGAAAAAATTCTGAAAACGTACTTTTTCGAAATTCCGATTTTAAGGGGGGTAAAAAAACGAGTACTTTGGTACTTTTTATTTTTTCTGAAAAAAATCCTATTAATTCGAAAATTGGAATGTAGGATCCTCTAACGGAAAAACATTCCCAAAAAAAGTACTTTCTGGAAATTCGGATTTCTAAGGGTAAAAAGGGGTAATTTGTACTTTGGTCCTTTTTATATTTTTTTAAATTAAAGTCCTACAAAAAAATTAAAATTTGCATTGTTGTTTCCAACAATGAAAAAAATTATGAAAAAGTACTTTTTCGAAATACCGATTCTAAGGGGGGTAAAAAGCGAGCATTTTGGTACTTTTTACTTTTTCTGAAAAAAATAATCCTATTAATTTGAAAATTAGAATGTAGGATCCTCCAACGGAAAAACATTCCCAAAAAAAGTACTTTCTGGAAATTCTGACTCCTAAGGGTAAAAAGTGGTAAAAAAATTTACTTTGGTACTTTCTAAATTTTTTGAAATTAAGGTCCCACAAAATAATTTTAAAATGTTAGTTCCAACAACGGGAAAAATTTTGAAAAAGTACTTTTTCGAAATTCCGATTATAAGGAGGGTTAAAAAATGTATTTTGGTATTTATTATAATTCCTGAAATAATGGTCCTGTAAACTTTAAATTTGGAATGCAGGGTCATTTAGCGAAAAAAAGATTTCTAAAGAAGGCAAAGAATTTTGTTTTTTAGCGCATGTAAGCGCATATTCGGGAACTTAAAATTTGAAATGGAGGTGCGCCTCCCGAAGTATAGATCCTTTAAGGCTGAGTTTTTGGAAATGTTGATTCTAGGGAATAGGGTAAAAAAGGTATTTTGGTACTTTTTATATTTCCACAAACCACTGAAGCTAGAGACTTGAAATTTGGAATATAGATGCACCTCCCGGAATATAGGTCAAGTAAGGCTTGGGTTTTGGAAATGTTGATTCTAAGGGGGTAAAATGTGCAAAAACAGGTACGTTAGTACTTTTTATAGTTCCACAAGCCAATGAAGATAGAGATTTGAAATTTGAAATGTAGCTGCATCTCCCGGAATATAGATACACTAAGGCTGGGTTTTTTGAAATAATGATTGAATGGGGGTAAAACGGGTAAAAAAGGTATTGTGGTACTTTTTATATATACTTAAATAATGGTTTTATTTGCTTGAAATTTGGAATGTAGCATCCCATGCTTAAATAAAGGTTATAAAAACTTAAAATTAGGAATTTAGGATCCAACAACAGAAAAAAACTATTTCTAGCAAATATCAAACAATCAATTTAGCTGCGATTTTGGAAATGTTGATTCTAAGGGGGTGAAAGGGGTAAAAAAAGGTATTTTGGTACTTTTTATATTTCCACAAACCACTGAAGCAATACACTTGAAATTTGGAATGTAGGTGGCCCTCCTGAAATGTAGATCCAATAAGGCTGGGTTTTTGGAAATGTTGATTTTAAGGGGGTAAAAGGGGTAAAAAAGGTACTTTGGTCATTTTTTTATTTCCACAAACCACTGAAGCAATACACTTGAAATTTGAAACCTCCTGAAATGTAGATCCAATAAGGCTGCGATTTTGGAAATGTTGATTCTAAGGGGGTAAAAGGGGTAAAAAAAAGTACTTTGGTCCTTTTTTTATTTCCACAAACCACTGAAGATAAACACCTGAAATTTGGAATGTGGGTGCATCTCTGAAATGTAAATCCAATGAGGCTGTATTTTTGGAAATGCTGATTCTAAGAGAGTAAAAGGGATAGAAAAGGTACTTTGTTTGGCACATTTTATATTTCTACAAACAACTGAGGCTATAGACTTGAAATTTGGAATGTAAGTGCACCTCCCGGAATATTTTTTTTTTTACTTTGAGCCAACACTCAGGGGATGCCCCTACTCATGGAATGCATTGTGTTGGTGTTAGTAAAATAGGTTATGAGGAGAAGGAAAGAGGGAGTAGTGTTTGTGGACGTTTAATTTGATTTTTTCCAAATTGTAGCTGGTTGAGATGACGTCTGCGGGGAGTTTATTCCACATACGGCTAGTATTTGCATAAACTTAAACTACCCTCAAAACAAAACCTTGTCAAATTAATAGAAAAAGTCCTGTAATCCCATTTTACCAATATTTGACAGTTGTCCGTCCTTGTTTTTAACAAAAAATTTTCGATCGAAATTTTTAATTTTTATTTGTAAATTTACAATTTTTTTCGTAAATGTACATAAAAAAACTAGTTAAGACACAAGAATTCTTTTGCAAGTATTTTCGCATCAAAAAAGTTGTAAATTTTCAGTTTTATTGGTAAAAAACTTGTAAAATTACAAAAAAAAAGCTCGTAAGTTTTACTAGAATATCTCGTAAAATAGGAGGTATTACAAAATCCAGTAAAGTCACGAGAAGTCCTTGTAATTTTTATCGCGCCGAAAAATTTGTAAATTTACAATTTTATTGATAAAACGCTTGTAATTGTTTGTAATTAAAAAGTCAAACAAAAAACGTAAAAAAAACTTTCAGGGGTAAGTTTAGTTTAAAGTACAAAATGGAACTTTGTTCTCCCTGGTCTGATTTTTCCAACTATTTGACACCCGTTGGCGATTATGTTGAGTTACTCGCGGCGCATAACTACCTGTCTCAACTGGTAAACGAACCAACGCTCTTAACGAGCGTTGGAAATGAACACCTGAATACTCTTGACCTTTTTCTTACTTCACATCCTGACAAATATGAAGTAAGAACATTTTACATCTTGGTAATTCGGATCACTGCACCATTTCCGCATCCTTCTCGTACTCCGAACTTCGTAACGTTTCAACAATAGCTACGAAGCGTTCAGTGTTTATATATGAGAATGCTCGTTAGGCAGTGCTCCATGACTTTTTCCGGAATTTCAGTTAAAAACTTTGTTTTCTCGATGGCAACTTCGATGTCGCGACGAAAATGGTAGAAAATATAGTGCTTGGAATGAAGTCATTCATTCCATTAAAGTTCATTTCGGCTTAACCAAGGAATAATTGGCTTAACCAGACTTGTTAGTCGCGAAAAGTTTCTTTACAAACAGCAACTTCGTGCTTTCGGCTTCTCAGGGCAGTAAGCGCTTTTGGTCGTTCGTTTAAAGAGTCAGGGAAAATTATAGTTCTTCCATCCCGACTCTTTTGAAACACTACCAAGTGTTCACTGAATCGGTTGACAAAGCTAATCTGTTGGCAGCATTTTTGCAAAAAATTCTTTCTTGCCGGAAAGCAATCAACCATTGCCCGAAATTGAGAGAGTATCCCAATATATTTTTCGAGCTCGTGTAGTTGAAAGGGTTGTTGTGAATCTTAACGTAATTATGCTCAGCGAATGTGATGGAGAGCATGGTAAATTGCCATCTTGTTAGATATCTGGAGGCTAACTTACTTTTAAACGATCAACAGTACACTCAAAGAATTATGTAGGTAAATTCCAGTGAATATTCACTTAAAACAAATGAAATTTTATTTAAAAACCATTCCACTGTTTTTTCGTTTAAAATAAAAACACATTACAGTCAATTTTAAATGTTAATTTAATGACTAACCAAAACATTAAAAAACTAGTGAATATTCAGTTGTTTTGTACTGAAAAACAGTAAAACTATAGAAGAAATTTTTTACTGCCGAAATTAAATGTAACAGAAAATTCGTTTTTAATACAGTAAATTATTTTTTTTAAACTACAGAAACAGTAAAAAAATTAAATCCTTTATAAAATAAGTGATTTTTCTTTTAAAATGACTTTACTGATTACTTTTTAAAATAACCTACAAACAGTTAATGACATAATTTTCTTAGTGTATGGTTTTCGAAAAACTCGTTCTTCTGGGGATCTGTTAGCGTTCCTTTCGGAACGTTGAAGTCAATTGATTCACCATTTTGCTGAGAGTAAGGTGGTTGCTCTGGATATTTTCAAGGCGTTTGATTGTGTATGGCACGTTGCGCGCTTATCGAAGCTTAATGCCTTTGGTGTCGGTAATGACTTCTCTCGATTTATTTCAAGTTTCCTTCGAGATCGTTCTATACGTGTTGTTATCAATGGGTTCTCATCAAATGAGTTTCAGCTTCAATCAGGGGTACCGCAAGGTTCTGTTCTTTCCCCGACCCTTTTTCTCATTTTCTTAACGATCAAGACCTGTTAACAATCTCCGAGTGGGTCTTGCAAATAGGGTCAAGTTTAATGCAAGCAAGACTCAATTTTGTATGTTGACTCAATGTTGTATGTTGACTCACAGGAATGTGGAACCAACAGCGTCATCTGTACATATGGGTGCTATAAGTATCGAAAAATATGACAGTCTTGATGTTCTGGGCATGAAAATTCAAGTGTTGAAAGAAGCATTCAAGTGTCTTGGTTTTTTAGACCGGTGTAAGAAGTACTTAACCTCCTCCCATCACCATACTATTTATACCACTAAAATTCAAACCAAAATGGAATACAACTCCCCAGGGGCTCCAAAGTCTATTTTAGAGCTCTGGACCGTGTCCAAAGGAGGCCGTTGATGCTTATCAATGGCAATAGGGTATCAAACTCTATCGGCTTATTGGAGCATCGTCGGTATGTGGGTTGTTTTTGTGACTTTGTTCTATTACCATGGAAAGTGATAAGTGAACTTATCCCTAGAGCCCGAGTTTTTGTTCGCAACACTCGGTTGTCTAGTAGATCACATATGTTTGTTGTGATCTACTAGTTCGTTCATCAGTCGAACTAGCCGTATGTGGAATAATCTCCCCACAGAGGTCTTTCCAGGTTCTTTCAATGTATAATAAAATCAAGTCAAATATACACAGACACTACTCCCTCTTTCCTCCATCTCATAACCTATTTTCCTGATATCAACACAATGCATTGCATTAGTAGGATCGACACAATAGCCCTGTTTTTTGCAGACCGGATTAAGATTTGGATTAACTTTATTTAGTTAAATAATGGGTCAAATCAAGCCCAGAATTTTTTTTATAATTTTTTTCTGAAATTACATACAATTAGTAAATACTAACAGAAAAACAAATTAAGCTTTGTCCAAAATGCAAAGAATGAAAAATAAATTTAGTTAAATCCTTGGATTAAACTCAAATTTATTTAAACCATTTTACATTTTGGACAACGCTTAACTTTTTTCCTGTTTATATTAACTAATTGGATGTAAATTAAGAAAAAAAATATAAAAAAAAAATCTGGACTTGATTTGACACATTTTTTAATTAAATAGAGTTAATCCTAATCTTAATACGGTCTGCAAAAAACAGGGCTAATGCACAGACTAATACAGACTCGACAAATATGACAGGTGTCAAAAAGGTACTTTTTAACCATATGGTTAACTAGCTGTTTTGCACCCGGCGTTGCCCGGGTTGAAAAACATATATAATCAATGAGTTATTTATTAGTCAGTTTAATTACTGCTTCGTGACTTGAGGTTTGGTCGATTTTTTCGATTTTTCTCAGCGTGGGGAACATGGTATGTATGTGTTCCTCCGTCATGGGAACAATCCTAATATTAATGTATTTCTTTAATGGCTTTTAAAAGGAACCAACAGTTCCCTCCTCGGTTAGCACTTTATGTGGTGAAAACTTCAATAAAGACATAACTTTCACTGAAGTTCAAGTGGGAGTGGCATTTAACGCATTTAGTTAAATTTTGGTCTCATGTGACCTATAGTTCCCCTATTGGTTAGCTCGTGAAAAAAATTGCAATTAAATTTACTCAGCAGTTTTTCCACGTTCGCGGAACAGGCAGACATAACTCTCACTAAAGTACAAAGTGCCATTATATGCCTTTTTATCAGTCGCTGTTTAATATTGCCTACAAAGTTTCGTGCCATTATACAGAAAAAAATATTTTTTAATTTAATACAAAGGGGTGCTGCATTTTAAGCCCCTTGGCCCGATCGACACGGTAAATACCATCTATGGTGAAAATTGTTTTTAAATTTGTTTCACCGTCAACGCGTGAGTACGGATCAGACAAAAATAAATTGTCTATAGTTTCCGCCTCAATAAGTACTAAATAGCTGTGGTAAAAATTATAATAACATCGGGTTCGCCGTTTAAGCGTGATTACGTAAAGGCAGAATAAACTTTCAGTACATTGCTAAAGACGTTGCAGTTGATACAGACTAAAGTTCCCGCCTCTGTTAGTATTGTCTTTGGAAAATGTTTTGTTAAAATCGGCTTAGTAGTTTAAGCGTTTTTAAGGAACAGACCTAAGTAATCTAATAAAATAAAAAGGGGCGTGTTATATTATTTTTTATTTAAATCGGTATAGTCGTTTAAGCATGATTACGGAACATTCCGAAAAACGTTCAGTATAGTACAAAGGGGCGTGTCAAAGAGGCGTGACATTTTCCGCCTCTTTGTGCAAATGCGCTCTATTTATAATCTATAGTTTTCTCTTTGGTTAGTACTATCATTGGTAAAAATTTCACTAAAATCGGTTCAGCCGTTTATGCGTGATTACGGAACAGGAAGAAATAACGTTCAATGTAATACAAAGGGGCGTCCCATTTTACGCCTTCTTTTTTGATCGCCCTCTATTGTGGCTCATAGTTTTCGCTTCGGTTAATACCATCTGTGGTGAAAATTTCATGAAAAACAGCTCAGCCGTTTAAGCGTAATTACGGAAAAGCAAGAAATAACTTGCAGTGTAATAAAAAGGGGCGTGACATTTTACGCCCCTTGTTTCCATCGCCCTCTATTGTGGCTCATAGTTTCCGCATCGGTTAGTACTATCTGTGGTAAAAATTCCAGTGAAATCGGTAAAATCGCTTTTCAGTGATTGCGGAACAGGCAGACATAGTTTCTTTCATAGGGGCGTGGAATTTTACCCCATTTTTTCCGATCGCGGATTTTTCTATCTCTGGTGAAAATTTCATGAAAATCGATTCAGCCGTTTTTCCGTTGTTGCCGGACAGGCAGATATAGCTTTAACATGGTACAAAGGGGCGTGGCATTTTACGCCCCTTTGTCCGATCGGGGTTGCTTATGGCCTATAGCTCCCGCCTCGGTTAGTACTATCTGTGGTGAAAATTTCATGAAAATGGGTGAAGCCGTTCTTTACTTATTGCGGAACAGGCAGATACACCTTCAGCATGGTACAAAGGGGCGTGGCATTTTACGCCCCTTTGTCCGATCGCTGTCGCTTACTGCCTATAGTTCCCGCCTCGGTTAGTACTATCAGTGGTGAAAATTTCATGAAAATGGGTTAAGCCGTTCTTTACTTATTGCGGAACAGGCAGAACAGTCTTCAGCATGGTACAAAGGGGCGTTGCATTTTACGCCCCTTTGTCCGATGGCGGTCGCTTATGGCCTATAGTTCCCGCCTCGGTTAATACTATCTGTGGTGAAAATTTCATGGAAATCGGTTAAGTCGTTTTTCTGTTATTGCCGGACAGGCAGATATAGCTTCAGCATGGTACAAAGGGGCGTGTCATTTTACGCCCCTTTGTCCGATCGCGGTCTCTTATGGCCTATAGTTCCCGCCTCGGTTAGTACTATCTGTGGTGAAAATT
Organism: Pegoplata infirma; assembly: GCA_963921195.1. NCBI lineage: Eukaryota > Metazoa > Arthropoda > Insecta > Diptera > Anthomyiidae > Pegoplata > Pegoplata infirma. The sequence goes on along the minus strand of OY992539.1, from coordinate 150,374,545 downwards.
TCATGAAAATGGGTTAAGCCGTTCTTTACTTATTGCGGAACAGGCAGAACAGTCTTCAGCATGGAACAAAGGGGCGTGGCATTTTACGCCCCTTTGTCCGATCGCTGTCGCTTACTGCCTATAGTTCCCGCCTCGGTTAGTACTATCTGTGGTGAAAATTTCATGAAAATGGGTGAAGCCGTTCTTTACTTATTGCGGAACAGGCAGAGCAGTCTTCAGCATGATACAAAGGGGCGTGGCATTTTACGCCCCTTTGTCCGATGGCGGTCGCTTATGGCCTATAGTTCCCGCCTCGGTCAATACTATCTGTGGTGAAAATTTCATGAAAATCGGTTAAGCCGTTTTTCTGTTATTGCCGGACAGGCAGATATAGCTTCAGCATGGTACAAAGGGGCGTGGCATTTTACGCCCCTTTATCCGATCGCTGTCGCTTACGGCCTATAGTTCCCGCCTCGGTTAGTACTATCTGTGGTGAAAATTTCATGAAAATGTGTTAAGCCGTTCTTTACTTATTGCGGAACAGGCAGATATAGCTTCAGCATGGTACAAAGGGGCGTGGCATTTTACGCCCCTTTGTCCGATCGTGGTCGCTTATGGCCTATAGTTCCCGCCTCGGTTAATACCATCAGGGGTGAAAATTTCATGAAAATCGGTTAAGCCGTTTTTCTGTTATTGCCGGACAGGCGGATATAGCTTCAGCATGGTACAAAGGGGCGTGGCATTTTACGCCCCTTTGTCCGATCGCGGTCTCTTATGGCCTATAGTTCCCGCCTCGGTTAGTACTATCTGTGGTGAAAATTTCATGAAAATCGGTTAAGCCGTTCTTTACTTATTGCGGAACAGACAGACAGACAGACAGACAGAAAGACAGACAGACAGACAAACCAACAATCAGATTTATAATATTAATAGGGATGTTTTCAAATTATTCTACGAATTAGGTTAGAAAGAGAAAACTGATATGACGCGCCATAAGAAAAATGGATACCAGATCGGTTTTTGTTGTCTCACTCACTCCTAAGTCGTAGAAAGTGTTGCCATGTTAGCGTAAAACGGACTAAAAACCGCTGTGTTTTCTCCTAAAATCGCTTAGTTTTCCCCATTTTTTCTTATAAAACTCTACTGTCGAGTCTGTATTTAGTCTGTGGCTAATGTATTGCATTAATAGGATTAACACAATGCATTGCATTAGTAGTGGCATCACCTGAGTGTTGGTTCAAAGTAAAAAAAAATACTAAGAAATGGCTTATTTCATTTGGAAATAGGGTGACGATTTTTTTATATCCCTAACACAGACTAATACAGACTCGACATATATGACAGGTGTCAAAAAAGTATTTTTTTTTTCATATGGTTAATGTTTTCAAATTATTCTACGAATTAGGTTAGAAAGAGAAAGCTAATATAACGCGCCATAAGAAAAATGGATGCCAGATCGGTTTTTGTTGTTTCACTCACTCCTAAGTCGTAGAAAGTGTTGCCATGTTAGCGTAAAACGGACTAAAAACCGCTGTGTTTTCTCCTAAAATCGCTTAGTTTTTCCCCATTTTTTCTTATAAAACTCTACTGTCGAGTCTGTATTTAGTCTGTGTCCCTAATATACATAGTACACGCAAAAAAATCTGTGTCGGAGTAAGCAAAAATCTGGCATAAATTAACCAAAAATATGCTAAAACTACAATCGATGAAGTAATTTTCGTAATTTAGCCAGAACGCTTTTGGAAATAATTATGAAGAAAATGCTTATGTTATTCAAGCAAAACTGGGTAAAATATACCAAAAGAAAAATGGTAACATATACCGAACTTATTATAAAAGATGACTAAAAAGAATGCTAAAAAAAATTACCACATTTATGCTAAAATGAATTTTTTATTAAATTTTTGTAAAAACTTGTATATTTGTTGAATTTAAATTTTTCACACAATACAACCGTATTAAAAAAAATAATAAATGTTGTTGTCGGGGGCCCCTGTATGTTAGTTTGTAGCGTGCTAGCCTATGAAACAGGGGTTCGTGGGTTCGATTCCCACAAAAACCCTTGGTCGATTCACTACAACGAGACGACGGTGATTGTTACCAGTTCTCGTTTAGATTTAAATTATTAAAAATTTGTAATTAAATTGGAAAAATAAATAAAAACTGATCATTGGATCAAATTATAATAATAATAAATTATAACAATAATAAATTGTGTGTAGGATTTAATTTACCACCGACTAACTGACCCTTTTCGTACAATTTTCTCCAGTGACTGCTGTTCACGTTTTGTCTTGAAGTAAAGGATCCGCTATAGCTTCCCGAATTTATTCAACAGCACCCTGTAAAAATATAAAATTATTACAAAACACAAATTTGTAATTTAAAAAACTATTGGTATCTTCGGTATGGAGGTAACTCCCTTTGTCATTCCATTTGTAACTCATCGAAACATGGGTCTGGGACTGCATTGGCTTTGCTAAAAACTAAAATAGAAAATGAAAACGGTGGTCTGGGACCCCATAAAGTATATGGGGCATTCCAAGCCAAATCACTCACTTTTAGACCCGACCCCTTTCGATTTATTTAATTTTTGGATATGTTTTAGTACTTATTAAATGCAACTTGGACACCAATTATCAGCCTTTTATTTCAAGATGGTGTTGAGTAATCAATTTTTCAAAATGGCTATTTTCTCAAAAAATTAAAAAATTGAAATTTTTAATTAATTTTGACCATTAAAAAATATAGATATTTAAAAAAAAAGTTGCACAACGCTTTGTTGGTATTTAAATGTAGTTTTAGAAAAAAAATATGAAAAAATTATTCAAAGTAATTATCACTAATTTTTTGACGTTTAAAAATTAAAATCGATTTTTGGAAAAAGTCCGAAACCTTCGATTTTTTTGTAAAAAACTATAAAAATTATACTCTAGATTACACAACTTTTAAGCCATAATTCGAGATGTGATCACAATTCTTTCTATTTTTTTAAAATTTTTAAAATTGCACCTTTTATTTTTTGGCTCTGATTTATTTTATATGGTGCACCAGGTGCTCCAAAAAAAAAATTGGTAGATATTGACCCTAACTTACCCTAGATATATTAATTTCGAGGTAAAAATACGTCTCATATTAGAGAGGCATTTTTCCGTATTATAATTCTGTAACCACTTGAATTTAAACTTAACTTAAAATACCAAAAAAATTGAGAAAACAGAAAAAACATCGTATTTTTCCTTGTAATCCGTTTTCTAAACTTCAAGGCCCATGCGGAACACCTTACCCATGTCCGATCGTTCTTAATTTTTGTGAGGCGTATTTTTACCTCGAAATGAATATATCTAGGGTAAGTTACGGTCAGTATCTACCAATTTAATTTTTTTTTGGAGCACCATATAAAATAAATCAGAGTCAAAAAATAAAAGGTGCAATTTTTTAAATTTAAAAAAAAAAATAGAACAAATTGCGATCACATCTCGAATTATGGCTTAAAAGTTGCGTAATTTACAGTAGAACTTTTAGACACTTAAAAAAAAATAATCGAAGTTTTCTAACTTTTTAAAAAAGTCGATTTTAATTTTTAAACGTTAAAAAATAAGTGATAATTACTTCGAATAATTTTTTTAATATTTTTTTTTTCTAAAACTACATTTAAATATCAACAAAACGTTGTCCAACTTTTTTTAAGATATCTATATTTTTAACTGGTCAAAATTAATTGAAAATTTTAATTTTTTCATTTTTTTTTTTTTAAATCGCCATTTTGAAAAATTTATTACTCAACACCATCTTGGAATAAAAGGCTGAAAATTGGTGTCCAAGTTGAATTTAATAAGTACTAAAACATATCCAAAAATAAAATAAATCGAAAGGGGTCGGGTCTAAAAGTGAGTGATTTGGCTTGGAATGCCCCATATATATATTCATTATCCCCAAACGATTTTAAGACCTTCTAGAGATGTCCGTCTGTCAGTCTGTGGAAATGGTGATCACGGCCAAAATATTACACGGACATAATTAAAACTTAACATATTTATTGGAAGTTTTCCCGAGAAGTTTGGTATTGCATTTGAGCGATATCGGTTCAGCGGTTCAAAAGTTATGAACGAAAATGTAAGGACACCTCAAAAATATTAGTACATTCAACATAACCTAGAAATACAAAAAACTTTAATTCGGCTGCTGGTTGACATATGCGAACATAATTGAACTCCAAATGGTATTTAAACAAGTACGAACATGTTTTTTCACAAAAAAAAAAGGAAAACCTCCCGAATTTTTTTTTCGACATGAAGATTTGTCCGTCCGTCCTTTTTTTCATAAGCAAAACATAGAACTTGACTCTTTTTTGGTGTTTGTGCTAATTTTTGGGCTTTAGTGCACTTTAGTAGCACATGTGCTCTGAGGTCTATAGTAAAATTTTATTGGCAACATTTTTATAGAACATTTCATGCCCATGGGCATGAACATTTCATGGGGGAGGCCTCTTTCGGGGTGTTTTTTGCGATTTGTTAGAATAGAGCCAAAAAAATACCTTTATGAGAGGGAGTTAGAGGGTTAATATGTTCCACAAAAATATTTGCTGTAATATTTTCTACAAAGTTGCTGAACATACCCTTCACCTCAGATGTAAAGAAAACAGTTTTATACACTGATATGCTGCAAGAACATATCCAGCGGCAATGTTTTACTAATTGCCGCTGGATATAATTCGAAAAATTTTTGGGATTATGACCGGCAAGTATTTTAGACATAATACCTGAAATGGAGAAATAAATAATTAGATTGATTTGTAATGAAAACGCCACAGACGAAAAATTATAATAAGAAATGTTATCAATAAATCGCTGCTTTTATCGTTTATCCATGATAATTTTACTCCATTATTTATTTTATATTAGGCTGCAGTATAATATATATATTAACATGAAGCGTGATACTCTGAAAGTAAGTGCAGGGGTTGTGGGTTCGATTCCCTCCAAAGCTTTTGTATGTTAAATACACAGAAAAAATATTTAATTAAAAAATTCGTGGATTTAATTAAAAAATTAATTAAATCCGGACCAATCACTAAAATGCGCAAATAAATTAAAAATATTTGTATGTCGTTAATTAAAAATAAATGGATATTTATTTAATTAAAAACTTAATACTGTAAAACTTAAATTTAAAAAAAAAAATAATTAAAATTTTAATTGTATAAATTAAAAAAATTAATTAAAAATATTATATTAAACAAAAAAATAATTTGTAAAAACATTCTTTTTGAATAAAATAGTTTAAAAAAAATATTTCTTCAAACTTTACCAAATTTATTAATGCCGTAAAGACATAGTCAGTGAGATGATTTTATAAAGTTGATTATAAACCTTTCATATACATACACATAAAACTATAAACAAAATGAGAATTCAAAAACCTATGTGAAAAATAAAAAAAAAAACTTTCAACAAACTTTTTATACTTATGTATTTTTTTTGTATGTAATTCCATGCAGGAGAAAAACACACACTCGCACACACACGGAAAGCAAAACAAAAAAAAATAAGTAAAGCTAGAAATTTAATTAAACATTTAATTATATAAATTAAATACTTAATTAATATTAAATTTGAAAACAATTAAAATAAAGTTAAAAATTTAATTAAACAATTAATTATATTAATTAAAAGTTTAATTAATATTAAATTAAAAAACAATTAAAATTTTAATTAAAATAAAATATACGATATTATTTTCTGTGAAGCTGGTGCAGCGGATTTTTCTTAGTAAATAAAAGTATGTTATTGAGGATCATAATATTTCGTCAAAAAAAAAAACACACCCGAGTAAAAATTTTTATATGATACAATATATAATGAGATGTAACACAATATATATTTATACGCAATTTGATCCGAATAATGGTGGATGTTTTTGCATTAAAAAAGATCAACTTGTATAAAATATGATTTGATTTCATCCGAGTTTTGACCAGACATTGCCATATATTAGTGGATCTAATTAGATCTACCCAGCAAAAACATGGTAATGAGTTGTGAAAAGTAATCATTACCAAGTACATTATTTATAATGAGTACCCATTACCATTAACATTATTTTAAGCCCAAAAGTAACTACTTTTCAGTAATATGTTATAAAAGCACTTCTAAGTAATAATATCTCCTTGAACTTGCAGTTTTTAACCTTTACAATTCAATTAACTTAAAAAGTTCTTAAAAACTTAATAAAAATAACGCAATTTTAAAGTTTTAGTAAAAACAAGTTAAATTTGAAATGTTTTAATTAACTAATTATTTTACTTCTTATTGGTAATGGGTTTTTACTCCTTATTAGTAATCCGAGTCAGTAACTACTTATTTATCTCCATACTCTTCACTAGTTATTTTTGTCTCACGCCCTTGTTAAAATAATTAGTGTTTCATTCAATAAGTAACTACTGATTAACATCTGATTCGGATTACAAAACCCATTACTAGTAATGCCAATTTTTGCTGGGTAATTGCATAAAAACATGTAAAATCCTGGTGTTTTTTGGTTTGGGTTGAGTTACACCACAGGTCAACGATACATTCACCAAACATATAATTTTCTTAAACAAAAAAATGTTCGGGTACGCTTCAAACCAGATAGGTGATATACATAACCCTAACAAGGAAATGTTTAAGAACATTTTAAAAAGTTTCTTATACTTTGCCTTAAAAACTTAGAAAATTTTTGGTTAAATGGAAACATATAGTGTTATATGAGGAATTCCACACCAAATGTCCCGCTACAGAAAAACATGTGTCCCGTAAATTTCTGAATAGGTTGTTTGGATAGCCCTATATGTAACTAAGAAAATTGCGTTTTTGGTTTTTCAAATTTTCGAAAACTGGGCTTAGGAGGCGTGGTCAAATATTGAAAAAATGGTCAAATTTGTGGCGAGTTGCCTTGATTAAATATTTATCACATTAAAACGGAATGCACCACAATGTCAAAAATTTACGTTCTTATATAGTTTTGTATGGGCTATCGATTAAAAATTCTTTTTTTGGAAAATTTTCAGAACCCGTTCTGAAATTTTCCATTGTTTAAAAAAGTCAATTTATCAAAAATCCGGCCACTTTTTTTTCTTTTTTATTTATTTTTTTAAAAGTTTAAATGTTTGTCCATCCACACAAAAAAAATCAGAAACACGTTCATTTTTTTTTTCGAGAAAATCGCATTTGAACTTAAAAATTTCATAACAATTTTGTTATTTGCTTGTATTTCTTTGTTTTAAAGTTGCGAATGAGTAATATTAATTGCATAAATATTCGTCATACGCTCTGTTGACACAAAGAAATACAAGCAAATAACAAAATTGTTATGAAATTTTTAAGTTCAAATGCGATTTTCTCGAAAAAAAAGATGAACGTGTTTCTGATTTTTTTTGTGTGGATGGACAAACATCTAAACTTTTAAAAAAATAAATAAAAAAGAAAAAAAAAGTGGCCGGATTTTTGATAAATTGACTTTTTTAAACAATGGAAAATTTCAGAACGGGTTCTGAAAATTTTCCAAAAAAAAAAAATTTAATCGATAGCCCATAGAAAACTATATAAGAGCGTAAATTTTTGACATTGTGGTGCATTCCGTTTTAATGTGATAAATATTTAATCAAGGCAACTCGCCACAAATTGTACCATTTTTTCAATATTTGACCACGCCTCCTAAGCCCAGTTTTCGAAAATTTGAAAAACCAAAAACGCAATTTTCTTAGTTACATATAGGGCTATCCAAACAACCTATTCAGAAATTTACGGGACACATGTTTTTTTTCGCTGGACATTTGGTGTGGAATGCCTCATATATGGAACAGAATGGAATATATATAATTTTATATTAAATTATACAGAAAAACAAATTTTGTATTGACCCTCATATAATTTTATATAATTATATCAACCGTACACCTTTTAATCCGAATCATGATTCAACTATTTATAACTACATATGACTGCATTTAAAAAATTTTGAAAATATCTCACGCGATGTATAATCATATATGATTTACTAGCTAACTCGCCCGGTACTTCGTTACCGGTTAGCTGTAAAAAAAAAAACAACTTTATTACTTCAAATTCTTATTAATTTTTAATTAAACATAAAAATTGTTAGTTTCGACCTTTAAAATATTATATTTTGAGTAGATTTAAAGTTGCAAAAAATTTTATTTTGGCGAAACGATCCCATAATTCAAAGTTTTGTGTTCCAAGGAACATTAGTGCATAAGGAACAATATGTACCAAATTGAAGCGAAAATTCAAAATTTTATTTTCCCAGAATGTAATTTCCGCGAGTGGATCGTAAAGTGCCAATTTTAAGTATCTCTACTTTCTCCCTTTTTCCCCATTAGAAGCAGAATTTTCATAAAAGTACTTATTTTAGAATGTTATTCCCGCGAAAGGATCGTACAGTCCAAATTTTAAGTATTTAGGACCATTAATTCAGCAGATACCAAATTGCCCTACTTTCCCCCTTAAAAGCAGAATTTACTACTTAAAAAAGTGCTTCTTCCAGAATGTTATTTCCGCTAGAGGATCGTACAGTCCAAACTTCAAATATCTAGAGCCATTAGTTCAGCAGATACAAAACAGTTCAAAATTCAAGTATCTAGGACCATTAGTTCAGCAGATACAAAATTGCCCTACTTTTCCCCCTTTTCCATCTATAAAACAAAATTTTCAAAAAAGTACTTCTTTCAGAATGTTTTTTCCGCGAGAGGATCGTACACTCCAAATTTCAAGTATCTAGGACCGTTAGTTCAGCAGATACAAAATTGCCCTAATTTCCCCCTTTTTCCGTAGAAGCGAAATTTTAAGAAAGTTCTTCCATTAGAATGTTGTTTCGCAAGAGGATTCAAATTTCAAATTTGCCCTACTTTCCCTCTTTTTCCCCCTATAGAAGCAGATTTTTCCAAAAAAGTACTTCTTCCAGAATGTTATTTCCGCGATAGGATCGTACAGTCCAAACTTCAATATCGAGGACCATTAGTTCAGCAGATACAAAATTGCCCTTCTTTCCCCCTTTAAAAAGTAATTTTCAAAAAAGTACTTCTTTCAATATGTTATGCCGCGAGATGATCCTATATTGCAAATGTCATGTTTTTAAGACCATTAGTTTAAAATTTACCAAATTGCCATATTTTCCCCCACTTGGCCCTCCTTACAACCAAAATTTTCAAAAAGTGTATTTTTCAAAAAATTATTTCCGCGAGAGGATCAAAACTTAAAGTTTTAGTTCAGAAGATACAAAATTGCCCTATTTTCCCCCTTCTACTTTTTTCAAGATGTTTTTTTTTGCGAGATGATCCTAGAGTTCAAATTTCAAGTTTCTGGAACCATTTGTTTAAAAGATAAATAATGTACCGATTTTCCCAATTTCCCCCCCCCCCCCTTTCCCACCGTGGAGAAGGAATTTTTCAAACAATATTTTTTTCGGAATGTTGTTTCCGCGAGAGGATCCTAAAGACCAAACTTCACGTTTCTGGGACCATTTGTTCAGAAGATAAAAAATTCACCGATTTTCCCTATTTTCCCACCCTTGGAGGCGGAATTTTCAAAAAAAATTTGTTTTCCGCATGTTAATTCAGGGAGAGGATCCTAGAGTCCAAATTTCAAGTCTCTGGGACCATTTGTCCAGAAGATAAAAAATGTTCCAATTTGCTCTATTTTCCCCACCTTGGAGGCGGAATTTTCAAAAAAATATTTTTTTTGTTTTTTTTTTTCGCGAGAGGATTATAGAGTCCAAATTTCAAGTTTCTAAAACTATTAGTTCAAAATATACAAAATCCCCCAAAGGGCCCTACTTTCCCCCTTAGAAGTGGAATTTTTAAAAAAGTTCTTTAAGTATGTTATTTTTGCGAAAGGATCGTTCTGTTCAAATTTCAAGAATCTAGGACCATTAGTTCAGCAGATTCAAAATTGCCCTTCTTTCCCCCTTTTTCCCCCAGAATTTTGAAAAGTACTTTCTTAAGAATGTTATTTCCGCGAGCCAAATTTCAAGTATCTAGAACCATTAGTTCAGCAGATACAAAATTGTCCTACCTTCCCCGTTTTCCCCCTTGAAATTGGAATTTTCAATAAAAGTACTTCTTTCAGAATGTTAATTCCAAGAGAGAGGATCGTGCAGTCTAAATTTCAAGTATCTAGGACCATTAGTTCAGCAGATACAAAATTGCCCTACTTTCCGCCTTTTCCCCCTTAGAAGCGGAACTTTCCACAATAAGTACTTTTTCCGCAAGATTTAAATTTTAAGTATCTAGGATCATTAGTTCAGCAGATACAGAATTTCCCTACTTTCCACCTTTTCCCCCTTTAGAAGGAGAACTTTTAAAAAAATACTTCTTCTAGAATGTTCTTTCCGCGAGAGGATCGTACAGTCCAAACTTCAAGTATGTAGGACTATTAGTTAATTAGATTCAAAATTGCCCTACTTTCTCCCTTTTCCCCCCGTAGAAGCAGAATTTAAAACAAAGTACTTCTTTTAGAATGTTATATCCGCGAGGGGATCGTACAGTTAAATTTTAAGTATCGAGGACCATTAGCTCAGCAGATACAAAATTGCCCTACCTTCCCCTTTTCCCCCCTTAAAAGTAGAGTTTTCAAAAAAATACTTCCTTGAGAATGTTATTTCCGCGAGAGGATCGTACACTCCAAATTTTAAGTATATAGGACCATTAGTTCAGCAGATACTAAATTGCCCTTCTTTTCCCCTTTTTCCCACTCAAAATCGGAATATTTAAAAAAGTACTTCTTTCAGAATGTTATTTTCGCGAAAAGATCGTATAGTCCAAATTTCAAGTCTCCCGGACCATTAGTTCAGCAGATCCAAAATTGCCCCCTTTTCCCTCTTAGAGGCGGAATTTTCCAAAAAGTCCTCCATTCGAATTTTATTTCCGCGAGAGGATTGTGCAGTCCAATTTTCAAGTATCTAGGACTATTAGTTCAGCAGATACAAAATTGGCCTTCTTTCCCCTTTTTCCCCCTTAAAGAAGAATTTTTAAAAAAGTATTTCTTTCCGAATGTTATTTCCGCGGGAGGATCGTACAGTCCAATTTTCAAGTATCTAGGACCATTAGTTCAGCAGATTCAAAATTGCTCTATTTTCCACTCGTTTTCCCCTTAAAAGAGGAATTTTTAAAAAAGTATTTCTTTTTGAATGTTATTTCCGCGGGAGGATCGTACAGTCCAATTTTCAAGTATCTAGGACCATTACTTTAGCATATACAAAATTGCACTACTTTCCCCCTTTCTCCCCCTTAAAAGCGAAATTTTCAAAAAAATTCTTCTTTTAGAATGTTAGTGCCGCGATATGATCCCATATTCCAAATGTCATGTTTCTAAGACCATTAATTTAAAGTTTAGCAAATTGCCCTCTTTTCCCCCTTTTGGGCCTCCTTAAAATCAAAATTCTCAAAAAAAATATATTTTTCAAAAAATAATTTCCGCGAGAGCATCCAGATTAGAAATTTACAGTTTGTTCAGAAGATACAAAATTGCCCTATTAAACCCCTTCTACCCACCACCCCACTCTTATAAAAGGATTTTTCAAAATATCACTTTTTACAAAATGTTTTTTTTCGCGAGAGTAAAAATAAAATTTCAAGTTTTTGGGACCATTCGTTTAGCAGATACGAAATTGCCCATCTTTCCCCATTTTTCCCCCTTTAAAAACGAATTTTCAAAAATGTACTTCTTTTAGAATGTTATTTTCGGGATAGGATTGTACAGTTCAAATTTTAAGTATCTAGGACCATTAGTTCAGCAGATACAAAATTGCCCTTCTTTCCCCCTTTTTCCCCGTAGAAGCATAATTTTTAAAAAAGTTTTTCTTTAACAATGTTATTTCCGCGAGAGGATCGTACAGTTGAAATTTCAAGTATCTAGGACCATGAGTTCAGCAGATTCAAAATTACCCCACTCACCCCCTTTTTCCCCCGGAATTTTCAAAAAGTACTTCCTTTAGAATATTATTTCCGCGAGAGGATTGTACAGTTCAAATTTCAAGTATCTAGGACCATTAGTTAAGCAGATACAAAATTGGCCTACTTTCCCACTTTTTCCCGTAGAAGCGGAATTTTTGAAAAAGTTCTTCTTTAAGAATGTTATTTTCGCGAAAGGATCGTACAGTTCAAATTTCAAGTATAGAGGACCATTAGTTCAGCAGATTCAAAATTGCCCTACTTTCCCCATTTTCCCCTAGAATTTTGAAACAGTACTTCCTTTAGAATGTTATTTCCGCGAGAGGATCGTTCACTCCAAAATTTCAAGTATCTAGGACCATATTTTCAGCAGATACAAAATTGCCCTACCTTCCTCTTTTTCCCCCTTTAAAGCGGAATTTTCAATAAAGTACTTTTTTCAGAATGTTATTTCCGCGAGAGGATCGTGCAGTCCACGCGAGAGGATCGTGCAGTCCTATTTGTTCAGCAGATACAAACCGGAATTTTCAAAAAGTACTTCTTTCAGAAAGTTATTTCCGCGAGAGGATCGTACAGCCCAAATTTCAAGGATCTACGACCATTAGCTCAGCAGACACAAAATTACCCTACTTTCCCCTTTTTCCCCCTTAGAAACGAAATTTTCAAAATAGAACTTTCTTCACAATGTTATTTCCGCGAAGGATCCCATAGTCAAAATTTTTAAGTTTCTGGGAAAAATAGTTAAGAACATACAAAGTGTACCAATTTGTCCTATTATCCCCCTTTTTACCACCCTAGAAGCGGAATTGAAAAAAAACTTTGTTTCGGAATGTTTTTTCCGCGAGAGATCTTATAGTCCAAACTTTAAGTTTCTAGGACCATTAGGTCAGAGAAAAGAAAATGTACCAAATTGCCCAATTTCCCCCCTTTTCCCCTTTTTAGAAAAGCCTTTTTAAAAAAGTACTTTCTTCAGAATATTATTTCCGCGAGAGGATCCTATAGTCCAAATTTCAAGTTTCTGGGACCATTAGTTCACAATATAGAAAATGTTCAAAATCGTCCTATTTCCCCCCCAAATTTGAATGAGAAATTTTCAAAAATACTTTCTTCAGAACATAATTTCCGCGAGAGGATCATATAGTCCAAATTTTTAAGTTTCTAGGACCATTAGTTCAGAAGATACAAAATGTACCAAATTATCCTACTTTCCCCCTTTCAACCCCCTAGAATCAGAATTAAAAAAAACTTTGTTTCAGAATGTTTGTTCCGTTAGAGGATCTTATAGTCCAAGCTTTAAGTTTCTAGGACCATTAGGTCAGAAGATAGAACATGTACCAAATTGCCCTTTTTTCCCCATTTCCCCTCCTTATTTTTTTTAAAAAATACTTTCTTTAGAGTATTATTTCCGCGAGAGGATCCTAAAGTCCAAATTTTAGGTTACTGGGGCCATTAGTTCAGAAGATCGAAATGTTTAAAATTGTCCTATTTCCCCCTAAATTTAAGTGATTAAATCAATAAATTCCCAAAAATTTAAAAATAAATGAGAAAAAAAATTGAGTAAAAAATTTGAGTCAAAAAATTAAGCGAAAAATATTTTGATTAAAAAAAATTTGGGTGAAAACACCTTCTAAGTAAAAAATTTAAGTAAAAAAAATGAGTAAAAAAACTGAAGAATAAAATACAATTGAGTGAAAAAAAATTTTATTAAAAAAAATTGAGTAAAAAAAATTTTGAGTAAAAAAAAAATTTGAGTAAAAAAAAATTGTAAAAAAAAAAAATTTTGAGTGAAAAAAAATTTTGAGTGAAAAAAAAATTTTAGTAAAAAAAAAAATTTGAGTGAAAAAAAATTTGTAAAAAAAAAATTTTTGAGTGAAAAAAAATTTTGAGTAAAAAAAAAATTTTGAGTGAAAAAAAGTTTTGAGTAAAAAAAAAATTTGAGTGAAAAAAAATTTGTAAAAAAAAAAAAATTGTAAAAAAAAAATTTTTAGTGAAAAAAAAATTTTGAGTGAAAAAAAAATTTTGAGTGAAAAAAAAATTTTGAGTGAAAAAAAAATTTTGAGTGAAAAAAAAATTTTGAGTGAAAAAAAATTTGAGTGAAAAAATTTTAGTAAAAAAGTGTTTTTTCCCCGAGAGGATACTATAGTTCAAATATCTAGTTTCTAGGACCATTAGTTCAAAATTCACCAAATTGCCCTATTTTCCCCCTTTTTGTCCCCCTTAAAACCGGAATTTTCAAAAAATTACTTTTTCCAAAATGTTATTTCCGCGAGAGTACCCTATATTCAAAATTTCAAGATTGTAGGACCATTAGTTCAGAAGATACAAAATGATCAACTTGCCCTATTTTCCCCCTCCCCCCACCATAGAGACGGAATTTTCAAAATATAACTTTTTCCAAAATGTTATTTCCGCGAGAGGGTCCTAGACTTCAAATTTCAAGTTTCTGGGACCATTTGTTTAGGATATAAAAAATGTACCAATTTGCCCTATTTTCCCCTTTTTCCCCCCTTGGAGGCGGAATTTTCCAAAAAAAAAATTTTCCGAAATTTTATTTCCGCGAGAGGATCCTAGAGTTCAAATTTGAAGTTTCTAGGACTATTAGTTCAAAAGATACAAAATCCCCCAAAGGGCCCTATTTTCCCCCTTTTGCCCCCCTTAGAATCGGAATTTCCAAAAATCCCTTCTTAGTGGGTGGTTTTGTCGGGAGCCGAACCTACATTCCAAATTTCAAGTCTCTAGCTTCAGCGGTTTGGGCTGGGCGATGATTATTGCCAATCAGTCAGTCAGTCAGTCAGTAAGTCAGTCAGTCACCACACTCTTTTATATATATAGATATGATCATATAAAGATCGATACATAAGCATATATGAACATACACACTTATTTTTAGCCGGGATATCTTAAAATTCCCGACCTTATATGTCATATCTAATTTCATATAGATCGGTATATAAATAGATAGGAATATGTATGTTATCATATTAAAAAATACGGAAAAATACAATGCTATATATAAACTTATATGTCCATATCAAAGTTCATGCATAACCATATGTAAATAATGTAAATATCAGGGTTGGCAACCGAAACGAATAACGGTATCGGTAACGGTATTGGTATTACATATTTTTTATATCGGTAACGGTAAAGGTAACGGTATTTTCGATTATTTCGGTAACGGTGAACCGTTACCGAAACATTAATACCGGTACGTACCGGTATTATAAATAAAATAAAACATTTGTTAAAAACGCGTAAAAAATAAAAAAATAGTTTAAAAAAATTAAAAAAAAAACTGTTAAATTCTGTGCATTTTCTATACATAATTATATTTGTACTAGTATTAAATACTATGAATTAACTCAGAATTAAACATTCACGCAATATTGTAATTGAACAAATACGAACTCATATTCGTAGAGACACCTTTGTCCAATAAGCAAAAAAATATGCATTTTGAGCCACATAAAAAATCCGTATTTTACGCCATTTGAGAAATCTGCTGATAATAGCTGACGCGGTTTTCTAAATTTCTGTCTGGATAATCCAGAATATCCGAAAAATCCGTCAAGACAGCAGAAAAATCTGCTGATTTAAATAGAGAAATATGCTAATTTCAAATAAACAGCCTTAACTGTTTATTTGAAATCAGCAGATTTTTTTGTTAAAATGGTCAAAATTGTTTGTCCTGTTGTTAAAAAAAATCGGCAGGAATAAAAAAACTTGGCAAGGATGTTTTGGGAGGGCGGTCGGTATCGAAAGGAACACCTTTCCTCTCGTCATAGATGTTAAGAAATTAATTTTATTTATATTTACGAATAAATAATACAATTTTATCAATATTTAATTTTATTTGCTATAACCAAGCCCCCAAAAGGTTCGAACCGAAAAAAAACGCATTTTCTAATCTAGGTCAATGACCTTCACACGGAATTAAAATGTTTCATTTTCTAAACAAATAGACAAAAACAAGTAAGAGTGTTAAATTCGGATGTGCCTAATCTTTTATACCCTCCAACATGCAAAAAAATGCAGGGGCGTTTTTTTTGGGGGTGGGGGTCGGTGTCGGTAATTAGGGGCAATTTTCCTCTCGAAATATATGTTTAAAAATTCATTCTTATGCTTTTTGCACTAAAGAAATAAAAGTTTATCATTATTTAAAAAAAAAAAAATAGTCCACGCCCACAAAAGGGGGAGGACCGAAAGCCGAGAGCAATTTTTCAATCCTTTGTGTCCAAATTTGAACATCTTGTAGCATAAAAATGTTGCGTTTGTTAAACAAAAACACTCATTGGGGAACTTGTTCCCCTTGTCCGATTTTTCTCATTTACGAACTTAACCTGCCTAGGAAAATTAGACATATTCGTGTCAAATTTCGGGAGTCTAGCTCTTTTATTTTGAACTGTATCGTGTTAACTACAGACGAACGGACGGACATCGCTAGAATGTCTTCGAATCGATCACTGATCATAAATATATATACTTTATGAGGTCCTAGACCAATATTTTGATGCGTTACACACGGAATGACAAAGTGAGTATACTCCCATACTGTAGTTGGATGGTATATAAATTAAATAAAATATGGTTTTCTGGGGTTTTGTAAGTTTTGTCAGGGGGAACTTTTTTATCTGGTCCGATTTTCCCATTTAGGAACTTAACCAGCCTATGATCATAAGACGTATTCGTACCAGCAGAGAAGCACGTTTATTTTGGACCGTATCGTGTCTTCTACAGACAGAAAGAACATCGCTTACAATCGGTCACTGATCAATAATATAAAATCTTTATGAGGTCCAAGATCATATTCGAATTTAGTTAATTGCGAATGTGATCATTGGTTGGATTGGCAATGAACAAAAATTTGTTTTTTTATTTTAAGTATATTAAAAATATTTCAATATGTTTTTAATCCATAAAAACTTAAAACAAGTAATATTAATGCAACCGAAACAAACCGATATAATACCGGTAAAAATCCGAATAAAGGTAACGGTTTTTTATCGGTAACGGTATTTAAATTTTTTTATTTCGGTATTGGTAACGGTAACGGTAGTCAATATTAAAGGGTTTTTAATCGGTAACGGTATTGAAAGGGTAACGGTAGCCAACACTGGTAAATATATATAATTATATAATAGCATATATGATTATATCATTTCTTTTTTACTCGGGCATAGATACTTTTGTGGGATGAAATTGGATAGTTACATATCAGAGAGGAAAAAAGTTTTTTTTAATTTTTGTAAAAAAAAAAATCGAGTGTAAATTTTTTTGAGTGTAATTTTTTTTTTTGAGTGTAATATTTTTTTTAGTTTTTTGAGTGACAAAAATAGTTTCTAAAATATTTTTTTTGGCTTACCATTCCTTTTCAAAGCGGGTTTAGCGTTTTTCATTCTTCCGCTAACATTTGAAAGTTAGCGTGTTTCACACAGACAGACGGACGGACGAATTTTCATGTCGTTAGGCGCGGTATAGGGTTTGATTTCAGACCAATGGTTTCTTTGGAAAAGTTTCTTAGAATTTCTTGTAGATTTTGTTTTTGCTATACGATTTTTCAGTTTTTTTTCGACCCGCCCTAATATACATATATGTTACTTAATAACACTGTGCTACAAAAAACACAAAATTGAATATACTTTTAAAATGAGGTAGTTAAGGTTGTAGGACTCGTCGAAAAGATCACAAAAATGCCCATCAAACTTGCCAGACACCCTCAAATTTTAAAGTTATTGTCAAAAAACATATTTTTGTGACTTTTCTCACTAAAATACGTGTAACTTAAACATTTTTCAACCGATTTTAAATTGTTCAACTGTTTTGGATAGAAGAAGGATAGGGCTTTTTATATGTGTGAATTGGTCCATACATATAAGAAAGATATGTATTGATTTTTTCAACAATATCTAATTTTTTGTTATTTTTTTAAATTTTTTGAGTTTATCGATTTTTTTATGCTATAGTTCGTTCAATAACATTGCTATTTATAAACGTATTCTTAAAGAAAATTTAATTGTGAATACGATGAGCTTTATGCTAAAAAAATCGGATAACAATTGACAGAGTTGTGATAATTTTTCTAAAAAAGAAAATTAAGATTTTGTATGAAATTGCCGTGCGGATAACCCAGGCAAAAAAAATAAAAAAATAAACGTACATACTGAGAGGTCGCGTATTATTATTTTAAAGGTTTTTGACCTCCTGAATTCGAATTTGACTTTGAAATTGCGCTATCTTTTTAAGTTTTTGATATATCAATTTATGTTAAATATCTCAAAAACCTGACGAGATAGAGCAATTTAAAGGCCAGATTCGGATTCAGCGCGCCAAAAACCTTTAAAAATATTGCAAATGGCCATTTATGATAAATTTATTTTTTTGCCTGGGTTATCTGAACGGCGATTTTCTGCAAAATCTTAATTTTCTTTTTTAGAAAAATTATCACAACTCTGTCAATTATTATCTGATTTTTTCAGGATAAAGCTTATCGTATTAAGAATTAAATTATCTTTAAAAAACCCTCATAAATATAAAGGTTCATAAACGAACTATAGCAGAAAAAAATCGATAAACTCGAAAAATTTTCAAAAAATAACAGAAAAAATTGATTTTATAGAAAAAATCAATAGATATCATTCTTTTACGTATTGACCAATTCACACACATGGAAAGCCCTATCCTTCTTCTATCCAAAACAGTTTAAAAATTCAAAATCGGTTGAAAATTTTCTGAATTACACAAGGTTTAGTGAGAAAAGTCCCAAAAAAACGTTTTTTGACAATAACTTTAAAATTTGAGGGTGTCTAGTAAGTTTAATGGGCATTTTTGTGATCTATTCGACAAGACCAACAACCTATACTATGTCACATCAGAAGTATTTTTTCACTGTAGCACAGTGTAATTTTTATGTAAAATAACAAACATAATTTTAGCAAAATTTGATAAAACTCTAACTTTACCAAATAAGGTATAAAATAAGGTATAGGATCTCTTATTTTATACATTGCAGCAATTTACGGATCAAAACATATCTGAAGCAGATATTAATATATATGGAGTAGATCTGATTATATCCATTTAGATATGATCCATATGTTTTTATCAAAGGAGATATGTTTTGATGTAATTATTATTTTACACGGGTATTTAAAATTTTAATTTTTTTTAACAAACAAAAAACACATTGATTTTGTATCCACTTTATCGAGTCGCAAAGTGTTTACCGCGAAATCGTGAAAAATGGATTCTGTGTACATTAGAGATTGAACCTGACATACATCTTTTTAAGTAACGCCGGAGAAATAAAAAACATGGTATGTAAAACAATCAAATTGTACAACTTTTAAACAAATAATTTGAATATTTTTGTTTTTAACCTTAACTTGAACCTCGATTTGACAGAGCCCTGGCACTTCCGGGCAAAAGTTATAACATACGAAATGTTATGGAATACCTCTAGTATAACCCGCACTAGCGTTTTGCATTATCCATCATTATCTGCAGAAGTTGCAGTCTATTATGTAATTGGATTTTTAAAGATATTTAGAAAAACATGGATTTTTACTCAATATAACTTTTTGTTGGGTTATTTTTTTGTTATAAAAAAAAAATGAATAATAAAATAACGGATCTTGGAAACATTTTGCAAAAAATTTGTATGGATTACTCCACAAGATGAATTTTTAAAATTTTTTCAAAAAATGTCCGTTACAAAAAAAAATAAATTAAGAAAAATGTGAAAAACTCTATACTTTGGAGTTGTGCCCCAGCAAACTAAGAGTCGCATTGATGTAACGGAAACTGATTCTTAGTCTCCAGAGTGTCAAAAATAAGTATGCACCTAAAAAAAAATAATCGGCAATTTTTTTTTTTGACCCAAATGCGTACGAATATCACACCGTGTGTCGTCTAATCACGCTTTTATAAAAAAAATATTACCAAGTAGGATTGCTCAATCTGACCATAGTTTTTTTTTGCGTGTATGTAGGTATATTTTTATGAAAATAAAATATGCAGTTATCATTTGACCACTGAATTGGCGCCAGTGCATCCTTATATCTTGTAAATATTGTGTCATATCCTGCTGATCAAGTGGCATAATTCAAGTGGATACAAACTGAGATTGTTGTTTTTTTTTTGTCTTAGACATTTTTGTGTTAATTGTCAGAAATACTTGCAAAACAAAAATAAATTCTAAGATTGGAATTCATTGAACAACATACATATGTTTTGCATCTAACACATGCAAAAGGCAAAATTTATGTAATAGTACGGTCGTATTCATAACCAAAGAACAAAGTCCATAACAATGTCTAATTTATTTTCCCTTTAATTTAGAGACCAGATTTTAAAAACCGAAACACACAAAATTAAAAGTTTTCCCAAATTTTAAATTATTTATTGTGTTCCAAAAATATATTTTTTTAATAGTTTTTTTATACTCATCGCAAGTTGAAATTTTATTTTTCTTTAAAAAAAAAATAATTAAAACAAAAAAAAACTACACTGAAAAAAAAATCTTCGTGATATAAATGAAATAGATTCATAAATTTGTTTTCATTTAACCAATGAAGGAATTCATAAGCTTAATTAAGTATCATGCATTTTGGGAACAAATTTCATAAAATTTGATTCATTAGATTTCATAGTTTCATTAAAAAATGTCATTAAATTTAGTTTATAAAACTTGTTGTTTTTTGACGCCTGTCGAGTCGATTCTGTTTAGTCTGTATTTTGCGCGTAAAATGAGACAAGTAAAAAACAGCTGATAAGTGCGGCACGATTAATTTGGTTATTTTCCCGATTTTTTTACGAAACTTAAAATAAAATGTAATTAATAATGTATATGGGGCATTCCAAGCCAAATCACTCACTTTTAGACCCGACCCCTTTCGATTTATTTTATTTTTGGATATGTTTTAGTACTTATTAAATGCAACTTGGACACCAATTTTCAGCCGTTTATATCGAAATGGTGTTGAGTAATCAATTTTTCAAAATGACGATTTTCTCAAAAAAATTAAAAAATTTAAATTTTTAATTAATTTTGACCATTAAAAAATATAGATATTTTGAAAAAAGTTGGACAACGTTTTGTTGGTATTTAAATGTAGTTTTAGAAAAAAAATATGAAAAAATTATTCGAGGTAATTATCACTTATTTTTTGACGTTTAAAAATTAAATTCGACTTTTTGAAAAAGTCCGAAACCTTAGATTTTTTTCTAAAAAACTATAAAAATTCTACTCTAAATTACGCAACTTTTAAGCCATAATTCGAGATGTGATTACAATTCTTTCTATTTTTTTTTTTAATTTTTAAAATTGCACCTTTTATTTTTTGGCTCTGATTTATTTTATATGGTGCTCCAAAAAAAATAAATTGGTAGATATTTACCCTAGCTTACCCTAGATATATTCATTTCGAGGCAAGAATACGTCTCACAAAAATTTAGGACGATCGGAAATGGGTAAGGCGTTTAGCATGGTCCTTGAAGTTTAAAAAACGAATTACAAGTAAAAACATGATTTTTTTCTGTTTTCGCAATTTTTTTGGTATTTCAATTTAAGTTTTAATTCAAGTGATTACAGAATTATGATGTGGAGTAAAATGCCTTTCTAATAAGGTACTAAAACCTGAAATCGGTTGAAAATCAGCCAAGTTATTATAACTTCCCCAGGCATCTAGCGTGTGTCTTACCACTTGATTAAAGAATACGAGTCCCTTTTTTAAAATTTATTGAAATTTTCTGCTGTAATAACATTTTTTCATTATTCATGTTTCAATGTAATATTTTTTTGGTTTTTCCAAATTTTAAAACAAAAAAAAAATTTTTTTTTTTAAAATAGAGATTTCAAAAGGGTGTTGAAAATGCAGCACAGAAAAAAATAAAAAAAATATTTAATTAAAAAATTCGTAGATTTAATTAAAAAATTAATTAAATCCGGACCAATCACTAAAATGCGCAAATAAATTAAAAATATTTGTATGTCGTTAATTAAAAATAAATGGACATTTATTTAATTAAAAACTTAATACTATAAATTAAAAAATTTAATTAAAATTTAAAAAAAAAAATAATTAAAATTTTAATTGTATAAATTAAAAAAATTAATTAAAAATATTATATTAAAAAATAATAATTTGTAAAAACATTCTTTTTGAATAAAATAGTTTAAAAAAAAATATTTCTTCAAACTTTATTTATGCCGTAAAGACATAGTCAGTGAGATGATTTTATAAAGTTGATTATAAACCTTTCATATACATACACATTAGGGCGGGTCGATATGTATGGATCGAAAAAAACTGAAAAATCGTATAGCAAAAACAAAATCTACAAGAAATTCTAAGAAACTTTTCCAAAGAAACCATTGGTCTAAAAGCAAACCCTATACCGCGCCTAACGACATGAAAATCTGTCCGTCCGTCTGTCTTTCTGTCTGTGTGAAACATGATAACTTTCAAATGTTAGCGGAAGAATGAAAAATATATACGGCAAGCTGCTGAAGCGTGGCGTATATATTTATTATACTTCCGGTCAGATAAATACTAAATTTCAGCGAAATCTGCTAAGTGGTTAATAAGTTATTAGCAAAATGGAGAATTTCAGATGGGTTTTAACCCGAACTCCCGTGTTGAAAAAAACGCTAAACACGCTTTGAAAAGGAATGGTAAGCCAAAAAAATATTTTGGAAACTATTTTTGTCACTCAAAAAAACTAAAAAA
Source organism: Pegoplata infirma (assembly GCA_963921195.1). NCBI lineage: Eukaryota > Metazoa > Arthropoda > Insecta > Diptera > Anthomyiidae > Pegoplata > Pegoplata infirma. Next base: position 150,351,889 of record OY992539.1, on the reverse strand, counting down.
AATATTACACTCAAAAAAAAATTACACTCAAAAAAATTTACACCCAAATTATTTTTTTTTTTTTCAAAAAATAAAAAAAAAAATTTTATTCAAAATAAATCAAATACTGATGTAAAAAAAATGGATATAGGCAAAATCTCCCAAAGAAAAATGGCCCAAAAAGAAAACGAAAATTCGCCCAAAAATTTTTCATACAAATTAGGGTCATATTTCATATGAAAAGTTACCCAACATTTTTGGGCAAATTTTCATAGTTTTTGAGTAAAATTTCGAAATAAAAAATTGGGTGATTTTTCATTACGAAAAATTACCCAAAAAATATATATGCAAAATTACCCAATTTTATTTTGGTTTTATTTTTTGTCAAAATCTTAAAATGTCAAAACTGAAATATGTATGTCACAATAAATCAGTATATTATTATTTTTTATAAACAGTAAACGCATATCGTGTTTTTTTTTATAAATTATATATTTAACTAACCAAGAATAAGCTGAAGCAAAACCGTTCCGTTGTTGCTAACATACAAAGGCTCTGGTGGGAATCGAACCCAAAACCCCTGCTCTTACATGCAGATTACCACGTTATATTTTAATCTATCGCAGCGCAGTATAAAATCAAAAGTAATGAATTTAAAAACAGCTTGCAACTACGATGAAAGCGCTGCAGGCAAAAAATTTTACCAACATATTTTAACAAAAAATCGCGCGATTTTTTGTTAAAATTTGTTGGTAAAATTTTTCGCCTGCGGCGCTTTCCTCGGAACTAATCCCAATTTTTTTTTATTTCACTAAAATTTAAGTTTCACACTTAAAACTTTTACATCAATTACTTATGCATTTTACGGGCTGTATTCTCAAAACAATGATCTATAAAAATAAATAATAACCACGTTACCTATGGTCTTATCTTAGAAGTTTTTGTCTTTGTGTTAAAGTGCTTCTGCGTAGCCGGCCTTCGGCCGGGCTTAGGAATTACAAACTCCATGCCTTAGACCCTCCCTCTCCGCAATAGAAAGCTTTTCTGTGTAGTATGTGTTTTGGAAAAAACTAGTTAGAAAAAATATTTTTTTATTTTATTTTGGGCCATTTTTCATTTCTTTTTTGGGCTTTTTTTCGTTAATTTTGGGCGAAGTTTCGTATTATTCTTTTTGGGTCATTTTTCATATTTTTTGGGCGATTTTGCAATTGGGCGATTTTTCATAAAAATTTTTGGGCAATTTTTCTTTGGACGATTTTGCCTACAGCCAAAAAAAAAATATTCAGTTATCAAAAATTTTTATCGAACACAGCTTTTTTCCTCTCCGATATGCAACTCTCCAATATCATCCCACAAAAGTATCTATGTGTTTTTTTTTTTTTACGAAATATCATTATGATCCTCAATTACTTACATACTTTTATTTACTAAAAAAAATAATTAACATACAAAGGCTTCGGAGGGAATCAAACCCACAACCCCTGCACTTACTTTCAAAGTATCACGCTACATGTTAATATTTCTACCGCACCCCAATATAAAATAAATAATGGAGTAAAATTACCATGTATTAACGATAAAAGCAGCGATTTATTGTTAAAATTTCTTATTATAAGTTTTCGTCTGTGGTGTTTTCATTACAAATCAATCTAATTATTTATTTCTCCATTTCAGGGATTATGTCTAATATACTTGCCGGTCATCATCCCAAAAATGGTTCGAATTATATCCAGCGGCAATTAGTAAAACATTGCCGCTGGATATGTTCTTGCAGCATATCGGTATATAAAACTATGTTTTCTTTACATCTGAGGTGTAGGGTATGTTCAGCAACTTTGTAGAAAATATTATGGCAAATATTTTTGTGAAAGATAGTAACCCTCTAACTCCCTCTCATAACAGTATTTTTGGGGTATATTCTAACAAATCGTAAAAAACACCCCGAAAAAGGGGGAGGGTGGGGATGAAATGTTCTACAAAAATATTGCCAATAAAATTTCACTATATACGTCAGAGCATACGAAAGCCCAAAAATTAACACAAACACCAAAAAAATTGTCAAGTTCTATGTTTTGCTTATGAAAAAAGGACGGACGGACAAATCTTCATGTCGTTAGGCGCGGTATAGGGTTTGATTTTAGAAACATGGTTTCTTTGGGAAATGTTCTTAGAATTTGTTGTAGATTATGTTTTTGCTATACGATTTTTGACAAAAAAAAATCGACCCGCCCTAATACACATAAAACTATAAACAAAATGAGAATTCAAAAACCTATGCGAAAAATAAAAAAAACTTTCAACAAACTTTTTATACTTATGTATTTTATTTGAATGTAATACAATGCAAGAGAAAAACACACACTCGCAACCACTCGGAAAACAAAACAAAAAAAAATAAGTAAAGCTAGAAATTTAATTAAACATTTAATTATATAAATTAAATACTTAATTAATATTAAATTTGAAAACAATTAAAATATTAATTAAAATGAAGTTAAAAATTTAATTAAACAATTAATTATATTAATTAAAAGTTTAATTAATATTCAATTAAAAAACAATTAAAATTTTAATTAAAAAAAAATATACGATATTATTTTCTGTGCCTAGGCATTTTTAGCATTAATTTAAAACATGTTAGCAAAACACAATACGAAAAATACTTGTCATCTAATTACATTTGAACTTGAAGAATAAAAAAATGTTATTACAGTAGAAAATTTCAATGAATTTCAAAAATCGGATTGTATTGCTTAATCAAGTGGTCTGCCATACGTTAGATGCCTGGGGAAGTTGTAATAACTTGGCTGGTTTTCAACCGATTTTAGTTTTTGGTGCCTTATTAGAGAGGCATTTTACTCCGTATTATAATTCTGTAACCATTTAAATTTAAAATTAACCTAAAATACCACAAAAATTGAGAAAACTGAAAAAAATTCATATTTTTACTTGTAATTCGTTTTCTATATTTCAAGGCCCATGCGATACACCTTATCCATGTCCGATCGTTCTTAATTTTTGTGAGGCGTATTTTTACCTCGAAGTGAATATATCTAGGGTAAGTTAGGGTCAGTATCTACCAATTTAATTTTTTTGGAGCACCATATAAAATAAATCAGAGTCAAAATATAAAAGGTTCAACTTTCAAAATTTGAAAAAAAATAGAAAGAATTGTGATCACATCTCGAATTATGGCTTAAAAGTTGCGTAATTTAGAGTAGAATTTTTATAGTTTTTTACAAAAAAATCGAAGGTTTCGGACTTTTTCAAAAAGTCGATTTTAATTTTTAAACGTCAAAAAATAAGTGATAATTAGTTTGAATAATTTTTTCATATTTTTTTTCTAAAACTACATTTGAATACCAACAAAACGTTCTCCAACTTTTTTCAAGATATCTATATTTTTAACTGGTCAAAATTAATTAAAAATTTCAATTTTTAAATTTTTTTGAGAAAATCGCCATTTTGAAAAATTGATTACTCAACACCATATTGAAATAAAAGGCTGAAAATTTGTGTCCAAGTTGCATTTAATAAGAACTAAAACATATCCAAAAATAAAATAAATCTATAGTGGTCGGGTCTAAAAGTGAGTGATTTGGCTTGGAATGCCCCATATATTTACTAAATTTCGAGTTATTTAAAATCTTTCGCGGTTTTTCTTATATATCAAAATTTAAGTATATTGTGAAATTTTGTGTGAGAAAACTGAGTGAAATATATAGTAAAAATAAAAAAAAAATGTGAAAGTGTTTTGTTTATTTAATGGTCTTAGCTAAGTCAAGTTTTTCTCCACCCCATCTAATGAAACTTTGTGCATCGACAGACGACGCAATATTATGTACAATATGCAATTATATTGATGGTGTGTGGGTAAGATTGACCATTGTACAATCGTCAATATTACCCACACACCATCAATATAATTGCATAGTGTACATAATATTGCGTCGTCTTTAGGTACCTTAAGGACCTCATCCAGAGTCCAGTGGTACCACTGGTATTACCTACTTTAATCAATGAATACTTTCATACATTTAATGAAAAGCTTCATAAAACGTTTTAAACAAGTTCTACGAATATTTTCATTAATTCCATGTAAGTTTTCATTGAATGGAACTTTAATGACACCAGTTTCATTGATCAAATGAAACCTGTCTTCGGTTGAAAACGTGAGTCATTTTTCATTAAGCTTATGTCAATTTTCATTATTTTCACGAAGCTTTTTTTTCAGTGTAAAAACCTATCGGAAAAAAACAAAATAAAATGTATGCTGTGTTTTGTTATGTGCGTGCCATCTTTCTTTTCTTTGTATTCTTTATAACAACAACAGAACAGGTACATACTTTTTTGAAACATTTCAAAATAATTTTTTTTTTTTATAAATCAATTTTACCAAAGCATTTCTTTTTTTTTTTATTAAAGACAAATTTTGATTAGGAGCTGTTAAGATTTGAATTAAACTTTTAAGAAACAAAGGTAAATGCAATCAATTTTTTGTTCAACATTTTATTAATATATTTTTTTCCTTCTATAATTCCAGAAAATACACCAAAAAATTGTCATAATATGTCAAAATTCTATACAACCAAGTGAAATGTATTGCTTTTTAAATAAATAAATAATTATGAATCCTTTATACGTTTTAGAATTTTTTTAAATAAAATTTCAGGCAATTGTAGTAAAAACAACTGTATATAAACAGTTGTTTTTATTGTATTAGTAATAGTTTTTACTACATTTTGCAGTTGATAATCAATAGTTAAAAATAACATGTTCAGTTGTTTTTACCGTAATATGTAGTGGACGCCTTTTCAACAACAAAATGTAGTCAAAACAACTGTCTTTTTTGAGTGTTTATAATTTTTTTACATAAGCGTTTTGGCTAAATTACGAAATCTACTTCGTCGGTTGTAGTTTTACCCCCAGTTTCTGTAACACGAACGTCATTCGTTCGTGACGAATTTGTGTGTATTTTGTTATTGTAACAAAATACATGCAAATTCGTCGCAAACGAATGGTGTTCGTATTAAAGAAACTGGGGGTTAGCATATTTTTGGTTAAATTATGCCAGATTTTTGCTCACTCCGCCACAGATTATTTTTACATGCAATATGCCTCACTTCTAAGGTATTTCAAAGGATATAATTTTGTCCACATAGAATAAACAAATAATGAAGAAGTAGTCAATTTTGATTGGGATTGATAAATCCCGGGATTTCCTATTTGGCATTCCTTACTTTCAAGCACGGTTTAGTTATACCCAGCAAAAACTTCCATTACCAAGTAATTAACTTTGGGGTTTATAACGAAAACAAGGCGATGTCATTGTAGGCAAGGCCGTCTTAGTTCGCTTACGAAAATGCTAAATAATAGTCCATTCCTAGCTCGCTTACGAAAAGTTGAAAAGGTAACTGCATTGTTTGTTAAGTTGCTCTTATAAAATGAGAGAAAAAAATTAACAGTAAAATGGTTTTTAATATATTTTTATGAAACTTAACTGGTTTTTTAAATTCAGATTGCAAATCTATTTACAAACGTAAGGCCTTTTTTTTTGCACGGCACGGGAGACGGTTTCCAATTAGAATGAGTTTTGCCACCTTTAAAAAATAGAACAAGTTTTATTTCACACCGGCCACCGGTTTTATCTGTCAAATCGTATGGAAAAAGTCGTGCCGGGCTTGTTCTGTTTCTACTCTATATCTGTCATTCGTGCTTTCAAGAATAAAAAAGTACTAAAAGTTCCATTCCATTTCGTTTTTTTCTCTGCTGATCAGGGATGGAAAAGTTAGTACTTTAGTACATTTTTCGGTACTCTTTCACACTCAAAGATACCGTATTACCCCCGTGACTGATTTAGTACCTTTTCTAATACTACCTCCGCACAGTGATTCGTTCCCATATATCGAGTGGGCAAAAATAGAATATTGGTCGCAGATTTCTGAAATTTGGTACACAAGCATTAAATTATCCAGTCAAGAAAAAAACGAGTTTTTGGAAAAATCGAAGCAAGGACACGCCTACCCCCCATATATCCTGAAATTTAAATATGTGATTAAAACTACAAAAATGGTCACAAAATTCCCAAATTTTGTCAATGTTACCAATTTTGATATAGTATTTTATGTGTAAATTTTTTTCTATATTGAAGCAAGGACTCGTGTGGCTGCCATATATCCTTTTTCTTAAAAATATTGTAAATCGCTCAAAAATTACTCGATACTCTTGAAATTTTTAGTAAAAATTTAAATAAGTGATGTCAATGTGTGTGCCAAATTTCGCTGAAATCGGTTTTGTAAAACAAAAGTTATTTATATATCCTTTTTAAAAACTGCAATTAAGTGTTAATATAGTTTAATCACAAAAATAAAATAGAAAGAGTTGTCAACGATTTTCCAAATTTGGTAGGCAGGCACAAAATTAATTAATAGAAAAAAAATGAAAATTTTGAGCAAATCGGTGGAAGGACATTTGTACCTGTCGTATATCCTGAAATTTAAAAGTGGAGTTTTAGCCACAAAACTTGATATAAAATTACTTAACTTAGTTATTGTCTTAGAAATTTAGATAACTATCGACGTACAACATTTGTATTTTAATCTGAGCAAGGACTCGCGTGGCTGCCATATATCCTTTTTCTTGAAATCGCTGTATCTATTTTAAAAATCTTCAATTGCTATCAAATTTTAAATATAGATTAGATCAAATGGCGTCAATAAGTGTGCCAAATTTCGTTGAGTTGCTTGCAGTAACCAAAAAGCTGTTAATATATCCTTTTTTTAAATATAGTCAAAAATATAAAAATACATAATAACTGCAAAAACAAAACATTCCCAACACTTATTTCCTATTGCATTACGAAAATAAATTTATTCAAAATAAGTTTTAAGTAAACTCGTTTAATACTTGCTTTATTTCTAAGTAAATACCCCGTTAATAACAAAAGACTTAAAAAAAAATTTTTTTTGGGTACTTCAAATTTTTTTTTTTTCGTTTTTTTCAAAAACTTAGTTATTTTTATTATTTGATCGTATAGAAAACAGTCCAGGATGTTAAAAAAATTAATAAAAAATAATTTTTAAGTACGAACTTTTTTTATGTATCTCAAAAAAAATTTTGGTTTTGATTTGGGATACCAACGAAAATCAAATACTGGTTTTAAAGCAAAATGGCCCACTGTATACTTATTTTATCGAATTAGTTACTATAAATTTATGGTATACAATACAATAAATCCTTTTATATAAAAAAACACTAAAATGTTGATGTATTTTTTAAATTTATTTACAGTAAATAAAATAAAAAATAAAAAAAAAATATTCCAATTTTTGATTTTTTTTAAATTTTTTTTTTCAACTTAAAAAAAAAAACTTAGTTATTTTTATTCTTTGATCTTATAAAACATAGTTAAAGGTACAAAAAAAATAAAAAACAAAAAAATTTTATTCACGAACTTTTTTTATGAAGGCCATTAAAATTTGGTGATTTTGGGGATTTTAGTAAAAGTCATAGATAACTTTTAAAGCAAAACGGCCCACGTACTGCATAATTTTTTTCTGGTTTTTTTATTATATTTTTACAGAATACTATATAATATATCAATGTGTAAAGAAAAAATACTTAATATTGGATTTTTTTTCTAATATTTTTTCCATTAATTATAAAGCTTTTGAAAAAAATTAAATAAAGACACAAAAAAAACTAACTTTTTTCCAACTTCAGACAAAAACTTAGTTATTTTTATTGTTTTCCCTTATAAACCATAGTCTGAGCTATCGAAAAAGCGAAAAAAATAATTTTTTGACTCACGAACTTTTTTTATGCATTCCATCAAAATTTGTCAATTTTTGGGGATTCGGTAAAAAAAATATAGATTTCAGAGCATTACAAAAATGTATTTTAAAATTAATTCTAAAAAATTGCAAATACAACTTTTAGCAAATATATTTAAGTAACTTTTGCAAAAAAAAGTTCATTGATTTCTTTAAAATTCGATTTTTAATAATTATTTTAGTAAACCTATAAAAATCTATTTTTTGGTTTTAACAAAATAGCGTTAAATTTCCATACTTTAGCGCCCTCTTGTGGCAACATATGACTTCTTAAAAATAAGAAAAGTACATATTTCTTTTAGTTTACTATTAAACTGTAAAAATACAAAAAATCATCAACATTGAAGATATACTTTTTTTTTTGATTTTTGCCAATGAAACGAATCACTGTGCTCCGTCCCGAAATATTTTTAACATTTCCATAGATTTTTTTGTCCCAAAATAAACTTAACATTTTATTAAGCAGTGTTTTAGTTGAAATAATACAAGATAAAAGTTAAAAAAACAATCTTATACTAATCTCGTGTACTAAAACTGTAACAAAATTAATTAAAAATATTTGCAAGATGTCCCTATTGCATCCATAATGCATTTATTAAAAACCGTTAAAAGGGCCTCTAGAGTAAAATTTCTTATTTCATACGCCGCATTTTGTAATAATTTTCATCTTTTCGACCAAAGTGGACACCATGCCTGTTTGTAACGTCGAAAACAAGTTGTCTCATTTATCTGGATGCAGTTTATTGCATCCATTTTGCACGTGAATTGAAAAATTGCAAAGCTATAAAGAATTTTTAAATTATTGATATGTCCCGATATGTATTAACAAAAAAAATCAAGCTTTTTAAAAAAATCCTCCATAATCCCAGCCAGAATATAGAAATGTTAAGATTATTTTGGGACGGAGGTAGTATATAATAATAGTTTTGATCACATGATCAATTATTTTTATTTATTCTTTATATTCATTTACAACTCATTTTTAATAAATTCCACCTAACCGAGAACTGGTAACAATGACCGTCGTCTCGTTGTAGCGAAAAAAACCAAGGGTTCTGGTGGGAATCGAACCCACGTCCCCCACGTTGAAAGGCTAGCACGCTACCAACTAGCCTACGGGGGCCCCTTTCCTTTTCAGACAATTTCATTTTCTATATCAGACAATTTCATACATTTGTTCAACCAAATCTAAAAAAATTCCCAAAAATCTAACGATTTTCATTGCCAAAATAATTTAAATAAATGGAATTTTTAATTTTAGTCAACCTTTAATGGAGTTTTCGCAAAAAAATGGATAAGGATGTCGTACATTCAGACTAGCGTCGAAACCTCGTTGAAAACACGTATTTTCATTTTGAAAACTTAACCGTTCACACCCGAAATTTTTGACACTTGTCACGTTTAAAAAATTCACCGAAGAAAATTTGAGATCAAACCGGCACTAAGCGCATAGAATTAATTAAATTTCACGTTTATTTTCAACTAGCTGGCCCGGTCCGCGTTGCTGGCCCAAATATATGATCAGTGTTATATTTCGTCTCGCTTCAAATATATAGCCCTGCAAAAAATCTAATAAATTTCTATGCTTAGACAGAATTGTGGGCGTGGTTTCAAAGACCCGATTAGGCAGATAATCTTCAAATTATATTTAAGGAATTAAAAAAAAAATACCATGTCTTCGACTTTGTGAACTGAACAAATTAAAAACTTCTTTAGTATCATTACGAACAATACAAAAAATAAATTACGTATATCCTTCGTACTTATCGTAAGCTATTGCCTTGGGTTCAAACAAACCTTTATAGTTTTCCCGAATTTTCCATTTTTCCGGGACACTTTTCACATATATATTTCCTTAAAACAAACAATTTTATGGACTATTACGAACATGTAAAGCAAAAAAGTTAGCCAAATCGGTCCAGGCCTCCTCAAGTGTTGCAAATTTTAAGGATATTGAAAAATAGGGACTTTGAAGTGGGGGAAGAAAATAATTATATCCGTAAAATTCTTACTTAGACTATAATGATAACACTGCGGAACACTAAAAAATAAACATGAGTTACGACCATCATTTCTATATATTTCGGACATGCTCATTCGAACGGCGTACTCCGTTTTTCGATGTATGGTACAGTTTTCTTCCAAAATGTCGTTAAAGATTTGCTGATTTCGAGCCAGTTTTTTAACAAAAAAATTTGCAAAATTAAAGATTTATAAACTTTATGGCATGGAAAACAAAGATATGACTTGTAGCAATATTTCTTATGCCAATTTGGTTTAAAGCTTTTCATCTTAAGCCCTTAAATTCGCGAATTTATTGATTTTTTGAGGTTTTCGCGAAATTAACCGCCAAGTTGGTCTTTGATTAAGAACTGCTTTTAGTGAATCAAAAAGGCATCCCTAACAATACGAATAGTGGACAAAAAACAGCTATGTTATATGGACCATCATGATGAAAATCGCGAAAAACCGTTTTTTTGTATATGCCAGCATCACTTTACGAGATGATTTAAGACTCCATATTTTAGTATATAATGTGGGATTCTTAAACAATTAACTGACCAAAAATTTGGCCAAAAAAGTTTTCATTTGCAAAAGTTATCTTAACAAAAACTATAATTATTGTAGGGTTAACACTGAAATAATAGTTTTTGTTAAGAGAACTTTTGCAAATGAAAACTTTTTTGGCCAAATTTTTGGCCAGGTACTTGTTTAAGAATCCCACATTATATACTAAAAGGTGGAGTCTTAAATCATCTCGTAAAGTGATGCTGGCATATACAAAAAAACGGTTTTTCGCGATTTTCATCATGATGGTCCATATAACATAGCTGTTTTTTGTCCACTATTCGTATTGTTAGGGATGCCTTTTTGATTCACTAAAAGCAAGTTCTTAATCAAAGACCAACTTGGCGGTTAATTTCGCGAAAACCTCAAAAAATCAATAAATTCGCGAATTTAAGGGCTTAAGATGAAAAGCTTTAAACCAAATTGGCATAAGAAATATTGCTACAAGTCATATCTTTATTTTCCATGCCATACAATTTAAAAATCATTAACTTTGGAAATTTTTTTGTTGAAAAACTGGCTCGAAATCAGCAAATCTTTAACGACATTTTGCAAGAAAACTGTACCATACATAAAAAAACGGAGTACGCCATTCGATTCAGCATGTCCGAAATATATAGAAATGATGGTCGTACCTCTTGTTTTCTAAAATAGTGGTCACTTTTGTCACGCAGTGTAATTTAAGAAAAAAATTACCAAATCACAGTCGTTCTCCTATTTTAGATGTATTGAAAGAAGTGGGAGTGGACAATTTTTCTTACCATAAAAACCTTAGTTGTACAATCACGAACGTCAACAAATACTATTAATAGCCAAATCGGCCTTTCCGTTTCTCTATTTTAGATATATCGAAATAAAAGTGGGCGTGAAAAATTGTAATTTCCGTTTAAACCTAAGTTGGACTATGACGAACATTTAAAAAGAAAGTTTAGTCAAATCGATCCAGCCTTTTCCCAATTTTAGACATACCGAAAAAGGAGGCGTAAAAGTGGGCGTGATTAATTTGTTTTCTTAAAAAAGCTAAGTCGAACATGAAAAAAAAGACGAACATTTTAAAAAATATTATCCAAATCGGTCAGTTCTTAAGTGATGCGATTACCAACGAAGTACATTTGATTTTTATTTATATTTTATTATTTTATATATTTAATTTTTCTATAGAAAAAAATTTATGTATATCGAAAATAAGAGTGGATGAACAACTTTTCTTACTTTAAAAACCTTATTTGAATATAACCAACTCGATCCATCCATTCAAAAGTGGGCGTAGAACTGGAATGGACTATGACGAACATTAAAAAAAAAATAAGACAAGTTGATCCAGTTCCATGATTTACAATTTATATATCGGGAAAAGTGAGCGTAAAAGTAGGCTTGGACAATTTTTCTTTCCTTAAAAATCTTTTGCGGACTATAACCAAATCGGTCTGGCCCTTATAGTTCTTTCGATACATAAAAAAATGGGCGTGTGAAATTTTACTATCCGTAAAAATCTTAGTTGAATTATGACGAACATTTTCAACAAAAATTAGCCAAAGTGGGCGTGGTCAATTTCTTTTTTCGTAAAAATCAAAGTTGGAATATGATGAAAATTCATTTAAAAAAAAATTGTCAAATCGATCCAGCCATTCTCAGATATTATATAAATTGAAAAAGTGGGCGTAAAAGTAGGTGTGGTCGATTTTTCTTTCAGTAAAAACTTAAATTGGATTACTACGTACCTTTAAATAAAAAATTACCAAAATATGTGCAGCCGTTTTCAGTTTTTCTTTACGTAAAAACCTAAGTTGGACTATGACGAACATTTCAAAAAAAAAAAATTGTTTAAATCGGTCCAGCCGTTCTCAACTGATGCGGTTACCAACGAACGACAATTGAATAGTTCATGCGAATAAGGACGAATAGACCACTTTTTCGCAAACACGTTTTTTTGCATAAATGCATATTATTAGCAGAGCCCTACAATCCTATGCAGAAATTTTGGGGAAATTTTGACTTTTAAGGCTAAAAAAATGAATGTGCAATAATTCGTATATTTTTATATTTTTGTTTAAATTGGGAGTGAACTAACGCACAATTTTGATTAAATACAACACAAAATCATACAAAAATTTTACTTTCAGTAACAATGTGTTAAAAGAACATTACGAAGAACAAACCACACTTATTATATTGGCAAACAATTTTACCGTTCTTGAGTTATAAGACTTTAAAGTGTGGAAAGAAAAAAGGGCGAATATCCATCCTTAACAAAATATTATATAAAAATTATTTAGCTGCGAGTTTAAAATTTATATTAGCTAAAATTTGAAATTGTACACAAAAAAAAAACAATCTTAGCACATACAAACATTTAGTGTTAATACTGCATCCAATGTCAGGAATAAAAAAAAAAAAATTTCATGTCCTTTTATTACACGTTGTAGTATGCAGTCAAGGGTTAATATTATAATTCCTAAAAATGTATTTAGTGTCATAAAGAATTACTACTGCATCAAATAGCAGGAATTTAAAAAAAAATTAACAAAAAAAATTTTTTTTTCCATGTCCTGACAATCCTTAAAAAGTGTATCCTTGAAGTCCTTAAAGAGTTACAAACAAATACCAACCATAGTTTGTCAAGTTTTGCAAGTCTCATGAAAATGTAGTCAAAATCTGCTGCAAAATAACACATTTTTATTCAAATTTCAATACATTTTTTTGGATATTCGCCCTTTTTCCATTTAAGCAAAAATTTAAGTCCAATTTTTTGCCAAGTTCTCTTTCGAATACCTTACTAAAATTTTGTTTATAGGTAGATGTGACCTAAATCTTTAAGCTAATACCAAAAAGTTGACAAAAATATTATTTTTTAACCGTTTCCTGCGTTTTTATTGTCCCCTGTAAAATTCTACAAATGGTCTATTCGTCTTTATTCGCATGAACTATTCAATTGATTTTTATTTATATAGATATTTTGTATATTTTTTTTTATTTAAGCTATTTTTTTTTTGAAAATATTTAAGTACCAGAGTAAAAATTTTCATATGATGCAATATATAATGATATATGACACAATATATATTAATACGCAATTTGATCCGAATAATGGTGGATGTTTTTGCATTAAAAAAGATCAACTTGTATAAAATATGATTTGATTTCATCCGAGTTTTGACCAGACATTGCCTTATATTGGTGGATCTAATTGCACAAAAACATATAAAATCCTGGTGTTTTTTGGTTTGGATTGAGATATACCACAGGTCAACGATACATTCACCAAACATATAATTTTTAAAAATAAAAAAAAATATACATATCTCTAACAAGGAAATGTTGAGAAACATTTTAAAAAGTTTCTTATACTTTGCCTAAAAAACTTAGAAAATTTTTGTTAATTGGAAACATATATTGTTTTGTATGGAACAGAATAAGCTATATATAATTTTATGTTAAATTATGCAGAAAAACAAATTTTGTATTGACCCTGATATAATTTTATATAATTATATCAACCGTACACCATTTAATCCGAATCATGATTAAATTATATATAACTGCATATGATTGCATTTAAAAAAATTAGAAAATATCCTACGGGATATATAATCATATATGATATATTATGTTTGTATCAAATTATATATTGTTATATATGTTTATTTTTACTCGGGTATCTTTATTATTTTTTTTATTTTTGACACTTTCTTTAATTTATTTTCTTTTATTATAACAGTTGTAAAAAATCGTAGAACCACAGACTAAATACAGACTCGACAGTAGAGTTTTATAAGAAAAAATGGGGGAAAACTAAGCGATTTTAGGAGAAAACACAGCGGTTTTTAGTCCGTTTTACGCTAACATGGCAACACTTTCTACGACTTAGGAGTGAGTGAAACAACAAAAACCGATCTGGCATCCATTTTTCTTATGGCGCGTTATATCAGTTTTCTCTTTCTAACCTAATTCGTAGAATAATTTGAAAATATTAACCATATGGTTAAAAAATACTTTTTTGACACATGTCACTTATGTCGAGTCTGTATTAGTCTGTGGTAGAACTATGAAATTTAAAAGGTTTCGATCACGGTTGACATATATAAGGTTAAGTAAGATTATTGAAATTTGTCGCCATATCAATTCTATGACAAGAATGGGAGGTCTTGTTTACGAAAAGTTCATAAAGAAAAACAAAATTTTGAAAAATAAAAGTTTGAAAAAAACAAAAATCATTCTGACAAATATAATACTTTGGAATAAAAAAAAAGAAAAATTTTATTTTTATATTTAATTGTGAAAAAAAATCAAAGGTTTAACGTTGCGGTCCTAGGATATAGTGTGTAGCCTTCATTTTTCGCTGAAAATTTTATACAGAAATAGCGACACAACAAAAAGTTTATGGATTTTTGTGGAGATTCAACATTTTTAAAAGCTATTTATGTAAATCTATTTAAACGCGCTTCCGTTAATAAAATAATGTAAAAAAAATAATATGTGTGTCTTATTTTACTGTTATATTTTCCCAAAAATATGAAGCCTCAAGTCAAAATAACCCACTATTATTGGAAAGCTTGTGATCAAATCTAAAATTTAAGCACGTTCCTAATAATTGATCTATGTAAAACCTAAATCTGGAAATAAACCATTAAAAAAAAGGGTCTAATAATTGTTTATTCCTTAGAATTTTGTTTATTCTTTGACTGGCCTGTAGGAATGCCACGTTTTTTACATTAACCATGTCATTGTGGTTCTATTCCCTTTATATTGCAAGTAGTTTCGAAATTATTTAAAAGTGTACATGACCCACATGCCGGCCATTAAAAGATATGCAAATTTCAGAAAAGAGGGGATTGCTCCAAAGATAACAGTATTGAGTAAGACCACCGCAACATATTAAGATTTCAATTTGGGATAACATGAACTTTAAAGGCAATATACATAGTTATTTCAGCAGAATTTTTGAGATTTAGCAAATCATATTTAGCAAAGTTTAAGTTGGAATTGTTTAAGATCTCAAGCATAATCCTGTACTCTGGAGCGAATTCACTCGATCTTGCAAGTTAGATTGTGATTCTCGAATTCTATTTGTTCTTATTTTACAAAAAAAAAGAGCCAATTATAAAAACAAAATTATAACCAATTTTTATTTTGAATTATTTTTTGAATTTTTATTTTTTTAATTGACACTTTCTTTTCCTAGTTCATTGACAAATTTATTTTGATTAAATTCCGATTTACGTCGCTCATCACTATCCTTATTATATGTCATTCGTGGTTTCGATCGTACTTTCGCTGAAATCTCATAACAAAAAGGTTTCAATTTGTATGGGAAAATACGTATTTTCAAATAAGGTTTGGCACGAAACCTCGTTATGCGGGGTTTCGATGCCAATGTGATTGCACTATTAATCTTCAATTTAAGAACTTTTATATTGAATTATACCCAGTTTCTGTACGATGAGTTGTTACAATAACAAAACACATGCAAATTCGTCACAGACGAATGACGTTCGTCGTAGAGAAACTGGGCATTAATTTTTTTTAGTACCATCGAGGGCGCAAAAGTACTTTTTTGGTTGAGCTCCAGTACCATTTCAAAATTTCGATTTCCATCCCTGCTGCTTACCACGAATGACATATATAAAGGATTGAGAAGAACGACAGAAATCGGTGTGTACTAAAAAAATAGAATGTCGAAACAAAAAGGAATTGAAAAATGTTCAAATTAATTTTCTTTAATTTTGTTTAAAATTTTGTATAATTTGTGAATGTTTATAAAAAATATTATTTTAAATTTTAAATTCCTTAAAATTTAACAAATTTTGGGTGCCAAAAGTGTGCAAAATTTAAGATAATTAAAATCATAATTAAACACCGAAACTTGTCAAACAGTTGATATGGCGGATTTATTTACTAATCGTATGTAACCTTTAATAAGGTCTAGGGTGGGCAAAGCCCACCCTAGACTCTATTTAGCATACCCCAGACATTTTTGCATTTAGCCCACCCCAGACAATATTCTTTTTTTTAACTACTTAAACTTTGATATGCTTAAATCCAAAATTGTCTAAGTTCTGCTAGTTGTGAAAGAGGTTTCTAGGCTATGCGTTGAATAAAAACGTGCCCAGTCAGAAATTGAAACTGTACCAAAAATTTTGTGTTGGTACAATATCGGGCTAACGAGAAACACAACATTGTATAATGTAAAACAGTTTTACTAAAAATATTGTGTTGCCACAACTTTGTGTTTACATAAAACACTACACTTTAGATCATAATTTAAAAGTTTAACATGTTTATTATTTGTTTTAAAAAGTTATTGATTTACAAACCCCTTAACACTTTATTCTAAGTGAACACTTAAGAAGCTGTTTTTTCAAACAATTTGCACCAAATGCTAAATAAAAAGCACTAAAATTCTAACTAAAAAGCACAAAATCGAGATTTTTCAATACATCCCTAAGCAAAAGGTAAATCCAATGTCGTAAATTTGTAAAATCAATGTCAACCCAACGTCAAAGCCAAAGTCGAGCGATCGTTGGCCACTGTTATCATTTCAACTTCGAAATGATGTCGTAGACTTAAAAACGGGTATGATTCGCCAACGTTGGTACCGTCGCCGCCAACTTCATTCCAACGTTGGCCCGTTTGTACTTTTCTGTTTGGGTGGTTACGAAGTGCAATGCTTCAGAAACGATTTTTAAATTTAGAAGTTTTAAATATTAAAAATTAAAAAAGAGAAATGTAATGTTTATTCTCGAGATATAGGTATTTGCATTTTTTATGGAACAAGCCCTCAAAACCGAAAAATTTTGTAATATTTGAAAATTTTATGTATAAGATATTCATAATTTTTTTTTATTCAAATTCCCAATAAAATTACCTAACTTTTGCAAGAAATCCGGATTCGGTGCGATCAAGGATATCATCAGGACATTATAAGAAAGTTCAAGATGCCCTTTTTATGGTTACATCCTTATAAGTATCCGAATTTCACAATAAATATCCTGTTTAAAGCAGATATGTAAAGTAAACACACAAAAAAAAAAAATAAAAAAAATGTGTCAGTTTTTGGTTTAATTACAACCTATAAAGTGGTTTTGGATAACTTACCAAAGTTTTTGCTCTAAAAAACTTAGGTAAATTATCCAAAACCACTTTATAGGTTGTATTATCCCCAAAACGGACACAATTTTTTTATATTTTTTTTTTGTGTGAACCCTCCAATAAAAAGAACCTGGGGTTAAAATACAAAATCCATTAAGATTATCCAGAAATTTTTGCAAAAGAAATCAAAGTTTTGAACTAAGGGGCATGTCACCGACTCAATTCCGTTCGGATTTGAAAAAAGTGGTTTACTCGTTAAACGCAAAACGAATATTATTTTTTTCGGAATGAAATCACTTTAAAAATCAAAGTGGAATTGAATTGCATAAAAGTGGTTTCATTCCGAAAAAAAATATTTGCTTTGTGTTTTACGAGTAAACCACTTATTCCACTTTCGAACGGAATTGAGTCTGTGACATGCTCCCAAATTTGCATATTTTTTTATCAAATTTTTTCGTACCAATTTTGATGATTTTTTTTTTTTTGGTAAAATTAAAAAACTAAAAGATTAAAACACATTTCCCAAAAATATTTGCCTCATAAACACTAATCTGTCATCAGAAAAATTGTATCAAATCGTCTTCTCGAGATATAGCCATTTTTAATTTTTGTGGACCAAGTTCAAATGAAAAAAAAAAATATTAATATTAACTTTAACACACACTTTTCAATATTAAAACAATTTCGGTTTTGAGGGCTTGGTCCACAAAAAATGAAAATGCCTAAATCTCGAGAAGGCGATTTGATACAACTTTTCTGATGACAGATTCGTGTTTAGGAGGCCAAAATACTGTTTTCAATATGTCTGTGCAAAAACCGTGTAGAGCAGTGTTATTGTTTATATATTTTTAACGAAAATAGTAGTTAACTTTAATTTTTTTTAAATACTTTTTTTGTGATTTCTTGTTATATGGTTTTTAGTTTTAATCCCGAGTAAAAATGTTTATATGATGCAATATATAATGATATGTAACACAATATATATTTATACGCAATTTAATCCGAATAATGGTGGATGTTTTTGCATTAAAAAAGATCAACTTGTATAAAATATGATTTGATTTCATCCGAGTTTTGACCAGACATTGCCTTATATTGGTGGATCTAATTAGATCTAATTGCACAAAAACATATAAAATCCTGGTGTTTTTGGTTTGGGTTGAGATACACCACAGGTCAACGATACATTCACCAAACATATAATTTTCAAAAACAAAAAAAATGTTTGGGTACGCTTCGAACCAGATAGGTGATATACATAACCCTAACAAGGAAATGTTTAGGAACATTTTAAAAAATTTTTTATAGTTTGCCTAAAAAACTTAGAAAATTTTTTGTTAATTGGAAACATATATAGTTTTATATGGAACAGAATAAGCTATATGTAATGTTATGTTAAATTATACAGAAAAACAAATTTTGTATTGACCCTCATATAATTTTATATAATTATATCAACCGTACACATTTTAATCCGAATCATGATTAAATTATATATTACTACATATGACTGCATTAAAAAAATTTAGAAAATATCTCAGGGATGTATAATCATATATAATTTATTATGTTTGTATCAAGTTATATATTGTAATATATGTTTATTTTTACTCGGGTTGCCTAAACAACTTAGAAAATTTTTGGTTAATTGGAAACATACATAGTTTTATATGGAACAGAATAAGCTATATATAATTTTATGTTAAATTATACAGAAAATCAAATTTTGTATTGACCCTCATATAATTTTATATAATTGTATCAACCGTACACCTTTTAATCCGAATCATGATTAAATTATATGTATATAACAACATATGACTGCATTTAAAAAATTTTGAAATATCTCACACGATGTATAATCATATATGATTTATTATGTTTGCATCAAGTTATACATTGTTATATATGATTATTTTTACTCGGGATATTTTTTTTATTTTTTTGGGCTTTTGCCCAGGTGGATTTTTTTGCTAACATGTTTAAATTATCCCATAAAAATTTGACATAATTTTGCCGTACATAAATAAAAAACTTCAAATTTGTACAGGATATTTAAAAAAAAAATTCAGCTTTCATTGAAAAAAAAAAATATATACCGGGGTTTGGGATTGATAAATCCCAGGAATTTGGGATTTTGCAATTGGCATCCCTAATGGGGTTTTTTCAAGAATAAATTAGTACTAAATGTTCCATTCCATTTCGTTTTTTTCTCTGCTGATTTTTGTGAGAATAACAAAATATTATTCGTCTCTTTTCTTCCATAAACAATAATTTCAATGTTGCCAATTTGGAGGTTTTTCACTAAATCTTGCGCTTTTTAGTTGGATTTAGCTAAAAATATTTCATAAACATTCATTACGTTTTTGGTCGTGTTCGTGGTCGTTCTGACAATTTTTGTTGTATTTAACGGATGTTGTCGCGCATGAAAACAGAAAACAAGTTACTTCAGTTAATCATTCATTAGCTCTTTTTTTTTGTAATTTTTGTTTTCTTGTTCACATGAATATCAAGAGTGTAGTGTGTGTGTCGGCATTTTGTACAACCAGTGTATAAGAACGAAAGAATAAAAAAAGTGTAGAACAACACCGGAAGTTGAATGTGTTATTTGATACCATTAAGTGGAATTATAATTTACAACAGAATAAAGTAAAAAAAATACAGGTTAAACGAAAATTTAAAAATTAATAAGAAAATGTTCAAATAGAAGTACAAAAATAACTACAAATACTTAATGTGAAGAAAAAAAAAGAATTAAAAACTACGTGATGAAAAAGTCAAAGCTATGCAAAACATTATGTGTGTGTGTAATAAAATAAATGACGCAAAAATCCATAATTTAATACCCGACTAGCAAACGACCAAAAAAATTATAATAAAAAGTATTTCATTGCTAAATTATAAACAAACTAAATAATTAAACATATTGTTAAACAAAAAAAAAATCAGTGAAAGTGTGCGTGTGAAGCTTACAAGGTGAATTCATTATTCTCAAAAGAAATAAATGAATGAAATTTATAATAGAAAATATATGTATGAATTTTTAAAATTTGATATATAAATTCGTTCGTTGTCTTCTTCAATGAAATAAAACACACACCTACCTTCCCACATACACCAATTGGTTGAATGACTCAATGCTGCCAATGTATTTATTTTTGCAAATCTCCAACATACGTTGTTTTATCCCCAAAAATCCCAAATAAAATTATTTAAAAATTTAATCAGATAATAACACCTGCTGAACAGCTGAAAAATAACAAGAATAACGACCATCATTTCAATATATTTCGGACTGCTGATTCGGATGGCGTGCTCCGTTTTTCGATGTATGGTACAGTTTTCTTGCAAATTGTCATTAAAGATTGGCTGATTTTCAGCTGTTTTTTTTTAAAGAAAAATTTCCAAAATTAATGATTTTTAAATTTCATGGCATGGAAAATAACGATATTACTTGCAGCAATTCATCATTAAATTTGCGGATTTCTTAATTTTTTTATGTTTTCTCGAAATTAACCGCTAAATTGCTCTTTGATGAAAAAAAAAACTTACTTTTAGTGGATCTTAAATGCAACCGTTACACTACGAATAGTGCAAAAAAACAATCTATGTATATGATATGGACTAGAGATGGGCACATGAGCAGATTAGAGCGTGATTCGCGTGATTCACGAGTGATCACGCGTGAGTGTGACCGAATTCAATTTTACTCACGTGATTGTGAGTGGAGAAAAAATTACGTGAGTGTGCGTGAGTAAGATTTTTGCGTGAGTGAGTGTGCGTGAGTCGATTTTTTGCGTGAGTTTGCGTGATTTATTTACTCTTCATATTTCCTTTCGTACCAAAAAAGCATCAAAAAAATTTTAAAATTTGGCTTAAATTAAGATTTCGTCCCGAAAAAGCAAAGAAAAGTGTAAAATTATGCTAAACTTTAAATTTTGCTGATAATTTTGAAAGATTTTTGAAATTTTAGTTTTTGAAATTTTGTTTTTGTATAAATAAGAGCTTGCGTGAGTGCACGTGAGTGTGAGTTGAATTAAATTTACTCACGTGATTGTGAGTGAGTGTGAGTAGAAAAAATATGGTCGTGAGTGAGTGTGCGTGATTCAAAAATTCCTGTCGTGAGCGTGAGTGAGTGTGAGTCAAAAATCACTCACGCGCCCATCTCTAATATGGACCATCATGTCGAAAATCGCGAACAACCGTTTTTTATACCCTCCACTCTAGTGATAGAGGGTATATATAAGTTTGTCATTCCGTTTGTAACACCTCGAAATATTGGTCTAGGACCCCATAAAGTATATATATTCATGATCCTCGATCGATTTTAAGACGATCTAGCGATGTCCGTCCGTCCGTCCGTCCGTCCGTCCGTCCGTCTGTCCGTCTGTCTGTCTGTCTGTCTGTTGAAAACACGCTAACTTTTGAAAGACTTTACGGAGGCTCCTGAAGTTTGGCATATATGTTGGACATTTACCTGGTCAGGTTGGTATTGCAATCCAGCGAAATCGGTCCAGTGGTTCAAAAGTTATAAGCAAATTAGTGAATTTCGGCAAGGGGTTTTCTGGAATTTACGAGATAAAACACACTGTAACTTTCGAACGGCAATTCTGAGGGTGCTGAAGTGTGGCATATATATTTACCGTTCCTTTGGTCCGGTTCGTTTTAAATTTCAGCCAAATCGGTCCGGCGGTTCAAAAGTTATTAGCAAAACCGTAAATTTCAGATTAGTTCACCTTAAATTCACGTGTCGAAAACCCGTTAAACATGTTTTAAAAACATTTGTAAATATTTTAAAAGGTATTTTTGTCACACAAAAATATTTTTACACTAAACCAAAAAAAAATACACTTAAAAAAAAGTTTACACTCAAAAAAAATTTTACACTCAAAAAAAAAAAATTGGTAAATTATTTTTTTTTTTTTTCAAAAATTAACAAAAAAAAGTTTTTTTACACTAAACCAAAAAAAAAAAATACACCCAAAAAAATTTTACACTCAAAAAAAAAAAATAGTAATTTTTTTTTTTCAAAAATTAATAAAAAAAAGTTTTTTTACAGAAAATAAAATATTTCTAACCAAAAAATAGTTTACACTTAAAAAAAAAATTTACACTCAAAAAAAAAAATGGTAAATTATATTTTTTTTTTTTCAAAAATTAACAAAAAAAAGTTTTTTTACACTAAAACAAAAAAAAAAAAAATACACTCAAAAAAAATTTTACACTCAAAAAAAAAAATCAGTAATTTTTTTTTTTTTCAAAAATTAATAAAAAAAAGTGTTTTTACAGAAAATAAAATATTTCTAACCAAAAATGTTATTTTTTCACGTTAGAAAATTTACTATCACTTAAAAAGGGCATTGTGGAGGGTATTCATAGATTCGGCCAAGTCGAATTTAACTTTTCTACTTGTTTGTATATGGCATCATCATTTCACGAGATGATTTACCCCCAGTTTCTGTAATACGAACGCCATTCGTTCGTGACGAATTTGTGTGTATTTTTTGTTATTGTAACAAAAACAAAATACATGCAAATTCGTCGCAGACGAATGGCGTTCGTATTACAGAAACTGGGGGTTAATTGTATTACAGAAACTGGGGGTTTTTATCAAAGCACAATTTGGCGGTTAATTTCGCAAAAACCTAAAAAATTAAGAAATTCGCGAATTTAAGGGCTTAAGATGAAAAGCTTTAAACCAAACTTGCTACAGGTCATATTTTTGTTTTCCATGCCATGAAATTTTAAAACAGAATGGCAATAAATACTAAATATTTTTTAAATACAAATGTCCAAATTCATAAAAAATAAATGCGTTTTATAACAGGTTTATTAATCAAATTTTCATACAAAATTTGTTTTATAAACTTCTTATAAGCCTCTTTTATGAATTCGAAGGAAAAAATTTAAATGGATAAAAAATAATTGTGGAGTTCAAAGTAAATTGCATTCGAAGAAGCTGGGGCGAAATAAAATCTTTAGCAGCTAATAAATCTTAATTCAACTAATTCGTTTAGGCCCTATACTTCTTGTAGGAACGACGCACAGTGGGTTCGATGGTACCCAAAATGGCGATTAATTCAGATAAGCAGTAGTTTTTGAATATTATATTTTTTTATTGATGACATAATATAAACACGTAAAAATACACATCTTGGAAAAAAAAAATAGGAAAAAAAATTTTTTTTTAACCTGTTAGGCGTTTTTTTGTTTTTCGGAAAAAAGGGTTATAGTTCACAATTTTTGCTGTAACTTTGGAGTGAAAAGCGATAAATTAATAAAAAAAAATGAAAATTAAAGTGCACATAATGTACTGTCAAAGTAATAAAAGAAAGAACGCATAATATGTATTAATATTATTATAATTTTTTTTTTAAATCCAATTTTTGTTTTTCACAAAATCTCATAAATGTACAAATTTATCTGAAAAAAGTGATTTATGGGAATATTACAGTTTTTTATTAAGGAATTATCATAAATACATAAAAACACAGCATTTTAGAAAAAAAAAATTAACAAAAAAAATTTTTTTTTAATCTTTTAGTCGTTTTTTATGTTTTTGGAAAAAAGCACGAAACCCTTGAACATGTAATAAAGCTACAAAAAACAAATTGAGGAGACATTTTTTTCGCGTAGGGGGGAGGGTTCACCGGGAGACTATGGGGGACACCTTCCCCTCGCGATAAACGTTGCCAAAAAAATAGATGTCAGCTTTTGCACCTAATTAATACAAATTTATCATTATTTAAATTATTTTTTCTATACACGCCCCCAAAAAGGGGCGGACCGAAAAAATTGGCATTCCTGATCCCTCTTGGTTCAAATTCAGGTCGATGAACTTCATATGGCATTAAAATGTTTCATTTATTGAACAAATATACAAAAAAAAATTTGTAAAAAAAATATTTTTCTGGGGTAGATTTAGTTCTTCAAGGGGGAACTTTTTCCCCCCTGGTCCGATTTTTCTCGTTCAAGAACTTAACCAGCCTATGATCATTATACATATTTGTGACAAACTTCAGGATTCTAGCTCTTGTTTTATGTACTTTATGGTGTGCTCAACAACAGACGGACGGACGGACACACGGTTAGTCACAGAATGTCTTAGAATCGATCATTGATCAATAATATACACTTTGTTGGGTCCTAGACCCATATTTCGATGCGTTGCATATGGAATGACAAAGTGAGTGTAAGCCCATACTGTAGTTGAAGGGTATAAACACACATATAATGGATTTGTTTAATAAATGATACCCAGACTTTTTACACAAAAATGAGAATAAAAAAAAAGGGCCGGGCATTGTCCGTACTTTTTTTTCTTTTAAATAAAAGCTGATATTCTATACTTTTTTGAAATCCACAAAACTAAATCCAACTATTACTAACTTAATATGTGTGGCCCATTAAATATGGAAAATATCCCAATTTTGGACCCTTTTTAAAAAAATTATTAAAAACATTGAGACACAATTTTTATAAACAAAAAAAATTTTAAAATTTAGCTTAATTCCTGGTGTTTAAGGTTCCATTATAAAAGATTTTCTTTTAAAAGACTTAATACCACTAATAATCGCTTTAATTGTAAAAAATTTAAATTTTTTTACTTTTTTCAAAAACTGCAATAATTTGTTAACTTTGACAGCTCACCGAAAAAAAAGTAAACAACTTAGTTGATTGATTTTGATAACTAGTGTTGCAGAATTTTATCTACTTTTACCCCATACCAAATTTTATAACAAAAACTTCATTTATAAATTTCAATTAATCGCCACTTTGGCATCATTTGAACCCAATGTGCGACGGGATCATATATACATATCGCTCCTTTACTTGTATAGTGTCATAACTCAAAAAATTCGTTTTTTGAGTTAATGATGCAGAATTATTCGTTATATCGTGCTTTATATTGTGTCAAAAATTCGTATTAATATCTTTTAAACTCATCGTTTGAGAAGAGTACACGCCATTATTACATTTTCTATGTACCAGCCTTTTTCAATTAAAAACCAGTTTCAATAGTAAACTTTAAACGTGTTTTCTGCAAAATCAAATATTTTGAGTTATGACACTATACAAGTAAAGGAGCGATATATCAAATTAAAACATGATACGCGGCTAATATGGTTTTCACACAAGCGAACATTATTAAACTATGTATAGTTTTTTAACAAAGCACCAGTAATAGAATAAAGAACAATGAAACGATTGCAAATTTTAAACTACTCTTTTCGTTTCAATCTGTCAATGTACTGTAATAGCATAAAAAAAATTTTAAAATATGTTTAAAACACAGGTCAGACTAGGACTTAATACGGCGTTTACATTTTAAGACCTTAAATAAGTTGCTTAGCAAAACACCAGTAACAGAATATAAACGTAGTTGACACAGAACAATGACTTTTTTAATCACATAGCCCCTAAACACTCAAAAACATCAAGTGCGAACCGCACATAAATATGGATCCTATATTATATGGGATGATTTTCAATTTCAAAGGAATCGTTCACACATACTACCCAGAGCTTCGAAGGATTTCATTTCTTAATTCAATTTGGCATTCTGAATGAAAATTAAGTGATTGCATTCCCCAATCACATTTAAGCGAATTGAATGAAATCACTTTATAGGCCATTTACATATGCCTCGAAATCCAAAAAAAATGGGATTTCAATGAAAATCCAAGTAAATCCAATTACTTTTTTGGATTTCAAATGTCAAATCCCATACAAAAAAAAACTTGGATTTTGGGAAAATCGTAAAATCGCAATTTAAAATCCAAAAAATTTCTACTACTTAATTGTACAACTATGGGTTTTCCCAAAATAATCATCCCTAATGCTTTTTTTACAACGCTGCACACGATTTTTTATCAGCTGTTGTTGTTTTTTATAAAGTAAAAAAACAATTAAAATTTATTTTTTTAAAACTATTAAAAGATTAATAAAAAACAATGTTTAACAATGTTTCATTTAAAATTTACCATTGCAAATGGTAAACGCACAATTTAGTTGACCAATTTGGTCTTCCTAACAAAGAAAAACACTCAATGGTGGCGGCCCCAAACTTGGCAAAAATGTTAATTTTCTTGCATTTAAAGAAGCAGCTCTACATAAAAACACATTTTTTGATATTGTGGTCCCAACAAATACTAGTGGGATTGCTAATATTGGCTCCGGCAAAGAAAAACCATTGTTTTTAGAAATATTTATAAAATTCGGTAATTTTCCAACTAACAACCCTGTACACAAATCAAAAGAAAATACAGAGTTAGTACAAACAAAATCCCGCTAAATGTCAAAAAAGCATATGTAAACGGTATAGATTTTAATTGGATTTGAAATCCAAATTTATGTGGATTTCGGGGTATATGTAAATAGCATATTAGACTCATTCGATTTATAAATATCGAATGCATTCGAATTATTTTTCATTCGACTTTCAAAAATCGAATGCATTCGATTTTTTTTCATTCGACTTTTAAAAATCGAATGCATTTATTTGTGAATGTAATCGATTTTCTTTTCATTCAATTTGAAAAATCGAATGGCTGATTCATTCATTGCATAAAAAAACTAACCAAGATAGATCAAAATGGAGCCAATTTTTTATACCCTCCACTCTAGTGATAGAGGGTGTATATAAGTTTGTCATTCCGTTTGTAACTCATCGAAATATCGGTGAATATATATACCATGAATATATATACCCTAAAGTATATATATTCATGATCCTCGATTGATTTTCAGACATTCTAGCGATGTCCGTCTGTCTGTCTGTGGAAATGGTGATCACGGCCAAAATAGTACACGGAGATGACTGAAACTTAGAATATTTATTGAAAGTTCTCCCGAGAAGTTTGGTATTGCATTTGAGAGAAATCGGTTTAGCGGTTCAAAAGTTATGAACGAAAATGTAAGGACACCTCGAAAATTTTGGTATATTCAACATAACCTAAAAATACAAAATGCTTTAATTCGATTTAGATTTTTCTAAATCGAATGAGGAAGAAATCGAATGCATTCATTTTTTTCCATTCAATCGAATAAATTCCAAGGACTGCATTCAATGTTGATTTATGAAATCGAGTGCATTCACTGACTATGAAAATTGAATGGATTTTTATGAGATTCATTCGAAAAGGATTTCATTCTTCGAAGCTTTGATACTACCTGAAAAAAGTTGTTTAATAAAACACCAGTAACATAATAAAAACGTAAGTGTCTCTTCACAATACAGCAGCAAACAGCAGACACCAAAATTTTTACATGTATTTTGTTGTTGGCGCAACAACAAAATACATGTAAAAATTTTGGTGTCTGCTGCTTGCTGCTGTATTGTGAAGAGACATAAATGGACACAGAACAAATATTTTTCATATAATGTGTACAGACTTGCGTGATTTTGAAATCCAGATTTTTCCAGAATTCTCTTGATGGTATTTCATTTTTAACGATCTCATCCCATGCAATATAAGAAGTCATATAGTCAGTTACATAGTCCTCACATTGTTCCGTATGAGTATTGTGTGCGCAATGTCCCGCACCGTGAGCACACGATTTTGTACCAGTCTTCGCTGTATCCTTAGTGCGTATTCCTGGATGAAATGGTCTAAAGATTTCAAATTCAGAATCCTACAAAGAGCATGTGTGGTAGTCATCGTGCGTGCTCCATTAATACTTTGGCAACTACACTATTCACCTTGCTCAGATACACCGAATGCTTGGCCGTTTTTATAAAAGGACACCTCACCCTTGTGATGCCAATCATTTTTTGGCATACATACGTAGTTGCATACGCCTTCAATGTGTTCTTTAGATTCCCAAGCCAATTTAATTTTCTTTCAAAGATTATGCCCAGAAACTGGGCACTGTCTGACATGTTTCCCCTATTCGCTATAGTCGAAATTCAGCAATTTTTTTTATTCTTCTGAAGAAACCCGTTTTCGTTTTCCGAGGATTTATTCCTAGTCTACCTAGCCCACATTTGTAGTGATGAGAGAGCACATTCCAAAATGTCGGATATAGTATCCAATGATATCCCCCTTCCCAAAATCATCAGGTATCAGCATACCTTAACTCCGTGTATTCCGGTTATAGTATTTGAATAAGGTTTTGCAAAATAAAATATATTGGATGACATAAAAGAATATAAAGCATGACATAAAAAGTTCGTTCCACAACGTTACCGCAGGTGCCCGCGGGTACTCAAACCAGCCCGAAAAGCGTTCCCGTACGCAAAAATTGGGTAAATGAGAGAGTTTTTGAGAGAATAAATTACTTTCTCATTTTACCGAACTTACCCGCACTTTTTTTCGGGTATATTTTTTCGGGTATACAGTCAGATGTCGAAAAACAGCTGATTTTTTTGTGGGAAGCTAAATTGGAAATTTAAATAAAATAAAGAACTAAACCATGGAAATGTGTTATTTCAATACAAAAAAAAGATAATTTGTTATTAAAATAAACTTTTACAATTTGTTTTCTTGTTTAAAGTAATTTTTCTTACGAAAATATTTTAGCGTTATTGGTTTGTTTACATTTTCTTTTATTTTGGGCTTGAAATGTGGTTTTTAGCGTTCCCGTACTTTTGTGCATTTTTGCGGTATGGTGAGAGTTTTTGAGATTTTCTCTCATTTTACCGAACTTTACCCGGAAAGTTCTGGAACACACCTAAAATAATTCTGTATCATTAACTCAATAATCACGTTTTTTGAGTTATGACGTTACAAAAGTATTGCTCAATTGTAATAGCATAACGTGTCGTTTGCTTATTATTCTATTACCATAAAATGACACAATGATATAATGAGCTAATGATACGATTTGTTGATTATCAAGTTACATAATTAGCCCTTAGGCTATAAAATAGAAATGTTTCGAAATCCCCGAAACTGGCAACTTTGGACTGACTTATTTCCTCCTCTCCTCTCTCTCTCTTATAGAAAATGTAATAAAAAGGCAAAATCAAATAATAAATGAAATGTTACACATTCAAATGCAACCATTTCAATGAATTAAACGAAAGAAAATAAACTGACAACAAAAAAACACACAAAACAACATCCCACACATATTGCTGTTGTTTATGCATTTCCTGTGATATTATTTCGTTTTTATGACCCACACTTCAATAGTGTCTGTCTATTTACCCAGTATTGCCAAAACATACATACGGAATTCGATAAAACGGATAAGATTGATGGGAACCGACAATGTCCAGATTAAATTCAATTTAATTCAGGATCATGGCTTTTTTAGTAAATTGGACCCCATCTTTAATTAAAAACAAGTAGAAAAGTTAAATTCGACTTTGCCGAATCTATGAATACCCTCCACAATGCATTTTTTAAAGGATATTACATTTTTTAACGTGAAAAAAATTAACAATGTTGATTAGAAACATTTTATTTTGAGTAAAAAACTCTTTTTTGTAATTTAAAAAAAAAGAAGAAAAATGACTAATTTTTTTTCTGAGTGTAAAACTTTTTGTTTTGTGTAATGTTTTTTTACTGTAAAAATATTTCTGAGTGAATGCACGTACGTATGTACATAAAATATTGTAATTTTTGTAAAAAAAAATAAATTTTTTTTTGAGTGTAAATTTTTTTTTGAGTGTAATTTTTAAGTTACCAATGCTTTTAAAACTAAACAAGTTTAAAAAGCATTGCTTTAAAACTAAACAATTTTGAAAAACATTGTTAAGTTAACACCAATGCTTTTAAAACTTGTTTAACACGTGGCATTTAAGATGAAAGCAATCTGAAATTCAGATTTTGCTTATAACCAGGGGGTATTCGTGGCTCTCGTGACAAATAACATTAACTGTGTGGATTAACAGAATGAAGGTTGAAAGAGGAATTGAAAAAAAGGCTTTTTGTTTTCTTAAAAAAAACACTTTTATATTGTTTTAAACAAAACAAATTTATGAAATTTACGTTCTTAAAATGTTAATGATTCAATATAACTAAAAAAAATATTAAAAGTGCAAATAAAGTACAAATTTCATGACTTTAAAAACCCAAAAATTTTACTTGATCCCAGACAGATTTCGCGTGAGAGCAAAAAAAGAGAGTAAAGAGAGTTACAATCTCTTTACTTTATTCCTCTATGTTATAACTTTTGAACCACTGCACACTGGGTAATTTGAGCCAATTTTTAGGCCAAAAATAATTACAGCCAAAGTTTTGGACCGATATGGCTGAAATTTTAAATTTAAGAGTTTTTTGTGAACAAGCACAGCTGGATTTTATGAATTTGGAAATCGTGGAAATTTTTAGGGTTGCCACCATACGAAAAAAAGTGAGAAGACTGAATATCTCGAAAACGAATATTCTAATTTTTTTGAAACTCGGCACGAAGAAAATACGCAAGAAGGCTACCAAAATGGAACAAAAACATTTTGTTTGATTTTGCTCGAAAAAGCAGTTATTTTTTGAGCGGGCCTTGTACCACCTTAACGAAAAATTTTCACAAAAAGTTCGTACTATTTCCTTCAACGAAGCCAAATTTTGGTTTAAAACATTATTTTAATCAATTTTACTGATAATAAAATTATAAACTGCAACAGGGTTTTTTCTCTTAGTTCTTTTCCAATCCAAACGTTAGAAAGTTCAACATATTGCAAGCTGAAGCTGCCTGAAAGAAAATTATACATCTCAAAAAGTGCAAAAAAACGCAACGTAAAATAAAAAAAAATGAATTCAGAATTATTTTCTTAACACTTTTCATCAATCAAAAACACGGTACACCACGGCTAACATTATTAAAAGCTTATGCGAAGTTTATATTTATTGAAAAAGTCATTTATTTGAGGTTAGGTTACAATGACACGTTTTGTTAACAATAGCAATAACGTTCACCAAAATATTTTGTAAGTTTTTTGTTACTTAATATCCCCTCTCCTCTCCATATTATACACGATATTCTTCTTTATATTTAATAGCTGAAAAAATCGATTGAATTCATATCAAAATTAGGCGTTTTATGTTGCACTGAGCACGATGATTGTAAATGCCAAATTCGACTGCCCGTCAATCAGCTTATATTTGTTTTTTTGAAAAACCAAATATGCAGTTATTTGCTTTAATATTTTCTTATTCGAACGTAATTAACACAAACATTATTATTGTTAGTTCGAAAAATGATTTTTGGCCAAGATTTCGGTCCAAATTACCTACTGTGCACTGGACCGATTGAGCTGATATTTAATACCAAATAGACCTGGGGAACGGCAAAGATACATGCCAAGCTTTAGCAATCTCATTATTGTCTTTCGAAAGTTATTGTGTTTTTTATCTCGTAAATTCGAGAAAAACCCTTGCCGAAATTTACTGTTTTGCCCATAACTTTTGAACCACTGGACCGATTTGGCTGGATTGCAATACCAACCTGACCAGGTAAATGACCAACATATATGCCAAACTTCAGTAGCCTCTGTAAAGTCTTTCTAAAGTTTGCGTGTTTTCTACGGACGGACAGACAGACGGACATCGCTAGATCGACTTAAAATCGATAGGGGATCATGAATATATATACTTTATGGGGTTCTAGACCAATATTTCGATGTGTTACAAACGGAATGACAAACGTACACTCAAAAAAATAAAACTGTAAAGTTAGCATAAAATTTAGTTAAGTTTAACTAAAAAAAAACCTGATTTTGAACCTACTAAATTTGTAGTTAATTTGACTAAAAATATTTAGTTAACTTTTCGTAGAATGAATGTAGCAAAAAAAAAAATCGTAACTTTAACTAAAAATTCTGCTGAAAATTTCGTAACATTTTTATGTACGTATTAACAAAAAAATTAAGTAAGTTCAGCTTAACTTTTTGTAAAAAAATTGTAAGTTTGTCAAATATTGATTTCATACACTAAAGCTGCCCATTCACTTGCAATATTATTGTTCAACTTTTCAAATTGTACAATAATATCGCTTGTGTGTATGTAATATTTACGGTTGTGCAATATATTGGAGAATATCAAAACACTTTTGATATTTATTGTACAAACAAGAATACTGCAATATATTTTATCAGTGTGTTGTCTATATTGTACAACTTTTATTATGTTATGTTTATGTTTATATCTTGTACAATATATTGGGTTTAAGTATTGAGCAATTTTATTTGCTGTGTAGGGTAAAACGACAATAATATTGTAAAATAATTTTTTTTTAAGTTGAGCAATTTTATTGCAAGTGAATGGGCAGCTTAACACTTCACTTATTTTTTTCTTTTTTTTCAGCATTAAGTTCAGCTTAAGTAGAACTTATGAGATTTGCATAGAAGGCTACACAAAAATTTCTAATATTTTTTTAGTTTACAAATATGTTACTAGAAATCTGCAAATTAATTAATAAAAATTCGTAAACTCAGTTTTAAAGTCAACAAAAAAAATTAATTCAAAATTTGTTCAAAACTAGTATTTTCGTAAACTGAACTTAACTAAAAAAAGTAGTTAAAACGCTGATTTTAACTAAAAATTTGCTAAAAAGCCAGTAAACTCGAGTTAACAAAAAAAAATTTTAACTTTACAGTTTTATTTTTTTGAGTGTATATTAGGGTGGGTCGTTTTGCCACTTTTTTGTCGGATCGAAACGCTATACCCGGCAAAAGTTGTCTACCCAGATGGGTATAACAGATGTGAATTTTTTTGGAAATCGGTTGATATCTTCTGCTCTCAGAATGGGCTCAAAGTTTCGAAATTTCGGCGAAAATCACAAAATACCAATTATTGAGGCTCGAAAAAGCGGTTACTTTTTTTTGGTAAAGATATGTTATTTTAAACGTAAACTCCATTTTAGGCATCAAAATGCAGTTTTAAACTCTCCCGGAGGTCCAGGGAATACCCCCGATATCCAAAGAGGATGTGAATTTCAGCTAAAAATACCCTAATTGATAATTATTGTGGTTAGAAAAAGTGGCATAATTTTTGGGTACAAATATGTTATAGACTTTAAATCCCTATTAGGCATCAATATGCAATTTTAAGCCCTTTCGGAAATCCAGGGAATACCCCCGATATCCAAAAGAGAAGTGAATTTCGGCTAAAAATACCCAAATTGACTATTATTGAGGTTCGAAAAATGGCATTTTGTTTGTGTAAAGATGTGTTATTTTAAACATCATCTCACATTTATGCCTTAAAAAGCAATTATTAACCCCCCTTGGGGTCAAGGACTCCCCGCCGGGATCGGAGAAAGATGGAAGTTTGGGCATTTTTTAAACCTTTCAAAGCCATTTTTGGTTATATGGAACATTGACAATTTTATAGTTCTCGCCGAGACTCAACTCAAAGGCCGGGCTTGTCAAAATCGATAAGTGGAAGATATTTCAAGCTAGATTTTTTAGATATATTTATATCTTTTAATTTTGTTTGGCTAGAGGTTATGCAAAAGTGTTTATATGGTAAAAAAATCTAGTGGAGTAAAGAGAATATTTTAAAAGTTGTATTTTCCATAGAGGTAGAATTCTTCGAAAATTAGAAGAATTAATAGGAAAATCCATGCAATGGGCAGGTTGCCTTTTGCATTTTATCGAAGTACCATTGCGAGTTCTCTTTAAGCATTTCGACGTCCAAACATCAGGTCCCAATTTTTACACAGGTCCTATAGTTTCAAAATTACACGGATGTGAAAAACTTCCTGTGGTGTCATTTATAGCAATTAAATGTGATCTTCCTTATCACAGTTCCGAAAAGCTTAAAAAACTCAGTAAGGACTTCAAGTACTTGTTTCTTATAGCTAAAGCTATTGATTCGGCAGAATGCTCGGAGGTTCTTGCTTCCATGATCCCTGGAAAATTGAACAAGGCTCGCAGGTTGACAACTGCAAAGCAAGGAACTCATAGAAATACATACCTAAAGTCTATATGGTGATGCAAAAGGGGCATCCCCTGAGTGTTGTAGAGTTGTGTCGTTCACGAACGAACTAGTTCAATTGAACTATTCACTTAACTGAGCGGTTTATCTAGTTCGTTCATTTCCGCTCTTTTAGGTCTTTTCGTTCATTTAGCTCAATTGGTTATTAATTCATTTTGATCTTTCAGTTCGGTCGTTCATTTTTTTTTTAATTTTGTCATTAGGCGATAGTTTTCTCTTTTCTTTTGGCACACTTTCTTAGCATTTATGTTTTTTTTTTTACAAAAATTGTATATGTTTTTTTTTAATTCATGTTTTTATTCAACATTTTTGTGTTTTTTGAACGAAAGCCAAAACAACAGACATGATCAAAACGATTCGTTCACGAACAAAAACTGAACGATTTGAACTAGATGAACGACCAACACACATGATCAAAATGATTCGTTCACAAACTGTTGAACGAAGACCACAAAAGAGCATTTGAACAAGATGAACGAACTATGTCTTTTAACTGAAATGAACGAAAATGAGCGCTCACTCAATTGAACGATTAAGCACAAGTCTAGAGTGTTGGCTCAAAGTAAAAAAAAAAGCTGTAGTTCATTCATCCATTCCAACCAATGCGTTCTTTGCACTGCCCGAAAATATTCTTCTCGCGATGATGACAGATTATCGACTTGCTGTCCGTCAAGATGCACCAAAAAGAATTCTTAGTACTCAAGAAGAACAAACAGGGAATCGTCATCAGTTCATTCGCTACAATATTATTCCAAGGCCAAATTTTGAGGCCACTGATTACTTGCAAATGATCTTCTGGGAAATTACTGATGTTTCTAACACAGTACCACCCGTTTTAAGAATGGTATCAAATAAATAACTTATTGACAAACTTTCACTCAGACCTGTAAAAATGTTGTACTTAAGTATTTTTAAGTAAATATTCAAAAACTTATACTTAAAGTTTTCAAGTTCAAATATTTTATTTACTTACTTAACATTTGTTTAAGTAAGTAAAAAAAATATTTGTATTTAAAAAATCAAATACAAGTAAATTCAAATATGTTTATACTTGCTATAAGTAAAATACTTGCTATAAGTAAAATACTTATTATAAGTAAAATACTTGAAGAAAATGTTTACAAATAAAATATTTGAACTCAAATAAAATATTTGGCAACATTTTTTCAAATAAATTTATTTGTCATAAATATTTTTATTTAAATAAAAAATTTTCAAGAATTTTTTTTCAAATTTATAAAATTTTCTGCTACACAAAAAAGCTTAATTTAGCGAACACTTTTGGGCTGAATCTTTGGATTTGGTGATCGTTAAGTCCAGCCGAATGCCGTTACACAGAAGAACTATATTTAGCGAAGCCGGTTGGCCTGAATGTCCATGCAGAGATCTACATATATATGTATGTGTGTATGTACAATTTTGAAGTCCTTAACAAAAATTATGAATGTATGCATCGAAGCCGTTATGGTTGAGGCTGTGGAGTTTGTAATTCCAAATCCCTACAGAAGTGGTCCAAATAAAAAAAAATAATGCAAAAATTATTGTTTTCAGATTAACAGGATTTACACCACATAAAAAATACAAAGTTCCCATAACGGACATTATGAACAATAACCACATAGGACATAAACATATTATGACATCAATGGTTGTTTTACAACATTTTTCAATAACTCTCTGAATTATGTCCATTTTGTCTAAGGTTTATATCCCAATTTTGTTCGGTCGTAATCCCCACCATTAGTTTGGTATTTTGATTAAAATCAATCCGCATACCGGAAGTTAGGATTATGACATCTCACCAAAAAATGTTACAAAAATAAAGTTCATTTCTCCCATACAAGTCGACCAACACTAAAAATGAGTTTTAGCCCAAACAACATATCCAAATTTTAAGAGGATGAACAGGTGGCGTGTAAGTGATATTGTTAGTCAAATGCGTTAGGGGTAATTTTTTGCATTACATGGACTCCGATCTTAATACTGTATACAGACTAGCGAGATTTTAAAATCACTATGTGATTTTCCTTTGAACAAAATCACATAGTGATTTACAATATCATCTCAAATTGTACTAGCATAAAGAAAAATTGCACAATCATCTCAACTTACCATGGTAAGTTCTTGTAGTGTGAACATGGCCTAAGACAACAAGTTTCTATTTGTACCTATTTCTATAAGCAAATAGAACCTTTTTGTCGTAAGGTCTCGATTTGCTTAGAAATAGGCAGTTATTAATATTTTCACAGACACAAATGCATTTTTAGAAAAATGCATTTGTGCAAAAAAATTTGGGTAAAAAAAAGTGTTTTGGAAAAAATTAGTCTTTATGGCCTTTTTTCGTCAACCATAATAATGTTGAATATTTGAAAATTTTGGGCAAGTATAAAAATATTTGAAAAAATGTTCTCAAGTATTTTATTTGAAAACATTGTTGACAAATATTTTATTTGTAAACATTTTTTCAAATATTTGAAAATATTTGAACTTGCACACGTTAAGTAAGTATTTTGTTATACTTACTTGTAAAAATGTTAAGTAAGTAAAAAAATATTTGTATTTGAAACTTTCAAGTACAAATACAAAAAATATTTGAAAAATGTTAAAATAAGTAAATAAATGTTCAAGTATTTACAGGTCTGCTTTCACTTCCTGAAAACACAGTTTCCGTGCCATTCAGTTGCAGTCGAACGAACAGTAAAATTAGTATCTGAAGCAATATCTAAAGTGTGCAACAGAAACGCAAGGGATGGCATAATAAAATCGGATTTAATTTCTAGACAAGCTCCAACAAAATTTGAATTTAAATATAAATTTGTGACAATTTTTCCTGATATTGAGGGTAGGGAGGTATCGTTAAAAATAGCATTTTAAGGCATCTTTACCCACATATAATGACACTTTATCTGCACTTGAATTTTTTACAATTTTGGAAATTCACCTCCCACTTAGGATATCGGGGGTATTCCCTGGATTTCTAAAAGGGTTTAAAACTGCATATTGATGCCTAATAGGGATTTAAAGTCTATAACATATTTGTACCCAAAAATTATGCCACTTTTTCTAACCACAATAATTATCAATTAGGGTATTTTTAGCCGAAATTCACATCCTCTTTGGATATCGGGGGTATTCCCTGGAACTCCGGGAGGGGTTAAAACTGCATTTTGATGCCTAAAATGGAGTTTACGTTTAAAATAACATATCTTTACCAAAAAAAAGTAACCGCTTTTTCGAGCCTCAATAATTGGCATTTTGTGATTTTTCGCCGAAATTTCGAAACTTTGAGCCCATTCTGAGAGCAGAAGATATCAACTGATTTCCAAAAAAATTCACATCTGTAATACCCATCTGGGTAGACAACTTTTGCCGGGTATAGCGTTTCGATCCGACAAAAAAGTGGCAAAACGACCCACCCTAGTGTATATAAACCCTCTATTACTAGAGTGGAGGGTATAAAAAAACGAAATTAAAATTTAAGGGGGCTGGGCCCCGGGCCCCCTGTATCCAAAAAACCGCACCATCCGCCTACAGGTTTGTGTGGGTACTTAAATTAAAGGTAATTAAAAAATGAAAACAAAGGGTTCTTGGTCCTGGGTCCCACTAGGTCCAAAAAACCTTCCTGATACGATTTTAAAAAAAATCTTTTTTTTGGGTACGCCCACACAAAAAAATATTTTTTTTTTCCTTCAGACATTACTGAAGAAGTGTTTTTATAGTAAAAAAAATAATTAAAAGATTTAATTAATTACTTTAACAGTTTTAACTTCTTGGTGACCACCATTAATCAGTGTTGCCTACTTTTTTTTTGGAGAATCATCAACTTTTTTTAAAAAAAGTCGTTAAGTTTATAAATAAAAATCGGCATTACAAAAATACGCTAATAAATACTAAAAATGTAAATACCCTGGCTACTCCGTGGCAATGAGTTTGAGCTGATGTTTGTAACTATCCGAAATATTGCTTCTAGATCTACTTTAAGAATACTTATTTACTCAGAATCAGTTTTTGAGTCGATTTAATAGGTCGCAATTATCAATCAATTGACCTGAAATTTGAAACCTAGGAATAGCTTAATATCCTGTTCTCACATACAGATAAAAACCGTTTTTAGCAACAATATTTTTACCACTTTCTTTATTTTATTATTGTATGTTAAAAGAAAATGTTGCTAAAAACGGGTTTTAGATGTACGTGAGAACAGGGCATAATACCCTATTCACACGTACAGTTTTAAAACGTTTTTAGCAGCAATATTTTTAGCACTTTCTTTATTCTATTACAGTATATTGACAGAAAATGCTAAAAATAATTGCTAAAAACGGTTTAAAACTGTAAGTGTGAATAGGGTATAAGACACAAGTAAGAGGACTTTTAAAATTGATTTTTTGGAGTTTACATAATATTTTTGTTACTCAAAAATATTTTTACACTAAAAAAACATTACACTCGAAAAAAATTTAGTCAATTTTCTTTTTTTTTTTACAAAAATGATTAAAAAATCTTGTTTATTCAAAATGTAAAGTTTTCACGTTAGAAAATTTACTAGCACTTAAAAGGGCATTGTGGAGGGTATTCACGATTTTGGCCAAGTCGAATTTAACTTGTTATACTTGTTTAATACCCTATTCACACGTAGAGTTTTAAATCGTTTTTAGCAGCAATATTCTTAGCACTTTCTTTATTCTATTACAGTATATTGACAGAAATGCTAAAAATAATTGCTAAAAACGGTTTAAAACTGTAAGTGTGAAAAGGGTATAATATGGAGTTTGACAGATTTTCGAGTGGAAACCGAGCCACTTACTCAGCTTGAGCGAAAACTATTGTACAATAGCATTTTACAATTGATTTTCATTTTAACACACGTGCCAAGCAGCAATAATATTATCAAACCAAACAAAACACTCACACAACACCTTACGTTTACAACCGCTGATGACTTTTGTGTTCAATGTTGTTCAATGATGCCCACAAACTTTAAATTAATAGTGATTGTGCAATAAATATCGAACTTTATATTGTATGTATTAGTGCCCACCATTTCCTGGTTCCCGGTATTGCCGGTTCTGGTACCCGGTTTCCCGGTTCTAGATATATTCCCGGGAATACCGGTATTCTCAAAAACCAAAAAAATACTATACGATAAAATATTTAAATTACATTATTTTATCAGTATTTCAGATATTTTTAGTTGTGTTTATAAAATTATTTTAAAATCATGTAACTATTTTTTCTTAAATTCAAAAAAATTTATGGAAATGGTTTTTTTCACATGTTTTGTATTTTTTTTTGGTAAAAGCAAAGGCAAATTTTTAATTGTACAAAATTTTACAAAATTTACATACCGGTAGTCCCGGGAATACCCTCAGAACCGGAACCGGGAATACCGGTAGTTCCGGGAATGAATTAGGAACCGGGAAAGCGGTACCATTTCCCGGTACTACGGTACTGACCGTAGGCACTAGTATATATAGAAAATTGTTCAATAATATTAATTGTGTTCACAATATGAATCTCTCAGGAATTTTATCGGAAACAAACAAAAATGGAAGAAAAATTTTATAAAATTAACGTCAAAAGCACATTTCTTTTAGCAAAGTGTTTCAACGAAAAAATACACAAGTAAAAAAAAACATCATGTCTCTACCTTATACAATAGAGAACAAAAACGTGATGAATAAATAAATAAACAAATAACTTAAATAACGATGATTACAACAAAAACCTTCACACATTCAAAAAGAAATTCCCCAAAAATAAATTTACATTCAATGATACTTTGTTGTACACAAAATACGACAAACGTTTTATAAAAACAAAAAAAAAAAATTATGAATGAATTCTTGAATCATGCCATGGCAACGTTGAATAATGTGTTTTAACCGCCCCCTCCTCCCCCTTTCGCCTTTTTATCATCCCCATTCCCAACACACATATATGTTTTGTTATACTTGTCACTCGAAAAACAAAATTCATTGAGTAAATTATGTTTGTATACTAAAAGTAATAAAAAAAAACACAGACCTCTATTTTACTAAGGGGTAATATATACAATACTTTGACTTAAAATACATATTTTTTTGCATTAAAAACACTAGACGATTTTGGTAGCGGCAAAAAAAAATTAATTTTTGAAGCTTTCAGTCATTTATTGTGAATTGAGTTAAAAAAAAATAATAAATAATATGTAAAATTTAACAAATATCAACGATGGTAATTGTCATTCAATTCACATTTCATTGATTCATTTCATTCTTTAAATTATGGGTACGAATTATGAATGTGTATGGCGTTTTCAAGGATACATTAACATTTTCCTGCTTGTGTATCTTTTCGGTTTATTTGCTCACCTGTCGTTTTCTTTTCCGTTTCAATTCCGAACCGTATCCTGCTACTATTTGGACTTGGTATGAATTACAGATCACAAAGACATGCAGCAAGGATGATTTATTTGTTACTTTTTCAATATGGTATCATAAAAAAACGTAGGAAATATGTATGTATTTATCACAATACATAAATAGTATGCGCATAGGGTTGAACCCTGCAAACAATAGGGCGATATATCGCCAAAAAGATATTGCGGCAATACGAAAATTTACCATTTCCATTAAAAATCAAAGTAGTATTTTCATTATATCGCCGTTTTCTTATACGAACGATATTTGCTTTCAAAGATAAAAAAAAAAAATCAGCGTATGTTGCGGATATATTTTTCAGGTGAATGCAAATGTTTTTAGTCCTGTTAACAAAATATGGATGAAAAAAATTATGTCTATTTTCAGCTTCAGGGAATCGATATAGCTGTATCGCCGGATTATCATTTTAGTGATATTCCGGCGATACATACAAATCTGTTATATTTCGTTTATACGATTATCTGGCGATATTGACCTTTTATCGCCAAGGCGAATCGTCGTCGTATAGCCAGGATGTATTGCCTTCGGGTAACAGTTTCTTCCGAAAGGTGTATCGCCGGCGATACGATTTCGATAACTGCCGCAATAAATTTTATCGTATCGGCAATACAATCGGCGAATCGATGTCGTATTGTTTTGTTTGCAGGGAATATAATAACCTGTTTTTTTGTTTTTTCGGACTACGATTAGGATAAACTTTATTGTATTTAAAAAACTGGGGTCTAATCTGGACAAAAATAAAATTTTAATATTTTTTCTGAATCAACATCCTATTAACAATAAAAACATACATAACTGAGCTAAGGTAAAAATGTAAAGAATGAAAAAAAAAATGTATAATCCTAGAATTAAATCGGATTTATTTATAGGATTTTACATTTTGTACAACGCTTATTTTTTCCTGTTTATTTAAACTAATTGTATGTAGATAACAAAAAAATATTAGAGGTATTCAGAGTCTTGTTGCCAGCCCTGGCAATGTAGCAAAAGAGTACTTCTTTCAAAAAATACATGTATTTTGAAAAGTAATTTTGAAAAGTGCTCTTTTACCACCAGTGCCAGGGCTGGCAAGCAAGACTCTGAATACCACTATTATAAACAAATTTCTGGACTTGATTTGACCCATTTTTGAACTAAATAATGTTAATCCTAATCTTAATCTTAACAAATGGGAGACTTCATATTTTTTATCCTTATTTGCTCTATGGTACGAGCACTCAAAAAGCATTTACACTTATTATCCAAGATTTTGTGTAAAATACATTACATGCACAAAAAAAACTAAATAAACAATAACTTAAAACCTAAATAAACAATACCCAGTCAGAAATTGCCAACCGTACCAAAAATTTTGTGTTGGTACAATATCGGGCTAGCCAAAAATACAACATCCCAGTCAGAAATTGCCAACCGTACCAAAAATTTTGTGTTGGTACAATATCGGGCTAGCCAAAAATACAACATTGTATAATGTAAAACCGTTTACTAAAAATATTGTGTTGGCACAACTTTGTGTTTACATAAAACACTACACTATAGATTATAATTTAATAGTTTAACATTTTTATTTTGATTTACATAGACCTCAACTCTTTAATCTAAGTGAACACTTAAGTAGTTGCTTTTTCAACCAATTTTACAAAATGGTTACTAAAAAGCCCTACATCGAGATTTTCAATCCATCCCTAAGCAGAAGTTAAATCCAATGTCGTAAATTTGCAAAATCAATGTTAACCCAACGTCAAAACAAAAGTCGAGCGATCGTTGGCCACTGTTATCATTTCAACCTCGGAATGACGTCGTAGACTTAGAAACGGGTATGATTCGCCAACGTTGGTACCATCGCCGCCAACTTCATTCCAACGTTGGCCCGTTTGTATTTTTCTGCCTGGGTAACTTCAAATAAAAATAAAAACTAGCATTTTTCAATAAACAAAAAAAATGTTGTCTACATATTAGAGTTATTGGACCGGTTTTTCAAAACCTGTTTAAACCGGTTTTTTGTGGTTTGCAACGGGTCCTATACGGAAATGCAAGTGCTCCTATACGGAAATGTGTAATATCAACAAACGTTTGTAATTTTGATTGTTAAAAAAAGAACTGATAAATAAGATTGTAATAATTCTTTTTAATTATTATTTGTATTGACAAACGTAAAAAGTCTTAATTTTTTTCAACAAACACAATTTGTTGATCTGACAAAAAACGTAAAAAATCGTATTTTTTTTAACAAAGAAATTTAACAAACACAAAAACTATTTGTTGACATGATAAAATAATTTTGAAATAAAATTACTTGACTGAGTTTGTTTAAAACAAAATCGAAGTTTTGTATTATGGACTAACAGGCGGCCGATTTTACGAAATGTTTGGTTGATTTACAATTGCTGTTTGTTGATTTAAATTTGACGATATTATTTTCTGTGTAAGGTTTTTGACTTTTTTGTGCTATATTCTATCTAAAAAAGGTACACGTGTTAAAAAAAATTACACTAACTAAAAACTTTAATTTGACTTGTAATCCATAAATACCCTTGCCAATGTCCATTACATTTAAAATAAAATTTTGTTTACGAGCAAAGCATTTTAAGATGGATGTAGTGGAAATTTTTACGTGTAAAAAAATTTTTAGAACATTATTTGTGTTTAAAAATAAAAAAAAAATTGGAGTAAAAAGTTTTCCATTTAACTTTCAAAGTTTTCTAAAAGAAATTTCATTTTTAAATATACATTTGCAAAAAGTTTTTATTTTATTTGCTATATTTTAAAATTTTCTTAATGCTTTTTAGAAATTTCCATTTGAATTTCAGAAATTTAAAAAAAATAAATTTTTAAATATTACTTTCTGAAATGTAATCGGAAAATGTTGAATTTAAACCAAATTTAAAAAATGTTTGGAAATTCTAAAATGTGGTGAAAATTTTTTTAATATATTAGACATTTTTTAAATATGATTTGAAATTTATGTAATATAATTGGAAATTTCTTAAATACAATTTGTATTTTCCAAAATAGAATTGGAAATAGTGTAGACCAATTTTGCTGATATACAGTACCAAAATTTTCGAAACAACGACAATCTCTGTTTTATATTGGCGGCGATCATAATTTTTTACCTTATTTTGCAAAAACCCGAAAATCGGTTCAACCGGTT
This sequence comes from Pegoplata infirma, assembly GCA_963921195.1. Lineage (NCBI taxonomy): Eukaryota > Metazoa > Arthropoda > Insecta > Diptera > Anthomyiidae > Pegoplata > Pegoplata infirma. The sequence goes on along the minus strand of OY992539.1, from coordinate 150,307,962 downwards.
TTTTATCAATTTAACATCAAGTTTCTTTACAGATTTGTACCATCCCAGGCAGAAAAATACAAACGGGCCAACGTTGGAATGAAGTTGGCGGCGACGGTACCAACGTTGGCGAATCATACCCGTTTCTAAGTCTACGACGTCATTCCGAGGTTGAAATGATAACAGTGGCCAACGATCGCTCGACTTTTGTTTTGACGTTGGGTTAACATTGATTTTACAAATTTACGACATTGGATTTAACTTTTGCTTAGGGATGTATTGAAAATCTCGATGTAGTGCTTTTTAGTTACCATTTTGTACAAATTGGTTGAAAAAGCAACTACTTAAGTGTTCACTTATATTAAAGAGTTGAGGTCTATGTAAATCAAAAACTTTTTTAAAAAATAAAAATGTTAAACTTTTAAATTATAATCTATAGTGTAGTGTTTTATGTAAACACAAAGTTGTGCCAACACAATATTTTTAGTAAAACGGTTTTACATTATACAATGTTGTATTTTTGGCTAGCCCGATATTGTACCAACACAAGATTTTTGGTACGGTTGGCAATTTCTGATTGGGATACGTTCATATGGCGTCGAAACGCTGTTTAAAGTGGTTTCGCGCCAAATAGTTTCATAGTTCGACACTTGTTTACAACTGATAGAATAAAAAAAAATAAATACAAAAATGTGTCAAAATAAAAGAAAATATTTAAAAATGTTCACAAAAATTAGCTTTAAACAAAAGATTTTAATCATTTATTGTAATGTAAATTAACGCGTTAATTAATTAATTGTGTGGTTTTTAAGCCGGTATATTTCTGGCACGTAATAAGTGTCTAGAATTTCTGGTGTGATCGGTTAATGTGCGGTTCACACATTCTGTTTTTGAGTGTTTAAGGGCTACATATTTAAAAAGGTTTTTGTTCTGTTCCTATTTCATGTTTATTCTATTACTGGTGTTATGTTAAAAAATTTGTTTTAGGTCATAAGTGTGAACTCCATATAGTTTTCAAAATGAAAATACGTACATACATAATTTAACCGAGTTTTCGAGGCAAGTGTGAATGTCGTATAAATTAATAAAGCAAATAATTGAAAAACTCACATTTTAATCTTTGATTTTTTTCATATCTCCCAATGTTTAAAGAACTTTAATTAAAAAAAATAAATATTTTCAATAAATTTTAGCAAAAAAAAGAGAATAATTTGATAAGCAAAATTAAAAATATAAAAAATGTCCAACATTTTTAAAATAAAAAGTGTAAATAAAAACAAATTGACTTGGCAACACTATTAAAGTACTAAATACAACAACGCTGAAAGAAAAACATTGAAATTAGTACCAAAACAACAGTGAAACGAAACAAGAATGCACCTGAAAAAGAAACGTTACATGAATGAGGAAAGAGACGACCCTACTGCGGATACCACAAGCATTAGTTATGGATCCAACATGGCCGATAATACACGGGAAGTACGAATTGAAGAGCAATTAAAAGTTAAAATTGGTACGTAAAATAAACAAAAAATCGTAAAAAACATTTAACAAAGCGCGAGTGCAATAAAACAATACAAATGAGTGCAAAAATCAGTATGTTTAATAGCGGAAAACAGTGAAATGTATGTGACTAAATGTGTTGGCGTTGTTGCAATGCAAGCGTCGTTCACTTGAGTATGCATTCCTATTGAAATGGAATGTGAAACATTGTTGTCAAATTTGTATGTTAAAATTACAAATATATCGTAATGATAAATTCTATAAAAACAATTAAAATTTATAATGACAATAATGCTGAAATGTGTGAACAATAAACAAGAGTTAATCGTGAATGAGTTTTATCAAATGTATAGGAATTTTTCATTGAAAAAAATACAAGTGATGTGCAAAAGAATGTTTTTGTGTCTATTTTGTGTTGTCGGTTAATGTATGACATAGTTGTCCCTCTTACACCTCTGTCAAGGTAGTATTATGAATGAATACCTTGTATTCACTTGTACCTTTGTTTATTTTGCTTTAAGCTTGATTTACATGTTAACTACCCTTGACCACCCTTATCTACTATTTCCCAGTATTGGAGGATAACAATTGTCAAATTCAAATAATTTTTCATACAAAATTATTTAAACCCGGCAAATCGTATCACCAATACTGGGAAATAGTAGATAAGGGTGGTCAAGGGTAGTTAACATGTAAACTGCCCTTTACTTGCTTTTTTGATTATAAGTGCAGTGTCAATTTTTCTTGTTGAGAAACACAATGAATACTGAAACATAATGAAATTCCAACACAAACATAATAAAAATTTGTTTTTTTTTTTCTTAATTTGTACATGTGTGTGTTCGTTTTCGTTTGTTTGCTCCCTTGACTTCGCAACGTGATGATACAACGAAATTTCCCTTTTCATGTTTCGTTCGTTCTTTATGAATGAAATTTTCAAATTTTGTTTATGCCCTCTATTCGTTGTCGTTGATATGGTTCCTGTTCAGTGTTGCCAATTTAGCCATTTTCCGGCTAGATTTAGCTCCTTTTGAACTCGTTTAGCCGGAGAAAAAGGCATTTAGCTCTTAGCCGTATTTTTAGCCATTTTCGAAAATATTTTAGCAATTTTTTAGCCATTTTTGAGTTTTCGGTTAAAAAGTAATTTTTTGTGGGTTTTTTATACTAAAATAGAGAATTAATTGGGTTTTAAGTTTATACAGATCGAGCACAGACTCTAATACTATTTGTTATAAAGGTTTAAGTTGCAAAATGTAAGAAAAAATTTAATTTCTAAAAATTATAGACATTTCTGGTATTCCCAAACCGGTTTCAAACACTTTTGTTTTGTGTTTTCATCAGAAGGATTTTAAATGTTGGTTTGTTTTGTTAGTAGGTAATTGGTTTTCATATATTTGAGTTTTTATTAACACTAGTCTGGAATAAAATCACGTATATTTTTGTCATATTCATACCATAAACATTATACTAAATTTTAGATGATCTAGCAATGCCCGTTTCTCTGTCTTTTAAAAATACACTAACGTCCAAAACTTAACTTGAAGACTGACTGCTGAATCTTGGCATATATATTTTTGCAATCCTTCTGATCAGGTTTCAGCGAAAACAGTCCCAGGGTTACAAAATTTCCCCTCGAATTCACGTGTTGAAAAGTTTTTTTAAGCCAAAATAACTAAAAAATATTTTTTACTTAAATAAATTTTTTGTAGTCAAAATTTTTATATATATTTTTATAAAAAAATTTAATATAAAATATTTAAATCATTAAAAAAGTGTTTTGAACACTCTTCATTTTACCTAAAATATGCCAAAACAGTAACAAAAGATCTCCTTATTTTAATATATGTATAAAAAAACGGTACGAAATACGAATTTACATTAGTTTTTCTTAAAAAGTAAAATATATATTTTAGCCTTTTTTTAGCCATTTTTTAGCCGTTTTTTAGCCGTTTTTTCAAAAGGATTTAGCCGTTTTTGATAACCAAGTTCTGGCAACACTGTTCCTGTTTGATAATTCGGTATTTCTTTTTGGTTGGTGAATTTTATTTTGTTAAAAACTTATGAATGAATGAGGAGAATTTGGCTAAATGAAAAATGTGGTTAACATCCTTGACTTTAAATATAGGTGCTCCACTCCAACAACCTTCATAAAAGTATGCTTTTAGTTTGAGTATACAAAAATTATATTGTACATACGGTTTGGTTTTAATTAACCTTGATGAATCGAATCCAAAGTACCACAATGAAAAACAAAAATATATGTACAGTGGCTGACATGACTAATTGGACAATCTTTATAAAATTTTTTTCACCAGTAAATTGCATGGCCCCTCCAGATCCTCAGGGGTCCCTTGTATGCTTTGGTACTAAATTCAAAAAAACAAAGTTTGGCTGAATTGCAGTTTATTAGGCACGGCGAAATTAAAAAAAAAAATTTAAAACGGCAACCGTTCATTAATTGAAAAAAAAAAAAATAATAACTCGAGGCGCCCGGACCGGGTCCATTTAAGAATTTTTTATCACATCTATATAAATAAAAATCAATTGTCGTTCGTTGGTAACAGCATCAAATGAGAACTGCTGGACCGATTTACACAATTTTTTTTTTGAAATGTTCGTCATAGTCCAACTTAGGTTTTTACGTAAAGAAAAATTGACCACGCCCACTTTTACGCCCACTTTTTTCGATTCATCTAAAATCGGAAAACGGCTGCACCGATTTTGGAAATTTTTCATTTAAATCTTCGTAGTAACCCAATTTAAGTTTTTACTAAAAGAAAAATCGACCACGCCCACTTCTAAGCCCACTTTTTCAATTTATCAAAAATCTGAGAATGGCTGGACCGATTTACTACATTTTTTTAAAATTTATTTTCATTATATTCCAACTTTGCTTTTTATGAAAAAAGAAAGTGGCCACGCCCACTTTGGCTAATTTTTTTGAAAATGTACGTCATTATTCAACTAAGGATAGTAACATTTCCCACGCACACTTTATTCTATGTATCGAAAGAACTATAACGGCTAGACCGATTTGGTTATAGTCCGCAAAAGATTTTTAAGTACAGTAAAAATTGTCCAAGCCTAAATTTACGTTCACTTTTCCCGATATATAAATTTTAAATCATGGAATGGCTGGATCAATTTGTCTAATTTTATTTTTAATGTTCGCCATAGCCCAACTAAGGTTTTTTAGAAAGAACAACTTCCCGTTTCTACGCCCACTTTTGAATGGATGGATCGAGTTGATTAGATTCAAATAAAATTTGTACGGTAAGAAAAGTTGTCCACCCACTATTTTCTTCGATATACATATATTAAATTTGCTCTATTGAAAAAAAAAAAATATAGAATAATAAAATATAAATAAAACTCAAATGTAGTTCGTTGGTAATCGCAACACTTGAGAACGCCTGGATCGATTTGGCTATTTTTTTCGTTTTAAATGTTCGTAATAGTCCATATAATTGTTCGGAAAGAAAAATTGTCCTCGCCCACTTTTGTCGATATATCTTAAATTGGTTTTTATTCTAATTCGATCTACTAAAAAAAATATTTCTTAAAAGATACCGCTTAAACTTGGTACAAATGATTTTAAATCCTTGGGAATTGTTATCATATGTACAAGTTTATCTTACCACACACATTTTAACGCCCACTTTTGTCTAAATGGGTTGACTACTAATAACTGGACCGGTTTTTTATGTTAATTATAGTTCTAATTAAGTTTTTAAGGTATACATGAGAAAAGTGTCCCTATAAAGGTTTGTTTGAACTCAAAACAATTGCTCACGATAAGAACGAAGGATAAGCGTAATTTATTTTTTTGTTGTTCGTAATGACACTTAAGAAGTTTTAAATTTATACAGTTCGCAAAGTCGAAGACATTATAATTTTTTTTTTTGTTACTAAAATATAATTTGAAGATGATTATCTGCCTAATAGGGTCTTTAAAACCACGCTCACAAATTTTTCTACGTCAAGAAATTCATTATATTTGACGCGAGACAATATATAACACTGAAATTATATTTGGGCCAGCAAAGCGGACCGGGCCAGCTAGTCCAAAATAAATGCGTTAATCCTGCTACCAAAAAAAAACGTTATTTTTCGGAGATTTTCCTGTCCACAGGCCTCTTAGGATGGAGTTTGTAATCCCTGCACTCGGCCGAAGGCGGGCTACACATAAAATTTAAGACATAAGACATGAATACCGAAATGGTTTCAAACATAATAAAACTTTTTGTATCGACTAACAAGGGAGGTCTGAAAATTGCATGTGGGAATTAGAGGGGAAAAAAATGTTACATGCCAAATCTCAAATTTAAAAAAGATTTGCCAACTTATGAAAAATGTGGTCTTTCGGGAAAATTCAAATAAAATACAAACTAACAGGAATTTCGCCAAACGCAAAAATACGGGTCAGCTTAATTTTAATATAGAGTATTTATTATACAGTGACTCAAAGTAATAATGGAACAGCATATATTTTTAAGCAGTTCTTTAAAGGAAAAGTTATCAATACTAAACCTGATTATTATCAGTCGACTATTTTTGAAAAAAGTGCTATATAGGAAATTTTCCAAGCTTTAATTTAAGCTTGATAGCGTCCAGATTGAGCAAATATTAAATGAGATACGAGGGTCACACTGGAAATTGAAATTATTTGTATATGTTTTTTTGAAATTTTTTTAAAAATATTCTAAGTCGATTTTTTCCAAGTTCAAACATTAAAAATTTAAAAAATTATCCAATAATTTTTATTTAGTTATCAGCTAGTTTTTCCAACAACCCAAACAAAAAATAAAATTTTTTAAATACAGTGGAAGAAATCCGCATTTTTTGACCTCCAACTCGTTTGACCACCAATTTTTTGTAAACAAAGAAAAATTTTAATTATTCTAAAATCTTATAACTATACACTTAGGTGTACTCAAATTAATAAACAGTAAAATATTTTCTTTGTTTACAACAAATTGGTGATCGAAAGAGTTGGAGGTCAAAAAATGCGGATTTCTTCTACTGTATTTAAAAAATTTCATTTTTTGTTTGGGTGGTTGGAAAAACAAGCTGATGACTAAATAAAAATTATTGAATATTTTTTTAAATTTTTAATGTTTGAACTTGGGAAAAATCGACTTAGAAATATTTTTAAAAAAATTTCAAAAAAATATCTAAAAATAATTTCATTTTCCAGTGCGACAATCGTATCTCTTTTTATATTTGCTCAATCTGGACGCTATCAAGCTTAAATTAAAGCTTGGAAAATTTCCTTTATAGCACTTTTTTCAAAAATAGTCGATTGATAATAATCAGGTCAAGTATTGATAACTTTTCCTTTAAAGAACTGCTATCAAATATATGCTGTTCCATTATTACTTTGAGTCACTGTATGTGATTTTGGCGGTCGTACATATCGTCACCTAAAATGCAAAACAACGTAACACTTTTTTTTTTTCAAAATCGTGCTATTGATTGATTGTGACATATTAGCCCTGTTTTTTGCAGACCGGATTAAGATTTGGCTTAACTTTATTTACTTAAAAAATGGGTCAAATCAAGCCCAGATTTTTTTTTATAATTTTTTTCTGAAATTACATACAATTAGTAAATATAAACAGAAAAACAAATTAAGCTTTGTCCAAAATGCAAAGAATGAAAAATAAATTTAGTTAAATTCTAGGATTAATTCAAATTTATTTATACCGTTTTACATTTTTGACAACGCTTAAATTTTTTCCCTTTTATATTAACTAAATTGATGTAAATTCAGAAAAAAAATATAAAAAAAAATTTGGACTTGATTGGATCCATTTTATAACTAAATAGAGTTAATCCTAATCTTCATCCGGTCTGCAAAAAACAGGGCTATTATATCAAAATACATGTCCCCACAAAGTTTAAGCTCTCTAAGTTTAAAAAAATACAAGTTTTACGATCAAAATTCAAAAATATTATATTTTGTACTTTCGAACATTTTTTGATTCCCCTATAAAATTATCTAAATCATATTTGCTAGTTATGATGCACTTTATTAGCCGAAAATATTTTCAAAATTTCAGACCTATCCGATATAATATGACGGACTTATGAACAAAATTCAAAAAATGCGTACCAAGGTTTTTCGCTTCTAATGTAAAACATCAAAAAGTTTTGTTACGTTGCTTTGCATGTTAGGTGACGATATATATGTACCTCTCCATATAAACTACCCCAACGTTTTTAGATTTTTGAAAATAAGGACTTAACGAAAACGAATTTGGACACGACCCATACATCATTGGATAAAAAACCTTTCGATCTGTATAAAAAAATTTTCATATAGTTTTTTTTGAAGAAATGTGAACCATTCTCAAAAAACGAAAAATTCCGTTTTACCCCCTCCCCTTTGACCAGCTAAATGTGAGATTGGGCAGCTAAGAAAAAAACAAGTAACTCTTATTTTCCTCCTCGCTTTCCAATATGCTGCCCTGTGAGACCTCCCTTGTAAGAGGCTTCCGTTAGTAGCGTGAACTTCTCACTTTGAAGGGGTAATGCCCTCTTTCGCAGTGTCAAAGTTATTTTTTTCCTTAAATATTTTTGATCATTTGATCATTTACGAATTACAATTGATCTTTTACGAATTACAATTGATCTTTTTCGAATTACAATTGATCTTTTTCGAATTACAATTGATCTTTTACGAATTACAATTGATCTTTTTCGAATTACAATTGATCTTTTACGAATTACAATTGATATCTTACGAATTACAATTGATCTTTTACGAATTACAATAGATCTTTTACGAATTACAATTGCAATCTCCGAATTACAATTGGAATCTTCGAATTACAATTGGAATCTTCGAATTACAATTGGAGTATTCGAATTACAAATGGAATCTTTGAATTACAAATGGAATCTTCGAATTACAAGTAGAATATTCGAATTACAATTGATATTTTACGAATTACATCTGTAGTATGTAATTCGATAATTTTTTTTCAAAATTTTTTGACAAGCGGAGTAAATTTTTGTTTTTTTTACCGATGTGAAATCTCTCCAAAAATAGCATTGTCTGTAAGCGAAATGTCAATAAAAATCTTGTTTTCACAGCCTTATGCTTAATTTTTTTCTAAAATGTATTAATAAAAAGTAAACATTTTCAAAGATTTATTGCAATTTCTGTTGAATGAAACTTTTTTAATAAACAATGTACGATTAGTCGTGTGAGGCACTGTATAAGAATGTGTATTATGTACATATGAAAAACCACAAAAGGGTTTGTATAACAAAATCCACTGACACACCATTCGTAAATTGAATGTATGGAACAAACTCAATGACTGATTGACAAATCATGTGTATACACATTATTGAACGAACTGCTGAATGTCAGTTCCCCATCTCCATTTAACCCTGGCATACATATATATTTTTTAGCACAAGTTTTATTATATAAAGGTGTATCTGATCATAATTACACATTGGAAAAAACACCTGTTTATGTATTATCTTGGTAACTTCTCAAAATAAAATACAAATAAATAACATATTGCTCTGCAATTACCAGAAAACCTTTATGTCAGAGACTCTCAAACACAGGAATCTTTATTGCAGCTAAAATTGAATTTAAAAGCACTACCAAGTTTTTTTTTTTATTACCAAATCGCCTATTTGAAATAAATGCATTTTCATGTTTTTTTGCTTATTTTTTATTATTATTTTAACTTACATATTTTACTGAATCTTCTGAATGTATTTTTTAATTTGGGTTGTTTAGTGACATATTTGTTTTGAATTTGCAAATTTTTGCCAAATTCGCTGAGTTATAAAAAAAAACCAAAAGGAACATTCTTAATTTCCTTAAAATGCACTGAGATTATTCTTGATCGAATCAAGACAGGATCTCTTTCAAAAGAAAGTTACATTTTTATAGAATTTAAAAAAATAAATATTCATAATATGGGGTCGTTTGATATTTTTGCAAAGCGGTTTCAAAAATTTTTCTGAAAACATGGTCTTAAAAGGGTTAATATTTTATTTTGATAAAAATAGGAAGTTTTTTCTGCTAAATGTTTTTAACATTTAGTAACCAACTAAACAAATCTTCATTCTCAATATTAATCATTGTAAAATTATCTACAATAACAATGTGATGTTGAGAAAATCTCGCAAATTTATCATGAATTGTCTTTAAGTGAAACAGTTTTTTTTTCTTTTTCATTTCCGTTTTCCATAATGATATACAATTTTTTTTTTTTTTGTTTTTTTTTTAATTTATGCATACAATTTAAAAGTTTCTACGCGATATTGTTTAAGTTTTTCTTTTTTTTTTTGATTTCTCTGGTATTTTATTTGTTTTTGTTTTACTCCAAATAATGCACGCTTGACTTGTCAACGAAACATCATCTTTCATTCGTTCGTTCATTCATTATTTCTTTTCATTTTTATTTTGATGTAAGTTTTTTACATACTTTTAATTTCTAAATAATAATAATGTTGCCAACACTAACACCAATAGTTTGAGTCGAATCTTCATTACTAGTGTTTTCATATTTTTTTTTTGTAATGTTATTTACTTTTATTTTCAACTTTTTACATATTTTGTAATGAATTTTCCCATCGTTGTTATTTTTCATAGTTCGCGTTTCAAGTACAAGTCTTCTTTATGTAGAGTTTCATTAAGCAATTTAACTTTTTCTTTTTTTTAATAAAATTTACTTTTGTTGTGTTGAATTTTAAGGTGCATATTACAAATGTTTTTTTTTTCTTGTTATCAGCAGACCAACAAATGAATGCATTCCCAAAAAATAATTGATACGATTTTTCTGATCTATCTGGTCTGATCTGCATTTTAGGGTCAATATTAACACAAAAAATAACTGGACAAAGTAAAAAAAAAACAAGTGAGAGTGTTAAATTCGGCTGTGCCGAATCTATAATACCCTCCAACATGTAAAAAAAAAACGATTTTTTTTATTTCCTAAGTCCAAGTGCAGGACCTTGAACTTTTTCTGACATCAAATTGTTTCATTTGCTTAACAAAAATACAAAAAAAAAAAACTGTAAAAATATGGCGTTTTTCAGAGGTTAGTTAAGTTCTTCAAGGGGGAACTTTTTATCCCCTGGTCCGATTTTGCCCATTTTCGAACTTAAACTGCCTAGGACCAAAAGACATATGCCAAACTTAACGAGTCTATCTCTTTTATTTTGGACTGCATCGTGTCTTATACAGACGGACGGACGGACATACGGACATTCTAGAAAAGTCTTAGAATCGATCATAGATCAATAATATATATACTTTATGGGGTCCCCGACCGACATTTCTATGCGTTACAAACGGAATGACAAAGTGAGTATTCCCCCATACTGTAGTTGGAGGGTATAAAAAATTTCTGAATATGGTTTTCAAATTTTGCTATCACGTCATGTTTTTTTTAGAAAATTGAGGTCAAAGTTCTTAAAAACGTGATTTTGGCCAGTTTTGAGAGCTTGTAACTTTTTAACGGGTTGTGATAGAACGGGAATTTTGATACCATTTTGTTAGGCTGAAAATATTCTTTAATTGTGCATATTTAAAAAATTAATTAAAAAAAATGGAAAAATCTTATATTTTTGCCCTCTATGGTGGGGTTTTGGAACTTTTTTAAGAGTTAAAAAAATGACTGTTTTTTTTTTTTTTGGATTTTGATGTGGCACTAAACCTATAGATTTCAAGTCTATAGTTTTGTTTAGGCCTGTTGGACCAGCTCAATGGCTGACATAACCAGGTTATTCAAAAAAAATACGTCCAATCGTATTTTGTTAATATGTATGTATTAGGGTATTCAATTAATCGAGGTTCTGCTTTAATCGGTTAACCGAGGAAATAATTAATCGGGGTTTGGATTTAATCGGTTATTAATCGGTTAAATTTGAATTGTTCGGTTAACCGAATAATATCAATTTTAAATTTAAATTGAATATGAAACCAAAAACTTATATTTATAAAGACTATGCATGAGTCGGTTTCTTTTGACGTTTAAAGGTGGTGTTAGTTTTACAAATGGTATCTGGGAAAGCTACTATTCATGAGTTACCCCTGTATAAAACCACGAATTTTATATACTTTTAAGAATTTTATTAGTAAGGAATCTATACCCGTTATGGCAAAGCATTAAATACCCTGTATAATGTTAGCCCAAATAAAAAATTTTTGTATGCCACCCTGAAAAATTAGCCCAATCCAAATTGGGCCCAATTCAATGTAAAAAATGTCAAAAAAAAACAAATCAATTTTTATAAAAAGGTAAAATTTACCCAAATTGCTGCCGGGGGTGCATCTACACCTACGAGATTCGAATTCGGTACTAAAATCAGTAACAAAAAAAATTGTTTGGTTTCCAAATTTGTTGTCTTTTATTTTTTAGTGCCGAAACTGCAATAATTTCATCGGTCGATATTTCCGTAATAAAAAATATATCTAAAGTATTTCCAAAAGTATTTGGAAGAAAAATAGTAGGAATTTTAGATGTGTTGAACTTTTTATATATCATAAAATAATTCGCGAACATTGCAAAAATTTGAGTTTATGCTGTATTGTCAATCGAAAATCTAAATATCTCAAGATGAGATAGATCAGTTCTAAGGTCAGATTCGGATTAGGCACATGAAAAACTATTAGAAAAATTTATACTGTTGGCAATGTATAAAAAATTGGCTAGTTTTACTAATTTCTTTTTTTTTTTTAAACCGAAATATCTTTTTAGGACCTCGATAAAATATTTTATTGACGACGTTTTCACACATTGCTAAAAGAGAGTTTGATAATTTTTTTATACCTAAACTTTTTTCAGCAGAACCGTAATTTAAATTATAAAAAACATCAAAACACAAAATAAAGCAAAAAAAAAATAGGTAAAAAATAAATTAGGTACTAAAAAAAGAAATTTCGGTTAATCGGTTAATCGACACAAATTAATCGGTTTATTTGTTATTTGAAAATAGACAATTTTAAATTATTCGAACAGTTAATCGACCAAAATTAATCGGTTAACCGATTAACGGTTAATCGATTGAATACCCTAGTATGTATGTATATATTTAAAAGTTGGCATACGTGCAAAATGCAACACCAGGTTAAAGTGACGATAGATTAGCAACCACGAAGAATAACGGGATATCCCGTTATTGATGATGACGCCACGCTAAAGCCTAGACACTCAAGTTGGCTTTGCACACAAAAAACGACCATTGCCTTTGCAATGGAGGCAGTGAAACAATGCTCCCAAGTGCCGATAGACATATAATCAGACCACAAGTGTCCGACGCAATGCCGAGTGAACCAGCAGGCTCAACAAAAAAACACGCGGTACAGTTTTGTCTTTAACTTTATTCAACTACAACGCCGCAGCTTACACGTCCTTAATCATTGACTGACCGATTACAACTGAAAATGACTGTTGTATTATTTTTTGTTGTAGAATCGACTGGTGAAATCAGATTTGCAACATATTCAGCCGTTTTTGCTCTGCAGAAAAATCAGCTCAAAATCCGTGTTTTCAGATGCGTTGAACCACCCCAAGGAGTGAAAATTTTTAGTGTCCGACCGAATATTCGGCTTCGGCCAAAACGCACTATTCGGCCACTATTCGGCTTCGGCCACAATTTGCGCCGAATAGGCCGAATAGCGAATAATTGTATAATATTTGTGCTCACGTGTTGAAAAACACACTAAACTAACTTTGAATCACATTAGTAACCCAGGCAGAAAAATACATACGGGCCAGATCTGGCAAAGTAATTAATAAGGTAGTATTAATACTGGCTAAGTACCTTTTTTTTGGGTTTTTTGTACTTGCTAAGATGCTAAATGATAACACCATTTAGTAGTGGCAAAGTAATTGTTGAATCAAAATAAAGTAATATAAGAGTACATTGAATACAACAAATATTGGGCTTTCCCAGTACTTTCCAGAGCGTTTCCCAGTAATTTCAAAAGTAATATCCGAGATATTTTAAAATTTACTTTCCCATGCATTTTAACTAAATAATTAATTGAAAAATTTAAAATGTGTTAAATTAAATTATTTTTTATTTAATTCGTACTTACGAAATATTTTTTTTTTTTTTTCATTTTAAAAAAATTATATATTAATTATCCTTTTAAATAAATTATATGTTAAAGTTAAAAAATATTTTCGTTTAAATAACATTTCAAATGTTAATATAATCGAATTTGACTTAAATGGTTATGCAGTTTTATCGTATTTTTATCGTTCAGTTCGACCTCCGCATTGATCCTTTGCTGCGGATAGCCAGCGAGTTATCTTTGAAAAAACTGTGGCTTCAGTTTTACTCGGAAACTGTTTCGTGAGGAAAGCTTTAAAAATTTATTTTAATAAACTTAAATGATTAGCTTCAAAACCGACGTTCACGATGAATTTATTGATGCTCAAAATCTTGAAACAACGGATGAGGAAATTTTTTGTGAAGTTGACAGCGATGTGCTCATCTAGTACAGAGGATTTTATACCTGAAACAACGGAAACTGATTTTAGCAACCTTATTAACGGCCATTTAGAGCTCAGGTTAAAGAATTGGGTTTTAAGAAATATAAAAACCCTAACTCAAAAGTCAATCGATGAACTTTTAATAGTTTTGAGAGAAGAAGGATATACGTCACTACCAAAATCCTCTAAAACATTGCTAGGAATTTCAGCTGTAAGCGGTTGCACAAAAATTATGAAAAGTTCAGATGACACTTTTGGGAAATTCCAGTATTTTGGAATAAAATAAAATCTTGTTGATATTGTGAACCCTAAACTGTATGTTGAGGCAGGTATATCGTTGATAATTCATGTGGATGGCATGGATGTCTTCACTCAAAAAATTTCATGCATAAAAATACGAAGTATTATTTCGTAAAATTTTTTTCGTACATATTACGAAATTTTTGTACATATTACGAAATTTTTGTAATTTTACGAAAACTTTGAATTTCGTAAAAATACAAATTTCGTATATTTTACGAAGTACATTTCGTAGCCAAAAAAATACGAAATACTTCGTATCTTAACGAAATATTTCGTAATTTAACAAAATATTTTTCGGAAAAAAAAAATCACAAAATCAAGGGGTTTGATTTATTTATCTGAATTACTAGATTTAACAGATTAAACAATTAAAAAAATTGAATAACAAAAATTTGTTCCTTCTCTTTTTAATTTTTGTTTATGGTTTCTAATTTTAAATTATTTTCAGCATAACACAAAGTCAAATCACCCAAAATATATTTTTCATTGCAGTCTGTTAGGTGTTGCGACATTAGTGAAAAGTTATACGGGCATGTCACCGCGTCAATTCCGTTTAGAAATGGAATTGAATGTTTGCTCGGGAAAATATTTTTTTCGTAAAGAAACTTTAAATTACAGTGAATATTTGGAAGTGTTTTGATTCCGAAAAAAATATTTTATTTTACGTTTTTAAAAAATATTCGATCCCACTTCCGGACGGAATGTACTCAATGACATGTCCCATAAGATGATACAATTTAACCAAAAAAATGTCATACATAAAAATACAAATAATTTTCATACAAATACAAAACAAATATATCGTACCATAAACTAAATGTTTGTACATACTACATAAAAAAAAACTTCGTAATATGTACAAAATATTTTGTATGTTTACGAAATATTTCGTAAAAATACAAAATATTTCGTATTTATACAAAATGTTTCGTAACTTTACGAAATATTTTCGTTAAACTAAACATAATTCGTATTTACAAAAAAAAAACTTCGTAATATGTACAAAAATATTTTGTATTTTTACGAAATATTTCGTAATTATACAAAATATTTCGTAGTTATACAAAATATTTCGTAACTTTACAAAATATTTTCGTAAAAATATACATAATTCGTATTTACAAAAAAAAAACTTCGTAATATGTACGAAAATATTTAGTAGTTTTACGAAATATTTCGTAATTATACTAAATATTTCGTAAATTTACGAAATATTTTCGTATTTATTTCGTAAATATCACTAAAAAAACTTCGTAATATTTACGAAATGCCATAGGTAAATATTACGAAATATTTCGTTCCGGCAAAACCACGAAATATTTCGTACAATGTACGAAGTATTTCGTACATATTACCTATGAAATTTTTTGAGTGTTTAACAAATTCAAAAAAGGTTTTTGGTCTATTATGGGAAAAGTGTTTGCACCAGATTATATGAGTATACCTTTTTTAATAGGCTTATATTACGGAAATTCAAAACCATATTCCTCACAAGAGTTTTTGGAAGAAGTCGTTGTGGAATCCAATTTGTTAATAAATGAAGGTATAATATTTCTAAAAAAATGAATTCAAGATTAATTTTGGTTTTATTTTTAAAGGTGTAAATATAAGTGGAAAATATTTTTAACTTTAAAGTTCTAGCATTCTGTTGCGATATGCCTGCCCGTGCCTTTATTAGGTGCACTAAAAGCCATACTGGATTTTTTTCCTGTGAAAGATGCACAGTACGAGGAGAAACAGATAACAAAACTCGAGTTTTTAAAGAAATTAACTGCGATGAAAGGACTTTGCAGTCATTTAAAGAAAAAATAAATTCAGAACATCATTTAACAAAGGAAAATAGCCCACTACTTGAAATTTTAAATATTGACCTAGTCAAGAATGTTGTTCTGGATGAGATGCATATGTTGCATCTCGGCATAAGCAAATATTTGCTTCAAAAGATGATTTATAAGAAATCATTTTCATTTATTTCTACAGAAAATGTTGCTGTTTTACAAAAAAACTTTTTAAATTTGTCTCAAGATATTACATCAGAGTTTCAGAGGAAGTCATTCGATTTATATGATATAGGAAACTGGAAAGCAACACAATTCCGATTTTTTTATTATACGGTGGAGGTATCATATTGAAAAACGTTTTAAAATCTGATCAATACAAGCATTTTTTAATTCTTTACACGGCATGCAGAATTTTATCATCAAAGAAATTGGCTACATTAAAAAATAAGTTTGCTAAGCAGATTTTAAGAACATTTGTCGAACTTATGCCAAGTTTTTACGGTTCTAATTACCAAACAATGAACATCCACAACTTAATTCACATTGCAGACGATGTAGCTAATATGGGCGCCCCTATATCACAGTTTTCGCCATTTGATTTTGAAAACAGTCTTGGTTATTTAAAACCTATTATAAAATCCCCAACTAACCCTATTGCTCAAATCCAAAGAAAACTACATATTTTTCATTCCGATAACTCAGTTAATAATATTCCATTGCTATATCCGCTTAATAGAAATTCCAAATACTCTCTAGGAAATATAAAACAAAGCTCGGAATCAAAAGTTGTATTTTCTTTCGTAAACATTAAAGGTTTTAAAATAAAACCTATTCATCCAGATAACGTATGTTTACTCGACAATGAAAACGTTATTATCGTTACTGAAATTTTTAGTAGAAAGCAGTCTAAATACAAAAGTGATGATATATTTTTGAAAGGCAATATTTTCACTGAATGTAGCGATTTTTTTCAATTTCCACTACCATCAAGAGAAATAGGACTCTACAATGTTAATAAATTAGATAAAAATAACATTGAAATCAGTATCAATATAGTAGAATCAAAATGTATTCTTACTAAATTTTATAATGACACCATTGCAATTGCTTTATTACATAATTAAGAGTTTTTTTAAATGTTAAAATTTAGTAAAATTATTAAAAAAAAAATATTTCAAATTAATAATATAAACCGCCTTTAGTTTGGTAAAAAAGTGTTAGCAAAGTAATTAGTTCGGTAAAACCAAGTACAGTCGAACCCGGTTATAACGAACTCCGAGGGACCAGTAAAAATAGTTCGTTATAAGCGAAGTTCGCTATAAGCGGGGTATATTTTAAATCAACCTAGTTTTATTTTCAAAAAAAAAGTTATAATTTTAATTTATTTGACGTTTTTTTGTAAGTTAACTGCTTATCAAGAAGAAAACATTAAAAATATAAATAAATTTTATCAAAATTATAATATTAACCAAAAATTTCTAACTTTTTGTGAGTTTGGTAATCATAATTGCGGCACATTTCAAAATATTTATAGGAGTTCGTTATAAAAAGGTAAATATACATCAAATTGTGTTCGTGGGACCATAATAAGTAGTTCGTTTTAACCGAGGATTCGCTATAACCGAGTTCGTTATAAAAGAAGTATTTTGTGTGAAAATTGATGCCAAAACGTCGGGACTTTGGAATTAGTTCGTTATAACCGAGAATTCGTTATAACCGAGTTCGTTATAACCGAGTTTGACTGTACTTTACTAAAAAGAGCTTGGTATACAAAAAAAAGTTGCTTTCCCAGTACTTTTTTTTTGGAACGGTTGGCAATTTCTGGCTGGGAAGCCACAAAAACATTTTACTAAGTGTTTTTGCAACTAAAAACATTTTTTTTTAATATTCGGCTTCGGTTTGGCCGAATAGTGAAAATTTGGCCGAATATTCGGCTTCGGCCAAAAAAGGTGTATTCGGTCGGACACTAAAAATTTTTCCAAAAAAAATACCGGGATTCTTTTTAGCTCCTCTAAATCCTTAAAAAAAATATTATAATACCCGCCAGCGATGCATCCAGGAATTTGAAAGGGGGGGGGGGGGGCACAACTATTAAAATTGTTTGTCATCGCCTATTTAGTTTTAACTAGAAATACTTGAAAAGTAATTGAAAAGGGGGGGGGGGGCACGTGCGAATCAAAATTGTTTTTTTTATATTTTCAAAAATTCAGTATTTAATTGAAAAAAAAAATTAAAAATGTTGTTTACCATGTGGAGTAATCTAAAATATTTGCCAAGACCAAATTTAACTATTTTATTTAATTTTGTTGATGTTTATTTGTCATTGTTCTTGAGCTTTTACTTATAGGCATGCTCTCAATTTGTTTGCCTTATTAGTGTTGTTGTTTTTCTAGTTGAAAATTTACTTAATTGCATAAATTTTCCTTTCGACTGCACAAATTTTGGTATTGTTTTACACGCAATCAAAATGTTTTTGTTAATTGTAAAAAAATATATGAAACAAGACAACTACAGTGGGTTTATTTGATCAAATTCATCATTTGGTTGGTTAATTTTATTGTAAATAGATTTTTGTTGTTGAAATTTTAGTTTTAAGCAGATGTATTCAGAAGGTTTGGTACTTGCCCCGATAAGGTATTTTTTAAAAGAAGCTTTTAGTCGCAGTTAGAGATGGGCGCGTAAATGAATTTTGACTCTCGCATTCTCACGCTAACACAAATTTTTCTCACGCTCACGTGAGTAACTAACATTTTTCTCACGCTCACGAAGACTCACGAAATTAAAATTACCAAATTTTAATTCTATTTTTGTAGATTTTTTGCACAAAAAGTATATTATTTCCTAAAAACAATCGTAAAAATTTATTTAAATCACAATTTTGTATTAATTACCCTCTAAATTCAATATAATGACAATTTTCTTACTTGTTTTCTGTTCTTGACAGCATTAAACAATCACGCAAATTCACGAATCAAAAATTACTCGCGCACGCTTACGCACGAAACTATTTTCTCTAATCACGCGCACTCACGATCACGAAAAAATCGTGTCACGCGCGCATTCTTGGTCGCAGTATTAGCGGATCAGAAGTTATGAACAAAATTGCAAGGACATCTCGAAAATTTTGGTACATTCCACATAACCTTAAAATACAAAATGCTTTATTTCGGTTGCTTTATTTGGAAAGCGAAAGGTTCCAACAGAAATTTTCCTGAAATCGAAGCAGCTTTTAAAAAGTGATCACGTTTCAAAGAGCGCATCCAAACCGCCTGAATTCATGCATGATTTTTGAGGGCGAAATCACAGTTTAGAGCACTATTTAGTAGAACTCATAGAGCTCTATTAAGATGCATTGAAATCATGTGTTCTTTTAGTTTTATAAAAGACATCTTAACAAAAAAGCGTTTTTTTGGAGCGGTATAGTATGCTATAAAAAAAGCT
Organism: Pegoplata infirma; assembly: GCA_963921195.1. NCBI lineage: Eukaryota > Metazoa > Arthropoda > Insecta > Diptera > Anthomyiidae > Pegoplata > Pegoplata infirma. The sequence continues at coordinate 150,288,476 of OY992539.1, read as the reverse complement.
GTGCTGCCAAAATATCGATTTATTTTTGCTGGGGTATTTAAAATTGTTTCGCGATTTTTTTTTCACCAAAAATCTTTCCGCAGAATTTTTGTTTTTTTTTACAAATTTTTTCCCCATTGATGTTAGGCATACTCCAATGAAGAAAAAATGGTCTAACATCGAGGGCAAAGCTTTCCCTTTTAGAAATATGTTAACAGCTCGATCATAGTCAGTCACCCGTTTTTTTTGGTTATGAATACGCCGTTATTTGTCTAACCAAAAATATTTAAAAAGATGGTAAAAATTGGTTTTTATATAGAATATAAAATATGTACATTGAGATTTTTGCATCGACATTTTTTTTTGCATAATGGAAAATAAAAACAATCAGCTTTACCACAAGAAAATAAAATAAATTTAAAATGAGCTTTTAATTTTATTTCCATACAAATTGTTTTTGTTTTTAAAATCGACTTTCAAAAAATGTATTGAAAATTTGAAATTTAAAATAAAACTTTTGTTAAAATAGACTTTTTGTTTTCTTGTGGTAAGGGCCAATGTTTATTTGTGAATTAAACCAAAGGTTTATATTTATTTTATGTATTCACAACCACAAATCGTAAACCACTCTAGAGATTTAAAAAAAAAAGTATTATTTATAAACAATTATATCGGCCGAATCGAGAATACCCTTCAACCACAGTATAGCGTATACTCACTTTGTCATTTTGTGTGTAACGCACAAAAATTTTAATAATATTTCCAATCTAGCAGTCACTAACCGTTCAAATAAAATATTTTTTAAACTCCTGAAGTTTGTCACGAATATGTCAGTTCGTAAATGGGTGAAATCGTACCAGGGAGTAGGGAGTTTCCCACTGAAGAACTAATCAAACTCTGGTTTAGTTTTTTAAGGAGATGTGATGGAAATCGAAAACGAAATCAAACGCAATTTAAGGAATTCAAGGATAAGCTTTTTAAGGATTGGAAGGACATGCAAAAAATTTTTCTAAATTTTTGTTTTTATTCCTGCCATTTAATGCAGAAATAAAACCATATGAAACAAAATAAGTTTTCTTAAAAATTATAATATTAACCCTTAACTGCATGGAACTGCAAATAAAATAATTATTATATAATATTTTGTTAAGAATGGATATACGCCCTTTTTTCTTTCCACACTTTAAAATCATATAATTTAAGAAAGGCATAATTTTGCGAGTATAATTAGTGTGGTTTTAACAAATTGTTACCGAAAGTCAAATTTTTGTTTTGTGTTGTGTATAATTGAAATTGTGCGTTAGTTCACTTCCAAATTAATAAAAAATATAAAAATCTACGAATTATTTTACTTTCAAAGTATTTTTAAGAGAAATTGTAATTCTTAAAATATCAATTGAAATTTTAAAAGTTTAATTGTAAATTGTAAAGATTAATTGTAATTTGTAAAATATCAATTGTACTTCGAAGATTCTCATTAAAATTTAAATTTCAATTGAATTTTACGAATTTAAAATGTACTTTACAATCTTCTACAAGTACTCATTGGCGTAGGAAGACTACATTTCTGGGGGGGGGGGGCTAAAGCCCCCCTAGATTTTTTTGAATGAAGAAAAAACAGACCTATTTCTAAAACGTTCGCTTTAACATGCGTCTAGGTGTCCTAGAAACAAATGCCCCCCAAAAGCGGTTTAAAATTCATATTCTTTTTTTTTTTAACAAATTTTGATTCTGAAGATTTTTTGGAAAATTAGAACTCTCAGATATATTTGAGAATGAATAACTTTTTCCATAACATTTTAAAACTGAAAAACTCATTCGTTGTACAGATTACATTTTTGCAAAATTTGGTAATTTAATTTTCCATTATAAAATTTTGGATATTTGAAAAACAAACTTAAGATACAAAATTCTTATGCATTGGTTAAAAGGTAATATTTAGTTAAACTTTTTTTTAAGATATTTTTAAGATTTTTTTCAAGATTTTGAATGTTTTTCCCATAGTAAAATCATTAGATTATTATGATTTTTTTCTAGAAAAAGTTCTGATGATTGCAAAAATTGATAATTATTAGTCAAAATTCTCAGATTGTTTCTTTCAATAACTTTTGTCTATTAAAAACCCCTTAGAATTTAGAAACTTTTTGAAATCAAAGAAGTCTCTTAGAATGTTAAAATGTTTTCCTTAAGTTAAAACCATAAGATTCAGTGAAGTTTTTATTACTGACAAAAACATCAGATTCACATAAAAACTTTTTTCAATAATTCAGACCATTTTTCAATGGGAAAAACTTTTAGATTCTAATATAATAATCATTACGAATCCTTAAGACTCGTAGAATAATCTTAACGAGTCCTAAAGACTCATTATTATTTATTGTTGCAAAAATGATTAAAATTCTGGGGGGGGGGCTAAAATTGTTCTGGGGGTTCTAAGCCCCCCCCCCCCAGACAGGGCTATCTACGCCTATGCATGTACTGTACAATCTTCGTATTTCAACTGGAAATTACAAATCCCAAGTAAAATCTTTGAATTTCAATTAGTCCATTTACCGCAATGGGGTAGGCGTATCACGTCACCCCGAAACGTCCCTGTCGTTTTAAAAAAATGTAATTTAAATTTAATTCCTTTGTTTTATATGAAATTTATTTATGTTTTCATAACTTTTGATCTACTAGAACGATTTAGAAAAAAATTAGACTTCAAAACAGATTTTTATCGCAAGATCGACTTCAAAATTAGTCGAAGGATCGGATCAGGGACATATGGTCTGTCACATACGCAATAACAAACTTATTTGTACCGTCTATCACAAAGTGAAGGGTATACAAATATGTATGTATTTAAGTGGTATACAAATGTCAGAAAATTGAAATGATCATACATAAAAAGTATAATTATATTGACGGTATTCACGTCAGAATTTTTTACCCTTCCAAAGTGCGAAATGCAACAAACACACATAAAATTATTTAGGGTTTTATTTCATCTTATGTGTTTATTGTAAAAAATTATGCATTTCGCCTTTGCAAGAGTAAAAATTGCTAACGTGAATACTACTATTATTTGAATACTTATAAAGAGAAAAACCCCTTAATGAATCACATTATAAATTAATTAATCATATCGTCGCTTCAGTCAAAAAAGTCATGTGTAATTTTTTACTTTTTTTTCATTAAACCTTTCTGGACCCATATTGAACGCTTATTTACTCGCCAAACCGTAGCAATGTGTATTTTATTTTTATTTTATTAAGAATTACCACATAATTACAAATTATATACTAATTTTACCTAACCGAGAACTGGTAACAATGACCTTCGTCTCGTTGTAGCGAAACAGACCAAGGCCTCTGGTGGGAATCGAACCCACGACCCCCAGACTCATAGGCTAGCACGCTACCAACTAGCCTACTGAGGCGCCTCAATGTGTAAGTTATTCCAATGGACCTCAGAGTCTACGTGTGTTGACGTAAAACGTCAGCAGCCACTTACAAAGTCATTCCAAAAAAGATTCTAAAAAGTATTTATATGTTAAGTACACATAACTGTTATTAATTAAAAAAAAAGTAATAAAACATGACAAAATTGACAACTTTTCTAAAAAACATGAGGTCTAACATTGCTTGGTTGAATTATAAAGTTTTTTAAGAATTTTTCTTACAGTTTTGCATATTTTCATATAATTTTCTGCATTAAAAATTTAGATACGAGTAATTAAGCCTTATCAATGCAATTTAATCACAGGTCCTTTACCCATATTTGTGATTGGAATTTTTTGATACATAAAAGTCAAATTAAGAAGAACGTGTTTAAATATTTTTTTTTCTAGTTTTTGATTTTTCGAGATTTGATTAGAAACGTTATTTATTTACCTGAACTAACGTTTTGGGAGAAAGGTAATTGAAATAAAATATTTAAATTTAAGGTAAAGATGTTGGGGACGTTGGAAGACACCTTTCCCATTTGTCAAATAATTCTTGCATTTAAATAATTCATTTTTATTATTAATAAAAGAAATTTCATAAATCCACGCCCACAAAAGGGGCTGCCAAAAGATTAAAAAAAAATAGTCTATTTGGTCCAAAAATAGAACTTTAAACTTTTTCTGACACAAAAATGTTGCATTTGTTTGACAAAATTAGAAAAAACTTAAAAAAGTGGCGTTTTTTAGAGCTTTGTTTAGTTTAGTCAGGGGGGAACTTTCCCCCCTAATCTGATTTTGCCCATTCAGGAACTTAATCAGCTTATAACCATAAGACATATTTGTGCCAAACTTTAGAGATTTTAGCTCTTTTATTTGGTACTCTATCGTGTATTCCGTAGACAGACAAACAGACGGACACACTACTCAGAAATAAAAAAATAATGCTTTTGCTGGGACTTTAATTATTATGAATAATGCAACAACAATATAAATACAATTTAACAAATTTCTTATATCAAACATGTCTCCAGACTGGGTATAAGATTCGTAAAAGTATTTAAAAATAAAGTAAAAAAAAAAACATTAATTTACTTAAAATTATTAATAAACAATTACATTTTCTTTTGAAATTTCCAGAAATTTCTATCTTTTTGTGTTTTTACTTGTTTATACTTTCCTCAAAACATGTGTAAAATGTTACTTTTCTAGATGTTGTTTTTGTATCTAAATGTTTAGACACAACTTTAAACTTGTCATTGGTTGCTGCTGCTTGCAACCAACAATTACAACAACAACAAGAAAAACAAAGAATTACAGAATTATTACATAGAACAACAATAGCAACAGACTCATACCGTGACAACAAAAATATCTATTATAACAACTACAGCGACATTAGTGGTTAGCAGCTGTAGCAGCAAAAAATAATTAATTTCTCTTAAAAAGGCAATTAATTAGAAGCCAGTATTGCAACAATTATTTATGTATGTATTTTGAGTTTCAATGTTGTGTATATTACACTAATCTACAAATAAACGTTTTATGATGTTTGTTTTTTTTAACTTGCTCTAATGGTAATTTCAATTCACTGATTCCAAAGCTGTTTTTAAGAATTTTATAAAGAAGACTGCATTTTTTTATACCCTCCTAAAGAATGGTATACACACTTTGTCATTATGTGTGTAACTCATCGAAATATCTGTCTAGGATCCCATATATTTTATTGATCAGTGATTGACATTCTAGCGATGTCCGCCCGTATGTCCGTCTGTGGAGGACACGATACAGTCCAAAATAAAACAACTAGATTTCTGAAGTTTGGCACGATTAGGTTGGTTAAATTCCGGAATGGGCAAAATCGGACGAGGCAGAAAAAGTTCCCTCTTAAAGAACTGAAACAACACCAGAAAAACCAAATTTTTTTACATGTTTTTTTGTATAATTGTGATGATCTAGAGATTATCACATTGGTCAACAAACGCAAAAGGAACCAGTTGATAAATAACTTGAAGAATTGCAACCGCAGCTCCGGAGCTAGCAAACTGTGGTCAACTGCGAAAGCTCTCGCATCCACTGTTGCCAGATTTGACGATTTCTCTGCATTTTGACGATTTTTACTCCCCAAAATAGCAAAATGACAATTTGACGATTTTTGGTCAAAAATGACGATTTTCAAAAATAAGAAAAAAATTACAATTTTGTAGAGTCCGACCGAAACCAGTTTTCGAGGCCAAACCGAAACCGAACCGAATATTCGGCCGAAAAAGTAATATTCGGCCGAAACCGAACCGAAACCGAAACTTAAAAAAAATCATCGCCTGGCATGAATAAAATTATTAAAAAGTTGTTAAAGATAAATATACAGCATAAAACTCTTGTAAACCATATGAATTGTTGTATTTTTGAAAAATATATATGTTTTTTTAAAAAACTTACAAAAAAATTGTATATTTCGTTTGTAGATTAGGAGAAAATAATTTTTGAACTGAAACAGTTTTACATTTATTGCATAAACTTGTTACATTTTCTTCAATTTAACTGAAACAAGTGTAATGAAATACGAAATCAAAAAATTTAGCGACTTTTTTACATGTTTTTTAAAATACCAAAAAGTTTCGGTTTCGGCTAATATTCGGCCAAAATTTTGCCGAATACCGAATAGAGGCCGAAACCCCATTATTCGGCCGAAACCGAGACCGAAACCGAATATTCGGTCGGACTCTACAATTTTGTCTACTTTTTAAATTTTTTTTAATAAAACTTTAGTATTCAATGAATATTTTTTGCTCATTATTAATTTAAAAAAACTATCCACCAATAATTTTGTACAAAAAGGGGCAAAAGAAACAAGTGAGAGTGTTACATTCTCTTTTTTCCTCCAAAATGTAAAAAATGATAGGGAGTTTTTTGGCGGAGGACCTTTCTTTTCGTGTAAATGTTTGCAAATTGATTTACTTTATTTATGCAATTTTATCATTATTATTATTTTTATGGAAGTGTCCACAAAAAAGGGTGGACCGAAAAAAATACATTTTCCAATTAACTTGACCCAACTGCATGACCTTTCCATTCATAAAAATATTTCATTTGCTTAAAAATATAGCAAAAAATGTAAAAAAAAAATTTCAGAGGTTGGTTTAGTTTTTAAAGAAGGAACTTTGTTCTCCCTGGTCTAATTTTGTAATTTTCTAATTGAATTATCCAATGGACATAAGATATATTTGTGCCAAACTGCATGGATTTAGCTGTTTTGGAATTGGACTGCATAATGTGTTCAACAGACGGTCGGGCATCGCTTGAATATCTTAGAATTACTCTTAAATCAACCTTTTTTTCCTTTTTTATTTTGACGATTTTTGCAAATGGGATGACGATTTTTTTTACAAAAATCGTACATTTTTGACAATTTTGTACTAAACAATTCTGGCAACCCTGATCGCATCCCACGAAGTTAGAAGACAGGGTCGCAATAACTTACGGCATCAACACGTTCTTGGACCCTAAGCGGCGTACGGAATATTTCAGCTGACAACCTTTCAGTCATTTACGTACCACCAGTTTTTCAGTCGAGCAAAAATTCGAAACCATCAACCTGTCACTAACCCCTCTGGTTATACCCGAGGTCTGGAAGATGGGTAGAGTGGTCCCAATTTTTAAACACGGGAAACTCTCGAACAATGGAGAATCATACAGCTCAATCTACTTGCTTTCACCAGTTGCGAAGACACTTGAGATACTTCTCCTCGCCAGCCTAACACAGCACCCATAGTGACATAGTAATCCATCAACCGTTTTGTAGATCTGGCATCACCAAAGATAATTGGAAAATTCTGGCAATGCCAAACTAAAGTTCAAACGCAAAGCAAAGAGAGACAAAAAACAATCTGCAATCTCACTGTAAAACTGGTATCTTCCATCTCGCTCACATTTCGATTTGTGATGAAATTTCGTAAACAATACTATATGGTTTTGTTTACTACTTTTTCAAACGCCATTTGTTAGACTACTCTATGACTCTGACAGCACCTTTCAGCAGCAGCACGGATTCAAAAAGCTCCATAGTACAACAACAGCTTTAACTGCCATTACCACACATATTAGCCACGAACTCAATCAAATTAAGCCATGTGAGCGAACATTTAGTGGTTGCGCTAGACATGTCAAAAGCCTTTGATACGGTCAGTTAATCTAGCCTCTTTGGAAATATCGTCAACTCCAGTCTTTCCGACACCATGAACAGTAGAGTAGAGTTGTGTCGTTCACTTAACTTAGCGGTTTATCTAGTTCGTTCATTTCCGCTTTTTTAGATATTTTCGTTCATTCAGCTCAATTGGTCATTACTTAATTTTGATCTTTCAGTTCGGTCGTTCAATTTTTTTTTAGTTTAGTCATTAGGCGTTAGTTTTCTCTCCTCTTTTGGCACGCTTTCCTAGTATTTATGTTTTTTTTTTTACAAAAATTATACATATATGTATATTTTTTTTAATAATTCCTTATTTTTAAAATATCATCTCCCAATAAGCAATTTTAAAATTCAAGTGCAAATCAAGTATAAAACAAGTGTAAATCAAGCCCTAAATTCCAGCCCCTGCTTGATTTATACTTGAATTACACTTGAATTCAATAGCATACTCCAGCAAAACGGACACTGGAATTCAAGCCCTGTTTTTACAGCCTTTTCCCTGGTTTTCAAGCGTAAAAACAGCGCTTGAATTCAAGTATCCGTTTTGCTTTAGAATGCTATTGAATTCAAGTGTAATTCAAGTATAAATCAAGCATAGACTGGAAATAAGGGCTTGATTTACACCTGATTTATACTTGATTTGCACTTGAATTTTAAATGTGCTTATTGGGCTATTTTTCCTAATATTTTTCCTAATATTTTTATTCAACATTTTTGTATTTTTTAAAGAAATTCAAAACATCAGACATTATAAAGATGATTCATTCACGAACTGTTGAACGAAAACAAAAATTGACCGATTTGACTAGATGAACGAATAACAGACATGATCCAAATGACCGATTGAACAAGAACTAACTAGGTCTTTTAGATGAAATCAAGGAAACTAGTGCTCACTCAGCTTAATCACAAGTCTAATGAATAGGTGGTTGGTGAACTTTATATGTGACCGCCAGTCGTTTATGGAAACAAGAAGTCGAAACCTCGTAGAATTAAAGGAGTTCCATGGAGTTATCTCTCCGATCTTGTTTAACTTCGACCTTTCTAAACTCCCACCACCACTGCAAGGGTTAGATTGGATACCCTATGCCTACGACTGCACCTTAAAGGCATAGGGCCATAACATTGTTGAGATATGCAGTAAGTAAAATGCATATCTCGTTGATCTTATGAATTTCTTCACTGCAATCATCGACGCTCTGTACAAAAGTGTTACAGCAGAAACTGGATGTTAGAGTCGATGGCGTCTAAATTCCGACAGTGAACCACCTAAAAATATTGGGGGTTACATTCGACAGTTTGTATTCGTCCTCGTCGTATGCCACTGCTACGTGCGGTCAGTGGATAATTACGCAGCACCGATGTGGTCAGCCAGTGTCAGCGAAACGCCGTGAAAGAAACTTCAGAGTTGTCAAAATGCAGCTATAAGAACCGTAACGGGCTGCCTTTAGATGTCCTCAGAACGCCATCTGCGTAAGGATACAAAGATAGTTCCGGCACAGTCACAAGCTGGCGAAACAGTTTCTTCTGGTATGTCATGATAGAAAATCTTTCCTGACATTCCCAAGATATGTCAGGAAAGATCTTCGATGTTATGAGATGTATATCCAGCGATACTACATCCAATAGTTTAATTTCATCTCATACCGGGCAACTCTGAACGACATTCACAGGAATACGGTAGAATTTAAAACATCCAACTACCGAGTGAATGTCATACTTGGAGGCTGTCCCCCACCGCAGAAGAAGAAGAAGTTTGCCAAGAAGAACAAGAGTGTTATCACAATGAACCTCAGAGTCTACGTGTGTTGACACAGACTATATACAGACTCGACAGTAGATTAAAAAAAAAAAAAATTAGGAATAACTAAGCGATGTTAGGAGAAAACAGAGCGGTTTTTAGCTAGTTTTAAGCTAACATGGCAACACTTTCTACAACTTAGGAGTGAGTGAAACAATAAAAACCGATCTGACATCTATTTTGCGTTATATTACTTTTCTCTTTCTAACCTAATTCGTAGAATAATTTGAAAAAATTAGCCATATGGATCAAGACTAATTTTTTGACACCTGTCACTTATGTCGAGTATGTATTAGTCTGTATACGTCAACAGCCACTTACAACCTAACCTAATTCTTATTGGTCGAGTGTGGAGACCCATAACGTACCATACCTCTTCAACTGTGCGACAAAACCAGTCTGAATCTAACAAATTTGTTTGTTTAGATTTTTTTTATAGAAATAAGATTTTAAAACTTTTTTCTTAAATTAAACTTTCCAAATTCTAAGAAATCTTTCCAGTTTTTTTATATAAACTTTAAATCTTTTTAAACCACCAATTAGATTTTTTTCCGTAAATCTTTTGTTGCTTAGTGTTTACTGCGTTTGCTTGAGAAGAAAAAAATTGTCAACAATGTTTTAAAGTAGTTGCCATAGATACATGCGGCATTTTATAAATTATAAAGATTTTTAATTCTAAACGTTCTGAAATGAAAGAGATTTGAAAGCATTTACAAATCTATAAAGAAATTAATGCTACATTGAAGTGGACGGCATAAAAATCTGTTTTTTTTTTTAAGTTCTCATCCTGCCATATAATTTAAAAATATAAATTTTTAAAAATTTTCTCTGTGATATTGCCTAAAATTGTAGTATAATATCAATTTATTTATTTATCAAAATAATAAAATAGGAAAAAAAAGTCAAAATGTCACAGGATTTGAGACATTTTTCTATAGAACAAATGTGACAGAATTAAGACTTTTTTTACAGAAAAAATGTCGCCGAATCTGAGATTTTTATAGAAAAAATATCTTACAATTTGAGACTTTCTATAGAAAAAATTCTCAAAATCTGAGACTATTAAAAAAAAGCATAAGAAATAATGTCTTAGAATCTGTCTTAGCATCTGAGACTTTTTGTATAAAAAAAATGTCTTATGAATCTGACACTTTCTGTAGAAAAATGTCTTTATAATCTGAGACTTTTTCTATAGAAAAAATGTCTGACAATCTGAGACTTTTTCTATAGAAAAAATGTCTTAGATTTTATGTCATTTGTTTTGGTCCGCCCCATTTTGTGGGCGTGGATAAAAAACCCCCTGAAAAAAAAAACGCCCCTGTAAATTTTATTTTTTATCGAGTTGAAGGGTTAAAAGATTCGGCACAGCCGAATTTAACACTCTCACATGTTTTTTGTATATAATAGAATATTGCCATAATTTAAAAATCTTTGACCCTGACGATCATGACATATATGGTGGCGGTATAAGTCCGTAAGTATATAAGTTTATTATAGATGTTGTATTTCGTTCCATGTTCATGAGACATTAATTTGTACGCTCTATAATTAGGGTCAAATGACAGATAAGGCAATTTGTGTAATAAAACAAAAATAACATTTTCAGTATTTGTTATTTGTAACAGATGACACTGACAATTTCTTATATAGAATTAACAATTAAACAAGTTCATACTTAGTTAATTAAAATGATACTTTATATCTATTAAAATGTTTTAAATCAAACATTTTTTTCATTACAAAGTATTGGATTTGTAATCAATGTTCAAAAAAGTTGGGGGGAAAAAATAGCAAACGAAAAATTTCACTTGTTAGCACATTTTTTTATATGATTATTTATTTCAATAATTAAAAGGTGCCGCTTTTGTTATTCATAAATCTAATGTCAATACACAGAATTGAATGAAAACTTATTTTAATTATGAAAATAACTTATTATTTTTGTATTTGAAATTTCTGCGAATCACACTAACTCATCAATTGTCCAGGGGGGTTACTGCGAAATTCGATTCGAAAAGGAAAATTTCCGAATTCGAACAAATTGTACTGTGTAATACGATTTTCGAAAATTTATTTCCGAACGTACGGATTTTTTTCTTTCCTTTTCGAAAATACAAAAATTTGTATCTATGTAAAACGAAAGCGTATGTCAAAAACGGTAAAATCTTTCGAATTTCATTCGAATGCTTTTTTGCAAGTGACGACGATATAAAAAATAGAAAATGTAAGTATTTAATATTTAAAATGATAAAAAAGTCTTTAAAAAAGTTAAAACAAATGTTTTTTATTAGTTTTTACTAAAAGTTTTTGTAATTTTTATATTTTTATGTTTGTATCAAAGGAATGTCTCAAAAAAAAATTCTAACACTAAGCCAAAACAATTTGAGATAATGGTCGAATTTATGGTGCGACACCCCGAATTGGCAAAAGGGCACCTAAATTCTGCAGACGCGAAAAGTAAGTCAAAGCATTTGTGGGAAAGATTAACATTAGATCTTAATGCCGCATGTGTTCCCTCTCGCGATATAAATGGATGGAAAAAAGTATGGGCTGACTATAAAAACCATGTAAAGGTAAAGTGTCGCCGCAACAAAAGTGGAATTTCTGGAACTGGAGGAGGGCCAAGTAATTATTGCACCCTTACACCCCTAGAACAGCAAGTGTCTGATCTGCTGTCAATAAATGTTGCTGTTAATGGTTTAAGCGGAACAAAAAGTTTTGGAACACAAAATACAAACGCAGATCCACCAGCAACTATTGTTGAGACTGTTGTCGAAAATGCAAACGAAGTAACAACCGTTGAAGACTCAACTTTACAACCTTTGGAAGAATCCTTTGAAGAGTTGAATACTTATACTCCGCATAGATCCTCTCGAAGAGAAAGTTCGGCAAATAAAGACTGTCTTCTTAAGAAACAAGTGGGTAATCAAATATCTTTTCAAGAAAATTCTTTGAAAGCTCTCAAGGAAATCGATCAGAATCAAAAATATAATAACAAAGTTCTTAATGAAATCAATGAGAACATTTCTGAAGTAAAACGGTATTCAAAACGAAAATGTGACATTGAGGAACGTAAGTTAAAACTCTCAAGAGAAAAATTTGAGTTCAAAAAGGAAATTGAGTTGGAAAAAACCAAACGGAAAATGGTGCAGTTAGAGTTAAAAAAAAAAATATTTGAATTAGAATCCGAAAAATCTGGAATTAAAAATTAAGTTTTTTTATAAGAAAACTTTTTATTTTAGGTATGAATTACATTTTATTTATTAAATGAATTATTTTTTGTTTTTTTTATAAATATATATTTTTATTGGTTTCGTTGCAAACTGTTTTTTGTTTCATTTCTGATATTTTTGGCAATATTGGTGAGATTAATATTTTCTTCAATACTGCTTCTGTCGAAAGGTGGGGAAGGTTGATTTACTTCATTTTCAACTCTTGGATTCTCAACTTTAAACTTCAAGCAAATGTTGTGCAATGCACAGCAGACATTGAGATATTGACAGGCTTTTTCTGGAATGTAATGGAGTTCTCTTGCTGCTAGCAAACAACGAAATCTTGCTTTTAAGATTCCAAAAGTTCTCTCAATGATAGATCTTGCTTTTGAATGTTGTTCATTAAAAAACGATTCTGCTGAATTTTCGGAAACATTTCTATAAGGGGTTAAAATCCATGGCTCGAGGGGATATCCTGAATCTCCTAAAACAACATACAACACAAGTAAAATTGAAATTTAAATCATAAACAAGATCAAATCTTACCAAGGATTCTGGTTCCCGTATCTCCATTTTGGAATCGTTCTAATAAAAATTGTCTTTCGCTAGACAAATTCCATACATGGGAATCATGGTTAGATCCACCAAAACGTCCGTTGATAGCTCTTATATACATTTTATGATCACAAATCTGAAAACAAATTATATATATGTATATTAAAGGTGTCCTAACGACTAAGGTAATTTTTCAAAATCACTTTTAAATACGTGGTAGGGTCCTAAATTGTAGTTTTGTATCTAAAAATGAGTGAGCCAAAATTTGGAGACAATCGGATAAAAATAACTCGTGCCGAAAATGGATTGAAGTTTTGGGACACTCTTATCTGATGAAAAAACACGTTTTTTCTAGTTTTTTGAAAAATATTGGTATATGCTATTTTTTGTTAATTTTTTTGTTAAGTAATATGAAAATGGCAATAAAATACCTTTCCAAAAAGCTTAAAGAAATTCAAATCGGATGAAAAATAAGCATTTTACGCATACATGCCCCAGACCATTGCATGGTTTTTAAAGCCAAAATTTGAAAATTTTCAAAATTTTTAGGCAAAAAAATAAAAAAAATTAAATTTTACTTTATAATTATATTAAATACATGTTATAGATAAAAACTAACATATATGGTAGTCTAACTTTTTTTTCATTTGGCGTGGGTAGTGATATAATTTCCGCGGATTCCAAAGAAAATGAGTTTTTCTAAAATAATTTAGCAAATATGGGAAACAATTTTCTGTATTGTATTATACGAAGTGAAATACATAAATTCTGTGAATTTTTTGAGAATTCGGGCATCTTTAACCCCTTTTCGTCGAGGTGAAATGACAAATTAGAGACGTTATACACTTCTATAATACAAAATATCTGCATATATCCGATTTCTCAAAAGTTACAGAATTTACGTTTTACACTTCGATCCGCACAATAGAGCACATATTTTCAAAAATTTGCTTAATTATTGTAAAAAAACGAATTTTATTTGGAATCCGCGGAAATTTTATCACTACCCGCGCCAAATAAAAAAAAAGCTTGACTACCATATCTGCTATTTTTAATCTTAAACATGTTTTCAATTTTATCATAAAATAAAATTAAATTTTTACTATTTTTTTGCCTAAAAATCTTGAAAATTTTGAAATTCTGGCTCTAAAAACCATACAATGGTCTGGGGCATGTATGCGTAAAATGCTTATTTTTCATCCGATTTTAATTTTATTAGTCGTTTTGAAAAGGTAATTTAGTGCCATTTTCATATTATTTCACAAAAAATTTAACAAAAAATATCAAATACCAATGTTTTTCCAAAAACTAGAAAAAACGAGTTTTTCGTTCTTATAAGAATGTCCCAAAACTTCAATCCATTTTCGGCACGAGTTATTTTTAGCCGATTGTCCCCAAATTTTGGCTCACTCATTTTTAGATACTAAAGAACAATATAGGACCCTACCAGGTATAAAAAGGTGATTTTCGTTTTTAAGGACACCTCTAATGTATATTGATATTTTTACTACATCCTTTTTTTAACTAACCGCCATAGCATTGATGCTATGCTTTAACTTTCTTCCTAAATGCAAATGTTCATCAATAGTTGGTGTAATTAGTTGTATGTGAGTACCATCTACTGCACCAATTATTCCGGGTATTCCACACTTGTTATAAAAATATAATTTGGCTTCTCTTTTTTCTGCCTCGGTCATTTCAAAAACTATGTGTTGCGGACAGAGAATATCTTCAATAACGCTGCATACCTCAGTTAAACAACTAGAAATTGATTGCTGTGAGATTCCCAAAAGACGATCTTGGCCTTTCTGATGTTGATAACCTCCTTGACCCAAAAACTTTAATGTGGCCGCTAATTTCAACATCGGTGGAATTGCTGTAGACCTTTGAGGAACTTTTAAGTGGTCCTTGATGGAGTTAAATACATACATAAAAGCACTTTTGTTAAGCCTAAAATTTTTGATGAAACTGAAAGTAAAATTAAAAAAATATAAACATATACTAAAAATTTTTCAGAATATCTTTACTTACCTTTTTTCATTGAGGCTCATTATATTGGAATTGTCTCTTATCATTTTTCTTTGGAGTCCTTCTGGAGGAGCGTCGTCATTATTTTCATCTACCCATAACGAAACACAATCCATTTTTTAGATATTGAAAAAAGAATTTTAGAACTTTAGGACTCTTAACTATTTTTCTTTTGAAATTCAAACACTTTTTTATTTTTGTTGTCAAATTTGACATTTAAAAGCCAATGCTGCCAAGTTTTTAGACGCATACACATTAATACAACGCTGTAACCTATTCGAAAGTGTTACGCAGTACGATTTCATTTTCGAATCGGAAATTTCATTCGAATGGTTTCCGTTTTCGAATAGAATTACGCGGTAAGGGCCCAGACTCTATCCAAAAGAAGAGAACTATTTATTAGGTAAGGGGACACATAGGCACAGAGAATAAACATAGAGCGGACGAATTGACGAAACAAGGGGTTAAATTGTCACTTAATACGGCAGTTAGTGTTTGCTATATAATTAAGAATTTCAAAATGGACATAGATTTCACTATAACGGGGAAAGATGAGGCGTGCTAGAGAAATACCAATACGTGCAAGATATCAAAAGTTTGGCATAAATCCTATGATATCAGGGCAACTGATATTACTTATTACTCGGGCTGAAATTTCCATGCAAATGCATGTTTTTTGTCGAAGACCAAAATATGCAAAACAAATCGATAGTATTTTTACACATATTTCTTGATTCAGACTTTTGACAAAAAACATTGCATTTGCATGGAAATCGCAGCATTTGAAGGCAGTTCTTTAAAGGAAAACTTATCTTTTCTAAACCTGATTATAAGCAATCAACTATTTTTGAAGAAAATGCTATATCTGAAATTTTTCAAGCTTTAATTTAAGCTTTATAGCGTCCACATTTAGCAAATATTAAATTCGATACTAGGGTCGCGCTGGAAAATGAAATTATTTATGAATATTTTTTAGAACATTTTTTAAAAATATTTCTAAGTCGACTTTTTCCAAGTTCAAACATTAAAAAATTATCAAATCATTGTTATTCAGTTATCAACTCGTTTTTCCAATAACCCAAACAAAAAATGATTTTTTGTTAAATACAGTAGAAGAAATCTGCATTTGTTGACCTCTAACTGGATTGACCAATTTTTTTTAAACAAAGAACATTTGTAATTATTCTTATATCTCATTACTACACAGGTGCACTCAAAATAATAAAAAAAAATTTTTTTCTTTGTTTACAAAAAATTTATGGTCAAAAGAGCTGGAGGTCAAAAAACGCGGATTTTTTTTAATTTTTGATGTTTGAACTTGGAATAAATCGACTTAGAAATATTTTTAAAAAATTTTCGAAAAAATGTCTACAAATAGTTTTGTTTTCCAGCGCGACCCTCGTTTCTCATTTAATATTTATCCAATCTGGAAGCTATAAAGCTTTGATCAAA
The DNA here is from genome assembly GCA_963921195.1 of Pegoplata infirma. Taxonomy (NCBI): domain Eukaryota; kingdom Metazoa; phylum Arthropoda; class Insecta; order Diptera; family Anthomyiidae; genus Pegoplata; species Pegoplata infirma. The sequence goes on along the minus strand of OY992539.1, from coordinate 150,271,839 downwards.
GCTTGGAAAATTTCCAATTTAGAATTTTCTACAAAAAATAGTCGATTGATAATATTTAGGTTTAGTATTGATAACTTTTCCGTTAAAAAACTGCTATCAAATATATGCTGTTCCATTATTAGTTTGAGACACTGTAACCTATCGGTTCTAGACCAATGGTTCCCAACCTTTTTTGCGCTATGCCCCACTTTTAAGTTAAAAAAACTACAATGTTCCCCATACACTCAAGAAAAATTTGTAAATTTTTAAAATTTGATTTAAATACAAAATTTACTTGAGGTTAAGCTAACTTTTTGTTAAAATCAAAGTTTTTAGAAAAAGTTTTCAACAATTAACTAAAAAATTTAACTAAAATAATATTTTATTTTAGTTTACTTAACGAAAAAATCTTAAAAATTGGCTCGTTGCCCCCCTGAAGCATTGAAATTGCCCCCCAGTGGGGCGAGAATCAAAGGTTGGGAACCATTGTTCTAGACCATTTCAATGCGTTACTAACAGAATTTAAAACTAAGTGCATACACCGCGGTTTAAGGGTATAAAAACCTGTCGCGCAAGATTAATTTTTCTCTAATTTTTTTTTTTTATAGTGTGGGTTGAAAACGGAATATAATTTTAATTGTGCTAATATATTCATGCGCCTAATAAGATTCTTAGATGTTGATATCATGTCAGTGTAATTTACAAACTTTGCAAAATTAAAAGAATTTTTTCTTATTTTAATATTTAAATAATTTGTGCTTTGTTGTACAAAACGGAAATACTGATTATTTACTGAAGCAAACGCCAATAAAAAATAAAGTCAGATATGTATGCATAATGTAAAGCGGATGGTATTATAATCATACACTATGATGTCCATTAGAGTGTCATTTTTTGTTTTAGCACTTGAATTCCCCCAGTCTACATAACTGTTAAATTACAGAAAAACTCTACACCATACATTTCTCGCTAGCAATATAACTTTGAGATTTTACTAAAAAACTGTAAAATGATTTCTACAAAAACAAACTGTAAAATTACATAGCTTCTAATTAAATATCCCACAATTTTACAGAGAAATAGGTTGTAAATTTACATATATTTGTAAAATTATTTCGATAAAAAAACTTTAAATTTACAGAATTATCTGTAAAATTTTATTAAATGTGACCAGAAGTTGACCAAATAAATTCTGTAAACTTACAAAGTTTAATGTAAATTCATTTCAAAAATCTTATAAAATTACCCAGAACTCTGTTAAACAGCGGAAAATAAATTTAAGTAATTATTTTAATTTTGTTTAACTTTGCGTGCATAAACTGTAGAACTTCTCTGCTTCAGAAACATTAACAAAATACTACATTTATTATAAATTATTAAAGCTCACATATTTAGTGACGCATTTAAACGGTAGGTGTTCGCCGATGTTTTTATAAATTAACAAATGACGATTTGAGCGGGGGCTTTTTGAATGTAAAAATTGTGTTTCCTATTAGTACTTTCTAAACTTGTAGAAAAAATTTAAGCGGGCGCATTTAAATGAGGGCAAATGCCATCATTTAAATGCGCCCGCTTAAATTTTTCACTCGCGTATGTTTGACTTTGTAGAAATTATTTATAAATTCGCCAGATGTTCTCAGGGTCTTTTTAATAAACTTCTCACTTTAAGTTCCACATTAAAGGAAAATCGTTTAGGAGTCCATTGATTTTCTTATATATTTTTTAAATGCGCTCATGATTCACGCGTAAATCATGTGAATTGCGAAATATCGCAAGATATAATTTTTTAATTTGATTTTTAATAATTTTGATATTCGTATTTAGCGCATCAAATTAAAAAATTTGATGTAGAGAGAAATATATATATTTTTAAATTTGATTTTTAATAATTTTTACAAAAATCCAAAACGGGCTAATGCTAAGGCCTATATATATGTTCCTCTAACTCCCATTGGAGCATAGGGCGCCAATCGGCATAAAAATTTTCCTGGTCTTTAAAAATCGGCGAAAAAATTTTTTGCAATACAAAAAATGGCGGTCTAATGTCCATACATCTTAAAATTTTTGCACAATGACAATCAGAATGAATGGTTGGTTGAATGAATGGCTGGCTGGCTTAATGTATGTATAAAAATGTTATTCGTACTGCAAACCTTTTTTGTTTATCATCGCAAACATGTTGACTAAATGTCTGCTGAAGTTGACTTTGTTCTACGTTGGCTGCTGATACCATGCATTCATAAATACATTTTGTATAAATTCAACTTTGAGTTCTTTTATATGTTTATTTTTTTTTTTTTTTTCTGTTTGAATCCGTTCTTTGTTTTCCAAAAAGACACCTTTTTCATGAAATGCAAATTTTTATGTTGTAGCTTGAAAAACTGTGCAATATAACACATCTGTTCTTTTTTTCCACAAAAGGGCTTATGCAAAATTTCATTTCTACACCAGTTCTTATTATATGTATTATTTTGGATATTATAGGTTTATTAAGAGGTTTGTAACAGTTTAACGTTTTTTTTTTTTAAACGATCCCGCCTCACACTTATACCCAATTTACACCTGAGGTGAAATCTCGTTCGAGCGAGATTTCGATCATACGGTTGTGTATAAAAAATGATACATAATAGTCCAGTCTGGCCCACGGTTATGTTTCATCATCCTGGTGCGATTTCAAAGTCGTCTTTAATCCCAAACCGGGAAAGGAGGACACGGTTAGCCTCAGCGATGTTTAGGTTCAACTTAAGTGTCGACGAAAAGTGTGATTTCTACTTGATTAAATGTCACAAAACTGTTAACAGCGAAATCGTAGCTGCTCGCATTCGCGAGATATCGCGAAATTAGTGTTTTTGTATTTTCCAAAATTTTGACAATGAAGTTTTTTAAATATCTTTAAAAACTGAGTATGCAAATTTAATTGTATTTATTTACAGGTCACAGAACAGTTAACATCAAAATCATATCTTCTCAATTTCGCGCAAAATTAAAAAAAATATAAAATTGGAAAAAAAAAATATTTTTCGCGTAAATTAGCAGTCAAGATATTGATTTGAACAGTTTTACCACCTTTAACCACATAAAATTTAAACTGCATACAATATATTTGTCGTTTCTTGATTTTTTTCTTTTATTTTAGACACTAAAGAAAAAATAAATAAATTAATATAAAAGCTTGACCGGTAATTTTGCAATTTCTCGGTAAATTGATCATCTATAATTTTTATCCTTGCAGTTTTGTCAACTTTAATAACCTCGAATTCAAACTGCATACCACATTTTTGTCGTTAATTGAAGTAAATGTTTTTACAGACCAAAAATAACACAAAGTAATGAATAGCGAGTTTTTTTAGCGATATCCCGAAGAATTGAGCAGCTAGAATTTAAATGTTAACAGCCTTATCACCTTTAATCAATAGCAAATCAAACTGCATTTCGTGTTTTTCAATAATGTTAAAGAAACTTATTTTATTAATCAAAACAAGAAATACCCCCAAAAAGCTGTTTTCGTTATTTCTCGCGAAAGTGAGCAGCTATAATTTTTTTGTGGGCAGTTTTAATTTCTTCCAACATGCTCAAATAAAACTGCATACCACTTTTTTTTATTAATTCTAACGAACCGGTTTTTAAATATAAATAAATAATAAAAAAAAAATTATGTACCGGTTTTTAAATATAAACCGGTTTTTAAATATAAATAAATAATAAAAAAAAAATTATGTAATTACGCGATATCTCGCAAAATTTAACACCTACAATTCGATGTCAACAGCTGTGTGACCTTTGATTAAGCACAAGTAAAAATGCATACCATGTTTTTACGAACTTTTGAAGAAAACTGTCTAAAGATATAAAACAAAAACAGCAAAAAATTTATTTCGCGATTTCTCGCGAACTAAAGAATTTAGGATTTTGATGTTCACTGTTTTGTGACCTTTAAATAAGTACAATTAAAACTGTATACTCAGTTTTTAAAAATATTAAAAAAACTTCAATGTCATAATTTTAAATAATACAATAACACTAATTTCGCGTTATCTCGCGAATACGAGCAGCTACGATTTCGCTGTTAACAGTTTTGTGACATTTAATCTTGTAGAAATCGAACTGCGCTTTCACAATGGACCTCAGAGTCTACGTGTGTTGACGTAAAACGTCAGCAGCCACTTACAACCTACACTTTTCGTCGACACTAAAGTTCAACCTAAACATCGCTGAGGCTCACCGTGAGGTGTACACTTTGCTTTTTAAACCAATCAGTTTGTCGTCTTTTCTACTGAAAAGTCTTGAACGAATGGTTGAAAAAATCATTAGGTTGTACATCAGTTGGTTCTGTATCAGGTTTGTATTTGGATGACGAAACCAAATACTCTCATGATATGGGCAAAACGGCAATAGTCATTCAGACTAAAGTGTTTGCTATTTTGGAAGTAGCGCTTGGATAATTGAAATTAGATGGAGGCATAGGAGAATCAGTATATGTAGTGACAATCAAGCTGCACTTAAGGCACTGGATTCTCTAGTCACAACATCTAAAATTGTCCAAAAGTGTAGGCGTAGACTCAATGAGGTCTCATGTGAAACAGGGTATATCTCTTGTGGCTTCCGGATCATAGGGGATTCTTTGGCAAACATTGGCTCCGATACAATTACTCACAATCCGAAGGCTCAGATTGGTATTGTCTTGACATCAACTCTCACATGAAATCAATTTTCATGGAAAGATGGTCAAATGAGTTGACATGCAAGAATACTAAAATTTTGTAATAAGACCAGAGAAGAAAGTCTCTTTTGCTCAGTCTGAGTAGAAAAACTATCGCAAACTTACTGGCCTAATTACGGGACACAATGCTGTGCGAGATTGGGTGTTTTATCGGAGCCTCTGTGTGCAACAGAACGTCTGTTGTTTCAAATCGCTCTCAAGAGCTAGACTGCGAATAGTGGGAATAGATATTCTGTCAATGGACATGTTCCATGGACTTTTCATGTGGAATATATACTCATAAAGATTTGCTTATAACTTCTTAACCTTTGGATCGATTTTAAATTAAGTTGTGCTTTGTTAATTTATATCAACATATCAAAAAAACTTTAATATTAATATGTACCTCTTCCAAATTTGAGACGAAAATAAAAAATAAGAGGTGTCATGGGAGAAACTAGTTTATTTTCACCATTATTTTTTTTAAATGTTATTTAAGATATTCAATAACTGCAGTTAAAACTGATTTTTGAATCACGATTATCAAATCCACGGTGTGAAAACAGTTTTAACGGTATGCAGGAGTTTAAAGGAACAGATATATAAAAACAACGCACATCTCGAATGTAAGGTAACATATGATCTGTGTGGACCCACTATTAATATGTTCCTTCATTTCATGCATATTTATTAGTTTGAGACTCTTATTGTTTTGTTACATAAGAAAGGAAGTGTCTTGCATTAATAGCATGTAGATTCTTAGCATACTGCATTAAGGCCTTCACCAAACGCATTTTTTTTTATTTATTTTTGCAACTCTTGAAGTGGAATATGAATTCTTATGACCTAAGAGATATTTGAGATTATTTTCGGAAGGTCTGGAAGGGGTTGCTTAAATCGATTTTATAAAAAAACAAGTAGAAAAATTTAATTCGACTTGGTCGAATCTATGAATACCCTCCACAAAGTTATCTGATAGTAATTTTCTAAAAAAAATTTAAAAAAATTGCATTACAAATTTTTTATTAGAAATATGTACATATATTATTTTGAGTCAAACTTTCTTTTAATCAATCAAATTTTTTTGAGTGTACAATTTTTTTGACTGTCAACATTTTTTTGAGTCTGCCATTTCATTCAAAAAAATAATAATGTGTACATTTTTTTTTGAGTGTAAATTTTTTTTAGTGTACAAATTCTTTGAGTAACAAATTACTTTGTAAAATATTTTTGTTGTTTTATACCTACATATATGTAATACAAAAAAAAACAATTTCACATATTTTCCTCTTTTTATATTACCATCCTTTTCTTTAAAAACCAAAAACAAATTAACATTCAATCATACACATACTTTATTTGATTTTTTCCCGTTACATACAGTTACACTAACAATAACAAATATTTACTTGTCTAACAACTAAACTGCACCCCACGACAAGAAAACAAACAACAACAAGTTTTACAAAACTGGTATTTCACCATGCTATTAAAACTTGTTTAACGAGTTTTCAACAGTTTAAGGTGAAACAAATCTGAAATTCAGTGCATTGCTTATAACTTTTGAACCACTGAACCGATTTTTCTGAAATTCAAAACCAAACAGCCTTGGGGAACAACAAATATATATGCTAAGCTTCAGTCCCCTCAGAATTGTCTTTCGAAAGTTATAGTGGTTTTAATCTTGTAAATTCGAAAAATACCCTTCCCGAAATTTACTATTTTGCTCATAACTTTTGAACCACTGGACCGATTTCGCTGGATTGCAATACCAACCTGACCCGCTAAATGAAGAACATATATGTCAAACTTCAGGAGCCTCCGTAAAGTCTTTCAAAAGTTAGCGTGTTTTCAACGGACAGACAGACAGACAGACGGACGGACGGACGGACGGACATCGCTAGATCGACTTAAAATCGATCAAGGATCATGAATATATATACTTTATGGGGTCCTAGACCAATATTTCGATGTGTTACAAACGGAATGACAAACTTATATATACCCTCTATCACTAGAGTGGAGGGTATAAAAATTGTTCTCTGTGTACTAAAGTGACAAATGTCAGATTGGTTTCAAGGTATTTTGAAGACATAAATATCTAACGAATTCCACATGACGTTCATACATTACTGATTTCTTGAGTTATTGAGATTTGAACTCCGGAAATTCTGAATGTTTACTTTTAAGGTCATCTTAGTGCCCCTTGAACTTTTTACCACAAATATTTTTTTAAAGTAGGCTAGCAATATTCAGTAGTAATTTTTCCGGTTTTGAAAAAAAATCCACCTTATTTTTTTGGATAAAAATATCTGAAAAAAAACTATATGAAACGCCCTAATACTATGTATATGGCAGACTTTAACCGCATCTCGCTTTATGATGCTGCCGGTGCAGCTTGGCTGTTTATCTTTTGATATAATATGAAACATTTTAAAAATTTACGAGTTTTTTTTATTAGCGTTTCCTTCCGTTTATTGACTGGATTCTTTGCAATTTTTTTTTTTATTTCAACACGTGTTATTCTTATGATGTAAATAAATAGACACAAAATGTTTTTATGTACATCTGTTTTGTATCTGTCCACTATATTGGTGGTTTGTATATACCAGAGGTAGAGATGAGCACGTTTCAAGATTTGTTCGCGATTCACGTGAATCACTCGTGATCGTGAGTAAAATTGAGTTTAACTCGCGTGATCGTGAGTTCGCATGATTAGAAAAATAGTTTCGTGTGAAAGTGTGCGTGAGTAATTTTTGTTTCGTGAGTTTGCTTAATTGTTTTGTGCTGTCTAAAAGAGAAAACTTGGAAGATAATCTTCAAAAGATTGAATTTAAGGTTAATTAATACAGAATTGCTATTTAAATAAATTTGTATAATTGTATCTAGGAAATTAAATAATTTTTGTGCAAAAAAAAAGACAATAGTAAAATAAAAATTGTTTTGTTTTAAATTTCGTGAGTCTTCGTGAGCGTGAGAAAAATTTTAAGCTCGCGGTAGTAGACCAATATATTTTGTTCCTGATCGTGCGTGATCAATATTTTTCATTCGTAAGCGTGAACGTGTGTGAGTCAAAACTTACTTACGCGCCCATCTCTAACCATAGGTTATTGATTGGAATATGTGCAAACAACACACCAACCAACCCAGACTTGTATGCATTTAACAATTACACTGTGCTACAAAAAACACAAAATCGAATATACTTTTGAAATAAGGTAGTTAAGGTTGTAGGTCTAGTCGAAAAGATCACAAAAATGCACATCAAACTTGCCAGACACCCCAAATTTTTAAGTTATTGTCAAAAAACGTTTTTTTGGGACTTTTCTCACTAAACCACGTGTAACATAAAAAGTTTTCAACCGATTTTCAAGTTTTTAACTGTTTTGGATAGAAGAAGGATAGGGCTTTTTATGTGTGTGAATTGGTCCATACATATAATAAAGATATGTATTGATTTTTTTTAACAATATCTAATTTTTTTTTTAATATTTTTGGAAAATTTTTTGAGTTTATCGATTTTTTTCTGCTATAGTTCGTTCAACAATATTTATATTTTTAAACGTATTCTTAAAGAAAATTTAGTTGTGAATACATTGAGCTCTATGCCGAAAAAATCGAAAAACAATTGACAGAGTTGTGATAATTTTTCTAAAAAAGAAAATTAAGAATTTGCATGAAATTGCCGTTCAGACAACCCAGGCAAAAAAAATAAACGAACATACTGAGAGGTCGCGTATCATTATTTATTTTAAAGGTTTTTGGCCCCCTGAATTCGAATTTGACCTTGCGCTATCTCTTTAAGTTTTTGATATATCAATTTATATTGAATATCTCAAAAACCTGACGCGATAGAGCAATTTAAAGGCCAGATTCGGATTCAGCTTGCCAAAAGCCTTTAAAAATATTGTACATGACCTCTTATGATATTTTTTTTTTGCCTGGGTAATCTGAACGGCGATTTCCTGCAAAATCTTAATTTTCTTTTTTAGAAAAATTATCACAACTCTGTCAATTCTTACCTGATTTTTTCAGGATAATGCTCATCGTATTCAGAATTAAATTTTCTTTAAAAATACTTTCATAAATATAAAGGTTGTTAAACGAACTATAGCAGAAAAAAATCGATAAACTCAAAAAATTAAAAAAAAATAGCAAAAAAATTAGATATTATAGAAAAAAATCAATAGATATCTTTCTTATATGTGTATACCAATTCACCACACACATGGAAAGCCCTATCCTTCTTCTATCCAAAACAGTTAAAAAATTTAAAATCGGTTGAAAATTTTCTGAATTACACAAGGTTTAGTGAGCAAAGTCCCAAAAAAACGTTTTTTGACAATACCTCAATAATTTGAGGGTGTCTGGCAAGTTTAATGGGCATTTTTGTGATCTACTCGACAACACCAACAACCTACACCATGTCACATCAGAACTATTTTTTCACTGTAGCACAGTGTTATTTGTTTGTTAATAAAATTATAAGTTCATATTATTATTATTATTGCTAAAAACTATCAATCCTCAACATTTGGTTTGATGAAAGCAAAGTAGCAATTGAAACGTTTAACCCTTTTGCATCAACTGTTTTAATTTCTTGAGCTAAAGAATGGCCCGGTTATAATCTGGACGACTTATGTGCCTTAAAACTTTTGAATGAAAAGTCACATTTTTATAACTTATGTAGCAAATTAAATGAAATTTTTCCACTTATTTTTTGTACAGGTTTCAAGTTTGTAGGTTAAATATTCTTTAGTACAGACGTCATTAACCGAAAAAAAGAAATTTTGCACATCATTCGGTGCTACCTCTGCATCAAACTTAACATTAAACTTAGCAGTATTATACATTTTTTGCTTCTTTGTACTCTCCTTCAATTTATTTTTTTACAGGGAGGTATGTTTTTTCAACTTGATATGTTTTTTTTTCAAACTTGGGCTAAAACGATATTTTTTTACGCGTTTATGGTATTAAATTTATGCTTGCTATAGCCCCGTAAGGATTCAAAACACTAAGCACTGTAAATTTAAGAATTTTAAAAGTTTAAGCAATTTCTGTACAGCTGTATTTCTCAAAAAACGTGAAAGTGTGCAAAATTTCTTAATCTTAATTTTGCTTAATGGCGTCTGTACGAAAAACTATTTAACCTACAAACTTGAAACCGGTATCAATAAAAAGGTGGAAAAATTTCCTTTAATTTGATAGATAAATTATAGAAATGTGACTTTTAATTCAGTTAACATGTTGTTGCAACAAGTAGAAAAGCTAAATTCGACGTGGCCGAATCCATAATACCCTTTAGTCATTAAATGTATAAAAAAAGTGTTGTAAAAAAATTGTCTAGCTTTTTTTTAGTGTATTTTTTTTTTCTAGGGTAAATTTTAATCTGTATTAAAATATATTTTTGAGTGACAAAAATAAATTTTTCAACACGTGAAATTTAAGGTGAAACAAATCTGAAATTCACGGTTTTGCTCGTAACTTTTCAACCACTGTACCGATTTTGGTGATACCAACCAGACTAGGGGAAAGACAAATATATATGTATGCCAAGCTTTAGCAGCCTCAGAGTTGTCTTTAGAAAGTTAACTTAAATTCGCGAAAACCCCATGGCGAAATTCACAGTTTTACTGTGAGTTTTTGCCATAAATAGAATATTAAGCCTGTGTAAAAAAACCCCCCTCATGTGAGATTTAATGATCGCTGATCTCAAATTTGAATTTAAAATGGCGGATCCAATATGGCGGACATATTTTTTTATTTATTAATTTTTTGAGTTAAAATTTATTTTTCCAAACAAAAACCGGATGATCAATCTTTACTGCGATGAGCTCAAAATTTAGGAAACATTTTATTCTTTCTTATAGTAAAACCTTTAAAAATAACACAGAAAACTTAAATTTGTAAAATATTAATTTTTTTAGTTTTTCATTAAAAAATATCAAAAAACTAAGGTAAATTTTACAAAAATGGTAATTTTAACAGCATCATTTCAAAACGCACGTGAAACTCAACCAAACGCAATAATTTGAAAAAAAATTTGTTTCCTATGTTGGAGACCATAGACAAATTCCACTATTGCGCTTTATATCAGATTTGTATTCCACTGAATGGCTGCTGTACAGTCTTTCAAATAATGAAAAAATCGCCATTTTTCGCATTTTCAACCGTGAATAACTAAAAATCTAGATGTGATGGGAAAATTTGGAGAACAGATTTGGAATCAGGAGATCAAAGACTACTAAAATTGATCATCAAAAATCAAACCGGAAAATGAGTGTTGAGCGGTGTTATCTAATACTAAATTCGCATTCATTTTTTTAAACATGTTTAAGCACTTAAACATGTTTATGTACCTTAACAAGTTTAAATTTAAACATATTTAAGTGGTTGAACATGTTTAAAAAAATGAATGCGAATTTGGTATAACTTGAAATTCAGGAATCTCAATTGAAATTTAGAAAAGCCATAGAGTAAAAACAGTAAGAGGCATTATGAGTGAAAATTCTTTCCTTTTCGAAATTTGTTTTTTGGCCGTAAACTCTGATTATCTCGAGAGTGAAAACCAGAATACACACAAAATGAAATAATAAAAAAAAAAACTAACGAACACATTCAAAAGGAATGGAATCGAAGAAAAAGGGGAAATAAACGAATATATTCAAAAGGAACCGAAGAAAAAACAGAAAATAAACGAATACATTCAAAAGGAACCGAAGAAAAAAAGGAAAATAAACGAATACTTTCAAAAGGAACCGAAGAAAAAAAGTTTTCTTTCTTGAGATAATCGTAGTTCATAAAAAGGTTTTCACAATACTTTTTCTCATAAAGCCTCTTACTGTTTTTACTCTATGGAAAAGCCAACTGAAATTCACAAATCTGAAGTGATATCCACACAGAAAAAAATAAAAAATTAATTTGAGTAAATTTTTAATACTATTGAGTAAAAAATTACTCAATTTTGCTCCAGTAAACGATTTAACAGTATTGAGTAAATTTTTAATAAAAAATTATTAAATGCTTACTAAAAAATTTTTAATGGATACTATTAAAAATTTAATTAAAAATTTTTTAAGTAACTTTTTAATTGTGTCAAGTAAAAATTTACTCAAAATTTATCAAATTATTTTTTTAAAAATTTTAAAAAAATTTCACATTTTTTTTCCGAAAAAAATGTTTTTTCAAACTTTACCAAATAGTATATTTATGTCTTGAAGACTTCGGAAAATTTCATAAAGATGATTTCAAACTTTCATATACATGCACAAAAAACTATAAACTAAACGAGAATTCAAAACACGAAGAGAATAAAAAAAATTATTAAATTTTGTATTAAATTATTTACTCAAATTTTTTGTTTAGTTTTTGAGTAAATTTTTAATTGCGTCAATTAAATAATTACTCAAATCTTATTTAAAAATTTAAACAACTGATTACTCAAATTGTGTTTCTCAATATTTTTTTCTGTGCATAGTTTAGAAAATTTAAATTCAATAATTTACAATTATAAGTAAATTGAAATTTTGAAATCCCAATTGAAATCTGGAAATGGCCAATTAAAATTAAGAAATCCCGATTGAAATTTAGAAAAGCCCAATTAAAATTTAGAAATTTTTATTATTTCTAAATTTTAATTAGTTGCGTTTTGTTTTACCCCTTTAAACACTATAAAGCCTGAAAATGAAATTTTACTTAAAATACTTATATTTTTTGTTACATTACTTTTAATAAATCGTCTAATATTAAGTTTTCATTGTTTTTGACGATTAATCTATTAATCGCCAATTTTTCCGATTAATCGACCCGAATAACCGATTAACTAATTTTCGAATAATGCCTTAACCGGTAAACGGGTCGAATAATTGGAAACACTAATATTTAGTACATTTTTCAGTTTTTTTCAATTTTTTTTTTTTTTTTATATAAAAAAATACCGTTATTATGAAAAAATAATAAAAACAATAAAATCAGAATTTTGTTGTATTTATTAAGCTACATTCACAATGTCGGAGTCAATCCACTCTCAATCACAGATTAATATGTTAACTGTTCAAAATGTAGAGTGTAGTTCTGTCACATTGTATATGCCATTTTACTTACCTGTCTCACAAAATTTTGCCTTTAAATTTTGTGTATTTTATTCATTTATTTAAATTTAAAGTTTTTGAATCTTTTTTTTTTAAATATCATAAAAACTTTACATAAATATTTGTTTGTTTTTTTATTTTTTTCTTAATGACATTTTTAGAATTGCCAATTTCAGAGGTGTATTTTTCCAAAGACTATCAATACTTAAAGATATGTGAAGTCTCCCTTCTTCTGTTAAACCCTCTCTTAAATTCCCTTTGCTAAGTCCGCCATCGAACTGGACGTTTGATCAAACCAAAAAAATCCCTTAAGTTCGATATAAACAAACAAAAAAAAGTGTTGCAGTTTGGCGATTTTCAGACTAAAGCTAGTGTTTTTTTTTTTTATCTAGCTGTAAAAAAAGTTTTTTTTTGTGGATTATCGGGAAATCCAATGACTTTTTATTTGCTGACAATTTGTTTTAAACACTTTTAAAGGTATTTCTTAAATAATATTAACATAAAAATTATAAATTGTTACATTTTTTTAAAATTTATTAAGCGCTTTTTCGATATAAAAAGTTAGCATTATTTGTCAAACCAACAATGTTAATTTAACATTATCGTATTTTCCTCGTCTAACAGTTTTCGTACCTTCTGTTAAAAAGTTCTAAAATATTAAGAGCGGGAGACAAAGAGCTTGATTTTTCTCTGTTAACGGTTAACAAAGGCCTGTTACATAACTCAAATTGGAAACTCCAGAGTAGAACATGTTTGACTCTGGAGTGGATTGAAAAGGGATAGTCAAGTTCAAAAATGTGAAAGCGCAAAAGGGAAAGATATAAAATTTTCCACAGATTGGAGTACTCCAACATTGTGAATGCGGCTTTATATTTGAAATCCATTAAAAAAATAATAAAATTTTATTTTATTATTATTATTTTTTTTTAATGTTTCTGATATTTTTCTGACGTTTTCTCAATATTTCTAAAAAAAATACCTTTATTAAGTAGTAGCGGGGTATTTCGTATCATTCTGCCCAACATTTTACGTAGTAAACGTTGATTTGCTCTCCACGAAATTTGGCAGCCTGAATTTGGCCACCTTTCACAACTTTTTGGTATCCTTATAACCGCGGCGGCCTCTACGGTCGTTGTTAGGAGCAGCAAGACTATTAAAATCGACGATAGTCAACTATCGTTTTACATTATCACAGTCAAATCTTTGAAGATCAGGCAAGTTATCTAAATTAATGTTTTTACATCACCTGACCAGTCAGATCAAGCATTTTCCGAAAATATATATTTTTTTATATACTACATCATTACGTACTCGAATGCGAAAATTTCAACTATTTGTTTACAAAAAAAAATAAAATAACAGATCGTTTCCTTATCAAAAATGGGTTAACAAATCAAGATGAAAATGAAAAAATATACGTTAAAAAGAAAAAGTAAAACTGGTTTATTAATTCTAGTTTGTTGGTGTTCTCGTATTGCATGCTGCTTCTTATATCCCTCCAAAGAAGAAAGAAGTATCTGTTTGCTGCAGTTACTGTTGCTTTTGTTGTTGTGAATTTTATATTGATCTACAACGTGATATTGATGACGATTTTATTTGGTTGCTCTGGTTTTGCGGTTCTGGTAAATGTACACCTTATACGTGCGTTTCAATCGATTTCCGGTCTGATATACAAATACATAGATACAAATATACAAAGATTGTACATACAACATGAAATAAAGTTTATGTTTGCAGCTTTTTTTTTTATTAGTTTGTTCTTTTGGTATAAAATTACCTAGGTAAAATTTGCTCCTCTAAAAAAAATGTTGGAAGTGGAGATAGGGAGTAGGTTTATTTAGAAAAAATGTTGAAGGGTAAAAATTAATTAATCGCATTAATTTTCATATCCTAAAATTTTGTCTAAACAAACCTACTCTCTATCTCCACTCCCTAAGAAGTCTACCATTAAAAATAGGGTTGTCAGACGTCCCGCATTTGGCGGGATTGTCCCGCTTTGTGTCAACGTTTCCCGCGTCCCGCGCGGGACTCCAAATTCCCGCTTTTTTAAGCGTCAGAAAATTAGATTTCGAAATTTACTGATTTTATCAATCAGTAGAAAAATTTACTTTTAATAAAAAGCAAACAGATCAGGATCTTAGGATAACAGATCCAAAAAATAGTGACCAAATTTTAGATCTGATATCAGAAAATATGTTATTTCTTCCCAAAAATTGATAATTATTTACTAGGGTTAGATGACTTTTTCGAAAAAGAACAAAAAAAAAATACTCGAAAAACTTCTGAAAAATATTGTTTCAAACTGTATAATTTTTGTCCCGCCAAAATTTTTAAAATCCCGCCATTTTCGCAGTTTTTTTGCATTTGTCCCGCTTTTTAAAAGAAAATTTCTGGCAACCCTAATTAAAAAGGAAATTTTAGCTGGATTTTTTTGCTAACGTGTATAAATTATCCCATACAAATTTGACGTTTTTTAACTATATACGGTAAATTTATGTCAAATTTGTATGGGATAATTTATACACATTAGCAAACAAA
Organism: Pegoplata infirma; assembly: GCA_963921195.1. Classification (NCBI taxonomy): domain Eukaryota; kingdom Metazoa; phylum Arthropoda; class Insecta; order Diptera; family Anthomyiidae; genus Pegoplata; species Pegoplata infirma. The sequence goes on along the minus strand of OY992539.1, from coordinate 150,256,533 downwards.
TCCACCTTTTTATGAAATTTGCTTTGGTTTTATGAAAACTGTCTCAAGGTTGCACCTTGAGGAATTAAATGTATGACCGATCCCCAATATTAATCTTAAACCCCAACATTTTCTCTGAACCCTTAAGGGGTCCCTATTAGAGATGGGCACATGAGCAGATTAATGCGTGATTTACGCGGGAGTGTGACTGAAACTCAATTTACTCACATGATTGTGAGTGGAAACAAATTCCATGAGTAAGATTTTTGCGTGAGTCGATTTTTTGCGTGAGGCTGCGTGATTTAGTCTCTTTTCATATTTCCTTTCGTCCCGGAAAAAGTCAAAAAGTCGACTTTTTGAAATTTAAAAAAAGTCAAAAAGTAAATTTTTTGAATAAAGTCAAAAAATCTATTTTCAAAAAGTCTTCATTTTAGAAATTGACAAAAGGCAAAAAAAACCTGGGACACAAAATTGTAAAAAATTAAATTTAAAATCTTTTTAATTTTTTTACAGTGGTTTTTCGATGCTGTGTAAACCTATGGGCCAACCCTAGATTAAAATAATCATTTGAGTAACCGGGTCAGTACTAAAACACCAAAAATACTACATCCTGGCAATTGTACCGTCGTTTACATTACTGGGCCAGTATTGGTCCGTTTGTATTTTTCTGCCTGTGATTACCATCATCATTTTTTTGTGTTACAGCCTGTGGTGGGTTTTAACGTTGTTCACATTTCGTTTCCATTCGGATTTATTATTAGCCGATTGCCGATTTTTCTGCATTCATCTTCAACACCATTAAGCCATCTTGACCTTTGTTTACCTCTTGCTCTAGTCCTGTGTGGCATAGCGTTAAGGATTATTTTTTATGCTCTATCATCTGCATTTGTTCCTTCTTGTATGAGGTCAATTTGGTTACTTCGCATTATGTAACTGCCGTCTTCCCCTCTTTTGGGTCCATAGATTTTCCTTTATTAGATTGCCGAGGTATTTAAATCTCTTAACTCTTTCGAAGGTTAAGTCAATTATCGTTATCGATTGTTGTGAATTTATTTCTTGATTTCGCGACATAAATATATATTTCGTCTTACTATAATTTCTCTCTTTCGAAGGTGCTTTCAATTATCGTTATCGATTGTTGTGAATTTTTTTCTTGATTTCACGACATAAATATATATTTTGTCTTACTCTCATTTATTATCAGAACCAGATTTTTAGTTTCAGCTTCAAAGATAGTGAAATTTTGTTCTAAATCGCGCATATTTTGCGATATTAACGCTATATCTTCTGCATAGGCACACATTATTGGTGAACTTGAGAATATGTGTCCTCCTCTATCTAAGATTGATATTGCCTGGTTGAGGGTAGATAAAATACTGTTGTTGAGAGGGCATCTCCTTGCCTAACCCCTGACGTTATATCGAACTCCGATGATAGGTTGTTTTGTATCGCTACCTTGTATGTTGTATTCTTAAGTGTAAGCGCAACTATTCTTGTTAGTTTTTGGGGAATTCTTTTTTGGATTTCAAATGTCAAATCCCATATAAAAAAAAACTTGGATTTTGGGAAAATCGTAAAATCGCAATTTAAAATCCTAAAAAATTTCTACTACTTAATTGTACAACTATGGGTTTTCCCAAAATAATCATCCCTAATGCTTTTTTTACAACGCTGCACACGATTTTTTATCAGCTGTTGTTGTTTTTTATAAAGTAAAAAAACAATTAAAATTTATTTTTTTAAAACTATTAAAAGATGAATAAAAACAATGTTTAACAATGTTTCATTTAAAATTTACCATTGCAAATGGTAAACGCACAATTTAGTTGACCAATTTGGTCTTCCTAACAAAGAAAAACACTCAATGGTGGCGGCCCCAAACTTGGCAAAAATGTTAATTTTCTTGCATTTAAAGAAGCAGCTCTACATAAAAACACATTTTTTGATATTGTGGTCCCAACATATACTAGTGGGATTGAAAATATTGGCTCCGGAAAAGAAAAATCATTGTTTTTAGAAATATTTATAAAATTGGGTAATTTTCCAACTAACAACCCTGTACACAAATCAAAAGAAAATACAGAGTTAGTACAAACAAAATCCCGCTAAATGTCAAAAAAGCATATGTAAACGGTATAGATTTTAATTGGATTTGAAATCCAAATTTATGTGGATTTCGGGGTATATGTAAATAGCATATAAAGTAGTTTTCAAATACAATTTTTCTAAAAATTAAAAAAAAAATTAACAGAATTAGACACTTAAGAAAAAAATTCTTACTCTCTTTTATCAAACCAAAAGTCTCGGAATTTCCCACAGAAAAATCAGTCAGTTATTTATAGACAATTAATGAAGATATTATTAATTGCAGATTTTGACACCTTTCAGCGTTACAAGAATTCTGAGATCTTGATACATTTTTCGTGTTTACACACTCAGATACATTTTTCCTGTCGAAAAATTCTAGAATTCTGAGAATTTTTCCTATAGATAAAGTATCGGACAATGAGACATTTTTCTGCAGAATAGATTTCAAGAAATTGTTAATAAACGCTCTGATTTTTTTTTTTGTGGGTGGGGGGGGGGGGGGGGTATACACGGTTTAGTACAACCGAATTAATTTACACTCTCATTTGTTTTAGTTAAGTTTTTATTACTTAAAAAAAATGGTACCGTGAGGGTTCAAAAAGTAAAATTTTTTTGGAAAGTTGGTACAAAATTGAAAACCCCATTTAACATCCCTGGTTCAAGAAGTTTTCGTTTTATTGAATCGAACGCTTGTCTATCATAAGTATATGTACTCTTTATTGTGTGTCTGAGTAAGAATATTAGGGCAGTTGTGGATCGATTAGGCCTGAATCCGCACTGGTATTCCCCTAAAATAGTCTCCGATACTTCTGTGAGTCTGTTGTTGATGATGTTTGAAAGGATTTTGTATGGGTTGTTCAGCAAAGTAATTCCTCTATAATTCTCGCATTTCAATTTTTCTTTTTTATACCCTCCACTTATTGTTAGTGATAGAGCGTATATATAAGTTTGTCATTCCGTTTGTAACTCATCGAAATATCGGTCTGGGACCCCATAAAGTATATATGTATATTCATGATGCCCGATCGATTTTAAGACATTCTAGCGATGTCCGTCTGTCTGTCTGTGGAAAATGCTGTCACGGACAAAATATTGCACAGAGATGACTGAAACTTAACATATTTATTGGAAGTTCTCCCGAGAAGTTTGGTATTGCATTTGAGCGATATCGGTTCAGCGGTTCAAAAGATATGAACGAAAATGTAAGCACACCTCAAAAATTTCAGTACATTCAACATAACCTAAAAATACAAAATGCTTTAATTCGGCTTCTGGTTGACATATCTGAACATAATTGAACACCAAATGGTATTTAAACAAGTACGAACATATTTTTTGACAAAAAAAAGAAAAAAATCGCGGATTTTTTTTTACCAAATTTTTTTTTTTCACGGAAATTTTTCCTTTTAAATAAAGTTTTTTGCAAAAATCTTTTTAAATTGTGGAGGGTATCACTAAATTCGGCAAGGCCGAATTTAACTTTTTTACTTGTTATTTATTGGGATTATAATGCCTTGTTGCCAATCATCTGGGAGCGTTTCGGTATTCCATATTGTAATTATCAAACTATGCATCTGCTTCATAAATTCGGTACCTGCATTCTTAAATAGTTCTACAACTAGATTATCATCTCCAGGTGTTTTAATTTTTTTATTTGCGATATCGCTTCTTGCATTGTAGGCGATACATCATATGATGAGGCCTGTTCGTACATTATGTTCGATTCAGTAGCTGGGTCACTATTTTCCCATCTTTTTAGTATTTTGTTATTTTCACTTAGAACGTTTCAATCCTTTGCCTGGGATATTTTATTTAAAAATATATTCCTATGGTTTAAAAATATAGGTCCGTACTAGTGCCTACGGTCAGTACTGTAGTATCGGAAATACCGGTATTCCCGGTTCTCGGTATTACCGGGAAATGGTACCGGTTTCCCGGTTCTTGCATTGTTCCCGGTATTCCCGGGAATACCGGTATTCACAGTTCAGGTTCTGACGGTATTCCCGGGACTACCGGTAGGTATGCTTTGTAAAATTTTGTACAATTAATATTTTTTCAACGCTTTTACCAAAAAAAAAAATACAAAACATGTGAAAAACACCATCTCAATTTTTTTTTTATGAATTTAAGAAAAAAATAGTTAATGATTTTTAAATAATTTTACAAACACAACTAAATATTTCTGAAATACCGATTAAATGGTGTAATTTAAATTTTTTGTTTTTTGAGAACCGGTACCAGGATCAGAACCGTGAATACCGGTATTCCCGGAAATATATATAGAACCCGGAAACCGGTACCAAAACCGGGAATACCGAGAACCGGGAAATGGGGGCACTAGTCCGTACCATAGAAAAACAAAAATGCTGTGTTTTTCAAAAAGTGGATTTATTTTCGGATTAATCTTATTTTGTTTAAAAAAATATTTTAACATAACAAAACAAATTTGGAATATTTTTTTCCGTATTCTACGAAAAATTATCAATTATAATCCGAAAAAATAATAAAAAAATTTGGAAAATGAAAAAAGTTATAAATAAATCAAAATTAATACTAGGTGGACTTATTAAATCCTAAAATTTAATTGGATTAATTTTGATTTAATTATAACTTTTTTAATTTTCCAAATTTTTTTATTATTTTTTCGGATTATAATTGCTTATTTATCGTAGATTACAGAAAAAAATATTTCAAATTTGTTTTGGAATGTAAAAATATTTATTTTAAACTAAATAAGATTAATCCGAAAATGAATCCACTTATTGAAAAACACAGCAAAAGTCTATTTTATCAAAAGTTTTATGTAAATTTCAAATTTCCCATACAATTTTTGAAGTCGATTTTAAAAAACAAAAACGATTTGTATAGAAATAAAATTAAAAGTCGATTTTGAATTTTTTATATTTTTCTTTTGTTAGGCTGATTAAGTGCTGTATATTTATCTTAAAAAAAAATAAAAAAATATTCATCTTTTAAGTTTCGGTTTTGTTTCTGCTGAATATTCAATTATTTCAGTAAGTTCTAAATTTCAATTGAAATTCTTTTAAATACATACATATATGCAGGGTTTCTTTTGCTACTGGCAGTAGTCAAAAATTGCATAGAATATAATAATTTTCTAGTATTACTACAGAAAATATTAGAATACTAAAGCAATTTTTTTAAATTGCTAATTTATAAATTCAAACTTGAACATATTTTCAAAATGAATATATTCAAATTTTAAAATTTCTGAAGAAAATATTTTAGCAAATTTAAAAATTTGAAAATGAAAAAAAAAAACTGGTGACAGCAAATTTAAAAATTTTAAAATTAAAAAAAAAAAACTGGCCACAGCAAATTTTAAAATTTTAAAATTGCAATTTTAGCAAATTTCAAAACATTTAAAATGCTAAAATTGTAAATTTCAAATTCCGAAAATTGCAATTTGGTAAATTTGAAAATATTTAACACGCTTGTTTAGAAAACTTAAAAACTGAATATATTACAATTTGAAAACAATACAAATTGAATACACATACATACGTATGTGTGTATGGAAAACAAAATGATGAACGATATTTATTAAACGAATACATAAATATTAAAAGATAAAAATGTTACACGGTTTTTGTGCAGACTTCTAGAATACATTTTCTAAAGTATTTTTGCCTCCTAAACATAAATCTGTCATCAGAAAAAGTTGTATCGCCTTCTCGAGATATAGGCATTTTAGTTTTTTGTGGACCAATACCTCAAAACCAAAAATTCTTTTAGTATTGGAAAAATGTATGTTAAATTTTTATATGAGGGTTTCTGCGTCAACCGAGCCACCCCTCTCTCCAAAATTGGTATGAGTTTAAAATTTTTTAAAAAATTTTGAAATTACTTAAAAATATTTACTTTTGAATGCCGAGAGACGCCTTTTAAATTTCTATTGGCTGATCCAATGTGGCGCCCAATTTGTAAAAAATATTACAGATTCGCTTTAAACTCTTTATATATGGGTTCTTGTGGTCGCTTAAAAAGAACTTGCAGTTGGATTTTTAAAATTCAAAATGGCGGACCCAACATGGCGACCAATATTTTTAAAAATAAACCGATTTGCTTGAAATATTGTATGCACTGGTTTTTTGGGTCGCTAAAGAAGAATCTGAAGTTAGATTTTCTAAGTTCAAAATGGCGGATCCAACATGGCGATAAATGATCCGACCCAGTGGTGTATACAGGGGGGGGGGGGGGGGGCGGTGCCCGGGAAATAGGAATAATGTCTTAAAATATTAGCCTTTTTCTCAGAATCTAAGACTTTTTCTATAGGAAAAATGTCTCAGAATCTGAGACTATTTCTATAAAAAATTCTCAGAATCTGAGGCTTTTCTACATGAAAAATGTTTCAAAATCTGAGAACTTTCTATAGGAATAATGTCTCTGAATCTGAAAAATGTCTCAAAATCAGAGATTTTTTCTATAAAAAAAATCTAAGAATCTGAGGCTTTCTATATGAAAAATGGTTTAAAAAAAATGTTTCACAGACACAAGCTGGGACTTTTTGTGTAGAAAAACGCTAAAAATCTGAGACTTTTAAAAATATCTTTTTCTATGGGAAAAATAATTTAGAATCTGAGACTTTCTCTTTATGAAAAATGTCTCAGAATCTGAAGCTATAGTTAGTTTAGAAGTGTAGTAGTGAAGTAGTGAGGTAGAGCCTTATGTGATTTTCAATAAGAAAAAAGAGTGCAGAATTTTTTTAAATTTGTGTGTTCTTCATACACATTGAATTTTGACATAAGCATAAAAAGTAGAGCGAGGTAGAGAAATTCTATTCTCTACAGATTTTGTTTACGTCTCTCTACTTTTTGGTCTTATGGAAAAATTCAATGCGTATGAAGAGCACACAAATTTTAAAATTATATACACTCTTTTTTCTTATTAAAAATCGCATAAGGCTCTACCTCACTACTTCACTACTACACTTCTAAACTAATTATGGCTTGAGTCTTTTTCTATATTAAAATTGTTTCAGAATCTGACAGATTCCTATTGGCAAAATGTCTGAGAATCTGAGACTTGTTTTATAAGAAAATGTCTAAGAATTTGAAACTTTGTCTATAGGAAAAGTGTTTAAGCATCTGAGACTTTTTCGATTGGAAAAATGTCTCAGAATCTAAGAAATTTTCTGTAGAAAAAATGTTTGAAGAGTCTGAGACATTTTCTATAGGAAAAATGTCGAAGAATCTGAGACTTTTTTTATAAGAATCTGACACTTTCTATAGGAAAATTATCTCAGAATTAGAAACTTTTTCTATAAGAAAAATGTCTAAGAATCTTAGACTTTTTCTATAGGAAAATTTTCTCAGAATCCGAAAGTTTTTCTTTAGGAAAAATATTTTAGAATCTAAGACTTTTTGTATACTGTTTTCTTTTTAAAAAGGTCTCAGAATCTGAATAATTTTTCTTAAAGAAAAGGCGAAGATTTTCTCAGAATCTAAAACTTTTTGTGTAGAATGTTTCAGAATCTAAGAAAATGTGCTAGACTAGAAATATATCAGATTCTGGGAAAATGTCTTACAATCGGAATCTTTTCTTTTAGAAAAGTATTTTATGAATATATTTATAGAATCATTTTCTAAAGTGACTTTTTCCCGAGAAACGTTTTTTATTGGAAATATGATTTAGAGTCTTTCACTTTTTCTATAACAAAAACTGTCTTAACTGGAAATTGTCATAGAATCTTAGACTTTTCTTTGAAAAAAAATTCAGATTCTGATAGTATTGGAAAAATTTATCAGCATCTGATACAATTCACACATTAAAAAAAGACTTAAGTCTCTCAAAAAATTTTAAAATATTAAAAAATTTTAATTTTTTCCCCAACAGTTTTAAAATTACAAAAAAATTAAGAATCTGATTGTGTTACATTCAGTCATAGAGTAAAGAAAGGAACAGAGGTACGATTAGTGAAAACTTCGTGGAACCCAAATTGAGAACTACGATTATCTCAAGGCGGGCTCTTTTAGATAATAGAATAGATAAATTGTTTTGTTTTCTTTTCATTTTCCTTTTAAATGCATTCGTTTTTTTTTCTTTATTTCCTTTTGAAATGTATTTAGGGTTTCACTTTTTTCTTCGATTTCCTTTTGAAAGGTATTTGGGGTTTCTCTTTTTTTCAATTTCCTTTTGTAAGTATTCTGGGTTCTAGCCCGAGATAATCGGAGTTCACGGCTAAAAAAAATTAACAAAAGAAGTGCGGTTTCATCCGTAATATCTCTTATTCTTCTTTACTCTGTGATTCAGTTCAAGGAAAAGATCGAGACAAATTCTAAAACATGTGCTGTTATAAAAATTTATTGTAAAAAAAAAATTGACAACAAATTTTGGGCCCCCACCGAAATAAAATCCTGGATACGCCCCTGATCCGACCTAATATTCGGTTCGGCTAAAAAGCCGAGGCGAATATTCTCCCACATTTTTGGCCGAATAAAGAATAATTATAAGATATTGTAGTCACGTGTTGAAAAATGCACCAAACTCGTTTATGAAAAATTTCAAGCAAACCAGGTTACATAAAAAAAAATGGTCGCCATGTTGGATTCGTCATTTTAAATTTGGGAAATTCTACTTCAGATTCTAATTTAGCAACCCAAAATGCGTAAAAAGTTTTAAGTCAATTATTTTTAAAAAGTATCGCCATGTTGGATCCGCCATTTTGAACTTAGAAAATCTAACTTCAGATTCTTCTTTAGCGACCTAAAAAACCAGTGCATACAATATTTCAAGCAAATCGGTTTATTTTTAAAAATATTGGTCGCCATGTTGGGTCCGCCATTTTGAATTTTAAAAATCCAACTGCAAGTTCTTTTTAAGCGACCACAAGAACCCATATATAAAGAGTTTAAAGCGAATCTGTAATATTTTTTACAAATTGGGCGCCACATTGGATCAGCCAATAGAAATTTAAAAGGCGTCTCTCGGCATTCAAAAGTAAATATTTTTAAGTAATTTCAAAATTTTTTAAAAAATTTTAAACTCATACCAATTTTGGAGAGAGGGGTGGCTCGGTTGACGCAGAAACCCTCATATAAAAATTTAACATACATTTTTCCAATACTAAAAGAATTGTTGGTTTTGAGGTATTGGTCCACAAAAAACTAAAATGCCTATATCTCGAGAAGGCGATACAACTTTTTCTGATGACAGATTTATGTTTAGGAGGCAAAAATACTTTAGAAAATGTATTCTAGAAGTCTGCACAAAAACCGTGTAACATTTTTATCTTTTAATATTTATGTATTCGTTTAATAAATATCGTTCATCATTTTTTTTTTCCATACACACATACGTATGTATGTGTATTCAATTTGTATTGTTTTCAAATTGTAATACAGTGGGCGACAATACATTGGAAACTTTTTTATAGTAGATGAAATTTGTTAAAAACAAAGTTAACAAAACTAAACGTTATAATTATCAAACAAGTAATATAAAAAAACGATATGTAGGTAATTTGTCAAGCTTTAATTTAAGCTTAATAGCGTCCAGATTGGGAAAATAATGAATGTGTTACGAGGGTCGATGTGGAAAATGAAAAAATGTATAGACATTTTTCAGAACATTTTTAAAAAATATTTTCGAGTCGATTTTTTCCAAGTTAAAACATTAGAAATTAAAAAAAAAGTGCAATAGTTTTTATTTAGTGATCAGGTAATTTTTCCAACAACCGAAACAGACAGTGGAATTTTTTAAGTACAGTAGCAAAAATCGACATTTTTTGACCTCCAATTCTTTTGACCACCAATTTTTTATAAACAAAGAAAAGATGTTATTGTTTATTAATTTTAGTACACTTAAGTATATGCTAAGGATATATTAAGATAATTTTAATTTCTCTATGTTAACAAAAAATTGGTGGTCAAAAGAATTGGAGGTCAAAAAATGTGGATTTTTGCTACTATACTTAAAAAATTCCACTGTTTGTTTGGGTTGTTGGAAAAATTATTTGATCACTGAATAAAAACTATTGGACCTTTTTTTAAATTTCTAATGTTTTAACTTGGAAAAAATCTACTTCGAAATATTTTTTAAAAATGTTCTGAAAAATGTCTATAAATTTTTTCATTTTCCACATCGACCCTCGTAACACATTCATTATTTTCCCAATCTGGACGCTATTAAGCTTAAATTAAAGCTTGATAAATTACCTACATCACATTTTTTTATAATACTTGTTTGATAATAATAACGTTTAGTTTTGTTAACTTTGTCTTTAACAAATTTCATCTACTATAAAAAAGTTTCCAATGTATTGTCGCCCACTGTATATTCAGTTTTTAAGTTTTCTAAACAAGCATGTTAAATATTTTCAAATTTACCAAATTGCAATTTTCGGAATTTGAAATTTACAATTTTAGCATTTTAAATGTTTTGAAATTTGCTAAAATTGCAATTTTAAAATTTTAAAATTTGCTGTGGCCAGTTTTTTTTTTTTAATTTTAAAATTTTTAAATTTGCTGTCACCAGTTTTTTTTTTCATTTTCAAATTTTTAAATTTGCTAAAATATTTTCTTCAGAAATTTTAAAATTTGAATATATTCATTTTGAAAATATGTTCAAGTTTGAATTTATAAATTAGCAATTTAAAAAAATTGCTTTAGTATTCTAATTTTTAAATTAGCAATAAAGAAAAATATTGAAGGCGTGAAATATTTGTAGTATTATATTGTTTAAAAAATTTTTTGTGTATGCTAATTGTAAACCCTGCATATATGTAATTGCAAATTTTTGAAATATGCATAATTTTAATTTTTTTTAAATTAAATTTTAAATGGTGTATTTGTATTTGCAATTTTTGTTTATAAATTGTTTATATTTTTTTGTTGTTTTTATGAATAACTCTGGAAATATGAGTTGAGTTGAATTTAATTAAATCTATTTAATTTTAATTTGAAGATGTTTCATTATGAAATTATTGCATTTTGCATACCAAAAACAATTCTTGATATTCGATATCAATTTCCGGTGTTGAATTTTAATGTTGATAATTGTATTCTATGAAGTTCAGTTAAATTAAGTTTTACTTTGAGTTTTCATTTCAATAACCTCGCTCTAATTCAAAAAATTCTTTACATTTCTTATTATTTTGCTAATTTTATTTACAATTTCTTTATGTACATTGTATGTAACTAACAGGAAGTCACGTTTTTGTTTCCTTTGGTTTTGTTTTGTTTCGGTATTCTTCAATTACAATTTTTTTTTATTGTTTTTGCATTTCCTTGCCGACGTTTAAAAAAAAAATATTAAAATATATTGAATACAATTAACCCCAATTGTTTTTGTTTTTTGATTTTTCTTTATATTTCTTTACTTATTTTGTTTGTAATTAATAACGAAATTAATTGATTATTAATATTTACATGCATTTATTTAGGCTTGTTTGTATTTATTTGAACTAATGTGTCAATGATGCAACTGGCTGCTCTTTTATCCTTGACAATGCCTCTTTTATCCTTCACAATGCCTCTTTTTATCCTTAACATTTTTGTAAAAACTAGGTCATCAACAACGGGCAATTTGCTAAGTACTGATATTAATTAAAATTCAGAGTATGTAACATTCGACCGGCATTTTTTTGTATGGCAAACATTTTTCTTCCGATTTTGAACGTCCGGGCAAATTTTTATTCTTGTAGGCCTAAAACTTATGTATATATATGTTCCCGAAGCTCCTATAAAACTAATGTGGTACAAACTTAAGGCCAATCAGATCAAAGTTTTAAATTTTTGATAGCCGGACGCCACGGATTAATTTAATCCGATTGGCATCAAATTTGTACCACATTAGCTTTAGGCATAGGAGAATAAAATTTTGCCCAGACACTTGGAAAAATCAAAAATTGAAAAAAAAAGACGCACCATGACCTTGAAATTGTTGCACTGTGTAAGTAATGACATAATGTTTTTAAGAAGCGCTAAGAAATCTTTTGTTAATTGCCACATTTTAACTGTTTTATTGCCCTCGAAAATTATCATCCACAACATATGCACCAATTTGTTTTTATTATTCTTGTGACTAATTGTAACAATTATGTTTTCTTTTTTATAGGAGAAGCCAAAAACCTTAGTAGTCGCAATGCGGCTAACACAAGTTGTAGCACACAAGGTACCCGCGATGTTTACTGTACAATCGCCCTGGATCAGGAGGAAATTTGTCGAACACCCACCATTGAACGTACACTCTCACCGTTTTTCGGGGAAGAGTATCAATTTAAAATACCACGACGTTTTCGTTATATGTCCGTGTATGTTTGGGATCGAGATAGACATATGAAACAAGATAAACCGATTGGTAAAATTGCCATTAAGCGTGAAGAGTTGCACATGTACAATCATAAAGATCATTGGTTTTCGTTGAGGCCAGTCGATTCGGATTCAGAAGTACAGGGCATGGCCCACATTGAAGTACAATTTGAGGAAGGCACTGCCCAAATACACGAACAGCGCATAAATCTGCTGCGACCCGGTGACTATGAACGCAATAGCAGTGAAATGATTGAAGAGCTGGTACAGCAACATCAATCCCTACAGAATGATTATAAAGAGAACAGTGAACTGAGTAATATACAACGAAGTAGTGCCCAAAAGAGTGCAATTCGAAATGCCACCAGCAGTAGTAGTGGCTTCTTTGGGCATCACCAGCAGCAGCAACATCAGCATAACTCCGCCGAGCAAGGTTCAAATTGGAAAAATGCGGCATTGACGGCGGCAGCCACTGCTGGCAAAAATGCACGTGTCCTCATACGTGTGCCTGAATGTACAGACCTGCCAAAGAAAAATGGAACCTGCGATCCGTATGTGGTGTGCACAGCAATTTATTCGAACAAACGTCAGATCTCAAAACGCTCAAAGTTGCGTAAGAAAACGGTAAATCCAGAATTCGATGAAACGATGAGTTTTGATCTCTGCGTTGATGCCGAAACGCCAGCGTCGACAAAAACTTCCTCACACTCGCAGTATGATTCCAGCAGTGGCGGTACTGGTACTATCAATTCGAATAAAGCCTACACAATCTATCCGGTTGGTGGCGCTGATTTGTGTGAGATAAATGTGACTTTGTGGCACGATGCCTCTGGCATGTCAGACAAAGTGTTTCTTGGAGAAGTAAAACTACCCATGCGTAATAAACAACAACAATCTGCTGTCCAGCCGTCCGCTTGGTATTACCTGCAACCCCGATCGTTGAGCTCAACTGCTCGATCCGTAAGTACGACAGCACGGTCATGTGCTACGCCGCCTGGAACCCGACTGAGTGGCGACAGTACGATTGGTTCGTTACGCCTGAAAATCCTATATACCGCCGATCATGTATTCCCGCTAGCCACCTATGATGATCTTATGAACCTGCTGCTGGAGTCGGTGGATCAACGGCCTATTACACTATCGTCGGTATTTATATTGGGCGAACTGGTGTCCTGCAAAACAGATGTTTCCCAGCCATTGGTTCGACTTTTTACGCATACCGGTCGCATTGCTCCAATTATAAAGGCTTTGGCCGATCACGAGATCTCTAATTTAACCGATCCCACAACAATATTTCGAGGCAACACTTTGGTATCGAAAATGATGGACGAGGCGATGCGCTTGTCGGGTCTCCACTACTTACATCAAACGCTGCGGCCCGTTTTAGCGCAAATACTCGCTGAAAAGAAACCCTGTGAAATTGATCCGTCCAAAGTAAAAGATCGTTCGGCGGTCGATACGAATCTACACCATCTGCAAGATTATGTTGAGAGAGTATTTGATGCCATCACAAAAAGTGCGGTACGTTGTCCGAAGGTGCTTTGTCAAATATTTCATGATTTACGTGAATGTGCCGGACGTCATTTTCCACACAATCGTGAAGTACGTTACTCGGTAGTGTCGGGTTTTATATTTTTGCGTTTTTTTGCACCAGCAATATTAGGACCGAAATTATTTGATTTGACCACAGAGCCTTTGGTAAGTGATTGAGTTTACTATGATTTAATTAACAGCTACACCCTGTGTTCTGGCTTATTAATTTTTTTTAATTCTTGCTATTATTACACTGAGCTAAATTTTTTTTTTTTCAATGGTACCAAAAAAAAAAAAAAACAAAGTATGCATAACATTAGTAGACCAAAACCCCCGAAGTGTTTGGAAAACTTCAATATTTATTTTTTTTTTTCAAAGTCGTTTGAGATGTATCGTCTTTTTTGCGATTTTAAAAATAATATGTAGAGGTCGCGCTCGTGGCTTTTTTAAGAAAATATACGAATCTAAGATTTTTAAATTATTTAAATTATTAAAATGCATCAAATGGTAATGAAAAAACATTCTAAAAAAAAAAAGAATTTGATGCATAAAATGTAGAACATTTTAACCCTTTAAACGCACGTTTTATTGGTTTTCTTAGAGAATATTTGAAAAAGGGACTAAAATTACTCCTAAAAATGGGAGATGGAGGGTTGTTATGTTTTAAGAATAGAACCGCCATCAAATTTCACTAAAGATACCTTTTAACATTATAATCTTTAAAAGTAGATTTAATACATTTTTTTTACTTATTCCAAACGCCTTTGAAAAAAAACTTAGTGGACCATAAAAAAGAACTCGATATAAGTTTTAAACCTTCAGGGGTTTTGGTCTACTAATTGTAAATTTTTATTTTCTTTGGTGCCCTTAAAAATAACCTCTGTGTCCCTAAATTTGTTGCACAATGTTATTTACATCTTCAAATACTAAATTTGAATCATTAACATTATCTTCGTACTTTAAAATTTATTAATTAAACAATTTTTTTTTTTTAATATTTATTTAGGATTGCCAAACAAATCGCACTTTAACATTGATTTCAAAAACAATACAATCTTTGGGGAATTTAGTAAGTTCACGTTCCTCACAGCAGCCCTGTAAAGAAGAGTACACCGGTCAGTTGTATAAGAAATTCTGCACAGAGAAACATGTTGAGGCCGTTAAAACATTTCTTGAAAGTATTTCCACGCCATGTGCCGATGAAGTTAGTCCAACGCGCGAGTCGAGTAGTTTATTTCCAGTTGGAGAAAATAATTTAGAGCCAGTATTACTTAAGGAAGGGTAAGTTTAAACTTATTACATCTAGGGCAAATATTCAAAACTTGCTATCTGCAATATTTTCGAAAAAGAGTTTTCTATAGAAATTTACTGAATTAGTTGTCATCTATCAAATTAATTTATAACTGAAATGTTATTTCAAAAACAATTATTTTTAATTATATTGTAGAAAAAAGATTAAAAACTCTTAGAATTACCTAAAAATAACAGTAATTTTTGATTTCCTAAAAATATTCCTGATGTACATAGCATGTTTTGAATATTCGCCCTAGACATACACTCTTTACAAATGGTTTGTGTTTGCAATGCTATTATATTTTTATCGCTCGCACACATTTATTCAATAATTTTACACATATTTTTGGTGAAATGTTTTTTATTTAATATTAATTTATTTATTCTCTTCCCCCTCTCTCATACATATCTAAACACACTTACCTCCTAACCATCCATCCATTCCTACATACGTACAAACAAACACCTCCTGCTACTGTGGGAATTAATTTAACAAAATGCTTAAAATAACATTTACATTGGAAATAAAACAAAAAAAAATCCTAAATTTTTCAATGAATGTTCTTAACAAAATTTTAATTTTTCTAATAAAAGCGAGGGGTAAGAAAACATATTTTTTAATATATTTTTTAATGGTTTTTGTTGCACATATTTTTTGTTTAAATATTTTTTAGTTTTTAATAGTTTTTGTTGCATGAATTTATTAGTATATAATATGCAAGTGTGTCTCGAAATTATTCTTTTAAAATTAATACTTTCACAGTAAATGAAAATACAGCGTTACCAATTTTATTTCAGAAAATACAATTATAATTTAAAAGTTTTCAATTACATTTCAGAATTTTTCATTTATATTTCAAAAATTTCCATTTATATTTCAGAAATTTCCAATTGTATTACAGTAATTTTCATTTGCATTTTAAAATTTTATTTTCGACAATTTCTATTTGTATTTCAAATGTAAAAAATTCTAAAATGTAAATGGTTTTTTTTAAAAAGCTTTTTGAAAATTTTGAAATATAAAAGAAAAATTTTTGAAATAACAACGGATATTTTTGAAAAGTATTTAGAAAATTTTAAAATACATACAATTAAAAATTTATAAAATACAATTGGAATTTTCAGAAACATAAAGGGAAATTCTGAAATATAAATTGAAATTTTTTAAATATAATTGGAAATTTCAAAAATATAATTGGAAACTATTAAAATATAATTTTTTCTGAAATAAAATTGAAAATGGTGTAGTAAATGTAAATATGGTATAATTGACGGGCTTATTGTAAAAATTCGATAAGCAACATTTCATTTTATGGTGGTTTTTGCCTTAAAACTTTTGAAATAATGTAGGAAATCGAACTTTTGAAGAACTTCATTCACAAGATACTTGTACAAAGGGTTTAAGCAAGACTTCTGCCAAAAATTTTTAGGGGGGGGGGGGGGGGGCGGTGAAATAAAGCCATAGGCAATAAGGCCATATGGCCTTATTTCCCAATCAGTTGAGATATAAGGCCATATGGCCTTATTACTAACCACTGTTCGAAATAAAGCCATATATGGCTTTATTACTCATTTGAAATTTTATAAAAGTATTCATCAGTATTTTGCGGAGAGTGTAGGGGAAAATGTGAACATTTTTTTCCACTAAAATTCTGCTACTAAAAACTAAATTTATTTAGCGACGCCGCTAAATTAATTGATGGAGTTTGTAATCCCTAATCCCTACACAGAAAAACTTTTTTGTTAAACAATCTTTAAATTTAAAATCCTGCTAACAAAAAAATGGTGCCTCTAGGCCCCTCTGAGTTCAGAGGTTCCTGGTGTATGTGGGTTTTTAAGGCGTACGGAAATAGCGCCCAAGGTCTAATCGACCAAAACCGTTTGTCTAAAAATGTTATTTCTCCCAAAACAAAATTGTCAAAAAATCCAAAATATTTTTTTTGGGCGAAAGGTCGAAATTACGACTTATATGATTTGTTTTTTTTTGTAATAAAGGTTTTTCGTGGGCTTAGGAATTACATACTCCATGCATTAAACCCACCCTCTCTGCAAACCAAACCTATTTTGGTTATCAGGCCTTTTTGATGCATAACAAATTTAATAGCGAAAACTTTACTTTGCGGAAAGTAAAGAAAACTTTACTTTGCGGAGAGGGTGGATTTAATGCATGGATTTTGTAATCCCTAAGCCCGGCCAAATGCCTGCTACGCATTAAAACTTTGAAATATTGTGTTAAAAAAAAATACTTTTTTAAATTGGGCGATATGAACGTACGCCGGTTTTTAATTTAAAGAGAGCTAAACAAAAAAAGTTTTTATGCGTAGTCGGCCTTCGGCCGGGCTTAGGGATTACAAACTCCATAAATAAATTTAGCGGCTTCGCTAAATATTTTTTTGTTTAGGGTAGCAGGATTTACGTGGAAATATATTTCCACATTTTCAACTGATATGGCTTTATTTCCACTTTGGTTACAAAATCAATACGTCCTTATTACTCAATCGTGTTGGTAATAAGGCCATATGGCATTATTTCCCAATTAATTGAGAAAAAAAGCCATATGGCCTTATTGCCTATGGTTTTATTTAAAAGATGCCAGTAGTTAAATTTGATGGCGGTTATTTTCTTAAAACATATTAACCCTCAGTCTCCCATTTTTTTGGAGTCATTTTAGTCCTTTATCCATTTTTTCGCAGATAACAACAAATTTTACAGTAAATTTCACTAGGGGTAGTCAAAGGTCTAAAAGTTTGTGCGGTATAAGCAAAATGCTTAAAAAAGTAAAATTGTAAATTATTACATTTTTTAAATTGTAAATTATTACATTTTTTAAATTGTGTTTCAACTAAGAATCTTACAATTTTACTTTTTTAAGCATTTTGCTTATCTCGCACGTACTTTTGACGTTTAAAAACCCCTAGTGAAATTTGATGCAGAAAATGTTTGTAGATCATGGTAACCCTTTAAATGCAAGTTTAAGTTGTTATCTATGAGAGTATTTGAAGAAGGTACTAAATGGCCCATAATGGAAGCTTTAATATGGAAGGGTTAATATGTTCTGAGGAAAAAATCGCCATTAAATCTCACAAATCTTATCAATACCTCCTGGTCCCAAAACTGCAATCCAAATTTTTCTAGCATGTTACGTTTTCAAGATATTCGCGTTTGAAAATTTTTCCACTCGAAAATCTTGAACGCGAATATCTCAAAAACGGAACATGCTAGAAAAATTTGGTTTTCTTGGATTCAGGAGAGCAAAACCTATTAGAATCAGTGTAATTCTAAAAACGAGC
Organism: Pegoplata infirma; assembly: GCA_963921195.1. Taxonomy (NCBI): domain Eukaryota; kingdom Metazoa; phylum Arthropoda; class Insecta; order Diptera; family Anthomyiidae; genus Pegoplata; species Pegoplata infirma. The sequence continues at coordinate 150,238,079 of OY992539.1, read as the reverse complement.
CGCCATCAAATTTCACTGAAGTAATCTATAAACGTTTTTAGCTCAGAAGTAGATTTAATACATTTTGTTGACTTAAGGCCTCTACAGACGATTCAATATTATGCTCAATCTGCATGTATTTTTTTCAGTACAATATTTTATACAGTATTTTTATGTATGCCATTTGTGGGTAAACGTCAAAAATATTGTGCATAATATTGCGTCGTCTGTAGGTACCTTTACTCCAAGACATTTAAAACAAAATAAAAAAACTACAGTGGACCTTTAAAAAAATTGGAGGTAAATTTTAAAACCCTTCTCGTTCAAAATCTAGTTTGAACGAGATTTAAGCTTACGCAGGCAGAAAAGTACAAACGGGCCAACGTTGTAATGAAGTTGGCGGCAATGGTGCCAACGTTGGCGAATCATACCCGTTTCTAAGTCTACAACGTCATTTCGGAGTTGAAATGATAACAGTGGCCAACGATCGCTCGACTTTTGTTTTGACGTTGGGTTAACATTGATTTTACAAATTTACGACATTGGATTTACCTTTTGCTTAGGGATATATTGAAAATCCCGATGTAGTGTTACCGAACGATTAAGTTACCGTTTTGTACAAATTGGTTGAAAAAGCAACTACTTAAGTGTTCACTTAGATTAAAGTGTTAAGGTCTTTGTAAATCAAAAACTTTTTAAAAAAATATAAATGTTAAACTTTTAAATTATAATCTTTAGTGTTGTGTTTTATGTAAACACAAAGTTGTGCCAACACAATACTTTTATTAAAACTATTTTACATTATACAATGTTGTATTTTTCGTTAGCCCGATATTGTACCAACACAAAATTTTTGGTACGGTTGGAAATTTCTGACTGGGTACTGTTTTAAAATCGGATTTTCGAGACACTTGTTTTTTGTTTTTAGATATATATTTAATTTAAAAACAATTAGGTATCAAATCTATAAATTATTTTTTTTTAATCTAGCATGATGGCCAAATATCCTCAGTGTCGCAAACGTTTTGGACGTCGACCTTTTAAACAACGTTATTTTCGTTTAACCACCCAATCATTAAGTTATGCCAAATCAAAAGGCAAACACCCCATCTGTGATATACCGCTGGCAGAAATTGAACGTGTCGAACAATTAAATGAAAAAAGTTTTAAAATGCAAAATTGTTTTAAGGTAAGCTTATTATTATTAATAGTGGTATTCACGTGAGCAATTTCAACCCGTGCAAAATTGCGAAGTGCAAAATTTTTACAACAAACACATGGGATTAAAGTAAAAAAACATAATTTTATGTGTGTATCTTGTAATAAATGTTGCATTTCGCACTCTGCAGGGGTAAAAATTTCTGACGTGAATACCGTCAATATAATTTAAATAAATGTAACAATTATTTTTTAATTCCATTATAATTGTATATTAACTTATTTTAATGGTAATTGTTTCTATTATACGTAATTTTATTATGGTAATGGAATTCATGTCGACAATTTTGGTCTTGCAAAATTGTGAAATGTCAAAATTGTACTTTTTTTGCTTGTTATTTTGTAAAAAGTAGCAATAAAATTAAAATTAAGTGCGAATCTTTTCTTGCAGCCACGCATCATGCAAAAGCTAATAGAAAAGTGAAAAAGTTAATTCAACATTTAAAAAAAAGCGAAGTTGCTATCTTGCACTGTTGCATTTTGTTTAAAAAAATACTAATCTGGCAAATTTGCACATTAAAAATTTGCCAGCGCTCCAAAAAAAAACAAGTGAAAAAGTTAACCTCTACAATGTCAAACACATTTTAAAAATTAATTTTAATGCTCTTTTACTTTTGCAACAGTGCAAGATTGCAACTTAAAAAAATATGTTAAATCAACTTCTACACTTTGTATTACCTTTTACATGATTCGAAGTTGCAAAAAATATTTACACTTTATTACAATAGTAACAATATTGCTAATCTTTACTAAATAACAATCAAATAAAGTTTCAATTTGACGTGAAATTAGATTTTTTATAGGAAAAATTTTTTATATTTTATACTATTTTTAAAGGACAAATTTCTGAGAGTGTAAACGAAAAATTTGCGAATCACATGAAATCAAGTTCAGTGTTTTGTTGATTACGTTTTCATTCGAAGTTGAAATCGAATAATTAAAATTTAAAAAATTATAAGGAATAAAGTGCATTCGTTTTACTTTCACCAAATTTTATTTATATGGCCTCTGTTCTGTCTTTCACAACTTTTCAATTCACATGAAAATTTCCGAATCACATGAAATCGAGTTAAGTGTTTTGTTGATCACGTTTTCATTTGAAGTTGAAATCGAATAATTAAAATTTAAAAAATCATAAGGAAAAAAGTGCATTCGTTTTACTTTCACCAAATTTTATTTATGTGAAACAAAACGAAAAAGAAAATCGGATGTGAAATCTAGAACACCGAAAAAATTCGGAAATTTTCACTTTCACATTTTTTATGTGAATTACTTTTTTTGGAACAGCGGCCTATGAAACAAATCGAAAAAGAAATTCGGAAGTGAAATATAGAACACCAAAAAAATTCGGAAATTTTCATTTTCACATTTTTTATGTGAATTACTTTTTTTGGAACAGCGGCCCAAGTCAATAAAGTCGAAAGCAAAAGTCGACATTACGATCTTTTAACAACAAAAAATTCGATTTCGACTTTTCGACTATAGAACCCTAATAGAACCCCATGTGGCATTCAATTCAAATAATTTAAATTTATCCTTATTTTATCTTATTCTTGGAATTCAATATAATAATTCCAAGGTATTTTTTTTTAATTGCATAAAAAAGTTAGATATCACCGCTCTACAAATCTAAGGTTTGTCGCTGCGTTTTGGATGAAACCAAAAAAAGTTGATGGGTTTTGGTGCCCCGATTCTAAAATCGTCACTCAAATTTTTCTATCACGTCACAATTTTGAGAAAATTGCGGTTAAAGTGTCAAAAAAGGACCATTTTGACCATTTTTGAATGCCTATAAAATAAGATCCTGACATGCAATTGACTTTGTATCAAGTTGATTCGAAAGTCTGTAATTTTCTCTTTCAGACAAGATCAAATTTTCTTGGAATTTAATTTTCTAAAATGGTAAAAAAAAATCATTAGCAACAAGTGCGTTAAATCTAAAATTTACGTGTTAATTTGTATGGAAATTTGTTAAAAAACACTATGTAAATAAACTAAATATTTAAAAAATGGAAGGTTTTTTATTAATGATTTTTTTACCATTTTAAAAAATTCAATTTTTCATTCATCTTATCTTTAAGAAAAAATTACAAACTTTTGAATGAGCTTGATACCAAATCATTCGCATGTCAGGATATTATTTTATAAGCTTATTAAATGAGTCAAGGATGCCCTTTTTCGACACTTTAACCGCGAATTACTCAAAATCCTGACGTGATAGACAAATTTGGGCTCCGGATTCGGAATCAGCGCAAGAAACACTATCCAAATCACTAACCAGAATCCAACACGCATTTTCTTGTTGAGCTGTGGATTCAATGCTTATTGCTTTTTTTTTTTTTTTTAATTTTTAGTACTGCCGTATATTTTTATAAAGTGAAATTTTTGTATGTTCATTTTGAAATTTGTAATTCTATTTTATTTGTGTTAAGGTTTTTGCGTGTTTGGTGCTTTTTGCAATTTGAACCTATCTAACAATCAACTATTTATATTAATTTTTAAATATTTTTACTATGCAAATTATGTATGTATTGTTTTGCATTAAAGTGAAATCTTATTAGTTTATGATGAAAATTACTACATAAAAAACTTCCCATTAACCGTCAGTCAGTCACTCAGTCTCTGTCTTTGCATAATTATGTTTAATGTAAGTATGTATTTTTTAACCGTCTTTTGTTATTGTTAAGGTAGTAGTGGGTTAGTCTGATATTAGCTGAATTTCACACGCTGCCATGCTGTAGTTGATATATAAGTTCCAATTCTTATACTTTACAAAATATTTATATGTTGTGCAAAATATATGTATGATTACAGTCCGAACTCAAAAAAATATGACCGATACCACCGTTGTACAATTTATTGAATGCGATTTTTAACTTAAAAAAGTATTGCTATGCTATTTTCGTATTAGATCAAAAGCCAAAATGACTCGGAGAGTACTCAACTCACCAATAACTGAACTCAACGGACCAAGAACTGTTACCCCAGCTTATGTATTTTTATTTAGGTTTACCCGGCATATCTGCTCCGTTCGCGCCGGAATCGAAAAAAAAAATCCTGGGCCATGGTTATGTTCCGTTTGCCAGAACCAGTTACACATCAACTCTTATCTTATAGAGATAACGAACTTACACTTCAACCTCCAAAGTTGTAACGGTTACAACATTTTGCGCTTAGTCCGCACAAAAAGCGCAGGAGGGGGTATCGCGTTTATAATTCACCACACAATGCAGTATAAAATAATCTCGCTTGACCGAATCGTCAACGACCAATACCTTTAATGCTGTCCGGTCAGGAGCTGCAGAGATAGAGCTGTGCAACGTCTTTTGCCAGTAGATAGTTGTCTGTCCCATTATCACCATGAAGTTAGCTGATTGCTCTAGGGTGATAACTGCATAATTATAAAAGACTTTAATGCCCATCATGATCTCTAGCACTCGTGTCTTGCTCGAGCTAGCTCGTCAGACATCAACATTGCAAGCGCAGATCTTTTGAATAATGCAACATTTTAATGTGGTACTAAAGTTATAGATTTCAAGTCAATGACTGACATAACCAGGTTCTCCAAATAATACGTCCAATCAAATTTTGTTAATATATAACAAGTAAAAAAGTTAAATTCGGCCTTGCCGAATGTAGTGATTACCTCCACAATTTCAAAAAGATTATTGCAAAAAACTTTATGTTTTTTGGTAAAAAAAAAATCCGCGATTTTTTTTCTCTTTTTGTCAAAAAATATGTTCGTACTTGTTTAAATACTATTTGGTGTTCAATTATGTTCACATATGTCAACCAGAAGCCGAATTAAATCATTTTGTATTTTTAGGTTATGTTGAATGTACTGAAATTTTTGAGGTGTGCTTACATTTTCGTTCATAACTTTTGAACCGCTGAACCGATATCGCTCAAATGCAATACCATTTCTCTCGGGAGAACTTCCAATAAATATGTTAAGTTTCAGTCATCTCTGTGCAATATTTTGTCCGTGAGAGCATTTTAAAATCGATCGGGCATCATGAATATATATACTTTATGGGGTCCCAGACCGATAGAGTTACAAACGGAATGACAAACTTATATATACCCTCTATCACTAAGTGGAGGGTATAAAAAAGTTGGAATGCAAATTGCAATTGGCTTAATAGTGACAATAGATAAGCAGCCACAAAGAATAACGGGATATCCCGTTAAGCTAAGACAATCAAGTTGGCTCCGCACACAAATCGAGCATTTCCTTTGGATCTCTCAAATGCCGATATACAAAAAAATAAGACCATATCGCTCCTTTACTTGTATAGTGTCATAACTCAAAATATTTGATTTTGCAGAAAACACGTTTAAAGTTTACTATTGAAACTGGTTTTTAATTGAAAAAGGCCGGTACATAGAAAATGTAATAATGGCGTGTACTCTTCCCAAACGGTGAGTTTAAAAGATATTAATACGAATTTTTGACACAATTTAAAGCACGATATAACGAATAATTCTGCATCATTAACTCAAAAAACGCATTTTTTGAGTTATGACACTATACAAGTAAAGGAGCGATATGTGTCTGCCCAATACCGAGTAAACCAGCAGGCTCAAAAAAAAAAAACGGTACAGTTTGGTCTTTAACTATAATCAACTACGTGCTTTAGCTTTAATTGACTGCCTAAAACTGAACTTTTTTTTGCCTATGTCGGGTCACGATTTCCTAAAGGCGTTTGTTAATAAAAGTACCATGAACGCACTGATCTTTTTCAGATTTGTATACCAAATAACAATGATTTTCGATGAGTTTTATTACGTTCATAATATTTTTTCAGAGTGTTGTATTTGTGTTACTTTTTTTTGGTTGATAGTTAAAGCTTCTTTAAAATTATTAAACATTGTTGTCGTTTTTCTTTACATATATTATTATTATTTTGTTTTGCTTATGTTTATTACAAAATTTCCCTTTTCAAATTGTTGTGTCTTAATGATGAGTGGAACGCAGACTTTAATTGGCTTCTTTAAGTATAGGTTTCATTTATTTTTTTTATTTTTTTTTTATTTTAATTATTTACATTGTTCTTTTGAGTTGTGTAGGAAATGTGTGTGGTTTCACTTTTGTATGTTGTCATTTAGATTTTTTTAACAAATGATCTACGTTATTGCACATTCGTAATTGTAATACATACATGTTTTTGTAGTTACCCAGGCAGAAATTGATGATAGTACAAAAACTTAAAAGTACTATTTTCAAAACGCTTTAAAGACGCTTAATATAACCAACGTTGGTACCTTAAATTGCTTTTACACATTAATCTAGGAACTAAATTATTGAATGAGAAAATATACCAAAAATTTTAATTTAAAAATACATTAATTTAAATAAAATCTACACAAAGCGTCTTTAAACCGCATTGTTTTTAGTTCTCCGAATACACTTAAAATGCTCAGTTTTATGTAAAATTCACTGAATATATTTTGAAACTTTTTCGACTTTTATGGATTTTTTTCAGCTATAGTTCATTAAACAACCTTCATATTTTTAAAACTATTCTTAACGAAAATTTAATTCTGAACACGATGAGCTTTTTCCTGAAAAAACGAAAAAAAAAGTGGCACAGTTGTGATAATGATAGAGTTCGCGTACCATAATATGAAAGATTTTTGGTGCGCTGAATCCAAATTTGACCTTGAAATTGCTCTATCGCATTAGGTTTTTGAGATAACAAGATATTTTGAATATCTGAAAAACCTGAAGCGATAGAGCAATTTAAGGTCAGATTCGGATTTAGCGCGCCAAAAACGTTTAAAAATATTATAATAAAATATTTTTTGTCTTGGTAATGCGAACATTAATTTGCTGCAAAATCTTAATTTTCTTTTTTGTCACAACTCTGTCAATTGTTTTCCGATTATTTCGGGATAAAGCTCATCGTATTCAAAATAAAATTTTCTTTAAGAATAGTTTTATAAATATGATAGTTGTTGAATGAACTATAGCAGAAAAAAACCGATAAACTCGATAACCTGTCTTATGTAAGACTCCTTTGCGCAAAGCAAATGGAAGTTGGGCTAGAAATGGTACTGAAAAAGGAAATCTGTTTGTTGAGCACTTATAAAAAAATGTATTCACGCCAAATTAATCAAGTGTTATATTAGAGTTACCACTAATTTTACCCTAGCGCAGAGCGGTACCCGTTCGGTATGAGATGCGAGAGGTCGAAAATGCAGTTTGTGAATTAAACCCCAGAAAAGCATTTGGTATTGATAAGATCAGTAAAAAAACGCTTTTGGAGTTACCGCGAATAGCATTAAGAATAATTATTTTCATTTTTAATGCTATATTACGCCTTTAACATTTTCCCCCACAATGGAAAATTTCTCTCGTTAAAATGATACCCAAGCCAGGCAAAGATCACAGAAAAGTGGAATCGTGTAGGCATATCAGTCTGTTATCCAATTTACCAAAACTTTTTGAAAAACTGTTAGTGAACAGATTGACAACTCATGTCACTCAGAACAACTCTATTCCCGATTACCAGTTTGGATTCAGAAAAAAAAAACGGCACAATTAAGCAAGTTCATAGACTGGTATGTGAAATTAGAAGAGCCTATGCATTTTTTATTGATGTCTCACAGGCGTTCGATAAGGTTTGGCATGAGGGTTTACTCTACAAGATAAAAAATATGTTACCACCAAATACACATAAGTTACTCGAAAAATACATTACAGATCGTTTACAGTAAAGGAAAACGATTTTGTAAGTACTTTGTATTAGTTGTACACTAGGGTGGTGCGTATTCCAATGAAGTGCTCAGATCAACTATTAATAGTGCGGAAAAGTTAGTTTAAGTAAATACAAGCATTTTAAAACCAAAATGATCAAAATCGGTCCATGTCTTCTGTTCGCGCATCGCGGGTCAAAATTGGGGTTTTTGAAAAAATGGACATAATTAAAAAAAAAAAAAAATAAAAAAATATTTAAAAAAAAAATTATGTGGCAATAATTCGTAAGTATTCAGACAATTTTTTTTTTTATTTTTTTCGGATATCAATAACCCACCAAAACGTGAGTCCAAAAAACGCACATTTTTAGCATGGAGCTCAAAACTACTTTCCAGGGATTGGACCAATAACTTGAGTAATCAATATTACAATTTTCGTACTCGGAGGTATTTCAAATACTAAAGTAATTGAATCGGTGTATTTCGTAATTGATTTTTTTAATTTTTTTTTTTATTTTTTTCCAATAGAGGGCGTAATTTTGAACCAAAATTAAAAAAATTTAAAGTACTTCGTTTCTTACATAATCACCTTTCATATTGACCAAATTTTTTTTCTTTTATGTTGTAAAATATTTTTTTATTGGACAAAACAACAAAAAATGGGCTGTTTTTTCTGTGTACTTACGGAAACTGGAATCACATCCAAACAATTTAGCGCGTAATCTTCTTAATAATCGTGGTCACCAACGTCTTAAAAGGAGCGTAACTGCTGACTTGGCACACTAAAGTAAAGCATGATGCTTTTGAAAACCTCGGATAATTTATGAGCAAATGAGATTTTGTCTGACACTGGCTTGACCTAAAATTAAGTTATACTACTATTACTTTAAAGATTTGAATACTTATTGTTAGTTCACATCATTTTAGTGAAGATTCAATAAAATAAATGAATGAAAAAAAGAAAACTTTGTTCGGAACTTTCGAATTTTCAAGTCAAAAAAGGAAGCATTGCCCTACAGGTCCAATATTTTTGTGTTATGATCGACCCTAAAAGGCAACTTTCATCACACTTTGATGATTTTAATTTCTGCCTGGGTAATTGTTATTGTAGCTGTTGGTATTGAGTTAATAATTGAAGGTGTTACTACTAAAAAAATGTTGGTGCAAATTTAAACAAAAAAATTACAACACGGGGTGGGATGTATGTGTGTAATCGATTTGAAATCCTCTATTTTAAAGCTATAACAAACAGCGAGTGTCTTAACTCTCACTAGTAGTTTTGAAAATGGGAATATTTGTTAGCCACTCATTTTATCATTAGAATGAAGAAACAACCAATTCATTGATCTTCAATCTTTCCTGTCCAGATTATTGGGTATAACAAAAAGTTATATCTACACTCGATGTAAGACATCCGTTTTTTAGTTTGAATGCGGCTGATTGACTCCTAAAGTTTGGCATGAATATGTCGTATGGTCATAGGCTGGTTACGTTCGAAAATGGGCCAAAAATTAGACCAGTAGAAAAAAAAATCTCGCCCTTGAAGAGCTAAAAAACTTGCTGGAAAACACAATGCATTTACAGTTTTTATACCCTCCACTCTAGTGACAGAGGGTACATATAAGTTTGTGATTCCGTTTGTAACACATCGAAATATTGGTCTAGGACCCCATAAAGTATATATATTCATGATCCTCGATCGATTTTAAGTCGATCTAGCGATGTCCGTCCGTCCGTCTGTCTGTCTGTCCGTCCGTAGAAAACACGCTAACTTTTGAAAGACTTCACAGAGGCTACTGAAGTTTGGCATATTGTTGGTCATTTACCTGGTCAGGTTGGTATTGCAATCCAGCCAAATCGGTCCAGTGGTTCAAAAGTTATGAGCAAAAGAGTAAATTTCGGCAGGGGGTTGTCGCAAATTTACGAGATAAAAAACACGATAACTTTCGAAAAACAATAATGAGACTGCTGAAACGTTTCATGTATCTTTGACGTTCCTCAGGTCTGTTTGGTATTGAATTTCAGCTCAATCGGTCAAGTGGTTCAAAAGTTATAAGCAAAACCCCGAATTTCAGATTTTGTTCATCTTAAATGCCACGTGGTAAACAAGTTTTAAAAGAATTGGTGATAACTAAGTAATGCTTTTCAAACTTTTTTAGTTTAAAAGCAATGCTTTTTAAACTTGTCTAGTTTTAAAAGCATTGGTAACTTAAAAATTACACTCGAAAAAAATTTTAAACTCGAAAAAAAATTTACACTCAAAAAAAATTTTACACTCAAAAGAAAATTTATTTTTTTTTACCAAAAAGCCAATATTTTGTGTACATACGTAGGTGCATTCACTCAGAAATATTTTTACAGTAAAAAAACATTACACTCGAAAAAAAGTTTTACACTCAAAAAAAAAAAATTGGTATTTTTTTTTTAATGACAAAAAAAGAGTTTTTTACTCAAAATAAAATATTTCTAACCAAAATTGTTAATTTGTTCACGTTAAAAATTTACTATCCTTTAAAAAAGGCATTGTGGAGGGTATTCATAGAAAGTCATGCAAAGTCGAATTTAACTTTTCTACTTGTTTTACTGTTATTCAACAAATGAAATATTTTTGTGTCAGCACACGCTCAAAAACCTACATTTATGCCCAGGGGACTTAAAATTTTTTTTTTTTTTCGGACCGCCCTGGGCGCGCCTCTTTTGTGGGCATGTAAATCAAAAATAAATTTAAATAGTGATAAAATTGTATAGAACTAACACGTATATTAAGTGCCACAATCATAATAAATTTAATTTTCAATAATTGCCGCGGGGGGAAGTTGCACCCAATATCTCAACCGAATTTAGTTTAAATTTCCAATCAATTTGTTGAGAATAATATAGTTCATAATTGAAAAAATGCGTTCGCAAATAAAATGGATGTTAGTTCTTTCAAAGAAAGTTCAATTGTGCAACAGGGTTCACATTGTTCAGATATATTTAGGGTATTCACTTCAGATATTTTTGACCCTTGAAACAGTGCAATATTGCAACCTTTTTAAAAAAAAAATTATAACATTTTTATTTTTCTATTACCTGTTATATGATGCGTCGTTGCAAGAAAAGATTCGCAACTTATTTTATTAGTAATACAATTGCTTCTATTCACAAAGAAACAGACAAATAAAGTTGCAATTTTGACATTGCGCAATTTTGCAAGACTAAAATTGCTGACGTAAATTTCATTATTGTTTATTTTATTATAAAATTCGGTTTCTATGTATAATTAGTGAGAACACTACAAAAAAAAAATTTTGGCAATTACTAAGTGCCAGTTTACAGAAGACGAACGATACACACGAACGAAAATTTTACATGTATTTTGTTGTTGTTACAATAACAAAACACATGCAAAATTTTCGTTCGTGTGTATCGTTCGCCTTCTGTAAACTGGCACTAAAACATTTAAAACCGAAAACCTTCACTATACCACATAAAATGTATGAATCCACTGTAGCACAGTGTAATTCACTGGCAAATATTTTCGGCGTATACATCAATTTAATTTTACAACTCCTCATGTACAAACTTTGAGATATTTTTAATTTTTTTTATTGTTTTTTTTTTATAGATTGTACGAAAAGATCGCTCACTGATTGTACAAACAACAAATTGTGTTGAAGAACGTGAATGGATTGATCTCTTGCACAAGATTTGCTTAACAAATTCCATACGATCACAATTCTTTCATCCATCGGCCTTTGTCAATGGTGTCTACAGCTGTTGTGATCGTTCAGATGAAAATGCTCCTGGTTGCAAAAATGTTTCACCCGAAGCAATGGACTATTTCCAAATGGATTTAATAACAGCACTGGATCCAGCATTAGATTTACAACGAATACATACCTTGATTATGTCACACATGCCACAATTGGAAACATTTCTTGACCAAAACGTAGCTTTCCATCAGATACAGCAACAGCACAATCCATTGGTGTCAACAGCAATGGCATTTCAACAACAATCGGCACATGCATATGGTAAATTTAAGGCGACCATAATGCAGTTACGAGAAGTGGCTTATATTATTGATAAGGATCATCGAAACTATAAACAGGGCATAGCACGTGAATTAAAATATGGCAGTCGGCAGGCTCCGATCGGCGATGATAATTATTTACATATGATGCACGCTGCTGGACATATGAGTTTACAACAACAACAGCAGCAGCAACTGCAACAGCAACAAATTTTGCCGCAAATGCAATTAGTTATGGCATATCCATATCATCAGCAGCAGCAACAACAACAACAGCAGCAGCATGGTAATATGAATGCATATTTTATGCATAATTTACAATCTGTGCACCAACAGCAACGACAACAACAACTTCCTTTTTATCAACACCAAAAGCAACAACATCAGCATCAGCCGCAACAACACAACAATAATCAACATTCAATACGTGCCGCTGTCATGGTACACCATCATCAGCATCATCATTCAACAGCAACACCTTCCTCTAGTAATTCTTCCACCACTTCAAGTGTAGCACCCACAGTCACACCCACATCTAGCATTTATTTACGTGACAACCTTCCGGTTATTGAACGTTATGCTAACAAATGTTAAAATACGATCTAGACTACTAGAGTATACCTATAAATATTAAATGGCTGGCCTTGTAAAAAAAAACATTAATATGGTACTTATCATCTCTATTATTTACTGATAGAATTAACCACCAAGAAACCACCTTCCTTCCCTTTCCCCAAACTTCCAGGTAACATAATCTACTCATGGATAAGATAAAAAAAGGTAAATTTATTTTAAAAAAACTTTCAAATGTTTTTGTTTTCAAAATTTAAAATTTTTTGCATTGAAGTTATGCATATTTTTGAAGTGCTAGTAAATATTTTTTTTTGCAAATTAAAACTTTCTTTCACACTTTTTTCAATTAAAATCTTATAAAACAAATAAAATATGATAATATATAATAATAATTACAGCCTGCCTGTACACCTTTCGGGAGAAACTGATACCCGAAGTCTAACAATTCGTCTTGGCGAAAAAAGGGCAATATCACCAGATAATAACAATTTTCAATATATTGTTTTGTTAATCGCCAAAATATCTTTCGATGTAAAAACGGCGATATAATTAAAATACTAGTTTAATTTTTTTATTGAAACGATAAATTTATGATATTGCCGCACTATCTTTTGGGCGATATATCGCCCCATTGTTTGCAGGGATTCGATTAATAACACTGTGCTGCAGAGGACTCATAGTTTTGATGTGTAGCTTGTTGGTTTCGTCGAGTAGATCACGAAAATTCCCATTATACTTGCCAAACACTTACAAATTTTAAAGATATTGTCATAAAACGCCTTCCTGAGACTTTTCTCACACTTAGGTAATCCGAACATCGGGTTCATGCAAAAAAAATCTAAATTATCTAGCAAGTTTAAGGGACATTTTTGTGATCAACTCGTCAGAAATTTGTGTCATGATTAAATGTTTCCATTTCTATTTGATACCATATAAGAACTGCATTCGTTTTTTAATCTTGGCGTTAATTCAGGCTCTTTTATTATTTTTACAGGATTAAAAACTTCAATTCTATAAAATATTTGTTTTTAAAACATTTCGTCTCTCGTCGTACAAATTGCCATAGACATTTTAAAACAATTGTAAAAGTTTACACCTTGACATCAGAACCGACCTCAGACTCTATGTGTGCTGACGTAAAACGTCAGCAGCCACTTCTAACCTAACAACTTCATACTGTTAAATATTGACCTTTTATTTATAAAAAAAGAGTAGCTTGTGTTACCCAGACAAGACCATTTAGTTTAACTAACTAATAAAATGATACAAACAAAAATGTAAAAAATTCTAAAAAAGCTAAAAGTTCAAATTATGTATAGCCAATTTTTGATTTAAATTATTATTATTTTATATATATGAATATAAGTTGTATGTAATTTACATATTAAACATTATTTAGGTTACATAGATGTATGATGAACAGTATAGTTGGTTGAATAACTCAATTTGTTGAATATTGAATCCAAAGTAACAGGAATAGGTAAATGCAACTTTAAACATTATCCATATTTTTGACTTTTATACCATTGTATTTTTCATTCAGATTAGACAAATTGATTTGTTAGCCATCGTTTCAATGTGTTGGTGTGTGTATATTAGGGCAATCCTTATTTATGAGAGTTTTTTTTCAGTTTTGGTTCTAATTCTTATATTTTAAATAACGTTAACTCGTGTTGCTTATTGGTGAATAACACTACTCTATATGGTTGTTGCACAGACATTTTGAATTTTTCTGAAGTATTTTGGCCTCCTAAACAGAAATCTGTCATCAGAAAATTTTTATGACATCCGAAAATGTTTAAAACACATTTCCCAAAATTTTTTGGCCTCCTGGACCCGAATCTGTTGTCGAGATATTATGAAAGTGTGACATATTAATGGAATTCACGTCAGAAATTTTAGTCTTGCAAAATTGCGAAATGTAAAAATTGCTACTTTTTTTGCTTGTTTTTTAGTGAATAAGAGCAATTGTATATATATCAAAATAAATTGCAAATATTTTCTTGCTACTACGCATCATGTAAAAGGTAATAGAAAAATAAAAATTGTATTAAAATTTTTTTTTTTTTAAATGTTGCAATATTGCACTGTTGCAAGGGTCAAAAAATTCTGAAGTGAATACCCTGATTATATTTTTTTTTTTCATAAATTCTATGTAAATTTATCTTTCATTTGAAAGAGATTCTTTACCGATACGATCAAGAATACTCTCAGGACATGTTAAGGAAATTGGAAATGGAAAAGAATCAAAAATTTGCATTTTTTGCATAGAATAATTTTAGTCAAGAGTCATGTTTTGATATTTCGCTTTCTTTTCGAGTTATTAACACACAAAGTTGCAGTTAAACATTTATAAAAAATATTGCCGTAAAATCGATTAAATTTGAAGAAAGTAGGTAAATGAAAAGAAGTTCGAATCGCGGTATTAACATTTCGTAATTATACCCTCCACTTAGTGATAGAGGGTATATATAAGTTTGTCATTCCGTTTGTAACTCATCGAAATATCGGTCTGGGACCCCATAAAGTATATATATTCATGATGCCCGACCGATTTTAAGACATTCTAGCGATGTCCGTCTGTCCGTCTGTGAGTCCCCGCACAACAATGTCGGTGACGTTTTTTTCATACAAATTTGGCATGAAAAAACGCTCGACCGAAAACCGCCAGAATAAAATCAATTTTATTTTTGTGTCGGTTTCTCTCTCTCCCTTAATTTTTGAAATGAAAATGTTGCCACTTTTTTACAAATATTTCGATTTTTTTCGATAAAGTAAACAAAAAAATATGATCTCTAAAAAGAAAAAATATTAAAATTGAAAGAAAATACAGCAAAAAACGAATCAATATGAAAAAAATCATATTGATAATTAAAAATACGATTAATTTAAATAAAAAAGTGATGAAAAAGTGGAAAAATAGTGGAAAAATCAACATATGACTGGATTTTCCGCTGCCGTCTTTGTTTTGCGCCTATACTCTCTCATGACCGAAAACGTCAACCGCTCCGACATTGTTGTGCGGGGACTCTGTCTGTGGAAAATGCTCTCGCGGACAAAATATTGCACAGAGATGACTGAAACTTAACATAAATATTGGAAGTTCTCCCGAGAAGTTTGGTATTGCATTTGAGCGATATCGGTTCAGCGGTTCAAAAGTTATGAACGAAAATGTAAGCACACCTCAAAAATTTCAGTACATTCAACATAACCTAAAAATACAAAATGCTTTAATTCGGCTTCTGTTTGACATATGTGAACATACCCAAGCAGAAATTGACGACGGTTCTAAAAAAAAAGCGTTCTGAAAGCACTGTAACAAAAAAAAGCATTCTCAAAACGCTATTTTCAAACGCTTTGCGAGCGCTTTTGAAAAGTGTTCTGAAAGCTCTATAACAAAAAAAAAAAGCAATCTCAAAACGTTTTTTTGGAACGCTTTGCGAGCGTATTCGAAAAGCGCTTTAAGAGTTCTTTATATTTATTTATTTTATTTTTTTTTTTTTTAAATTTTTAAGTTCCGAAGCTATTTTTGAATAACAATTTTTTGTCAATTTTTTTTTGTTTTTTAAGTAAAAAAAATCATAAAAAATGTTTTTAGATTTTTTTTTAAAGTTTTGAAAATTTTTTTGAAAAATTTTCTAAGTTTTTTTAAGTACAAAAATTTTTTTTTTTCGGATTTCACTTTGTATCAAACAAATTATTATAACCGAACTAAAACAGAAATTCTTTACTTTGGGTTTTTAAAGCGCTTTGATGACTTTAAAAAAACGTTCTCAAAGCACTTTTTTACATCGCTTTTAAAACGCTTTAAACCTACCGTAGATCGATGTTATCATTCGGATCATCTGAAGGCGCTTTGAAGTTGGTATACAGAACGCTCGTACAACCGTCCACAACGCTTTCACAACGCTTTTGCGATTGTATTTTTCTGACTGGGTAATTGAACACCAAATGGTATTTAAACAAGTACGAACATATTTTTTGACAAAAAAGAAAAAAATCGCGGATTTTTTTTTTTTTACCAAAATTTTTTTTCGCGGAAATTTTTTTTCAAAAGTAATTTCCTTTTAAATAAAGTTGTTTGCAATAATCTTTTTGAAATTGTGGAGGGTATCACTACATTCGGCAAGGCCGAATTTAACTTTTTTACTTGTTTTTTTTTATAGAAAACGCGATGTTTTCAGCTAGGAATTTAAAAGTGCAACTTTTGGCAGCAAAGATATTGCATCGTTTTCAAGATAAGCTAGTAATGATATTTTTTTGACATTTTCAAAAAGGCTCTGGCAAAGATTTTAATTTTCGCCAAAATATAGAATTGGGATACCCCAGATTCATAATCAAGAAATACATTTAGAGTGTTCGCAACTTGAGAAATAAAATACATTAATATAAATTAAGATAAAACAGATTTAGAAAACTTTTGTTCATCTTTTTGTAGTAGTGCCTACTGCCAGTACCGTAGTACTGGCATTCCCGGTTCGGTTTCGACGTATTCCCGGTACTACCGTTGTATATTTTGTAAAATTTTGTATAATTAAAATTTTTCTTCGTTTTTACCAAAAAAAATCAAAACATGCGAAAAACACCATTTCCATTTTTTTTTTTTAATTTAAGCAAAAATAAATACATGGATTTTAAATAATTTTACAAACAAAACTAAATATTTCTAAATAACTGGGAAACCAGTACCGGGAATACCGGTATACCCGGGAATACGGAGAACTGGGAAATGGGGGCCACTATTTTGTAGAGTTTTTAAAATTTAAGCATTTTTTTTTTCAAAAATGTATCACTTTTTTCAATCTTAAGTTTGCAGAGATTAACATTTGCTGTGTTTTTCAAAAAGTGGATTTATATTTAGATTAATCTTATTTTGTTTAAAAAAATATTTTAACATACCAAAACAAATTTGGAATATTTTTCCCGTAATCTACAATAAATTCGCAATTATAATCCGAAAAATAGTGAAAAAAAATAGAAAATGAAAAAAGTCATAAAAAAATCAAAGTTAATCCAAAGTGGACTTATTAAATCCTAAAATTTTATTGGATTAATTTTGATTTATTTATAACTTTTTTCATTTTCAAAATTTTTTTATTATTTTTTCGGCTTATAATTGCTAATTTATCGTAGATTACGGGAAAAAAATATTCCAAATTTGTTTTGGCATGTAAAAATATTTATTTTAAACTAAATAAAATTAATCCGAAAATAAATCCACTTCTTGAAAAACACAGCAATTGTCTTAAAAAATAATATTTTAAATCTAGATTTTTGAACTAAATTGAAGAAAAAAAATATCAAATCTAGATATTTAAACTAAATTGGAGAAAAAATTGAGAGGTAATCGTTTTCTATTTTCACAATTTAACTTATAATAAGGTGTGCCCTAATGTACAGTGGCGGACAATACAAAAGCACAACAATTTTCAAGAATTTGAACTGACTGTTACAACAAAAACACCAAAATGAAATATTTATTGAATTACCACATAATTTCAATCAATTTGAAATAAATTTAAGCTATATAATTTACATTAGTTTACAGAGATTTTGATCTACGACATTTTGCATTTATTTTGTAAAAACTGAGTCCGAAAATTAAGTCCAAAGGTTCAAAAGTAGATCAGTTTTCGAGATGTTGTCAACTTTTCAAATTTTAACTTTTTAAAAAAGTGGTTTTACTTAAATAAAAATATCTCCGGACCAAATCAGTGGATTTCATTCATATTCGTTTTAAACTAAAGGTAAATTAAATGCTGTATCAATTCTACATACAACATTTTTCGATCTGATTATCGCCTTAGAAGCTATTAAATCAAATAATTATTATTTCAGAAATTTGCTATAGAACTTACTTTTTTCCCCAAATTTCAGTAAAATTGAAGCAAAATTGTTGATATATCGATTAATAGCTGCTAAGGCAATGATTCCCAACCTTTGATTCTCGCCCCACTGGGGGGCAATTTGAAGGTTCCAGGGGGGGCAATGAGAAAATTTTTACGATTTTTTTTAGTCAAATTAACTACAAAAATTATTTTTTTTGCCAAATTAACTACAAAAATCTTGTTAATTTCTTAACATTTTTACTAAAAACTTAATTTAAATGCTTTTTTTACAAAAACTTTGCTAAACAAGTAGTAATTTTTCATTAGAAACAAAAATTAGAAAACTACCAAATTTTCCTAAGTGTAGGGGGGACAAGACATTTTCTTTTTACTTAAAAGTGGGGCGTGGCGTAGAAAAGGTTGGGAACCATTGTTCTAAGGCAATAATCAGATTGAAAAATGTTGTATATATTATTGATTTAAAACCAAAAAAAAATTAAATTCACCGATTTGGTCTGGTGATATTTTTATTTAAGTAAACCCACGTTTTTTATAACTTTGGCAATATCTCGAAAACTATTCTACTTTTAAAACTTTTGCCTTCATTTTCGGATTAACATTTTACATGACAAATAAATACAAAATGTCGTGGATCGCATCTTTTTAACTAGTGTTATCTGTATAGATTTTTTTTAATACTCGATATCGTTTTGAAGATTTTTTTTTGGAGCTATAGTATTGTCCGACACTGTATATACGTACCAATTTAATGCATTATTATACATTTTATTTTACAACTATTTAAATTAAAATTAATTAATTTTACAACACCTACACATACAAATATTACATGTGCAGTAAATAGTGCGTCCCGAATTCGGCTTTTTTTTTCAAAAATATTTTTGTTTTTCAAAAAATTGACACCAAAAGTTGCGCATTCCGAAAAAATATTAATAACATTTTATTTAGTAATTTTGTTCCAACGTTGCATCTTTAAGGCAGAAAAGTGTGTACTTAAATTTTCCCCTAAATCAGTCTTAAAATCTGCTTTTAAATAAAATTTCAGATTTATTTAGCTTAAAATAAGTACATACATTTCCATCTTTACGATGCAACGCTGGACCAAAACTACTCCATTAAAATTTTATTAATATTTGTAATCTGTATTGCGCAACTTTTGGCGTCAATTTTTTTAACAAGATATCTTTTTTTTTGTTTTTTAAAATACACTAATTGTAAGTTTGTAATCTTTAGAAGCTGGTAGCCAACTGTTTTTTTTTTTTACAAAAAAGTTGTTATTTTTCCCGTAAAAGGGTCCTAAATCCCCAAGCTAAAAAAAAAAAAAAAACTTTAATTCAGGACGCTCTGATGTTCAACATTTTGAATTAGTATTTTCTAAGTAAAAATTGTAAATAATGTTTGCAGTATGAAATTTTTGTATGTTTAGGTAAATGAAAATGTACATGTTGTACATGATTCGTCGTATTTAATACATTTATCACTTTTACTACTATTACTACTACTTATACTACTACTTTATCTAAATATAAAATTTTAGTTAATAATTGTATATTATTTTTTGTAATATCTCTTAAACAAATAAATATAAGAATATAAACTATTTATTTTATATACCATGAACTCTATACATATTTAAAATTTAATTAAATAATAATATATACATACATCTAAATAATAATTAACAATAATAATAAAAATAATACATATACTATATGTATAAACAAATTATATTTATGATAAAGAACAATCTTTTTTATGTTAAAAAAATAAAAGAAAAAAAAAAAACAAAAATCATAAGTTCAAAATAAAAAAATAAAGAAAATGAAAAAATGTAGTATTTTTATTTTAAATGCTACCCACCTTAACTGATGATATAATTCTAAATGAAAAAATTCTAAATTTTTAACTCCAATTTTATTGCATTAATTTCTATTGTATTTTTTTTATATACATTTAATCATACATGTATAACTTCTTACATATGTAGTTATAAGATGAATTCTTTCAAACCACATTATATTATTGTATATGTGTGAATGAATACGAATGAACAACTTACTAAACATTTTGTTAAACAAATGAAAAAAAAAAATATTTTCAAAAACAGCAATTCAAATAATTTTCAACCAGACAAGGGAAAAGTGTAAAACTTAAAACTCTTCAATGAAAAAAAACCAAAAGTATTTTTTCCAAAAAAATTTAATTCAATTTTTAAATAAATTTCCTACAATTTTAAAATAAAACTCGGTACCGAGTTTTAAAAATAAAACTCCGAAATAAAAAGAGTTTTATTTTCATACAATTAATTTTATTTTAAGTAAACAAAAAATATTTTTGGTTTTTAAAATTTTTATGTAAAATAGTTGATAATATGATAAAAATATGACCTCACGAAATAGTAAAATTAGTTGAAACTAAATTCATCTAATTTAAATTTATTAATACTCCTAATAGAACCCTTATTTGTGAAAAAAAAAACTTTCTACTAAGGAAATATTGCACTAAAAAAGTGTTCTCTTAATATTTTGTTGGTTTTTTGCATAAAAAATATTTTTGCAAAAATCGCGTATAAACTTAAAAAAAAAAAAAAAATACTGCAAAATTAAATGTATAAACTAAATAGATTTTGCCCTCCTAATTCCAAATCTGTTTTAAATATGCGTTTACAGTTTTTAAGATATTCGCGTTTGAAGATTCGAATAACCGCTTATTTAGTACTTTCTGTAGTTCCACTCTTATTCGAAAATTGGAACCAGAAAATTTTATGGGAAGTAATAGACCTTGTGAACCCAGATTATTTGGATCCATTTTCGAAATGTTCTAGATTGGAAATAAATACTGTAAACAAATGTAAGCATCAATGACCACTAGTGAGAAAAGTAATGGATACAGACGCACCATGTTTTTAACATCTAAGAACTCGCTAATTTTGAGCAAAAGGTTCAGCATGTGTAACTGTTCCAAAACCAATAAAACGAAGATTTAAATAATATTATTTTTCTTAAATAATATTATTTTTCTTAAGAAAAAATAAACAGCTTTTATGTGATTTTTTAAGCAGCGATAAAAAATAAAAACGCAATATTTTTTAATTCTGTTTTGTGATTTGAAAAATAATTTATTGGAATATTTTTAAAATTTCATAACACAAAATTTGATGAACTGATTTTTCCACTTAATTGTGGAATGTTTTTTTAAAGGAAAACGGCTGCAATTGTACAGCTAAACGTACTGTTCCGATTTTGATGAAATGTTTTTGATTTGTAGATTATTAAATACTCTAGTACTTATCGTGGACATTTTTTAAAATTTTGACCTAATTATGTTTTTTTGAAAGAATAAAAGTACATTTTTTAAGTTTATATTAGCATAATTTCAACAAAAATCAATATTTTTCAAAAATGGCTAGTAGGTAATGGACAATTTTATAATCTACAAATAAAAAAAATCATCAAAATCGGTTCAGTAGTTTTTGCTGTACAACTGCATCCGATTTTCTATTAAAAAAAAAAAAGAAATGAGTGGCAACCCTGGAAATTCTTGTTGACCAAATTTTGTGTAATAAAGTTTTAAAAATATTACAATAATTCATCTTGCAAATAAAAAAAGCAGAATTAAAAAATATTGCGTATTAATATTTTTATAGCTGTTTAAAAATTGCTTACGTTAATACTAATTTTTTCCTTTATACCCCCCTTAAACCTAATGAAAATATTTAAGATGAGAAACATTATTTTTATCTAAACTCTACTATACATATATTTATATTATTTTCAAAAATAATACCAAAATAAATTTCTTTCTATTTTTAAGGTAAAATAAAACTCTTTTTTTTGAGAGAGTTTTATTTTTGAAATTATAAAACTCCAAATTTTTTAAGAGTTTTATATTTTGAAATTATAAAACACCAACATTTTTAAGAGTTTTATTTTAAAACAAAATTAAATTTGAATAATTTAAACATTATTTTAATAAAGTACGGAGTTTTTCCTTGTCTGTTTTCAACTAAAATGTCCATATGATAAATTAAAAAACAAAAAAAAAAAAAATATTGAAAGCAATAAAATATTATTTGCATTTTTAATAAAAAGCAAAACAAAAAAAATTAATATAGAAACAACATAGCTACAACTTAATTTATTATATTTAATCCCCGATATATTACTTACTCTAAAATTATTTTAAAATGCATCTTATCATTTTTGTGGTAATAAGTGAAAATAGCTTTTGGGTAGAAGTACATCAAAGGCTTTGGCTTTGAATTTTGCTTGTTCCCATTAGATCGAAAACAAGAAAAAAAATTAGTTTAGCTATTTTTTCTTAAGAAAGTGAACTAAGATTGGTTCTGGTTAATACTGGGGGTCTACTCAGGGCTGCCAGATAACTTTTGCAAAAAACCGTAAAATTTTCTGATATTTTTGAAAAAAATCGTCAAATCGATTTAAAGAAATCGTAAAAAAGTGTACAGTACGTATTTTTTTTTTATTTCCCACTGTTTTGGCAACGTTGCACATTGGGTTGAATGAGAGGCAAAGTGGCGCTTTATTCAGGGCAGCAGTAATTTTAACATATAATATTTTTTGATTGATGAATGATGAATAATACATTAGAAAGCACCCTGTTAAAGAAAAAACGTGTTTTTTATTTTTTTTAACCTGTCAGAATTTTTTTAGTGTTTCTTGAAAATTGAACTTGATTCACAATTTAAGCTGTAACTTTTAAACCAAAAGCGATAATGTAATGAATACAGTTGCAAATTAAAGTATTTTTAATGCGATAATAAAAATTTAAAATTTGTTTAAATTCGGATTTGTGTATTTCACCAAATTTTTAATTTTTTTAAATTTTCCATAAAAAAGTCAGGAAAGTTGTAATTTGGAACTATTATTTTTTTTTTATTGGCGTCTAATCATTAATAAGTAAAATACCACCATTTTTGAAAAAAAATTAACATATTAGACGCGTGGTTATGCTTTATTTCGGGAAAAAACTAAATTCACAATTTTTACTGTATCTGTGAAATTAAAAAACACAATATTTTGAAACAAATAGCAAATTAAAGTTTATGTAAAGTGCTATCATAACGGTTTAACAAAAATTATATGCTCTCATATAAGTACTAAATTTATTAAGAAACCTAATTTTTTCATAAAAATTCTTGAATGTTTAAATTTACCTTTTTTAACTTAAGCCTTGGAAATTAAAAAAAAAATATATATATCAGCTGCGTTATTCATAATAAATAAAGTTAACATCATGCATGTTTTTTGTCAGATATTATAGGCCTGTTTTCGCATAAGCGTATATAAGTTATCGCTATAAAGCTAATGCAATTTGAACAATTTAATCATTTTAAATGCAAAGTGTCAATATTTTTGCCGTTGAATTCAAACGTGTTATAGCTAAAATTAGTTTTATTTTTTGCGAACATTTTAGAGCCAAAATACTTAATTATGCGCGCTAAAATTTTGTATGGGAACTAACGTGGATAGTTATCCACGCCTAAATTAAGCGTATATACGTAAAGTGATGAACACCAAATCGATTGTATTTCACGCGAAACGCAAAAATATATTATAATATTAATTTTTTTAGTTAACGTATATACGCTTACCCGAAAACAGGGCTTATATTACACCACCCAGAGACATCTGCTTACCCCCCCCCCCCCCCCCTCCCACTCCCCACAAAAACCGTCCTTTCATTTTTATTTTTTTGCTTGTTGTTTAAACTCTTACTTGTTTATAGATTACAAAGACCCACAAAAGAGGTCTAGACCCACTAATACTTATGTATTTTTACCTTCTAAATTCAATTCCGCGATCAGAATTAAATTCTACCGTTGGGTTTTCTGCAATTTACAAGGAAAGTCCGCAAAAGTGAACCGACCTGATTTCCTTGTAAATTTGACCAACAATAAGTTAACATTTTTTAAAATTTTATTTCGGTATGTAATGTTCAAGTCTGATTTATTACGAAGAAAATAAGAGGTTTTTTCATAAAATCCATCAAAAATTGCAGAAGTTACTTGCATTTGAACAAAAACGCAATAATTCACAACATAAATACAACTGTTTTTGTATAAAACTGAAATAACGCGTTTTTGTTCAAATGCATGTAACTTCTGCAATTTTTTACGGATTTAATTTAAAATACTCTTATTTTCTACGTAATAATTCAGACTTAAACCTTGCATACAGAAATAAAATTAAAAAATTTTGTAACTTTGTCAAATTCACAAGGAAATTAGGTGGGTTCACTTTGCGGACTTTCCTTGTAAATCACAGGAAACCCCAGCTATAGAATTCCATTCTGATGGCAGAATCGATTTCAGAAGGTCAAAATACATAAGGATAAGTGGTTCTAGTTTCTGTGTCAGAAACTTTGTTGTTTTTTTGTGATGAAGTGTTATTAAAGCCACCATATTTTTTTCATAAAATCTTAAATAAAAAAATAACGGCATTAAACGCGGACGTTTTTTTTTTTTTTTCTTTTAAATTAAAGCTTATACTATATGCTTTATTATCACAATGTATAAGCAATAACAACCTCTTACATTTTTTCTTATATTCCATCAAGTATTAAAAATACTCCAATTTTGGAACATTTTACAAAAAAATTTCAAAAATATTTTTACAACAATTTTCAAAAAACAGAAATGTATTTGAAAATGCCTGAAGTTGATGGTTCCATAATATAAAAATTACCTTTGAATGAATAAATACCAAAAAAAAATTCTAGAAATAAGTTGATTTTCAATTTTTAGCACCATATTCAAAAACACAAAAATTTATTTGATTTTGACGGCGGATTGCAAGAAAAGTAAACAACTCAGAATAATAGTTGTGACAGATTTTTAGTGTAATTTTATATACTTTAACCCTAAATTAATAATTTTTGTAAAAATTTTTTTTTCAGTTTTGAATAAAGCGCCACTTTTGATCCATTTCAACCCAATGTGCGTTGGCTAGAACCGTGGGCACACGTTTATCTGGCGTTATCATTTAAATATAGGGCCAATACAGTATTCCTTGTAAAAATTTTTTTGTACCGCTTTCAACGCTTTGCCAATGTAATTCCCCGTATTTTTCTGCCATTTCCTGTTAAAATTATCTATTAAAATACCTAGAGCGTATGAATAATAATAAATTATTATTTATAACACTGTGCAACAAATTTTGGGTCATCGCGTTGAGCCTCAATGCCTTCAACGCCATATGAAAGTTGACCATCAAGTGGACAAAACCACCAAAGGGTTTTGCAAAGTCAGTTCGGATTTCTTTTTTATAGCCCACTGAAGTTTTCATATTTTTGGCAAAGGCGTTTGGAAAACGTCAAAAATATTATAATAAAAACACACCTGAGCTTCAAAATATGATCTAATGTCTTCAGTGAAATTTTATGGCGGTTCTTTTCTTAGAACATTTTAACCCTCTAACTGCCATTTTAAGGGGTAATTTTAGTCCTTTTTCAAAAACTAAACACAGAAGTCTAATAAAACGTCCATTTAGAGGGTTAAAATGTTCTACAAATTTTTTCCTCATAAAATTTCACTAGGGGTTGTCAAATATTCAAAGTTTGTGCGACATGCGCAAAGTGCTTAAAAAGGGTCAAATATAAATAATCAAAGTTTGTTATTTATTTTCACCAAAGCAGTGTTAAAAAATATCGACAAAAAACAGTGCAAATATGCTTTTGAGCTAAAAATGATGTTCTGATGTGTTTTATAAAATTTTATGATGATTCTTTTCTTTGACCAAATTAACCCTCTAGCTCCCGTTTTAAAGGGTCATTTTTGTCCTTTTTTAAAAGAAATACAAAAAAGTCTATATAAAAATGCAGTTAAAGGGTTTAAATGTTTTACAAATATTTTCTGCATCAAATTTTACTAGGGCACGTCTAAGACAGAAAGTTCGTCCAGCATATAGAAAATGCTTAAAAATTTTAAAGTATTCAAATTTTTTTTATATATTTTTTTTGGGCCGAATTAAAAAAAAAAACAAGTAACCAAGTTAAATTCGACTTTGTCGAATGTATTAATACCCACCACGATGTAAAAAGTTTATTTGCAAAAAAAATATCCGCAAAAAAAAATTTTGTTAAAAAAAAAAATTTTACGAAAATGTTTTTTTTTTTTAATATGTTTGTACTTGTCAGTTGACACGAAAACCTCCATATATATTATTGATCAGTGATCGATTTTAAGACATTCCAGCGAGACATTCTAGCGATGCCTGTCCGTCAGTGGAAATGGTGATCACGGCCAATGTATTAAACAGATATAACAAAGACTTAGCGTATTTACTTGTTGTTGCCTTAAGCAGTTTGGTATTGCATTTGAACAAAATCGGTTCAGCGGTTCAAAAGTTATGAACGAAAATGTAAGAACACCACGAAAATTGTGGTACATTCAACATAACCTAAAAACACAAAATGCTTTAATTCGGTGGCTGGTTGACACATGTGAACAGAATCGATCACCGAATGGTATTTAAACAAGTCCAAACATATTAAAAAAACATTTTCGTCGATTTTTTTTTTACCAAAAATTTTTTTCGCGGATTTTTTTTTTTATTTTTTTTTTTTTGTTTTTTGCAAATAAACTTTTTTACATCGTGGAGGGTATTAAAACATTCGATAAAGTCGAATTTGACTTTGTTACTTATTTTTTTTTTATTTCGGCCAAAAAAAAATATAAAAAAAAAAATTTGAATACTTTAAAATTTTTAAGCATTTTCTATATGCTGGACGAACTTTCTGTCTTAGCCCCAGCAAAAACTTGGTAATGACACATCATTACCATTCTAATTACTTAGTAATGACAGAAAATTACCTTTAGCATTCATGTCGCACAAACTTTGAATATTTGACAACCCCTAGTGAAATTTTATGAGGAAAAAATTTGTAGAACATTTTAACCCTCTAAATGGACGTTTTATTAGACTTCTGTGTTTAGTTTTTGAAAAAGGACTAAAATGACCTCTTAAAATGGCAGTTAGAGGGTTAAAATGTTCTAAGAAAAAAACCGCCATAAAATTTCACTGAAGACATCAGATCATATTTTGAAGCTCAGATGTGTTCTTATTAAAGTATTTTTGACGTTTTCCAAACGCCTTTGATAAAAAAATAAAAACTTCAGTGGGCTATAAAAAAGAAATCCGAACTGACTTTGCAAAACCCTTTGGTGATTTTGTCCATTTGATGGTCTACTTTCATATGGCGTTGATGCCATTGAGGCTCATTTTTCTTGTTGCACAGTGTAATAAGTATACGTATATGTACATTATCCAGCGATGCCAACCATTAAAAGCAAAAACCGTTGGCCAAGCGGTTAAAAAGAGCTAAATTCAAAAAATTTATAGGTTTTGTGTTTTTCAGTTAATTTTATTAAAAAAAAATTGTAAATTGAAAAGGTCGATCTTACGCTTTAATGCATAAATGAATGGATTGTTGAACTAATGCAAACGAAGCCTGTTTATAAACCTTTTATAAGTTTTCAAATTTTAATATAATTAAGGGCCTAAATATTTTTTAATAGAGCTTCTACAAAATATTAGTTTATTTAACTGCTGTTTCAATTTTTGCTAATTTTTTGAAAGATCTGCATTAAATTAAGAGTTTGTAATATATTTATATATTTTTTTTTTATTATATTTTTGATTTTCAACTAAAGTCTTCCCATTTTTTTAAAATACCTAATCTTGTTTGGCATTTATAAAATCTATTTTTTAATTTAGACTTGTCTAATTTTATTTTTGTCATTCCATTTAAAATTTGAATTATAAATTATTTTTGTTATTTTTTTTTTAAATCCAACATTTTTGCTTTCCAATATGAATAAATTGTATATAAATAATATTCAAGGAATAATTTTACATTTACTTTTAATTGGGAATTAAGCACCAGTTTTATTTAATATCACGATCAATTCGTCTCTGAATAAGAAAAAATTGTCTGAAGCACAAAATAAATGAAATTTTTGTATTCGTCTGATGTGAATTGCATACTATGGAGACGACTGGTGCTAACAATAATACAATTTTAGTTTTCAAATTTTTTATTATGCAAAGTCTACTTAAGATTATTTATTATTTTATATATGTAAATTTAATTTAATTTTTAATTAACATTACATAAATTTTAATTTAAATGCAAAAAATAATATAATTATTGTAAATCGTTCATATATTAAATTAACATCATTTGTTTTTCATATCTATTTTAATGTAAATTTAAGTTTATACATACATTTTTTTTTTTGGTACAAAAAAATAATATTTTGAAATAAAAAAAATCACCAACAATTTTTTCCTAACAATTTTTGTGTTTTCTTTGATGTATTGCTATATTGAAACACTGTTTTATTGTGTTTTCTTTTCTAGCAAGCCTTGCATTTTGAGCCAAAAATAATAATGGAATTTACGTCAGAAATTTTAGTCTTGTAAAATTGCGCAATGTCAATATTACAACTTTATTTGCTTGTTTCTTTGTTAATAGAAGCAATTGTATTGCTGTTAAAATAAATTGCGAATATTTTCTTGCAACGACGCATTATATATATAAAAGTAAAACAAAAATTTTATTAAACATTTTTTTAAATAGTTGCAATATTGCACTGTTGCAAGGATCAAAAATTTCTAAAGTGAATACTCTGAATATTTTTGTGTTCTTTTAAACAAAAATATTTTACCAATAACTTAGAGTTTTTTACATTAATTATGAGAATTTTTGTAACATTTTACAAAGTTTTTGCATAATTTTGGTTAAAGTTTGTAAAATTACACAGGGCTAAATACTCTTATGAATATTTTTGTTGTACAATGAGAAAATCTGAAAAAATTAATTGACAACACAGGCTAAGTGGAGATGTCGACAGCTTTCGGAAGAAGCCACCCTTCCTTCATCTCCACTTAGCCTGTGTTGTCAATTAACTTTTTCAGATTTTCTCATTGTACAACAAAAATAATTATTTCTCAGAAATAATTAATATGGACTCAAACCGAAATAAATAAAAAAACTTCAGTTATAAAATATAAAGTCCAACAATATATAAAACAGAATTAAAACTCAACTCATAAGGTACAATGCAATTTAGTAATATTTCTAAGAATTAGAAATACGAAATATAAATTCAAACCTAACGGACATTTTTCAAGACTTGAAAAGTCCTACTAAGGGTTGCAACTCTGAGAAAATCTACTACAGTGTAAGAAATTACAACTGTGATGGAAAAAGTTAAAAATAGATTCATTAAGTTCGTGCTAAACGTAACATATGGGTAATGAAATGTGATATAATTCCCGTTCGCTTTTTCACCTTAATGTACGTTTAAATAGCTGATCTTAATCTTACACACCTACAGTGACAATCGAAGAGTGCTGACGAAGGAAGGGTGGCTTCTTCCGAAAGCTGTCGACATCTCCACTTAGCCTGTGTTGTCAATTAATTTTTTCAGATTTTCTCATTGTACAACAAAAATAATTATTTCTCAGAAATAATTAATATGGACTCAAACCGAAATAAATAAAAAACTTCAGTTATAAAATATAAAGTCCATTTATTTTTTAAACTTTTATCAGAAACAAGCAAAAACTTGGTAAAATGAAGCTATTTTTTGCATAATATATGCAAAAAAAAACTTTAAAAGCGCATATCTTCCCAAGTACTTGGTAAAAAATTTTTGTGTGTACCCTGTAAAGTGCAAAAACGTTGCACTTTTTGTCCTGTAAAAAATCTAAAAGCTGTTAAAAAAAAAAACGGCGGAATATTGCTGTATGTAATGTAACATTACTAATGTTATATTCCAGTCAAATAAAATTCAAATTTTTGAAGGTGTGAGTTAAACGGTGTTCGCATTCATTTTTAACTAGTTTAATTATTGGTTTTCCCCATACAATTTAAACGTCAAAATTGAACTTCGTTTTATTTTGACAGATAAAGTGTTTAAAATTGTATGGGGAAAACACATTATTAAACTAGTTTAATACCAAATTCGCATTCATTTTTTTAAACATGTTTAACCACTTAAACATGTTTAAATTTAAACTTGTTAAGATACATAAACATGTTTAAGTTCTTAAACTAGTTTAAAAATATGAATGTGAATATCACATAAACTAATGCGAATATGATATAAACGTCAAAATTGAACTTCGTTTTATTTTGACAGATAAAGTGTTTAAATTGTATGGGGAAAACACATAATTAAACTAGTTGAAATGAATGCGAATATGATATTATACCAAATTCGCATTGATTTTTTTAAACATACTTAAACATGTTTATGTACCTTAACAAGTTTAAATTTAAACATGTTTAAATGGTTAAACATGTTTAAAAAAATAAATGCGAATATGGTATTAAACACACAGTACACGCAAAAAAAAATCTGTGTCAGATTGAGCAATCCTACTTGGTTAAATTTTTTTCATACCAAAAAAACATGTTTACCAAATTTTTGCTATAATTGTGCTTGTCGATGTTAAAGTAACATAATTATTTTTTTATGTAAAATAACCAAGTAACTTGCACAATAACGCAAATTACTTGCACAAAAATTTATCGAAAGAAAACAACAAAAAAAAAAAGCAAATACAGACCGCCATTTCCATTTTGTATTTTTTAGTGCGTGCACGCAAAAAAATATTTTACCAAGCGCTTGGGAGGAATTACATTAAACAAGATTTTTGCCTATATTATGCGAGAACTAATAATATTTTACCAAGCGCTTGCATAATTATACCTAACTTTGCAAACGTTTCAAGAAATTTCCTATGAGCTTGCATAATTTTACTAACTTTAAGATAAAACAAGCAAACGCTTGGTAAAATGTTATAAGTTTTTGCATAATATACGAAAAAATCTTGTTTAGCGTGATTCCTCCCAAGCGCTTGGCAAAATATTTTTTTGCGTGTGGTTCGTTTATTTTTTGTGTTATAAAAACATAAAAAGGAAATTGATAAATAAAATTAACATAAATTAATAAATAAAAAGAAATAAATAGTTTTTTTTAAAGATAAATACATAAATGTAACCCACTGGCTCCACCTTCTATAATTATGTGGACATTTATTCCGACATACGTCAAATTGTGTTATTTCTCGTGTGCCATAGTCAAATGTTATACATATTTATGTTGGAAATAAATGTTAACATACACCGAACCAAATCGCGTAGGTAAAATCAACAAAAAAAATTTCGTAGATCTTTAACGAAATTTTGTCAATTTTTTTTTTTAAGATTTAACAAATTTTATTCAAATCAACGAAATTTCGTCAAGTTTATGTACATCCTCTAAAGAAGTAAAATTGACTAAATTTCATCAAATTGACTAAATTTCGTCAAAATGACTAAAATTATTAGTTTGGACGCCATTACTTTTTGCATTGTGCAGTGTCATGAAAAAAATTATGTTTTGCTAAAATTTATTTATTTTTTCATGCAATTTTATGCAATTGCTAAAGCTTTTAAGTTTTTGCCATGTTTTTTTTTTGGCATTATAAAAGCGTCTTCAAATTCTACAAAACTTCATGTGAAAACGAAATTTTATGTAAGTAAAGATATATGTATATTAGGGCGGGTCGATTTGTATGGATCGAAAAAAAACTGAAAAATCGTATAGCAAAAACAAAATCTACATGAAATTCTAAGAAACTTTTCCAAAGAAACCATTGGTCTAAAATCAAACCCTATACCGCGCCTAACGACATGAAAATCCGTCCGTCCGTCTGTCTTTCTGTCTGTGTGAAACACGCTAACTTTCAAATGTTAACGGAAGAATGAAAATATATACGACAAGCTGCTGAAGCGTGGCGTATATATTTGTTATATTTCCGGTCAGATTAATACTACATTTCAGCGAAATCTGTCCAGTGGTTCATAAGTTATTAGCAAAATGGGGAATTTCAAATGGGTTTTAACCCGAACTCCCGTGTTGAAAAAAACGCTAAACACGCTTTGAAAAGGAATGGTAAGCCAAAATAATATTTTAGAATCTATTTTTGTCACTCAAAAAAAGTAAAAAAAATAAAATTTACACTCAAAAAAATTTACACCCAAAAATTTTTTTTTACAAAAATTAAAAAAAAAATTTTACTCAAAATAAATCAAATACTCATGTAAAAAAAATATTCAGTTATCAAAAATTTTTATCGAACACAGCTTTTTTCCTCTTTAATATGCAACTCTTTAATTTCATCCCACACAAGTATCTTAAGTGTTTTTTTTTACGAAATATCATTATGATCCTCAATCACATACTTTTATTTACTAAAAAAAATAATTAACATACAAAGGCCTTGGAGGGAATCGAACCCACAACCACAGACTAAATACAGACTCGACAGTAGAGTTTTATAAGAAAAAATGGAGAAAAACTAAGCGATTTTAGGAGAAAACACAGCGGTTTTTAGTCCGTTTTACGCTAACATGGCAACTCTTTCTACGACTTAGGAGTGAGTGAAACAACAAAACCCGATCTGGCATCCATTTTTCTTATGGCGCGTTATATCAGTTTTCTCTTTCTAACCTAATTCGTAGAATAATTTGAAAAAAATAACCATATGGTTCAAGAATACTTTTTTGACACCTGTCACTTATGTCGAGTCTGTATTAGTCTGTGCCACAACCCCTGCACTTACTTTCAGAGTATCACGCTACATGTTAATATACTGCAGCCCAATATAAAATAAATAATGGAGTAAAATTACAATTTATTAACGATAAAAGCAGCGATTTATTGTTAAAAATTCTTATTATAATTTTTCGTCTGTGGTGTTTTCATTACAAATCAATCTAATTATTTATTTCTCCATTTCTGGGATTATGTCTAATATACTTGCCGGTCATAATCCCAAAAATCGAATTATATTCAGCGGCAATGTTTTACCCAAAAAGTTCTTACAGCCAAAAACTTAAATATATAAAGACTATGCAAGAGTCAATTCTTTTTGACGTTTAAAGATGGTGTTAGTTTTACAAATGGTATCTGGGAAAGCTGGAAATTTTGTTTACCTTTTATTTTTCGTTTAATTTTGCTGGTTGTTCCGATTTAATTATATTCATTTCTTTTTTTATTATGTATTTTTTTATTTTCAAGTGACACAACAATAATTTTCATTCATAATTTTAAAATTTTTTAATGTTTATTTTTCGTTATTCCCAAATCGTTCCCAAAAAAAAGATTGCCATCTGTATATAACGACTTCGTTATTACTGACACTACTACTCATGAGTTACCCCTGCTTACAGCATATCAGTATATAAAACTATGTTTTCTTTACATCTGAGGTGTAGGGAATGTTCAGCAACTTTGTAGAAAATATTATGGCAAACATTTTTGTGAAACATATTAACCCTCTAACTCCCTCTCAAAACGATATTTTTTGGCTCTATTTCAACAAATCGCAAAAAACACCCCGAAAGAGGGGGAGGGTGGGGATGAAATGTTCTACAAAAATGTTGCCAATAAAATTTTACTATATACCTCGGAGCACACCAAAGCCCAAAAATTAACACAAACACCAAAGAGTCAAGTTCTATGTTTTGCTTATGAAAAAAAGGACGGACGGACAAATCTT
Organism: Pegoplata infirma; assembly: GCA_963921195.1. Classification (NCBI taxonomy): domain Eukaryota; kingdom Metazoa; phylum Arthropoda; class Insecta; order Diptera; family Anthomyiidae; genus Pegoplata; species Pegoplata infirma. The sequence goes on along the minus strand of OY992539.1, from coordinate 150,204,168 downwards.
CATGTCGTTAGGCGCGGTATAGGGTTTGATTTTAGAAACATGGTTTCTTTGGGAAATGTTCTTAGAATTTCTTGTAGATTAAGTTTTTGCTATACGATTTTTGACAAAAAAAAATCGACCCACCCTAATGTATATAATAATTTTTTTTTTTTTTTTTAAAAAAGAAGCAACACTCAGGCAATGCTGCCTATCAATTACTAATGTAACCGTGATGCATAGAAAAGATTAGAAGGTACGCAGTGTTGTATTTGATGTATTTTCCAATATGGTGGCAAAATGCTTGTTCTTCCTCATCTCACACGTATTTAATATCAAATTAGATTTTTTGTTTTTAAAAACTGGTATTTGTCTTTTATTTAATTAAATTAATTGTTTATTTTGCTTTATTCAACGTTTTTTAAAGATAATACGCACTATTAATAGTTTAAAAACTTTTTTTCTCTCTTTTGTTATTTGCTTTGTTGTTGTTCTCCTTTATGTTGCATTGTTTTTATTAAACGTCAAAAGCACAGTACAGACTAGTATGCAAACACTGGTGCTAATTGCGTACTTTCCAATATGGTGGTATGGTTTTTAGTACAGAATGATCATCGCTGCCTAGTATATGTGTGCCTGTACGTGTGAGCTTTTGTGCATGTATTTATGATGTTTGTTTACGTTTTGTATGAAACGTCAAAAGTTACACCGTGTGCTGTCACTAATACTTACACCCATCAGATGCAACTCTGTGATACTACTACTCATGTACTGTGGTCAAAAGTTACATAATGTGCTGTCACTAATACTTATTCAAGCGAAATACGACTCTGTTTCATTTCTATTTTTTTCTATGCCTTCTTTCGGAAAGGGGATAGAAGAGAGGTGAAAGATTTGAAAGATAAGTAGAAGGGCTTCAGTATGGCAACACTGTAATTGCGCGTGTTGATAATTTTGAGTACAGTTGTTGTATCGCCATCTGTTATTGATCTGGCGAATTATTTTTGAAGCTGTGTTTATAGCCATTATTTTATTATTTTACTTCGTTGACGTTTTTTAGTGCTATTTATCAACGAAGGAGGGTGCTGCGATAGATATTAGTTATAAATATATATATATATAATGCCTTGCTTGTCGTCTTCTGATTACGAGCTGCCTCTATACTGGGCATAGGCTGTCTATAAGTTGTCTCCATCTTTGTCGATGTGCGGCTGTAACTTTGAGCTCTCCGATGTTATTGAAGGTTCTACCAAGACTATGAGACATGGAATTTATTTCTTTTAGAGTAGATCGCCGCCAGGTGTTTTTTGGTCGACCTGGTTTTCTGCTTCCTTGTGGGTTGTAAACAAGGGCGTGGTTGCATATTTCTTCAGGTGGCTTACGAAGAGTATGACCTATCCAACCAAATTTTCTTCTTCGAATTTCATTGTTTATGTCCCGAACACATGTCCTGACCCAAAGTTGTTCATTCGTTATTGTACGTTATAAATAGAAACTAATAAATATCTGAAAAAAATGTTGTTCGGCCTGAGCTGAGAATCGAACCCAGGCTTGCTGGCTAGTAGTCCAACGCGCTAACCACTAAGCCACAGCACCCTCGAAATTAGTTTCCGTCCGGAATTTAAATTAACCCATTGGAAATATGACACACGGCAGCAGTTTCTTCATCTTTAATAAACTCATTCCCTTTTTGTAAGTTTATATATAAATTATTTTTTGTACCTATTATTATAATTTTTTTAGTTCTTTATCATTTTGTAATTTTTTTGTTTATTATAGTAAACCTTTTTTAAGTTTTTAAAATATTAACATTTTTTTTTAATAAAAAATTAATATAATTTCAAAAATAATAATAATATTTATGGATATTTTATTTTTTTGAAAGGGTAGACAAATTTAGTAAAAATGATAAAATATCGTAGAATCAACGAAAATCATTTTGTTAAATTGATGATATTTATTCAAATTGAATAAACTATTTTATTCAAATTGACGAAAATAATTCTCTTAATTTGACGAATTTTCGTCAAATTTATAAAAAAATGTGTTATATGTATTAAAAAAATAAATAAAAAATAAAATCCAAACGACCTTCATCAACAAATTCCTGAAAAAAATGAGTTAACATAAATTACAATTACACCACCCTTTAACATAAAATGAAAATACAAAAAAATTCTGCCGATGTTATCTCTTATGTTATCTACAATTTTATGTTGGTGGAGCCGGAGCGTAAGTGTTCAGATTTGAACACGGGTTAGTATTTTAACAAAAGAAGATATGGATAGTATTTAAGTAATCATTAGAAATACATCACATTTAAAAATAATTAAGGAATATGCTGTAAAATAAGAAGTAAATAAATGAGGGTGGGTTTTTCATATCACTTGAAATTCCCATAAAATGTGTTTTTATCGTAAAAATGTTTATTACGGTCAACACATGTTTAAACTACTGATTATGAATCCATATTATTGTTTATGAGTGTTAGAGAAATAGCCTCACACTGATATGGATAATCAGGTAGTCTAGGTTAGGTTTTAGATTTTAATGTTTAGTACGTAAGAATTTTTATTTTTAATAAATAGTTAGTATCATCAAAATTACTCGCGTGTTTAATTCGTACGGAGTTAACATTGGTCCTTCGAAAGTGAAAGAATCCAGAAAAATAAAAAATATTAAAGTGTAATATTTGTTTAAAAAATGGATAAGTTGTTGGAACGTCAACATGAACTCGGCGAAGAGTTTAAAAGCATCCTTGGGAAGCTGAAAAACCACGAGGTTCGGCAAGAACAACTACAAGCAACAAGAAACAGAGCCACTACGCTGTGGGTGGAATTCCAAAATAATAATGTGGAACTGAGTGCTGGTTCCATAAAACATGAGTATTTCGATAACGGGTACTTTACGTTTCTCGAGAACGCTATGAAGATTATTTTGGAATTAACTCAGGAGAAAGAAGCGTCTATACAAATAAAATTATTTTCGTTGACAAAAGAAGATAAATTGAGCGAGGCTGTTGGTCAGACTGAAGTGTTTACCGCTAAAGAAAATAACCAAAAGTTGTCGCTTGGCCGCAAAACTCAGTTTATTACAACTGAGAAAATATGTGGTACACTAGAAGAAGATTTCATAAATGGGGAGAATCGTCCACAAATGGTTTAAATATACCGCAAAAAGTATTAAGCAAAGTGGAACGATTAAAATTTCAGTTTGATCGATTGTTTAAAAGGGTTGAGTCCAGCATAAAGAGGGCTCGTGAAAACGTAGAGAACGCAACCGACGAAGATATCGAAGTAGAGAAAAAAGATTTAAGTAGCAACTTCGAGCAATTTGAAGCTGTACATTTAAAACTTGAAAATGAAATAATTAATGAAGATCTTTATAGTGCATATTTGAAGATAAGAGATGCCTATTATGATGTATTATGATGAAAAATGTCTCAGAATCTGACAATTTTTCTATAGAAAAAATGTCTCAGAATCTGACAATTTTTCTACAGAAAAAAATGTTTCAGAATCTGAGAATTTTTCTAAAGAAAAAATGTCTCAGCATCTGAGAATTTTTCTAAAGAAAAAATGTCTCAGCATCTGAGAATTTTTCTATAGAAAAAATTTCTCAGAATCTGAGAATTTGTCTATAGAAAAAGTGTCTCAAAATCTGAGAATTTGTCTATAGAAAAAGTGCCTCAGAATCTGAGAATTTGTCTATAGAAAAAGTGTCAGAATCTGAGAATTTTTCTATAGAAAAAATTTCCCAGAATCTAATAATTTTTCTATAGAAACAATGTCTCAGAATCTGAGAATTTTTCTATAGAAAAAACGTCTCAGAATCTGATAATTTTTCTATAGGAAAAATGTCTTAGAGTCTGAGAATTTGTCTGTAGAAAAAATATCTCAGATTCTAAGACATTTTTTCTATAGAAAAATTGTCAGCTTCTAAGTCTTAGATTCTGAAACATTTTTTCTATAGAAAAATTCTCAAATTCTGAAACATTTTTTCTATAGAAAAATTCCAAGATTCAGAATCTGAGAATTTTTCTATAGAAAAAATATCTTTTCTATAGAAAACTTCTCAGATTCTAAGACATTTTTTCTATAGAAAAATTGTCAGATTCTAACTCTCAGATTCTAAAATATTTTTTCTACAGAAATATTCTCAGATTCTAAAACATTTGTTCTATAGAAAAATTCTCAGATTCTGAGAAATTTTTTCTATAGAAAAATTTTCAGATTGTTTCTGAGACAGTTTTTCTTTAGACAAATTCTCAGACTCTGAGACATCTTTTCTATAGAAAAATTCTTATATTTTGAGACAGGTTTTCTTTAGAAAAATTCTCAGATCCTGAGACATTTTTTTTATAGAAAAATTCTTAGATTCTGAGACATTTATTCTCTAGAAAAACTCCCAGATTCTGAGATGTTTTTTCTATAGAAAAACTCTCAGATTCTGAGACATTTTTTCTAAGAAAAATTCTTTGATTCTGAGACATTTTTCCTATAGAAAATTCTCAGATTCTGACACATTTTTCTATAGAAAAGTTCTCATTTTCTGAATCGTGAGAGATTTTTCTATAGAAAAATTTTCAGATTCTGAGATTTCAGATTTTGTAAAAGAAAAAATATCCAGAAACTGAGTATTTTCTGTAGAAAATTCTAAGAATCTGAAAGTATTTCTATTGAAAAAATGTTTAATAACAGACAAATTTTCAGATTTTTAATCCTGCATAAAATTCTGAGACATTTTTCTTATTATCAATTTTTCTTTGAAGTTTTTAAACATTCAAATTATTAAAAAAATAAATTAATTAAAAATAATAAACTTTTCGTAGTTTTTATTTAAATTTTAAAAGGAAATGGTGTAAAAATTCCATTACTAATACAAGGTAATACTACCAAATTATTTACGTAATATCACCTATTTATCAATGCTATTTTACCTAAAAAGCTAAGGTATTTTTCTGTCAACCATAATAAATTTTCGAACATAGGAATTACCTTAGCTTTTAAGTAACATTATATGGAGTTCACACTACCGACTTTAAACATCTCATGAGTGTTTAAGCGCTAAACAATCAAAATTTGACTTGTTTCCCCATACATTTGGTTGTTCAGCTAAACAATCAAATTCGACTTGTTTCCCTGTTGAACATTTCGCTAAACATTTCAAAGGCAGGGTTCGGTATATTTCCTTTTAATTTTTCTTTATTCTATGCCAAAAAAAAAAGATTTCATAGCAACCAGCTTCTGTATAGGTCCGCCATTTTTCGTAGCAAAACATTGGAAAATTGAGAAATTATAAATATTTAAAAAACTAATAAAAACTACTGAAAAATTAGAAAAAAGTGTGTGTTTTATTTATAATTATATTGGAAAAGCTGCTCTAATAGTGAATTTTGCCTTCCATCGAGGTATAAATATGCAAACAGCTTCGGACAGGTCCGGAACAAAAAACAGAAAAATCTTCCTATTTACTTGGAATGAGACAATAAAAAGGTGTTCCGTGTAGTGGTGTTATGTAAATGTTATAAAAAAATTAAATATCTTGTCTTCCGCCAAAGTTTAAAAGGATTTTAGAAATATTTTTGCAATTTTATTCAGTATTAGGTTATGTGCGTTTGTTTACAAACGTTAAACACTCAGCGTTAAACGAGCAAAATGTAGTGTGAACGATTTTGTTTACTTTTTTAAACAAGTGGCTTAAACGAGTACAAATTCTGTAGTGTGAACTCCGTATAACCTTTTTACTAAGCAAATGCCCCGTTTGCCTGGCGCTAAGGTATTTTTATACTATAATTTTAGGTAATATTACCTCGATTTTTTTTTGTGTGTAGGTACTCGAAGGCGGCTTCTTTTTTTCCACAGCAAACAGAACGGCCACAGACTAATACAGACTCGACATAAGTGACAGGTGTCAAAAAAGTATTCTTTAACCATATGGTTAATATTTTCAAATTATTCTACGAATTAGGTTAGAAAGAGAAAACTGATATAACGCGCCATAAGAAAAATGGATGCCAGATCGGTTTTTGTTGTTTCACTCACTCCTAAGTCGTAGAAAGTGTTGCCATGTTAGCGTAAAACGGACTAAAAACCGCTGTGTTTTCTCCTAAAATCGCTTAGTTTTTCCCCATTTTTTCTTATAAAACTCTACTGTCGAGTCTGTATTTAGTCTGTGGAACGGCATTAAGTTGTAACTAAAAAAACCAATATTGTATCTTTATGATTTATTAAAAAAACTAAATTTTATTACTTACCTTTTTATTTTTTATTTACCAACTATTTTTTTTGTACACAAATAAATTTTTTTACAATTGCACCGACATATTGTTTTTTCATCGACATGTTGGTACTCGTCGTTGTGAAAAAAAAAAATTCTAACATTTTCCCTATATCTTGAGTTATTTTTCCATTTTTACCTTACTAATTTTTCCCAAGTTGTACTTGGCAACATGATGTTCATTTTTTGCTGCCAAGTACTGGGTCAAATTATGTAAGGATTGGTCAACAGCTGTCATCTTCATATAAAAAAAAAATTGCCAAGTATACTTGCTAAATATTACACACGAATTTTTTTTGTGTGTACATTGACGCATATGCCTTCAGTGAGCAGCATACAAAATGCAGCACCAGCGTTTAATACTCATCAGTCTGGCCCTACACCTGCACAGCTAGCAGCCAGACGTTCCATACCGCGTGAATTGCCACCATTTGGTGGTGACCCAGACGAGTGGCCTATTTTTATTGCCAGCTTCCAGAACAGCACATCCCTTGCTGGATTTTCAGATGCTGAAAATTTGTTGCGCCTCCAAGGCTGCCTAAAAGGTAAAGCAAGAGATTTAGTAAAAAGCAAATTGCTTTTGCCCTCGTTAGTGCCAGATATTATTAAAACACTTCGTCTATGCTATGGCCGACCGGAGCATATTTTGGAACGTGCTATACATAAAGCAAAGCAAATGTCATGTCCGCGCGATAAGCTTGAGGGGCTTATTGAGTACGCGATTAATGTACAAAATATTTGTGCAACTATGGAGTCGTGCGATTTAGGGTCACATCTCAACAACCCCATGTTAGTGAAGGAGCTTGTGGACAAATTACCAAATCAACACAAATTGAATTGGGCGATGCAAACAACAGACGTAAATGTTCCAACGTTAAAAGCATTTAGTGCATGGCTCTACAGTATAGCTGAAGCTGCTAGTAAAGTGGTAACACCAACATTTGGTAAAGGAGGAGCCTCCGTGAATACTCATATTCAGGCCAATAACAATTTGCCAAAAGTGTGTGTCGTATGCAAAATCGAGTCACACAAAGTTCATCTGTGTGATAAATTCAAGCAACTACAACTGAATGAAAAATGGGACATCGTGAAATCAAACCATTTGTGCCGTCAGTGTCTCAATCACCACAAACGAAAATGTAATATCAACAAAGAATGCGGCGTATCGGGCTGTAAGTACAGACACCATCCCCTACTTCACAAGGCCACCAATGCTGCTAATCAGTCAACATCACAAACTGTAAGTAGAAATGAAATTGAAAATTCGCAGCGGAGTGCACAAATTAATGCACACAATAACGGCGACGAAGAGAGACCATTCTTTCGTATTTTGCCAATCCGCTTGCATTCAAAAGATAGCATTATTAATACCTTTGCTTTTCTAGACGAAGGGTCATCCGTCACTTTAGTAGAGCGCAGTGTATTTGACAGTATAAATTTAAATGGTGTTGCCGATCTTCTTTGTTTGAAATGGACTGGTGGAACTACGCGTGATGAAAGTGAATCTGTTCGAACATCAATTCAGGTATCCAGTGTCCTCAATGACACCAAGTTTGTGCTTTCAGACGTTCACACAGTTGTTGAGGACGCTGGAGTGGCAGTACGGTTGACTACATATGGGCTGCCAGACGTACGGGGATGGTGGAGCAATGCAGCGATTTTTGTTAAATTTAAAGTTGACATCACTAAAAAAATAAATGAGATTTTTTTTTGTACACCCTACATATGCCGTACATGGTATCATGGCGTTGTTCTGACGTTTGTAACTACCCAAAATATTGGTCGGTGACCCACCTTCAAATATACTGATCTATTCCGAATTTCCATTAATTCTATTCTATTTTTTGTTGTACGTCTGTCCGTCCGTCTAATTTTTAGTCTGGCCCTCATACAAATTTGAGGTTTATTGGTATTGTATTCGTAGTGTACTGGTTGTCATGTCGGAGTTTGTCAAGTAAAGGTATTATGTATTTAAAAAAACGTAATTGGGATTTAAAAGGATTTTGACTTGTTGTGGAGCCCGTGCGGAGCAAGGAGTTGAGACTTAGTTTCAGGACAACACCAGAAAAGAAATTTGATGGTCGGTTATGACCGACCATAACGTTCTTAAAATTTTTTTTTCGAGGAATCAAAAGAAAGGCCCATGGACGGGGAGTCGGTCGGATGAAGGCATGCAAAGGTGAGTTTCATTCGCAAATTCCCTTCCGTAATAGCATACCTTTTTTTGGCGTTGTTCATTGGGTTTCGGCAATTCTTTTTATGGGCGACGGCATAAATTCATGATATACAACTGCATTGGATGTAAGAGTCCTAACGTTGATTACCGCGTGGTGATCAGATGCACCCATCTTCTTAGGGAAGTTTTTTTTTATTTATATTTTACCAAATCGATATTTTTTTTAATAGATTGAGTAGAATCCGGGTGATGCGGAAAATATTTGTTTTTTTTGTGCATCGAAAATTAGTTTTTTTTAATTTAATTTTTATTTTTTTTTGCTCTTTTCACTATGGCTGCCCACACCATAGTAAAGAGGATAAATTGAGATGACAGGTGGATCGTATTATACAGTGTTGTATTTTTTTTTGTATTTAGGTACAGGGTTGCAAATTTCTGGTACTAACATTAGGGAAGAGAAAAATATTTACTCTTTATCTGTTATTTGAAACCCGATTTCAAAATACGAATCCGAAGTTCATAACACAGAGAAAAGTGGGTAGGGCTTAAATGGAAATGTGTTGATTATATGAAAATCAATGAAAATGTATGTGTAAAGTGTGTATTTAGAGTTAAAGATCTGTTAGAATTTTGCATGTATTTTATGTATGGGTTTATATTTTAAAAAAATGCTTAACTTAGCGGCAAAATTAGAAAATTGTATTGAACATTAAATAAGTTGGTGCGAAACAATAAAGTTATAGAAAAATTTCTTACTGAAAAGTTTTGATAAAAATTTAAATAAATTCTCCATTTTGTGCGGTTTGAAAAAAAATAAGATTAATATAACCTATGAAGAGTTTTTTTTAGAGAAACTAGTGGGGTAATTCGAGTTAAAAGTGAGATAATTTGGTAATTAAATTGAATAATTTAAAATAATTGAATAAAGAAAGGAAAAACAATTAAATAATTTAAAATATTTTTAATAGAAAAACACATTTATTTGGCAAGTGATTACCCAGGGTCATATAAAGATTTCGAGCCAGGAAACCATTTTTGTTTAAAACAATTTTTGGTAGCGTATACCGAAAAGAGCCGTAAGTTTTAAGCATTTGATTTAACATTTTTTTTGTTATATAAATGGCAAAATGTTTGCGTTATTTTTCTGTGTAGTGTGGTCAACAAAAAAATTCCTAGTGGAATCGGAGGTATCCTATTGGAATAAAAAGGAGGAAGATTCCTGAAGATATTTTGGATATCAGCCGAACAAGTGACCACAGGATTTTCGTGATTTAATAAGGTAACGCTTTAAATTATTTTTGAATATTGTGAAAGTGCCAAATTTTTGAAAAAGAACCAGCGAAAAGGGTTAAAAGTAAAGTAGTAGATAGGAGTACTCTATGACCACAACCCTGGTGGATTTTGGTGAGAGACGGAAAAATCCAAACATCATCCACGGTGAATAGATTCCATAAAATTATCCACTTATTAGAATCCACAAATTTGGATTATAATATCAAAGGGAGAATTGTGGAATATAATAAAATAGTAAGGTGAAATACTAAATCTGAAAGGCAAAATTATATTGCATATTTCAGGGGGCCAGTCAAATTTAATTTCAAACGAAGAAAAAAAAACTGATCCTAAAAGAGTCAAATCATAAAAGTGGCTTAATAATTGATTTTTTTTTATTTAATTTTTTTTATTAATGCATGTTATTTGTTAAGTATATATATATTTTTTATATTTTTATATATATTTTTTTTTGTCAGGGATTTACCAAAATACCATACGCGTTATAAAAGGGGTGATAAATTTTGAAATTAATAGACCCATTAGACTGAAATATTACTCCAGAGAGCTCTTTTGAGGAAAATTTAGATTTAAACACGTCGAAAAGTTTTTCTTTATTTTTGGGATTAAAGTCCGGGTTACGTGCGTTTTGGTTAGTCCTATTGGCAGGTTTTATTTTTTTTTATTTAAAAAGATCAATATTTAAATTTTTTTTATCTTTATTTTTTTTAAATACGTTTTTTTTTAAATATACATTTTTTTTATTTATTGCATGTTTTAGTCTTAAGTATAAAGTTTTTATTATCTTTGATTTTTTTTATATATTTAATTAAAATTTTGATTTCAATTTAATTTTGATGCCAGGTTCTGATTTTGAGTCTAAGTACTCCATCCAATATCCTTTTTACTGAAAAAAATAAGTTTGGTTTTAATGAAAATTTGAATTTGAATTTTTTTTTATAAAGTTAAATAATAAAGAGAAATTAAATCAGAACTGGAGCGTATATGTGCCATTATTGTTTTTAAGATTTTTTGGTCAATAAATGTTTTGTTTTAAGTGAAATTTTAAAGTAAATATGTCTGGTTAATTTATTGCGTTGGGGGGGAAAGAAAAGGAAACTGGGTCGTCAAATGTTGGTGTGATGTGAAATGGTAAGTTGGTGTTTCTAATTGGGGTTACTAAGGAAATTGATATGGTAACCAGGAAAGGGAGGGTAAAGACGGGAGAATACCATCAAGTCTCCTGAAAATATCTCGTGGAAGTTTGTAAATTGTCATGTGTGTTGAGTCCATATTTTTTTTTATAGTTTTCTGCTAGAGCTTCAAAGGTGTTTACGGGTTAAGAGACCGCGACCCTATAACCACAGCCGGGTAATAAACACAGAAAGGGGTTCGTAACTGAAATGGCGCCCAATATGAAACAGGCAATCTCAGAAATAGAAAGGATAAAGAATATTTTTTTTTTTAGTGGAAAGTAGAATCGTAAATTTTTTTTATGAAATTATTGTTTCTACAGCAATCTTGGTCCATAGAGATTACATGTCCTTTAGAGACTTGGCATTAAAATGATTCCAATGGCTTAAAATTGAAAGGATAAATTATAACTGCAAATTTAGAACAAAATTCAAAATTAAATCTTGAAATAAAGCAAATTTCAATTGTTTCATTTGGTTTTTGGAAATAAAATTTGTAGAGGCATTATGTGTGTCAGAGAGACGGCTTAGTCCTTAATTTTATGTACTAATTGCGTCAAATGGCATACAGAAATTTTAATAAGGTTACAGTGAAGAGAATACTAGCTTAACACTAGTGTGGTTAATTGTAGTATTTTCTTCCATAAAAATATAGTAAGGAATACGATTGTATTATTACAAACGTATAGCCTAAGTTTTAGTAATGAATTTGCAAATTAAAGCGAGATATGAAAAATAAATAAAATATTAATTTCGAAACACCAACATAAACACCAACAAAGTACGAGTATACTAGGTCCTTTTTGAGTACCTCCTATTGTGAAAGCTATTTGTGTTAAAGTCTTATAGTGAATTTCGTATAGACTGTTATACAGTAGATGAAAATTTAAAAAGAACACTTTTTGAGAATTTTGATATTTTAATAAAAAAAAAAAAATTTTTTTTTTGTAAAATATTTTTTTTGTATAAAAATTTAAAATGGGTAAACTTGAACATTCGACTAATAAGAAAAAAACAGGGTCAGCAAAAAAACATACAGGAGCGACTCCTAAACAAACGGAAAAGACTCCGAAACAGACTGGAACGATTCCTAAACATACTTACACGATGCAAGATTTGTCCGAAACTATAATTCAAACCCATGAAGCAAATCAGGCCAGTGCACTGTTGACTCCTGGCGTGAGTTTAATGGATGTGAACAATTCACCTAAGTCACCTCCAAAAGAAGTAACTAGACCAAGTAGTCCTAGAAAATATGCAGAAATGATTAGGGGGTTGGTAAATAGTTCTAATGAGGAATATAGAAGTCGGCTAGAAGACTCAATTGATAGAAAAATTGAAGATAGTTTAAGAATCGGTTTTTCTGAATTATTGAGGGAAATTAAAAATATGAATTTAGGAGAAAAGAAGAAAGAAAAGAAAGAAGAAAATAGGGATTCTAGTAGCGAGAAAAGTTCTGATGAAGAAAGTTCTGAAGAAGATGAAGATGAAGAAGAAGAAGAAGATGATACAAGCAGCTCATCAGAAGAGGAAACAGCCCCTGAAAATCATGGAATTAGAAGAAATCACCACACCCATAGAAGATTAGATTATGAGCACTTAAGTAGGGAAAATCATAGAAGTAGCGTTTCAAATCGTAGAACACCATATTTCCACTATAACTATCCACATTTGAGAACTCAAGTGGAAAAATGGGATATCAGCTTTTCAGGCAATACTGATCTAGAAAATGTTGATGATTTCATCTTTCAAATCGAGTTTTTACAACGTTATCACAACTGTCCTTGGAAGGACATATTGAAAGATTTTCACCGCCTTGTAAAAAAGGAGGCAAGAGATTGGTATTGGTTGATAATTCGTACGAAAAAAATAAAACGTTGGAAACATTTGAAGGCAGCATTAGAGCAGGAGTATAGATCATCCAGAAGTGATTACGAATTTATGAGAGATTTAGAGGAGCGTAAACAAAAACCTACTGAATCTCTAGACGATTATTTCCTCGCAATGAAAAAGCTACGGGCAAGGCTTAGAAAACCTTTGCCGGAAAAGGAAATGATACGGATACTAAAGAAAAATATACGTACTAATTATGCATCTTATGTGTACTCCAAAAAAGTCAAAAACGTTGAACAGCTCCGCAACAAATGTAAGGAAGTTGAAAAAGACTACCTCAAAAAAGATTCGGTGAGTACTTTTGCTACACGTATGCCAGCACAGCGTCGCCAGTATCCTCTAAATGAAATTAGCCACAATGAAGGTGAAATGTTCGATGATTTGGATGAAGTGGCTCAACTATTGGAAGAAATACAAAATCAGCCAAAACTTAATAACAATAATAAAAACAATAGAATACTTACTTGCTGGAATTGTCGTCAGACAGGACATATTTTTGTAAATTGCCCATCCAAGCGTGGACTGTTCTGCTATTTGTGTGGATATCCAGGAGTAATATCACCCGAGTGCCCCAAGTGCATGGAAAACCCGAAGAGGAGTGTGTCAAAATCGGGAGAAACACGCTCCACGCAAACTCCCGAAGATCAGACCGAATAGTCAAAAATCAAGCCACTCAAACTGACCCATTAGATAGCTCCTTTAAGGAACCAGAAAATTTTAGGATTCTAAAACGAGATAAATTTGATTGTGTTAAAAAAGTTAAATTTGATGACAATAAAAATTTGAGGAAAATGAAAATTATACCCTTTCAAGAAAAATTGCAAAATTACAATAAGATTAGAGATAGAATTTTTAATGAGGATTCGAGCCAGAACAAAATAGATAAAATTAAAAAAATTAGGGAAAAATTTAAAGTGAAGAAGGGAATATTATCCCATATTAATAATTCGGTCATAAATTGTGCTGCAGTTGAGGATATGAAAAATAGGGACCCTCGAGCTTATGCAGATATTCAAATAGGAAGCGTAACTATTACAGGCTTACTGGATTCAGGCGCATCAGTTAGCTTATTGGGTAAGGATTGTTCACAAATTGTTGAAAATTTGAAAGTGAAAATTAATCCTTTTTGCAGTTCTATTAGAACTGCTGGAGGACATAATTTCACAGTTGTGGGAAAAATTGTAGTTCCGGTAAAATATAAAGATAAATGTGAGGAAATGACTTTATATTTATGTCCAGATTTACTTCAAAGGGCCTATTTAGGGGTGGATTTTTGGAAACAGTTTCAACTAGCTCCAGAAATATTTCAAATGGATGAAATAAATCCAGAAGTATTGACAGAGTACCCTTTGGAACTGGATCGTGTTGTTGAACATGAGTTAACCCCTGAAATGAGTTTTAGACTAAATGTAATAAAAGAGAAGTTTAGATCCTTTGAAAAATATGGGCTTGGGAAAACTACATTAGAACAACATACTATAGAACTGATAGAGGGAGCCCAACCGATTAAAGAACGATATTACCCAGTATCCCCAGCGATACAAGACCTAATATATGCCGAAGTGGATGAGATGTTGCGTCTTGGAGTTATCGAAGAATGCGAGAGTCCGTGGAGTAATCGTTCGACGCTTGTCCGAAAACCCGGAAAGAACAGACTTTGCCTGGATGCCAGGAAATTAAATGAACGAACAATTAAAGACGCATATCCCATCCAAAACATTGAGGGCATTCTTAGTCGCTTAGACGAAACCTACTTTATTAGCAGTGTAGATTTAAAATTTGCTTTTTGGCAGATCGAATTAGAGAAGAGTTCCAGAGCATACACAGCCTTCACCGTACTTGGTCGTCCACTTTACCAGTACGTCGTGATGCCATTTGGACTATGTAATGCGGCACAAAGGCTGTGTAGGCTCATGGACAAGGTGATCCCGCAGGAACTAAAGTCTAACGTTTTTGTGTATCTGGACGACCTGTTAGTTATTTCTTCAGATTTTGAAAGCCACATGGTATTATTGGAAAAAGTAGCAACTTGTTTGAAAAATGCAAATTTAACTAAGTATTGGGCTAAAAAAGTCAAAGTTCTGTTTTAAGGAGCTACACTATTTAGGTTTTATTATAGGCGGAGGTATAATGCGACCTGACCCGGAGAAAATAGAAGCCATTAAGAAGATTCCATTTCCTAAATCGGTAAGAGAAGTACGAAGTTTTTTAGGGACTGCGGGGTGGTACAGGCGTTTTGTTAAAAACTTTTCAGAAATTACTGCGCCCCTAACGGATCTGATAAAGAAAGGGAAGAAATTTGCAGTTAATGATGAGGCACTGAAAAGTTTTGAGAAAGTAAAGTATGCCTTAACACATGCACCCGTTTTAGCCCATCCAAATTTTAAAGAGCGATTTTTCATCCAATGTGACGCGTCTAATGTAGGAGTTGGAGCTGTTCTCTTTCAGAGGGATGAAAATAACCATGAAAGACCAATTGCATTTTTTTCGCAAAAACTAAATGCAGCACAATCCAACTACAGCGTTACGGAAAAAGAATGCTTAGCTGCTGTCCTAGCTGTAAAACGATTCAGACCCTATGTCGAATTAATGCCATTCACTATTATTACCGATCACGCAAGTTTAAAGTGGTTGATGTCCTTACGTGATTTAAATGGTAGGCTGGCTAGATGGGCGTTGCAGCTGCAAACATTTGACTTCCAAATTGAGCATAAAAAGGGATCAGAAAACATTGTAGCTGATACCTTATCAAGATTAATTGAAGAATTGGATTGCCCGGAGGACATTTTAGGATTTTCAACCACTGAATTTCAGTCAGAAGAATATCTTGAACTGATTAAAACAGTAACGGAAAATAAAGAAAAGTTTCCGGATATAAAAATTGAAAATGGATTTGTTTTCAAAAGAAATAACACCGTAAAAGACCGAGAATTGGAAGAATACGAATGGAAGCTGTGGATTCCAGAAAATTTAACATCAACTCTTATCAAAGAAGCACATGAACCAACCAATAAAGCCCATGGAGGAATACGAAAAACACTACACCACTTAAGACTTAAATTTTTTTGGCCAAATATGGCAATGCATGTTAGCAATTTTATAAAAAATTGTAGGGTATGCAAAGAGTGCAAATGTTCTAATGAACATATGATGCCGACTATAGGGAACGAGGTTATATCGGATCGTCCTTTCCAGAAGATCTATATTGATTTTCTGGGAAAGTACCCGAAGTCAAAAAGGGGAAACGCTTATATCTTCGTGGTTGTTGATCATTTGACAAAATTTGTATTTATCAAGGCTATGAAAGAAGCTACTGCTGGAAATGTTGTAAAGTTTCTGGTGGAACAGGTATACCAGCAATTTGGAGTACCAGAAACTATCCATTCGGATAATGGGAAACAATTTGTGTCCAAAGAATTCCAGAAAATGATTGATGACTACAAAATTGACCACATGAGAACTGCCGTTTACTCTCCTCAATCCAATGCGGCTGAAAGGGTCAACCAAAGTGTTCTTAATGGCATAAGGTCGTATTTGGAGAATGATCATACTAATTGGGACCTAAATCTGGCTAATATAGAGATAGCTATGCGTACCTCAATTCATGCTGCTACAGGTGTGTCACCGTTTTTTGCACTCTTTGGTCACAATATGTTTACCTGTGGCAAAGATTATAAATTAGCTCGCAAACTTAAATCGTTAAGTGATGGAGAGCTGAATTTATTAGATAAAAAGGATAGAATTGAAATTATTCGTCATAAAATAAAAGAAAATTTACATGGGGCATACGAGAGAAGCGCTCTCAGGTATAATCGCAGAGCAAGGGTTACACGTTTTGTACCAGGGCAAGAAGTTTTTAAGAGAAATTTCGTTTTAAGTAGTTTTCAGGATAATCGTAATGCAAAATTTTGTCGAAAGTTCACGAAGTGTAGGGTGTCAGAAGTTTTAGGAAACAACATGTACAAGTTGGAAACCCTGAATGGAAATCCTTTGGGTGTATATCATTCAAAGGATATTAAACAGTAGATATGTGATAGGGAGAAGTGCAATAGGACTAATTTTAAGGAGATATCACAACTTACATAATGTAGTTATATTTTAATGTGCAATATTAGAGTAAGTGTGTCTCCGTTTGGTTTTAATTATACAATTTAATTTTTTTTTATCCTTATTGTATTTGTCTAGTGTTCATTGTATCTACTGTGATATTTTTTTCTTGGACATGACAAATCAAAATGTTTATATGTTAAACATTTTGTTTACCTATGAACCTTGCCGTATTGATGGAACTACCCCAACTCAATCTGCAGTAAAAAAAAAGGTTTACCATAAAATTGACTAATAGAAATTTTAAAATGGAAAAAAATACAAATTTTTTTTTGTGTGCAGATAGCTAGAAAGTTTTTTTATATAAACCTATAATACTGGTTGTAGGGTATTCTGAAATACAGTGATGAGAATGAAAATAGCACATATATATTACTGAAAAAAAAAATACATTTTGGTTAAATTTGTATATTTTTTTTTCGAATTTTGAAAATATATACGAAACTTTATTTTTTTAAATCGGAGTAAATCCCTATTTTAAGGGTTTCCTAATTTTTTTTAATCTATATATATAAAAGAGTGTGGTGACTGACTGACTTACTGACTGACTGACTGATTGGCAATAATCATCGCACAGCCCAAACCGCTGAAGCTAGAGACTTGAAATTTGGAATGTAGGTTCGGCTCCCGACAAAACCACCCACTAAGAAGGGATTTTTGGAAATTCCGATTCTAAGGGGGGCAAAAGGGGGAAAATAGGGCCCTGTGGGGGATTTTGTATCTTTTGAACTAATAGTCCTAGAAACTTCAAATTTAAACTCTAGGATCCTCTCGCGGAAATAAAATTTCGAAAAAAATATTTTTGGAAAATTCCGCCTCCAAGGGGGGAAAAAGGGGAAAATAGGGCAAATTGGTACATTTTTTATATTCTAAACAAATGGTCCCCGAAACTTGAAATTTGAAGTCTAGGACCCTCTCGCGGAAATAACATTTTGAAAAAGTAATATTTTGAAAATTCCGTTTCTAAGGTGGGGGGAGGGGGAAAATAGGGCAAGTTGGTACATTTTGTATCTTCTGAACTAATGGTCCTACAATCTTGACATTTTGAATATAGGATACTCTCGCGGAAATAACATTTTGAAAAAAATACTTTTTTGAAAATTCCGGTTTTAAGGGGGACAAAAAGGGGGGAAATAGGGCAATTTGGTGAATTTTGAACTAGAAACTAGATATTTGAACTATAGTATCCTCTCGGGGAAAAAACATTTTTTACTAAAATTTTTTCACTCAAAAATTTTTTTTCACTCAAAATTTTTTTTTTACTCAAAATTTTTTTTTACAAATTTTTTTTTTTACAAATTTTTTTTTCACTCAAAATTTTTTTTTTACTCAAAATTTTTTTTCACTCAAAATTTTTTTTTACTCAAAATTTTTTTTCACTCAAAAATTTTTTTTACAAATTTTTTTCACTCAAATTTTTTTTTCACTCAAAATTTTTTTTCACTCAAAAATTTTTTTTTACAATTTTTTTTTACTCAAAATTTTTTTTTACTCAATTTTTTTTAATAAACATTTTTTTCACTCAATTGTATTTTATTCTTCAGTTTTTTTACTCATTTTTTTTACTTAAATTTTTTACTTACTCAATTTTTTTTACTCAAAATATTTTTCGCTTAATTTTTTGACTCAAATTTTTGACTCAATTATTTTCTCATTTATTTTTTAATTTTTGGGAATTTATTGATTTAATCACTTAAATTTAGGGGGAAATAAGACAATTTTAAACATTTCGATCTTCTGAACTAATGGCCCCAGTAACCTAAAATTTGGACTATAGGATCCTCTCGGGGATATAATACTCTAAAGAAAGTATTTTTTTTTTTTTTAAATAAGAAGGGGAAATGGGCAATTTGGTACATGTTCTATCTTCTGACCTAATGGTCCTAGAAACTTAAAGTTTGGACTATAAGATCCTCTAACGGAAAAAACATTCTGAAACAATTTTTTTTTAATTCTGGTTCTAGGGGGTTGAAAGGGGGAAGTAGGATAATTTGGTACATTTTGTATCTTCTGAACTAATGGTCCTAGAAACTTAAAAATTTGGACTATATGATCCTCTCGCGGAAATTATGTTCTGAAGAAAGTATTTTTTGAAAATTTTTCATTCAAATTTGGGGGGGGGAATAGGACGATTTTGAACATTTTCTATATTGTGAACTAATGGTCCCAGAAACCTGAAATTTGGACTATAGGATCCTCTCGCGGAAATAATATTCTGAAGAAAGTACTTTTTTAAAAAGACACTTCTAAGAAGGGGAAAAGGGGGAAAATTGGGCAATTTGGTACATTTTCTTTTCTCTGACCTAATGGTCCTAGAAATTTAAAGTTTGGACTATAAGATCCTCTCGTGGAAAAAACATTCCGAAACAAAGTTTTTTTCAATTCCGCTTCTAGGGTGGTAAAAAGGGGGATAATAGGACAATTTGGTACACTTTGTATGTTCTGAACTAATTTGCCCAGAAACTTAAAAATTTTGACTAGGGGATCCTTAGCGGAAATAACATTGCGAAGAAAGTTCTATTTTGAAAATTTCGCTTCTAAGGGGGAAAAAGGGGAAAGTAGGGTAATTTTGTGTCTGCTGAGCTAATGGTCGTAGATCCTTGAAATTTGGGCTGTACGATCCTCTCGCGGAAATAACTTTCTGAGAGAAGTACTTTTTGAAAATTCCGGTTTGTATCTGCTAAACAAATAGGACTGCACGATCCTCTCGCGTGGACTGCACGATTCTCTCGCGGAAATAACATTCTGAAAAAAGTACTTTTTTGAAAATTCCGCTTTAAAGGGGGAAAAAGAGGAAGGTAGGGCAATTTTGTATCTGCTGAAAATATGGTCCTAGATACTTGAAATTTGGAGTGAACGAACCTATCGCGGGAATAACATTCTAAAGGAAGCACTTTTTCAAAATTCTGGGGGGAAATCGGGAAAGTAGGGCAATTTTCCTTAATACTTGAAATTCAAACTGGTCCTTAATACTTGAAATTTAAACTGTACGATCCTTTCGCGAAAATAACATCCTTAAAGAAGAACTTTTCAAAAAATCCGCTTCTACGGGGAAAAAGGGGGAAAGTAGGGCAATTTTGTATCTACTGAACTAATGGACGTAGATACTTGAAATTAAAACTGTACAATCCTCTTGCGGAAATAATATTCTAAAGGAAGTACTTTTTGAAAATTCCGGGGGAAAAAGGGGTTGAGTGGGGTAATTTTGAATCTGCTGAACTCAAGGTCCTAGGTACTTGAAATTTCAACTGTACGATCCTCTCGCGGAAATAACATTGTTAAAGAAAAACTTTTTTTAAAAATTATGCTTCTACGGGGAAAAAGGGGGAAAGTAGGGCAATTTTGTATCTGCTGAACTAATGGTCCTAGATACTTAAAATTTGAACTGTACAATCCTATCCCGAAATAACATTCTAAAAGAAGTACATTTTTGAAAATTCGTTTTTAAAGGGGGAAAAATGGGGAAAGAAGGGCAATTTCGTATCTGCTAAACGAATGGTCCCAAAAACTTGAAATTTTAACTATACTCTCGCGGAAAAAACATTTTGTAAAAAGTAATATTTTGAAAAATCCTTTTATAAGGGTGGGGGTGGTGGGTAGAAGGAGTTTAATAGGGCAATTTTGTATCTTCTGAACAAACTTAATATTTTGAATCTGGATGCTCTCGCGGAAATTATTTTTTGAAAAATATATTTTTTTGAGAATTTTGGTTTTAAGGAGGCCCAAAAGGGGGAAAATAGGGCAATTTGCTAAACTTTAAATTAAATGATCTTAGAAACATGACATTTGGAAAATGGGATCATATCGCGGCAATAACATTCTAAAAGAAGTACTTTTTTGAAAATTTCGCTTTTAAGGGGGAGAAAGGGGAAAGTAGTGCAATTTTGTATATGCTAAAGTAATGGTCCTAGATACCTGAAAATTGGACTGTACGATCCTCCCGCGGAAATAACATTCGGAAAGGAATACTTTTTTAAAAATTCCTCTTTTAAGGGGAAAAAGAGGGGAAAATAGAGCAATTTTGAATCTGCTGAACTAATGGTCCTAGATACTTGAAAATTAGACTGTACGATCCTACCGCGGAAATAAAATTCGGAAAGAAATACTTTTTTAAAAATTCTTCTTTAAGGGGGAAAAAGGGGGAAAGTAGGCCAATTTTGTATCTGCTGAACAAATAGTCCTAGATACTTGAAAATTGGACTGCATAATCCTCTCGCGGAAATAAAATTCGAATGGAGGACTTTTTGGAAAATTCCGCCTCTAAGAGGGAAAAGGGGGAAAGTAGGCAATTTTGTATCTGCTGAACTAATGGTCCGGGAGACTTGAAATTTGGATTGTACCATCTTTTCGCGAAAATTACATTCTAAAAGAAGTACTTTTTTTAATATTCCGATTTTGAGTGGGAAAAAGGGGAAAAGTAGGGCAAATAATGGTCCTATATACTTGAAATTTGGACTGTACGATCCTCTCGCGGAAATAACATTCTCAAGGAAGTATTTTTTTGAAAACTCTACTTTTAAGGGGGGAAAAGGGGAAGGTAGGGCAATTTTGTATCTGCTGAACTAATGGTCCTCGATACTTAAAATTTAACTATACGATCCTCTCGCGGATATTACATTCTAAAAGAAGTACTTTGTTTTAAATTCTGCTTCTACGGGGGGAAAAGGGAGAAGTAGGGCAATTTTGAATCTGCTTAACTAATAGTCCTACATACTTGAAGTTTGGACTGTACGATCCTCTCGCGGAAGAACATTCTAGAAGAAGTACTTTTTTGAAAGTTCTCCTTCTAAAGGGAGAAAAGGTGGAAAGTAGGGCAGATACAGAATCTGCTGAACTAATGATCCTAGATACTTAAAATTTGAACCGTACGATCCTCTTGCGAAAAAAGTACTTATTGTGGAAAGTTCCGCTTCTGCACGATCCTCTCTCTTGGAATTAACATTCTGAAAGAAGTACTTTTTTTGAAAATTCCGATTTCAATGGGGAAAACGGGGAAGGTAGGACAATTTTGTATCTGCTGAACTAATGGTTCTAGATACTTGAAATTTGGCTGAACGATCCTCTCGCGGAAATAACATTCTTAATAAAGC
The DNA here is from genome assembly GCA_963921195.1 of Pegoplata infirma. Lineage (NCBI taxonomy): Eukaryota > Metazoa > Arthropoda > Insecta > Diptera > Anthomyiidae > Pegoplata > Pegoplata infirma. Next base: position 150,182,182 of record OY992539.1, on the reverse strand, counting down.
ACTTTTCAAAATTCTGGAGGAAAAAGGGGGAAAGAAGGGCAATTTTGAATCTGCTGAACTAATGGTCCTAGATTCTTGAAATTTGAACTGAACGATCCTTTCGCAAAAATAACATACTTAACGAACTTTTTTAAAAATTCCACTTCTAAGGGGGAAAAGGGGAAAGTAGGGCCCTTTGGGGGATTTTGTATCTTTTGAACTAAAAGTTTTAGAAACTTGAAATTTGGACTCTATAATCCTCTCGCGATAAAAAAAAAATAAAAAAAATATTTTTTTGAAAATTCCGCCTCCAAAGTGGGGAAAATAGAGCAAAAATTGGTACATTTTTTATCTTCTGGACAAATGGTCCCAGAAACTTGAAATTTGGACTCTAGGATCCTCTTGCAGAATTAACATGCGGAAAACAAAATTTTTTGAAAATTCCGCCTACAAGGGTGGGAAAATAGGGAAAATCGGTGAATTTTTTATCTTCTGAACAAATGGTCCCAGAAACGTGAAGTTTGGTCTTTAGGATCCTCTCGCGGAAACAACATTCCGAAAAAAATATTGTTTGAAAAATTCCTCCTCCACGGTGGGAAAGGGGGGGGGGGGAATAGGGAAAATCGGTACATTATTTATCTAACAAATGGTTCCAGAAACTTGAAATTTGAACTCTAGGATCATCTCGCAAAAAAACATCTGGAAAAAAGTAGAAGGGGGAAAATAGGGCAATTTTGTATCTTCTGAACTAAAACTTTAAGTTTTGATCCTCTCGCGGAAATAATTTTTTGAGAAATACACTTTTTGAAAATTTTGGTTTTAAGGAGGGCCAAGAGGGGCAAAATAGGGCAATTTGGTAAATTTTAAACTAATGGTCTTAAAAACATGACATTTGCAATATAGGATCATCTCGCGGAATAACATATTGCAAGAAGTACTTTTTTAAAAATTACTTTTTAAAGGGGGAAAGAAGGGCAATTTAGTATCTGCTGAACTAATGGTCCTAGATATTGAAGTTTGGACTGTACGATCCTTTCGCGGAAATAACATTCTGGAAGAAGTACTTTTTTGGAAAAATCTGCTTCTATAGGGGGAAAAAGAGGGAAAGTAGGGCAAATTTGAAATTTGAATCCTCTTGCAGAAACAGCATTTCGCTTCTACGGGGAAAAAGGGGGAAATTACGGCAATTTTGTATCTGCTGAACTAACGGTCCTAGATACTTGAAATTAGGAGTGTACGATCCTCTCGCGGAAAAAACATTCTGAAAGAAGTACTTTTTTGAAAATTTTGTTTTATAGGTGGAAAAGGTAGAGCAATTTTGTATCTGCTGAACTAATGGCCCTAGATACTTGAATTTTGAACTGTTTTGTATCTGCTGAACTAATGGTTCCAGATACTTGAAGTTTGGACTGTACGATCCTCTAGCGGAAATAACATTCTGGAAGAAGCACTTTGTTAGTAAATTCTGCTTCTAAGGGGGAAAATGGGGAAAGGAGGGCAATTTTGTATCTGCTGAATTAATGGTTCTAAATACTTGAAATTTGGACTGTACGATCCTTTCGCGGAAATAACATTCTAAAATAAGTACTTTTATGAAAATTCTGCTTCTAATGGGGAAAAAGGGAGAAAGTAGAGATACTTAAAATTGGTACTTTACGATCCACTCGCGGAAATTACATTCTGGGAAAATAAAATTTTGAGTTTTCGGTTCAATTTGGTACATATTGTTCCTTATGCACTAATATTCCTTGAAACTTAAAGTTTGAACTATGGGATCGTTTCGCCAAAATAAAATTTTTCCAACTTTAAATCTACTCAAAATATAATATTTTAAAGGTCGAAACTAACAATTTTTATGTTTAATTAAAAATTAATAAGAATTTCAAGTAATAAAGTTGTTTTTTTTTACAGCTAACCGGTAACGAAGTACCGGGCGAGTTAGCTAGTATCAGATAAATAGTTCCAAAGTATACTGGACGATACCATGGATCTGTTTTTAGGATATTTGGTAAAGCTTTTTACCATTTTCAATACAGTATACAATTGTAAACTGTTAATTGAAAAAGTTCCTAAAAATGGGTGTTATTTTTTTTTTGTAGATTAATTTTATTAAAAGGGAGAGGAGAAAAAACTTTGGAGAAAAAAGAAATGACTATATCAAGCTTCCGAAAGGCTTGAAATATTGAAAAATATAAATTGTAATCAAGCTAAATTTTTAGTTTGAAATCGTTTGGTTTTAAAAGAAAACCCACTTAACACTGGTTTATTACAACCAAAGCTACAAATTTTTACGATGAAGGAAAACGAAGTGCTATTTAAGTTGTCATCACTGTATTACAAGAAAAAAGGAAAAGGGTAATGAGACTTGATGTCAGTAAGTTTTTACTACGGAAAATATTGCCCGGCTAACTCATTGTGGTAGGGGTAGTTTAACGTGGGTGTAGCCTACGTTGGGCGCTTGTACACTCAAAGGAATTTTTCACGTTTACTGCAAGCAGTTGTTCTTGAAATTAACATTTTTGGTTGAATTACAAATATAGTTTGAAATAGCTATTAGTAAAAAAAAAAAAAAAAAACGAAATCGTCAAATTTCAGTTGATTTTATTTACAAAATAAGCAAGAGTTCATTCACGACCCGGTGGCATCCGTCACACTGAAGTTAAAGGCGCAGGCTATTTAACTTCAGAGTTTTGTTGAGGACGCTGGAGTGGCAGTACGGTTGACTACATATGGGCTGCCAGACGTACGGGGATGGTGGAGCAATGCAGCGATTTTTGTTAAATTTAAAGTTGACATCACTAAAAAAATAAATGAGATTTTTTTTTGTACACCCTACATATGCCGTACATGGTATCATGGCGTTGTTCTGACGTTTGTAACTACCCAAAATATTGGTCGGTGACCCACCTTCAAATATACTGATCTATTCCGAATTTCCATTAATTCTATTCTATTTTTTGTTGTACGTCTGTCCGTCCGTCTAATTTTTAGTCTGGCCCTCATACAAATTTGAGGTTTATTGGTATTGTATTCGTAGTGTACTGGTTGTCATGTCGGAGTTTGTCAAGTAAAGGTATTATGTATTTAAAAAAACGTAATTGGGATTTAAAAGGATTTTGACTTGTTGTGGAGCCCGTGCGGAGCAAGGAGTTGAGACTTAGTTTCAGGACAACACCAGAAAAGAAATTTGATGGTCGGTTATGACCGACCATAACGTTCTTAAAATTTTTTTTTCGAGGAATCAAAAGAAAGGCCCATGGACGGGGAGTCGGTCGGATGAAGGCATGCAAAGGTGAGTTTCATTCGCAAATTCCCTTCCGTAATAGCATACCTTTTTTTGGCGTTGTTCATTGGGTTTCGGCAATTCTTTTTATGGGCGACGGCATAAATTCATGATATACAACTGCATTGGATGTAAGAGTCCTAACGTTGATTACCGCGTGGTGATCAGATGCACCCATCTTCTTAGGGAAGTTTTTTTTTATTTATATTTTACCAAATCGATATTTTTTTTAATAGATTGAGTAGAATCCGGGTGATGCGGAAAATATTTGTTTTTTTTGTGCATCGAAAATTAGTTTTTTTTAATTTAATTTTTATTTTTTTTTGCTCTTTTCACTATGGCTGCCCACACCATAGTAAAGAGGATAAATTGAGATGACAGGTGGATCGTATTATACAGTGTTGTATTTTTTTTTGTATTTAGGTACAGGGTTGCAAATTTCTGGTACTAACATTAGGGAAGAGAAAAATATTTACTCTTTATCTGTTATTTGAAACCCGATTTCAAAATACGAATCCGAAGTTCATAACACAGAGAAAAGTGGGTAGGGCTTAAATGGAAATGTGTTGATTATATGAAAATCAATGAAAATGTATGTGTAAAGTGTGTATTTAGAGTTAAAGATCTGTTAGAATTTTGCATGTATTTTATGTATGGGTTTATATTTTAAAAAAATGCTTAACTTAGCGGCAAAATTAGAAAATTGTATTGAACATTAAATAAGTTGGTGCGAAACAATAAAGTTATAGAAAAATTTCTTACTGAAAAGTTTTGATAAAAATTTAAATAAATTCTCCATTTTGTGCGGTTTGAAAAAAAATAAGATTAATATAACCTATGAAGAGTTTTTTTTAGAGAAACTAGTGGGGTAATTCGAGTTAAAAGTGAGATAATTTGGTAATTAAATTGAATAATTTAAAATAATTGAATAAAGAAAGGAAAAACAATTAAATAATTTAAAATATTTTTAATAGAAAAACACATTTATTTGGCAAGTGATTACCCAGGGTCATATAAAGATTTCGAGCCAGGAAACCATTTTTGTTTAAAACAATTTTTGGTAGCGTATACCGAAAAGAGCCGTAAGTTTTAAGCATTTGATTTAACATTTTTTTTGTTATATAAATGGCAAAATGTTTGCGTTATTTTTCTGTGTAGTGTGGTCAACAAAAAAATTCCTAGTGGAATCGGAGGTATCCTATTGGAATAAAAAGGAGGAAGATTCCTGAAGATATTTTGGATATCAGCCGAACAAGTGACCACAGGATTTTCGTGATTTAATAAGGTAACGCTTTAAATTATTTTTGAATATTGTGAAAGTGCCAAATTTTTGAAAAAGAACCAGCGAAAAGGGTTAAAAGTAAAGTAGTAGATAGGAGTACTCTATGACCACAACCCTGGTGGATTTTGGTGAGAGACGGAAAAATCCAAACATCATCCACGGTGAATAGATTCCATAAAATTATCCACTTATTAGAATCCACAAATTTGGATTATAATATCAAAGGGAGAATTGTGGAATATAATAAAATAGTAAGGTGAAATACTAAATCTGAAAGGCAAAATTATATTGCATATTTCAGGGGGCCAGTCAAATTTAATTTCAAACGAAGAAAAAAAAACTGATCCTAAAAGAGTCAAATCATAAAAGTGGCTTAATAATTGATTTTTTTTTATTTAATTTTTTTTATTAATGCATGTTATTTGTTAAGTATAATTTTTTTTGTGATTTATTTTTTTGTCATATATATTTTTTTTTGTCAGGGATTTACCAAAATACCATACGCGTTATAAAAGGGGTGATAAATTTTGAAATTAATAGACCCATTAGACTGAAATATTACTCCAGAGAGCTCTTTTGAGGAAAATTTAGATTTAAACACGTCGAAAAGTTTTTCTTTATTTTTGGGATAAAAGTCCGGGTTACGTGCGTTTTGGTTAGTCCTATTGGCAGGTTTTATTTTTTTTATTTGAAAAGATCAATATTTAAATTTTTTTTATCTTTATTTTTTTTAAATACGTTTTTTTTTTAAATATACATTTTTTTTATTTATTGCATGTTTTAGTCTTAAGTATAAAGTTTTTATTATCTTTGATTTTTTTTATATATTTAATTAAAATTTTGATTTCAATTTAATTTTGATGCCAGGTTCTGATTTTGAGTCTAAGTACTCCATCCAATATCCTTTTTACTGAAAAAAATAAGTTTGGTTTTAATGAAAATTTGAATTTGAATTTTTTTTTATAAAGTTAAATAATAAAGAGAAATTAAATCAGAACTGGAGCGTATATGTGCCATTATTGTTTTTAAGATTTTTTGGTCAATAAATGTTTTGTTTTAAGTGAAATTTTAAAGTAAATATGTCTGGTTAATTTATTGCGTTGGGGGGGGGAAAGAAAAGGAAACTGGGTCGTCAAATGTTGGTGTGATGTGAAATGGTAAGCTGGTGTTTCTAATTGGGGTTACTAAGGAAATTGATATGGTAACCAGGAAAGGGAGGGTAAAGACGGGAGAATACCATCAAGTCTCCTGAAAATATCTCGTGGAAGTTTGTAAATTGTCATGTGTGTTGAGTCCATATTTTTTTTTATAGTTTTCTGCTAGAGCTTCAAAGGTGTTTACGGGTTAAGAGACCGCGACCCTATAACCACAGCCGGGTAATAAACACAGAAAGGGGTTCGTAACACAGTCGAACATTTGGATTTACCGTCACAAACAATTGATATGCCTGAAATTATTAAAAAGTTCCCGTATTTAAACGATCTGCCAATACAATCTTATTGTAACGCTAGGCCTATGATTTTAATTGGTGTCAACAATTGGAAACTTGCTGTTCCAACAAAAATCCGAGAAGGAAGTTGGCAACAACCAATAGCAACAAAAACGCGGCTTGGCTGGACCCTTCAAGGGGGAAACATGAAATGCTTATCCGATCACAGATTGTTCATACACACTTGTGTGTGCCAAAAACGCTACGACGAGCTACACGAGTTCGTAAAAAGTTATTTTAACGTAGAAGCAGCTAAGTCTTCCGCTTTACTATCTACAGCAGACAGCAGTGCGATGAAAACGCTTAATGCAACTTGCAAAAAGGTAGACGGACGATATGAAGTTGGCTTACTGTGGAGAAACAACAACGATGCGCAACTGCCTGAGAGTTACGCTAATGCCTTTCGACGGCTAATGTGCCTTAACAAAAAATTCATTAAAGATGAATCGTTACGTCAGAGCATGCAAGCTCAAATCGATAATTTAATAGAAAAGGGATACGCCAAAAAGTTAAGTCCGGCCGAATTAGCAACCACTGTTGAAAAAGTGTGGTATTTACCGATTTTTATAACTTTAAATCCCAATAAACCCAACAAAGTTCGGTTAGTGTGGGACGCCGCCGCAAAATCAAACGGAACCTCCTTAAATAATTTCTTGCTTAGTGGGCCCGACTTGCTGAATCCACTCATGGACATCCTCCTAGCCTTTCGCATAGGAAAATACGCGATTTGTGGCGATATCGCGGAAATGTTCCACAGAATCAATGTACGAGAAAGCGATATGCACGCTCAACGGTTCTTATGGTGGGACAAAAATGACAATTTGCATCAGCCAAGCACATACGTAATGCAAGCGTTAACATTTGGCGTAAGCTGCGCACCCTGCATTGCCCACTATGTACGCGATACAAATGCCGAAGACTTCAAGTCACAATTTCCACGCGCAGTGGACTCAATCCAGAACCATCACTATGTAGACGACCTTATCGATAGCGAAGATACTGAAGAAGGTGCAGCCAACTTAGCAAAACAAGTGGCAAACATCCATGCTGCCGCAGGTTTTCATATACGCAACTGGGCATCTAATTCCGCTTACGTTCTAAGTCAACTATCTGATGGTTCATCGACGTCACAAGATGTCAAACAATGGGGCGCTACCGAAAAAGTTTTAGGTATGTATTGGGACCCAGTTACTGACGTTTTTAAATATATTTGCAGATTTGCAAGGCTACGCCGCAATGTAATTGACGACGATCTTGTGCCGACTAAAAGAGAGTGCCTTCAAGTTCTAATGTCAATTTTTGACCCATTGGGGTTCTTGTCATGTCACACTATTGGTCTCAAAATTTTACTTCAAGATGTCTGGCGTTCTTGCATCGGGTGGGATGATCCATTAAATGAATCTCTGATTGAAAAATGGACCCAATGGAAAGCAACAATCCCACTCATCAAAAATGTTGAGGTCTCAAGATGCTATTCACAAATGCTATGCAACGCCGAGAAAATTCAGCTGCACACGTTCGTTGACGCGGGCGAGTTTGCCTACTCTGCTGTTAGTTATCTGGTAGTACAACTAGGCGACCATGTCACTGTCACCCTCGTAGCTGCTAAGTGCAAAGTAGCACCCCTCAAACCACTGTCTATTCCTCGAATGGAGCTTCAAGCCGCACTAATCGGCGTCAGATTGGCCAACAAAGTACAAAAAATTCAGCGTTTACGCATATCTTCAATGCACTGGTGGTCGGACTCCAAGACCGTGCTACAATGGTTACGCGTGGACCCAAGAAATTTTCAACAATTTGTAATGCACCGAGTAGGTGAAATTTTGGAACATTCAAACGTTACTCAATGGAGATGGGTGCCGACTAAAATGAACCCCGCAGATTATGCAACAAAAATAACAACGCGAAAAAACACGGATCTGTGGTTCAACGGCCCTGAATTTCTAAAACATGACCCAATCCAATGGCCCACATGTGAAGATTTAGGACCATCGGATTCTTCTGAGATGAGACGTCATGTGCTAGTTATTGATAAAATCTCAAAAAATAATATAATAAATTTTGAGTACTTTTCTAACTGGAAACGACTCTACCGAGCAGTAGCAACATTCATGTTGTATTTGGCAAAACTAAAAGTCGCCCATAAAAAACAAATTTTTCATCATACAGTCACACACGAAATGGTTCAACAGGCACAGCGATTTATTATAAAAGAAGCACAGCGCAACGAATTTCTCCAAGAAATTAATGATTTAAAGCATCGTGAAAGCGTAGAAAAATCCAGTAAGTTATACCAACTTAACCCTTATCTTGACGATAATGAAATAATAAGATGTCACAGCCGAACACGACGTCTTAACAACCACGAAGACGAAATAGTGCTGCCAGCAAAGCATCATGTCACATTTCTAATTGTGCGTTCACTTCACGAAGATTTTCACCATCATTTTCACGAAGCCGTGATTAACAAAATAAAAAGTCGATTTTATATACCCCGCCTGCGGGCCCTGTACAAAAAGGTACGTAGCTCATGTCAAATATGTAAAAACAATTCTGCTGCCCCCAAGGCACCGCAAATGGCAATATTACCAGCGGCTCGTCTAGGCGCGTTTCAACGCCCATTCACGTTTGTCGGTATAGACTTTTTTGGCCCATTGGTAGTAACCGTTGGAAGAAGAAGAGAAAAACGATGGGGAGTGGTTTTCACCTGCCTTACAGTACGCGCTATTCATATAGAAGTAGCCCACAGCTTAGACACCAGTTCGTGTATTTTGTGTATACGAAACTTCGCTGCCAGGCGTGGAACGCCTCTTGAAATGTACACAGATAATGGTACAAATTTTAAAGCAGCCGAAAAAGTCCTTCAAAATGAGGTCAGTCAAATAAATTTTTCCGATATTTCATCAAAATTCGACAAAACGAAATGGCTTTTTAATCCACCAGGTGCGCCCCACATGGGTGGTGCTTGGGAGAGGCTCATTGAAAAACATTCTATACAGCCTGTATCCCACACTAAATTTTAATGATGAAACTTTAAAAAGCGCACTGTGTGAAATCGAATCGATTATCAATTCCCGACCGCTGACATTTGTTTCAGTTGAACATGAAGATGATGACGCCATTACTCCGAACCACTTACTTATCGGCTCTTGTGATGGCTATAAACCGTTCTTCGACGACAGCGCAAACTTACGTCAACGATGGCAGCAAACGCAAGCATTCGCCGACCACTTTTGGCGCCGCTGGGTAAAGGAGTACGTACCAATAATATCCCGGAGAAGCAAATGGTTTGTTAAAGTGCCACCTGTATCGATCGGTGCAATCGTCATCATAGTTGATGAAAATCTTCCAAGAAGATGCTGGCCTAAAGGCAAAATCATCGACACCGTGGTAGCTGCAGACGGTCAGGTGCGAAGGGTGACAGTCAAGACACAGTTTGGTGTAATGCATAGGCCGGTGACAAAAGTAGCTGTTTTGAACGTCGGCAATAATGAGGAGTAAACTCGCCCCACGGACTCATTTACGAGGGGGAGAATGTTACCGCCGAAATTCACCAGATTAAACAACAGTTGTATTTGATGTATTTTCCAATATGGTGGCAAAATGCTTGTTCTTCCTCATCTCACACGTATTTAATATCAAATTAGATTCTTTGTTTATAAAAAATGGAATTTGTCTTTCATTTAATTAAATTTATTATATATTTTGAGTTATTCAACGTTTTTTTAAAGATAATACGCACTATTGATAGTTTAAAAACTTTTTTTTCTCTTTTGGTCTTTGCTTTGTTGTTGTTCTCCTTTGTGTTGCATTGTTTTTATTAAACGTCAAAAGTTACATTATGTGCTGTCACTAATACTTATTCAAGCGAAATACGACTCTGTTACACTTCTATTTTTTTCTATGATAAAGACTATGCAATAGTCAATTCTTTTTGACGTTTAAAGGTGGTGTTAGTTTTACAAATGGTATCTGGGAAAGCTGGAAATTTTGTTTACCTTTTATTTTTCGTTTAATTTTGCTGGTTTTTTTGATTCAATTATATTCATTTCTTTTTTTTATTATGCATTTTTTTATTTTCAAGTGACACAACAATAATTTTCATTCATAATTTTAAATTTTTTTATTGTTTATTTTTCGTTATTCCCAAATCGTTCCCAAAAAAAAGATTGCCATCTGTATATAACGACTTCGTTATTACTGACACTACTATTCATGAGTTACCCCTGGTTTCACTCACTCCTAAGTCGTAGAAAGTGTTGCCATGTTAGCGTAAAACGGACTAAAAACCGCTCTGTTTTCTCCTAAAATCGCTTAGTTTTTCCCCATTTTTTCTTATAAAACTCTACCACTGACTACACTCAACCAAAAATCATTGTATTCCCAAAGAAAATCGTTGTAAATTCAACAGAAATCATTGTTGATTTTGACCCTACAAATATTTATGTTGATTTCAATAAAAATTGTTGTCAGTTTTTGTAAAAGTTGATCAACTCGTTTTTTTGTTAATCAACTCGTATTTTATGTAAATTCAACTCATATTTTTGTTCCTATAAGAAATTTTATTATTAAAAAAAAAGCTTGTTGTTATATGTAAATATTCTTTTATTAAGTACTAGCTAACTCGCCCGGTACTTCGTTACCGGTTAGCTGTAAAAAAAAACAACTTTATTACTTGAAATTCTTATTAATTTTTAATTAAACATAAAAATTGTTAGTTTCGTCCTTTAAAATATTATATTTTGAGTAGATTTAAAGTTGCAAAAAGTTTTATTTTGGTGAAACGATCCCATAGTTCAAACTTTAAGTTTCAAGGAACATTAGTGCATAAGGAACAATAGGTACCAAATTGAAACGAAAATTCAAAAATTTATTTTCCCAGAATGTAATTTCCGCGAGTGGATCGTAAAGTACCAATTTTAAGTATCTCTACTTTCTCCCTTTTTCCCCATTAGAAGCAGAATTTTTATAAAAGTACTTACTTTAGAATGTTATTTCCGCGAAAGGATCGTACAGTCCAAATTTCAAGTATTTAGGACCATTAATTCAGCAGATACAAAATTGCCCTACTTTCCCCATTTTCCCCCTTAGAAGCAGAATTTATTAAAAAAATGCTTCTTCTAGAATGTTATTTCCGCTAGAGGATCGTACAGTCCAAACTTCAAGTATCTAGAACAATTAGTTCAGCAGATACAAAACAGTTCAAAATTCAAGTATCTAGGACCATTAGTTCAGCAGATACAAAATTGCCCTACTTTTCCCACTTTTCCACCTATAAAACAAAATTTTCAAAAAAGTACTTCTTTCAGAATGTTTTTTCCGCGAGAGGATCGTACAGTCCAAACTTCATGTATCTAGAACCATTAGTTCAGCAGATGCAAAACAGTTCAAAATTCAAGTATCTAGGACCATTAATTCAGCAGATACAAAATTGCCCTACTTTCCCCATTTTCCCCCTTAGAAGCAGAATTTACTAAAAAAATGCTTCTTCTAGAATGTTATTTCCGCTAGAGGATCGTACAGTCCAAACTTCAAGTATCTAGAACCATTAGTTCAGCAGATACAAAACAGTTCAAAATTCAAGTATCTACACTAAGAAAAAAAAATTCTCAAATCAAGCAAAAACAATCTCAAATTAAAAATAAAACAGTGACAAAAGTCAACAAACTTTGTTTTTTCTCAAATTGAAAATGTTTATCGACACTTTTAATATGGCTTGAGTAACAAACAAAATTTTAAAAATGAAATGAAACAACGTTGATTTGAGAATGTTTATATGTTCAAATCAAAAGTGCACATAATCAAATTAAATATTAAAAATTATTTATATAATTTTCTTTCTGTTTCCTAAAATTTTCAATGTAAATAAAACAATTGGAATTTTTTTATATTTATATACACATTTTATTTATTTTTCTTTACCACAGAAAAGTTATAAAGATGCAATTTTCTATATATAAAAATAAAATAACATATCGTCGCTGCTCTGACGAAAACACCCATGTGATTTTCAAAAAATTTTTGAAGACGTCTACGAATTACATTAATGTTGTCCTTTCGCGATCTTTTAAAGTTACACCTCTTACATACATATTTAAATAATATTGCAAATCTACTTTTTCCATTAAGGTTACCTTAAAATTCAACGCAAACTTACACAAATTAGCTAGTCTCTTTAATAAATACACGTAGGTGTTTTTGTCAGAGCACCGACATTAAATAGACATCAAATAATACAAAAACTCCGGGATTGCTGTCTTAAAATTTAATTTTCTTCTGGATTATAGGTAATCCATATTAATTTCCGCAAACAGGTACTCTACATTAATTTTTACATTAATTTTCACATTAATTTCCACACTTTTTTTTATTTATGTCAATACATATGTATTTACTTTTGACTTTTGTCACTTATTATAAAAATTTAGTTCATTGTTTTACTTTAAGAAAATATTTATTGTTTTTCGTTTACTTAATTTTTATGGAAATTGAAAAGTTTTCACTTATGATACGCCACGAGAATTTTCTAAAATAATTGCGAAATTTATATGGCGTCGTTTTTAAAGTTGTTTAAAACTCATTTTGCTATTGTTTACAATCAAAGTGATTATTTTCATCATGGCAGCATCATAAAATAAAAAGGAGTTTTTTTATATTTAATTCAAAAAATATACTTTTAAAATCAAGACCAAAACATATTTAATTTTATAAAATTTCATTTCATTATTAAAATTTCTTTCAAAAATTTGAGAATTTTAAAAATGAGTACGAAAATGTTTGATTTGAAGACGATTTTTTCCCTCAGTGTAGGACCGTTAGTTCAGCAGATACAAAATTGCCCTAAATTCCCCCTTTTTCCCCGTAGAAGCGAAATTTTCAAAAAAGTACTTTCATTAGAATGTTGTTTCCGCAAGAGGATTCAAATTTCAAATTTGCCCTACTTTCCCTCTTTTTCCCCCTATAGAAGCAGATTTGTCCAAAAAAGTACTTCTTCCAGAATGTTATTTCCGCGAGAGGATCGTACAGTCCAAACTTCAATATCTAGGACCATTAGTTCAGCAGATACAAAATTGCCCTTCTTTCCCCCTTTAAAAAGTAATTTTCAAAAAGTACTTTTTTCAATATGTTATTCCGCGAGATGATCCTATATTACAAATGTCATGTTTTTAAGACCATTAGTTTAAAATTTACCAAATTGCCCTATTTTGCCCCTCTTGGCCCTCCTTAAAACCAAAATTTTCAAAAAGCGTATTTTTCAAAAAGTGTATTTTTCAAAGAATTATTTCCGCGAGACAATCAAAACTTAAAGTTTTAGTTCAGAAGATACAAAATTATTTCCCTATTTTCCCCCTTCTACTTTTTTCAAGACGTTTTTTTTAGCGAGATGATCATAGAGTTCAAATTTCAAGTTTCTGGAACCATTTGTTTAAAAGATAAATAATGTACCGATTTTCCCTATTTCCCCCCCCCCCCCCCCCCCTTTCCCACCGTGGAGGAGGAATTTTTCAAACAATATTTTTGTCGGAATGTTGTTTCCGCGAGAGGATCCTAAAGACCAAACTTTACGTTTCTGGGACCATTTGTTCAGAAGATAAAAAATTCACCGATTTTCCCTATTTTCCCACCCTTGGAGGCGGAGTTTTCAAAAAATTTTGTTTTCCGCATGTTAATTCTGCGAGAGGATCCTAGAGTCCAAATTTCAAGTTTCTGGGACCATTTGTCCAGAAGATAAAAAATGTACCAATTTGCTCTATTTTTCCCACCTTGGAGGCGGAATATTTAATAAAAATATTTTTTTAGTTTTTTTTTTTCGCGAGAGGATTATAGTCCAAATTTCAAGTTTCTAAAACTATTAGTTCAAAAGATACAAAATCCCCCAAAGGGCCCTACTTTCCCCTTTTTCCCCCTTAGAAGTGGAATTTTTAAAAAATTTCTTTAAGTATGTTATTTTTGCGAAAGGATCGTTCAGTTCAAATTTCAAGAACCTAGGACCATTAGTTCAGCAGATTCAAAATTGCCCTTCTTTCCCCCTTTTTCCCCCAGAATTTTGAAAAGTACTTTCTTAAGAATGTTAATATTTCCGCGAGAGGATCGTTCAGCCAAATTTCAAGTATCTAGAACCATTAGTTCAGCAGATACAAAATTGCCTACTTTCCCCCTTTTCCCTCTTAGAGGCGGAATTTTCCAAAAAGGCCTCCATTCGAATTTTATTTTCGCGAGAGGATTGTGCAGTCCAATTTTCAAGTATCTAGGACTATTTGTTCAGTAGATACAAAATTGACCTACTTTCCCCCTTTTTCCCCCTTAAAGAAGAATTTTTAAAAAAGTATTTCTTCCCGAATGTTATTTCCGCGGGAGGATCGTACAGTCCAAATTTCAAGTATCTAGGACCATTAGTTCAGCAGATTCAAAATTGCTCTTTTTTCCCCTCTTTTTCCCCTTAAAAGAGAGAATTTTTAAAAAAGTATTCCTTTCCGAATGTTATTTCCGCGGGAGGATCGTACAGTCCAATTTTCAAGTATCTAGGACCATTACTTTAGCATATACAAAATTGCACTACTTTCCCCCTTTCTCCCCCTTCTTTTAGAATGTTATTGCCGCGATATGATCCCATATTCCAAATGTCATGTTTCTAAGACCATTAATTTAAAGTTTAGCAAATTGTCTATTTTCCCCCTTTTGGGCCTCCTTAAAATCAAAATTCTCAAAAAATAAATTTTTCAAAAAATAATTTCAAGTTTGTTCAGAAGATACCAAATTGCCCTATTTAACCCCTTCTACCCACCACCCCCACCCTTATAAAAGGATTTTTCAAAAATATTACTTTTTACAATATGTTTTTTCCGCGAGAGTAGAGTTAAAATTTAAAGTTTTTGGGACCATTCGTTTAGCAGATACGAAATTGCCCTTCTTTCCCCATTTTCCCCCCTTTAAAAACGAATTTTCAAAAATGTACTTTTAGAATGTTATTTTCGGGATAGGATTGTACAGTTCAAATTTTAAGTATCTAGGACCATTAGTTCAGCAGATACAAAATTGCCCTACTTTCCCCCTTTTTCCCCGTAGAAGCATAATTTTTAAAAAAGTTTTTCTTCAACAATGTTATTTCCGCGAGAGGATCGTACAGTTGAAATTTCAAGTATCTAGGACCGTGAGTTCAGCAGATTCAAAATTACCCCACTCACCCCCTTTTTCCCCCGGAATTTTCAAAAAGTACTTCCTTTAGAATATTATTTCCGCGTGGGAATTGTACAGTTCAAATTTTAAGTATCTAGGACCATTAGTTCAGCAGATACAAAATTGCCCTACTTTCCCCCTTTTTCCCCGTAGAAGCGGATTTTTTGAAAAGTTCTTCATTAAGAATGTTATTTTCGCGAAACGATCGTACAGTTTAAATTTCAAGTAATAAGGAACATTAGTTCAGCAGATTCAAAATTGCCCTACTTTCCCGATTTCACCCCAAAATTTTGAAAAAGTACTTCCTTTAGAATGTTATTTCCGCGAGAGGTTCGTTCACTCCAAATTTCAAGTATCTAGGACCATATTTTCAGCAGATACAAAATTGCCCTACCTTCCTCTGTATCCCCCTTTAAAGCGGAATTTTCAAAAAAGTACTTTTTTCAGAATGTTATTTCCGCGAGAGGACCGTGCAGTCCACGCGAGAGGATCGTGCAGTCCTATTTGTTTAGCAGGTACAAACCGGAATTTTCAAAAAGTACTTCTTTCAGAAAGTTATTTCCGCGAGATGATCGTACAGCCAAAATTTCAAGGATCTACGACCATTAGCTCAGCAGACACAAAATTACCCTACTATCCCTTTTTTCCCAATTAGAAGCGAAATTTTCAAAATAGAACTTTCTTCACAATGTTATTTCCGCGAAGGATCCCATAGTCAAAATTTTTAAGTTTCTGGGAAAATTAGTTCAGACCATACAAAGTATACCAAATTGTGATATTATCCCCCTTTTTATCACCCTAGAAGCGGAATTGAAAAAAAACTTTGTTTCGGAATGTTTTTTCCGCGAGAGGATCTTATAATCCAAACTTTAAGTTTCTAGGACCATTAGGTCAGGGAAAAGAAAATGTACCAAATTGCCCAATTTTACTTTCTTCAGAATATTATTTCCGCGAGAGGATCCTATAGTCCAAATTTCAGGTTTCTGGGACCATTAGTTCACAATATAGAAAGTGTTCAAAATCGTCCTATTTCCCCCCCAAATTTGAATGAAAAATTTTTAAAAAAATACTTTCTTCAGAACAAAATTTCCGCGAGAGGATCATATAGTCCAAATTCTTAAGTTTCTAGGACCATTAGTTCAGAAGATACAAAATGTACCAAATTATCCTACTTTCCCCTTTCAACCCCCTAGAATCAGAATTAAAAAAAAAAACTTTGTTTCAGAATGTTTTTTCCGTTAGAGGATCTTATAGTCCAAACTTTAAGTTTCTAGGACCATTAGGTCAGAAGATAGAACATGTACCAAATTGCCCTTTTTTCCCTATTTCCCCTTCTTATTTTTTTTTTTTTAAATACTTTCTTTAGAGTATTATTTCCGCGAGAGGATCCTATAGTCCAAATTTAAGGTTACTGGGGCCATTAGTTCAGAAGATCGAAATGTTTAAAATTGTCCTATTTCCCCCTAAATTTAAGTGATTAAATCAATAAATTCACAAAAATTAAAAAATAAATGAGAAAAAAAAAAATTAAGTAAAAAATTTGAGTCAAAAAATTAAACGAAAAATATTTTGAGTAAAAAAATTGATTAAAAAAAAATTTGGGTGAAAACACCTTCTAAGCAAAAAATTTAAGTAAAAAAAATGAGTAAAAAAACTGAAGAATAAAATTGAATTGAGTGAAAAAAATTTTTATTAAAAAAAAATTGAGTAAAAAAAATTTTGAGTAAAAAAAAATTTTGAGTAAAAAAAAATTGTAAAAAAAAAATTTTGAGTGAAAAAAATTTTGAGTGAAAAAAAAAATTTGAGTGAAAAAAAATTTTGAGTGAAAAAAAATTTGTAAAAAAAAATTTTTGAGTGAAAAAAATTTTGAGTAAAAAAAAAATTTTGAGTAAAAAAAAATTTTGAGTGAAAAAAAATTTGTAAAAAAAAAAAAATTTGCAACAAAAAAAATTTGTAAAAAAAAAAAATTTTGAGTGAAAAAAAAAATTTTGAGGGAAAAAAAATTTTGAGTGAAAAAAAATTTTGAGTGAAAAAATTTTAGTAAAAAAATGTTTTTCCCCGAGAGGATACTATAGTTCAAATATCTAATTTCTAGGACCATTAGTTCAAAATTCACCAAATTGCCCTATTTTCCCCCATTTTGTCCCCCTTAAAACCGGAATTTTCAAAAAAGTACTTTTTTCAAAATGTTATTTCCGCGAGAGTATCCTATATTCAAAATTTCAATATTGTAGGACCATTACTTCAGAAGATACAAAATGTACCAACTTGCCCTATTTTTCCCCTCCCCCCCCCCACCTTAGAAACGGAATTTTCAAAATATTACTTTTTCCAAAATGTTATTTCCGCGAGAGGGTCCTAGACTTCAAATTTCAAGTTTCTGGGACCATTTGTTTAGAATATAAAAAATGTACCAATTTGCCCTATTTGCCCCTTTTTCCCCCCTTGGAGGCGGAATTTTCCAAAAAAAAAATTTCCGAAATTTTATTTCCGCGAGAGGATCCTAGAGTTCAAATTTGAAGTTTCCAGGACTATTAGTTCAAAAGATACAAAATCCCCCAAAGGGCCCTATTTTCCCCCTTTTGCCCCCCTTAGAATCGGAATTTCCAAAAATCCCTTCTTAGTGGGTGGTTTTGTCGGGAGCCGAACCTACATTCCAAATTTCAAGTCTCTAGCTTCAGCGGTTTGGGCTGGGCGATGATTATTGCCAATCAGTCAGTCAGTCAGTCAGTCAGTCAGTCACCACACTCTTTTATATATATAGATAAATCACAATATTTTTTTTATTTCCGGCTTTTTAGCTGCAATATTTGAAGATTTTCACAAAGATTTTCACACACACTTCGTTTATTCATGTTATGCACCCATTAGCCATTCTCTAGTTATCTGATGATACCAAAACAAAATCCTAATAAAAACAAAAAACGTTTTAATAAAGTATGAATACATAAAGTAATCAATGTATTTTATTACTTACCAAATATTTACAGATCCTATTTTTATTTATTCTTCTAATATTAAATAATTTTATAAGAAACAAACACATTAAATAATTTTATAAGAGACAAACACATTGCTACCAACTCACTCGTTCACTCGTTATAATAAAAAAAAAACCGAACGAACAGGGTTGTTTTTTCTTTTTTGTTTTATCTATTGAATTCTGTATACGCCATTGTAACAGTTGAATCAGCTATACTGATTATTCAACGATATCAACATTAATTTTTGTTAAATACGGCATTATCACAGACTAATACAGACTCGACATAAGTGACAGGTGTCAAAAAAGTATTCTTGAACCATATGGTTAATTTTTTCAAATTATTCTACGAATTAGGTTAGAAAGAGAAAACTGATATAACGCGCCATAAGAAAAATGGATACCAGATCAGTTTTTGTTGTTTCACTCACTCCTAAGTCGTAGGAAGTGTTGCCATGTTAGTGTAAAACGGACTAAAAACCGATGTGTTTTCTCCTAAAACCGCTTAGTTTTTCCCCAATTTTTCTTATAAAACTCTACTGTCGAGTCTGTATTTAGTCTGTGGCATTATTCTGTAAAACTTGATCTACAATGGGTTTACTAATTTTTCTACTAAGATATTTCTATGAGTGTAAATACAGACTCGACAGTACACGCAAAAAAATCCGGTGTGTAAAATTATGCAATCATGCTTGGTAAATTTTTTTTTCTATAGAGTTTTAACATTTTTCGCAAGCCTTGTTTTGTTTTCCTCTGTCAAAGCTAAAATTTCATATTTATGTTGTTAACAAATATTACCAAGCTTGCTTGGCACATTGCAAGTACTTTTAAACATTATGCTAAACGACTTGTTTATTATTACCCGCTACTAAATTGATTTATTTTCGTTAAAACTTGGTAAATTTTTGCATGGGCGTGCACAGGAGACCTAATACACGAACGAAAAAAATGTTCAGTTTATTTGAACTAGTTCAAATGAACTAGTTCATTCAGTAACTCTATTTTCAGGCGTCAATCCAAATGAACGTGTGAAAAAAACTATACATAAATAAACAAATACATTCCAACAAGGTTAGTATAAAATTTTGTTTGTTCTTGTTTTATATTTTGTAAAATTAATTAACTTTTAATTGTTTTTTTTCTAGGTATACGACTTTTTTTATCAACGCCCGAAGGAAGGTGCAAATGTCAAAATAAAAACATAAAAACCAAAATAAAACGAGTGAAATTACGTGTGAACACTTTTTTTTAATTAAAACAAATGTCGTTTAAAACCGTTTTTAGATGCTCGTGAGAACACGGTCACAGACTATAAACAGACTCGACAGTAGAGTTTTATTAAAAAAAATGGGGAAAAACTAAGCGATTTTAGGATAAAACAGAGCGGTTTTTAGTCCGTTTTACGCTAACATGGCAACACTTTCTACGACTTAGGAGTGAGTGAAACCAGAGTCATAGAGTAGTCCAACAAATGGCGTTTGAAAAAGTAGTAAACAAAAACCATATGGTATGGTTTACGAAATTTTATCACAAATCGAAATGTAAGCGAGATGGAAGATACCAGTTTTGCAGTGAGAATGCAGATTGTTTTTTGTCTCTCTTTGCTTTGCGTTTGAACTTTAGTTTGGCATTGCCAGAATTTTCCAATTATCTTTGGTGATGCCAGATCTACAAAACGGTCGATGGATTACTATGTCACTATGAGTGAAACAACAAAAACCGATCTGGCATCTATTTTTCTTATGGCGCGTTATATCAGTTTTCTCTTTCTAACCTAATTCGTAGAATAATTTGAAAATATTAGTGTGCAATTACAATTCTGGCGTTGGCCTTGAATTTTGCTCGTTCCCATACATTTTGTATGTAGAACAAAATTCAAAGCCAACGCTAGCGTTTCAAAGCCAGAATAGAATCAATTCTATTTTCTTGGCTTTGCTCTCTCGTGAGTATTTTTTTCTTGCTTTGGCGTTGCCAGTCTTTTACAAAAAAGGGTTGATTTTGTGATGTGTTTCATATCTTGTTTATGAAACACATCTGTGTATTGGTAAATTAGAAGAAAAGTACATATAAAAGAAAGTGAAAATATAATTTACCGCCAATTATTATAAAAAAAAAACAAGTATCAAAAAAATATCAATAACAAAACCAAAGGAGTTTTATGTTTCACCGAAAAAAAATTATTTTCAGGAAAAATTTATTTTTCTTCCACCAAATAATTATATTTCTGTTCTTCTTTGTGTGTGTGTATACAAACAAACGCCAGAACAAAATTCAAAGCCAAAGCCTTTGTTTAAATCAAACGCCCTCTCTTTACACAAAATTCAAAGTCAACGCCAGAATTGTAATTGCACACTTAACCATATGGTTCAGAACTACTTTTTTGACACCTGTCACTTATGTCGAGTCTGTATTAAGGCCTAGTTAGCCGAGAAAACGTAACCGTATCTTTACCCTAACCGTAGCGTATTTATTTAGTGCAATTATCGAAACTTAATAACGTGTCATATGTTTTTGACGTAAAAAAAACTCGTCGTTCATTTTTGTTACTTTATTTATGTTTTTTTATATGTAGACTTTAAATTAGTTTGTTTATTTAAATTGAATTAGTGATTTTTCTATTTGTTTTGCACTTTTAGTTTTGTATCACATTTTTTTTTGGAAATAAACAAACCGATAATCAGCTGTTTACAAATGTCACGTAGAAACGTTGTAAAATTCTATTTTAAACAGGTCGGAACGTTCCGTTTACGTGACAGTTGAATTCGGTAATCGTTTTCATTAGTTTACGCATATCAAAAACAATCAGCTGACTTTTTACGTTAGGGTTACGGTTACGTTTTCTCGGCTAACTAGGCCTTTAGTCTGTGACACGGTATTAGCACAGACTAAATACAGACTCGACAGTAGAGTTTTATAAGAAAAAATGGGGAAAAACTAAGCGATTTTAGGAGAAAACAGAGCGGTTTTTAGTCCGTTTTACGCTAACATGGCAACACTTTCTACGACTTAGACAATAATCACAATTGGAGCGGCAAGCGTTTTTCCGCAACTGTCCTCATAAAAATAGAATTGAATCTAGTTTGGCGGAAAAACGCGGCGGAATTTTGTTTTCATATAAAACGTGTGTGAACAGTTGCGGAAAAACGCTTCCCGCTCCAATTGTGATTATTCTCTTAGGAGTGAGTGAAACAACAAAAACCGATCTGGCATCCATTTTTCTTATGGCGCGTTATATCAGTTATCTCTTTCTAACCTAATTCGTAGAATAATTTGAAAATATTAACCATATGGTTAAAGAAAACTTTTTTGACACCTGTCAATTATGTCGAGTCTGTATTAGTCTGTGGTATTAGTCTGTGATTTTTTGTTTGTTTGCATACTACTCATGAGCAAAGAGAAAAAATAGACTTTTGGCAACCCTGATGCCGGATAAAAGAAAATGTCAAAAAGTTGTCCAAACAAAACAAAGAGAACATTTTTTGTTGGGAAAAGAAGTTTGGTGTATTTGTTGGGCGAATGATTTAAAGATAACTGTTGAAATATACTAAAACAATTAATTAGTTTAAATATGTCATATAAAATTAAAAAAAATTGGTGAAAATTATTTAAAATAATCTACAAGTGCAATTAACAGGAAATTTAATAACACTTTGTTTTTCTAAAGAGTTATATATAACTAGTATTGCTCGTACAAATTTACACTCACTGATGTGTGGTTTCTGATAAAAAAAAGAAGTAAAATAGGAATTGGAACATATTGGCCCAATCAACCACATAATAAACATACACACACACCTATTTTGATAGCAGCACCACCAGCTGACAATATTGTTTGTTGCAAGGTTACAAAGTGCGGCAGAATGGAAAAATGTTATCAAAGTGTTAGGAATCAAACACAGACTCATAATTAACTAAATTTGTTCATTAGCACAAGGGAAGCAACGAAGAGTACGAAGATAATAGGATAGAACATCATACCGTACATACAACCAAAAACCAATTGTATTGTTTACACTTGGTTGACCCCTTTGCAGAGGAAAGGAAATTGTATACACCCCATTGCATAGTACGAGTAGCAAGTGTATTCTGATACTGCTGATAACAGTGTTTTTTTTTCAGTTGCTTGACATCCTTCTCTTATCTACACATAGAATAACAAGTAAAAATAATGGAATTTGTAGAGCTCATTAAGACGCCTAAACTAGATGGGGTTTTCCTACATGACCACCTTAATGCAACCGTTGAAGGCAGATTATGCATTACCGGTCATCATTTACTCCTAAGTGCACGCCAAGAAAATAGTCAAGAGTTATGGGTAAGTTAATAACAACAAGTTTTTCTTGCTATTCAGAGTAAAAATCAATTTTAATAAAAACAATACAAAAAACGTCGAAACTTTACTTCTTGGAAGACACCCACCTTTTATAAAAAAAAAAAATATTAACATCAATCCCTCAGATTACACAACGATTCCATGTTCTTTGAAGGTCCTAAGTTATATGGCATTCACACTACCGACCTTAAACAAGTTGTTTAACAAAACACGAGTAGCAGAATAAAAAGGTAATGGACACAGAACAAAGACTTTTTTAAACATCTCACTCTTGAACACTTCAAAACAGCTAGTGTGAACGCCGTATTAGCCTGGTCACCAGGCTGCTGCCTGCCTAACTAATGTGGTTAGGCAGGCAGCTTGAAACTTCACACTAGCTGTTTTGAAGTTTTCAAGAGTTAGGTTTTAAAAAAAGTCTTTGTTCTGTGCCCATTACGTTTTTAGTCTCTTACTTGTTTAAGTTCGCAAGTGTGAACTTCACATTACTCACGT
Organism: Pegoplata infirma; assembly: GCA_963921195.1. Classification (NCBI taxonomy): domain Eukaryota; kingdom Metazoa; phylum Arthropoda; class Insecta; order Diptera; family Anthomyiidae; genus Pegoplata; species Pegoplata infirma. Next base: position 150,159,164 of record OY992539.1, on the reverse strand, counting down.
GATCACAAATTCCGTGCTTTAATAGTTTTTTTTAATAAAAAAATCCGTTTAATTTTAACTTTATTTGTTTTATTTCCAGCTTATGCATAAAAACATTGATAATGTCGAGAAAAAACCATTTATGGTACAAAACACTGTAGTTGGTGGTCTTATAACATTAAAATGCAAAGATTTACGTATTATTTCGTTAAAAATAAAACATGCTAAAGAATATTTAAATGTGGCGGCATCTCTAGAGGCTCTCAGTTCATTAAACAATCCTGAATTGGAGTATCCATTCTTTTATCGACCCATGTACACCATTCTAGAGGATGGCTATACAATATTCAGGTGAGTTGAGTGTGTTCTTCCAACATTACATTTTAATATACTTTTTTCAAGGTTGGTTACCGAAAAGGTTTAGGCTCTGCAATTTTTGGCATAAGTAAAGAATCAAGGTATCGTTACTCAAATGGTAAAGTAAGCAAATAATAAGTTATATCTTACCTGACAATCAAAATGCTTTAAATTTTCACGTAAGGTGCTACTTTGTTCAGTAATTGTCTACATGTATTGCCATAGAACAAAAACGAAACAGCTGATTTTTTACTGCTACGTTTGTTGCGTTACCAGTTGATATCGAGCCCTTAACGTTTTTGTGCGTTGGTAGAGGTGTCAAAAATACGTCGAATGGTACCAATTCATTGAGAGGTCAGGCCTCTTTCGGTTTATATTGGTTTTTACTTACAATTAGTACATATTTTATTCTTTCACACTTTTATAATCGAATAATGGGAAGAAGCACCTCAAACGCCCTGAAGTTTAATAAGCACAAACGTAGCCTTGAAGTACATACATACATCCAGTATATCAAGTACATAAAGGTTTTCTAATGTAAAATATTTCCCTGAATAAAAATATGGCTTTAGAATTGTCATAGGTTGTTTACAGAATTGTCATAGGTTGTTTACATTTTAAGTTCCGTTTAACATATTACTGAAAAAAAAACTAATTTTTACCAAAAAGTTTGACGCACCCTAGTAACGGTATTATGCTATTGTTTGCGTTTTCAGTACCGATATTTAATTGGAAATGTTATTGAATCGTGTACAGTAAAACGGTAACCATGATTTTTTAATTATTTAATTATTACATTTTCTGTCTCTCACTCACTCCCAACACAACAGGCCAGAATTAGAATTTTCAAAACTTATTTCCGTTGGGGCCAGCAACAATAGTACAAGTGGTTGTCACAGTAACAATCTTCTCACACTCAACAGTTCAAGTCCTCTTTCATCTTCGTTTCCCAGTGCTAATGGATATGACTCCACAATTGCTACTGTAGCAATTGTGGATGCAGTAGGCTGTGAATGGCGCATCACACACATCAATAAGGATTTCAAATTATGTCCAACATATGGATCAGTTTTAATAGTACCAAAATCAATAACTGATGAACAAATTGTGCAATCAGCAGCATTTAGAGATGGAGGGAGATTTCCGGTCTTAAGTTACCGGCATGAGAATGGGGTAAGTGTGCTTCGACTTTCAAAAAATGTATAGAAAATTTGAAATTTAAAACAAAACTTTTGTTAAAATAGACTTTTTATTTAACCTTGGTACGGGCCAAAATTTTTAAAATTTTTGATTAAAATTTTTCACCTTAAAGTTTTTGTGTGTAATATGTATATGTTAAAAATCTGCATATATAGTTGATTTAATAGCAGAAGAGAATTCAAATGACACAACTCAAAAAAAAAAAAAAAAACATCAGCAAATAACGTGTTACGATATAACTTTAGATTAAATTGTAAATACAACATTAAAAATATATATAAAGGCCTTTATTCATAATACTTAAAGTGTACTTAAAGTAGGTTTATTTGACAAATATTCATGCAATATCAGTCAAATAAACCTACATTAGATTTAATTTACTCATTATGAATAGCCCAGAAAAAATATACTATTACATATATGTAAATCAATATCTCCAAAAAACCTAAAAAAATATTTGATTGTTTAAATCTCTTTTTTGGCTAACATTGTGAAGGGTATTTAGAGATTCGGCACAGCCGAATATAGCTTATATCTTGTTTGTTGTTTTTTAGGCTGCTCTTCTACGCAGTGCACAGCCATTATCAATACAAGGCATTAAAAGATGCCGGGCAGATGAAGCAATATTAAATGTTGTGCTTGGACGCAGTAAAAAAGGATTTATTGTAGATACATGGGGCAAAGGAAAATCAAATACCGAAACAGATCAACATTATTCGCAATGGAAAAAAGTAAATCGTTCGATTGGCAATGTATCTTCACCAGCTGCCATTCTTGATAGTTTTTCAAAACTAATTGAAGGTAATAAATTAAAAAAAAAAATTTCCTTGACACAGTGTCTAGATAAGCAACCACCACCAAGCAATTCAATTTCACATTTGACGTTTACAAACGCCAAACTCGATGGTAAGCATCATTTTGACATTGGATTGCTAGCAATCTATAGTAGAACTGGTGCTCTACCTTCAATTGTATACCATCATTTTGACGTTTGATATTAGTGGTAGTCGTTAATCTAGACACTGTGTTATATATGCACCTACAAAGATATATAATTTCTGTCCAGCTTGTAACGATGTAACGTGTTCACCGGATAAATGGCTATCTCGCTTGGAAAGTAGTAACTGGTTAAGTTTAGTGTTGAATTCATTAAATGCTGCTTGTGTTGTGGCACAGTGTCTCGATCAAGAGGGTAGTCCAGTGTTGGTACACGGTGCAAAAGGCTTAGATTCAACATTGATAGTGACATCATTAGTACAAATTATATTAAATCCTGATTGTCGTACGGTGCGAGGGTAGGTTGAAAAATATTCCACTTGGTATCTTTATATTTTTCTTAATAAATGTTGTTTCCATCAAACAGAATTCAGGCTCTAATAGAACGCGAGTGGATACAAGCTGGCCATCCGTTCGATTCGCGACATCGTTATTCATGTTATACTCCTTCGCAAAATCGTCATAAAAGCTCCGGTGCTACTTTTGTCTTATTTCTAGATTGCATACATCAATTGCACAAACAGTTTCCGTGCAGTTTTGAATTCAGCACTTTGCTACTTATTTTATTATTCGAACACAGTTACTTCTCACAGTATGGTACCTTTTTGTGTGATTCCGAAAAAGAACGCCACGAACTACAGGTGCATACCCGTACGACAAGTTTGTGGTCCTATCTAAATCGACCTGAAGTCTTAAAGAACTTTTTAAATGCTTTGTATGAGCCCAACCCTACTGTCATATGGCCATCCGTAGCACCAATCAGCTTAGAGTTATGGAGTGGTGAGTGTGGGAGGATAAGTTTAAAAATCATTTTTCAAAAAAATTAATTATTTTTCTTTGTAGAATTGTACTTACGTTGGATTGTAGATCAGAAAAATAACGAAAATACCTTAATACAAATCCAGGAACTCGTTACGAACGAAAAGGAATTAAGAACCAAGGTTTGACTTTCCCATTTGGAGTTGCATTACAAATTCGCTAATAAAATATTTCCCTTTTTAGGCACTGAAATTGCGAAAACAAGCAACAGATTTATCAAATGAAGTCTTAAACGTTATAAAGTCCAGTAATTGAAACAGACATCTCAAAATTCTAATGAACAAAGCTCTCTATAAAAGACTCTCACACTTTCTCTCTCAATATGAATATGTACTCCATGTAAATCTTCTAAAGAAAATAGTCAATTTTCTCAATGCATTTCATTTTATAATTTTAGTACACTATATTTTAGGTTTTGAAATGTTATAAACAAAATTAAAATGAACTATTTTTGGAAATGTAATTTATTTTTTTGATGATGTTCCCAATTTTCTCTCGATCAAATGTGATGTTTATTAATAATTCGAATGCTCTGCTGTCACTAGCGTTATTAAAAACGTAAGAGATGGTAAAACAATAAGCAAATGTTTTAAAACACTTAAAAATGCTAGTGTCAGCAGGGTATAAAGGGCTACTTACTGATTTATTACGAACTTTAGGTGCATAAGTTGTTCGTGTTCACGTGAAAAAATCTGTCAAACTCCATATAAAAGAAATATTTTTGGCAACGCGGCTATATTGTGGGGAAATCGTTTAAAATGATTTTGAGTATTTAAAACCGCATTTCTTTTGTAATAAAATGGGCATTTAAGAATTGTTATAATTGTTTCTTTCTTCTAATATTAAAAAGTTTTCCTTTTTAATAGTTTTTATTATGATTTTAGGCGTATCAAAATTTTTCACGTGAAAAACAACTTATTGTTAGCTTTAACATTAAAATTTAACGAAATCACAAAACATTTGTTTCAAGATTTCTTAAATTTTACTACTATTAATTTTTAGAAAATATATAAAATAAAAATGTTTAAACTTTAGAATGCAAATGGAAAATTATGTATTTCTAGTAAAAATAAACAGAAATTGAAATTCGAATTTAGTTTGCGATATTTCGTTTAAATTCCTTATTTTTTGTTCTGAAAACTTCCAGCCTTACCATAAGAAAATAAAATAAATTTAAAATGAGCTTTTAATTTTATTTCCACACAAATTGTTTTTGTTTTTAAAATCGACTTTCAAAAAATGTATTGAAAATTTGAAATTTAAAATAAAACTTTTGTTAAAATATACTTTTTGTTTTCTTGTGGTAAGGGCCTTCGTTTATTTTACGACATTTTGTCGCTGTCGGGGTACAAAAAAAAAATTCTGAAGATAATGAAAAGTCTTCTTTAGCAGCAAACTGTATCTTGAGTAACTAGCCCTTAATTGTTTAAACATATTTATCGTATGACGAATGAAAATTAATTGTAACTTGTGTTTGAAAGTAAAATTAGGAATATCATGTATATATTAGTATAAGAAAAGTTTATTTTTATTCACCTTAATAATTATAATAAATATTTAGTCTGATAGAAAAAAAAAACTTAAAAAAGTTCTATAATTGTATAAATGAGGTATTTTTTTAAATTAATATATTTAATGTATTTAAATAACTCTATTAAAAAAAGCTTGTGAATATTCGAATTTAAGCTCAAAATAATAATAATAATAATTAAAACTAAATCAATCAATTTATTGGCATTTAAAAGGTTTTTTTTTGTTAAACATTTTTATTGATCTTTATCAAAAAATAATTGTTATATTGTCGTAATGTGTTCTTTAAATAAAAATTATTTAAATCTATATAAATATGCATTTTCAAACATCACCACAAAGAAAATCTTTTATACACTGAAATACGGGAAACAATGCCCGTCTGTTGGAATCACATTTTAAACAAAACGAGGATGTCTTGAAAACTAATTTCAATTTTTAAAGAACTGTCATAAGCAAGGAAACCAAAAATATGCTCTGAAATAGAGATGGGCGCGTGAGTGGATTTTGACTCACACTCACGCTCACGCAAAAAATAATCGAATCACTCACGAATCACTCACGCAATTTTTTTTTTACTCACGCTCACTCACATTCACGTGAGTATTAAAAAACTTACTCACGCTCACGCGTGACTCACTCCAGATTCAGTCACGCTCACGCGTGAGTCACGCAAAATCTACTCACGCAATAAAATTTTCTTACCAAAAAGAAAAAAAATCCAAAAAAAAATTCTTTTACAAAAAATTAAACAAAAAATTGGGCAAATCAAAAAATCTAATCACGCAAACTCACGCAAAAAATAAATGACTCACTCACAATCACGTGATTGAAATGAAAATCACTCACGCGTGATTTACATGAAATCACGTGACCAGCGCCCATCTCTACTCTGAAATACCTGTTGTATGATCTTTTAAAAAAAATCCAATATAAAACAAAAAATATGCTTTTAAAATGTTAAAAAAATATGTCCTTAAAACTTAATATTTTCTTTAAATTTCCACATAAAAATATTTTTGTGTTTTGATTAAAAATGTAAAAACTACTATTTTTGAACTACTTCACAAATTCATATTTTGAGTAGATATATTTTGGCTCGAGGTCATTTTTCGTTACTATTTACACCACAATGATGTTCTCATAGAAAAATTTTCAAGGAAATCATTTTTCTGTTTCAAATTTATTTATGTTGGTAATTTTTTGCGCGAATTAGCCTACACATGTTTCAATACTTTATACCATACACCGAAAAAAATCCATGCGTAAAATGCACGAATCCTTTCATACAATGTACGATTTCGCACAACGAAAGACATTCGTAAAATACACGAAATGTTTCGTACATTGTACGAAAAATCTTTTTAATTTTACGAAAATATTTTATGTATGATTAGAAAATATTTCGTAAATTTAATGCAAAATTTCGTAAAATACATTTGTATTTAAATTCAATAATTTCGTAAAAAACAAAAATTAATTTGGATACTTACGAAAATATTTCGTGACCTTAATGAACATTTTTTGTAGTTTTACATCAAAATTTCATAGAATCCACGAAAATGAAAAGTTTCGTACAAAATGATACAACCCAGCCAGAAGTTGCCAACCGTTCCAAAGAAAAAGTATGTACTGGCAAAGTAATTTATTTTTTGTATAGCAAGCTCTTTTTAGTAAAGTACTTGGTTTTACCGAATTTAGTACTTTGCCAGTACTTTTTTACCAAATTAAAGACAGTTTATTTATGAAATATTTTTTTAATAATTTAATTAATTTTAACATTTTAAAACACTTAATTATGTTGTAAAGTTATTGCAATAGTGTCATTATCAAATTTAGTAAGAATACACTTTGATTCTACTTTGTGGGTACTGATTTCAATGTTATTGGCTACATTCAATTAAAATATTGACTTTCAAAAAAAATATCATCACATTAGTATTTAGACAGCTTTCTACTTAAAATTTCAGTAACTTTAATTACATTTTCATTGTCGAGTAAACATACGTTATCTTTATGAATTGGTTTTATTTTAAAACCATTAATGTTTACGAAAGAAAATACAACTTTTGATTCCGACTTTCTTTTATATTCCTACACTCAGAAAATTATGTAAGTTACTACATGTTAGTTGTTTGTATATTTTACAGTAGTTAGTTGGTTTCAACTACAAAGTAAGTTGTTTTTGTATGAAAAATATCAAACAACTATTTCTGTTAGTTATTTTAAGTAGTTTTTTTGAATAACTAACAAAAAAGTACTGTGATGTAGTAACAGTTATTTAAAGTAGTTAATTTTATTTTCTTTATCTCTGAAAAATTTTCAAAGTTTTTTTTCCAAAAATTAAAAATTAATTTTCGTTTTTTTTATTTTTCACAACTTTAAAAAAAAAAAAAAAAAAAAACTTTGAAAAAATTTGGTGTTCAAATTTGTTTCTAAAAAAATTTTAGCAAACAAAAATTATTTATTGATTATTTTATTTTTACTACATTTTAGTTGTTTTGTCTACAAATGTAAATAGTTTTTACTACATAAGCCAGTTGTTTTTTGTCAGTTAAAATAACTAACATTGTTAGTTGATTTAACTGAAAAAGTAGTTGACCCCAAAACAACTTACAAAGTAGTTATTTTAACTGACATTTTCAGTTGATTTTACTAACATAATTTTTTGAGTGTAGATAGTATTTGGAACATTTTTTAAGAGGATTGTTGCCGCCGAAATCATATAATAATTTTTATTTTTCAATAATTTTATTATTTTAACATTTATTATTTACTTTAAACAAATTTATTTAAAAAATCACTTAAATGTTAATTCATTTATTAATATTGGGATACTTCCCACTAAATTCTTAAATTTGCAAACTTACAAACACACACATATGTATGTATGTAAAATTATAACATTTCTTTTGTATTATGTACTTTCATTCCAATACTCTTTTTTCTTGTTAAATGCATTATTCCTTATTCGCAGTTTCTCATGTATTTATAAATATAACTACATTGTAAAACGCGGTTATTAACATTTTAATTTTAAAGCCCCTCTTTATTTATTGTAAAAACTAAAATTAAATTTAATGTTTTAAATAAATTTAAAATCGGTAAATGAAAAAGAAAGGCTGTTAAAAAGTGTTTTATTTTACGCCGCACGCCAACATTTCTTTAAAATTAAAATACATTTGTAAATAAAAAAACTTAATAAAATTTTCGTGGTAAAACGTTGCGCTACATTTATAAAATAAAAATTAAAATCGTGATCAGTGAAAGGACAAAAATAAAAAAAATAAAATGTCTGAAAACGAAACAAATGAATATCACTGTAATAAATGTAGTGCAGTGGATAGTGATCGATGATGCAACAGGGGGTGATACCACAGGTCATGTTGGTAATAATCCAGCTACAGCCAATTCTATCGGTCTACCAAGGCAGCCGCAAGCAGCGTCGTCACCAACAACTTTAGGAGAGGCGCAGCAACTGGCGAGTACGATCGCAGCAGAAATCGGTAATAGGATTTTAACATTGGGCAATGCAGCTCCAACAACGTCGGTACCGAGCACACAAATAAGTGCACCACTTCAGCCTCAAGCTACATATCACATACAAGCGAAAAACAACAACACGAAAGTTATTTACTCTACAGGAGGACCGTTTTATGCAAAACCATTTACAGCTACTGCTGCTACTAGTTTACCATTTCAACAAAATCAACAAAAGGCAATACCAAACCAACAGAATGCGGCTTCAACAACGCAAATGGATTTACAGCTAAAATTGTTGGAGGAGCAGCAGCGTTTGCAACAAGAATTTCTTGAAAGAAAATATCAAATATTATCACAATTTGGTGAAACAGGTGAGATTCAACAAAATCCTTTTAGTTCAACTAGTAATTGGAACTTTGCTTCTGGTCCTACGCCATCACAACTGGCTGCACGCCAAGCAATTCCCCGCGATTTGCCACATTTTAATGGGGATCCTGAGGATTGGCCGTTGTTTATTAGCACCTTTAAAAATAGTACATCGGTAGCAGGTTATTCAGATGCAGAAAATTTGATACGGCTACAAGCCTGCCTTAAAGGAAAGGCGAGAGATATGGTAAAGAGTAGGCTCATGTTACCTAAAATGGTGCCATAATTCAAACTTTAAAAATGTGTTTCGGGCGACCGGAGCATATTTTAGAGCGGGTAATTGAAAAAGCGCGAAAAATATCTCCACCAAAAGATAAGTTGGAGTCTATGATTGATTTTGCGTTGTGTGTGAAAAATATATATTCCACCATGGAGGCCTGCGAAATGTATGATTATATGAATAACCCAATGCTCGTGAAGGAACTAGTTGATAAGCTGTCTAGCCAGTACAAATTAAACTGGGCAACGTACCCAAAAGATAGTAAGGTTCCAATAATGAAAACATTTAGTGATTGGATTTTTCAAATCGCCGATGCTGCAAGCACAGTTGTTTCCGTTGCACCAACAGCTAAAAACGCGAGTATAAATACACATACAGAAGAAAGACAACCATTTAAATTAAAGTGCTTTGTGTGTAATAGTGATCATAAAGTGTCAGTTTGTGAAGAATTTAAAAAGTTCTCATTAGAAAAAAAATGGGACATAGTGAAGAAAAATAATTTGTGTCGTAGTTGTTTAAATAAACACAAAGGTAAATGTTTCGCCAGAAGAGAATGTGGTATTGATAGCTGCAATATAAAACACCACAGATTGCTGCATAAATATTCCAATGAACCAACATCGTCTTCGCGACAAAACAACACTACACAACCAAATAACGCTGCAAGTGAAACAATGAACTCACACTCTACAATTGAGCAAAATCAAAAACAAATTTTTAGAATTTTGCCAATTCGTCTTTATAAAAAAAATGGTTTTATCGATACATATGCCTTTCTTGATGAGGGTTCTTCTGTGTCGTTAATCGAGAAGGACATTTTTGATTTACTTGATCTTGATGGTGTGGAGCAATCGTTATGCTTAAGGTGGACTGGTAATACTATTCGTCAAGAAAATTCATCTGTAAAAACATCGCTAAATATTGCAAATATAAATAATGGTGATAAATTTAAACTTCAGTCTGTGCATACGGTTGAAAATTTGGATCTACCCCAGCAGACATTGAACATTGAACAGACATTGAACATGAATGAAATGGTGGAGAAATATCCCTACTTGGGTGGACTGCCCATACAGTCTTTTAAAAACGTAAAACCTACTATTTTGATTGGTCTTAACAATTGGAGTGTCGCCGTGCCGCTAAAGATTCGTGAAGGACCGTGGAATCAACCGATTGCCACAAAAACGCGGTTAGGCTGGACAATCCAGGGCTATAGCGGACGCACTAGCCAGGGTGAATGGCTAAACATTCATCATTGTGATTGCGAAAAGCATTACAATGAATTACATAAAATGGTTAAAGATAATTTTAACATAGAAGAATCTCCTCAAAGGTCGTTAATTTCTTTGGAAGATAAAAAAGCGATGGAGATTTTAAAGACTACATGTCAAAAGGTTGATGGACATTACGAGGTAGGCCTATTGTGGAAAAACGATGTTCGTGTGTTACCTGAAAGCTACAATAACGCTTACAAGCGCCTCATGTGCCTAAATAAAAAAATGCTAAAAGAGCCAAACTTAAAAGCAACGCTGCAAAATCAAATTGATAATTTGCTGCAAAAAGTCTATGCCGTAAAGTTAAGTGAAGGCGAAATAAATAAAACTTCGGAACGTGTTTGGTATCTACCGATATTTATCACCAAAAATCCCAACAAACCCGGCAAGGTAAGAATGGTGTGGGATGCCGCTGCCAAATCTAATGGATTATGTCTCAACGACTTTATAAGCAGTGGACCCGACCTATTAAAATCGTTATCTGATGTATTGCTTAGTTTTCGTGTGGGAAAAGTTGCAGTTTGCGGTGATATCGCCGAGATGTTCCACCAGATAAATGTTCGACACAGCGATATGCATTCTCAGAGATTTCTATGGTGGGATACAAATGATGACATTTATAAGCCAAGTGTTTATGTAATGCGGGCTTTGACGTTCGGTATCTCATGTGCTCCATGCATAGCACATTATGTACGTGATTTCAATGCGGAACAATTCAAAGAAATTTTTCCACGAGCGGTAGAATCAATTCAACATAATCACTACGTAGACGACTTCATCGATAGTGTAGACGACGATCAACAAGCCATCGAATTAGCTTTGCAAGTTAAATCTATTCATGCTGCTGCAGGTTTCCACATTCGAAATTGGTCTTCAAATAGCAAGGAGGTCATCATGCATCTACAGGATGGTCATTCCCAAGATCAAACTCCAAAAGATCTAGCAGATACAGAAAAGGTTCTTGGTATGTATTGGGATCCTAATAAAGACTCCTTTGTCTATATTTTCAGATTTGCCAGACTTCGCCGTGAAGTATGCACTACCGAAATTACTCCCACAAAAAGAGAGCTACTTCAGGTGCTGATGTCAATTTTTGACCCACTGGGTCTAATATCATGCTACACGACTGCGTTAAAAATTCTTTTGCAAGAAGTCTGGCGATCTGGCATCGATTGGGATATGGAACTTGTTGACTCTCTTTTACCGAAATGGCAAAAATGGAAGACGGCTATTGCTCACATAGCTTCTGTTGAAATACCTCGATGCTATTCTCCCAACATTAATGAGGCGACTAATGTAGAGCTTCATACTTTTACTGATGCAGGTGAAGACGCTTATGCTGCAGTTTCTTATGTTCGAGTTGTGTACCAAGGCAACTATGACGTCACTATTGCTGCCGGCAAATCAAAAGTTGCTCCGTTAAATCCTATGTCAATACCAAGGCTGGAGCTACAAGCTGCTGTTGTGGGCGTAAGGCTGGCCAAAAAAGTTGAAAATATTGCACGTATAAATTTTACCGCTAAGTATTTCAAAAAAGTTTCAACAATTTGTTATGCATCGCGTTGGCGAAATATTAGAATCAACAGAGGTAACGCAATGGCGATGGGTTCCATCTAAAATGAACCCGGCGGATCTAGCAACAAAGGTTCTCACACGATGGGACGTCTCCTCATGGTTTTCTGGTCCTAAATTTCTCCAAGAAGATATGTCTACATGGCCAACCTGCAATAATCTGGGCGAATGCAATAATGAAGAAATAAGACATCATTTACTGCTCATCAATAAAGATGAAATGAACGTGACATTTAACGTTAAAGATTTTTCCAACTGGAGAAAGCTTTATCGAGCTGTAGCTACATTTATACTCTACTTGGGTAAACTTAAAGCAAAATGCGGAAAAAGTAAGCCACCTGAGGAAATTTCATTCGAAATGCTACAACAAGCCAGGTCAGCTTTGTACCGAAAAACACAGCAAAGCGAATTTCATGAAGAAATATGTTATTTAAAAAAGGGTAAGAGTATTGAAAAACACAGTAAACTAATCTCTTTAAATGTATTTCTAGATGACGAGGGCGTATTAAGAGCCAAAGGCCGTGCATCATTCCTAAACTATGAGGATGTAATAATACTGCCTACAAATCACCATGTGACATTTCTGCTAGTTCGCTACGTACATGAAACATTTCATCATATGTCACATGAAACCGTCATCAACAACATTAAAAGTAAATACTTCATACCCAAGTTACGAGTACTCTACAAAAGCGTAAGGAAATCCTGTCAAATGTGCAAAAACTCAAATGCCGTACCAGTTATGCCACAAATGTCTTCACTACCACCTGCTAGGTTAGCAAGCTTCGAAAGGCCGTTTACATTTGTGGGAATAGATTACTTCGGACCGCTTTACGTCACCGTGGGCAGAAGAAAGGAGAAAAGATGGGGTGCTTTATTTACTTGCCTCACCGTACGAGCAGTACACCTTGAAATCGCTCACAGTCTCGACACCAGTTCCTGTGTTATGTGTATCAACAATTTTATGGCACGAAGAGGAACCCCAAGAGAAATATTCACCGATAACGGCACAAATTTCAAAGGTGCGTCTAAAATATTTAGTCCTGAAGTGGATCATAAAACGATTTCAAAAACATTTGAAAGCATCAGGTGGAAATTTAACCCACCAGCATCGCCCCACATGGGTGGAGCCTGGGAAAGACTCGTACGTTCGGTCAAAACTACTCTGTATCATATATGTCCCCACATGAATTTTAATGATGAAACCCTAAAATGTGCCCTAACTGAAGTGGAGTTCATTATTAATTCACGGCCACTTACTTTTGTGTCACTGGAATCGTGTGACGATGAGGCACTTACACCAAACCATTTATTATTGGGCTCATCAAGTGGTATCAAACCCATAAACTACAACGAAATTGATTTACGGCAGCGATGGAACCAAACTAAGCTGTTTGCGGATAAGTTTTGGCATCGCTGGGTAAAAGAATATGCACCAACACTCATCAGAAGAGGAAAATGGCATGAAAAAACAACTCCACTACGAGTGGGTGATATCGTCATTATAATTGATGAAAATCTTCCGCGACATTGTTGGCCAAAAGGCAAAATAATTGAAGCCCTCATGGCAAAAGATGGTCAAGTACGTCAGGTGAAGGTTCAAACGAAAAATGGTATCTTTCAGCGACCAACAGTCAAGATAGCAAAACTAGACGTCGGCAATAACGAAGAGTAAAATCGTCCAACGGGCTCATTTACGAGGGGGAGAATGTTGCCGCCGAAATCATATAATAATTTTTATTTTTCAATAATTTTATTATTTTAACATTTATTATTTACTTTAAACAAATTTATTTAAAAAATCACTTAAATGTTAATTCATTTATTAATATTGGGATACTTCCCACTAAATTCTTAAATTTGCAAACTTACAAACACACACATATGTATGTATGTAAAATTATAACATTTCTTTTGTATTATGTACTTTCATTCCAATACTCTTTTTTCTTGTTAAATGCATTATTCCTTATTCGCAGTTTCTCATGTATTTATAAATATAACTACATTGTAAAACGCGGTTATTAACATTTTAATTTTAAAGCCCCTCTTTATTTATTGTAAAAACTAAAATTAAATTTAATGTTTTAAATAAATTTAAAATCGGTAAATGAAAAAGAAAGGCTGTTAAAAAGTGTTTTATTTTACGCCGCACGCCAACAAGGATGTAGCAATAAATTCGCGAATTTCTCAATTTGTTGATGTTTTTGCGAGATTAGCTCATAAAACTTTGCCTTTACCATCATGTTGAAAATCACGAAAAACTTTTTTATATGCCAGCATCATTTTCCGAGATAATTCAAGGGTCCGTCTTTTAGTATATTATATAATGTGGTAACCTTAAACAATTAACTGACCAAAAATTAACAAAAACTATTATTTCAGTGTTTGCCTACAAAAATTACACCATCCGGCAGCCAATATTAAATATGAACCGAATGATATACGTCTAAATGTAGAGTCAAATGGAGTAAAACTGCATTTAAAGTTTTTAATTTCGTGATCCTGTTTCCTTTTGAAAGTACTTCAAAGTTTTAAAAGATAACGTTTTTTTAAAATATTTTAAAATATTTGTACTTGTCTTATAGTGTCACTATTGATGGCAAATGAAATAGGAGAATCTTAGCTAATTGTTCCATTTTTTTATTTGTCCACATCAGCAAAAAAGATGTAAAAATGTCCCTTTAAATATTATCAAAATATTTTGTTAAAAATTTTAAATTATATTTTAGGAAAAAATATAAAGGGACATTATCGCAATTTTTCCTGATATCTAAATATATAAAAATGGGAAAATTGGCGGAGATCCTACTCTTTTATTTGCTATCACTAGTGGCATCCCATTTTATATTTTATAAAAATGTAATCCTCTTTAACTTGGAAGTCCTTTTAAAAGGAAACGGGATCACGAAATGAAAAACTGTAAATGCAGTTTTACTACGTTTAGTCGTAGCTTTTGTTACGATAACTTTTGCAAATGAAACCTTTTTTGGACAAATTTTTGGTCAGTTAATTGCTTAAGGTTCCCCCATTATATACTTAAAAATGGACCCTCATCATTAAAATGATTCTGCTATATTAAAAAAAAAATGCAATTTTTAACATGATGGTCCATATCATATAGATGTTTTTTGTTCACTATTCGTAGTGTTGCCTTTATGATTCACTAAAAGCAAGTTTTTCATCAAAGACCAATTTAGAGGTTAATTTCGCGAGAACCTTGAAAAATTAAGAAATTCGCGAATTTAAGGGCTTAAGATGAAAAGCTTTAAACCAAATTTTACATTTTTTTTGTTAAAAACAGGCTAGAAATAAGATAATCTTTAATGACATATTGCAAGAAAACTGTACCATATATCAAAAAACGGAGTACGCCATTGGACTCAGCATGTCTCAAATAAATGGAAATGTTTTTCACACCTCTTATTTTCTAAAATAGTGGTCACTTTTGTCATGCTGTGTTAATATATAATTTATTTAAAATTAAAAAAGACAAATTATTGAATAAAAAAATAATTTTATTCGTGCATTTTTAATTTTGTAATGGAATATTTTAGTTGAAAAGTATTATCTCGGATAATACTTTTCAAAGTACAGGGAAAGCGCTTTTAAAAGTACTTTGCCACTACTAAATGGTGTTATCATTTAGCAACTTAAGCCATAATCAGTTTAGAAGTGAGGTAGTGAAGTAGTGAGGTATAGCCTTATGTGATTTTCAATAAGAAAAAAGAATATAGATAATTTTAAAATTTGTGTGTTCTTCATACGCATTGAATTTTTCCATAAGACTAAAAAGTAGAGAGACGTAAACAAAATCTGTAGAGAATAGAATTTCTTTACCTCGCTCTACTTTTTAGGCTTATATCAAAATTCAATGTGTATGAAGAACACACAAATTTTAAAAATTATCTACACTCTTTTTTCTTATTGAAAATTACATAAGGCTCCACCTCACTACTTCACTACCTCACTTCTAAACTGATTATGGCTTTAGCAAGTACTAAAAACCAGGGACATAACCGTTACGATTTATATTTAAAAAAATTATTAACTTTTAAATACTTTAAAATTTTTAAATTTGAACAAAAATCAAACAGTTTGTTTACGATTTTTATTTTAAAAATTAAAATATTCAATCAATATTTTGATTTTTATTATTTGAAATATACACAGAAAAAAAACGTCGAGGTAATGTTAATGCTGGCATAGGTGAATTATTTTTATATGAAATTTAAAAGTATAATTTTACTTTGCATTTTCACCTAATGGCCATGTAAGATTTACTAATGAATATAGGTAAAATTTCGAATTTAATTTTTTTTATTTTTTATTGACATTTTCAATTTTAATATTTTAAAAAGGTATGTCCAAAATTTAAATTAATTAATAAATAATAAAATTATGTAGATAATAATAATTTGCAAATTCAATTTTTAGAATCTAAATACATATTTAATCCGAATTAATCTGAAACTGGCAGCGATTTTGAAGAACGGGTAAAGCGAAAAATGTACCTTGAAACTGCGACACAAGACGAAAAAACAAAATTAAATATGGAGACTGGAAAAAAGGAATCTGTTATAAATATTTGATGCTACTTAAAGGTAAAAAAAAATATAACGATTATTTCTATATGCTGTCTTTTAATATAGATCATATTTTGCTACCAGTTTCAGCTTACAAGAACATTCCACGCCCAAAAATGTTCCAATTGAATGGTGACATTGTTAAAATGCAAATTGATTGTAAGGCTATCAAAACAATCGAATTGGAAAATGAATCCCATTTGATCCCCGAAAAGTTAACACCAACATGTATAAAATGGACCAGTTTCAGCTTCTGATACAGAAATGTCGAATTAATACCCTTGAGGAGAGAGAAACTGAAAGAAATGCCACTGCTCCTTGCACTTGCTTTGTAATGAGCGATTTTCTATAGAAAAAATTTATCAGAAATTGAGAATTTTTCTGCAAAAAGAATTTCTGAGAATCTGAGAATTTTTCTATAGAAATGATATTTCAGAATCTGAGAATTTTTCTATAGAAAAAATGTCTCAGAATCTGAGAATTTTTCTGTAGAAAAAATGTCTCAGAATATGAGAATTTTTCTATAGAAAAAATGTCTCAGAATCTGAGAATTTCTCTATAGCAAAAATGTCTCAGAATCTGAGAATTTTTCTATAGAAAAAATGTCTCAGAATCTGAGAGTTTTTCTTTAGAAAAAATTTCTCAGAATCTGAGAATTTTTCTATATTTTCTCAGATTCTGAGAAATTTTTTCTATATAAAAATTCTCAGATTCTGCGACATTTGTTCCATATTTGTTCCATAGAAAAATTCTCAAATTCTGAGACATTTTTTCTATGAAAAAATTCTCAGATTCTGAGACATTTTTTTATGAAAAAATTCTCAAATTCTGATACATTTGGCAATAGAAACATTCTCACATTCTGAGACATTTTTTCTATACAAAAATTCTCAGATTCTGAGACATTTTTTCTATACAAAAATTCTCTGATTCTGAGACATTTGTTCTATAGAAAAATGTCTCAGATTCTGAGACATTTGTTCTATAGAAAAATTCTCAGATTCTGAGACAGTTTTTCTCTAGAAAAATTCTCAGATTCTGAGACATTTTTTCTATAGAAAAATTCTCAGATTCTGAGACATTTTTTCTATAGAAAAATTCTCAGATTCTGAGACATTTTTTCTATAGAAAAATTCTCAGATTCTGAGACATTTTTTCTATAGAAAAATTCTCAGATTCTGAGACATTTTTTCTATAGAAAAATTCTCAGATTCTGAGACATTTTTTCTATAGAAAAATTCTCAGATTCTGAGACATTTTTTCTATAGAAAAATTCTCAGATTCTGAGACATTTTTTCTACAGAAAAATTCTCAGATTCTGAGACATTTTTTCTATAGAAAAATTCTCAGATTCTGAGACATTTTTTCTATAGAAAAATTCTCAGATTCTGAGACATTTTTTCTATAGAAAAATTCTCAGATTCTGAGACATTTTTTCTATAGAAAAATTCTCAGATTCTGAGACATTTTTTCTAAAGAAAAATTCAGATTCTGAGACATTTTTTCTATAGAAAAATTCTCAGATTCTGAGACATTTTTTCTATAGAAAAATTCTAAGATTCTGAGACATTTTTTCTATAGAAAAATTCTCAGATTCTGAGACATTTTTTCTATAGAAAAATTCGCAAATTCTGAGACATTTTTTCTATATAAAAATTCTCAGATGTCTCAGAATCCGATTCTGAGAATTTTTCTATAGAAAAAATTTTAGAATCTGAGAAAAAATGTCTCAGAATCTGAGAAATTTCTATAGAAAATATGTCTCTAAATCAACAACTGTAATTTTTAATAAAAAAAAATAAAAAATTATAAAGCATAATAAATTCTACTAATTTTTTAATTTATTAGTGGGGGAAAGTATTTAAAGGTTGCATATCAACAAAATAATTTAGATAAATTACCTAAGTTTATATATAAATTCTTACTCTACTGAACTTTGTAAAGTTTACAAAGTTTGTTTGGAATATTTCCTAAAAACATAGTTAATTTTTCGAACATATCATTTTTTAAAAATTACCTTGGCTTTTAAGTAATATTGTCTAAAAACTTTGTAGACTCTATGTTATCTTGGCACTTCGATAAAGTTATACTATGATTTTAGGTAATATTACCTCGATTTTTTTTTGTGTGTAATAACGGTTATTTCATAACCAAAAATAAAAATCAAAATAAATAACATAAATAAAACAAACAAATCTATTTGACTATCAAATAAATAAAATAAAATTTACCAAAAATCATTGTAAAACTATAACGGTACTATCATTAGTAAAAGTAATCAAAAATATGTAAACAAACATAAAACCCCTTGGCTTCAACAACCTGAAATAATAAACCAACCCAACAAACAAATAAATAAAAGGAAGATTTTTAATCGATTTTCATTGACGTAAATGGTTATTATTGCAAAAACTGTGTTCCTATTGTGGAAACTAACCCATTTGTCTAAAACCGTGGCTTAAAGTTTTGTCTACGGGCATAAACATAACCACTTTTTGGAAGATATTTTCAAATTGTCTGCTGGGATTTCTTGTTTATTTTGTTGTTTGCTATTGATTATAATTTTTTATGTTTTGATTTTTTTATTTATTTAAATTTATATTTTTAAAATTTTGAATTTAAGAGGTGGACGCTATTGACAGCAAATTCTAATAATACTACCTGGTATTATTGTGCCATGCCAAAAATGAAAATGTGTGGAGCAAAATAGACATCAATAGACATTTTAAAGCATCCGGAATTAGTCTTTGAAATTGGCCATAAAAGAACTGTTTGCGTGATAAAATTTAAATTAAATCTTCACGCCAAACAGCGCTCAAAGTTCAAAGAAATTACTTTTTTGACCAAAATTTATATATTGTTTTGGTAAATTCTGCTCAAAATTTAGGAAATTTGGCGTAATACTTTAATAATTCTAAAATCACGATTTTGGTCAACAGATGCTGCTTTCCGTAATAAATTCTTGTTCGACATTTTGGAAAATATCGCTTAAAATTTTGAAAATCTTGTGTAAATTATGTAGATATTTTATGGCCCTAAAATATGCGATTTTGGCAATAGATTGTGATTAGCATTTTTGGACCAAAGTCGCGATTAATATTTTCCATATTTTTTCCTAAATCAGGATTATGTGCAATATGGTCATTGTCAGTTTTCTGAAAGAATATTTCCTGATGCTTCGTTTTTAAATGTCTACTAATATGATGTCCCAGCAAAATTTTTTGGAATCGTTTCTTTGTCAATGTATTCTAGAATAGATTCCCCAGTAATGTTACTCCATTCCTCTACTGTTTCCACGGAATCGATAAAAAAACTTAAAATTTTTAAAAAAAATGTCAAACAGAAAAATAAAATTTATAAAAAAAAACAATTTATTTGTTAACTTTATGTTGACAAATTTTTGGATTTTCGCAGCACTTATTGTGGTTTTTAATTCATTGCGGATATATTTGGCGGATATTTGGTGAAAATAACGTAAGTACACGTCTTAATTATTATGAACATATTTTGGTTAACGTAGTACTTGTAATGTTGTTTTATTGTTGCTTTCAGATTCCAAAAATGTGAGGAGGTAAAAATATACATATTTTAAGCTTTTAAGCTGTAACTTGGGAGTACTGATGCTGTCGGTTGTTCTAATGAAACCAGGAGCGTGGGATAAACTATTCATCTTTCAAGTATGATCAAGATTGTAGTATGTATCCACAGTTTCACACAATTTTTGAAATGTCCAAATTTTTTAAATCCTCGATTTTTCCTTAAGGAAAAATGTCGCGAATTATAGAATTTTTCTAAAAAAAATGTTGTAGATATTTTTCCTTTAGAAAAGGTCTCAGATTCAAAACATTTTTTCTATATAAAAAGTCTCAAATTCTGAGACATATTTCCTATAGAAAAAGTCTCAGATTCTGAGACATTTTTTTATAGAAAAATTCTCAGATTCTGAAACATTTTTCCTATACAAAAAGTATCAGATTCTGAGACATTTTTCCTATAGAAGAAGTCTCAGATTCTGAGACATTTTTCCAATAGAAAAAGTCTCAGATTCTGAGATATTTTTCCTATAGAAAAAGTCACAGATTCTGAGGCATTTTTCCTGTAGAAAAAGTATCAAATTCTGAGACATTTTTCCTATAGAAAAAGTCTGAGATTCCAAGACATTTTTCCTGTAGAAAAAATCTCAGATTCTGAGACATTTTTCCTATAGAAAAAGTCTCAGATTCTGAGACATTTATCTTATAGAAAAAGTCTCAGATTCTGAGACATTTTTTCTATAGAAAATGTCTCAGATTCTGAGATATTTTTCCTATAGAAAGTCTCAGATTCTGAGACTTTTTTCCTATGGAAAAAGTCTCAGATTCAGAGACATTTTTCCTATAGAAAAAGTCTCAGATTCTGAGACATTTTTCCTATAGAAAAAGTCTTAGATTCTGAGACATTTTTCCTATAGAAAAAGTCTCAGATTCTGAGGCATTTTTCCTATAGAAAAAGTCTCAGATTCTGAGACATTTTTCCTATAGAAAAAGTCTCAGGTTTTGATACATTTTTCCTATAGAAAAAGTCTCAGATTGTGGGACATTTTTTCAATAGAAAAAGTCTCGGATTCTGAGACATTTTTCCTATAGAAAAAGTCTTTGATTCTGGGACATTTTTCCTATAGGAAAAATCTTAGATTTTAAGACATTTTTATTGTGATAAAATAATTTTAAATAAGTATGTAATTTTAGAATTTTTGTATAGAAGAAAAAATAAAAAAAAAATGAATAGTTCATGCGAATAAGGACGAATAGACCACTTTTTCGCAAACACGTTTTTTTGCATAAATGTATTTTATTAGCAGAGCCCTACAATCCTATGCAGAAATTTTGGGGAAATTTTGACTTTTAAGGCTAAAAAAATTACTTTGAAAGTGCAATAATTCGTATATTTTTATATTTTTGTTTAAATTGGGAGTAAACTAACGCACAATTTTGATTAAATACAACACAAAAACATACAAAAATTTTACTTTCGGTAACAATGTGTTAAAAGAATATTACGAGGAACAAACCACACTTATTATATTGGCAAAAAATTTTACCGTTCTTGAGTTATAAGACTTTAAAGTGTGGAAAGCAAAAAGGGCGAATATCCATCCTTAACAAAATATTATATAAAAATTATTTAGCTGCGTGCTTACAATTGATATTAGCTAAAATTTGAAATTGTACAAAAAAAAAACAATCTTAGCACATACAAACATTTAGTGTTAATACTGCATCCAATGTCAGGAATAAAAAACAAAAATTTGTTCATGTCCTTTTATGTTACGTCGTAATATGCAGTCAAGGGTTAATATTATAACTCCTAAAAATGTATTTAGTGTCATAAAGAATTACTACTGCATCAAATGGCAGGAATATTAAAAAAAAAATTAACAAAAAAAATTTTTTTTTGCATGTCCTGGCAATCCTTAAAAAGTGTATCCTTGAAGTCCTTAAAGTGTTACAAACAAATACCAACCATAGTTCGTCAAGTTTTGCAAGTCTCATGAAAATGTAGTCAAAATCTGCTGCAAAATAACACATTTTAATTCAAATTTCAATACATTTTTTTGGATATTCGCCCTTTTTCCATTTAAGCAAAAAATTGAAGTCCAATTTTTGGCAAGTTCTCTTTCGAATACCTTACTAAAATTTTGTATATAGGTAGATGTGACCTAAATCTTTAAGCTAATACCAAAAAGTTGACAAAAATATTATTTTTTAACCGTTTCCTGCGTTTTTATTGTCCCCTGTAAAATTTTACAAATGGTCTATTCGTCTTTATTCGCATGAACTATTCAAATGTAAAAAAATAATTTTATTTAATTATTCAGAACTAGTTCCATAATTCATTACATGGAACAGATATGTAACCATTAAAAAATCGCGAAATCCCTTCTTGTACCACTATATGCAACATATTCTAGAACAGATTCCGTAGAACAGATAAGTGTTCTAGTTTGGAGGAAAAGGATGTATTGCTTTCGTGACAATCTCAAACAAAAATCATCGATGATGCAATGCATAGTAGAATCGATTGCAGGGTAGTATAGTTGATTCCACAACCGATTCTTTGGAATCGAACATTTTGCTGGGGTGGCTTAAAATTTTTGAAATCTTGCGTAGATTATAAAAAAAATATTTTAGAATCCTAACAATCAGCTCTTCAATACATATTTGTTTGTAAAATACATATTTGTACAAAATTGATTGAATAAAATAAAAATTGAAATAAAAGTTATTTTTCGATCAAATAAATAAATCAACAAATAACTTTTATTTTCAGGTTCAAAATAAAAATCCAAAAATTAACCGAAAATTATGAATAAAAAAATAAAAATTAATTTTAAGACATCTTTGCAAAATTTTTGTTAATTTTTAACTAAAATGTGTCTTAATATATTTATAAATAATTAACCATTTTTTTAAATTTTTTTCGTGATTTTTATAAAATCATAACGGTTATTTTTGGTCCCTGCTAAAAACCCAAAAAAAGGTACTTTGCCAGTATTTATACCACCTTATTAGGTACTTTGCCAGATCTGGCCCGTATGTATTTTTCTGCCTGGGCGGTTTTTTATTAAAATAAACCACTGCACACCGTTGCGTATGATTGTTATTTCAAGGCAATTATTAAAATAAACCACTGGACACCGTTGCGTATGATTGTTATTTAAAGGCAATTACAATATTAATCATTAGTGTCCGACCGAATATTCGGCTTCGGCCAAATAGCACTATTCGGCTTCGGCCACAATTTTGGCCGAATACCGAATAATTGTATAATATTTGTGCTCACGTGTTGAAAAACACACTAAACTAACTTTGAATCACATTAGTAAGCCACAAAAACATTTTACTAAGTGTTTTTGCAACTAAAAACATTTTTTACATTAAGGGTATTCATTTCAGAGAATGTAAAAGTGGAAAAATGAAAAATGTAAGATTCCACTCTCATTGATGTGAACGGGTACATAAAAAAATTGTGATACAAAGTTT
This sequence comes from Pegoplata infirma, assembly GCA_963921195.1. Taxonomy (NCBI): domain Eukaryota; kingdom Metazoa; phylum Arthropoda; class Insecta; order Diptera; family Anthomyiidae; genus Pegoplata; species Pegoplata infirma. Next base: position 150,135,700 of record OY992539.1, on the reverse strand, counting down.
CCAAAAATAATTAAATTATTCGATGAATGAACCAATTAACTTATAAATTACACTTTTTACTTATTTCGACAGTTTTTTCTTGTTGATTAATTCTTAATTTCTATTATTATAACCAAAATTATTTGTATACATATTTTCTTCGAAGAAAAATTTCAAACACATGTTCAATAAGGGCTGCCGAGGTAGAAAAAACTTAAATAACAGTAGCAAATTTTTGTACTTTTTCTTTGACTAGTAATGAATGGCAACGCTTAAATAATTGGAAAAATGTAACTTTTTACTCTGATAATTTTACACTTGGATATAGGTTGTTTAAATTGCAACTTTTGAGTGGAAAAATTTTTCATGTGTTTGTTGTAATAAAAAGTTACATTTTTCCAATTTTTCATTTTTACAACCAAAAAAAAGCTGAAATGAATACCCTTATTAAAAAAAAATTTCGGTCGAAAAAATGTACACTCTAAGGCCGCTGTTCCAAAAAAATAATTCACATAAAAAATGTGAAAATGAAAATTTCCGAATTTTTTTGGTGTTCTAGAATTCACATCCGAAATTTGTTTTCGTTTTGTTTCACATAAATAAAATTTGGTGAAAGTAAAACGAATGCAGTTTTTCCCTTATAATTTTTTAAATTTTAATTATTTGACTTCGAATGAAAACGTGATCAAAAAAATACTAAACTTGATTTCATGTGATTCGAAATTTTCATGTGAATTGAAAAGTTGTGAAAGACAGAACAGAGGCCTAAAATATATATTTTTACAAAAATGTCCAAAAAAATTTTTGCTTAAAATAAAATCATTCTAGACAACATTTTCATGCATTTGAGTATCCCGCCGAGTCGAGTTTTATTTTTTTTCTTGTTTTTACTACATAAATATTTTTTTTTTTAATATTCGGCTTCGGTTTGGCCGAATAGTGAAAATTTGGCCGAATATTCGGCTTCGGCCAAAAAAGGTGTATTCGGTCGGACACTATTAATCATTCGCCACTAATACAGCTTTCAAGCATTTATTATTATAATTATAATAAAAGTGCACTAACTTCAATTTCGTGTAAAAAAAATCTAGCTCTGAACTAGAAAAAAGCCTTGAGGGGTTTGTTATGGAATATGTCAACTTTCATTTGCTTTTGGTTTCATCCCATTCGGATTTTGGGTGTTGCACTGTGTGACCAGAGACAAAGAACAATCCAAACAATGGACTCAAGCTGGTGAAAGACACAAAAGAAAGCAAAAACAGATCAATAGGCTGCTAAGGTCATGGCAAATTCAAAAATGTTGGTGAATTCACACAATATAAAATGCTTTCATGTACTGATGAAATCAGTTCGAATGGGAAGCCAATCTATATGGAGAACTTTAAGAGTTATGAAAACAATACTTAATTTAATTTATATAAAAAATAACAATATAAATTAAATGTTGTATTTATTCGACCTTTAATTTGTAATATAAATAAAATAACCGAGCTCGAGGTCTGTTGTTGTTGTAAATAATCTTTATTTTACTACTCCAATATTTCGAAATTCATCGAATTTCATCATCAGGGGACAGTGTTAAAAAATTACACAAACACAAATAAACTTTAAGCTACTTCTATTCACATTGCTGGTTGGAATTGCACTGAGCAATGTGAATAGAAGTAGCTTAAAGTTTATTTGTGTTTGTGTAATTTTTTAACACTGTCCCCTGATGATGAAATTCGATGAATTTCGAAATATTGGAGTAGTAAAATAAAGATTATTTACAACAACAACAGACCTCGAGCTCGGTTATTTTATTTATAAAATAACAATATATTTTTTTAGTTATGCGTATTTTATCGTTTATTTATATTTTTTTGCACAACTATATTTTTATTTGTTACGTTTTTTTTTCTAAATTTTATTTTCATGTTTTAGTTTTTCTATTGAAAGTACAGATTAACGAAATAAAAAAAAAATAAAACAAAAAATACAAATTAAATTAACTAAAGAAGCACATTTTAAATTATATTTTTACAAATTGAAGTTTTTTTTTTTGCTTTTAAATGATCCATTTTCCTTAATACAAAGTAAAATATATATTAAAAAAACAAATTGTTGGATATTGATCATAATTGATTTACATGACAATGTTGACGATAAAAATGACGGTGTTGTTATAAATGTCTGACTGTTGTAGTTGCAAAAATACGTATATTATTAGAAAGGGTAAAATGTTTATCTGCCTTCATCATCCAAAAAGAAGAATTGACCGGAACGTTTTTGTTCAGTATCCTAAAATAATCAGAATAAAAGAATTTAAATTATTCATTGGCTGTCCAAACGAGCGAGTCAAATCGTTAAACATACCTTTACAGAGTTATTCTTGTTAATACGTGGTCTAAAGTTGTTAGGATCACGACGGAAGGTAATACCTAACAATTCCAAGAAACGATTCATGCCATTCAACAGCGACTGTGGAGAGAATGCTGTGGTATTGACTGAGGGTTGACCTTCCAATACAATAACACGATCAGCCAAATAGGTAGCCATAATGAAATCGTGCTCTACCACAAAACCAGTACGTTTGGCGTGGAGAATATAACTGAATTTAAATAAAAAATTACGATTAAATAAACAGTAGACTCCAGATACAAATAATGCTTACCGCTTAATAACTTTGGCAGCAACCAAACGTTGTTCGGAATCCAAGTAAGCAGAAGGTTCATCAATTAGATACACATCAGCTGGTTTGCCCAAGCATAAGACCAAAGCAACACGTTGCAATTCACCACCAGACAAATTTTGGACTTCTTGATCCATAATTTCTTCCATTTTCATTGGCTTCATAACATCGGCAATAAATTGTGGATGCACATAGGCATCACGTATCTTGTCGTGCAACAAATGACGCACATGATTTTGATATTTTGGTGAAATCTTTTGTGGTTTGTAAGAAATATTCAACACGGGCAAATCAACATTAGTATCGGGCTGTAAGTTACCAGCTAACATACGAATGAAAGTTGTTTTACCAGTACCGTTTTCACCAAGCAAAACAAGAATTTCAGAGTCACTAAAATGACCCTCCTGAACTGTCAAAAAGAATTTACCCAAAGTTTTCGTCATGGATGGATACACATAGTGATTCATACGTTTGATTTCTTCTTCAGTTGCCGATTCAGAAACCTAAAATATAAGAAAAAGTGAATTTATATATTTTAAATATTGTATGTAATTAAATTAACAAAAAAATAAATACATTAAAACTACATAAAAGTAAAAATTTACGATTTTTTTTTTTGCATTCTAACTTTACTACTACTAACTATTTTGATTCGTTAAATTTCACCAAAACAAATGCACTTTTATACCTACTTAAGGCTTTAAGAGACTGAAAGGAGTAAAACGATCTGACGAAATATGAAAACAAATTGTATTTTTCATGTGTTAAACGCAAACGTAGAAAATCTTTTATTACGTTTCCAAATCTAAAAAAAAAGTTACAGGTGCCTTTTTTGGAGGGGGAGTTCGGCGATGGACGTTTTATCACTATTTATTAATACATTAATATTAATTAATATTTTTTATCTACGAACGCAAAAGGGGACGTGTTGAAAAAAAATAACATTTTCTTAACCCTGGGTCCAAATGCTGGACTTTGAATTTCTTCTGGCATAAAAATATTTCGATTGTTAAACAAAAGTATAAAAAATCTGTAAAAAATGGAGACTTCTCAACAATGGTCAGAATTATTTTTTTAACGTACTTTTTAAAATAGTCATAAAAATTTTTAAGTATTAGAATACACGATTTTTTAGTTTAAAGCTTGTTTGTACTAGTGCCCCCATATCCCGGTTCTCGGTATTCCCGGGAATACCGATATTTCTGGTTCTGGTTCTGGTACCGGTTTCCCGGTTCTAGATATATTTTCGAGAATACCGGCATTCCCGGTTCTGATCCTGGTACGGTTCTCAAAAAACAAAAAATACTGTACAATATAGTATTTAAATTTAGCAATTACATAATTTTATCAGAATTTTAGAAATATTCAGCTGTGTTTGTAAAATTATTTCAAAATCATGTAACTATTTTTTTCTTAAATTCATAAAAAAATGGAAATGGGTTTTTTCAAATGTTTTGTATTTTTTTTTTTTGTATAGAACCTTGTTGTCCTAAGGTCTAGACATACCGATAGTCCCGGGAATACCGGTAAAACCAGAACCGGGAATAATTCAAGAACCGGGAAACGTTACCATTTTCCGGTAATATTGAGAACCGGGAATACCGGTACTACTACACTAGTTTGTAGTTTTTGGTTGAAGTTTTCTAAAAAGCCGAAATTGGCAATACACGGTTCGAATCGTTCTGACATATAGTCCGATTGCCGATTTTCAATAAAGCTGAAAAATAGCAATCCCTTGTTGGATAAATGCGAATCGTTCCGGCACATAATCAGGTAGTTGTTAGTTAGGGCCTTTTGCATTTCAGGTGAAGATATATATATCGCTCATTTACTTGTTGTATAGTGTATAATGTTTAAAAATTAGATATGTATCTTTTAAATGATTCATGAAAAAATTAAGAAAATTTATCAGGAAGAGTTATGGAAGGGTATTAAAAACTAAAAACAAATTGGAAAAATCGAAAAAAAAGTCTACGTACGACTACATAGTAGATGTAATTCGTTAAGACAAGGTTTAAAAATAATATGTAGACCTAATTATTATCAAACAAGTATTTTTGTAAAAAGCGCTGTGTAGACTTTGATTTAAGCTTAATTACGTCCAGATTGAGTAAATATTATATGTGCTACAAGGGTCGAAACGAAAATTGAAATTATTAAAAGACCCTTTTTAGAAATTTTTTAAAAATATTTTTTTTTAAACTCAAAAATTTAAAAAGGGTCCAATAGTTCAGTTATCAATAAATTTTTCCAACAATCAAATAAAAATTGAAATTTCTTAAATACAGCATTTTTTGACCTCTAATTACTTTGACCATCAATTTTTAGTTAACAAAGAAACGATTTCATTGTTTATTAATTTTAGTACACAGTCTAATGAGATATGAAAATAACACAGTCCAACAAAATTTGAAAAAGTTGAAAGCCCCGAATCTGTACTCAGAATTTCTCCACCACATCAGGACAAAAAACTCACCTTAAATGTCAACGACTCGGTACGGAAACGCATGTTTTCAGTTGGTACAAAACCATCCAAGAAGATATTGATGCCTTCGCGAACAGAGAAAGGCATAGTAACGACACCATAACAGCCGGGAACACCATACAAGCAACAAATGAAATCGGATAAATAATCCAAAACCGATAAATCGTGCTCAACAACAATAATAAATCTAAAAACGAAACAATATAAAAATCATTGGAGAATTGAAACTTAACAAAACTGAAACTTACTTGGTGGGATGTAAGAGACTTCTTATCGTTAAAGCAGCATTCAAACGTTGCTTAACATCCAAATAAGAAGACGGTTCGTCGAACATGAAAATATCACCATTCTGAATACAAACCATGGCAATAGCAAAGCGTTGCAATTCTCCACCAGACAATTCAGCAATATTACGGTCGCGAATGTGGGTCAGATCTAACATTCGGCAAATTTCTGTCTGATTTTCACGTTCATTCTTTTTGTCGAGCAATTCAGCTACCGAGCCACGAACAGCCTTAGGAATTTGATCAACATATTGAGGTTTGACCAGGGCTCTAAGATTGTCTTCAAGGATTTTTGTAAAGTAATTTTGCAATTCAGAACCTCTAAAGTAAGCCAAAATCTCAGTCCAATCTGGTGGATCGATGTATCGACCCAAATTGGGTTTTTGTTTACCGGCCAATATTTTTAGTGCCGTAGATTTACCAATACCGTTCTGACCGACTAGACCCAATACTTCACCAGGACGAGGTATAGGCAGACGATGCAATTTAAAAGAGTTCTTGCCGTAACGATGAGTTGTATGCTTTTCCAAATTGCTTGGAACGTTAATGATGGTAATGGCTTCAAAGGGGCATTTCTAAAAAAAATAAAACCCCAAAATTTACAATTGCAAAAGTATTTTGGGTAAATGTCAAGTTTGTTGGACTTACCTTGACACAAATACCGCAACCTATACACAGTTCTTCCGAGAGTGATGCAATTTTTGAAATTGGACTGACTTCGATACACAACTTACCCATACGCACTACGGGACAAGATTTTTTGCACTCCTGTCGACAACGCTTTGGTTTACACTTGTCATCACTGACAATAGCAATACGTGTCTGCTTGTCGGTTTCTTCGTGGTCCCTTCGATTGGCCATTCTAAAAAGACCAACAAAAAAACATAAATTAAGAAATTTACGGACGAATCAAGTTTTGCTGCATTTTAAAGAACTCGCTGCACTTTAATTGACAACAAAGCAATGTTAAAAAAAACTATGGGAGGGGGTTTTTTTCATCCACTATTACTCAAACCACTGCATTGCAAACACAGTAAGTGAAAGTGTATAACCTCAACTTTTTACTGGATTCTATTAAAGCTTTTACACCAGTTGTTAATTAAAATTTCAAGAAATATTTATTAAATTGTTTTAATTGAAGGACTTTTAACCGATTTTTACACTTTTTACCTGAAAAACCAAGTATTTTTTAAATAAAGTCTGCAAAACGCCTTGCTGGCGTGTTGAAATATTTTAAAAAGGAAGTGTTTCTTTACAATGCAGCAGCAAGCAGCAGTCTGCAAAAGTGAAAAACGCGACCGTTAATTATAATTGAGCAGCATTGCTGCTGAGCAGCAGACACAGCAAAGAAAAAATACATGCAAAAAAATGTTCAAATTTTTTTTCTTAAATTATTTTTAACAAAACTCTTCTTGTATTTGAAATTTTTGATTTGTTTTTATTTTGTGCAAAAAAAAATCGTACTTTCGTTTAATTTTAAAGGTCAACTCGTAATTTAAAAAATAGTATTTGTTAAATGAACGAATCTTTCGTGTATTTTATGAAATATATTGTTACAAAGAATTTTCCTATGTCTTTATTTTATAAAACGCAACGAGTCGCCTTGAAAACATATCATTTCAATTTATTGTTGTTAAAAAAACAATTTTTGCATTGTACAAAATTATGAGGGTAATTTTGTAAATTATTAAAATTGTATGCTAAATTTATTTTCGTAAAATAAACGAAACTATCGTATATTTTACGAAAAAAAATAGCTGCGAAAGCTTATTTCGTAAATTGCATGGATTTTTTTTGGGGGGAGTAGATTTTTGACGTTTGATAAAAAAAATTCACCTCTCAGTTACATTTGGGTCTAATTTAGGGGAGGCACATGAGCAGATCTGAACTTTAAATTTTAAACTTTAAATTTTGCGAAAAATTTTGAAAGATTTTTGAAATTTTAGTTTTTGATTTTTTTTGTATAAATAAGAGTTTCGTGAGTGTGAGTCAACGTGAGTGAAGCATGCGTGAGTGCACGTGGGTGTGAGTTGTATTAAATTTACTCACGTGGTTGTGAGTGAGTGTGAGTAGAAAAAATGTGCTCGTAAATAAGTGTGCGTGATTCAAAAATTCCTGTCGTGAGCGTGAGTAAGTCAAAAATCACTCACGCGCCCATCTCTAGTCTAATTAAACTAATTTTAAAACAAAAGTGTTTAAAGTCTGCGGCTTGCTGCTGTATTGTGAAGAGACACTTTGTATGGAAAATTTTGTAGTCTGCTGCTTGCTGCCAAATTATAAAGAAAAAGAAACACGAAATGTCAAAAAATTGCATGCATACCAAATTGTTGAGTAGTTGTATGTTAAAGTACTAAGATTATACAAAATGTTCAATGCTGTTTTACACAACCATGTGATTATTTACGTATGAGGGAAGCAAAACAAACTAGAGCACAATCGATTCTAATGCAAAAATATTCTAAAATTTCGTGTTATTTATAAAGTCTTACTTTTATTTAATGTATTTTAACAGTAAATATTTGATATTATGTATGATCCATCATATTTTTACTCATATTTTATAGTATAATTATGTTTCATATTCATCAAACATGTTGGAGTTCGATGTTCGTCTCAGCTCCCTTAATTCAACAGTTAGTACTATTTTTCGCAACTGTTATTTTTTGCAGAGTTGTATTTTTATACTGATGACGTTTTGACAGTTCACAAAGTGCATTTCTGTCATTGATTGGACTCGGGAATTGAACATATTTTTTTTTGCCAACTAAAAAAAAAATTGTAATAAACATAGCAATGGTTGAGGAAAACAATCCCCCAGAAAATGTGGAAAAAAGTGAAGGAGAACAGGCTCCGGTACAACCCGAAGCTGTAAAAGTTTTTACAGTAGAAAGTATCCTTTTTTAAATTGAACTGAATTTTTGGACAATCTCCAATTGAATTATCATCATTTGCATATAACCTACAATAATTTATAAGACTTTCACTTTCAGGTTTATTTTATTCAAAGGATGTATTGTTTTTGTGGATTTCCTTGATTTATTTAATAATTTCAGTTTTGCACATGACAAAAGAAGCCCAACAACAGCATGGTTTGCGTCATGGTGATTACCAACGGTATCGTGGTTACTGCACCAGACGTATTCGTCGTTTGCGCAAGGCTTTGAAGTTCCCACAGGGTGATAAGAGACATTTTAAGCGTCGTGACGTAACGCTGGGTCAACTGACTGGCAAGCGGGCCGACGAACGTTACATTTATATTCCGCTGATTAGTGCAGAGCGGTCTTGGGCATATGCCATGCAGCTAAAACAGGAATCCAATACGGAACCCCGTAAACGCTTTCACTTGGTTAGCAAACTGAGGAAGGCTTGTGGTTATGCTTTGCAACTGCAAGAATTGTGTAATGTAAGTACGATACAACAACTATACTTATCACTATTAAAACTATTCCATTTTCAGTCGGAAGCTTTTGATGCTCGTACTAAATTAGAGTGCGAAGCTTATGTTGCCTGGATGCACGGAACTTTGCACTTTGAATTACAACTATGGAAAACCGCTGGTGAACATTTGAAACGAGCTCAAGTTGTCTATGAGAATCTAGCCAAGGCTTTGCCCGACGATGAACAGGAATTGTATCGTGCCAAGGTAAATGAATTTACTCCCAATTTACGTTATTGTGCCTACAATATAAGTGGAGGTCGTGCTGCTGGCGGCAATATGGACGATTTACTAGAATTCCATGCTCAAGGTTTGCTTGAGAATCTTGACGATTTAGTCAATCAAACCAAAACGGAGAGTAGCGAAGGTCTGCAGACTATTGAATGGCGTGGTCGTAAAGTTACTGTACGTCCCGAAAAGGTACGTCTATTCTTGTTGAGCGCCCAAGAACTGGACAAGGGTCTCGAAAAGACAACAAAGGTGGAATCAAAGATTGAATTGATCGAACGCACACTAATGGACTGCAAGGATGCCATACAGGCTGTTAAGGAAGAAATTAAACAAGATCCCAAATTGCGTTCATTGACCACCGGTCAAACGGTTTCAGGTGTTCAATATCTTTTGGCTTATTTATCGTACATACGTCATAGTCGCACTTTGCAGCGTAATTTGTGCTTGGTCGATCAAGCCAAAGCCAACTTCGATGATCCCAATCAAAAGACCGAAGTCCCAGTTGGTGATGGAAAACGAGTGCGTCCACAAGATTTGACACGTTTGTATGAAATTATTTTGCAAAATGTCACCGAAATGCAGCAAATCAATGGCATGGAGGATGATCAAGCTTATCAGGCCGAAGTGGAAAATTTAGCTTTAACATTTAAGGCTTTCCGTTGCTATTACATAGCGCTTACACTAATCGACATGAAGAAATGGAAAGAGGCTGTTGCACTTTATGAACGTTCCTCCAACTATGCCAATCAAGCATTAAAGGGAAAACCCAGTGCTGAATTCAAAATGTCCAATGAGCTTAAACAGCTCATATCAATCATTGATAGTTGCAAGTACTCGGCTCATGCTTATAGTGTTCTCGAAGACGACAATTCTGACGATACAATTTTTACTTCAAAATCGCAAAAATCCTCAAAGCCGTTATTCGAACGTTTGTCGCAGTACAAAGAAGATCAATCACTGCACACAAAGAATCCCAACGTGTTCAAAATGACACCCGAAATGGAAGCCATACCCTGCAAACCATTGTTCTTTGATTTAGCGTTGAACTACGTCGAGTTTCCCTCATTGGAAGATAAATTGCAATCGCCTGGAAAGAAGGGTATATCTGGTTTTGTCAAAGGTTTCCTTGGTTGGGGTGGTAACAAGTAAAGCAAGTGAAATGTACTGGACAATTTCATCACGTTTTATTTTCTTCTTATTATTCTTTTTTAAACATAAATTAAACTGTATAATTATTCCATAAATCCACGCCTGCATGCTTGGTGTATAAAAGTGTATTCAAACATAAATACTTACAATAATTTTATGATTCATTAACATTACAAAAAACTAATTGCACATTAAGGTGGACCTCTAATGTATGGCAAAATTGAAAACATTGATTTTTGTTTGAGGAAAAATAAAAAAAATGTTGACAAAAATATGAGCTCAATCGGTTAAAAATTGCCGTGCCGCACTCACGTTAAAGTTTGTAAGAACAAAATTGTGGCAAAATTAAAATTAATTAAATATCTTGCGATACACCATGTTTATTTTGATGAGCTGAATACGAATATCCAAAAATTTTTGAAATCGGTCCAACGATTTTCGAGATACCGATATTTGAAATTTCGAGATTTGTTTTTTAAAAAATCTTGATCGTACGAAAGAACAGCAATTTTTTGGCAAATTTTACCAACATCTCGAAAACCGTTCGACCGATTTTAAAATATTTTTGATATTTGTGTTCAGCACCTCAAAATTAATAAATATTATGTAAAGCAAGACGTATGATTTTTTTTTCATTTTTTTCCCAATTTTTTTATCGCAAACAAACTTCCATGTGTGTGCGGCACGGCAATTTTTAACCAATCGAGCTCATACATATTTTTGTCAACATTTTTTTATCCTAACCACACAAAACTGGGCTCCGATTTTGAAAAATCTAAAATAAAAAAAAATAAGGTCCACCTTAATTGCATTTAAGCATTCTTTTTTTTATTTAAATGCCAACGAAATACTTTTTTTTATATAAAATTAATATCAGGTCTCAAGTATGTCATTGGGAGATGATGACTATTTTTTACGCAAACAATTATAGTAGGTACATAGAGATACATATGTTAAGCAATTCGAACAGTTGTTATTTTATATTTTTTAATTAATAGAAACAAAGAATATTAAACATTTTTCTATTATTTTCATGTCCGTAATTTGAATGCTTAAAAAATATTTTTTATTTGTACTATTTTAACGTAAGTATATGTATTAATTCATTTAACATTCATTTAACTATTTCTTTTTCGCTGACTTTAAAAAGGTTTTCGAATAAACCTTTCTTTCTAGGCAGACATTGTCAACCGTCAAAAAAAATTTTTACTGGCAAAGCACTTAATTGTACGAAATAATCTTTATTAAATTTAAATCGACTCATGTTTTTGCTCTAGACGATGTTCCTCTTAGTTCGGGAGTTATCGAAATTTTCCCGAAGGTCCACTTTGTTTCATAAGGGGACAACGAAATTTTGAAACACTAAACACTAGAGTGGCACTTAAAAATTAAATTTTCGAATTTCAAAATGCGCGGGTCGGAATATTGTGTAATTGCGTCTAAAAATGATTGTGTAAAAATTTCTGGAAAATCGAATAACTTTAACCCGTGCCGCTTTGAGGTCAAAGTTTCGGGTTTTTGGGGAAAAAGGACGATGATTTGAAAAAAAAATAAAAAATTTTTTTTAATGAAATTAATTAAAATAATTTTTTTTATTTAGCTTTTACTCAAAACTACTTGGAAAAAATTATGTCAACTTTGTATGACATCATTAACCCGTTAAAAATTTTAAGCTAAAAATTACCATGAATTTAGGGGGGTACTACAAATGAGTATTTTCGATTTTTTAAAAATTTTATTAAACAAAATTTTTAAATTCAACATTTCTATACAAGTCACTTATAAAAAACATCCTAAAGATTAAATATTAAAAAAATTGGGGATATACACCGACTCAATTTGTTTTTGGAGCCGTTTGATTTTTGTGGATTTCAAGGAAATTAGAATTTTGTGTAAATTTTTTTTTATGAAAATCGATTTTCGAATAAACTGACCAAATTTAAATTTTTTGTTGCTTCTTTTGATCAAATTAATTCAGTTAAGAACTATTAACTTTATTAGACAACGTTAACCCATATTGGCAGGGGACAAATGTGACCCAAGCAGCAAATTTAAAGTTTGTTTCTAGAATTTTAAGAATTTTATTGCTTCAAAATCATTTTGGTGGTCTATTACATACTAATTTATAGTGTCCTAACGAATATTTGGCTTCGGCATTGGCCAAAAAGCAGCACTCGGCCAGTATTCGGCTTCGGCGACATTTTTTTCCAAATATGGCCTTATACCGAATAATTATATAAAACTTGTACGAACGTGTTAAAAAATGTTTTTGTGGAAAAAACAAACACTAAAAAAAGTCTTGCACTAAAAAAAATTTTTACTCAAAACAGGTTTTACACTCGAAAAAATGTGCACTCAAAAAAAAAAAATATTTTTTCAAAAATTACTAAAAAAAACATTTATGGATTCGGTCAAATTTAACTTTTTTATTTGTTTTTACTATTTAAATATATTTTGACTATTTAAATATGTTTTTTTTTTATTAATTTTTGTAAAAATAATTTTTTTTGAGTGCACATTTTTTCGAGTGTAAAACCTGTTTTGAGTAAAAATTTTTTTTGAGTGCAAGACTTTTTTTAGTGTTTGTTTTTTCCACAAAAAAATTTTTTAACACGTTCGTACAAGTTTTATATAATTATTCGGTATAAGGCCATATTTGGACAAAAATGTCGCCGAAGCCGAATACTGGCCGAGTGCTGCTCTTTGGCCAATGCCGAAGCCAAATATTCGTTAGGAAACTATAAATTAGTATGTAATAGACCACCAAAATGATTTTGAAGCAATAAAATTCTTAAAATTCTAGAAACAAACTTTAAATTTGCTGCTTGGGTCACATTTGTCCCCTGCCAATATGGGTTAACGATGTCTAATAAAGTTAATAGTTCTTAACTGAATTAATTTGATCAAAAGAAGCAACATAAAATTTAAATTTGGTCAGTTTATTCGAAAATCGATTTTCATAAAAAAAAATTTACACAAAATTCTAATTTCCTTGAAATCCACAAAAATCAAACGGCTCCAAAAACAAATTGAGTCGGTGTATATCCCCAATTTTTTTAATATTTAATCTTTATGATGTTTTTTATAAGTGACTTGTATAGAAATGTTGAATTTAAAAATTTTGTTTAATAAAATTTTTAAAAAATCGAAAATACTCATTTGAAGTACCCCCCTAAATTCATGGTAATTTTTAGCTTAAAATTTTTAACGGGTTAATGATGTCATACAAAGTTGACATAATTTTTTCCAAGTAGTTTTGAGTAAAAGCTAAATAAAAAAAATTTATTTTAATTAATTTCATAAAAACTTTTTTTTATTTTTTTTTTTTCAAATCATCATCCTTTTTCCCCAAAAACCCGAAACTTTGACCTCAAAGCGGCACGGGTTAAAGTTATTCGATTTTCCTGAAATTTTTACACAATCATTTTTAGACGCAATTACACAATATTCCGACCCGCGCATTTTGAAATTCGAAAATTTAATTTTTAAGTGCCACTCTACTAAACACATTATAAGGTTGAGATAATTCCCTTGTAAGTTGATCGTGAATTATTCAAATATTTTTTTTTTATTTTGTAAAAGAGGATGGAAACGTAGCTTTCAAAAACATCAAAAAATCTATTAAAAAATGAATGAGCCATGCTAAGTTTTGAGATAACATGCTCTATATATTAATGGGGGTGTACTTTGAACGAGTATTTTTGAATTTCTAAAACTTTTATTTAAACAAAACTCCCATTTGTTTACATGCCACTTATTTATTACCTCCTTAAAGCAGATAGTAGGTTTATTCCTCCGCTCAATTTATTTTTGGAGCTATTTGAATTTCGGATTTTAAAAATTTGAATTTTTGGTCGCTGTTCCAAAAAAGTAATTCACATAAAAAAATGGAAAAATAAAAATTTCCGATTTTTTTTGGTGTTCTAAATTATACATCCGATATTTTTTTTCGTTTTGTTTTACATAAATAAAGTTTGGTGAAAGTAAATCGAATGCACATATTTCGTTATAAATTATAACTTATAATCTTAACTTTTAGTTATTCGATTTAAACTTCGAATGAAAATGTGAAAACTTTATGTGAATTGAAAAGATCTGAAAGACTGAACAGAGACCTTTAACAATATTTTTTACATTTTTCACAAAAAATACTTCAAAAAGTGTTTTTGAATACTAAAAGCCTGAATTACTTTAAACGTGCATGAAACGTAGACTCTTTAACAAAATTCAATAAGTAAAAAAAGTACACGCAAAAAAAAACTTGTGTCGGAGTCAGCAAAAATCTGGCATAGTTTTACCAAAAATATGCTAAAACTACAACCGACGAAGTAGTTTTCGCAATTTAGCCAAAACGCTTATGTAAAAAATTTTGAAGAAAATGCTAATGCTATTTAAGTAAAAACTTGGTAAAATATGCCAAAAGAGATATGGTGAAATATACCTAAATTATTAGAAAAGATGACTAAAAATAATGATAAAAATTACTACATTTATGCTAAAATAAATTTTCAATAAATTTTTGTAAAAATTTGTATATTTGTTGAATTTTAAAATTTTCACAGAATAAATCCATATTAATATAATAAATGTTGTGTAGGATTTAATTTATCACTGACCAACTGACCCTTTTTGTACAATTTTCTCGAGTGACTGCTGCCTACGCTTCTTCTTGAAGTAAAGGATCCGCTATAGCTTCACGAATTTATTTAAAAGCATCCTGTAAAAATAGAAAATTATTACAAAACATACATTTTTAATTTAAAAAATTGGTAAACCCCATTGGTCTATTGGTAAGGAGGAACACTTACTTTGTTATTCCATTTGTAACTCATCAAAACAGGTCTGGACTCCCTTGGTTAGGTTAGGTTAGGTTGTAAGTGGCTGCTGACGTTTTACGTCAACACACGTAGACTCTGAGGTCCATTGTGATACCACGGGATCGTAATAGGTTTCCCTACTAGTCCCTGTCGTTAAACCAGTTTGAGCTTCTTATGAAACTCCTTAGATGTTGAATTTTGACATCCGACAAATCTGCAAGATCGTACAGCTCCCTAGATCCCAGTGAAGCAAGTCGCTGACCAGAAAGTGCCGGGCAATGGCAAATAAAGTGTTCGATAGTTTCCAACTCCTCTTCATCCATGCAACTTCGGCAAAAGTCATTCGACGGCACATTTAACCGCTCTGCGTGCTTCCCTATAAGACAGTGTCCGGTAATTATAGAAACCACCGTCGAAATCTCTCCTCTTGGAAGCGATATCAGCTCACTTGTGCGCCCCTGATTAAGAGAAGGCCAAATCAGTCGTGTTGTCTCACACGTCCATCCATTTGCCCATCTTTGATTAGTCTCCGTCGCAGAACAAAGCCGTAGGTTTTGCTTGCAAGTTTCTAGAGGCATACCAACACATTCCAATTCTGTTGGAACCTGTAAGGTAGTTCCTAGTCTTGCAAGCTCATCGGCTTTGCAATTCCCTGGAATGTCTCTGTGCCCTGGGACCCATATGAGTCGTATGTTAAACTGCTTGGCCATCTCATTTAAAGACGTGCGGCAGTTAAGGGCAGATCTTGTTTTCAGAAACATTGAATCCAGGGACTTGACCGCGGCTTGACTGTCAGTATAGATGTTGACTGCGGTTGTAGACAAGACATTGCAGCTCAACCAGTCAGCCACTTCCTTTATTGCCAGCATCTCTGCCTGGTAGACACTGCAATGATCTGGCAATCTACGAGCCAGGCTCAATCCAAGCTCTTCCGAATAGACCCCAAAGCCCACTTGTTCGTGCAGCCTCGATCCATCTGTGTAAAAATTTATGGTAGCTCCACTTCCCGGAGTATCCCCCATCCAAGACTCCCTGGATGGTATCATAGTGGTAAAGTGGCGCTCAAAGAGGCTCAAAGAGGGAGCACAATCCACATTTTGTGGTATTGTTATCTTTTTCAAGATCGCGCTATGGCCACAATCGCTGCTCCTCCATTGCAGCGTGCTATTAAGTCGAATTGCCGACGCAGCTGCATACTGCCTACCCAATATGTCCAAGGGTATCAGGTGAAGGAGGATTTCTAATGCAGCCGTAGGTGTAGTACGAAGAACACCAGTGATGCACATTGACGCCATTCTCTGTACCTTCGTGATAAAGACACAGTTCGATTTTGTTTCTAAAGCAGGCCACCAGACAATGATTCCATACAGCAAAATTGGACGCACCACTGCTGTATAGATCCAATGAACGACTTGAGGGCTAAAACCCCATCGTTTTCCAATGGCCCTTTTACAGGAATACAAAGCAATCGTTGCTTTTCTCACCCGTTCCTCAATATTACGCCTGAAATTCAGCTTCCTATCTAGAAATACTCCAAGATACTTGGCTCCATCTGAGAAGGTGATTTCAGTACCGTCCAGAGAAATAGGATCAAAAGCAGGAATCTTATTTTTCCTTGTAAATAAAACAAGCTCTGTTTTACTAGGATTAACTCCTAGACCACAGTCTCTTGCCCATTTAGACAGATCTTTCAGAGAACCCTGAAGAATGTCCCGCAATGTTGGCAGATGCTTCCCCTTTACCGCTATCGCGACATCGTCAGCATATGCGACAACATGACAACCACGTGCTTCTAGAGATAGTAGCATTGAATTCAGTGCCAGGTTCCAAAGAAGCGGCGAAAGAACACCTCCTTGTGGTGTGCCCCTATTGACAAATCGAGATATGACGGACGCTCCCAATTCAGACGTTATACGTCTACTGGCAAGTAGGCTTTCCACCATTAAAACGATTTCACGCTTGACTCCCAGACCAGACAATGCCAATATTATCGATTCTGGGATGACATTATTAAAAGCCCCCTCAATATCAAGAAAGGCCACCATAGTGTACTCCTTTACCGAAAGCGATCTCTCGATGGTACCAACGAGCTCATGAAGAGCTGTTTCCGTTGATCGTCCCTTGCTGTATGCATGTTGCTTTGTCGAAAGCAACCTCGGGTCAATCACTCTACGCAAATATGAGTCTATCATTCGTTCCATTGTCTTTAACAAAAAAGAAGATAGACTAATTGGTCTGAAATCCTTCGGAGCTGTGTGGGAACTTTTCCCAGCCTTCGGGATAAATACGACTCTGGTATCCCTCCATTTTAAAGGAATGTACGACCAGTTGATGCATGCTGTGTATAGATTATACAGCAACGGGGCTATATAGTCCGACACTTGCTGCAACTCAGCCGGGATTATACCATCAGGTCCCGGGGATTTATAGGGCCTGAAGCTTTTTATCGCCCAGATTAATGTTGGCATATTTATTATTTCCGAAGCAATTTCAGATGCTTGGGCGTCAGAACGTTCCAAAGCTTGAAACGGCGTCATGGAATTGCCCGGAAAATGCGTGTTTAAAAGGAGATCCAGCGACTCTCCACTGGAGGAAGACCACACCCCATTAGGATCTTTCAGGTATCCCAGGGTGCAAGGAGAAGAAGCCAGAACCTTGCGCAGCCTGGATGCCTCAGAAACGTCTTCTATGTTTCCACAGAAGTTTTTCCAAGAATCACATTTTGCATTTCTGATCATCTTTTTATAACTCTTAAGTTGCAGCCTGTATGCAGACCAGTCCTCGTCCGCTCTTGAAAATTTAGCCTTATTAAAGAGCTTTCTGCAGGAATCTCTGCTCGTCTGCAACTCATTTGACCACCAAGGTGGCTTTTTTTTCCCTCTAGGCTTTGCAGAAGGGCAAGACGCATCCAGGCACCTATTACAAACATTTGTTATATGGTCAACCAGACAGTCAATTTGCGCCAAACTATGTGGTTTAGATAAGGGTACTTCATCCAAAAGCAAAGAAAAAGTCTCCCTATATTTCACCCAGTTTGTTCTCCTCAGATTTCTAGAGACTGTCTCAACCGGGGCACGCTCCCTGAGTAAAAACTCAATGTAGCGATGATCTGAGAAAGAATGCTCTTCCAAAACTCTCCAGTCATCAATTCTATCAGACAATGTATCTGATACAAGTGTTACGTCAAGAACCTCTTGCCGCGTACTTGTAACGAAAGTTGGTTCACCACCCTTGTTACAAATATAGAGGTTAGTGCTTAACAAAAACTCCAAAAGTGATTCGCCTCTATCATTTGTGTCTGTACTTCCCCATATCGAATGATGTGCATTAGCATCACAACACACTACTAACTGGTGTCCCCTAAATTCAGACTCCCGAATTAGACCTACAACCTTCTCCGGGGGTATTGACCCCGGATTAGGAAAATACGCAGAGGCGAGCCAAATAGACTTCCCATGAAGCTCTAAGCTAGCCGCTGTAACATCCATATCACTAAAGCTTTGTTTATATCATACCACTGAGTATTAAGACCTGTCAAAATATCGTGTGTAATATGATTTTGTTGACAGTCCAATAAGACTTTTGATTTTATGAAATATTTCAAAAAATGGCTGTGTGTTATTAGATTTGCATACAAACAGCTGTTTTTAAAAATGTCTTTTGATTTTGTTTATGATTTTTTGGCAGTATTAAGACTTTGGTAGTATTTTACTTTCTTAAAATCCAAAGACTCGGTGGGATGATCTAAACACACCTTAAAAGTTGATAAAAAGAATATATTTAAGCCATTTTTTGCCAAGATGCAGGCTCTTGGTGAGCCCTCACCTTTGGCAACCACCAACTTAAACCCAGGGGTCTTCAATCCGCAAACCCTGCCACCCCGCACCCAGGGCTCTTGGATAAAAACCAAGTCAACTGCTCCTGTCGTCAGGCGCAGCAAGAGTGCAGCTGAGGCTGCCTTACAGTGATGGAGGTTTATTTGTAGGAACCGCAACATCTTGCTTTTTTTCCACCATCCTTTCCACCACCGTGTTATTGGCTTCATCCTCCGTGTTATCATAGAGGTCGCATTCGTCCCCAGATTCGGTTTCGAATAAGCCAGATATATATCCCATCTGTTCTGAATCGGAGGCAACAGAACTCTCCGAATTCCTCACTGCATGGGCCTCGTCCTGAATGTCACCCATCGTGGCATCGGCTTTATCCTCCATGCCATCACAGAGGTCGCATTCGTTACCAGATTCGGTTTCAAAAATGCCAGATGCATCTCCCATCAGCCTAGAATCGGCCAGCTGAATATCAACCTTTTCCAGATTCTCCTCCCCAGCCGACTCTGCCACTGGCTTGTCTGCGTCCAAAATAGTCTTCTGGTCGCCCTTGTAGACATTGACTCTTATATGAAAAAATCCAAATCTAATAATGCCGTCAGTCCTGGCTAAAAGCGGAAGCGATTCCTCATTAACCAAGACCACTGCTTGACGACGAGCGCCCTCCATCTCACCCAATCTGGCAATTTGCCAATTCTGAGTTGGAAGGTCAGGATTGCAGACTTTTATCATCTTAAGAATCACCGCAGTGTCATTTGTAGCCATTGGGATCCATGCATGAGCTCTGGGTTGCGAGGGGATATCATGTTTTTCCACAACGTCCAGTCTGGCTCCAGGCCATAACTCTCCCACTTGGCTAATGGCAACCTTAAACACGGCTGCGGATCTTTCGTTCCCAAAAGCAACGAGTTTTACTCGCCCCTGATACCAACCTGCGTTGACAGTAGTAGGTAGAAAATCAGGCATACTCTCAAGGAGCCTATAGTAGATTTCATTTAGTTTAGTTTCAACTAAACTCCACTTGTCCCTTGGAATACTACAATCCCCATTTTGCCTGTTTATCACAGCCCTAACGAAGTTACCTTTAACCACTTCACTAAAAGACTGAGTCCAGACGTTGCCGGTCACCTTAGATCTCTTAGGTAAAGGTTTCTCGTCGGGCGAGCGCAACCTTTTACCAGACTTCGATGACGAGGCCGAAACAGCGCTCTGTTTGTCAGATGCGCGCATTGCCGAAAGTTTGTCCTGTTCTTCAATGACTCCTTTCGCCCATGATAGCGACGCCCTCTCACGTTCGGAGAGCTTCGTTCCATCAAGTTGGCTTAGTCTGTTAATTATTTTCAAACAAAGCCGTCTCTGGTTGTGCCTGACCTTTGATGGTTTAAGTTTCTTTTTCTTTTTACCACCAATATTAGGCTGAGCACCCCTACCAGAATCAAGGTCGGACTTCAAGGTCGCAACCCTAAGACCAGTGCTAGGACCAGCACCAGTCGGTGAGGCAGAGCCTCGAATTAAATCGGTATCATTTGTGTCCATATTTTCATTTTCCTGGATGTGGTCATGAAAATATTACAAAAATACCTATTACGAACAATTTCAAAAATTCAATTAATAGCACGGAGATAAATTAAAACACGTCCACACTTGTCAACAGTTGAACGAATCTCCTGGACTCCCTTGGCTTTGGGTTTTTATGTTTTAATTTTATAACTAAAGGCAGGATTGGTGTCCACGCTCTTTATTGTAGTGAAGGATTCCCATAGCTTCAAACATTTATTTAGCAGTACCCTGTAAAAATAGAAAATTATTACCAAACACTAATTTTTAACTAAAAATCTATTAAACCTTATTGGTGTCTTCGGAATGCGGGTATAATCACTTTATCATTCGATTTGTTATTCATCGAAACATACGTCTGGGACTCCATTGGTTTTTCTTAATGAATGGTGTTTTAAGTTATGACAGCAAAATTAACTTTACACTCAAAAAAGTATGTCGGTAAAATCAACTACAAAAGACAGTTGTTTTGACTACATTTTGTTGTTGAAAAGGCGTCCACTACATATTACGGTAAAAACAACTGAACATGTTGTTGTTTTTAACTATTGATTTTCAACTACAAAATGTAGTAAAAACTACTACAAAACTGTTTAATACAGTTGTTTTTACAACAATTGCCTGAAATTTTATTTAAAAAAATTCTTAAACGTTTAAATGATTGATATTTATTTATTTAAAAAGCAATACATTTCAGTTGGTTGTATAGAATTTCGACATGATGACAATTTTTTGGTGTATTTATCTGGAATTATAGAAGAAAAAATATATATTAATAAAATGTTAAACAAAATAAATTGATTGTATTTACCTTTGTTTTTTAAATAGTTTGTTTCAAATTTCCACCACTTCTGATCAAAATTTGTCTGGAATAAAAGAAAAAAAGAAATGCTTTGGTAGAATTGATTTATAAAAAAAAATAATTAATTTGCAATGTTTGAAAAAAGTATGTACCTGTTTTGTTGTGTATACAAAGAAAAGAAAGATGGCACACAGGCAACCAAGCCGACAAAAAAATGTTTGTTTTTTTCCGATTGGTTTTTACGCACGCTTATGTGAGCGCTATATTATACACACTTGCTATCTCATTTATCCACTTATTTTCTTTCGCTCAAGAATATTTTTCCAAAAACATATTTTTTGTTATAATTAAATTTAATAAATTGTAATTTATTTAGATATTTTTTATTTGGTATAAAAATAATTCCTTCCGCATCCCGCACGACCAACTCGTTCGACACATTCGTTTGGAATAAAAATTTCTAGAAAAAACGAGTTTTTAGAAAAAAAACTAAAAACAACTACATAAATCAACTATTGCTACAGTGTAGTATATTTTTTGTAGTTATTTTTTGAAACTACTACAAAAAAAAGTTGTTTGAGATTTTTTCATACAAAAACGACCGAAATTGTAGTTAAAAACAACAGCTACTACACGCAAAAAAAAACTTGTGTCGGAGTGAGCAAAAATCTGTCATAATTTTACCAAAAATATGCTAAAACTACAACCGACGAAGTAGTTTTCGTAATTTAGCCAAAACACTTATGTAAAAAATTTTGAAGAAAATGCTAATGCTATTTAAGTAAAAACTTGGTAAAATATACCAAAAGAGATATGGTGAAATATTCCAAAATTATTAGAAAAGATGACTAAAAATAATGCTAAAAATTACCACATTTATGCTAAAATAAATTTTCAATAAATTTTTGTAAAAATTTGTATATTTGTTGAATTTAAAATTTTCACAGAATAAATCCATATTAATGTAATAAATGTTGTGTAGGATTTAATTTACCACCGACCAACTGACCCTTTTTGTACAATTTTCTCGAGTGACTGCTGCCTACGCTTCTTCTTGAAGTAAAGGATCCGCTATAGCTTCACGAATTTATTTAAAAGCATCCTGTAAAAATAGAAAATTATTACAAAACATAAATTTTTAATTTAAAAAATTGGTAAACCCCATTGTTCTCTTGGTAAGGAGGAACACTTACTTTGTCATTCCATTTGTAACTCAAAACAGATATGGACTCCCTTGGCTTTGGGTTTTAATTTTATACCTAAAGGCAGGATTGGTGTCCACGCTCTTTATTGTAGTGAAGGATTCGCCATAGCTTCAAAAATTTATTTAGCAGTACCCTGTAAAAATAGAAAATTATTACCAAACACTAATTTTTAACTAAAAATCTATTAAACCTTATTGGTGTCTTCGGAATGCGGGTATACTCACTTTATCATTCCATTTGTTATTCATCGAAACATACGTCTGGGACTCCATTGGTTTTTCTTAATGAATGGTGTTTTAAGTGATGAAAGCAAAATTAACTTTAACATTATTTTATCTTACATTTATTTATCTTTTAGAAAACTAATTATTTATTTTTATTTATTAATTTATTTTTATTTTATTTATCAATTTCCTTTTTACGTTTTTATAACACAAAAAAATAAACAAACAACGCACACAAAAAAAATGAAAATGGCGGTCTGTATTTGTTTTTTTGTTGTTTTCTTTCGATAAATTTTTGTGCAGGTAATTTGCGTTATTGTGCAAGCTACTTGGTTATTTTACATAAAAAATGAATTATGTTACTTTAACATCGACGAGCATAATATTAGCAAAAATTTGGTAAAATTTTTTTTTTGGTATGAAAAAAGTTTTACCAAGTAGGATTGCTCAATCTTACACAGATTTTTTTTTTGCGTGTACTTACTACATAAACGACCGTCATGTAGTAACTGCAATAATTTTCTGAGTGTAGCTTTTTTTATCTTACATTTATTTATCTTTTAAAAAACTAATTATTTATATTTATTTATTAATTTATTTAAATTTTATTTATCAATTTCCATTTTAGTTTTATAACACAAAAAATAAACGAAGCACGCACACAAAAATACAAAATGAATATGGCGGTCTGTATTTGTTTTTTTTTTGTTGTTTTCTTTCGATAAATTTTTGTGCAAGTAATTTGCGTTATTGTGCAAGCTACTTGGTTATTTTACATAAAAAATGAATTATGTTACTTTAACATCGACAAGCATAATTTTAGCAAAAACTTGTTAAAAAAAATTTTTTGGTATGAAAAAAGTTTTACCAAGTAGGTTTGCTCAATCTTACACAGATTTTTTTTTTGCGTGTACAGAACATTTTTATTTAGGTTTTTTTTAAGTATTTTTTGTCACGTTGAAACGTGCCATACTTTTCTACAAAAATAAAAAAAAAATATTTTAATAACTCACGATCAACTTAGATTGCAAAAAGATGAATTTTTTGAAAGTCATGTCTAAGTCAACCTGGGCAACGTCGGGCGCCTCAGCTAGTTTGCTAATAAAAAAAGTACCTTACGAAGTGTTCGAGAAAATCTATAAGTATTTCCTTATTTATAGCAATGGTTCCAACCGTTTTTATGCCACGCCCCACTTTTAAGTTTAAAAAATTGCCTTGTCCCCCCTACACTCAAGCAAAATTTGTTAATTTTTCTAATTTTTGTTTCTAGTGAAAAACTAATACTTGTTAAGCAAAGTTTTTGTAAAATAAGGATTTAAACTAAGTTTTTAGTTAAAAATTTAAGCAATTAACAATATTTTTGTACTTAATTTTGCAAAAGAAATAGTTTTTGTAGTTAATTTAACTAAACAATTTTTAAAAATTTACTTGTTGCCCCCCTGGAACCTTCAAATGGCCCCCCAGTGGGGCGAGAATCAAAGGTTGGGAACCATTGCTCTATACACTCCAACCAACCCAAATATTCATTTGAGAACCCCTGCATTTTTTTTTTGGTGTAGCATCATGTTATTTCTTACGAGAAGGGAATGTCGAGCTCTGACGGGAATAATAACTGGTCACTGTCTCATCGGCATTCATGCTAAAAATATTAGACTCATCCCAGACGCCAGTTGTAAAAGATGCGGCTCAACAGGAGTGGATGAAACGATAGAACATATACTTTGTCACTGTCCAGCGGTGGCAAGAAGTCGCCGATCCATTACTGGTCAGATAAGCTTTAATACTTTGGAGGATATAACGCGAATGGATCTTAGAATATTAAAGAGATTCGCAATGACTTTGAACGTGTTTAACTTGCACCGCTAGCGAAAAAGAAAAAAAGTTTTGTGATATCGCTATGGAACAAAAGGTCTATGCGAGGTGTAAATCGTACACCGCCACCCTAACCTAACCTAACCATGTTATTTTTCTGTATTTTTATACCCTCCACTTAGTGATAGAGGGTATATATTAGTTTGTCATTCCGTTTGTAACTCATCGAAATATCGGTCTGGGACCCCATAAAGTATATATATTCATGATGCCCGATCGATTTTAAGACATTCTAGCGATGTCCGTCTGTCCGTCTGTCTGTGGAAAATGCTCTCGCGGACAAAATATTGCACAGAGATGACTGAAACTTAAAATATATATTGGAAGTTCTCCCGAGAAGTTTGGTATTGCATTTGAGCGATATCGGTTCAGCGGTTCAAAAGTTATGAACGAAAATGTAAGCACACCTCAAAAATTTCAGTACATTCAACATAACCTAAAAATACAAAATGCTCTAATTCGGCTTCTGGTTGACATATGTGAACATAATTGAACACCAAATGGTATTTAAACAAGTACGAACATATTTTTTGACAAAAAAAGAAAAAAATCGCGGATTTTTTTTTTTTACCAAAATTTTTTTTCGCGGAAATTTTTTTTTTAAATTTTTTTTTTTCAAAAGTAATTTCCTTTTAAATAAAGTTTTTTGCAATAATCTTTTTGAAATTGTGGAGGGTATCACTACATTCGGCAAGGCCGAATTTAACTTTTTTACTTGTTTTTTTCTCCACTCATCAGTTTGTAATTTGAAGATGCTTAGCTCTTAACTGATGGTTTTCGTGACATGGTCATATTAATGTAGCGAAAATACCCACTTTAAAGCTGAATATTTATGGTGTAAAAAATGAATGCGCTTGCGTTATTTTCTTGTTTTTTATATTTTATTTTTGTTGTACTTATTTAATTACATTTGTTATAGTTTTGAAGCTGTCCAAATAGAAGTAGTCCGGACTTTTTCCTGGGTACATCGTAGGTACATACAAAGTGCGTACGCACTATAGTCAAGCGTCATTTAATGATGAATTCAAATATCCATTTTGATAAAATTCCAAAGCCAATTCCTTTAGGCGGGAATGATATTCTGGTGTTAGTTTTTGTGTACACTTAATCTCTTTCGAACTCTTATTCAGTTCACTTATCACATCCAAATTTGGTATATTATTTGGATCGAATGTAACTGCCGGCAAAATCCACATACTAATCGCTAAGCCATACAGAACATGTCTAAAATACTCTTTGGTGATATTGCACAATGAAAACGTATCGCGCACTCTATCCAGTTCGGTTAGTGAATCTGCAAATTGTTTCTCTAGATTTGCTGACAACGCAAGACAGTATGTCTCTAGCAAATGCCTGGTGTATGAATCACGCAAATCGCGCTTGGTGCTGGTGTAAATGAAATGGAGTATATCGAAAACAGGTGACGTGTAGCGCATCGCTTGTAAATCAAAAAATTTAACATCACTGGGTGAACAACAGTTGGTGGATGAATGATCGGAATTTGTATCCACATGCTCATCTCTATCACATTCGACATCAGTCGTCACTGTTGATATAAACATTATATTGTTGACCCACAAATCACCGTGACACATAACATTCATATGATCGCCGGAGTTGATTATACAATTTTGTATTTGACCAAATAACTTGTATTGGAGTTTCTCGATCAAACGTATTGGCTCTGTCAGACAGCCATCGACATTGGATGCCCGTAAACTGTTGAGAGATTCTTGTATGGAAATATCTAAAATATTTTTGTAAAATTCTTCGGCCTCTTTGCAGTAGACTGTATCATGGATTTGTTTGCATTTATCGCGAAACATTTCATTATCCAACTGTTTGGCAGCAATGGAAGCAGCATGTAGTTTGGCCAACTCCTAAAAAAGGAATACACAAAGATTTAGGAGAAATTAGCTATGTGCCTAGTTAGTGTTTTTTTGCTCATATTTGGCACTACACCATTTACAAAATGTATTTCGAAAAATATCAAGATTACATTAGTAATTCAAAGATTCTACTTGTAATTCGAAGATTACATTTGCAGTTGAGTTGAGGGTGGGTTGTACAAGCCTAAAAATAAGTAAATTTTCTAGGCAAGTCCATGGCGCTCAGACTTAAATAGTCCATTGTACCGTAACATTTGCAGTTAGAATATTCCATTTGTAATTCATAGATTCCACTTGTAATTTTAATATTCCATTTGGAATTTGAAAAAATCATAGATTATGTTTTTCGAATTACAATTGTATTTTTCGGATTACAAATGGATTCTTCGAATTACAAATGTTTTCTTCGAGTTACAAAATTAATCTAGGAAAAACAAGTAGAGTCTTCGAATTTCCATCTGTTAATGTAAACTGACATAAAAAAACACTAGATCTTGAACTTTACCATCCGTATTTTACCTTCATTACTAATTCACAATAGTTGAGATCCAAGCCGGTCAAACGATTCTGCATGCAAAATCCAGTTTCTTTTAAATCTTCCAAAACAATTATTTCACCGATATCATCCTGTCCAGCAAAAAAACATTTCGGAAATATTGTTTCAGTCATATACTGTTCCAGTAGTGGCACAATATGATTATATGCATTGATTTCATTGCAAAACGCCTCGTCACATCGATAAAGCTGACGTCTGGATAGACTTGGTATCTGGCGTTTTATAATAATCGATAAAGAATGTTTATCTGAAATGAGGGGAAATTATGTACATAACATTTTTATGGTAATAAAGTTTGTACGAATCAAATTACAAATTAAAGCAAAATATTTGTTTTAAAATATTTTATATTTTGATCCAAAATTTTATTTAAGACATGGGAACTTAGAGTTCCAATATGGTCTTGAGAATCTTACAAACGGAAAAACTCAAAAGTAATGTTTAGCGGGGGTTTAGAGGGGGTTTTAGAGTCAAGAGCTATAAAAATGATGTTGGAAAAATATCGGGAATGAAACAATTTTAATTCAAAATTATGGTCCAATGGGGTCCCAAGATTTAAAAAGCTAAAAAACAAAAGCTTTCCCAAAATTTTATCTGTTTTACTTCGTCTCACTTAGTTTTCGAGATATCTCCATTTATACACACAAAAAAATCCAATGAACGACTTTCATAGTATTTATGACTTTTTCATAATACTTATAAACTTTTTTATAGTACAAAGTTATGAATAAATCATAATATGTGAAATTTAGAACTATTTAACATTTTTTATAAATACTATGAAAAAGTTTATAAGTAATATGAAAAAGTGAATAAAATGTATGAATTCGTTCATAGTTACTATGAAAGTCGTTCATTGGATTTTTTTTTGTGTGTACTTTTTTTAAAAACTAAATTCTAAGAAGTACATACACTAATTGGTAGTAAATTTTTTCAGAAAACTGAATTTTTGAATACTATGTATGAACTATTAACAAGTATATAAACTAAAGTTTTTTCCTTATACACACAAAAACAATATTTTACCAATAACTTGGGAGGATATCATTTTTTAAAGTTTTTTACATTAATTATGAAAAATTTTGTAACATTTTACCAAGTTTTTGCATAATTTTGGTTAGAGCTTGTAAAATTACACAAGGTTAAATACTCTTATGAATATTTTCTAAATTTTTATCAGAAACAAGTAAAAACTTGGTAAAAGTTATGCTATTTTTTGCATAATTTATGCAAATAACTTAAAAAAAACGCATATCCTCCCAAGTATTTGGTAAATATTTTTTTGTGTGTAGTTATTAAAATTTTCTAATTTTTAGTATTTTTTTTTCTTTTTTTTTCTTTGAGTGCAACCTAGAAAAATATACATGATACCCATTGCGTATGATTAATATTAAAATACCCATGCGTATGATTAATATTAAAATCAATTACGATATTACTTATGCGTATTTTCTAATACTCTTAACCAGTCTTGCCAGATAAGGGGATTTGTCCCCAGAATGGGGATTTCAACTTCGACTTGAGGACAGATTTTAGTGGGGAGGGATTTAGGGATTTCACATAATTATGGGGATTTATCACTCCTTTTAGAACATATTTGGGGATTTGCAAGTTTTTTTTACCATTTTAGTACTCGGAAACCATAAGTCGTACGAAAAAACTTATGAAAACAATATGTATTGAAGACTTAAAATTTTGAAAAAAAAAAAAATTTCAGCAAAAATTTTTGAAAGCAATATTATAATGTCCTTTTTTTCTGTCAAGTTCACAATAGATTTTCAAAATTTTGTATTAAAGTCTAGACCAAGGATGGGTAACAATTCGATAAAAGTATTGGTATTGGTATTGGTTTTTAAAATTATATTAGTATTGGTATAGGTATTGGTTTTCATTTTTTGTTGAATTGGTATAGGTTTCGGTATTGGTTTTGAATTATTTAGGTATTGGGTATTGGTATTGGTTTTAGCCTCGAATCGGTATCGGTTTTTAATAAGTATTGGTATTTATCTTATATCGGTTTTGGAATTTGTATGCAAAAGGTTTTGTCGTTAATATTAATTAATTTAACGTACGTAGTCCTTCTGTCCGCCCCACAGTGGAGAAAAATATACGTTTATGTGCAATTTTTAACCGAGTTTAGTTTTGATTTTAAGCCATCGATCGGACATGGTGGATTTTTGAATAATGATTTATTTTTTATTTTTCTTATATTAGGAAGAGATGGGCTCATGAGCTGATTAGAGCGTGATTCACGTGATTCACGCGTGAGTGTGACTGAATTCAATTTTATTCACGTGATTGTGAGTGTGAGTGGAGAAAAAAATTGCGTAAGTGAGTGTGCGTGAGTAAGATTTTTGCGTGAGTGAGTGTGCGTGAGTTGATTTTTTTGCGTGAGTTTGCGTGATTTATTTTCTCTTCATATTTCCTTTCGTACAAAAAAATTTTAAAATTTGGCTTAACTTTAGATTTCATCCCGAAAAAAGCAAAAAAAAAATTGTAAAATTTCTCTGAACTTTAAATTTTGCTTAAAATTTTAAAAGATTTTTCAAAATTTTAGTTTTTGAAATTTTTTTTTTTATAAATAAGAGTTTTGTGAGTGTGAGTCAACGTGAGTGTAGCGAAGCTTGCGTGAGTGCACGTGAGTGTGAGTTGTGTTAAATTTACTCACTTGATTGTGAGTGAGTGAGTGTGAGTAGAAAAAATATGCTCGTGAGTGAGTGTGCGTGATTAAAAAATTCCTGTCTAAGCGTGAGTGAGTCAAAAATCACTCACGCGCCCATCTCTAATATTACACATTTTTCAGTATTTTTTTTTTAAAAAAAAATAATAGGCAAGGGTATTTGAACCCCTTATTAATGATGTAAATAGCATTTGTTATATAATTAATTTAGTTTTTATAACCAAATTAAAATTCAAACAGCCTCAACACAAGTCCTCAAAAAATCGATAAAATCGACTTCTAAAATATATTTTTAATAGTCGACTTTATATTTAAAATTTTAAGTCGCTGGAGGGTATAAAAATTAAAAGCCTAAAATAATAAAATACAAAGTTTTCGTTTTTTCTTTAAACAATTTCTGTGCTGATGAACATTGCATTTAATGCACATATAAATTGCGGTGGCCAAGGAGAGATATTTTTTAATTGCAGAAAGTTGAGACTTAACATTCGTTACAAAATATACCTAAAATTCATCCTTTTCATACATAAATATTTTTTGAAAAGGTAATCGAAATAGGTTATCGTGAAGGCCTCTTTTTCGATTTTAGATCTTTTGGTAATTGCGATTACACGGGTAATTGTTTTCTTATATGGGGTTCAAACTTACGACCTTAAACAAGTTGTTTATCAAAACACCAGTAATACCATATTCGCATTCATTTAAACTAGTTTAATTATGTGTCTTCCCCATACAATTTTAAGCACTTTATCTGTCAAAATAAAACGGTGGTTTATTTTGACGTTTAAATTGTATGGGGAAAACCAATAATTAAACTACCCAGGCAGAAAAATACGAACGGGAGAGCGATGGCAAAGTACCTTTTATGGTCGCTTGTGTGCTGGGAAAGCATCACAGTTTAGTACTCTCCCAGCGTCCAAAATGATAACAACGGCAAACGGTATGCCGTTGCTATTTTAAAGCGCCTTGTGGTACAGGGTATAACGAGTTTATGCTTATGTTTGAAACTACCCGAAATAATAGTCCTAGATTAACCTTTTAGCAAAAGTACCGAAAAAAAGTGATGTATTGAACCGAAACGTGTTGTTTTCCAAAAGGAAAAACCCAGTGGCATTTCACATGTGATGTATCCGGAGTTTAAGACACTTCCTCACAAAAGAACGTGTTTTTATATAAAAGGTGTCAAGTTTGTGACAGGAATTGTGTCTAAGTGACATATCACGAGAGCTTTCAAGGACCAATAACTAATACTGCAGGGAAATGAAAAATATTCCAATTGTTATGAAAATTAATTATACTTTGAACGGATTTAAATAGAAAACATTGGCAAAGCGCTTGCAAAGCACTTTTTTCGTACTACCTTATACACAAAAAATAAAGTGATTGTCGAGACTTTTTTTGTGGAACGGTTGGCAGTTTCTGCTTGGGTACTTAAAAATGCGTGCGAACATCGTTTTGCAGAATAAAAACGTAATGGATACAGAACAAAGATTTTTTTTATTCACGTAGCCCTTAAACTCTCAAAAATAGCAAGTGTGAAACGCACACTAAAATAAAATAAATTCTTATATAATATGACTGTGCCCGGCACAGTGTGCCTCTAATAAAACAAAAAAAAATAATTTTTTGGATTCTGGTGTTGTGACATAAAATTTTGTAACGACTGCTTGATTGGAATTTCAAAAAAAGGACATTAGCATTTTTTTACAACCCAAAGAACAGTGCAGTGACACTTAATGTATATCAAATATAAACAATGTTTGCAAGAGAAAAAATTTCATCACAGAAAAGGTCTAAATTTTTTAAGATCTACTTTTATTAGGGGTCATAAAAATCAAATTTGGTTAAAAAGAAGTAAAAAAAAATATTTTTTTTATGTTTTTATGACTTTTTAAATTCAAGTAGCTAACTCCTTTTTTTTTATGTGACATTGCATGCAACGATTACTGATCGATGTAACATCTTTTGTGAACATCTTTAGCAATTCGTTAGTCAGGTAAAACCTAATATCAATTATCAATATCAAAAATTTATCACAGAAAAGGTCTAAATTTTTTAAGATCTACTTTTATTAGGGGTCATAACAATCAAATTGGGTTAAAAATAAGGATATGGTACGTGACAAAAAAAAATTGTTTTATGTTTTTATGGCTTTTAAAATTCAAATAGCTAACTCCTTTTTGTTATGTGACATTGCATGCAAACTATTACTGATCGATGTAACATCTTTTGTGAACAGGTAAAACCCAATAATGTGATGGAAAGAAAATGTTTGAATTCATAATTAACACAAACGAAAATAAGAATACAAAAAACCGAAACAAAACCGATACGAAAGTATAAAAAAATGAATTGGTATTGGTTTTTTATTGGTATTGGTTTTGAAGAATAAAAGTATTGGTTTTTAATTGGTATTGGTAGTGGGGAATCGGTATTGGTTTTTTATCGGTATTGGTATCGCACAAATAAAGGTATTGGTTTTTAATTGGTATTGGTTTTCAATTTGAATTGGTATTAACGGGTATTGGTATCGAAAAGGTATTGGTACCCATCATTGGTCTAGACTGTCCTTTTAACGCTATTTAAATTTCAGAGAGGTGTTTTTTCGTATAGTTGAGCAAACAATTTTCAAGTTTTGTTGGAGAGGCCAATAACTATTTTTTGCAAAAATTATGAAAAATCAAATACATAGTCGGCTTACTACTTGTTGTGTTTTTTTTACTCGGAAACCATAAGATGTGAAAAAATTTTAACAATCATTTTTGAAACAATAGCGGTTCTCACCCTTGATAGAAAACAAGAAAAGAATCGGAGAATCGAAGAAAACAAGAAAATGTTTGACAGATACAACAACAAAATACATGGCGGCTCGTTTTTCTCATTTTCTTGGTTTCTTCTTTTCTACATAGAAAATTTCTTCGACTTGATGCTTGAGTAAGTTGAAGTATAGAAAAAAATAAAAGTTTCTAGACCAACAAAACAGCTGATTAGAGAGGCATTTAATTATTTTGTGATATTTTCAGACTTTTTATACGAAATTTAAAATGAAACTTAAATGATTAATTATATTTTTACTAAAAATCGCGTTATTTATTTTTATTTCGTGGTTTTAATTATGTAAAATAATTTGAGGTTATAGAAAATGTTAGTGTGAGAAAACTTGTTTAAATAGTTGTTCACTCTTTAGTGGAAAAAATCGGTAGAAAATTTTCTTGTAGGAAATTTCCTCAAATGTTTTCTATCAAGGGTGAAAACCGCTAATATTGAAATATCCTTTTTTCCTGGCAAGGACCATAGAGTACAGATGATCAGAGATTTTGATAGACCCCAAAAACAATATGTCACTTTATATAAATTGGTTCTCTTAATGTTTAAGAGAGTTTTTACATGCAATAGCAAAGACAACACTAAGAGAACCAACTTATTGAGAGAGCAAAATAAATGGCATCTAACAAATTTGACACCTACTGGCAAGGACACCATGGATTTCGAAAACCAAAATTTTTTATTAAAGTTTAGAATGTTCTTTTAAACCTGTTGAAAATTCAGGAAGGTGTTTTTTCGTGTTATCGAGCAATAAAATTTAAAAGTTTGTTATAAAGCTAAATTTTTATTTTTTTACAAAAATTTTGAAATTTCTCAGAAATAATTAATATGGACTCAAACCGAAATAAATAAAAACTTCAGTTATAAAATATAAAGTCCAACAATATATAAAACAGAATTAAAAAAAAAAAATTAAATATTTGGATCTCTAAAAAACTTTGAAAATGGATTTCTCAACTATACAAAAAATACCTCTCTGAAATTTAAATAGCGTTAAAAGGACATTCCAAACTTTAATAAACAATTTTGTTTTTGGAAATCTATGGTCTTCTTGCCAGGAAAAAAGGTCATTCAAATATTGTTGTTAAAATTTTTTGTTAAAATTTTTTTGATTTTTTTTTGTTTATAAATTTTAAATCTCTTCATAATTTTATCACCAATATTGTCACAGATAGTTTTTTCGTACAACTTACAGTTTTCGAGTAAAAAACACAAAAAACAGTCTAGAGTCTAGAGCATAATATTTGTTTTTTATTTTTTTTTTTTTTTGTAATTTCAAATATTCATAATTTTATCTACAAAATTGTTTTTATAAGTTTTTCACGACTTATTTTTTTTTTTAAAGTTTAGATGTTTGTCCATCCACAAAAAAAAAATTCAGAAAAACATTTTTCGTTTTTTTCGAGAAAATCGCATTTGAATTTTAAATTTCATAACAATTTTGTAAGTTGCTTGTATTTTCTTGTATTATCGTTGCGAATGAGTATTATTAATTGCATGAATATTACTCATTCGCAACGTTAATACTAGAAAATACAAGCAAATTACAAAATTGTTATGAAATTTAAAATTCAAATGCGATTTGCTCTAAAAAAACGAAAAATGTTTTTCTGAAAGTGGCCGGATTTTTGATAAATTGACTTTTTTAAAAAATGGAAAATTTCAGAACGGGTTCTGAAAAAAAAAATATTTTAATCGATAGCCCATACAAAACTATATAAGAATGTAAATTTTAAAGATTGTGGTGCATTCCGTTTTAATGTGATAAATATTTAATCAAGGCAACTCGCCACAAATTTTACCATTTTTCCAATATTTGACCACGCCTCCTAAGCCCAGTTTTTGAAAAATTGAAAAACCAAAAACGCAATTTTCTAAGTTCCATATAGGGCTATCCATACAAGCTATTCAGAAGTTTACGGTACACGTGTTTTTTTTCGCTGGACATTTGGTGTGAAATGCCTCCTATACTGCTTCCAAGTGAATTTTTGAAAATTTTTGAAAATTTTTTGAAACCGGATAAAAATATGCTCTTTAGTTAGGGCTTATTGTAAGAACTT
Source organism: Pegoplata infirma (assembly GCA_963921195.1). Taxonomy (NCBI): domain Eukaryota; kingdom Metazoa; phylum Arthropoda; class Insecta; order Diptera; family Anthomyiidae; genus Pegoplata; species Pegoplata infirma. The sequence continues at coordinate 150,101,150 of OY992539.1, read as the reverse complement.
CATAAGCCACATTTTAATTTTTGGTGTTTTACATATTGTTAGTCTTAAAAAATGGGACTTTTGGATAACTTTTTTACTCTAGATACTTGTACTAAGAGTTGAAGCATGTCTTGTAAGTACTAAATATCGATCAGGGGAAGTCTAGAAGAAAAGGGAAACAAAAAAAAAATGTGGCTTATCAAGTTTTTACAATAAGCCCTCATATTTAATTTTTTTGTTGCCAACTAGTATTGGTGTTACAAACGAAATGAGAAATATACATATGGTGCATTCCATGTCAAATCGGACACTTTGAAAATGTTTTTTTTTTTTAGATTTTCTCAATTTGTTTACAATTTTTAGTACACTCATAAAATTTTTACAGTTACTGTTTCACAGTCAAACAAATAGTTTTCGTTTTAGTTAATATTAAAAGAAAATTCGTTTGTTTCACATACAAAGATTCTAAACAACTTTTTGAACGTTTATTCAAATACATAACTGTCTTTTAAATAAAATTTTCCGTAACGTTTGTTTTTTTTTCAGTTATTTAAAAAACAAACCACATTATTTTATTTGTCGTTTGTTATTTGTCAGTTATTTCAAAATTTCTAAAATTAGAATTTTTTTTTTGAATTTGAAAATGAAATTTAGTTGCTGAAAATATAAGTAGCTTGTGGCACAGAGGGTAGCGTGCTGGGCTATCAGCCAGAAATTATGAGTTCGATTCTGCTCAGGTTCGAAGTTTTTTAAAATTATTTCTAAAAAAATAAATAAAAATGAATGAAAATTTCCGTTATTTTAACCGTTTTTTCCGTAAAATTTTGCCAGTCATTTTTTACGGATTTTTAAGTTATTTTTACGGATTTCAACAGTTATTAATTAACATTTAAAAATAACTGAGAAATGTTTTTGTTTTAAATGAAATGTAAGTAGTCCGTTTTTTAAATAAAGTTTCATTTGGTTCAAACGTATTTTCTGTTAAATTTACTTACATAATATTTTAAGTGTACCCTTCGAAAACTCCTTCGTGGTAACTTTTCAGATTTTTTTGATGTCCCGTTCAAAAGATATCTTTTTTATACCCTCCACTTTGGTGATAGAGGGTATATATAAGTTTGTCATTGCGTATATATATTCATGATCCATAAAGTTATATATATTCATGATCCTTTATCGATTTTAAGTCGATCTAGCGATGTCCGTCTGTCTGTCTGTCCGTCTGTCTGTTGAAATCGTGTTTTTGGCAATAATCCGGAACCGACTTACCAAAAGTTGCGTAATTCTCCTAGGCAGAACCTGATTTTTTTTTTTTAAATCGGTTAAGGGCGGATTACTCAATGAAAAGTTAACTACCGATTTAACGGAGCCTTATGTCAAAATTTGTATGAAAAAGTTAAATTTAACGGAGAGTTATTTTATAACGGAGCATTGAGTAATCCAGCCTAAGTATTTTAAAAGTTATGAGTGAAAATGTAAAGTACCTCTAAAATTATGGTGAATTTTACACAAAAAAAAGTGTTATAACTTGACACCTGTGGGGGTGTTCTGTAATATATGCGAAAAGTTTTCGCATCGAAAAGTATGAAACAAAAAATTCCATCGTTTCTCGATTCTGGAAAAAAAGTTGTTTCTGTATATCAATGCGAAAACGGCAGCAATTTTATTGGAATATTCCAAATCAGCTGTCAAAAAGGTAAATAAGGCGAGAAAATAATAAAAAATCACAACAAAACAAACGCAATTTCACATTTTTTTTAACAACACTCGTAACATTGGCAAACAAAAATTTAATAATAAATTAACTTATAAAAATAATGTGTAGTATATCATTAATAATATCCCAATTAGAAATGTCGTTAAGACATCTCAAAGACTTCCTTATGACAACCCAATTAGAAATGTCGTTAAGACATCTCAAAGACTTCCTTATGACAATGTCAGTGTACCTGCTGACTGAAAAATCTCTGACCATACAAAAAACCTCATGACACCTCCTGACTTTTTCAAGTATTTTGTCAACATTCCTCGCCGACAAGTATGCAGGTAGTCAATAGTGCTGACTACATTATGACATGTACATAGTACGTCTGAGATCGGCCAAAAATTTAAAATTTATTAATCACGTCTTTTAATTTACACTACTTACTATTTTTATCTGTTTATTTCTTAAATTTAATTTTTTAAAACTTACTATTTTGATCTGCCTCACTTGGTCCGCGAACTCAGAACCTTCTGTTCACTGGTCTAGCACCTTACCCCTTTAGCCAAACTTTGATAATAAATGTGTTTATTTAAAAACAAATTTAAATTAATTTATTATTTGAATTGTCCTGTTGTATATATTTCGTCACCTGAATTGAAAAATGCTACAATTTGAATTTTTTTTCCTCAAATATAACATTTTTTTAAATATTAATTGGAATTTGGTTTCATCCTATTTAACAAGATTTTGTTAGATATATTTAGGCGTATCTTAGATGTTTTAAATATTATTTATACAAAGCAAAAAAAAATATTTACAAAAAATATATTGCAGGAGCCCTTTACAATTAAGGTGACGATATATTCAATTTATTTTGTTTTTGACAAATTTGAAAATATTATGATTTCAAAATATATTTTATTACAAACAATTTTAAGTTGTGGTTGGCCTAGTTGTCTAGCAGGTTCGACAGCTTACGTGTTGTAGATTTTTGGTCTCGGTTCAATCCCCGGTCGCGGATTTTTTTTTTATTTTTTTTTTATTGATTTAAGACCAATTAAATTTTATTTTTTTAATTACAAAGAAAATTAAAAGAGTTTTAAAGGATTAAACAAAATTACATCGATTTTACATCGGAAAAAATTTTTTTTAGTGATTGGTCGGATTTGCTATATAATTGTCAGCATTAAAGACATGATTTTTCTAAATTGATAAGACATCTTATATGACAAGTCAGTACATTTATAGAACTTGGGGAGCTCCGACAAAAATTATGACATGTCCTTAAGTTGTCTTAAGTAAAATGTATTCACTTGCTGACTTCTACCTGATGAATCATTACTGACATTGTCTTAAAGACAAAATTTCTAATTGGGATTAGTTGATAGTATTTTCTTGAAAAAAATATTGTGTTTTATATATTATAACACAAAAGTTGTTTAATTTACGAAATATCGCACCATTTTTAAATGTGAGTGATTTTGACACTTCAACTTCAAAAGTTTTCGATCAATTGGTTTACAGAAACAGTTTTTCTCGCATCTTTCCAATAATTTTGAAAAAAATCATATTTGACAGAAAGTTTCCGCATAACAAAATTACAGAAACAGTCGAATGCGAAAAGTCAGGTTTTGTGCCGATTCACGATGTTTCTGTTTCGTTTTTCATGTTTCATGTGAGAAATCTTTCGATTCGAGAGTTATAGAACACCGCTACTGTTGAATGAATGTGATCGAAACTTGGAATTTAATGTAGTTTTATCATTCCTAACACTCACAAAAAATTTGGGCGGAATCGCACAATGGGGTGAGGCACCAGAAATTTAACCCAAAATTTTAAAATGATTTATCTTGGCTCATGGTTGACATATTCAAATAAAATTTTAAATAGGTTCATATTTTATTGTTCTCAACGTTTTTCTGGTTATTTTGGTAAGAAGCTATTAGCAATTGAGGTGAGTTTCAATATAAACCTCAATGATATGGCGTGGTAGCGCGCCATTTTGTAGTTGTTGATGTTTTTTTTGGCTTGCTGGCTTGTTATTGGTTGTTATTTGTATCAATAGAAGTGTGTGTCATACACGTAGTGTGTGTCATACACGTGGTTGCTTTTATATAATTTTCATAGAGACTTCAAATTAAGCATTCATATTTGTCGTCAAACCAAACAAATAAATAACATTTGAAGACAAATTATTTTTAATAGAACTATTAAAAAATTTAAAAACTTAACAAATTTAAAAAAAATACGTACATACACTCAACCAAAAATCATTGTATTCCCAAAGAAAATCGCTGTAAATTCAACAGAAATCATTGTTGATTTTGACCCTACAAATATTTATGTTGATTTCAATAAAAATTGTTGTCAGTTTTTGTAAAAGTTGATCAACTCGTTTTTTTGTAAATCAACTCGTATTTTTTGTAAAGTCAACTCATATTTTTGTTGATATAAGAAATTTTATTAAAAAAAAGCTTGTTGTTATTTGTAAATATTCTTTTATTAAGTATAAATCACAATATTTTTTAGAATTATCACCGGCTTTTTAAGCTGCAATATTTAAACAAGATTTTCACACACACTTCGTTTATTTATGTTATGCACTCGTAAGCCATTCTCCAGTTTTCTAATAACACCAAATCAAAAACCTTAAAAAAAAAAATTATAATATAGTATGAATACATAAAGTAACCAAAGTATTTTATTACTTACCAAATATTTACAGATCAGAATCTGATCATCAGATCCTATTTTTATTTATTTTTATAATATTAAATATTTTTATAAGAAACAAACACATAAAATAATTTTATAAGAGACAAACAAATTTCACATTGCAATGCATTGCTACCAACTTGATAATACAAAATTGAACGAACAGGGTTGTTTTTTCTTTTTTGGTTTTATCTATTGAATTCTGTATAAGCGTTGTAAATAGTTGATTCAAATTTACTGATTATTCAACGATATCAACATTAATTTTTGTTGAATACGGCAATATTCTGTAAAACTTGATCTACAATGGGTTAACTAATTTTTCTACTAAGATATTTCTATGAGTGTACTTATAAACTTATAAAATATTTTTTTTGTTTTTTAAATATTTACATTGCACTATGGTTCCGATCATCACTTTGCTTGGCCAAAATTACAAAAATGGAAAATTTTTTGTAATTTTGGCATAGCTTTTGTTTTAAAAATTGTTATAATTTTTTTGTTTTCCATGTATGTATAATAATATAAGAAATTTTTTGTATTTAAACTCAAAAAAATAATTGAAAAAATTAAAAAAAATACGTTTTTTTATTTTTAGCTAAATTTGTTTTTGAACTTCAACTTTAATCTGTTGTATTATAACGGTAAATGAGTGTATACAAAAACAAAATATGTTTTCTGTTGTTTGTAAAATCAATTTTGAGAAAATTGAATTTTATCCAAGAAAGGGTATCTGCGAAACCATAGTGCATTGGTTAACATTGTGGGGGGTATTTAAAGATTCGGCACAGCCGAATATAGCTTTCTTACTTGTTTTTTTTTTTAAATTGTCAGTTTCTTCCATTACTCAAGCTCGGGTCATCAAAAAATCTGAAAATTAAAGTCGAAAAAGTTTTCGAAGGATACTAAAAACTGTAAACAAATTGGGAAAAACTAAAAAATTTTTTTTTCAAAGTATCCGATTTGACATGGAATGCCCCATATATAGTCTCTACTACCAATAAGTTGTAAGTTATGGATATAAAAATCAACTGTTTTCTGTTTACAAATTTATGATGGCAAATAGAAACATGCGCAATTTATACGATTTATCAATGAATGAAAATAATGTGTGCGTATGAATGACCTTTAAAAACATGCATTTTTCGAGTTCATACATAGTACATGCATTAGGGTGGCACGAATAATATATTTTTTTCTAATTTTATCGATCGCCGGGTAAATTATGGTTCGTTTCGGTCTAAAAACTCTATGGTTAAGCAAAATCGGACAAAATTACCCTTGCCTTTGGGGGGTTAAAGTTTTGCATTAAAAAAATTTCCCCATACAAACCAACAAAATTTTTTTTTTTTTGATTTTTTAAATAATTATTTTACTTGATTAGCTTTTTAACAACTAAAAATTTCATTATAGTAGAATAAACCCATCCACTTTAAAATTGACTTCGAAAAAAAAAATTTAGGGCCGTTGGGGTCCTACTTTAAAAATTTTAAAAATTTGTTTTAGATCTGACAAGCAAGGATTTTAGTTGCTTTTAATGATACATATTCACAAAAAATATAATTCCTATCTGTGACATCTTTATCGTGTTCTAAAATGTATCAAAAAACAGAAAAAAAATTTACTTTTTTTTCAAGTTTTATGTATTATTACAAAAAAATACTTTCGTCAAATTTCGTCGATAAGCGGGCAAATTATGGATCGCTTTGGTCTAAAAACTCTATGTTTAAATTTTTGGCGAAATCGGACAATTTTAAGGTACATTTTAGAACACGATGTCACAGATAGGAATAATATATTTTTGTGAAAATGTACCATTAAAAACAATATCTCAACTAAAATCCTTGATTGTCAAAACTAAAAAAAATAAAATTGAACAAGTTTGTAGAGTAGGAACCCAACGGCCCATTGAGCATATCGTGTGTCACTGCCCGGCTTTGGCACGAACTCAACTATTAATTATAGGGAGTTCACAGTTCGAGACTTTGGAGGAAATTACGAGTGTGGATCTGAAAAGTTTAAAGCAATTCGCAATGAAGGTCAATGTATTTAGTTTACATCGATAAGCGAAAAAAGTTTTGTGGTATCGCTATGGACCAACTGGTCTATGCGGAGTGCCGATCTGGCACCGCCACCCTAACCTAACCTAACCCAACGGCCCTATTTTTTTTTTTGTTTTCTCATTCATTTTTTATTGAATCTTCACTAAAACTATGTGAACTAACAATAAGTGTTCAAATCTTAAAACTAATATAAATAGATTAATATTAAGTCCGGCCAGTGCCAGACAAAATTTCACTTGCTCATAAGTTATCCAATGTTTTCAAAAGCATCATTCTTCATTTTATAGTGCCAGGTCAGTAATTTTTTTTAAGTCAATTTTAACGCGGAAGGGTTTATACCACCAGAATGAAATTTTTAGTCGCAATTAAGCTAATCAAGTACATAACTAATTAAAAAAAATAAAAAAATTGGAAAATTTTTCTTGGGTTGTATGGGGAAAACATTTTTTTATAGCAAAACTTTAACCCCCCAAAGGCACGGGTTAATTTTGTCCGATTTGGATAAAACTTTAAACATAGAGTTATTAGACTAAAACGAACCAAAATTTGTCCGGCGATCGACGCAATTCGAAAAAAGACAGTATTCGTGCCACCCTGACATACATACGCAAAATTCCATTACAAATCGGACACTTTGAAAAAATCATTTTTTTCCCAATTTTTTACAGTTATTAGTACCCTTCGAAAGCTCCTTTGTGGTAAATTTTAAATTTTTTTTATGACCCGTTTAAAAAATATCGAAATTTCAAAAAAAAAAATTCTAAAAAATTCTTAAAATGTTCTAGTATGCGATTTTTCCGTTTTAAAATTTTAATCTCATTTTTGAAAATGTATGTACTCTTTGATTTTTTTTTTAATTTTTTTCTTAAGAGGACCGTGGGGTAACGATTATAACTATTGTTTTTTTTAATTTTATTGTAGTTTTGCAATCCTTAAATCAGTTCTCCTGCTCCAATGGTACGTCGAAAACATAACTCCACTCCCTATTCAAAATTATTCAAAATTAAATTTTTATAAAATTTGCTAATCAAATCAAAAATTTTCATACTCATTTTTTAAAACCTCAAAATGTTTAAAAAAATTTTAAATTTTTAAATTTTATATGTTTCGGTTCCAATTTCAAAATTTTTCTATTTTAAATTGAGTATTCAAGAACTCAAGTCATATTAAAAGTGTCCATAAATATTTTCAAATTGAGAAAAAACAAACTTTGTTGACTTTTGTTACTGTTTTATTTTCAATATGAGATTGTTTTAGCTTGATTTGAGAATTTTTTTTCTTAGTGTAGAATACTTTTAAGAATTTTTTAGGATTTTTTTTTTTTAAGTACTTAAAAAAACAAATTTAAAAAAATGGAATTTGGTCCATTTTTGCAGAAGTTATAAGTAAAAGAAGTTTGTTTAAATGAACATTCGATATCTTTTGAACGGGTCATAAAAAAAGAATTATCACAAAGGAGTTTTCGAACGGTACTAAAAACTGTAAAAAAATTGGGAAAATCTAAAAAAAATGTTTTATAGTGTCCGATTTGACATGGAATGCCCCATATGTATATTTGTATAAATACCTATATAATTGTGTGTGTGTGTGCAACAATAGCGAGCGAGGTCATTTTAAATGTAGCTTGATTTTGAATTTTCGTTTTAATATGTGGCGCCTTTTTTCAAGTGACCATGAACAAAATGTAAATTAAAAATAGTTAAGGTATTCACATATCGTAACTTTTGAAATGCTTACACTAAAAAAAATCCTTGTAAAATTACAAGAAAAGTTTGTAACTTTTTTTTTGCTACCTCCTATTTGACAAGAATTCCTTGTTATTTTACAGGCTTTTTACCAATAATTTTGTAATTTTACAAGATGCTTGAGGTTTGGTAGATTTTTTCGATTTTTCTCAGCGTGGGGAACATGGTATGTATGTGTTCCTCCGTCATGGGAACAATCCTAATATTAATGTATTTCTTTAATATATATTAATGTATTTCTTTTAAAAGGAACCTACAGTTCCCTCCTCGGTTAGCACTTTATGTGGTGAAAAAAAAAAAGTGGGAGTGGCATTTAACGCATTTAGTTAAATTTTGGTCTCATGTGACCTATAGTACCCCTATTGGTTAGCTCGTGAAAAAAATTGCAATTAAATTTGCTCAGCAGTTTTTCCACGTTCGCGGAACAGGCAGACATAACTCTCACTACAGTACAAAGGGGCGTGCCATTATATGCCTTTTTATCAGTCGCTGTTTAATATTGCCTACAAAGTGGCGTGCCATTATACAGAAAAAAATATTTTTTAATTTAATACAAAGGGGTGCTGTATTTTAAGCCCCTTGGCCCGATCGACACGGTAAATACCATCTATGGTGAAAATTGTTTTTAAATTTGTTTCACCGTTAACACGTGAGTACGGATCAGACAAAAATAAATTGTCTATAGTTTCCGCCTCAATAAGTACTAAATAGCTGTGGTAAAAATTATAATAACATCGGGTTCGCCGTTTAAGCGTGATTACGTAAAGGCAGAATAAACTTTCAGTACATTGCAAAAGACGTTGCAGTTGATACAGACTAAAGTTCCCGCCTCTGTTAGTACTGTCTTTGGAAAATGTTTTGTTAAAATCGGCTTAGTAGTTTAAGCGTTATTAAGGAACAGACCTAATCTAATAAAATAAAAAGGGGCGTGCTATATTATTTTTTATTTAAATCGGTATAGTCGTTTAAGCATGATTACGGAACATTCTGAAAAACGTTCAGTATAGTACAAAGGGGCGTGTCAAAGAGGCGTGACATTTTCCGCCTCTTTGTGCAAATGCGCTCTATTTATAATCTATAGTTTTCTCTTCGGTTAGTACTATCATTGGTAAAAATTTCACTAAAATCGGTTCAGCCGTTTATGCGTGATTACGGAATAGGAAGAAATAACGTTAAATGTAATACAAAGGGGCGTGCCATTTTACGCCTTCTTTTTTGATCGCCCTCTATTGTGGCTCATATATTCGCTTCGGTTAGGGTTTCCATTTGAATTTTGAGAAAAAGAGGACGCCAACCTCAAAAAAGGAGGACATTTGACCCAAAAAAGAGGACAATTTGCTTATTTTATTATGCTAAAAAATCATTTTTATTAAGAAACCAATTTTTTCCACTAAAAAAAATATATTTCCAATTATATTTCAATATTTTGGAAATATCTATTTATAATTCAAAAATTTCAAGTTACATATGTTTAAAAAATTTCTAAATATAAGTCAAAGATTATCAATGTATGCATATCAGAGGTTTGTATTTGAAGGGCTTATTGTAAAAACTCGATAAGCAAAATTTCATTTTATGGGGTTTTTTACCTTAAAACTTTTTAAATAATGTAGAAAATAGTACTTTTGCAGATCTTTTATTCTCAATATACTTGTACGAAGGGTTTAAGCAAGACTTCTTCCAAAAATCTGCCAATGGAACATCAGCAGAAGGCGAAAAAAATAAATTGTTGCTTATCAAGTTCTTGCAGTAAGCCCTTCATTTGTATTTCAAAATGTTTTAAATGCTTTTTAGAAAATTCTATTTGTTTTTCAAAAATTTCAATTTTCATTTAAAAATGTTCTTAATAATTTAAAGAAAATTACTTTTGAATTTTAATAAATTCAGATATTTTAATTGTATTTCAAAAATTTACATTTTGGTTTGAAAATTATGTAAATGCTTTTCATAAAATTTCATTTGTATATCAAAATTTTCTGAAAAGCATTTGAAAAATTTCGAAATACAAATGAAAATTTTTGATATATACTTAATAAGAATTTTCAGAAAGGCATTTAGAAAAATTTTATATATATTTCCTTTTATTTTTTGAAATGCAATTGGAAATTTATGAAATGGAATTTTTAAAAAGCATTTAGAAAATATTAAATTACAAATGAAAACTTTTAAAATACAATTGGGAATTTATGAAATACAATTTTTGGAAATTGAAAAGGAATTTGCATAAAATTATTTAGAAAATTTTGAATTGGAAATTTTTGATACACAAATCTTTTTTCGGAGAGCAAACTTTAAGACACACAACAGCTGATAATAAGTGATGCCAAAGTAGTTATTTTCGCACTAAATAAATTGCTTTTTTCTTGAAATATACGAGTTTTTAAGTGTTTTTTATTTTTGTTCGCGTTTTGCTCTCAAAAAGTTGACATTACTGCTGGTAAGCGGAAAAACAGCGATGCCAATAATTCAAACCTTAAGAAGTAATAAAAAAAATGTATGGGGAAAGTGCAAAAAAGTAGGACAACCCCGGACACTTTCTAAAAAAGAAGTAGGACTGCCCCGGACGCCCTAAAAAAGAGGACGGTGTCCGGGGAAAAGAGGACGGATGGCAACCCTAGCTTCGGTTAATACTATCTGTGGTGAAAATTTCATGAAAAACAGCTCAGCCGTTTAAGCGTAATTGCGGAAAAGCAAGAAATAACTTGCAGTGTAATAAAAAGGGGCGTGACATTTTACGCCCCTTGTTTCCATCGCCCTCTATTGTGGCTCATAGTTTCCGCCTCCGTTAGTACTATCTGTGGTAAAAATTTCAGTGAAATCGGTAAAATCGCTTTTCAGTGATTGCGGAACACGCAGACATAGTTTCTGTATAGTACAAAGGGGCGTGGAATTTTACCCCACATTTTTTCTGATCGCGGATTTTTCTATCTCTGGTGAAAATTTCATGAAAATCGATTCAGCCGCTTTTCTGTTGTTGTCGGACAGGCAGATATAGCTTTAACATGGTACAAAGGGGCGTGGCATTTTACGCCCCTTTGTCCGATCGCGGTCGCTTATGGCCTATAGTTCCGGCCTCGGTTAGTACTATCTGTGGTGAAAATTTCATGAAAATGGGTTAAGCCGTTCTTTACTTATTGCGGAACAGGCAGATATAGCTTCAGCATGGTACAAAGGGGCGTGGCGTTTTACGCCCCTTTGTCCGATCGCTGTCGCTTACTGCCTATAGTTCCCGCCTCGGTTAGTACTATCTGTGGTGAAAATTTCATGCAAATGGGTGAAGCCGTTCTTTACTTATTGCGGAACAGGCAGATACAGCTTCAGCACGGTACAAAGGGGCGTGGCATTTTACGCCCCTTTGTCCGATCGCTGTCGGTTTCTGCCTATAGTTCCCGCCTCGGTTAGTACTATCTGTGGTGAAAATTTCATGAAAATGGGTTAAGCCGTTCTTTAATTATTGCGGAACAGGCAGAACAGTCTTCAGCATGGTACAAAGGGGCGTGGCATTTTACGCCCCTTTGTCCGATGACGGTCGCTTATGGCCTATAGTTCCCGCCTCGGTTAATACTATCTCTGGTGAAAATTTCATGAAAATCGGTTAAGCCGTTTTTCTGTTATTGCCGGACAGGCAGATATAGCTTCAGCATGGTACAAAGGGGCGTGGCATTTTACGTCCCTTTATCCGATCGCTGTCGCTTATGGCCTATAGTTCTCGCCTCGGTTAGTACTATCTGTGGTGAAAATTTCATGAAAATGGGTTAAGCCGTTCTTTACTTATTGCGGAACAGGCAGATATAGCTTCAGCATGGTACAAAGTGGCGTGGCATTTTACGCCCCTTTGTCCGATCGCGGTCGCTTATGGCCTATAGTTCCCGCCTCGGTTAATACCATCTGGGGTGAAAATTTTATGAAAATCGGTTAAGCCGTTTTTCTGTTATTGCCGGACAGGCATATATAGCTTCAGCATGGTACAAAGGGGTGTGGCATTTTACGCCCCTTTGTCCGATCGCGGTCTCTTATGGCCTATAGTTCCCGCCTCGGTTAGTACTATCTGTGGTGAAAATTTCATGAAAATCGGTTAAGCCGTTCTTTACTTATTGCGGAACAGACAGACAGACAGACAGAAAGACAGACAAACCAACAATCAGATTTATAATATTAATAGGGATTTTCGTAAATTAACTAGATTTTTTTTTTGTAAAAAATCTTGGAAATTTGTAAAATTACAAGAAAAACTGTAAAATTAAAAAAAAATGTAAATTTCGATCGAAAATTATTTGTTAAAAAACGAGGAACACTGTCAAATATTGGTAAAATGTAATACGAGACTTTTTCTTGTAATTTGACAAGATTTTTTTTATTGAGTGTAACCAACATTTTTTTCCGGGCCAAACTTTAGCCTCCCAGCGGCATGGGTGAAAATGGTCCGATTTGGATAAAATCTTAAATATAAAGTTTTTAGACCAAAACTACCCAGGCAGAAATTGATGATGGTACAAAAAATAAAGCACTTTGAAAGTACTATTTTCCAAACGCTCTGAAGACGCTTTGTTTAATCAACTCAAAAGTGCTTTTACAGCACCTTTTTACAAATTATAAAAATATTTTCTAACTTCCACCCATAATGTAGAATACATAATAATTGTACCATTCCAATAAGGGGAATGAGGCACACATCCTCTCTGTTAACAAAAGAAAGCACGGGAAAACATTATAAAGTACTCTTGTGTGAACTCAATTATATTTTTACTCTATTGTAAGAAAATATATAAAAAATATAATTTAAAAAATCTACAATTTCAAATAAAATAAGATAAAGCATCTTTAAACCACCTAATTTTTAGTCATACGAATGCTTTTAGAGCGCTTTAAAAAACAATCATATGAGCGTTTAACGACGTTATCATTCGGACGTTTTGAGAGCACTCTAAAAGCAAAAACCATGACGTTTTGGAAACGCTTGTACCACCATCTAGAGTACTTTTAAAACGCTTTGATGATTGTATTTTTCTGTCTGGGTAACCATAATATGCCCGGCAATCGACGAAAATCAACAAAAGGCAACTTTTGTACATAAATACTTAATACATAAAATTAAAAAAGAGGTAAAAAACTATTTGTTGCTCTTTTTTGATACATTTAAAAACACGATAAAGGTGTAACAGATGGGAATTAGCAACATTTCTTGGTAATTTTACTAAAAAATTCTGTAAAATGATTTCAACAAAAAAAAACTGTTAATTTACAGAGTTTGTAGTAAAATATTGGTTAAATATGACAGAGAAAGCTCTGTAATTTTACTATAACACTCTGTAACATGGTTTGGAAAAAACAGTTAATTTACAGAGTTTACAGTAAAATATTGGGTAATAAAGCACCATTTAGCAAAGAAAAACTGTGTAAATTTACATATATGTATTTGTAAAATGCATTTGATGCAACTAAAATTTAACAAAAAAAAACTGTTATTTTGCAAAAAATATAATCAACCCTAGCAAAACTTTGGTAATGGGTGGTGATTATATAACACATTACCAGGTAATGTATATACCTTATTTGTAGCATTATTTTATGATGTCTTACCAAACATTTGTTCCACAACGTATTATTTTCAAGTGAAAAATAATGCATTACTAATAATTTGCTACGTAATGCATGATTATTGGAAAAAATGTATTTCATATTTATTATTTCTAAACATTAAATCATGGCTGACTTACATTTGGTTACATTATGTATTATTTGAAAGTTTGAAATAATGCATTATTTATAATTGGATCCATAATGCATTACAATAACATAAAAAATAATTATTTTTAAAAAAATTCATAAGTTAAAACTAGAGATGGGCTCACGACAGGAAATTTCTAACGACACACACTCACGAGTATATTTTATCTACTTACACTCACTTACAATCACGTGAGTAAATTTAATACAAAATTACTTTTTCACTACTCGTAACACCTTATATATTATATTCTGGTATGCTATATTATTTCATTTCTCGTAACCTATAAAATATCATATATTTTACACCTTACTCGTATTCTTCGTTATAAATTTATGACTTATTTTATACCTTACTGGTATTCTTTGTGATAATGTGGATGCATTACTTTGAGTCTCATCGCCTGTTAAAATCATCAATGCTGCAATGTATAAAATAAGAGATCCTATACCTTATTTTATACCTTATTTGGTAATCTAAGTTTTGCTGGGACTGATTTTTTATATGTTTGTCAATTATTACACTGAAAATAATAACTCTGTAAATTACAGAAACACTCTGCTAATTTAACAGAGTACATCATACATTTCCAGCTAGCAACATTTCTTGGTAATTTTACTATAAAATAGAACGCATTTTGACAAAGAAAAATCTGTAATTTTACTTTAAAAGTCTGTAAAATTATTTGAACAAAAAAAAACTGTTAATTTACAGAATTTTTATTAAAATATTGGTTAAATAAACCGTAATTTATCAAAAAAAGCTCTTTAAATTTGTAAAAAGTATTTGATGAAACCCAAATTTTACAGAAAAAAAACTCTGTAAATTTACAGAGTTTAGTTAAATGCATGCTATGTTGTAAATTTTTTATAAGATTTCTGAAAAGATTTTTTTTGGTTTCTTTTTTTTGATAACTTTTTTGGTTTAAAATAGTGCCTACGGTCAATACCGTAGTACCGGGAATACCGGTATTCCCGGTTCTCGGTATTACCGGGAAATGGTACCGGTATTTCCGGTAGTACGGTATTGACCGTAGGCACTATTTTAAACCAAAAAAGTTATCAAAAAAAAGAAACCAAAAAAAATCTTAATTAATTTAATTTTTTTAATTTAAGAGAAAATTGTTACATGATTTTTAAATAATTTTATACAACTAAATATTACTGAAATACTGGTTAAGTAGTGAAATTTAAATAATTTATGGTATTGTATTTTTTTGTTTTTGAGAACCGGTACCAGGATCTGAACCGGGAATACCGGTATTTCCGGGAATATATCTAGAACCGGGAAACCGGTTCCAGAACCGGGAATACCGGTATTTCCGGGAATATATCTAGAACCGGGAATACCGGTATTCCCGAGAATACCGAGAACCGTGAAATGGGGGGCACTAGTTTAAAACAAAAAAATACAAATAAAATTTTGGTGTTTGGTAACAACCAAAAAAGGTAAAACAGTGTTTTTACAGAAAACACAATTTTTAATCATGAAATTAAGATAACATAGTACACTCGAAATAATAACTCTGTTAAATTACAGAAAAACTCTGTTAATTTAAAAAAGTACACCATACTTTTCCGGTTGGCAACATTTCTTGGTATTTTACTGTAAAACTCTGTAAAATGATTTGCACAAAAAAAATGTTAGTTTACAGAGTTTCTAGTAAAATATTGGTTAAATAAAGCACCATTTAACAAAGAAAACTATGTAAATTTACATATATTTCTAAAATGCATTTGATGCAACCAAAATTTTACAGAAAAAAACTGTAAATTTACAGAGTTTAGTTAAATGTATTTCGCAAAAAATTTATAAGATTTCTGAAAAGATTTTTTTTTATAAATTTACTTGTACTTTTTAATTTTTTTCTAAAAAAATACAGATAAATTTTTGGGGTTACAGTATTAACAGTGTTTTTACAGAAAAATCATTTTTTAACTATGAAATTACGGAAAAGACTTACATTTTTGGTTACAAAAAATGCAATGTATTTTGCATTAATCTGTATTTTAGCAGAAAACTCTGTTAATTATCTGTAAAATAAAGATTACAAAGTTAAAAGTAATATAACAGATAAAACTTTGATTTTTTGTCACAACAAAATACAAAGTATTGTATCTGTATTTTGACAGAAAACTCTGTCAAATGTCTGTTGAATAGAGATTACAGTCATTTTATAGAGTATTTTACAGAGTTATTATTTGTAGAGTGTAGAGATGGGGCGAGAGTGAATTTTCAAGTGGGTGAATTCACGAAAAAAATATTGCTCACTCACGATCACGCACAATACTGTTTTTTCTGCTCACGTTCACACACGCTCACGTGAGTAACTAAAATTTTTCTCACGCTCACGAAATAATCACGCTCACAAAGACTCACGAAATTAAAATAAACAAATTTTTATTTTACTATTTTCGATTTCTTTCACAAAAAAGAAAGGTTTTTGAAAATTAAGTATTTGATTTTTTTTTTTTTTTGTATAAATAAGAGTTTTGTGAGTCAACGTGAGTTGTGAGCAAAGCTTGCTTGAGTGAACGTGAGTGTGAGTTGTATTAAATTTACTCACGTGATTGTTAGTGAGTTTGAGTAGAAAAAATATGCTCGTAAGTGAGTGTGCGTGATTCAAAAATTCCTGTCGTGAGCGTGAGTAAGTGTGAGTCAAAAATCATTAACGCGCCCATCTCTATTAATTACTCTCTAAATTCAATAAAAATTTCTAACTTGATTTCTGTTTCAAGTTAGAAAATTTTCTCACGCACGAAACTATTTCTCCCACAATCACGTGAGTAAAAATAAATTTCACTCACTGTCACGCGAGCATCTCTACTCAAAACTAACCTGGATGGAATAAATGGCTGAAAATCGGAGTGCAAGTTGCATTTAATGCGTACTAAAAAATATTAAAAATGAGCGAATTCGAAGGGGATCGTGTCTGAAATAGTTCGATTTGGCATGAAATGCTCCATATATATACACAAGTATTTTAAAATGTTGCTGTTATAAATTTTTCTAAAATTTCCTGTTTTCGCCCAAGTCTAATACATATATGAATATGTATGTAGTGGTGAAGGTGAATGTGATTTTTTTTTTAATGCGGCATTACCTTTATTTTGTTCATTGACACTTTCACGTCCTTGTATTTGTAAACGTTTCACAACCGACATATAATTATCACCGGAACTACTGCCGGCTGTACATTTTATATGATTTATACTGAAGGATACAATATTCTTGACACTGAATAATTTCCGAAGATTTTCCAAATTTTCTTCATATTCATTTTCACAGGCCATTATAGTTTTTGAATTTAAAATTTCGTTTTTTTTTTAACCGTTACGCGTTCATTTCTTTAATTGGAATAATTTGTTTATTTCTATTGAAACGATAGTTAAGAAATGACTGATTAAATTTTTTTTATGTTCCCAGACATTTAAATTTAAATAAATTTTAGTTTAGTATAAGTTTAAATTTTACAACTAATATACGATAATTGTGTATTTGACTCACTTTTGTCGTGTGTCGCGTTCTAATTAAAATGCCATTGCAATCAACTTTTGCTTACTTTCAGTGATCTAATGACACAATTTTCACTTTCATTTCGAAAATATTTATTGTAATACTGACATTATTTACAATATACGATGTAAGTATGTGTGTAATATGCATTTTTGATGTCGTCATTCAAAATAACTGCATATGTATTAACAAATCGATATTGTTACAAAAATAATTACATTTTTTATTCTTTTGTTTAGAAAACTTCATAAACTAAAATTTTTAGACACTTTTTGCTATTTCAAAAGTCAACCGACAACTAAATACTGACAAATGCAGTGTCACGTAAGTGTCTGCTGCCATACATGCTCTGGCAAAAGAAAAACATCTAAAGAAAATCAAACCAAATGTTAAACAATGTGATACAAATCTAAAGATTATGGTGACTTGTAATAACCACTACACTTAGAAGATTATTGCAAACGGTCATTTGTGTAGTGAGTAGTAGTTGTTGTTTTCAACTACAATTTCAGTTGTTTTTGTATGAAAAATATAAAACAACTATTTTTTGCAGTCGTTTTAAAAAATAAATACAAAAAATTACTACATTGTAGTAACAGTTGTTTTATGTAGTTGTTTTTAGTCTATAAAAAAACTAGAAAAACGGATGTGTGGAATGATTTGGAAGTGCCAGATGCAGCAGGAATTATGACCAAACAATTTTAACCATTTCTACGTCTAGAAGTTTTTTGGTTATTAAAAAAATTCTGACAATTTGAGTTACAATAAAAAAACTGTAATTTAAAGTTGTTTTTACCGTTTTTTGTAGTTGTTAATCAACAGTTAAAAACAACAACAATTTTCGGTTGATTTTACCGTAAAATATAGTGGGAAGATGAAAAAACTTGAAAAACCTACTTTAAAAATGTTTCTAAAGTCGAGAAGTCAGCTTTTTAGAAATTGTCAAAAGTCGAAAAGTTTTGTTACAATTATTTATGTATGTGTGTTACACCAGCACCGAAAGTAGGGGGTCAAACAACATTTTTATGTTTACAAACAAACAGTCATAAGAAAATAAAATCTATTCACTAATATGCATATGTATTAGTGTGTGTTTTTTGTATGTTTCTATTATATTAAACCGATGAGTACGTCAACATTACTGCACTTGAAATTCTGAACTTATCCTTGAAAGTTGACTAACAAACTAAAAAATATGCATGCGTGTAGATATTAGTATGTGAGCATGTAAATTAGCGTGTCCCGTCGGAGAATTTTTTAGAAATAGCACTTAAACAAATTAGCAAGGAGCTAATTACAAAAAAAAAAATGGACGGTACTTTCAAAGCAGAGGTTTTGAGGGCTTGGTTTTTTTTTTTTTTTAAATTTAATGTTTGGTTGGAAAGGCGGGGGTGGGGGGGGGGGGATGTTGTTTGAATTTTTGTTAATATTTTTAATATTGAGTTACAAATTGAAAACCGAAAAATAAAGTTTTTTTCTAAAAGAATTTTTTTAATTTAAAAATGTTATAATATTTAAATCAGGCGTGAATCAAGCTTTTGGATTTGGGGGAAGCTTTTTTGCTCAAAATTTTTTTTACGATTTACTTCATAAATAAGGCCGTTGATAGTCATGTAAACGGGCCTATTCACAGTTATGACTGACTAGTCTGTCATAAACCAATTTTTATGATTGAGCAGTCATAACATCAATATTTTTCTATACTAACCACCAAAAAACTTTAAAAAATTTTAAATTTTATTTGAAAATTTTAAGACCTGCTCTCGAGACGATTATAAAATTGACAAATAAAATCTAAAATTTTTGAATTTTGTTGTATGTAGATTTGTATAGAAAAATATTGATATAATGACTTTCAGTCACAAAAACTGGCTTATGACTAACCTGACCAACCATCCCGCTTTTGGCGGGATTATCCCGCTTTTTGATGTCTCATCCCGCCTTGAATTCCGATCCCGCTTTTTTAACAAAAGTCCCGCTTCATCCCGCTTTATCCCGCTTTTTGGCTTTTGGAATAGCAAAGTACAATTTTTAGGCTATTTTAATAATATTTTGAGAAATATATTTTTGAGCATTTTAACTATTTCTTACCGTATAACGAAAATGTTAAGAAAAATTTTGTTTACTCAAAAAACCTGTTCACAAGATAACCCTACTGGAATGATTTAAATCAAAAATAAATTAAATTTAAATTTTTATATAAAATTTTTTCATTGTAATACTTCGAATATTCCGAAAAAAGCTTTCAATAAAAAATAATTAAAACTAAATACATGTTTCCTTCACAAAATTAACAACAGAAAAACTCTTACACGGTATTTACACCAACGAAAACAACTTGTTTTTGAATATTTTTTTGGTTTTTGGCAAAAACTACATAAATTTTCCATACAATTTAAAAACTGCGTTGCCAACTAAAACTGAACAAAAACTAGAATTTAGGTTGTGGTCTATGCTACTATTAATTCAGTGTGAATGTTTTTTCAATTTTCTTTTGGTAAAAACGAATGTCAAAATAAAAATATTTGTTTTTTTGTTAAATTAATATACAAATCTTTTAAAAAAGTAAATAAATGTGTAATTTATTTTTTTTAATAACGTGTGGCTATTGTAATTTTGTGTTTTTTAGTGAATCTAGAAAATAATTAATTTGATTTGACAAACAAAAACTCTTTTTATTCGGTGTAAACAGTTTGGTTTTCCAAAATGCTTTTTTGCCAAAAACAAGTTAGTTTTTGTTTGGTCTAAACATAGTATTAGATTCTAAAATATTTTTCATATGGATTTAATAACCTTTTTCTGAGAAATGTTCAAATTCTAAAATTATTTTCATAAAAAAATTCTTTAATTCTCAGATCGGATAAAAATTCTCATATTCAACATTTAATTAAAGAAAATGTCTCATTTTTAGAAATATTTTGAGATTCGGACACATTCTTTCAATATAAAAAATTTCCAAAATCTGATGCATAGAAAAATTCTAAAATAATTCTCATATTTTAAGGTAATTTTATGATTCTGAGAACTTTTTTGTGTACAAAAATCCTCAGATGCTGAAACATTTTTTAAAATTATCGGTTTCTAAAAAATTCTTCATAAAAAAATTGACTAGATCTGGTCTAATTTTTAAAAATCTAATGTCATTTGTATCTGATAAGATCTACTTGATACGAAATTTATCTCCAATTTCGAGATCTGGTAGATCTGATCCGTAATTGCATCTGATCAGATCCTGAAATTGTGGAAAAATGTCAGATCAAAAAGACCTGATCATATAGAATTATATTTATTAGATCCAAGGGGATTATTCTATCGAAAAATGTCCCTTTTTTCAAGGGGCATTTATTCAATTGAAAATATTTGAGAATGGAAAATTTTAAAGTTCTAATGTTTTCTAAGATAATTTCATATAGAAAAATTATTATGTTCTAATTGTACACACAAAAAAAAATTAAAAAAATTGTGCCATTTTTTGGTTTAATTACAACCTATAAAGTGGTTTTGGATAACTTACCAAAGTTTTTGCTCTAAAAAACTTAGGTAAATTATCCAAAACCACTTTATAGGTTGTATTATCCCCAAAACGGACACAATTTTTTTATATTTTTTTTTGTGTGTAAGACATTTTTCTAAATAGAAATCTAAGACGCAACTTCAAAAGAAAAATTTACCGACTCAAAGACACATTTCCTTTATAAAATTTCTCAACAGAAATATTTTCACATTCTGGGAGATTTTTTAAAAAAAACTTAGATTCTGATATAATTTTCTATAGAAAGGTTCCAAAGCATTTTTCTTTTTGGAAATAATCATGGATTTTGAAAAACTTTTCCTATAGAAAAATTCTCTGATTCTAAAATATTATTTAAACAGAAAAAATTTCTTTTTCCGTATAATGAATTCTAAGCTTCTGAAATATATTTCTTATAAAAAACTACCAGATTCTGAAACATTTTTCCTGTAGAAAAATTATCCGATATATTTTATTCTGAGGAAATTCACAGTTGCCAAGGGATTTTTTTCTATAGAAAATTTATAAGATTCTTAAACATTTTTTTTACAGAAGAATTCTTAAAATCTTAGATTATTTTTCTTTCAAAATATTCTTATATTCTGAGTCAAATAAGTATCTAAATATTTTCTAAAGACAGTGTCGAGTTCTGAAACATTTTTCTATAAAAAATATATGAGATTTACTTTCTCTTAGAAAATGATAAGAAAAGTTATCAGATTCAGTCTACGTACGACTCTAATTTAATTTTTTTCATATGCAATTTATTTGGTTCAAAAACATTTTATCCCAAGGTTGGTAAAAAATTCCTTAGACCAGAGACTATGTTGCTGACGTAATCAAAATAAAAGTTTTTTTAAAATAAAAAAAGTTACAATCCCTTAAAAGTATTTCCAGAATTTTGTGCATTGTGGAGGGTATTCTTGGTTCGTTCAAGTCAATTTCACTTATTAAAAAAAATCCCGCTATTTACGTCAAAATCCCGCTTTTTACGTCAAAATCCCGCTTTTTACGTCAAAATCCCGCTTTTTACGTCAAAATCCCGCTTTTTCAACCTCTCGATCCCGCTTTTCAGTCAAAAGCAGTTGGCCAGGTTACTTATGACAGTCATATCCACTCACAACTATGAATAGACCCATACAATTTTACACAAAAAATCTTATTTTTCAAAAATTTATTTTCATACTAAAAGTTTAATACTCCGAAAAAACCAATGATGGGTACCAATACCTTTTCGATACCAATACCCGTTAATACCAATTCAAATTGAAAACCAATACCAATTAAAAACCAATACCTTTATTTGTGCGATACCAATACCGATAAAAAACCAATACCGATTCCCCACTACCAATACCAATTAAAAACCAATACTTTTATTCTTCAAAACCAATACCAATAAAAAACCAATACCAATTCATTTTTTGCCACTTTCGTTCCGATACGAAAGTTTCGTATCGGTTTTGTTTCGGTTTTTTGTATTCTTATTTTCGTTTGTTTTAATTGTGACGTCAAACATTTTCATTCCATCACATTATTAGGTTTTACCTGACTAACGAATTGCAAAAGATGTTACATCGATCAGTAATCGTTTGCATGCAATGTCACATAACAAAACGGAGTTAGCTACTTGAATTTTAAATGCCATAAAAACATAAAAGAAATATTTTTTGTCACGGTTTTTATGACCCCTAATAAAAGTAGATCTTAAAAAATGTAGACCTTTTCTGTGATGAAATTTTTTATTTTGCAAACATTGTTAATATTTGACATATGTACATTGAATGTCACTGCACTCTTCTTTGCGTTGTAAAAAAAAATACTAATGTCCTTTTTTGGAAATTCCAAAATTTTAATCAAGCAGACGTTACAAAATTTTATGTCACAACCAGGGTAAGGAATGGCACACGTGCCCAGGGCACATGTGCGCACATTTGGCACATAGCACATCTAAAACGTGTGCCGTGTACCAATTATTGGCACACGACACATGGCCCGTGTGCCATGTGCTGGCACACGGCACATTTCAGGTGTGCCATGTGCCATACACATGGCACACGGCACATCTGAAATGTGCAATGTGTCCTAGTAAGACACATGGCACATCTGAAATGCGCCGTGTGCCAGCACATGGCACATGGCCCGTGTGCCGTGTGCCAATTATTGGCACATGGCACATTTTAGATGTTTTTTTTGTTCAATAATTGTTTTTAGAAATAAAGTACTTTTTTCAGAAAAAATACTACTTTTTTTAAAAAAAAAAGTACTTATTAGAAAAAATAGTACTTTTTAGAAAAATTAGTACTTTTTTGAAAAAAAATGACGTTTTAGAAAAAATAGTATTTTTTTTAGAAAAAATAGTACTTTTTAAAAAAAATAGTACTTTTTAGAAAAAATAGTACTTTTTTGAAAAAAATAGTACTTTTTAGAAAAAATAGTACTTTTTTAAAAAAAAAAAGTACTTTTTTACAAAAAATAGTACTTTTTTAGAAAAATAGTACTTTTTTAGAAAAAAAAATAGTACTTTTTTGAAAAATTAGTATTTTTTTGGAAAAAAGTACTTTTTAGAAAAAATAGTACTTTTTTAGAAAAAATAGTACTTTTTAGAAAAAATAGTACTTTTTTGGAAAAAATAGTACTTTTTTGGAAAAAATAGCACTTTTTAGAAAAAAAAAGTACTTTTAAGAAAAAATAGTACTTTTTTGGAAAAAATAGTACTTTTTAGATAAAAAGTACTTTTTTAGAAAAAATAGTACTTTTTAGATAAAAAGTACTTTGTAAGGATGTTTATTCTGGCTCGAGGTCATTATTTTCTTTACTGATTAAAACCATGATATTCTCATAGCATAATTTTCAAGAAAATTATTTTTTGTTTTAAATTTATTTATGTTGGTCATTTTTGCAAGACTTAATCGACACGTGTTTCGGAATTTGTCAAGATTCCATTGTCAAGATTATTTAGCAAAAATAGAAACGATATACTACAAAGTAGCAAACGAGTCTAATGACAAATCGTTTGTGCACAAACTAAAACATTAATACATATTCGACTCAATCCACAATGTGAATTAGAAAGACGAAGAAATTGTACTATGTTAGTAAGTAACGATTGTCAATAACCAACAAAAATATTTAAAACATTTTACATACGATAGTCCATTGGACTACAACAATATGTTTTTTGTTGTTGTGCATGAAATTATACCATTATTAGGGCTATTCATCACTATGGCGTGCCAACCATTATGTTCAAATTCTGATTAATTTTTATTAATAAGGGGGTTTTCGTGTCAACTGACACAACTTTTGAAACCGATGTCTTCCGATCGGGATGAAATTTGCACCAAGGTTAGTCCTATTGAATAGTAGTTCAGATACAATTTTTCAACGAGATCGGTCAAGAACTCTCTGAGTTAGAGGGGGTCGAAATTTGACATTTTGGCCAAAGAGGTGTTGATTCTCATTCATGTAACTTCTTACCTATTGTTTTTAGCAAAATGTGTCCCAAAGAGTTTAGATAGCTATTTCTTCAGTCTTTCGAAAAAAAAATATAAAAAAAATAAAAAAAAAATTTTTGATTTTTTTTCTTAAAAATCCAAAACTTTTTTGACTTTTTCCTCAAATTGGGCCCTTTTTTTTTTTTTTTTTGATTCAAAAGAAACCTTAGGTGATTTCCTTTAAGAGCTGTGGGGTCGCTTAGTGGGATGCGAGTGGGATATCTATGAAAAAAAAAATTTTGTAACTTTGGAACACAAAAAACGGTTCTTCAATTTGCACTATTAGGCGTGGGATAGCTAACCAGTTTTCGATTTCGATTCGCGATACCCTCTAATTTTTTTAGGTTCGAAAAAGAAAGCACGAGCCAAAAAATGGGGGCGGTGGGGAGGGGCCATATGGCCCCTCATTGGGGTCAAAGTTGGGCGTAAATAGGTAAAAATCCTCAAAAAGCCCCATAACTCCCCTAGAAACGCCCCTGAAGGGGTGCAATGTGAGTATACTTTTTAGAAAAAAAAAGTACTTTTAAGAAAAAATAGTACTTTTTTGGAAAAAATAGTACTTTTTAGATAAAAAGTACTTTTTTAGAAAAAATAGTACTTTTTAGATAAAAAGTACTTTGTGAGGATGTTTATTCTGGCTCGAGGTCATTATTTTCTTTACTGATTAAAACCATGATATTCTCATAGCATAATTTTCAAGAAAATTATTTTTTGTTTTAAATTTATTTATGTTGGTCATTTTTGCAAGACTTAATCGACACGTGTTTCGGAATTTGTCAAGATTCCATTGTCAAGATTATTTAGCAAAAATAGAAACGATATACTACAAAGTAGCAAACGAGTCTAATGACAAATCGTTTGTGCACAAACTAAAACATTAATACATATTCGACTCAATCCACAATGTGAATTAGAAAGACGAAGAAATTGTACTATGTTAGTAAGTAACGATTGTCAATAACCAACAAAAATATTTAAAACATTTTACATACGA
Source organism: Pegoplata infirma (assembly GCA_963921195.1). Taxonomy (NCBI): domain Eukaryota; kingdom Metazoa; phylum Arthropoda; class Insecta; order Diptera; family Anthomyiidae; genus Pegoplata; species Pegoplata infirma. The sequence goes on along the minus strand of OY992539.1, from coordinate 150,075,697 downwards.
TAGTCCATTGGACTACAACAATATGTTTTTTGTTGTTGTGCATGAAATTATACCATTATTAGGGCTATTCATCACTATGGCGTGCCAACCATTATGTTCAAATTCTGATTAATTTTTATTAATAAGGGGGTTTTCGTGTCAACTGACACAACTTTTGAAACCGATGTCTTCCGATCGGGATGAAATTTGCACCAAGGTTAGTCCTATTGAATAGTAGTTCAGATACAATTTTTCAACGAGATCGGTCAAGAACTCTCTGAGTTAGAGGGGGTCGAAATTTGACATTTTGGCCAAAGAGGTGTTGATTCTCATTCATGTAACTTCTTACCTATTGTTTTTAGCAAAATGTGTCCCAAAGAGTTTAGATAGCTATTTCTTCAGTCTTTCGAAAAAAAAATATAAAAAAAATAAAAAAAAAATTTTTTGATTTTTTTTCTTAAAAATCCAAAACTTTTTTGACTTTTTCCTCAAATTGGGCCCTTTTTTTTTTTTTTTTTTTTTGATTCAAAAGAAACCTTAGGTGATTTCCTTTAAGAGCTGTGGGGTCGCTTAGTGGGATGCGAGTGGGATATCTATGAAAAAAAAATTTTTGTAACTTTGGAACACAAAAAACGGTTCTTCAATTTGCACTATTAGGCGTGGGATAGCTAACCAGTTTTCGATTTCGATTCGCGATACCCTCTAATTTTTTTAGGTTCGAAAAAGAAAGCACGAGCCAAAAAATGGGGGCGGTGGGGAGGGGCCATATGGCCCCTCATTGGGGTCAAAGTTGGGCGTAAATAGGTAAAAATCCTCAAAAAGCCCCATAACTCCCCTAGAAACGCCCCTGAAGGGGTGCAATGTGAGACCGACCTCCAATAATTTTCTGCCCCCAACATTTTTCTTGAACATACCTTACCCCTATTTCCACTTCCTAAGGGGGCTCCCATACAAAATGACATTTTTATAAAATTTGCTCCTACCGCTCTAACTGTCCATAGGGTGCCCCTAGAGATGTAAAATGTATGACCGACCCCCAATATTTTTTCAACTCCAACATTTTCTTAGAATATACCTACCCTTTATTTTCAACTCTTAAGGGGGTCCCCATACATTTTTTTTTATTTTTTTATTAGTTTTTAAAAATACATGTTTATATAATGTATGGGAGCCCCTTAGGGAATGGAGATAGGGTGTTATGATGTTCGGACAAAATGTTGGTAACTAAAAAATAATGGGGGTTGGTCGTAATTTTTGCCTCTCTAGGAGGCACGATAGGGGCGGTAGGAGCTGGTTTAATAAAACAAATTTATAAAAAATAAAAGAAATGTATGGGGACCACCTTAAGGGTTAAAGATACGTTGTAGGTATGTTTGCAAAAAATGTTGGAATTAATAAAATAATGGAGGTCGGTCATACATTTGGCCCCACTAGGGGCACTTTAGGGCAAGTTAGAATGGTAGGATCAAATTTTTTAAAAATGTTTTGTATGGGAGCCCCCTTAGGAAGTGGAAATAGGGGTAAGGTATGTTCAAGAAAAATGTTGGGGGCAGAAAATTATTGGAGGTCGGTCTCACATTGCACCCCTACAGGGGCGTTTCTAGGGGAGTTTTGGGGCTTTTTGAGGATTTTTACCTCTTTACGCCCAACTTTGACCCCAATGAGGGGCCATATGGCCCCTCCCCACCGCCCCCATTTTTTGGCTCGTGCTTTCTTTTTCGAACCTAAAAAAATTAGTGGGTATCGCGGATCGAAATCGAAAACTGGTTAGCTATCCCACGCCTAATAGTGCAAATTGAAGAACCGTTTTTTGTGTTCCAAAGTTACAAAAAAAATTTTTTCATAGATATCCCACTCGCATCCCACTAAGCGACCCCACAGCTCTTAAAGGAAATCACCTAAGCTTTCTTTTGAATCAAAAAAAAAAAAAAAAACAAGTAGAAAAGTTAAATTCGACTTGGCCGAATCTATGAATACCCTCCACAATGCCCTTTTTAAGTTATAGTAAATTTTCTAGAGTGAAAAAATAAAATTTTTGATTAGAAATATTTTATTTTGTTTAAAAAAACTTTTTTTTTAACTAATTTTTGAAAAAAAAAAAAAAATAATTTACTAAATTTTTTTTTGAGTGTAAAATTTTTTTTGAGTGTAAAATTTTTTTCGAGTGTATTTTTTTTTCTTTTAGTGTAAAAATATTTTTGAGTGACAAAAATGCGTTGTAAAATATTTTTGTGACTTACCAATGTTTTTAAAACCTGTTTAACGGGGTTTCAACACGTGAATTTAAGGTGAAGTGAATCTGAAATTTACGGTTTTGCTAATAACTTTTGAACCACTGGACCGATGTGGCTGAAATTTAAAACGAACCGGACCAGAGGAACGGCAAATATATATGCCACACTTCAGCACCCTCAGAATTGCCGTTCGAAAGTTATCGTGTGTTTTATCTCTTAAATTCCAGAAAAAACCTTGCCGAAATTCACTCATTTGCTTATAACTTTTGAACCACTGGACCGATTTCGCTGGATTGCAATACCAACCTGACCAGGTAAATGCCCAACATATATGCCAAACTTCAGGAGCCTCCGTAAAGTCTTTCAAAAGTTAGCGTGTTTTCAACAGACAGACAGACAGACAGACAGACGGACGGACGGACGGACGGACGGACGGACATCGCTAGATCGTCTTAAAATCGATCGAGGATCATGAATATATATACTTTATGGGGTCCTAGACCAATATTTCGAGGTGTTACAAACGGAATGACAAACTTATATATACCCTCTATCACTAGAGTGGAGGGTATAAAAAGGGCCCAATTTGAGGAAAAAGTCAAAAAAGTTTTGGATTTTTAAGAAAAAAAAATCAAAAATTTTTTTTTTATTTTTTTTATATTTTTTTTTCGAAAGACTGAAGAAATAGCTATCTAAACTCTTTGGGACACATTTTGCTAAAAGCAATAGGTAAGAAGTTACATGGATGAGAATCAACACCTCTTTAGCCAAAATGTCAAATTTCGACCCCCTCTAACTCAAAGAGTTCTTGACCGATCTCGTTGAAAAATTGTGTCTGAACTACTATCCAATAGGACTAACCTTGGTGCAAATTTCATCCCGATCGGAAGACATCGGTTTCAAAAGTTGTGTCAGTTGACACGAAAACCCCCATAAATAAATGTTGTTTTTTTATTTTTAGTACCAAAAGGTACATAAAAATAAAATGTATTTATTCGGCCTTTATATATGTATATATATTCGATTAGAGTTTTATTCTAGTTCGAGGCCCAAAAATATTTATGATATTGTCATAATAGACTAAATTTAATTTATTGCTTTAAAAAAGTTACTATCTCATAGTATGTCTGTACTGATCAGTTTCATCCCCACTAAAGGAATCTTCAGCAGACTTTAGAGAATCATCGTTGGTCAATCAAACATCAAACCAGACATAATATTTGATATATTTCCTAAGTTATATGAGAAGTACTATTATGAAGGTCCGAAATCTGTTTTCCAACAAAAATAACTCTTTTAAAGCAAAAATTGTATATATTAAATCACCGTCGGTAACTATTAATATATGTGTTGCTGTTATTTTACAATAACAACAGTGCCTAACCAAACAATAGTGTTGGTAGGATAAGTCGTACTAAACTTTGTGTTAAATGTTGTTTTTTTATTTTTAGTACCAAAAGGTACATAAAAATAAAATGTATTTATTCGGCCTTTATATATGTATATATATTCGATTAGAGTTTTATTCTAGTTCGAGGCCCAAAAATATTTCTATTTATGATTTTTTTAAAGCAATAAATTAAAAATAGTCTATTATGACAATATCATAAATATCTGGTTGTTTGTTAGTGGCAATTCTAAAGAAAATTGTGGCAACTCTGGAAAAATGTTAATCATCTTTTTGCAATGCACACATCTTATTTTTGTTGCCATCATAGACAATTTGGATGGCCAAAAATTTTTGAGTGTAAAATTTTTTTGAGTGTACTTTTTTTTGCGTGTAAAATTTTTTTTGAGTGTATTTTTTTTTGAGCGATGAAATTACTTTGTAAAAAATTTTTGTGACAGCAATATTTTTTAAAGAGCATTTAAAGTTTTTTTGAAAGAATATATTCAAGATGAAACCTATTCAAAATTCACGGTTTTGATCATAACTTCTGAAACACTGGATCGATTTTCTCGAAATTCAATACCAACCTGACCAGGGAAATAACAAATATATATGCCAAGCTTTAGGAGCATCCAAAATGTCTTTCAAAAGTTACCGTATTTTTAACCCTCTATTATTTAAAAGAGGGTATAAAAACATGTGAAAAACGTCCAAATTTGAGAAATTTCTTCATAACTTTTAAACCCATGGACCGATTTTCCTCATGTTTCGTACATTTTATCTGATACTATTTGCAAGTATTTCAGCTTAATTTAAGTTATCGCGATTAACTGTTGCGCGAGTAACCCTCACTTCCCCAAGTGATTAAAACTCGAATATATACAAAATATTGATTTGCTAATAAAACGCGAAAACGAATTGATCTAAAAAAACTGGGAGACACGGGTATCTTTTTTTTACATCTATTTTCAGATTTTTTTGGTCCCGATCATGGGTGCAAAATCGTGTCGTACAGTGTTACAGATCAATTTTATCTTCGCTAGATTTTTAAATTGCAAATAACTTCTTAAATAATTAAGATACAAGCAAAAGGACGTTAATTTGGTATTATAATTATATCTTACAAATAGAGCAAAAATAGAGCAAAATATATGATGTTTTTCTAAAAAGTGCTATTTTTCAAGAAAGTACTTTTTTTTTTTTTTTTTAAATTACTATTATTTTAAAAAAGTACTTTTTTCTAAAAAAAGTAATAATTTTTCTAAAAAAGTAATAATTTTTCTAAAACAGTAATATTTTTTCAAATAAAGTACTAGAATTTCTAAAAAAAAGTACTTGTTTTTCTGAAAAAGTACTTTTTTCCTACAAGTACTAATTTTTCTAAAAAAGAAGGTGAAAAAGTAAAGATTTTTCGAAAAAACACTATTTTTTCTAAAAAAGTAATTTTTTCTAAAAAGTACTTTTTTTCTTAAAAGGTACTATTTTTTCTAAAAAGTACTATTTTTTTAAAAAAGTACTATTTTTTCTTAAAAGGTATTTTTTTCTAAAAAAGTAAGTTTTTTTCTAAAAAGTACTATTTTTTCTAAAAAAGTACGTTTTTTTATCTAAATAGTACTTTTTTATCTAAGAAGTACTTTTTTTTCTAAAAAAGTACTATTTTTTCTAAAAAAAGTACTATTTTTTCTAAAAAGTACTTTTTTTTTAAAAAGTAATGTACTTTCTTCTAAAAATTACATTTTTTTTTAAAAAAGTACTATTTTTTTCTAAAAAAAGTACTATTTTTTCTAAAAAAGTACTATTTTTTCTAAAAAGTACTTTTTTTTTAAAAGTACTGACTTTTCCAAAAATGTACTTTTTTCTAAAAAGTACAGTTTTTTCTAAAAAAGTACTATTTTTTCTAAAAAAGTAAATTTTTTTCTAAAATGTACTATTTTTTCTAAAAAGTACTAATTTTTCTTAAAAAACACTCTTTTATCTAAAAAGTACTTTTTTCTAAAAAAGTACTATTTTTTCTAAAAAACTAATATTTTTCTAAAAAAGTAAAATTTTTTCTAAAAATTACTATTTTTTCTAAAAAGAGTACTTTTTTATCTAAAAAGTACTATTTATTCTAAAAAGTACTATTTTTTCTAAAAAAAGTAAAATTTTTTCTAAAAAAGTACTTTTTTTCTAAAAAAAAGTATTTTTTTTTCTAAAAAGTACTATTTTTTCTAAAAAAGTACTTTTTTATCTTAAAAGTACTTTTTTTTTCTTAAAAAGTACCTTTTTTTCTAAAAAAGTACTTTGTTTCTAAGAAAGTAAAATTTTTAAAAAAGTAGTGTTTTTTCTAAAAAAAGTACTTTTTTATCTAAAAAGTACTTTTTTTTCTAAAAAAGTACTATTTTTTCAAAAAAAGTACTACTTTTTCTAAAAAAGTAAAAATTTTTCTAAAAAGTACTATTTTTTAAAAAAATATTTTTTTTTCTAAAAAAGTAGTATTTTTTCTGAAAAAGTATTTTATTTCTAAAAACAATTATTCACAAAAAAAACATTTGAAATGTGCCATGTGCCAATAATTGGCACACGGCACACTGGCCATGTGCCATGTGCTGCACACGGCACATTTCAGATGTGCCATGTGTCATACTAGAGCACACGGCACATGGCACACGGCCCATGTGTCGTGTGCCATGCTATGTGCACACGACACATTAGTAAAATGTGATGTGCAGCACATGTGTGTGCCATTCCTTACCCTGGTCACAACACCAGAATCCAGAAAAAAATTTTATTATTTTATTAGAGGCACAGTCATATTATATAAGAATTTAAGAACGCATAATGTGCAGTTCACACTTGCTATTTTTGAGAGTTTAAGGGCTACGTGTTTAAAAATTTTTTTTTGGTATCCATTACGTTTTTATTCTGTTACTGGTTTTTTGTTAAACAACTTGTTTAAGGTCGTAAGTGTGAACCTAATATAAGAAAAAAATTGACCCGTGTAATCGCAATTGGCAAAAGATCTAAAATCGAAAAAGGGGACCCCTGCATGATAACCCATTTCAAACACCTTTTTCAAAAAAATACACCGCTCTACAAATCTTAGGTTTGTCGCTGCGTTTTGGATGAAACCAAAAAAAGTTGATAGGGTTTGGTGCCCCGATTCCAAAACGGTCACTCAAATTTTTCTATCACATCACAATTTTGAGAAAATCGCGGTTAAAGTGTCAAAAAATGCCCATTTTGACCATTTTTGAACGCCTATAAAATAAAATCCTGACATGCAAATGACTTGGTATCAAGCTCATTCGAAACTGTGTAATTTTCTCTTTCAGACAAGATCAAATCTTCTTGGAATTTATTTTTCTAAAATGGTAAAAAAATCATTAGCCACAAGTGCTTTAAATCTAAAATTTACATATGAATTTGTATGGAAATTTGTTAAAAAACACTGTTTAAATAAACTAAACATTGAAAAATGAAAGGTTTTTTGCGAATGATTTTTTTACCATTTTAGAAAATTAAATTTTTAGAACATTTTATCTTATCTTTAAGAGAAAATTACAGGCTTTCGAATGAGCGTGATTCCAAGTCATTTGCATGTCAGGATCTTATTTTATAAGCTTTCAAAAAGGGTCAAAAATGCACTTTTTCGGCACTTTATCCGCGAATTACTCAAAATCCTGACGTGATAGACAAATTTGGGCTCCGGATTTGGAATCAGCGCACCAGACACTATCCAAATCACTAACCAGAATCCAATACGCATTTTCTTGTTGAGCTGTGATATTTATGTATGAAAAGGATGAAGTTCAGGTATATTTTGTTACAAATGTTAAGTCTCATCTTTCTGCAATTAAAAAATATCTCCCCTTGACCACCGGAATTTATATGTGCATTAAATGCAATGTGCATCAGCACAGAAATTTGGGGTTTTCACAGTGACGATTAAATTTGCCTTTTTTAGTTGCACTCATAAAAATTTGTTAGTATTCCTTACAAAAAAGTCTGTTACCATTACTAATAAAGTTTTCAATTTGTGCCCGATAACTTTTTCAGTTACCATTACAAACTTTGGTTTTCAAAAATTAGTAATCTTAAAAAACACTAAAAAAATTAGTATTACTAAATTTTTTTGTAAAAAAATTGTAAATTGTGTATTTTAAATTTTTGGTATTTTTTTACTATATGTAAACTGCGTATTGCGCTTGTTGTCGCCATTACTATTTCAATGCAAGTCAGATTTTGTTTGAATTTTTGATCTGAAATATGTAAGAGAAAATATTGAATACATTTTTTTTAATACAAAATATAAATTACATACCACATAAAATAAATGCTTTGAAAATTGTGTTGAATAAATTGACATGTTGAATATGTTGGTGTTCTAGAATAAAAAATACATTATATTGATATTATTTAAATGGAACACATAAATATACAGTTGTTACCTGTTTTCATCATTTTCTATTTTGTTTTATTTATTGTCCTAAAAAAAGAGTTAATTTTAAACAAAAAATACTTTAACATTTGGTTACCTGTATTTTGTTTTGTAATATTTTGTTGTTTGTGCATTTTTTTATTTCTTCCGCTCCGCGACGTTGTCAATTCAAATGCTATTTTCCAACTGAATAGACCACTGTTGCCAATTTGGTGTTTTTCCCGCTAAAACTAGCGTTTTTATTTTGCGTCTAGCGGGAAAAAAAGTGATTTAGCGGGCAGCGGGAAATCTAGCGATTTTTACCAACCACAACTTAACAATAAAAAAAATTAAAATTTTCCATACTTTTGATTTTTTTTGTTTTAATTAAAGAGCCGTTTAGATGAGCGGACTTGTAAAGCGACCTGTCAAAAATTTTTGAATAACAATCTTGTTTGTACAGTCTTAACACAGCCGAATTAAGAAATGAACAGTATATATCTTGTGGTGCTTACAACATGCCAAAAAAGAAATTATTTGTTTGACTTATTTACAAAAATGTAATGGTATTTTACTCAATATGACAAAAAGTTGTCCATGTTTGGACACGTTTTTTACAGACTTGGATAGGTTTTCCAAAGACCTTTCATTTTATATACCAAATGACTAGGTTTCCCTGCATAAGATGGGGGATAAGCGAAAAAAAAAACTAAAAAATTACTGTTTCTTCCCCCGAAACATTAATTTGGACCGCTAAAAAAAATACTTTTCCCTTTATTTTTCCTGCTCTACAAAATAACACTAATTCCATAAAGATCCGCGGGTGACACTAGGGAGACTTCCCTTTTTGGTGTTGGCCAAACATGCACAGCTTTTTGTCATATTGAGTAAAGTGGAAAAATTTTATTACATTTTTGTTAGTCAGTCGAAAATATTAACTTTTGGCATGTTGTTAGCACCAAGAGATATGTCTTTTAAATACCTTTGAGCATGGGCCGCTGAAAAAAATATGTGTTGAATTAATTTTCGTTCTGAACAATATCTCCAAATTTCACGAAGATCGGGGTGAACCAGGGAGACCTCCCTTGTAAGTATAATTAACTTTTTTTCTTGTTTTTCCTACATAAATATTTGTTTTTAATATTTGGCTTCGGTTTCGGCCGAATAGTATCAATTTTGCCGAATATTTGGCTATGACCAAAACAGGTGTATCCGATTCTGTAATTTTTAAACTGGCTTTGTTAAAAAACTGTCGTTTTACAACATTTAAACTGTTTTAATAGCTAATACACACATTATTAAAAAAACGTTAAATTTTTTCAAAAAAAACCGTTATATTTTTTCAAAAAAACCGTTATATTTATTCAAAAAACCGTTATATTTTTTTCAAAAAACCGTTACTTTTCAAATTTCATGATATTTAGCTATTTACACAGTAAAAAGTTTTGGGTTATATGTAAAACCAAGCGGAGCACATTTTAAACTACTTTGGAATTAAACTCAAAGTTAAATCCGAAATGGGTTATATGCTAAACCACATAGGGATTAAAAATTTGATTATCTTTATGTCATTTTTTTTAGTTTTATTTTGATGCCAAAAAATAATTAAATTTCTCTCTTGAAAAACTTATAAAAAATAAACGTCAAATGTCATCAAAAAATTGTATTTCATCAAGTTTAAGATAAACACTTAACAAGGAATTGAAAACAGATGTCATATTGAGTGAACAAAAAATGCTCATTCATTCAATAAAAGTGAGAAAAGAGGTTAGCAATGTACACAAAAGTAAAATCTTTATATTATTAAAATTTGTGATCCAGAAAGTGAAGATTTTACTCCGACCGAAATATAAATATCAAGTAAGTATTGACTACAAACGTTTATCAATCATTTTAATTGATTTTTGGTTAACTTTACTTTTAGGCCAGCTGAATCTTGAAGCAGAAGGCAGAGAGATGGAATTTTTAGATCACGACAGTGCCTACCCCCAGGAATAATTTCTTAATATAGAAGCAGTAGCAGTTTATTTTATGCAGAGTTGTGCTGAGTTTGGGTGACAAATCAACAGTCCTCTGGATGTTAACTTTATTCATGTATTTGGTCTGTATTTGTATTCAATACACACAAAAAAAAATATAAAAAAATTGTGCCCGTTTTGGGGATAATACAACCTATAAAGTGGTTTTGGATAATTTACCTAAGTTTTTTAGAGCAAAAACTTTGGTAAGTTATCCAAAACCACTTTATAGGTTGTAATTAAACCAAAAACTGGCACAATTTTTTTAATTTTTTTTTGTGTGTACACAAAAAATTTAAAAACATAACCTTACATTTGTTTTATTTATTTTTGGAGAAATTTAAGTCCTGCCTTGTTCAAATAAACACCTGTTTAGGTGTAAAATTATTTCCATATTTTGGTTTTATTATAACACCCAAAAATAAATTCAAAATCCATTCTCTCACTCTCTTTTTATCTCTTTAAAAGTAAACTTTTTATGGAATAAATTAAATTATTTTTGGCATTGTTATATATACACACCAGCTAGGAATTAAAATGAACCCAAAACTTTTTACTGTGTAATAGCTAAATTTATTTTCTGTTTTTGAATTTGGTGTTTTCTGGAGATTTTTTTTCCTGATTTAGCGGGTTTTTGTCAAAAAAAGTTGGCATCAGTGGAATAGACAGAAAGGCATGAAGAAAAGTACACAAAATTACCAATACTATTCTGAGTATTAAGAAATCAACCCTTTGTCACAGACTAATACAGACTCGACATATATGACAGGTGTCAAAAAAGTATTTCTTAACCATATGGTTAATGTTTTCAAATTATTCTACGAATTAGGTTAGAAAGAGAAAGCTAATATAACGCGCCATAAGAAAAATGGATGCCAGATCGGTTTTTGTTGTTTCACTCACTCCTAAGTCGTAGAAAGTGTTGCCATGTTAGCGTAAAACGGACTAAAAACCGCTGTGTTTTCTCCTAAAATCGCTTAGTTTTTCCCCATTTTTTCTTATAGAACTCTACTGTCGAGTCTGTATTTAGTCTGTGCCTTTGTGTACACTGTACACAAGAAAAAAAAAATTCGCAGATAGCGTAAAACAAAAAATGACCGCAAGTGGAGAAGAAAGAAAAAAGAATTGAAAAAGGTCGGCGTTTTTTTTTTTTAATGTTGAAAATCTCTTTACTGCATTTTGTTCCCTTTTTAATATACTTTCTTTATTTGAAAGAAAACAAAGTAGTTACAATGAAGCAGACAAATAAGTGTAATTCAATATTGAAAATAATAAACATATTCATACTCATCAAAGCGCAGTTTTACCATTAAAATAAAAAAATAACTAACTGTATATTTTTTTTTAAATGCTCTTTTTAATTTCCAAATATTTTAATTACATTTCCTTTTTGTATTTCATTAGTGCATTACTTTTCTAGAAAAGAAAACCGAAAAGTTAATACGAAATTTTTAAAAAATCAACTGAAAAAATTATTAAAAAATCAGTAAAAAATTAATAGTTTGTAACGCGAGTTTACTAAAACGAATTACAAAAAAGTATATTTTTAGTACAATTTAGTAAAAAAGTTGTAAAGTTGGGATACAAACAATTTTACAAACTTTTTTACTAACGTATTTTTTTGAGTGTGGGTATTTGGCAAATTTGCCATTTTACTAAACGTCAAGTATTTGCCACCATTTTTTCTTTACATATCGTGAGCGCACTTTTCGTTAATAATTTGCACAAAATAACTTTAATTAACTTTTTACATTCACAATTTTAAAATAAACACAAAAAATGTGTATGGTTCTTTTTGTATAAATGTTTTTGTTGCCGCGTTCGAAATTTCAACATAAACAATCACAACTGTTGTCATCTTTATGTTTTTTTTTATTTGCACACTGGCATTTTGTTTTTAGACAAGGTTTGAGTTGAGCATTTTAAGAAAAATATGCCACATTCAAATTGGCATTTTTTTTGACGTTTGGCACATTTGCCAAATACCAAACAAAAAATGGCAAATTTAATCGTTACTGTGAAAACCCTAATTGTTTCAAGCAAAAACAAAAAATTTGCATTTTTTAGTTTAGGCTTTTAATTTTTTTTTTTAATTTATATTAATTTTTTTAGATTTAATTTATTATCAAATTCCACTAATTGAAACATTTTGAAACTATTTATTTTGAAAATAACGAAATAAATTAATAAAATAGCAAATAAATCCAAATATTAAAATTGCATAAAAAGTTGAAATACAGGCTTTTCTGGAATAACGGAACATTAAAATTTTTTTTACAAGAGTTTTGAGATCAGCCGGTGCTAATTTTACTAAATAGGTACCTTTTTCCAAAAAAAAAAAATGAATCTTTGTCCAAAATGGGTTAAGCATGTACTATTTAGTTTAAAGTTTGACTTAATTCTGAATGCAAATACTGCTAAAAAATATTTTTTTTTAAAGGGGTTTTTCAAAAAAGAAAAAAAAAACATTCCTCACCCAAAAATTCGACTCACTCTCTAGACACTCACTCAGAATTTTTCAACTCACAATCACGTGATTTAAATGAAAATCACTTTTTAGAGTCACGCAAATCACGGGACCAGATTTGTTTAATCTATAACATCTGTAAATTTTATTTAAAATGAAGTGTCCACCCTTGAAAAAGTTTCCTTGTAGGTCTGAATCCAAAAAGTTTCAAGGCACTTATTTCTGTGGCAAAAACCCATAACAACATAAGTCGAGTTATGTCCAAAACGTGTTTTTGCATTTTCGGAATCTCCTTATACATTTTCGTATTGTATCAAATTTTTATGAAAATCGGACTAAAACTTTCTGAGATATTGATTTCAGAACTCCACAACTCATTTTTTCTTAAAGGAAAAATAAAAATCGTAACAGCATATCTGAGTTATGTTTTTATTCCTTATTTTAAAATCAGCAATCGTTGAAGATGCTAAAATGTATTTTACAGGGATACATAACTGCATATCTCGACATATGCTTAGATTAAAATGTAATTTTGAAAAACGCAATAACAACATCAATGGTTTTCACCCGATATCTCCATAGTTTTTCTATATATCAACTTTTAAAGTAGCGAAGATTGTGTCGATAATAATGCTTGAGATATTTACATGCCCAAAATGTCCAAATTTGTAAACCCAGATTTGGTATTTGAAATTAAAACTTAAAAATGCTCTCCTGAAAAGTAGTATAAAAACACTTATGCACTTATTCCTTTTTGCCACAGATTTATTACCTTAATATAGTCACTTGACTTAAATGAAAATCACTCTATAACCAAATGATTTAAATGAAAATCACTCATGCTCACGCGTGAATCACGGGACCAGAGACCATCTCCAATTCAAATACTTAAACAAAAGGCAAGTGTCTCTTCATTTGATTCATCTAAAACATCTGTAAATTTTATTAAAAATGAAGTGTCCACCCTGAAATAGTTTCCTTGTAGGTCCGATTTCAAAAACTTTCAAGGCACTTATTTATTACCTTAATATAGGCTTACATTCTGAATTTCAGAAAATCGGTTAACATTTACGACCTGTAGAGATTTTTTGCCAAAAAACCTACCAACTCGCCCCAGTAGTGTGCACTGTGGGGCGGACAGAAGGACGGCATACGTTAAATTAATTAATATTAACCACAAAACCTTTTGCATACAAATACCAAAACCGATATAAGATAAATACCAATACTTATTAAAAACCGATACCGATTCGAGGCTAAAACCAATACCAATACCCAATACCTAAATAATTCAAAACCAATACCGAAACCTATACCAATTCAACAAAAAATGAAAACCAATACCTATACCAATACTAATATAATTTTAAAAACCAATACCAATACCAATACTTTTATCGAATTGGTACCCATCTTTGGAAAAAACTTTTTAATAAGAATTCGATTTTTATGCATGTTTCCTTTAAAAAATTTCTCAGATGTTGAAACATTTTTAGTACAAAAAAATTCTTAGATTCTAAAATATTTTTCATTTAGAAAAATAACCCATTTTTAATGTATAAAAATCTTCAGATTTTTAAACCCTTTGATATAAAAATTCTCAGATCGAAGTTTTCTTATAAAAAATGTCTCAGATTTTGAAACTTTATTTTATAGAAATAATCTGATATTCTGAGAGATTCCTCCTATAATATTTTTTTTTTTTCAAATTCTGATAAAATTTTGTTATAAAAAATCTCTGAAATAATTCTCGTTTTAAAGTAATTCTCAGATTCTAAGAAATTTTTCCTATACAAAAATTCTCAGATCCTAAAACATATTTTGTAAGAGAAAATTGTCAGATACTACAAAAGCATCAGTTTCTAAAACATTTTATTAACAAATTTTGATACACTTTTCTAAAAACAAAATCTTAAATTGTATAGCATTTTTTAATAGAAAAATTTTACGTTTTTATGCCACCTAATGTTTTCTAAAGCAACTTCTTAGATTCTGAAACATTTTTCATATAGAAAAACTATTATTGGGCAAGAGAAAAATTTACATATTCAAATTCGCAGACTCTAAAAGATTTTTTAAACAGAGAAATTCTCATATTCTTAAAAAATTGTCCATAAAAAAATTTAAGATTAACGAAATATATTTCTCCATAGAAAAATGTTGGCTGTGAATTTTTTGGCAGATTCTGAAACATTTTTCCTAAGAAAAAATTCTCACCTGCTGAGGGAATTTTTCTATATTTCCTAAAATTTGAGGTAATTTGTTAATCCAAAAATTTAGAGTCAAATAAGTATCAAAAATTTTTCGATATATGTATAAAGTCTAGAATTCTGAGACATTTTTCTACAACAAATATTTGAGATAATACTTTTTCTTAGGATAGATGCTATGTGTGCTGACGTAAATCATATACACACACATGCCTCTCCTGATTATTGTTTTTACATCCTGGTCATTTTCTTTGTAACTTTGTTCCTTTCCCTTTCTTTTTTCCTTTTCCTTTCCCTTTCCCTTTTTTCCTTTCCTTTTTTTCTTTTTTCTTTTTTGAAATCGTTTTGGGGGGGAGAAATCCCATTCTCCCCCCTGGATCCTCGCCTGCTAATAGTGTCCTGATGGTATATGTGTTGAAAAACAGAAAAATCTTATGGTGTTTTCTTTTCTGGTAAAAAATGTACATTTTTTTACATTTTGCCCCAAAAATTATGTTTTTGTGTTCTTTTCTAAAATAATTTCAACCCTTATAAAAGATATCGTGTTCATTTCTAAAAATGTCTGCCCTACCAAATTTGGTTTGTGTGTATTTTTTACACTTCACTCAAAAAAAAAGTAAACTAAAAAATAGGAAAATTAACTAAATTTTGAGAAAAAACGGGAATGATTTGGCTTCATCGTTTTAATTCATATTTTTCCTAAAAATAAGGAAAAAAGTAATTTAATTTTATGCCAATTTTAACTAAAAATTGTGGAAATTTTTAGATCCTTTAAGGGTCCCCATAGATTTAGATCCAAAACTTTTATAAGTTTCTCTTTACAGTGCTTAGTTTTTGAGATACTAAAATTAGGGTCGTTAAAGAGTCTTGAGAATCGTATAAGCTGGATGACTCAAAAACTATTACTCGTAGGACTTTCGAGTATTTTGTGGAAGTGGTTTACGATTCAACACAAAAATGCATTTCGACTTTTTGTCGTGTCGGCAGTATTTACCGAGATATGTGCATATATAATATCTCGGGAATGTCAAATTTTAGATCAGAAAGAAAGTTAAATTTAACTAAAATTTTACTTTAACTATTTTCAAAGAAATTTTTCTTAATTTTAGTTATGTCTTTTTTCAGTGTTATTAAAGATCTAAACAAAAATAGATCCAATCTGTTCAGGTTTGAACTCGGGACCCATTTTCCAGAAAAACACTGGCGTAGGGTATTATATAGTATATAGTTGGTCTTGACCTACTCTTACTTGTTTTCTTATAAATAAATAACCAATATTTACGGGTACCAAACGTTGATAATTTTTGGTTGGTACTAAATGCCATTAAATGCCTTACCCCCTAAATTTGTTCCTTTCATTGAAAATAAATTTCGTTTTTTTTTTTTGATTTTTAAAATAATATTTTAAGGTGGCGCTCGCAGATTTTTTTACGAAAATCTACGAATTTAAGATTTTTAAATTATTAAATAGAAACCCCCTTAGAAAGTGAAGATAGATTGTTGGTATGCTCAGAAAAAATGTTGAGGGGTAAAAGTTAAAGGGGGCCGGTCTTACTTTTTAACCCTCTAGGAGGCCCTCTTGGAGCGGTAGGAGCAAATTTAATAAAAAAAATTGAAAATGTAACTAGCATTGTATGGGTACCATCTTAATGGTTGAAGATAGATGGTAAGTATGTTCTAAAAAAAAATTGGGGTCGGTCATACACAGAGAAAACAGTTTAGTTGTGCCAGTCAAATTTAGAGTCAACTGCATGGTTTAATAACAGACGGTATTTTCGGTTGCGATAACTAAAATTTGTTTATAACAACTTAACTTCTTTTGGGTCAAATAAATTTCGGTAATCGCAATCGATACATTCGGTTGTTGTAATTAAACCATGCAGTTGGCTCTAAATTCGGCTGACACATTTAAACTGTTTTCTCTGTGTACTTTCTACATTGTACATTAGGGTGCTCCAAAAAAATGAAGTTGTTAAATATTGGCCGTAACTCCCCCTAGAAATATGCATTTGAGTGTAAAAATATGTTTCCCAAATTATAGGGTAATCGAATGTGGGTAAGACGTGCCGCATCGGCCCTGAAGTTTGAAAAACGGATTACACGGGGAAAATATGACTTTTTTGTGATTTTCTCAATTTTTTTGGTATTTTGAGTTAAGTTTGATTACATGGAAAAAATATGAATTTTTTGTCATTTTCTGATTTTTTTTTTTTGGTATTTTGAGTTAAGTTAAAATTCAAATGATTACTAAATTGTGATTTAGAGCTAATTGCCTATCTAATAATGTATTAAAAATTAAAATCGGTGGAAAATCAGCCACGTTATTACAACTTCCCCAGGCAACTAACGCGTGTCAGACCACTTAATCAAGGAATTCGAGCTCTATTTTTGAAATTTATTGAAATTATCTGTTGTAAAAACATTTTTTTATTCTTCAAGTCCCAATGTACTAAGAAGATAAATATTTTTCATATTGCGTTTTGCTAACTTGTTTTAAATAAATGCTAAAGTGGTCTGAATTTTTTAACCCTATTTTCAAATCTTCACTTTTAAATTTTTATTTTTTTTTTGTTAAGAAATTTAAAAAAATCGACTATTGGAGTTTAAAGATTTGTTAAGCACATATAAAGGAATAAAAACACCAACAATTGGAGACCTAGCTGTTTTCATTTGGCTATTAAAGTGATGTAATTTCGGCGGATTTCGGGAAAGTAGTGATTTTTGAGCCTTTTTTTAACTTTTATTTATTTTTTTTGTTTTTTTTACAAATTTCATATGTTTTGGACCGATTTATATTAACACAAGATAGAATACTTCAATTCGCAAAATTAGGGCGAAAGTGAGATATAAAAAATTGCCCCTGTTAAGGGTCAAAGGTCAAAATTTTGAAAATTTTGAATTTTTAAACATTAACAGATTTGCTTGGCGGATTTTGCTGAATCTACTTATAATGTTATTTTAATTGGTCTAAACTAAATGGCAAATAATTCAAATTTAAAAATTTAACCCTTAAGTGCTTGGGGCCTATAATTTTTTTCATTTAATGGAGATAATGTAAGTGTATTTTGTTTAAAGGGTCGAATAGGCCCCACCAGCACTAAAGGGTTAATATTCTGAATTTTAATAAAAAGACATAGGTTAAGACTTTTTAAAATGAGATCAAGTAGTTTCATATATTTCCACTCAGAAAATCTGTTAATGTCTAAAAATTTAAAATCTTCTAGAATTTGACCTTGAATTGAAGTATCCTATCTCGTGTTGATATAATTCGGTCTAAAACATATGAAGTTTGTAAAAAACAAAAAAAAAATAAAAGCTAAAAAAGTGCTAAAAATCAATACTTTCCAGAAATCCGCCGAAACTACATCACTGTAATAGCCAAATAAAAACAGCAAAGCCTACAATTTTTGGGGTTTTTATTCCTTTATATGTGCTTAACAAATCCTTAAACTCCAGTAGTCGATTTTTTAAAATTTCTTTAACAAAAAAAAAAAAAAAATTTAAAATTGGAGATTTGAAAACCTTGCTTAGAAATTCAGACCTTTTTAGCATAAAATTAAAACAAGTTAGCAAAACACAATATTATAAATACTCATCATCTTAGTACATTGGAGCTTGATTGATAAAAAAATGTTGTTACAGTAGATAATTTCAATAAATTTCAAAAATGGGGTTCGAATTAATTGATCATGTGGTTTGTCACACGTTAGTTGCCGGGGGAAGGTCTAATAACTCGGCTGATTTTCAACCCATTTTAATTTTTAATACCTTATTAGATAGACAATTACTCTTAATTACAATTCAGATCATTTGAATTCAAACTTAACACAAAATATCGAAAAAAATTAAAAAATGACAAAAAATTCATATTTTCCCTTGTAATATGTTTTTCAAACTTCAGTGCCGATGCGGCACGCCTTACCCACATCCGATTACCCTATAATTTTGTGAAACATATTTTTACACCCAAATGCATATTTCTAGGGGGAGTTACGGTCAATATTTAACAACTTAATTTTTTTGGAGCACCCTATTGTACATATGTAAAAATTTATAAGAATTTTGCCAAATTTATGACAAAACTAAAAAGTTGTAAAGATAAAACTTAAACTTGCTCTCAATGCCTAAATAATCATTTATTTTCCTCGCACTTCTACAACAGACTAAATACAAACTCGACAGTAGAGTTTTACAAGAAAAAATGGGGAAAAACTAAGCGATTTTAGGAGAAAACACAGCGGTTTTTAGTCCGTTTTACGCTACCATGGCAACACTTTCTACGACTTAGGAGTGAGTGAGACAACAAAAACCGATCTGGCATCCATTTTTCTTATGGCGCGTTATATCAGTTTTCTCTTTCTAACCTAATTCGTAGAATAATTTGAAAACATTAACCATATGGTATAAAAATACTTTTTTGACACCTGTCATATTTGTCGAGTCTGTATTAGTCTGTGCTTCTACTACACAGTGCAACAACCAAAATCGGAATGGGATGAAATCAAAAGCAAATGAAAGTTGACATTTTCCATAACAAAACTCTCAAGTCTTTTTTTAGTTCAGTGCTAGATTTTTTTACACGCATTTGAAGTTGGCAAACATTTATTATAATTAAAATAATAATTATTTGAAAACTGTATAAGTGGCGTTACTTAATTTTGTAATTGCCTTTATATAACAATCATACGCAACGGTGCACAGTGTTTTGTTTTTAATAGTTTGGCCACAGACTAAATACAGACTCGACAGTAGAGTTTTATAAGAAAAAATGGGGAAAAACTAAGCGATTTTAGGAGAAAACAAAGCGGTTTTTAGTCCGTTTTACGCTAACATGGCAACACTTTCTACGACTTAGGAGTGAGTGAAACAACAAAAACCGATCTGGCATCCATTTTTCTTATGGCGCGTTATATCAGTTTTCTATTTCTAACCTAATTCGTAGAATAATTTGAAAATATTAACCATATGGTTCAAGAATACTTTTTTGACACCTGTCACTTATGTCGAGTCTGTATTAGTCTGTGGTTTGGCTACTCAGTAAATAGATACTGGACCGATTGCAGCGAAATTCATGCCGGTTATTGCTAACGTAATTTCGAGCTTAAGTTTTGACCCTGGATCCCAAATGTAAATATTTAGTCTACAAAAACTTTAAATGCTTTAAAATCCCCAACTTCAAATGCTTGTAAAAAAATAGTGTTTCCAATTCGGTTAATCGATTAACCGATTCCTCGATTAATCGCCTCTATTTCTATTTAAAACGAAAATAATTATTCGACCCGATTAATCAGATAAAATGGTTCGATTAACCGGTTCATATTATTATCTCTATATTCTACTGTAATTTGTTTGAAACACTTTCTTTTTAAGACACCAAGTTTAAAATCCCAATTAAAATTCAGAAAATGTCAATTGAAATTCAAAAAAGCTATTTCAAATTCAGAAGTCCCAATTGTTATTAAAAAATCAAAATTCAGAAACACCAAATTAAAATTTACAAAAGCCCAATCCAAATTCAGAAAAGCTTATTAAAATTTAGAAATCCTAATTGATATTCAAAAACACCCAAATTAACAAAATTGAAATTAACAGAAGATGACTGAAATTCAAAAATCTCAATTGAAATTTAGAAAAGCAAATTTTAAATTTCAAAATTTTAAATAAAATTCAGAAAAGATAATTGAGTTTCTGAAGAGCTAATGATATTCAGGAATCTCAATTGAAATCCCAATTGAAATTTAGAAAGATGAAATCAAAATATATAAATCAAAATGGTTATTTAGAAGACACCCAATTTAAATTCTGAAGTGCTAATGAAATTCAGGAATCTCAATTGTAATACCAATTGAAATTTACACTCAGAAAATTATTGCAGTTACTACATGACGGTTGTTTGTGTAGTAAGTAGTAGCTGTTGTTTTTAACTACAATTTCGGTCGTTTTTGTGTGAAAAAATCTCAAACAACTTTTTTTTGTAGTAGTTTCAAAAAATAAATACAAAAAATATACTACACTGTAGTAATAGTTGATTTATGTAGTTGTTTTTAGTTTTTTTCTAAAAACTCGTTTTTTTCTAGAAATTTTTATTGCAAACGAATGTGTCGAACGAGTTGGTCGTGCGGGATGCGGAAGGAATTATTTTTATACCAAATAAATAATATCTAAATAAATTAAATTACAATTTATTAAATTTAATTATAACACAAAATATGTTTTGGAAAAATATTCTTGAGCGAAAGAAAATAAGTGGATAAATGAGATAACAAGTGTGTATAATATAGCTCTCACATAAGCGTGTGTAAAAACCAATAGGAAAAAAACAAAATACAATGTATGCAGTGTCTTGTTCTCTTATGAGCGCGCCATCTTTCTTTTCTTTGTATACACAACAGAACAGGTACATACTTTTTTGAAACATTGCAAATTAATTCTTTTTTTTTATAAATCAATTTTACCAAAGCATTTCGTTTTTTTTTATTCCAGACAAATTTTGATCAGTAGCGGTGAAAATTTGAAATGAACTATTAAAAAAACAAAGGTAAATACAATCAATTTATTTCGTTTAACATTTTATTAATATAATTTTTTTCTTCTATAATTCCAGATAAATACACCAAAAAATTTTAATTCCATGTCGAAATTCTATACAACAAACTGAAATGTATTGCTTTTTAATTAAATAAATATCAATCACTTAAACGTTTAAGAAACTTTTTTAAATAAAATTTCAGGCAAGTGTAGTAAAAACAACTGTATACCGTATTTTGTAGTAGTTTTTACTACATTTTGTAGTTGAAAATCAATAGTTAAAAACAACAACATATTCAGTTGTTTTTACCGTAATGTGTAGTGGACGCCTTTTCAACAACAAAATGTAATCAAAACAACTGTCTTTTGTAGTAGATTTTACCGACATACTTTTTTGAGTGTAGAAAAGCCAACTGAATTTCACAAATCTGAATTGATATGCATAGTTTAGAAAATCAAAATTTAAATTTAAAAATTACAATTATAAGTAAATTGAAATTGTGAAATCCCAATTGAAATTCGGAAATGACCAATTGAAATTCAGAAATCCCGATTGAAATTTAGAAAAGCCCAATTAAAATTTAGAAATTTTTATTATTTCTAAATTTCAATTAGTTGCGTTTTGTTTTACCCTTTTAAACACTGTATAAAGACTGAAAATTAAATTTTACTTAAAATACGTTTTTTTGTTACATTACTTTTAATAAATCGTTTAATATTAAGTTTTCATTGTTTTTGACGATTAATTAATTAATCGCCAATTTTTCCGATTAATCGACCCGAATAACCGATTAACCAATTTTTGTCAATTTTT
This sequence comes from Pegoplata infirma, assembly GCA_963921195.1. NCBI lineage: Eukaryota > Metazoa > Arthropoda > Insecta > Diptera > Anthomyiidae > Pegoplata > Pegoplata infirma. The sequence continues at coordinate 150,053,658 of OY992539.1, read as the reverse complement.
GAATAATACCCTAACCGGTTAACCGGCAGGGTCGAATAATTGGAAACACTAAAATATAATAATTTTCACATATGAGTCATTCCATGTCAAACCGTACGATTTTTGCTAAAAATTGACTTTGATGTCTCCGATGTCTTTCAAAATTTGAGAACGAAGTCTTCATTAAAAAATATTTTACACGTGTTTCGGGAAAAAAATTAAAAATTTTTTTTTAAAAAGTTATTTGCATTTGAAAATCGTCAAAATCGTGAAAAATCTTCCGACATGACAACATTTAAACTAATGTTTTTATAAAACTAGTGAATGGATTTTGAAGTTCAATACCTTATATTAAAGGTATTTGAACCTTCTTTTTTAAAAAATATTATTTTTTATAAATTAATTTTTTTTTATTATTAAAATTTGTTTTTTTTTACTTAATTTCTGTTTTCCACAATCTTCGAACAAGTCGAAAAATCTGAAAAAAATATTTTTTTAAAGGTTAATATGTATATTCTTAACATTCCCTCAAAATTTCAGAGTGGAGGTCGAATGGATTCTATTTTTTTACGATTTTTTTCCATTGCAGCACCACAAAAAAATTACATTTTGTATATAAACATTTTATTTTCAACCATGTTAACGAAAATGTCAACGCATGTATGTACGTGTGTATGTATTCAAAAACACACGCTAACATATTCATGTTGTTCTTGAGTATTATTTGTTGTTTTGCTTTTTATATGTGTCGTTAGATTTTTTTTTAAATTGCATTTTGCGTAACGAAAATATCAATGCATGTATGTATGCAAAAACACAAGCTAACAAATAACAGTCGCAAATAACAGTCGTTAACATACTTGAAAATAAAATGTTTATATGCAAAATGTAGTTTTTTTGTGGTGCTGCAATGGAAAAAAATCGTATAAAAATAGAATCCATTCGACCTCCACTCTGAAATTTTGAGGGAATGTTAAGAATATATTAAGCTTTAAGAAAATATTTTTTTCAGATTTTTCGACTTGTTCGAAGATTGTGGAAAACAGAAATTAAGTGAAAAATCCAAATTTTAATAAAAAAAAAAAAAATTAATTTATAAAAAATAATATTTTTTTAAAAAAGAAGGTTCAAATACCTTTAAAATAAGGTATTGAACTTCAAAATCCATTCATTAGTTTTATAAAAACATTAGTTTAAATGTTGACATGTCGGAAGATTTTTCACGATTTTGACGATTTTCAAATGCAAATAACTTTTAAAAAAAAATTTTTTAATTTTTTTCCCGAAATACGTGTAAAATATTTTTTTATGTTTAATACGTCTGGCAAATTTAAAGAAAATCGGAAGAGGTGGTGTAAAAAAGGTGTTCGGTCTGACATGGAATGACTCATATAGAGTTTTATTGACTATTAACTAAATAAATTTGACATTAAAAGTTTTTCTGAAGATTATTATAACTGGATAATATGAATCTAGTAAGAAACAAACCAGGATGTCTTAAATTTTTAGAAAAATTAAAATTTTTCTTTCACACTTTTCTCAATTCAAAACCATATATAACAAATCAAAAAATTATAATACATAATTATAATTAGAGCCTGAGCTCGACTGTCTTTACAGAAACAATAATTTAAAAATAACGACTATAAGTCGCCCTAAGTGGCAATCAGTATCTTTGGAAAAATGGCAACACCTAACATTTGTGTCTAAAATATAGACCATGTCTGGCAATGTTTGCAAAAATAAGTACTTAGATCAGAATTGATGAAGGAGAGGAAGAAGAATAATGATTACTAAAAATAAAAGTTTGTTTACACATAATTACAATAACAAGTCTTCTGTGAGAAAAAAACAACAGCAACAACCACACTCGAATTGAAAAAATCAGATTTGGTTGATACTTGCTTAATAGCCTACTTGGCGTATCGGTCTAGAGTGATTGTACGTTACAAGCAGTTAATAGCAAAGTATTACAGATGATGATGAGTTCAATCCTTGTCGGCTGCGATCTGTAAATAATTTTCACATATAGAGTTTTATTGACTATTAACTAAATAAATTTGACATTAAAAGTTTTTCTGAAGATTATTATAAATGGATAATATGAAACTAGTAAGAAACAACCCAGGGTGTCTTAAATTTTTAGAAAACTTAAAATTTGTCTTTCACACTTTTTTCAATTCAAAACCATATATAACTAAAAAAATCTATTTTTTTCGATTAATCACCAGAATAACCGATTTATCAATTTTCGAATAATACCCTAACCGATTAGCCGGCAGGGTCGAATAATTGGAAACACTAAAAAAAAATTCTAGCACTGAACAAAAATAGCCTTGAGGGTTTTGTTAAGCAAAATGTCCACTTTTATTTGCTGTTGGTGTCATACCATTCCGATTCGGAAAGTTCGGTTTTGTATCACTGTGTTATTATTGGAGTAGGATATTTGGTAATTTTTTTTTATGCCAAATATTCGATTTTAAGAGATCATAGTCCTTAAAAAAAAGTTGAATGCAAATGTGTAAAAAACAGAAATTCGTGAATTAAAAGTTATCAAAAACATATAAAAAAAATCAAAAATAGCTGAGCAGCCCCCCTATTTTTTTTATTATTTTTATACCCTCCACTCTAGTGATAGAGGGTATATATAAGTTTGTCATTCCGTTTGTAACACATCGAAATATTGGTCTAGGACCCCATAAAGAATATATATCCATGATCCTTGATCGATTTTAAGTCGAACTAGCGATGTCCGTCCGTCCGTCCGTCCGTCTGTCTGTCTGTCTGTCCGTTGAAAACACGCTAACTTTTGAAAGACTTTACGGAGGCTCCTGAAGTTTGACATATATGTTCTCCATTTACCGGGTCAGGTTGGTATTGCAATCCAGCGAAATCGGTCCAGTGGTTCAAAAGTTATGAGCAAAAGAGTAAATTTCGGCAAGGGCATTTTTCGAATTTACAAGATTAAAACCACTTTAACTTTCGAAAGACAATTCTAAGGGGGGCTGAAGCTTAGCATATATATTTGTCGTTCCACATGGCTGTTTGGTTTTGAATTTCAGCAAAATCGGTTCAGTGGTTCAAAAGTTATAAGCAAAGCACTGAATTTCAGATTTGTTACACCTTAAACTGTTGAAAACTCGTTAAACAAGTTTTAAAAGAATGGTGAAATACCAGTTTTGTAAAACTTGTTGTTGTTTGTTTTCTTGTCGGGGGGTGCAGTTTAGTTGTTAGACAAGTAAATATTTGTTATTGTTTTGTTATTGTTAGTGTAACTGTATGTAACGGGAAAAAATCAAATAAAGTATGAGTATGATTGAATGTTAATTTGTTTTTGGTTTTTAAAGAAGAGGATGGTAATATAAAAAAAAGAGGAAAATATGTGAAATAGTTTTTTTTGGTATTACATATAGGTATAAAACAACAAAAATATTTTACAAAGTAATTTGTTACTCAAAGAAATTGTAGACTAAAAAAATATTTACACTCAAAAAAAAATGTTACACTCAAAAAAAAAAATGTACACATTATAATTTTTTTTTTTTATGAAATAGCAGACTCAAAAAAATGTTGACAGTCAAAAAAATTTTACACTCAAAAAAATTTGATTGATTAAAAGAAAGTTTGACTCAAAATAATATACATATTTTTAATAAAAAATTTGTAATGCAATTTTTTGAAATTTTTTTTAGAAAATTACTATCAGATAACATTGTGGAGGGTATTCGTAGATTCGACCAAGTCGAATTTAATTTTTCTACTTGTTTTAAAAGCTTTTGTTAACACATTGATGTAATATGCCATTTACATATACCTCGAAATCCAGAAAAAATGGCATCTCAATGAAAATCCAAGTAAATCCAATTACTTTTTTGGATTTCAAATGTCAAATCCCATACAAAAAAAAACTTGGATTTTGTGAAAATCGTAAAATCGCAATTTAAAATCCTAAAAAATTTCTACTACTTAATTGTACAACTATGGGTTTTCCAAAATAATCATCCCTAATGCTTTTTTTACAACGCTGCACACGATTTTTTTATCAGCTGTTGTTGTTTTTTATAAAGTAAAAAAACAATTAAAATTTATTTTTTTAAAACTATTAAAAGATTAATAAAAACAATGTTTCATTTAAAATTTACCATTACAAATGGTAAACGCACAATTTAGTTGACCAATTTGGTCTTCCCAACAAAGAAAAACACTCAATGGTGGCGGCCCCAAACTTGGCAAAAATGTTAATTTTCTTGCATTAAACGAAGCAGCTCTACATAAAAACACATTTTTTGATATTGTGGTCCCAACATATACTAGTGGGATTGAAAATATTGGCTCCGGCAAAGAAAAATCATTGTTTTTAGAAATGTTTATAAAATTGGGTAATTTTCCAACTAACAACCCTGTACACAAATCAAAAGAAAATACAGAGTTAGTACAAACAAAATCCTGCTAAATGTCAAAAAAGCATATGGGGCATTCCAAGCCAAATCATTCACTTTTAGACCCGACCCCTTTCGATTTATTTTATTTTTGGATATGTTTTAGCACTTATTAAATGCAACTTGGACACCAATTTTCAGCCTTTTATTTCAAGATGGTTGTTGAGTAATCAATTTTTCAAAATGGCGATTTTCTCAAAAAAATTAAAAAATTGAAATTTTTAATTAATTTTGACCATTAAAAAATATAGATATTTTAAAAAAGTTGGACAACGTTTTGTTGGTATTTAAATGTAGTTTTAGAAAAAAAAATATGAAAAAATTATTCGAAGTAATTATCACATATTTTTTGACGTTTAAAAATTAAAATCGACTTTTTGGAAAAGTCCGAAACCTTCGATTTTTTTGTAAAAAACTAAAAAAATTCTACTCTAAATTACGCAACTTTTAAGCCATAATTCGAGATGTGATCACAATTCTTTCTATTTTTTTTTAATTTTAAAAATTGCACCTTTTATTTTTTGGCTCTGATTTACTTTATATGGTGCTCCAAAAAAAAATAAATTGGTAGATATTGACCCTACCTTATCCTAGATATATTCATTTCGAGGTAAAAATACGTCTCACAAAAATTTAGAACGATCGGAAAGGGGTAAGGCGTTTAGCATGGTCCTTGAAGTTTAAAAAAACGGATTACAAGGAAAAATATGAATTTTTTTCTGTTTTCGCAATACTTTTGGTATTTTAAGTTAAGTTTTATTTCAAGCAATTACAGAATTATGATGTAGAGTAAAATGCCTTTCTAATAAGGTACTAAAAACTAAAATCGGTTGAAAATCAGCCAAGTTATTACAATTTCCCCAAGCATCTAACGTATGACAGACAACTTGATTAAGCAATACAATCCTATTTTTGAAATTCATTGAAATTTTCTACTGTAATAACATTTTTTTATTCTTCAAGTTCATATGTAATTTGATGACAAGTATTTTTCATATTGTGTTTTGCTAACATGTTTTAAATTAATGCTAAAAATGCCTGAATTTTCAACACCCTTTTGAAATCTCTATTTTAAAATTTTTTTTTTTTTTTTGATTTAAAATTTGGAAAAACCAAAAAAATATTACACTGAAACATGAATAATGAAAAAAATGTTATTACAGTAGAAAATTTCAATAAATTTAAAAAAGGGACTCGTATTCTTTAATCAAGCGGCCTGACACACGCTAGATGCCTGGGGAAGTTCTAATAACTTGGCTGATTTTTAACCGATTTTAGTTTTTAGTACCTTATTAGAAAGGCATTTTACTCTAGATCATAATTCTGTAATTGCTTGAAATAAAACTTAACTTAAAATACCAAAAATATTGCGAAAACAGAAAAAAATTCATATTTTTCCTTGTAATCCGTTTATTAATCTTCAAGGACCATGCTAAACGCCTTACCCTTTTCCGATCGTTCTAAATTTTTGTGAGACGTATTTTTACCTCGAAATGAATATTTCTAGGGTAAGGTAGGGTCAATATCTACCAATTTATTTTTTTTGGAGCACCATATAAAATAAATCAGAGCCAAAAAATAAAAGGTGCAATTTTTAAAATTTAAAAAAAAAAAATAGAAAGAATTGTGATCACATCTCGAATTATGGCTTAAAAGTTGCGTAATTTAGAGTAGAATTTTTTTAGTTTTTTACAAAAAAATCGAAGGTTTCGGACTTTTCCAAAAGGTCGATTTTAATTTTTAAACGTCAAAAAATATGTGATAATTACTTCGAATAATTTTTTCATATTTTTTTTCTAAATTTTTTTCAAATTATGGTTCGCTTTGGTCAAAGAACTTAACATTTAAATTTTTAGCCAAATCGGACAAAATTAACCCGTGCCCCCAAAAAAATGTTTCCCATACAAACCAAAATATTTTTTTAGATTTTTTATTTTTTTTTTTAATTATTAGCTTATTAACAACTAATAAATTAATTTTGGTGAGTTCGAAAAAAAATTTAGAGCCGTTGGTGTTCTACTCTAAAAATTTTTTATTTTTTTTTTTTAGTTTTGACCTGAAAGGATTTTAGCTGAGATGTTGCTTTTAATGATACATATGCACAAAAAAAAATATTCCTATCCGTGTCATCTTTATTGTGTTCTGAAATGTATCAAAAAAATAGCAAAAATGCGTTTTACCCTTTTTTAAATTTTATGTTTTATCACAAAAAAATATTTTTTTCGATTGCCTGGCAAAATATCGTTGTTTTGGTCTAAAAACTTTTAACTTTTTAGCCAAATCGGACAATTTTAACCCGTGCCCCTGGGGGGTAAAAATTTTACACTCAAAATATTTTGTAAGTAAAATCAACTGAAAAAACGTTTAAAACAATCGTTTTTCCTTTTAAAAAACGGACTACTTATATTTCATTTGACACAACAGACTTTTTCAGTTATTTTTAAACGTTAATAAATGACTAGACATTCCGTAAAAACAAACGATATTTCAGTTATTTTAACTGTTTACAATTTTTTATTTTGTGAAGTAAAAATAAAATTTTTTGAATAACTAACCACAAAAACCGTACTTCAGTAAAATTATACGGTATAATCAGTCACAAATAATTTAACTGATTAACATATTTTTCCGTAACTTTTGTAGTTTATTGTTTTAACAACTGTATAAATCGTTCAATATTTTATTTTCCTTGAAAAACAAACGATAAAACGTTTAAAACAACTTTAACTAAAAACTTTTTGAATAACCGTAAATAGTTACTGTATAACTTTTCTGGGTGTATGTACAAACCAAAATTTTTTTTCAAGGCTAAACTTAACCCCCAGCGGAACAGGTTAAAATTGTCCGATTTGGCTAAAAACTTAAATATAAAGTTTTTAGACCAAAACAAACCAAAATTCGAAGAATTTCGACAAAAGTAATTTTTTTGTGATAATACATAAAATGTAAAAAAGGGTAAAAAGATATTTTTTGTGGATATGTATCATTAAAAGCAACAACTCAGCTAAAATCCTTTCAAGTTAAAACTAAAAAAAAAAAAATATTAGAGGAGGACTCCAACCCTAACCCAACCCAAGTGGAGATAGGGCGTAGGTACGTTTTAAAAAAAATTTAATGGGGGTCGGTCTCACTAATGACTTTTCCCGTACGCACCATTGGACCGGTAGAAGCTGATTAAATAAAGCAAATTTACAAAAAATAAAAAAAAAAATTATGGGGACCGCCACAAGAGTTAAAGATAGAGGGTAGATGTGTTCAGAGAAAATGTTTGGACTAAAAAAATATTGTGGGTCGGTCAGACATTTGGTTGCTTTAAGGGCAGTTGGAGCGGTTGGAACAAATTTTAAAAAATGTAGTTTTGTGTGTGAGCCCTCTTAGAAATTGGAGATAGGGTATTAGTTTGTTCCGAAGAAATGCTTAAACGTAAAAATTAATGGGGGTCGATCTTGCAAATGACCTCTCTATGACGCACCATTGGAGCAGTAGAAATGTTTTTAAGATTGGAAAATAACAATGAATTTTTTTCAAAAAATTTTAAAAAATAGTAATAATCGTTATCCCACGATCCTACACTCAAAAAAAAAAAACTGTAATGTTAGCAAAAAAAGCTTGTAAACCTACAAGAAAATTTGCTGATTTTGAACCCACAATTTTTTTGCCAATAATTAATTAACTAAATATTTTTTTTTTTTTTGAACTTAGTTTATACACATCTGAGGACCCCATTGGGTTCGGACCCGATAGGTCATACCCAGTTGGAAAATGTGTCACTGAGGAAATTTCCACAGTGATTCTTTGAGGAAATGTCTTCAGGTTCTGACAAATCATAGGCAATCATTGATGACATGTCCTAACAATGTCAGCACTGAATGTTTGCTTTAAGAGTGTGGACAATTCCTCTAAGACGTCTAAAAGGAAATGTCTTCAGAATAGCAGTATATTAAATTAGAATTTTAAATCTGGGCAACTCTTCAATTTCCAAGAAAACGATGGCAATATTATCGACTTAATTAAAATAAAATCAAAATCTAACAAGTAGAATAAAAGTAATAAATAGACAAACAATTTTAAAAATAAAGTTTGGAACAAGTGGTTAGGTGTGGGACTAATAAACTGGAGGTTCCAGGTTCAAATCCAGTTGGGACTAAAAAAGGCGAAAAGTTTTTTCTAAATATGAGAAAGATAATTTATAAAGGAAAATGGATAAGAGTAAAAACTAAAGGAAATACGAAATTTTTTTGTATTTTCGCATGACCTATGTCAGACATTTCCCCAAAGAAGTCTTAGGTGACATGTCCCCAGAAGGTCAGCCCTGACCACTGCTGACTTTGAGTGAGGACATTTTGAAAATTTGTATGAAACTGTCCTCAACCCAGTACATAGAGATGTCTTGTGGATGTCAGGTGTGACTCTGACATGTCATCGCTCCGTCACTGAGGATGGCTCGAGGACGTTGCCAACTGGGTAGTTTTTGATCCAAAATTTGTGTCCGTTTCGCTCTACCTTGCTTAGTTTGGGGGGTCTTGAGAATTAAAAAACTCGATAACTTCAAAAATATTACTCGGAGAGCTTTTGACTATTTTGCGGTCTTGTTCTACGCTTTTGGACTTTTTGTTGTGTCGGCAATATTTACCGAGATATGAGCATTTTAAAATTTTCGGGAATGCTAACTTTTTTGGATCCAAAGTTAGGGCCCATTAGGGTCCACACATGTGGAGAGGACCGGCGCACTATGCTTCGACCCATGGACAAAAATCAAAAAAAAATTTTTGTCTCAAATTTTGTTTTAATACAGATTTTTTGAAAGATAATAAGGTATCTCAAATAAATATTAACAAAAATATTTTTTCTGATGGCTTTTACCACCACGAGAGGGCGCTAAACTCGGAGAATTTTATGCAAAAATTAGTTTACAGGAAAATGTGTTTTAGTTGTTTCAAAAAAATAATTCTCAAAAATCCATTTTTTAAAAAAATGTTTCGAAATTTTGTTTTCAATTTCTTTGATATATTTGTAATTAAATTAAAACGTAGAATTTTGCATATATTTACAAAAAAAAATATTTTTATTTGCGCAGAAAAGCAAATTTTTCTGTTAAAAAACCAAAAATTACTAAAGTTTGATGGAGTTTAAAAAAAAATTATATAAAATTATATATTTTTTTTGTCGATTTTTTTTTAGTTTATACTCTTGTCTAACAGCGTATTCAAAAATTAGGGCCCACTTTTGACCACAAATTAAAAAACATACGGTTTTTTAAATGCCTAAATTCATGATTTTTACTCAAAATTCAGGCATTTAATAGTAATTAATATCATTGTGCAACACGATTTATTGTTTTAAATGGGTAAAAAGCAAAATGAAAGTGTATTATTAGTAGACCAAAACCCTTAAAGAATTTCAAAAATTTAGCTCGAGTTTTTTTATGGCCCACTGAAGTTTTTAATATTTTTTTTTTTCAAAGGCGTTCAGAAGAAGTCATTCAGAATAAGTAAAAAAATATTAAATTTAATTTTGTGTTAAATGAGGTTAATAGATGTCTTCTGTAAAATTGGATGACGGTTTTTTTTTCTAAGAATATATTAACCCTCTATCTCTAATTTTTGGGGCCATTTTAGTCCCCCTTCCAAATACTGTTGCAGAATTACATTTACACGTTCGTTTAAAGGGTTAACATATTATACAAAAATTTTCTGCATGGAATTTCATTATTAGTTGTTAAAGACCAAAAGTGCATGAGATAAAAGCAAAATGCTTAAAAAAGTAAAATTTTGTATTTTAAATTGTTAAATTGTGTTTTACCAAAATCTTGTAAAATAATTTAAAATAATGTAACAAATGTACTTCAAAGCTTACTCTTAATACTTAGATGTATTCAGTAAAATTCGATGTTTCTTTTTTCTTAGAACATATTAACCCTCTATCTCCCATTGTCAGGGGTCATTTCAGTCCAATTTTGAAATATTCTTATAGAAAACCACTTAAACGTGTGTTTAAAGTGTTAAAATGTTCTACAAACATTTAGTAGATTTTTTTAATCATTCCAATCGCCTTATTTTAAAGACTTCAAAACAATTCATGGGTTTTGGTTTACAAATGGCATACTTTCATTTTTTGTTTTGTTCAATATAAGATACACTCCGTGAAAGTGACCCCAAATTTGTTGCACAGTGTATTCTACTGAAGCTTTAAGTTATGTTAAATAACTCTTAAATTATAAATTATAAGAAACATTAAAAAGGGAATTTAGTATTACGCTTTAACCTTTTAACGCTCGTTTTATTGAATTTTATAAGAATATTTGAAATAAGGACTAAGATGACCCATTAACATGGAAGATACAGGGTTAATATGTTCTAACAAAAGAATTTACATTAAATTTCACTGTAGACAAGTATAAATATTTTTTATCTCAGTAGTTTTTTAGTACATTTTTCGACTTATTTCAATCTACTTTGGTAAACGCTATTTAACAATATGTGATACTTAACAATATTACTTTTTGAAGCATTTTGATTATATCGCACGATCTTTTGGCTGGTTGTCACCCCTAGTAAAATTTGAGTTTAACATTTTTGTAGAACATATTAACTATTTAAACGCACATTTTAGTGTTGTTCTACGAGGATATGTAAAAAAGGACACAAATGACCCCTAAAAATATTAATGGGTTAATGTATTTTAAAAAAGAACCGCCATCAAATTTTACTTAAGACATGTATAAACATTATTTAGCTCAGAAGTTGGTTTAATACATTACTTTGACTTATTCCAGACGACGTAAAAAATAAAAATAACTTATTTTTTAAAAAGGATGTTTTTATATTTTCCACAATACTTATCCGATTTTGCCCAAATTTGGTATTAATATATATCTAAGGAATATTAATTTGCTTACAAAGTTTTTTTACGATCGGACAATTTTCGTAGGTGTTATAGCGTTTTAAAGAAAAAGGATATATGGCAGGACCTTGAGTCCTTGCTCCGATTTAAATGAAAATTTATACACAAGTTTCTAGTTGAATGTGTATTAGCATGACCACTTTTTGTAATTTTGTGGGCATTATTGAAGCTAAAATTATTTTTTTCAATTTCAGGACACATGGGCGGTAGGCGTGTCCTTGCACCGATTTTTCCAAAAATTCATATTTTTCTTAACTACGACGTTTTATGCACGTGTACTAAATTTCAAAAATATGTGACAACTCCTTCTATTTTTGTCCCTTCGTTATATGGGAACGAATCACTGTGCGGCGATACTATGGAGATTCTAAGAACCAAAAATGGCCTCCATTTTGCTCTATCTGGCTTAGTTTCCGAGATAGCGCCATTTTAAGTTTTCTGAAAATAAAAAAAAATTTACCATTTATTTTGCTAATATTAGCAAAAAATCTTGTAAAAATGTAGTCAACTCAATTTCAAATTTAGCAAAAGAAATTAGTTCAAAGTTTGTTTAAAATTGCTAATGTGCTAAATGAAGTTTACAAGAATTTTTTGCTAACATGCTAGGGTTTCTAAATTCCCGGACTTTTTCAGTTCCCGGGAAATCGTTTTAAAAAAATCGTATTCCCGGGAATTCCCGGGAATTTTTTTATTAAATCAAATTTTGAACTTTACCATATAAAAATTGTTATATTACAAATTATGGTCGCATTTTTCAATTTAAAACCATTTTAGATGTATTCTTTTGTAAAATAGTTTTACTAACCTTTAAAATATACGTAGAAAGTTCATAAAATCTATTTTTTTTAGAAATATTGGACCTTATCATAGTTTTAGTATTTGCATTGACGTATTTCCACTCAATGCAAAATTGTTCACAATTCGGAAATACCCGATTTTGCATAAAATGCGGTTTTAATAACTTTTTGGAAAAGTTTTCTAATTTTGACTACGCCAACCGTAAGAAAATTATATCTTGAAGATATATTTATTTAAATTTTCGAATTATTAAAATTAATTGGTTTAAGGCATTCCGGCCAAAATGAGAACACCAATGTACTACATAGCCATTGTAACGACGTATTTTCACTGGTTGCTGGGATAGAACTCGCGGCGGCCAAGGTTAGTTACAAAATATATTTTTTTCACGGCCGATAGATATCAGGCTTTTACTTCATATTTATTTTAAGCTGAAAACCAAGTTTGTTATATATTTTTAAAAATATCGATATTTTTGTTTAAGCACTATAAAGATTGTTGTTCTGAATATGAAATTCTAAATTTCGTAAAGAAGAATCATTGGAATTTTAGATAAAAAAACTTTTGCCAATTTGCAACCAACATTTGAAGTGAAATTTAGTTTGATTCCGTATTTTGTCACGCAATCGATTAAAGAAAAATAATTATTAGGCCTAAATAATATGCAAGCTGAAGCATATCCTCTCTAGTTATACCCTCCACTCTGGTGATAGAGGGTATATATAAGTTTGTCATTCCGTATGTAACACAATGAAATATTTGTTTAGGACCCCATAAAGTATATATATTCATGATCCTTGATCGATTTTAAGTCGATCTAACGATGTCCGTCTGTCTGTCTGTCCGTCTGTCTGTCTGTTGAAATCACGTTTTTGGCAATAATCCGGAACCGATTTAAACGCTTGGGGTACCAAAAGTTGCGGAATTTATCCAGGAAGATACTGATGTATTTTTTTTTTTTTTTAAATCGGTTAAGTATTTTAAAAGTTATGAGTGAATTACTGAAAAAAATCATAGTTTTTTTCAACAAAACCCTAAATTAACTCATATTTTGTGTAGATACATAACAAAGAATACCGAAATGAAAAAAAAACAAAAACGGAGAAAAAAGAAAAAAATCTTTACAAAAAAACTTTAGAATATGTAAAACAAAATCTAAATTTAATTAAAAAAAAGTTCGTTAAGTAATATTAAAAAAATTAATAGTTATTAATAATATGTACATAAACATAGCATGTGTGTGTGTGTGTCTATTTTTGCTTAGTCATATTAACGGGGTTGCCAGACTTTTTTTTGGCTTTGTCGCCAAATCGGATGTAAAATATCGCCAAAATTCAATTTTGTTCAGATTTCTTAAAAAAAAAAATATTTTCATTTAAAAAAATAAATTTTGTTAAATAATAAAAGACAGAAATAAACTTTATGGCAAAAATCGCCCAAATCTGGAAAATCTAAATTTAAAATAGAGTAATGTGACTGACTGACATACTCATTCATCATCGCCCAGCCCAAACCGCTAAAGTTAGAGACTTGAAATTTGGACTGTAGGTTGACCTCCCGGAATAAAGATCCACTAAGGCTGGATTTTTGCCAATGTTGATTCTAAGGGGGTAAAAATGGTAAAAAACTGTACGTTTTGTACTTTATATATCTCCCGATGTAATGGTCATAGAGACTTGAAATTTGGACTGTATGTTACCCTCCCACAATATAGATCCACTATGGCTGGAGTTTTGCCAATGGTAAGGGGGAAAAAAGGGTAAAAAACTGTACTTTTGGTACTTTTTAAATCTCCTGATATAATGATCATAGAGACTTGAAATTTGGACTGTATGTTCACCTCCCAGAATATAGATCCAGTACGGCTGGATTATTGCCAATGTTGATTCTAAGGGGGTCAAAAGGGTAAACAAATTTACTTTTGGTGCTTTTTATATCTCCACTAAGAAAATTATGTCATTAACTGTTTGTAGGTTATTTTAAAAAGTAATCAGTAAAGTTATTTTAAAAGAAAAAATCATTAATTTTATTATGGATTTCTTGTTTTCTACTGTTTCTGTAGTTAAAAAAAAAATAATTTAATGTCTTAAAACTGAATTTTCTGTTACATTCAATTTCGGTAGTAAAAAATTTCTTCTATAGTTTTACTGTTTTTCAATACAAAATAAGTGAATAGTCACTAGTTTTTGAATGTTTTGGATAGTCATTAAATTAACATTAAAAATTTACTGTATTTTGATTTTATTTAAAAAGAAAAAACACTGGAATGGATTTTAAATAAAATTTCATTTGTTTTAAGTGAATATTCACTTGAATTTACCTACATAATTTTTTGAGTGTCCTGAAATAATGATCATAGAAACTTGAAATTTGGACAGTATGTTCACATCCTAGAATATAGATCCAGTACGGCTGGATTATTGCCAATGTTGATTCTAAGAGGGTAAAAAGGGGAAAAATCTGTACTTTTGGTACTTTTTATACTGTATGTTCACCTCTCGGAATATAGATCCCCTAAGGCTGGGTTTTTGCCAATGATGTTTGTAATAGGGTAAAAAGGGTAAAAATATGTACTTTTATTACATTTTATATTTCCTTAAATAATGGTACTAGAAAATTGAAATTTGCAATGTCGGTTCACCTTCCGGAAAAAAGATTCACTAAGGCTCGGGTTTTGCCAATGTTGATTCTACGGGGGTAAAAAAGTACTTTTGGTACTTTTTTTTATTTACTCAAATAATGGTTATTCAAACTTGAAATTTAGAATGTAGGATCCTTTAGTGAAATAAAACATTCTGGAACAAGTATGAAAATTCTGTACCGTTTTAAAAAAGTACCTTTTATAAAAGGTCCTTTATAAAAAGTACCTTATATAAAAGGTTCCTTTATAAAAAGTACCTTCTATAAAAATTACCTTTTATAAAAAGTACCTTTTCTAAAAAGTACTTTTTATAAAAAGTGCCTTTTATACAAAGTACCTTTTATAAAAAGTACCTTTAATAACAAGTACCTTTTATAAAAAGTACCTTTAATAAAAAGTTCCTTTTATAAAAAGCACCTTTTATCAAAAGTACCTTTTATAAAAAGTACCTTTTATAAAAAGTACCTTTTATAAAAAGTACCTTTTATAAAAAGTACCTTTTATAAAAAGTACCTTTTATAAAAAGTACCTTTTATAAAAAGTACCTTTTATAAAAAGTACCTTTTATAAAAAGTACCTTTTATAAAAAGTACCTTTTATAAAAAGTACCTTTTATAAAATGTACCTTTTATAAAAAAGTACCTTTTATAAAAAGTACCTTTTATAAAAAGTACCTTTTATAAAAATTACCTTTTATAAAAAGTACCTTTTATAAAAAGTACCGTTTATAAAAGTACCTTTTATAATTAGTACCTTTTATAAAAAGTACCCTTTATAAAAAGTACCTTTAATAAAAAGTACCATTTATAAAAGTACCTTTTATAATAAGTACCTTTTATAAAAAGTACCCTTTATAAAAAGTACCTTTAATAAAAAGTACCTTTTATAAAAAGTACCTTTTATAAAAAGTATCTTTTATAAAAAGTATCTTTTATAAAAAGTATCTTTTATAAAAAGTACCTTTTATAAAAAGTACCTTTTATAAAAAGTACCTTTTATAAAAAGTATCTTTTATAAAAAGTACCTTTAATAAAAAGTACCTTTTATAAAAAGTACCTTTTATAAAAAGTACCTTTTATAAAAAGTACCTTTTATAAAAAGTACCTTTTATAAAAAGTACCTTTTATAAAAAGTACCTTTTATAAAAAGTACCTTTTATAAAAAGTACCTTTTATAAAAAGTACCTTTTATAAAAAGTACCTTTTATAAAAAGTACCTTTTATAAAAAGTACCTTTTATAAAAAGTACCTTTTATAAAAAGTACCTTTTATAAAAAGTACCTTTTATAAAAAGTACCTTTTATAAAAAGCACCTTTCATTAAAAGTACCTTTTATTAAAAGTACCTTTTATTAAAAGTACCTTTTATTAAAAGTACCTTTTATTAAAAGTGCCGAAAGTACACTTTTTGGTACTTTTTTTTCCTGAGGTGTAAATAAAACAAACTTTTTTGTTTTTAAATCATTACATTGGTGGAGGGTATTTAAAGATTCGGCACAGCCGAATATAGCTTTCTTACTTGTTTTTCTTTAAAAATTTTAATTCTTTCAAAGTTTTAATGTAATTTTTATTAAATCATTTAAGATTGTGTTAAAAATGTGTAAATTAAATATATTTTTATTTAAAAATTAGCGACGAATTCCCGAAATTTCCCGAAGAAAAAATCCCGGGATTTTAAGAAAAATATTTCCCGGGAATTCCCGGGAAATTTTTCTCGAATAGAAACCCTATAACATGCTAATCTCCACTAAAAATTTGCTAAAAGTTAGCTAACTAGCGTTAGCAAAAAAAAAATTAGTAAATCTACTAACGTATTTTTTTGAGTGTACAAGGCATAAAATTTGTAGAACCGATAAAACTTTTACACAAAAAAATTCAAAAAAATCGAAGAGTACAAACATTTTCAAAAATAAGATTTTAATTTTAAAACTTAAAAATCGCATACTAGAGCGATTTTTAAGTTATTTAAAAAAATTGCAATTTGGACCATTATTGAAGAAGTTATGAGTAAAAGAAGTTTGAGTAAAGGAAAAAACTACCAATTTTTAAAAATTCGATATCTTTTGAACGGGTCATCAAAAAAATCTGAAAATTTACTACGAAGGAGTTTTCGAGGGGTACTAAAAACTGTAAACATGTTGGAAAATTCAAAGTGTCCGATTTAACATGAAATGCCCCATATATTATTGATCCATAATAGATTCTACCAAGGATGGGTACCAATTCGATAAAAGTATTGGTATTGGTATTGGTTTTTAAAATTATATTAGTATTGGTATAGGTATTGGTTTTCATTTTTTGTTGAATTGGTATAGGTTTCGGTATTGGTTTTGAATTATTTAGGTATTGGGTATTGGTATTGGTTTTAGCCTCGAATCGGTATCGGTTTTTAATAAGTATTGGTATTTATCTTATATCGGTTTTGGTATTTGTATGCAAAAGGTTTTGTCGTTAATATTAATTAATTTAAAGTAAGTCGTCCTTCTGTCCGCCCCACAGTGTACACTGGGGCGAGATAATAGGTTTTTTGGCCAAAAGTCTCTACAGGTCGTAAATGTTAACCGATTTTTTTGAAATTCAGAATATAAGCCTATTTTAAGGTAATAAATAAGTGCCTTGAAAGTTTTTGAAAACGAACCTACAAGGAAACTATTTCAGGGTGGACACTTAATTTTTAATAAAATTTACAGATGTTATAGATAAAACAAATGAAGAGAAACTTGTCTTTTGTTTATGTATTTGAATTAGAGATGGTCTGTGGTCCCGTAATTTGCGTGACTCAAAAAACCACGTGATTCAGGCGTGAGCGATTTTTATTTAAATCACGTGATTATAGATTGATTTTCATTTAAATTTAGTACTATATTGGGGTAATAAATAAGTGACTTGAAACTTTTTGAAATCGGACCTACAAGGAAACTATTTCAGGGTGGACACTTCATTTTTAACAAAATTTACAGATGTTATAGATGAATCAAATGAAGAGACACTTGCCTTTTGTTTAAGTATTTGAATTGGAGATGGTCTCTGGTCCCGTGATTCACGCGTGAGCGTGAGTGATTTTCATTTAAATCATTTGGTTATAGAGTGATTTTCATTTAAGTCAAGTGACTATATTAAGGTAATAAATAAGTGCCTTGAAACTTTTTGGATTCAGACCTACAAGGAAACTTTTTCAAGGGTGGACACTTCATTTTAAATAAAATTTACAGATGTTATAGATTAAACAAGTAAAAATACACTTGTCTCTTGCTTATGTATTTGAATTGGAGATGGTCGCTGGTCCCGTGATTTGCGTGACTCAAAAAAGTGATTTTCATTTAAATCACGTGATTGTGAGTTGAAAAATTCTGAGTGAGTGTCTAGAGAGTGAGTCGAATTTTTGCGTGAGGGATGTTTTTTATTTTGAAAAAAAATATTTTTTAGCAGTATTTGCATTCAGAATTAAGTCTAACTTTAAACTAAATAGTACATGCTTAACCATTTTGGACAAAGATTCATTTTTTTTTTTTATTGAAAAAGGTACCTATTTAGTAAAATTAGCACCGGCTGCTTAACCATTTTGGACAAAGATTAATTTTTTTTTGGAAAAACCCAGCAAAAATTGGCATTACTAGTAATGGGTTTTGTAATTCGAAACAGATGTTAATAAGTAGTTACTTATTGAATGAAACACTAATTATTTTAACAAGGGCGTGAGAAAAAAATAACTAGTGAAGAGTATGGAGATAAATAAGTAGTTACTGCCTCGGATTACAAATAAGGAGTAAAAACCCATTACTAATAAGAAGTAAAATAATTAGTTAATTAAAACTTTTAAAATTTAACTTGTTTTTACTAAAACTTAAAAATTGCGTAATTTTTATTAAGTTTTTAAGTACTTTTTAAGTTAATTGAATTGTAAAGGTTAAAAACTGCAAGTGCATGAAGATATTATTACTTAGAGGTGCTTTTATAACATATTACTGAGAAGTAGTTACTTTTGGGCTTAAAATAATGTTAATGGTAATGGGTACTCATTATAAATAATGTACTTGGTAATGATTACTTTTCACAACTCATTACCATGTTTTTGCTGGGAAGGTACCTATTTAGTAAAATTAGCACCGGCTGATCTCAAAACTCTTGTAAAAAAAAATTAATGTTCCGTTATTCCAGAAAAGCCTGTATTTCAACTTTTTATGCATTTTTAATATTTAGATTTATTTGCTATTTTATTAATTTACTAGCTAACTCGCCCGGTACTTCGTTACCGGTTAGCTGTAAAAAAAAAAACTTTATTACTTCAAATTCTTATTAATTTTTAATTAAACATAAAAATTGTTAGTTTCGACCTTTAAAATACTATTATATTTTGAGTAGATTTAAAGTAGCAAAAAATTTTATTTTGGTGAAACGATCTCATAGTTCAAACTTTAAGTTTCAAGGAACATTCGTGCATAAGGAACAATATGTACCAAATTGAAGCGAAAATTCAAAAAATTATTTTCCCAGAATGTAATTTCCGCGAGTGGATCGTAAAGTACCAATTTTAAGTATCTCTACATTCTCCCTTTTCCCCATTAGAAGCAGAATTTTCATAAAAGTACTTATTTTGGAATGTTATTTCCGCGAAAGGATCGTACAGTCCAAATTTCAAGTATTTAGGACCATTAATTCAGCAGATACAAAATTGCCCTACTTCCCCATTTTCCCCCCTAGAAGCAGAATTTACTAAAAAAGTGCTTCTTCCAGAATGTTATTTCCGCTAGAGGATCGTACAGTCCAAACTTCAAGTATCTGGAACCATTAGTTCAGCAGATACAAAACAGTTCAAAATTCAAGTATCTAGGACCATTAGTTCAGCAGATACAAAATTGCCCTACTTTTCCCCCTTTTCCACCTATAAAACTAAATTTTCAAAAAAGTACTTCTTTCAGAATGTTTTTTCCGCGAGAGGATCGTACACTCCAAATTTCAAGTATCTAGGACCGTTAGTTCAGCAGATACAAAATTGCCCTAATTTCCCCCTTTTTCCCCGTAGAAGCGAAATTTTCAAAAAAGTACTTCCATTAGAATGTTGTTTCCGCAAGAGGATTCAAATTTCAAATTTGCCCTACTTTCCCTCTTTTTCCCCCTATAGAAGCAGAAGAAAAAAGTACTTCTTCCAGAATGTTATTTCCGCGAGAGGATCGTACAGTCCAAACTTCAATATCTAGGACCATTAGTTCAGCAGATACAAAATTGCCCTTCTTTCCCCCTTTAAAAAGTAATTTTCAAAAAAGTACTTCTTACTATGTTATTCCGCGAGATGATCCTATATTGCAAATGTCATGTTTTTAAGACCATTAGTTTAAAATTTACCAAATTGCCCTATTTTGCCCCTCTTGGCCCTACTTAAAACCAAAATTTTCAAAAAGTGTATTTTTCAAAAAATTATTTTCGCGAGACGATCAGAACTTAAAGTTTTAGTTCAGAAGATACAAAATTGCCCTATTTTCCCCCTTCTACTTTTTTTAAGATGTTTTCTTTTGCGAGATGATCCTAGAGTTCAAATTTCAAGTTTCTGGAACCATTTGTTTAAAAGATAAATAATGTACCGATTTTCCCTATTTCCCCCCCTATCCCACCGTGGAGGAGGAATTTTTCAAACAATATTTTTTCGGAATGTTGTTTTCGCGAGAGGATCCTAAAGACCAAACTTGACATTTCTGGGACCATTTGTTCAGAAGATAAAAAATTCACCGATTTTCCCTATTTTCCCACCCTTGGATTCTGAATTTTCAAAAAATTTTGTTTTCCGCATGTTAATTCTGCGAGAGGATCTTAGAGTCCAAATTTCAAGTTTCTGGGACCATTTGTCCAGAAGATAATAAATGTACCAATTTGCTCTATTTTCCCCACCTTGGAGGCGGAATTTTCAAAAAAATATTTTTTAGTTTTTTTTCGCGAGAGGATTATAGAGTCCAAATTTCAAGTTTCTAAAACTATTAGTTCAAAAGATACAAAATCCCACAAAGGGCCCTACTTTCCCCTTTTTCCCCCTTAGAAGTGGAATTTTTAAAAAAGTTCTTAAG
The DNA here is from genome assembly GCA_963921195.1 of Pegoplata infirma. Lineage (NCBI taxonomy): Eukaryota > Metazoa > Arthropoda > Insecta > Diptera > Anthomyiidae > Pegoplata > Pegoplata infirma. Next base: position 150,032,844 of record OY992539.1, on the reverse strand, counting down.
TATGTTATTTTTGCGAAAGGATCGTTCAGTTCAAATTTAAAGAATCTCGGACCATTAGTTCAGCAGATTCAAAATTGCCCTTCTTTTCCCCTTTTTCCCCCAGAATTTTGAAAAGTACTTTCTTAAGAATGTTATTTCCGCGAGAGGATCGTTCAGCCAAATTTCAAGTATCTAGAACCATTAGTTCAGCAGATACAAAATTGCCCTACCTTCCCGTTTTCCCCCTTAAAATCGGAATTTTCAAAAAAAGTACTTCTTTCAGAATGTTAATTCCAAGAGAAAGGATCGTGCAGTCTAAATTTCAAGTATCTAGGACCATTAGTTCAGCAGATACAAAATTGTCCTACTTTCCGCCTTTTCCCCCTTAGAAGCGGAACTTTCCACAATAAATACTTTTTCCGCAAGAGGATCGTACAGTTCAAATTTTAAGTATCTAGGATCATTAGTTCAGCAGATACAGAATTTCCCTACTTTCCACCTTTTCCCCCTTTAGAAGGAGAAATTTAAAAAAAGTACTTCTTCTAGAATGTTCTTTCCGCGAGAGGATCGTACAGTCCAAACTTCAAGTATGTAGGAGTATTAGTTAAGCAGATTCAAAATTGCCCTACTTTCTCCCTTTTCCCCCCGTAGAAGCAGAATTTAAAAAAAAGTACTTCTTTTAGAATGTTATATCCGCGAGAGGATATTACAGTTAAATTTTTAGTATCAAAGACCATTAGTTCAGCAGATACAAAATTGCCCTACCTTCCCCTTTCCCCCCCCCCCCCCCCCCCTTAAAAGTAGAGTTTTCAAAAAAGTACTTCCTTGAGAACGTTATTTCCGCGAGGGGATCGTACAGTCCAAATTTCAAGTATATAGGACCCTTATTTCAGCAGATACAAAATTGCCCTACTTTTCCCCTTTTTCCCACTCAAAATCGGAATATTTAAAAAAATACTTCTTTCAGAATGTTATTTTCGCGAGAAGATCGTACAGTTAAATTTCAAGTATCAAGGACCATTAGTTCAGCAGATACAAAATTGCCCTGCCTTCCCCGTTTTCCCCCTTTAAATCTGAATTTTCAAAAAAATTACTTCTTTCAGAATGTTAATTCCAAGAGAGAGGATCGTGCAGTCTAAATTTCAAGTCTCCCGGACCATTAGTTAGCAGATACAAAATTGTCTACTTTCTCCCTTTTCCCTCGTAGAGGCGGAATTTTCCAAAAAGTCCGCCATTCGAATTTTATTTCCGTGAGAGGATTGTGCAGTCCCATTTTCAAGTATCTAGGACTATTTGCTCAGCAGATACAAAATTGGCCTACTTTCTCACTTTTTCCCCCTTAAAGAAGAATTTTTAAAAAAGTATTTCTTTCCGAATGTTATTTCCGCGGGAGGATCGTACAGTCCAATTTTCAAGTATCTAGGACCATTACTTTAGCATATACAAAATTGCACTACTTTCCCCCTTTCTCCCCGTTAAAAGCGAAATTTTCAAAAAAGTACTTCTTTTAGAATGTTATTGCCGCGATATGATCCCATATTCCCAATGTCATGTTTCTAAGACCATTAATTTAAAGTTTAGTAAATTGCCCTATTTTCCCCCTTTTGGGCCTCCTTAAAACCAAAATCTCAAAAAAATATATATTTCAAAAAATAATTTCCGGAAGAGCATCCAGATTCAAAATTTCAAGTTTGTTCAGAAGATACAAAATTGCGCTATTAAACCCCTTCTACCCACCACCCCCACCCTTATAAAAGGATTTTTCAAAGTATTACTTTTTACAAAATGTTTTTCCGCGAGAGTAGAGTTAAAATTTTAAGTTTTTGGGACCATTCGTTTAGCAGATACGAAATTGTCCTTCTTTCCCCATTTTTCCCCCTTTAAAAACGAATTTTCAAAAATGTACTTCTTTTAGAATGTTATTTTCGGGATAGGATTGTTCAGTTCAAATTTTAAGTATCTAGGACCATTAGTTCAGCAGATACAAAATTGCCCTACTTTCCCCCTTTTTCCCCGTAGATGCGTAATTTTTAAAAAAGTTTTTCTTTAATAATGTTATTTCCGCGAGAGGATAGTACGGTTGAAATTTCAAGTATCTAGGACCATGAGTTCAGCAGATTCAAAATTACCCCACTCACCCCCTTTTTCCCCCGGAATTTTCAAAAAGTACTTCCTTTAGAATATTATTTCCGTGAGAGGATTGTACAGTTCAAATTTCAAGTATCTAGGACCATTAGTTCAGCAGATACAATATTGCCCTACTTTCCCCCTTTTTCCCCGTAAAAGCGGATTTTTTGAAAAGTTCTTCTTTAAGAATGTTATTTTCGCGAAAGGATCGTACAGTTTAAATTTCAAGTATTAAGGACCATTAGTTCAGCAGATTCAAAATTGCCCTACTTTCCCGATTTCCCCCCAGAATTTTGAAAAAGTACTTCCTTTCGAATGTTATTTCCGCGAGAGGTTCGTTCACTCCAAATTTCAAGTATCTAGGACCATATTTTCAGCAGATACAAAATTGCCCTACCTTCCTCTTTTTCCCCCTTTAAAGCGGAATTTTCAAAAAAGTACTTTTTCAGAATGTTATTTCCGCGAGAGGATCGTGCAGTCCACGCGAGAAGATCGTGCAGTCCTATTTGTTTAGCAGATACAAACCGGAATTTTCAAAAAGTACTTCTTTCAGAAAGTTATTTCCGCGAGAGGATCGTACAGCCCAAATTTCAAGGATCTACGACCATTAGTTCAGCAGACACAAAATTACCCTACTTTCCCCTTTTTCCCCCTTAGAAGCGAAATTTTCAAAATAGAACTTTCTTCACAATGTTATTTCCGCGAAGGATCCCATAGTCAAAATTTTTAAGTTTCTGGGAAAATTAGTTCAGAACATACAAAGTGTACTAAATTGTCCTATTATCCCCCTTTTTACCACCCTATAAGCGGAATTGAAAAAAACTTTGTTTCGGAATGTTTTTTCCGCGAGAGGATCTTATAGTCCAAACTTCTAGTTTCTAGGACCATTAGGTCAGAGAAAAGAAAATGTACCAAATTGCCCAATTTTCCCCCTTTTCCCCTTCTTAGAAGTGCCTTTTTAAAAAAGTACTTCCTTCAGAATATTATTTCCGCGAGAGGATCCTATAGTCCAAATTTCAGGTTTCTGGGACCATTAGTTCACAATATAGAAAATGTTCAAAATCGTCCTATTTCCCCCCCAAAAAAAAAAAATTTTGAGTGAAAAAAATTTTGAGTGAAAAAAAAATTTGAGTGAAAAAAAATTTGTAAAAAAAAATTTGAGTAAAGAAAAAATTTGAGTAAAAAAAAATTTGTAAAAAAAAAAATTTGTAAAAAAAAAAAAATTTTGAGTGAAAAAAAAATTTTGAGTGAAAAAAAATTTTGAGTGAAAAAATTTTAGTAAAAAAATTTTTTTCCCCGAGAGGATATTTATTGAAAAAAAAATTTTGAGTAAAAAAAAAATTTTGAGTGAAAAAAAATTTGAGTAAAAAAAAATTTGAGTAAAAAAAATTTTGAGTGAAAAACAAATTTTGAGTGAAAAAAAACAAATTTTGAGTGAAAAAATTTTAGTAAAAAAATGTTTTTTCCCCGAGAGGATACTATAGTTCAAATATCTAGTTTCTAGGACCATTAGTTCAAAATTGCCCTATTTTCCCCCTTTTTGTCCCCCTTAAAACCGGAAATTTCAAAAAAGTACTTTTTTCAAAATGTTATTTCCGCGAGAGTATCCTATATTCAAAATTTCAAGATTGTAGTTCAGAAGATACAAAATGTACCAACTTGCCCTATTTTCCCCCTCCCCCCCACCTCAGAAACGGAATTTTCAAAATATTACTTTTTCCAAAATGTTATTTCCGCGAGAGGGTCCTAGACTTCAAATTTCAAGTTTCTGGGACCATTTGTTTAGAATATAAAAAATGTACCAATTTGCCCTATTTTCCCCTTTTTCCCCCCTTGGAGGCGGAATTTTCCAAAAATATTTTTTTCGAAATTTTATTTCCGCGAGAGGATCCTAGAGTTCAAATTTGAAGTTTCTAGGACTATTAGTTCAAAAGATACAAAATCCCCCAAAGGGCCATATTTTCCCCCTTTTGCCCCCCTTAAAATCGGAATTTCCAAAAATCCCTTCTTAGTGGGTGGTTTTGTCGGGAGCCGAACCTACGTTCCAAATTTCAAGTCTCTAGCTTCAGTGGTCTGGGCTGGGCGATGATTATTGCCAATCAGTCAGTCAGTCAGTCAGTAAGTCAGTCAGTCACCACACTCTTTATACCCTACACCACACTGTGGTACAGGGTATAATGAGTTTGTGCTGATGTTTGTAACTACCCGAAATATTGGTCCTAGACCCACTTTTGAGTATACCGATCGACTTAGTATCACTTTTTGAGTCGATTTAGCAATGTCCGTCCGTCCGTCCGTCTGTCCGTCCGTCCGTCCGTCCGTCTGTCCATGTAAACGGTGTAAACACGATACAGGTCGCAATTCTTAATCAATTGACTTGAAATTAATAAACTTAAGCCTCTTTTGGCTCGAGGACGAAGCCTATTAAAATTGGAAAAAATCGGTCCATTTAGACCTAGCCCCCATACAAAGGTCCTCTTTAGTTTTGGCTCAAATGACTCTAATAGCTGCATTTTAATAGGTATCTTTTCGAAATTTGGCAGGTAATCATGTTTTATCCACACAAATCACCATTCTGAATTTTTAAGAAATCGGACCAGTTCTTCTTGTAGCCCCCATACAAACCACCTTCCCGATTTTCATATAAATCTCTCAAATTTCATGAAAATGGAAAATATTTAATTAAAATTCTGTTTGTGTATGTTAAACGCGTACTTTAAAAACCTTATCAAAACTGATTATCATCGGACCATTTTTGGACTTAGGTCCCATGTGGAAATTTCGCCCGATATTCAGTTGAAGCAATTAATTGTCAACAAAAAGAAGCCTATTCCACTCAAATTTGATTAGTGCGTGTTTTTTACACTTATTAAAGATTTGACAAAATATAGATCTAATCAGTCCATGTTTGAAGTTGGGACCCATTTTCCGGGAAACTCTGGTGTAGGGTATTATATGGTCGGTCTTGACCGACTATAATTTTCTTACTTGTTTATATATCGCTCCTTTACTTGTATAGTGTCATAACTCAAAATATTTGATTTTGCAGAAAACACGTTTAAAGTTTACTATTGAAACTGGTTTTTAATTGAAAATGGCCGGTACATAGAAAATGTAATAATGGCGTGTACTCTTCTCAAACGGTGAGTTTAAAAGATATTAATACGAATAATATAAAGCACGATATAACGAATAATTCTGCATCATTAACTCAAAAAACGCATTTTTTGAGTTATGACACTATACAAGTAAAGGAGCGATATATAGATTTCGTTATTTTCAAAATAAATAGCTTCAAAATGTTTCAATTAGTGGAATTTGATAATAAATTAAATCTAAAAAAAATAATATTAATTAATAAAAAAATTCAAATTTTTCGTTTTTTCTTGAATTTCTGTGCTGATGCACATTGCATTTAATGCACATATAAATTCCGGTGGTCAAGTGGAGATATTTATACCCTACACCACTCTGTGGTACAGGGTATAATAAGTTTGTGCTGATGTTTGCAACTACTCGAAATATTATTCCTAGACCCACCTTTAAGTATACTGATCGACTCAGAATAACTTTTTGAGTAGATTTAGCGATGTCCGTCCGTCCGTCTGTCTGTCCGTCCATGTAAACGTTGTAAATATGATACAGGTCGCAATTATAAACCGATTTGGCTGAAATTTGAAACTTAAGCTTCTTTTGCCCCAAGGACGAAGCCTATTGAAATACAAACGTCCCCTATAATTTGACTCAAGTGACTATTATTGGCGTATTATAACAGATATCCTTTCGAAATTTGGTAGGTAATCGTTTTTTGTATTCACAAATTATCATTCCAAATTTTAAAGGAATCGGACCAGTTCCTCTGGTAGTCCCCATACAAACCACCCTCCCGATATTCACATAAATCTCTCAAAATTCATGAAAGTTGGAAGTATTTGATTAAAATTTTGTTTTTATGTGCTACAGGTGTACTTTGGTAACTTACTTTTATCTGAATATAATCAGATCATTTTTGGACTTGGTCCCCTTTATAAAAATTTGGACCAATATTAAGTTAAATCGGTCTATTGGAATCAAAAATAAGCCAATTCCACTAAAATTTTGTCTGTGTGTGTTTTCTACACTAATTAAAGATTTAACAAAAGATAGATCCAATCGGTCCATGTTTGGACTTGGGACCCATTTTTCGGAAAACACTGGTGTAGGGTATTATATGGTCGGTCTTGACCGACTATAACTTTCTTACTTGTTTTTAATTGCAGAAAGATGAGACTTAACATTTGTAACAAAATATACCTGAACTTCATCCTTTTCATACATAAATATTTTTTTAAAAAGGTGATCGAAATGGGTTATCATGCATGGGGCCCCTTTTTCATTTTAGATCTTTTGGCAATTGCGATTACACGGGTCAATTTTTTTCTTATATGGGTTCACACTTACGAACGCAAACAAGTTGTTTAACAAAACACCAGTAACAGAATAAAAACGTAATGGATACAGAAAAAATAATTTTTTAAACACGTAGCCCTTAAACTCACAAACATAGCAAGTGTTAACTGCACATTATGCGTTCTTTAATTCTAATATAATATGACTGTGCCTCTAATAAAACAATAAAATTTTTTTTCTGGATTCTGGTGTTGTGACATAAAATTTTGTAACGTCTGCTTGATTAAAATTTAAAGGACATTAGTATTTTTTTAACAACGCAAAGAAGAGTGCAGTGACATTCAATGTACATATATTAAATATTAACAATGTTTGCAAAAGAAAAAATTTCATCACAGAAAAGGTCTAAATTTTTTAAGATCTACTTTTATTATGGGTCATAAAAACCGTGACAAAAAGTATTTCTTTTATGTTTTTATGGCTTTTAAAATTCAAGTAGCTAACTCCGTTTTGTTATGTGACATTGCAAGCAAACGATTACTGATCGATGTAACATCTTTTGCAATTCGTTAGTCAGGTAAAACCTAATAATGTGATGGAAAGAAAATGTTTGACGTCACAATTAAAACAAACGAAAATAAGAATACAAAAAACCTAAACAAAACCGATACGAAAGTAGAAAAAAATGAATTGGTATTGGTTTTTTATTGGTATTGGTTTTGAAGAATAAAAGTATTGGTTTTTAATTAGTATTGGTAGTGGGGAATCGGTATTGGTTTTTTATCGGTATTGGTAGCGCACAAATAAAGGTATTGGTTTTTAATTGGTATTGGTTTTCAATTTGAATTGGTATTAACGGGTATTGGTATCGAAAAGGTATTGGTACCCATCATTGGATTCTACACTCAAAATAAAACATTAGTAGATTTACTAATTTTTTTTTGCTAATGCTGGTTAGCTAACTATTAGCAAATTTTTAGTTGAGATTAGTGTTTATAAAAAACCGACATTTTGGAAAACCGGTTTCTCGGTTAACCGAAATTCCGCTTTTTCGGTTAACCGGTTTTCTCGGTTAAACCGGAATAAAAAAACCGGTTAACCGGTTTTTTTTTTGTTTAACTGACAAACCCAAAAAATTCTTTAACATTGCTAATTTTTAACATATTTGCTTCTTTCAGCAAAGTTAGCAACTGTTATCCTTAAAAAATATCGATATTTAAATACGGTGCTTTATTTTCCCATATTCACCGGAGCTTTAATTTAATTTTTGTTGGTTTTATTTAAAAAATACATCAATTATCGTTATAAATTGTAGTATTGTATTTTATATTGATGTTCTTTTATTGACATTTTCTCCATTAACAGGAATTTTAGTACCTTGTTAACAGTCACTTATTAAGTTTTCAATGAAACTGCCCAAAAAATGCTTATAGCTGCGAGTAATTCAATTATTTACCAGTTTCGGAATAAAATTCCTATTTGGAAATTGTTTCTTGAAGACAAAAAGTATTTTAGACTTTCTTTCTCACGGATTTTCATGAAATTTTAATTAATATTTGCAAAATATTCTGTTTGAATATTTAAAAAAAAACCGGTTAACCGACAGAAAAAACCCGGTTTTCGGAATTTTTCAATTTCGGTTAACCGGTTTGTAAAAAACCGAAATTTTGGGAAAAAACCGGTTTTTCGGTTAACCGGTTAACCGGTTTATAAACAATAGTTGAGATTAACATGTTAGCAAAAATATCTTGTAAACTTCATTTAGCGCATTAGCAATTTTAAACAAAATTTGAACTAATTTTTTTTGCTAAATTAAAAATTGAGGTGACCAAATTCTTACAAGCTTTTTTGCTAATATTAGCAAAAATAAATGGTATTTTTTTTTTTATTTTAAGAAAACTTAAAATGGCGCTATCTCGGAAACTAATCCAGATAGAGCAAAATGGAGGCCATTTTTGGTTCTCGGGCTCTCATAGTATCGCCTGTCCTCTTCACATGTGTGGACCCTAATGGGTCCTAACTTTGGATCCAAAAAAGTTAGCATTCCCGAAAATTTGAAATGCTCATATCTCGGTAAATATTGCCGACACAACAAAAATTCCGAAAGCATTTTTGTAGCTCTCAACACGTAGAACAAGACCCCAAAATAATCAAAAGCTCTCCGAGTAATATTTTTGAAGTTATCGAGTTTTGTAATTCTCAAAACCCCGGTGGTCCCCTAAAATCACGTATCTCAAAAACTAAGCAAGGTAGAGCGAAACGGACACAAATTTTGGATCAAAAACTATGACGATTTTTAAGGAACCCAACGAGGTCTACTCCCATCAGGGTCTGGACCAATCGGGTCCGAAGTTGAAATAAAAAAAATGTCAGTTAACTAATTTTTAGCAAAACGTTTTTGCTAACTTTACCAAAAAAATTGTGGGTTCAAAATCAGCAAATTTTCTTGCAGGTTTACAAGCTTTTTTTGCTAACTTTACAGTTTTTTTTTTAGTGTAAGACATTGTAGGGATGTCCGTGTGTGTGTCCGTCCGTCTGTCTGTGGAAAGCACGATGCAGACCAAACTAAAAGAGCTAGACTCCTGAAGTGGGAAAAATCAGAAAAGGGGGAAAAAAGTTCCCCTTTGAAAAACTAAACCTGCCTCTAAAAAAAATCAATTTTTTACGGGTTTTCTTGTATATTTGGTAAATAATTTAAGCAGTTTTGTGGCATTTCCCGGAAAATAATAGTGGGATAACCTGGCAGAATGAAGAGCTAAAATTTTTCTGCATTTGCTGTAAATTTTTAATAAAAAGCTAAAAAATATTTTGTTGATAACTATATAAAAGAAAAAAAGATAAAATAACAAAATCTTTATAAACAATATTGTTTTATTTTGTTTATTAACAATTATACATTTATTAATATTTGTAAACACGCCGTCTGCTTCTGTCAAATAAGCCGCCATTTGCTTGTGTGTTTTTTTGTTTATAAAAAAGAAAAAAATTAAGTAAATTTTTTTTCCAATGGCTACAAAGAAGACATATTTTTGCCCGGAATGTACCAAACATGTGAACAAGACTTCGTATAGAGTAGGTTGTGGTGTCTGTGGAAGCTATTTCCATCCTGTATGTATTGGCTTTACGGATGATGAGGTCAAGGACAAAATTATTGACTACACCTGTACGAAGTGTGGTGAACAACCAAATGGGGTTGCTGTTTCTGATGTTCCCAGTATAGAAATGCAGCTCAAGAAGGGTTTCAATGATATGTGCACTAAAATGAATGAACAGTTTAATAATCAAAAAATTTTAATGGAGCAACAGGTGCAAAGCATATGTTCACATTTTGAACTTAAGGTTGGTGAAATGTTAAGCAAGGTACGCACGGAACTAACCTCTGACATAAATGGTGTAAAAGAGGATGTTACAAATTGTCTACAAAAGGTTCATGATGTGGAGGTTGTTGCTAACAATAAAATAGAGCAATTGACAACTTTCAACAATATCTTACAAAGGCGTTTAAATAGGTGTGATATTGTTGTGCGTGGGCTTCCTGCTGGCATAAAACATTTAAGAGATCCGGTTATTAAAATTGCTTTACTTTACAATATTCCCCTCCAGGAGGCTGATATACAACACTGCTGTTACTTTGCTGGTGGAAAGAAAATACTAGTAAAGTTCAATTCTGTTTACCTTCGGGACTCGTTAATGGCGAATTATTTTAAATTTAATTCGGAAAAAAAATTCATTTATTTAAAAGATGTCATCATAGATAACAATGATAAACAACAAAACATTGAGGAGCGTATTATTCTAGGGGATCATCTAACGCCAACTGCTGGTAAACTTATTAATATTTGCCGGGATCTTAAAGAGAAGGAGAGAATATTGAAATTTACGCACATTAATACGGATGTACCTAAGGTCAAGATAACATTTAAGGATAATTCGGTCAAAGTGTGGGATATGAACCAGTGCATTGAATTCTTGAATGTTGGTGAAGAGGGTGATTCATCATCCAACGTGGAAACTGTATAAATTTTATCGATTTTTGGCTGGCTGAGAAGTTTGTTATTGCTGTTAAAACATTAACTTAATTTTTTATTTTTTTTTTAATAAGGTTTTGTTATTTGGTAAAAAATACTTTTTTTTTATTTTTGTTTATATACGAGTATACACCGAAAGGAATCCATGTAGTGTTTTTCAAAATAAACCATCTTAATAGTTTCTTTACGTGGGTAATTTAAAAAAAAAAAATTGTTTTTTTTCTCTTTTTTTTTTATACACCTTAAAAAAAATTTTTTCGTTATATTTTATTTTTCGTTAAATTCCAATGTTTCGTTTATTTTAAAATCAAAAGTAATTTATTGTTTAATCTTTCTTTTTAAGATTTTACGGATCTTTGTTTTTAAACATGGTTTTTTTTCGGTGCGTATTTATAAGTAAACAGATTATTTTTTATGCTTTTATTTTTTGAAAATTTGCTGCAAGTTTAATCACCGCTTTTTTATAGACAATTTAATTAACGTTTTTTTTTTTTTCATATATAAATTTTTTCAATTATTATTTTTTATTGATATGGCTGTAAATATAAATTTAGGACCAGTTGTACATGATAACTCATTTTTGCGTACAATCCTGGGTAATTCAATAAATGGGTTAAGAATTGGGCATTTTAATTGTCAGAGTTTTGCAACGACTTCAACAACAAAACTTGATGAGATAAGGCATATTCTACGAGGTTCGTTTCTTGACATAGTTGGAGTTTCTGAGACGTGGCTGCGATCGTATGTGCCCTCTAGTGTGGTTTCTATTCCGGGCTATTCTTTCTACAGAAGTGATAGACCTGATTATAGTAGAGGGGGAGGAGTTGGTGTTTTTGTTTCAAATAAGATTAAGGCAAAGGTTGTATTTAGATCGAATGACTTCTTTAAATTTGAATCCATTTTTATTGAGATCAGTACCGGTGATTCAAAACTTTTGTTTGGCGAGGTTTACCTTCCTAATGATAATGTGGAAAATATTGATATAATGGAAGACCGGTTAGGGGAGCTTTTGGTTAGGTATTCCAACATTATTATGGTAGGTGATTTTAATTTAAATTTATTTAACATAGACAATTCGTATCTTGTCAATTCTACTTGCCAACGATTAGGTCTTACCTATAAGCATAATAGAATACCAACTCATTTTGATTTGTCTAAGTCACCTAATGCCTCCTTCAATTAATGTGCAGATTTCCGATCAGATGCAATGTCCCTCAATATCACACCACTCCTTCATTTTTATTAAAGTCTCTATTTATGTCCATCAAGAGGATGAATTTTTTGAATTTAAAGATTATAAAAACAGTGATTTAGCTTTGTTGGAAAATCTGGTTGTTCAGTTTGATTTTACTAGACTTTATAACACTTCTGATGTTAATATTCAGCTTAAGAATTTGATGGAGTGTGTAAATGAGTTACACTTAAATATCCCTGTAAAGAGATGCAAAGTTCGTTCTGTGAGTGAGGATTGGTTTAATTCACCTGAAATAAAATACCATCTTTCGCTTAGAGACTTAGCATTTAAAGCGTATCATCGGAGGCCAACGCAGGAAAATTGGAGAACGTACTGTAGGGTTAGAAACAAAAGTAAAACAGTAATTCGTAATGCAAAAAGGAATTATAATCTAAATAAATTTAAGAACTTAGATACCAAAGGCATGTGGAATGTTTTAAGAAGAAATGGCGGTATTGAAGCAAGTGAGCCTATAGGTGATTTTGATGTTCATGATTTGAACAATGAATTTCTGTCTTATAGGACAGCTGACACGTTTAATCCTTTTCATGTGAATTTGAATTTCAATGATAATGGTTTTACTTTTCGTAATATAAATTCTAATGAGTTGTATATAGCCTTGTGTAGTATTAAATCTAATGCGCGTGGTCCTGATGGTTTGCCTTTAAGGTTTATTAAGTTGATATTTCCATTTATTCAGATGCAGTTGCTGTACATTTTTAATAACATCCTTACTTTTTCTGTTTTTCCACAAGATTGGAAAATAGCTAAAGTAGTACCGATTGGCAAAAATGGTTCTGTAAATGATTTGAGACCAATTTCTGTTGTTTCAATTTTATCAAAAATGGTTGAGTATGTTTTGAAGATGCAGATGATGGAGTACTTAAATAAAAATTGTTTAATTAATCCTTATCAATCTGGGTTTCGTAAGGGCTATAACACGTCTTCTCTTCTTTTGGGTCTTACGGATTCTATTAGAAGAGTTGTTGATAACAATAAGATAGGAGTTTTAGTATCTTTGGACTTATCCAAAGCTTTTGATCGTGTCAGCCATTCAATATTGATTCAAAAACTTTGCACTTCATTTGGTTTTTCTAAAATGGCGTGTCGTTTAATTTTCTCTTATTTGAATGATAGATTTCAGTATACACATTTTATGGGCACCGATTCTGAATTGACGGTTGTTACGAGTGGAGTGCCGCAAGGATCTGTTATAGGGCCATTGCTGTTTATAATTTATTTAAATGATCTCTTTACAGTTATTGATGGATTTTCTTGTGAGGCATTTGTTTTTGCGGACGATATTCAGCTATTTTTTTCTGGGGAGCGACAGTTTCTGGATGTTTTGAATCAAGTTATAAACGTGTTGTTGAATGATATGTCAGTTTGGATGAATAGTTCCAATCTTTCTATAAACCCTGCTAAGACTAAAGCAATGATTTTTAAGGCTCCTATGTTGGAAGTTGACTTAACGGTAAGGATAAATGGTGTTGTGGTTGAATTTGTACACTGTATGAAATGTCTTGGAGTTCTCATCGACAGTAATCTAAATTTTGATCAGCACATAAATATGTTGTGCTCGAAAGTTAATTTTACTTTAAGACGATTATATGCTTTGAATCTTTATTTGCCTTTTAATGTTAAGAAAACTATTGCACATGCATTATTGATGTCGAAAATGTTGTATTGTGCGGAGGTCTTTACAGGAACGACTGCTGGTGAAATGAAAAAGTATAACCTTCTTCTTAATAAAATTGTTCGTTTTGTTTATCATGTTAGAACTCGAGATCATATAACTAGTTACTTTGTAAAATTCTTGGGGTGTGATTTTGGTTCTTTTTTGCATATTAGAATTATTTTGCATTTTTATAAAGTTATAAAGTCCAATTGCCCGGAATATTTGTTTAATCATTTTTTATTTTCTCGTTCTGTAAGACATCCACAGTTAATTTTCCCACGTATCAGGACCTCGTTTTTTGAGCACTCTTTTCAAGTGAGAGTTACAAGAATTTGGAACGAACTACCACATGCACTCAGATCGTTTGCTTTATCTTTTAATGTATTTAAAAATAAACTTTTGGGAGAGGCTTCGTTGCATAATATTTAATTTTCTTAATTGCTAGAATCTACCTTCATTGGGTTTTGTTGTTGATCAGAAATATGTCGCATTATTCTGTATTATGAACAAATAATTTTTATGCGAAATGCAGTTATCATTAATTTATTTCATTATATCATCTCATTAATTACATTTTTTTATTTAGCTTTAAGATATGTATATAATAATTATTAATTAAATTATATTTTTGTTATTGTTAGCTCACTAACCATATACGGCCCCAAGGGCTCGGTTAGTTAAATATATGAATTAAATAAAAAAATAAAAAAAAACACACTGGTGAAGGGTATCATATGTTCGGTTTTGACCGAATGTTATTTTTTTAGTTTAAGTGACCAAGATCGGTGACCTATTCGAAATTAAGTTGACCAAGATAAAATAAATATAAACAACAACTCAAAAACTCTTCCTCAGTTGTTTCAATGTAGATTGCGCTATGTCCCATAAATTTTTATTAATTTTAGAATCAAAGTTAATTTTTAAATATCATCAGCTAAAAAAAAAGTTTATGTAAAATTATAGTTTTACAGTCCCACCTTAAATTGTAGCAGCTTCCGTTTGTCTATGATTATTGTATGAACTCATTGTCAGTCATAAAATAACCTACAACCCATTTTAATCTGATAGATAATCTTACAAAACAAAATAATAAATATTTATGTATAGGAAAAAAAAATAATTAATATCCATAAATTTTTGTAAGGGTCATTCCACTTTAATTACGCTGATCATGCGTTTAAATTTCAAGGCTTTACCGGCATCCAGTTTCAAGTTTAAGCACGGTGTGGTGTATACAAGTTCACAAGTACATAAATAAGTAAATTCACTTTCGAATTGTTTAATTCTAAGTTTAAAAAAATTAAATAATAAAAAATAAATTTGTTAGAATTAAACGCATTTCATGATGTCAATCATTTAAATATTTTTATTTTGTATTTGTTGCTGCTGCTCCTATTATTTGATACAATTTTATAAAAGTTTATAATTAATTGGGAAAAGAAACCAAATAACGACTCATAAAAAAACATTATAACCCAGCAAAACTTTTATTATAAATTGATATGTACACTAGCTGTTTTGCACCCGGCGTTGCCCGGGTTGAAAAAAATATTATAGAATGAAGGATAGTTTGTAATGCCCTATGGCTCCATCCTCTGTCCGATTGCGTGCTGATATGGCCCATTGTTCCCGTCTTGTTTAGTACCCGACGTTTAAGCGTGATAACCGAATAGGCACAAATAACTTTCAATATATTACAAAGGGGGTATCAGTTTACGTCCCTTTCTTCGATCGTACGCT
This sequence comes from Pegoplata infirma, assembly GCA_963921195.1. NCBI lineage: Eukaryota > Metazoa > Arthropoda > Insecta > Diptera > Anthomyiidae > Pegoplata > Pegoplata infirma. The sequence continues at coordinate 150,017,669 of OY992539.1, read as the reverse complement.
GATATGGGCCCACATCGGTTAGTAAGTGGTAAATATTGTTCCCGCCTCGGTTAGTAAGTACTGTATGTGGTGAAAGTTTTGTTAAAATCAGTTTAGGCACTTAAGTGTTATTACGGAACAGACAGAAAAAAACTTTCAGTGTGGTGCAAAGGGTCGTGACAACTTACACCCCGTGGTCCAAACGCGCTCTATTATGGTTTATAGTTCCCGTTTCGGAAGTACTATATGTGGTGAAAATTCCATTAAAATCGGTTAAGCCGTTTAAGCATGATTATGGAACAGGCAGAAATAACTTTCAATGTAATACAAAAGAGCGTGGGATTTTACTCACCTTTGTCAAATCACACTCTTTTATGCCCTATAGTTCTCGTCTCGGTTAGTACTATCTGTGGTGGAAATTTCTTCAAAATCAGTTTAGCCGAATAAGCGTGATTGTGAAAAAGGCAGAAAGGAGGCGCAATAAGTTAAACAGAGCATGTCATTTTATACCCCTTTGTCCGATCGCTTTTGTTTTGTTCCATAGTTCCCGCCTCGTTTAGTACTATCTGTTGAGAAAATTTCATGGTTCAGCCGTTGACGCGTCATTGCGGAACTGACAGAAACAACTTTTACTATAGTACAAAAGAGCATTGCAACGTTTAAGAGTGATTACGGAACTTGCAGAAATAACTTTCAATGTAATACAAAGGGGCGTGGACTTTTACGCCCATCCGTAAGAGCGCCCTCCTATTATAACCTATAGTGGCCGCCTGGATTAGCACTATGTGTGGTGATATTTTCATTAAAATCGGTTCAGACGTTTAAGCGTGATAACGGAACAGGTAGAAATGACTTTCAATGTTATACAAAGGGGCGTGGCATTTCCGCCCCTTTATCTGATCGGCGTCCTGTTATGAAGTATATTTCCCGCTTGGATTAGTACTATGTGTGGTGAAAATTTCTTTAAAATCGGATCAGCCGTTTAAGCGTAATTGCTGAAAAGGCAGAAATAAAGTTCAATATAATACAAAGGGGCGTGTCATTTTTCGCCCACTTGGCCGATCGGTCTCTTTTATGTCCTATAGGTCCCGTCTCGGTTAGTACTATCTGTGGTGAAGATTTCATGTAAATCGGTTCAGCCGTTTATACTTGATTGCAAAAACCGCTTTATTAGTATGACAAATTGCATGCTTATCGGTAGGGCAAGTACTTTCATGCATCTAAAAATCGAAAATATATGCCTATAATATGCATCTAAAAATCAAAAATATGCACTTAAAATTCGAAAAATATGCACTTAAAATTTGAAAATATGTATTTAAAATGAATTGCTTTTACTAAAAAAGAGCTTTGTTAAGATAAATTACATTTTTTCAAATACTTTAATTCCCTCTACAAAATTAAACAAATGTTTTTGAGTGGACTCAGCTTTTAATTGGAAAATATTTTTTTAATGACACATTTTGTGATAAAAAATTTTAAATGAACAAATTTTCTTTAGAAGTCAAAAAATATTTCTGGAACAAATTTTATAAATATACAAGTAGAAAGTTTAAAATCGACTTGGACGTAAAAAAATGTTTAAAAATGTTTACTAAAAATATTAAATTTGAAGTCAAATACTTTTTTAGTAATTTTTGAAAAAAAAATGGCGTACGGACATAGCGCCCAAGGTCTTATCGCCCAAAACCGTAAATGTCATATCGCCCAAGCTGCGACATATATCCCAAAATGATAGGTCTAAAAATGTTTTTTCTCCCAAAACAAAATTGTCAAAAAATCCGAAATATTTTTTTTGGGCGAAATGTCGCAATTACGACATCTATGATTTGTTTTTTTGTAATAAAGGTTTTCTGCGTAGCCGCATTAAACCCACCCTCTCTGCAAACCAAAGCTATTTTGGTTATCAGGCCTTTTTGTAAAGGCCTGCTTCCTAGAAAACTTTACTTTGCGGAGAGGGTTGGTTTAATGCATGGATTTTGTAATCCCTAAGCGCGGCCGAAGGCCGGCTACGCATAAAAACTTTAAAATATTGTGTTAAAAAAACAATATTGGTGAGTTTTATGATTATTTTTTTGGGTGCTATGACATTTTATAAATTCAACATTTTGATATTTGGGTAATATGACATTTTTGACAATTTATATTAATTTAAAGAAAATTGTTAAAATTCCCAAAAATAATGGCCATATCGACCAAAAAATTTTGCAACAACAACTAACACACATTTTTTTTGGGTGGAATGACTTTTTTAAATTGGGCGATATGCACTTGGGCGCCCAAGGTCTTATCGCCCAAAACCGTAAATGTCATATCGCCCAAGCTGCGACATATAACCCAAAATGATAGGTCTAAAAATGTTATTTCTCCCAAAACCAAATTGTCAAAAAATGCAAAATATTTTTTTGGACGAAATGTCGAAATTACGACTTATATTTGTTTTTTTTTTTTAATAAAGGTTTTCTGCGTAGCCGGTCTTTGGCCGGGCTTAGAGATTACATACTCCATGCATTAAACCCACCCTCTCTGCAAACCAAAGCTATTTTAGTTATCAGGCCTTTTTGAGGCATAACAAATTTGATAACGCAAAGGCCTGCTACCATAGAAAACTTTACTTTGCGGAGAGGGTGGGTTTAATGCATGGATTTTGTAATCCCTAAGCCCGGCCGAAGGCCGGTAACACAGAAAAACTTTTTTTGTTAAACAATCTTTAAATTAAAAACCTTGCCAATAAAAAAATTGGTGCCTCTAGACCCCTCTAAGTTCCAAGGTTCCTGGTATATGTGGTTTTTTTTTCTGCGTAGCCGGCCTTTGGCCGGGCTTAGGGGTTACAAACTCCATAAATTAATTTAGCGGCTTCGCTAAATATTTTTTTTTTTTTGGGTAGCAGGATTTACGGGGAAATATATTTACACATTTTCAACTGATATGGCTTTATTTCCACTTTGGTTGCAAAATCAATATGACTTTATTGCTCAATCGTGTTGGTAATAAAGCCATATGGCCTTATTTCCCATTGAATTGAGAAATAAGGCCATATTGCCTTATTGCCTATGGCTTTATTTCACCCCCCCCCTAGGAAATATGCACAAAATATGCACTTAACCCCAAAATATGCAAAATATGCATTTTCATCAAAATATGCAAAAATATGCAAAAACAAATCGATGTAATTTTAACTCAAAATTCTTGATTCGAAAAGATAATTGGTCGATATTGTTTTTAGACTATCGACAAAAAACATGCATTTGCATGGAAATCTCATACCTAATAATAACTCTTAGAAATAGCTAAAACTAACTGTTCTTTTTGATCTCCTGACAAATTTTTATTATGCAGATAGCCAGTTTTGAATATTTGCCCTTGATATATATTGTATTTAAATACAAAATGGATTTATTTAAGACATCCTAAAATATGCTATTAGTAGGTATTATAAATTACTTGGTAATGTATTATATAATTACTACCCATTATCAAAGTTTTGCTGGGAAGTGAACAAGTAATGAAATTAATTAAGTCAGTGTTTCATTTATTTTTATTAATACCCTTCATACAAAATGGGGTATATCAATCTGTAATTTCATGTGTTACATATCGAAATATCGGTCTGTCAAATTGTTTGCAAATGGGCCAAATCGGTCCTGAGAAAAAAAGTTTCAGCATTTCCTATAACTTTTTTTTAACATATACCTTTAAAACATATTATATTGGACTAGTGTTGTACTGGGGCCAAAAAGGTGTGTTGGAGAGATGACAGTACTCTGTTAATTTTTACTGTAAACGCAGTGAATTGTCGGGATTATAGTCTAGAAGAAGGAGGAAAACATTCGATAGGGGGAAATTGGCGACTCCAAGGCGTTCTCGCATTTTTTTTAAATATGATGGAGCGTATTTTAGATTCGGCACAGACGAGTATAACACTCTCACTTATTTAATTTAAGTTTGTTCAGTTTCTGACCTTTTGTTAAACATTTATTTTTATATGTTTATTAAGGAGAACAATGAGAGATAGAGGTTTAACATTGATTTTTTTGTTGTGTTCTAATTTCAAGATTTTGTATCTAGAATTTTATGTTTTTAATTGTATATCAAGAACTTCATGTGAGTTAGGTTAATAAAAAAGTTAATTATTGAATACATACTACATACATGTTTTTTCAACAGGCTGAATCGAAAATGTTTTTTAATGTAATTTTGACAAAAGTGTGTCATTGTAAATTTGATCTTGGGATCTAAAGGCTTATACATCTGAGGTAAATCTTGTTCGAACAAGATTTTGATCATATGATACTGTATCATTTTATAAATTACTACCCAATTCACACCTGAAGTGAAATCTCTCTTGAATGAGATTTCGATTATACGGTGTATAAAATGATACAGAAACATAGGTGTGAATAGGCCCTACCATTTGATTGAAATCTTGGTCGAACGAGATTTCACAAATTCACAGATGCACTCAAAAAAATCCATTAACTTAAACTTTGGAAAAATTTTCTTCAAAATAGTTTATAAATTTTTCCACAATTTAGTTAAATTTAACTAAAATTTGGGAAATTTTCCCAACTTTTAGGAAAAAATTTTAGTTCATGGACTGTTAAATAGGCCATAATTTTCCTTAAATGGAATTCCCAAATACATGGAAGAATTTCTAACAGTCAAATAAATTTCCCTAAATAATTGAAAGATAATCTTGATTTTTAAGACATATTTCTAAAAGCAAAATTTAGTTCAAAAAATTCAGTTTTAGGACGTAATTTCCTACCAATTAGTTCATCATATTTATCTTCTTTAATTTGAGGAAGTTTTTTCCACAAGTTTAGTAAATTTTTCATAACTTGAAATTCTTTTGTTGATTTATTTTTTCTTTTCATGCTTGCTTGTAGTTCACATTTTGTTTATTATTTGTAGTAGCGGTTCTCACCCTTGATAGAAAACATGAAAAGAATCGGAGAAATGAAGAAAACAAGAAAATGTTTGGCAGATACAACAACAAAATACATGTATTTCTGTCAAACATTTTCTTGTTTTCTTCATTTCTCCGATTCTTTTTTTGTTTTCTATCAAGGGTGAAAACCGCTAGTATATGAAAAAGACAGTTTGGTCTTGTATAACAAGTAATAAATTTAATGTTTACATTTTTTTCTACACATGTATGTGTTAGGGAAAAAATAATATTTTAATCACAACAAAGGCCTTGGCTTTGGCGTGTTTTCCCATAGTCTGGGAACAAACGTTAAAGACAAAGTCTTTGTTGTAATTTGACTTTAAAAACTAATGAAATTTATTACTTGACCATAAGAAACAAACGTTTTTTTAAATTTAAAATAAAAAATGTACATAATGAGAATTCTGTGTGTATTTACATGCTATTCTATAAATAAACCAATCAAAAATATGAAATTAACTAATTTTTAGGAAAAATGTCCGCATCAGAAATGTTTTTTTTTAACTAAAAAATGGGAAATTTTTTCCCACTTTCTAGTTCACATTGGACCCTATTTTTAGAAAAAATATGGACTAAAAAGTAGGAACACATGGCAATGGAGCTAAATCATTATCAATTTTCCTTGGATTTAGTTAATTTTCCCATTTTTTTAGTTAGTTTTTTTTTCTGAGTGTGTGTATTTGGTATTAGCTAGAGTTTGTTTTAAAACTTTTCAGGCATTTTGTTTTAATTTATTTATAAATTTTGATCAATTTAAATTCTAGATTCGCAAAATATTATTTTTCAGTCCACTCTAATAAAATATTAAAACTCGATCATGCATATTAGAATGTCCAGAAAGTTAGTAAATAATTTTATTTAAATCCTTATTTATTTCCGATATAAGTGGTTTTGAATTTTCTTTAGTTTGAACATGATAAATGTGGGGGCAATAAGCATTTACATTTTTAACTTTATTTATTAGGGTGTCAGCTATATTTCAAAATAGCAGTTAAAGGCAAAGAGTATAAATAAAGAGATGACAGTGGAGAGATATATACAAATTTTGAAGAAAACTCAAATCTCGGACTAACATTTTGTCACACGAACTCTTAAATGTCACCTCTTTGTACACTTATTTTTGTGACAATACTCACAATATTCATCTTTTTTAAGCAGTTTGGTTCATAAATTAGCTAAATTAATTTAAATCGGCAGAGGGGTTCTATTATGACAAAGCAGGCATTGTGCACTCTCACGAAAATTGCATGGATGGGGAGTTAAGACCCACACGCAACCAAAAAAAGAACTCGCAACAAATTATAACAGATTATGGCAGTTTTTATACCCTCCACTCTAGTGATAGAGGGTATATATAAGTTTGTCATTCCGTTTGTAACACCTCGAAATATTGGTCTAGGACCCCATAAAGTATATATATTCATGATCCTCGATCGATTTTAAGACGATCTAGAGATGTCCGTCCGTCCGTCTGTCCGTCTGTCCGTCTGTCCGTCTGTCCGTCTGTCTGTCTGTCTGTCTGTTGAAAACACGCTAACTTTTGAAAGACTTAACGGAGGCTCCTGAAGTTTGGCATATATGTTGGGTATTTACCTGGTCAGGTTGGTATTGCAATCCAGCGAAATCGGTCCAGTGGTTCAAAAGTTATGAGCAAAAGACTGAATTTCGGCAAGGGTTTTTCGTGAATTTTTGAGATAAAAAGCCCTATAACTTTCGAAAAGCAAATCTGACGATGCTAAAGCGTGGCACATATATTTTGCGTTCCTCCAGCCTCATTCGTATTGAATTTCAGCCAAATCGGTCCAGTGGTTCAAAAGTTATTAGCAAAACCGTGAATTTCAGATTAGCTTCACCTAAAATTCACGTGTTGAAAACCCGTTAACCTGTTTTAAAAACATTGGTAAGTCACAAAAATATTTTACAACGTATTTTTGTCACTCAAAAATATTTTTATACCAAAACAAAAAAAAAAATACAATCGAAAAAAAAATTTTACACTCAAAAAAAATTTTACACTCAAAAAAAAATTAGTAAATTATTTTTTTTTTTTTTCAAAAATTAATAAAAAAAATTTTTTTAAACAAAATAAAATATTTCTAATCAAAACTGTTATTTTTTTCACGGTAGAAAATTTATTATCACTTAAAATGGACATTGTGGAGGGTATTCATAGATTCGGCCAAGTCGAATTTAACTTTTCTACTTGTTATTGAATAACATTGTTTTTTTTTTTTAGAAAATGTTGGTATTTTTAAAAATACTGGTTGGCTTACAACTTTTTTATTTTTTTCTTTGGTTTCGATATTTGCTAAAAAATACACTCCTGTTTCCAATTACACTGTTCTTTAAAAATAAAAGCGCCAATCGTTTAAAATCGCTAACAACAGTTAAATATATTTTAAGTTAAAAGCAACCAATTAAAAATACAATATATTACAAACAAAAACGATACAAATCAGAGACCAAATATAACAGTTATATTTGTCTTTTTGTTTTAAAAAAATCATGAAACGAATGTTGTCCAAAATTAGTATTTTATATTTAAAAAGACTTTTAAAGATGTTCCGTGTTAAAATTTGCAATAACATTTATTTTTCTGATTTTTTCAATAACAGTAAAAAATCACAGTTATTAAAAACTTTTTGTTCAAACAATCTAAAATAACTTTTATTTTATATTTATTTGAGTAAATAACTGTTATAACAGTTATTTTTAAAAAAATCAATCAAAGTTTTGATCTTTAAAATTTAAAGTTTAAATTTAAAGTTTAAATCAATGATTGAAGTATTAGATATCAATAGGATTCTTCTGCATGCGTTTATTATTGTTTAATTTTAATAACTCGAGTTTTTTAAGGCTCAAAGAGTTTTTAATAACAGTTATAAAAAATAAAAGTTTTTTTATTTCTGTTATTTTGAACAGATATTTATAAAAATCATTTCAAACTGTTATTTTTAATTTTTATTTAAAAAAAAAATATTTTTGAACAGTTAAATTTGATTTTTTTCAATAAATCTCATAACTGTTTTGGTCTCTGATACAAATCATTTAAATAAATTTAAAAGTATTTTTTAAAGTAAGTTTATCAGTTAAAAAAAAAAAAAAAAAACTTGGACATACTTTACGTAAAAACGGCGGTAGGATATTACGGAAAATTCAGTAAGCAAAATAAAAATTTTTATTTATGCTTTATTTTTTCTTACGCATTGTATTTTATGTCAAGTAAAAATCTTAAGAAATTCTGTTCAGAATAGAATTTCTCAACGTTTGTTACTTGACCTTAAAGGCTCCGACACAATCTCGGAGTATTCTGTACTACAGAGTACCATCTCTAAAAATAGAGAAGACATCATACAAAAAATGTGTTAGTGCGAAAGAGAAAGGAACAAAATCCACTCATTGTTTGATCGCCATTGGTGTTTGAGAGAGATGTTGGGTGGGCATTATTCTTTTTGGTTGCTTGTGGAACTTAAAATTAATGTTTTGTCCGAAATGACAATTTTGTCACAATGGCATCTCTATATAATGGATATCCAGGGCCGTTTTCTTCTTTTTTTTTGGGTGGGGGGGGTGTATTTGTAATTGGGGGGGGGGGGTGTAAATTTCCTCTCGAATATGTGTTTAAAAAATAAGATGCTTTTTGCACAAAAGAAATACAAGGTTATCATGATATAAAAAAATGGTTTACTGCACGCCCATTGGGGGGGGGGGGGGGGTAGGACCAAAAAACGACATTTTCTAATTCTCTGGGTCCAAGTGCAGGACTTTGAACTTTTTGTAGCATAAAAATGCTGCATTTGTTAAACAAAAACACAAAAAAAAATGCAATTTTTCAGAGGTTGGTTTAGTTCTTCAAGGGGGAACTTTTTGCCCCCCTGGTCCAAAATTTGCTCATTTACGAACTTAACAAGCCTATTCACATAAGACATATTTGTGCCAAATGTCGGGAGTCTGCATCGTGTTAACTACAGACGGACAGACGGACGGACGGACATCGCTAGAATGTCTTAGAATCGATCACTGATCATAAATATATATACTTTATGGGGTCCTAGACCGAAATTTTGATGCGTTACACACAGAATGACAAAGTGAGTATACCCCCATACTGTAGTTGGAGGGTATAAAAAGAACTGATCAGAGCGGCACTTAAATATTTCATGATTTTTTCAGACTATTTATTCGAAATCTAAAATGAAACTTGAATGATTAATTCTATTATCGTGTTGTTTAATATCATAGTGATACAAAATCGAACTTTCCGAATCGGAAATGGAAGAAACCAAAAGCAAATTAAAATTATGAAATAACCACTGTGCACCGTTGCGTATGATTGTTATTTAAAGGCAATTACAAAATTAAGTATACGCTACTATACAGTTGTACACTAGGGTGGCTCGTTTTTGGGCTTTTTTCTCTGATCAAATTCTAATACCCGCCAAAAGTGTCGGTCCCCTAAGGGTAACTCACATGCAAAATATCACTCCGATCGGAGTTTATCTTCTGTCTCCACTTTGAGCCTCAAAATTGGGGTTTTCGCAAAAAAGGACTTTTTAAAAAAAAAAAAAATAAAATTTAAGTTTTCTTATTAAAATAATTTAAAAAATTTTTTTGTATAATATTTGATCGTAAATACTTAAATATGAAATATAAAGATTTTGCAGTATCATTAACCCGTTCAAACTTGATACCAACAAAATGGCATGATTTTGGGGGCGTTCTCAAAACACCTTTTTTCAAAATTTGAAAATTTTATTAAAAAAAAATTTTAAATATACCATTTTTTTCTTTCTGAATTTATTAAGAACACCTTGGAGAAGAAAACTGTAAAATATGGCGGATATCCGTCGAGCCACTTTTCGGGAATCGCTGGGGGAAGTTAGCGGATTTCAAGGAAATGTTGATTTTATTAATAATTTAGATTAATAAAATCTTATAAATTTCATTTTTGTGCAAATTAACCGTTTTTTGGTGTCGTGGCATTCTATTATATAACTTTAAGTCTGTCATGAAATCTTACAGATATAGGACGTCTTAAACCCACATTGGCTGGGGGTCAAAAATGACCCCCGCGGAAAATTTGAAGTTTCGAGCTTAAATTTTGTGCTATAAACAAGTATAAAACGGTTTTTATGTTTTTTGCCCCAACTATTATTTCGTATTAATATATTATCTTTAAAAAAATCGTTAACCCTTCTTGGTAGGGGGTCAAAAATGACCCATTCAATAAAAAGTATATATTTTTTCATATAAAATTAATATGTGGCTATCTATTAAATAACTTTAAATCAGCCCCTAAATCTTACATATTTAAGATATCTTTAACCCACATTGGCCAGGGGTCAAAAATGACCCCGTCAAAAATTTTTAGGCGTAGTGCTTGAATTTTTTGATATCAACAAAATATATACATATTTTTTATTGAATGGGTCATTTTTGATCCCCTACCAAAAAGGGTTAACGATTTTTTTAAAGATAATATAATAATACGAAATAGTAGTTAGGGTAAAAATCACAAAAGCCGTTTTATACTTGTTTATAGCACAAAATTTAAGCTCTAAACTTCAAATTTTATTCGTGGGTCATTTTTGACCCCCAGCCAATGTGGGTTAAAGACGTCCTAGATCGGTAAGATTTCATGACAGACTTAAAGTTATATAATAGAATGCCACGACACCAAAAAACCGTTAATTTGCACAAAAATAAAATTTATAAGATTTTATTACTCCAAATTATTGATAAAACCAACATTTCCTTGAAATCCCCTAACTTCCCCCCGCGATTTCCGAAAACTGGCTCGACGGATATCCGCCATATTTCACATTTTTCTTCTCCAAGGTGTTCTTAATGAATTCAGAAAGAAAAAATGGTATATTTAAAATTTTTTTTCAATAAAATTTTCAAATTTTGAAAAAAGGTGTTTTGAGAACGCCCCCAAAATCATGCCATTTTTTTGGTATCAAGTTTGAACGGGTTAATGATACCGTAAAATCTTTAAATTTCATATTTAAGTATTTACGATCAAATATTATACAAAAAAATTTTTTAAATTATTTTAATAAGAAAACTTAAATTTTATTTTTTTTTTTTTTAAAAAGTCCTTTTTTGCGAAAACCCCAATTTTGAGGCTCAAAGTGGAGACAGAAGATAAACTCCGATCGGAGTGATATTTTGCATGTGAGTTACCCTTAGGTATTAGAATTTGATCAGAGAGAAAAGCCCAAAAACGAGCCATCCTATTGTACACACAAAAAATTTTAGAGAAAAAAATTTTATTAAAATTAAAAATTTGAAAAAGTTAATTTTGTTTTTAATCATTTTTTTTAATTGATATGATTACATTTTTTAGCTTATTTCGAAAATATCCATTAATTGAGAATAAATGCACTTTTGCGATATTCAACTTTTCCAAATTTTGGTAATTAATACTTTATCTTTCGTGATAGGTGCAAAATAATAATATAATATAATCATTTTAGTGATTGAAACTCTTTTTCAATTTTTTGTGTGTAATTATAATCAAATTTCACCAACCTCAAATTCGTGTAAAAAAATGAAGCACTGAACGAAAAAAAGCCATTCCGGTTGTTGCACTATGTATTATTTCCTGATTTTTATAATGAATTATAATTTCAGGTTAGAGCAAAAGTTTGTGTAAGAAAACTAATCCAAAAAATTGTGTACTCTCACAGAAAATAATACCGTATATTTTATTTTAATTGTTTTTTAATTTAATATCAATTAAATTTTTAATTAATATAATTAATTGTTTACCCGTGTAAAAATGTATTAGATCTTATCTGATCTGTTCATATATGTTCATATATGATCGTATCTGATTGCATATAATTATATCTGAAATGTCCAAAATCGAGATCTAATTATATCTCGTATTTGGTCAACATTGCCAAATCCGAGATATAATTAGATCTCGATTTTGGTCATTTTAGATATAATTATATCTAATCAGACATGATCATATATGAATAGATATAAACAGATTAAATAAGATCTAATCCATTTTTACACGGGTAATCATATTTTTAACTTTTTTTTTAAACATTTTAATTTAATATTAATTAAATATTTAATTAATATAATTAATTGTTTAATTAAATTTTTAGTTTTACTTATTTTTTGTTTGTTTTGCTTTCCGTTGTTTTACTTACAAAAACAAATACAGAAGTATAAACAGTTTATTGAAAGTTTTTATTTCTCCTATAGATTTTTGAATTCTCATTTTGTTTATAGTTTTATGTGTATGTATATAAAAGGTTTATACCTAACTTTTTAAAATTGTCTCACTGATTATGTCTTTACGGCATAAATATATTTGGTAAAGTTTAAAAAAAATAGTAGTTTTTTTTTAAACCTTTTTATTTAAAAAAAATGTTTTTTTAAATTATTTTTATTATTATTTTTTAAAACATTTTTTTTTTAATTTATACAATTAAAAATTTTAATTGGATTCCAAACTTTTTTAATTATATTTTTAATTTATATAGTAATTAAAACTGTTTTTTTTTAATTTTAATTAAATTTTTGAATTTATAGTATTAAGTTTTTAATTAAATACATAAATATCCATTTACATTGACCTTACAATTTATCTAGACCTTACAAATTATCTAGAGTTCAGTTTTCAAAACCCTTTGGTGGAAAATCGTATCCCCAATACTGGGTAATAGTGCATAAGGGTGGTCAAGGGTAATTAACATGTAAATCAACCTCTAAGCTTTGGAATTTTATATTGGACATGAATGAATGAAATGATAAATTCAACTAAATTATTTTGAAAATAATAAAAGGTAAATTACAAATTTCTTTCTTTCAATCTTTGTAAACATTTTTAAATACACATTTACATACCTATGCTTGTAAGTTCGTACCAAGATAAAAAAAAAATTTATATCAAATACATAACAACAGCAAAAAATATTGTTTCAAATTAAGAGAATGTCAAAAAACACGTTTTTAACAACAATTGGAAAAAAGTGAGTAACTGGAGCTTTAACTAATAAGATTTTAGTCATCCAAACAAATGTTATAAATATTGTTCTATGCAGTAGCCAAAACATAGATACATACATATGAGGCATTCCACAACAAATGTCCCCCTACAGAAAAACACGTGTCCCATGAATTTCTGAATACCCGAGTAATAGTAATAATTTCTGAATACCCGAGTGGATAGACAAATACTATATAAACTTAAAAAAAAATAAAATAAAAAAAGTGGCCGGATTTTAGATAAATTGACTTTTAAAAAAATGGGGTTCTGAAAATATTTCAAAACAAAAATTTTTAATCGACAGCCCATAAAAAAGTATACAAGAATGCAAATTTTTGAGATTATGGTACATTCCGTTTTAATTTAATAAATATTTAATCAAGGCAACTCGTTACAAATATGACTACTTTTTCAATATATAGCAACGCCTAAGCCAAGGTTTTGAAAAATTTTAAAACCAAAAACGAAATTTTCTTATTTCCATATAAGTCTATCAAAACAACCTATTCAGAAATTCATGGGACAATTTTTTTTTTTTTCGCTGGACATTTAGTGTGGAATGCCTACTGTATGTATAATTCAAACGTACTCCAATGTATTAGGAGTATTTATTACATAAATATGTATGTACCTACTTTAAAGTGGAGTAAAAATATCGATTTTCAACAAAAAAATATAAGTTGGGCCACCTATATTTTTTTTTTGTGGAAAAATCGATATTTTTACTCCACTTTAAAGTAGGTTTTATGCTTTTGGGATAATTTTTAAATATAAATTTAGAAAATGTATTGTTTTATTCGCGAAAAAAAATTTTCCGCGAAAAAAAATCAGCGAAAATTTTTTTTTCGAAAAATATTGTGTCTGTGATTTATCGTATTATATTTTTTTTACTTAAAAATAAAAAAAAAATAATCGCGAATATCGCTAAAAGCTTTACCAGATGGCTGTCGTAAATTGAGACTGCTAGAAATAGAATTGTGAGACTGCTAGAAATAGAATTGTAGTGTTGGAAACTGTTAAAATTTATTCTGTAGAAACTATAAATACCCAGGCAGAAAAATACGCTCGTGTGCTGGGAAAGCATCACAGTTTACTTAGTACTCCCCCAGCGTCCAAAATGATAACTACGGTAACGCTATTTTAAAGCGCTTTGAAAGAGCTTTAAAAACAAAAAATATGGTACTATTATAGAACTTTTAGAACAAAAAATCGGACGTATCAAAATTGTATAAGTCCATAAGACACAACTTTTTTTGGTGTTTTGAACAAAGAAATTTATTAAATTAGGATAAAAAATTTATTGACTAATTTATTAGGATAAAAAAAAATTGGACAAACTTTGAAATATTTTCTAAGTCTCGGAAAAAATTTGTTTGCGGTTTTCTTTGCGTTTTGGAATAAAAAATTTATTAAAAATGCTTCTAGGAACATTTTTGGAAAAGTCCCGAAAAAAAGTGGTGTATTGAACCGAATCGGGTAGTGTTCCAAAGGGATAGGCCCTGTGACATTTCACATGTGATGTATCCGGAGTTTAGGACACTTCCTCACGAAAGAAACAGGTGTTTTTATATAAAAGGTGTCAAGTTTGTAATATGTAGGTCATTGTGTCTAAGTGACATATCACAAGAACTATCAAGGACCGGCCACTTATCTTGCAGGGAAATAAAAAATATTCCAATTGTTACGAAAATTAATACATTTTAATAAAAAATTTATACTTTGAACGGATTTAAAAAGAAAAACATTGGCAAAGCACTTCTTCGAATTCATACTACCTTCTACACAAAAAATAAAGTGCTTTGCCGAGACTTTTTCTTTGGAGCGGTTGGCAGTTTCTGCCTGGGTATTCACATATATAAAAAACAATTTCCATTAATAAGACAAACCGACATTTAAAATACTACTGATGATAACACTAACTGGGGTGTTTCAAACCGGTATGGTAATACCAGAAATGTCTATAATTTTTAGAAATTCAATTTTTTTCCTGCATTTTTTCAACTTGAACCCTTATAAAAATATTTGTATTGACCCAATATTTTCACGAAAATAAAGTTTTTTCGCGAACAAAAAACTTTTTCGCGAAAAAAAAATATTATTGTTCGTTATAAGTATTAGTTTAAGTTTTAAATTTAAAAATATGGTTTTTATTGTACTTGGGCATCAAAATTTTAAATCGCGAATAAGAGCGCTATCTTCGAAAAAGGGCTAGCACCATTGAATTCAGCGTACTTGAATTAACTTTACCAGTAGGGTGCCCAGCTTTTTAAAGAAAAAACTTTTCAAATTCGAGCACAGTGATTTTAATAGAAAGGCAGCCCCACCCCACCGTGGGCTAGTTGGTAGCGTGCTAGCCTTTTAACGTTGGTGTCGTGGGTTCGATTCCCACCAGAACCCTTGGTTTTTTTCGCTACAACGAGACGACGATCATTGTTACCAGTTCTCGGTTAGGTTGAATTTATTAAAAATGAATTCTAAATAAATAGAAGGTTAGGTTAGGTTGTAAGTGGCTGCTGAAGTTTTACGTCAACCCACGTAGACTCTGAGGTCCATTTTGATACCACGGGACCGTAATAGGTTTCCCTACTAGTCCCTGTCGTTAAACCAGTTTGAGCTTCTTATGAAACTCCTTAGATGTTGAATTTTGACATTCGACAAATCAGAAAGATCGTACAGCTCCCTAGATCCCAGTGAAGCAAGTCTCTGATCAGAAAGTGCCGGGCAATGGCAAATAAAGTGTTCGATAGTTTCCAACTCCTCTTCATCCATGCAACTTCGGCAAAAGTCATTCGACGGCACGTTTAACCGCTCTGCGTGCTTCCCTATAAGACAGTGTCCGGTAATTATAGAAACCACCGTCGAAATCTCTCCTCTTGGAAGCTCACTTGTGCGCCCCTGATTAAGAGAAGGCCAAATCAGTCGTGTTGTCTCACACGTCCATCCATTTGCCCATCTTTGATTAGTCTCCGTCGCAGAACAAAGCCGTAGGTTTTGCTTGCAAGTTTCTAGATATTTGGCATACCAACACATTCCAATTCTGTTGGAACCTGTAAGGTAGTTCCTAGTCTTGCAAGCTCATCGGCTTTGCAATTCCCTGGAATGTCTCTGTGACCTGGGACCCATATGAGTCGTATGTTAAACTGCTTGGCCATCTCATTTAAAGACGTGCGGCAATTAAGGGCAGATCTTGTTTTCAGAAACATTGAATCCAGGGACTAGACCGCGGCTTGACTGTCAGTATAGATGTTGATTGCGGTTGTAGACATTGCAGCTCAACCAGTCAGCCACTTCCTTTATTGCCAGCATCTCTGCCTGGTAAACACTGCAATGATCTGGCAATCTACGAGCCAGGCTCAACCCAAGCTCTTCCGAATAGACTCCAAAGCCCACTTGTTCGTGTAGCCTCGATCCATCTGTGTAAAAATTTATGGTTGTTTCTAAAGCAGGCCACCAGACAATGATTCCATACAGCAAAATTGGACGCACCACTGCTGTATAGATCCAATGAACGACTTGAGGGCTAAAACCCCATCGTTTTCCAATGGCTCTTTTACAGAAATATAAAGCAATCGTTGCTTTTCGGGTGTTCCTCAATGTTACGCCTGAAATTCAACTTCCTATCTAGAAATACTACAAGATACTTGGCTTCATCTGAGAAGGTGATTTCAGTGCCGTCCAGAGAAATAGGATCAAAAGCAGGAATCTTATTTTTCCTTGTAAACAAAACAAGCTCTGTTTTACTTGGATTAACTCCCAGACCACAGTCTCTTGCCCATTTAGACAGATCTTTCAGAGAACACTGAAGAATGCCCCTCAATGTTGGCACATGCTTCCCCTTTACCGCTATCGCGACATCGTCAGCATATGCGACAATATGACAACCACGTGCTTCTAGAGATAGCAGCATTGAATTCAGTGCCAGGTTCCAAAGAAGCGGCGAAAGAACACCTCCTTGTGGTGTGCCCCTATTAACAAATCGAGATATGACGGACGCTCCCAATTCAGACGTTATACGTCTATTGGCAAGTAGGTTTTCCACCATTAAAACGATCCCACGCTTTACTCCTAGACCAGACAATGCCAAAATGATCGAGTCTGGGATGACATTATTAAAAGCCCCCTCTATATCAAGAAAGGCCACCATAGTGTACTCCTTTACCGAAAGCGATCTCTCGATGGTACCAACGAGCTCATGCAGAGCTGTTTCCGTTGATCTACCCTTGCTGTATGCATGTTGCTTTGTCGAAAGCAACCTCGGGTCAATCACTCTACGCAAATATCAGTCTATCATTCGTTCCATTGTCTTTAACAAAAAAGAAGACAGACTAATTGGTCTGAAATCCTTCGGAGCTGTGTGGGAACTTTTCCCGAAAATGGAATACAACTCCCATATCTGGGCAGGTGCTTCAAGGTCTATCTTGAAGCTTCTGGATCGGGTGCAAAGGAGTGCGTTGAAGCTCATCAATGACAGTAGGGTATCCAGCTCTGTTGACTCATTGAAGCATCGTCGGAATGTGGGTTGTGCGTCATTGTTCTATCGTTATTACCACGGTAAGTGTTCAGCTGAAATGGGAGAACTCATCCCTGTGACGCGGGTGCATGCCCGTAGTACTCGCCTTTCCAGCAGATCACATCCGTTCGTTGTTGACTGTCCAATACCTCGCACAACGCATTACAGAGAAAATTCGTTTCTCGGTCGAACCAGCCGTATGTGGAATAAACTCCCGGCAGAAATCTTCCCAGTCAGCTATAATTTAGAAAAATTAAAATTAAATGTCCACAAACACTACTCCCTTTTTCCTTCTCCTCATAACCTATTTTCCTAATACCAACACAATGCATTGCATTAGTAGGGGGCATCCCCTGAGTGTTGGCTCAAAGTAAAAAAAAAAAATATACGACCAGTTTATGCATGCTGTGTATAGATTATACAGCAACGGGGCTATATAGTCCGACACTTGCTGCAACTCAGCCGGGATTATACCATCAGGTCCCGGGGATTTATAGGGCCTGAAGCTTTTTGTCGCCCAGATTAATGTTGGCATTATTATTTCCGAAGCAATTTCAGATGCCTGGGCGTCAGAACGTTCCAAAGCTTGAAACGGCGTCATGGAATTGCCCGGAAAATGCGTGATTAAAAAGAGATCCAGCGACTCTCCACTGGAGGAAAACCACACATCAATAAATAGAAAAAATAAATAAAAATAATTAATCATGTGATCAAAACTATTATTATTATTAGTATCACAGTGACAGGTAAGAAAACTGTGTATTTTCTCTTAGAAAAACATTATTTTTTTATTTTTTGAAACTCTGGTACTAAAATACACATAACTTAATGTTTTCCATGTGTTGAGTCCAAATAATAAATTGGCACTAAGTTGTTTTTACTCGGGAAGTTAAATTGCCCCAAGCCGATTTAAGAATATTAACATCTATTTCCAGTCTACTCTACTCAACATACTTTTTACTCGCATACAAATTTAGCAAATTAAAACAATCAATGTTCAATTTGCTCATTACCAAAGAGAAACAACAATTGTTATAGTAATTTTTTTGTTTGTTTTCTATTGTCAATGAGAGTATTTCACAGCCTGTTAACCCGAATGTATGAATGAATGAATGATCAATACCTGGTTGCTATAATTTGTTCTATTCCAAAGTTTACAACAGTGTTGCCAGCAGTGAAACAACGAATCATCCAGTGGTTGTTTAAATTAATCCAAAAAAATATTTTGTTGCCAAAATCCACGTTTTTCAATATATATCTTAGAATATTTGAGTATCAGTTTTCACATTGTGACATATCCAGGGCCGTCTTAAGCTAATAAGAATTTGGGAAAGTAAAGTCACATGACCAAAAAACATTATTTTTGTACAAATTAAATTCATGTTATTTCCTGTTTAAGAAAAAAAACTAAAAAAAAATATTTTGAGTAGGGATATTCTAGCTCGAGGTACTTTTTTTCTTTACTAATTAAAACCATGATATTCGCGTACAAAAATTTAGTTTTAATGAGATCTTTTCTATCTCTGAGACTTTTCCTATTCGAAAAATGTCTCAAAACCTCAGACTTTTTCTATACGAAAAATGTTTTAGAATCTGAAACTTTCTCAGAATTTGAGACTTTATCTATACGAAAAATATCTTAGAATCTGAGACTTTTTCTATACAAAACATGTCTCAGAATCTAATACTTTTTCTATACGAAAATCGTCTCAGAATCTTAGACATTTTCTATACGAAAAATGTCTCGGAATCTGGAACTTTTTCATACGAAAAATGTCTCAGAGTCTGAAACTTCTACTACACACAGAAAAAAATATTTCCAATCGAATTTTTCGGTGGTATAAACTCAGTAGTGCTGCTAATATATTCGACTGTGACAACCGAAATTTTTTCTATAAAAAAATTGTCTCAGAATCTGAGACCTTTTCTATACGAAAAATTTCTTAGAATCTGAGACTCTTTCGATGCGAAAAATGTCGTAGAATGTGATATTTTTTTATACGAAAAATGTTCCAGAATCTGAGACTTTGAATATGATAAGTGCCTCATAATCTGGGACTTTTTTTTTGGAAAATCTTCTATGAAAATTTAAAATCTCAGAATCTCAATTTTCTTTGTACGAAAAATATTTCACCATCTGAAACTTTAGGTCGGTGGCCCTCGTCACTTGCCCAGTGTGCCCTAATGGTTAAAACGGTACTGGACATATCACATTAACGGTTTTACTACCGGCACGGTGGCGTACAGCGCCATAAAAGTAGTGATGGGTCGGAAATTTTGAAGTTCTGAATATGGACTAAAGAGAGCTATATTTGGTGAGGTCTAGGAAATACTAATTTAACAAATTCCAGTAATAAATGTTTATTTTTGCTGTTTAAAAGTAAATATTAACATACAGAAAATTCAAAATTGCGCCATTTTTGTATAACTATCAACAAAAAAGTGGCAACACTGGTTTGCCTATTTTTTTGTATCAATTTCATATACAAATCTGTGGCATTCAGTGATTTTTAACATAAAAGATCAAAACAGAGCAATTCTAACTTCAGTTTTTAATAAAATCGCAATTGCAACGTATATTGAAAAATATTACTAAATCAAGTTTAAATATTAAATATTGTTTAATTAGAAACAACAACAACAACAAAAAAACATATTAATAAAATATTGTAAGTGTTAAAAAAGTGTAGGTGTGTCCAAAAAAAAATACTTACAAATAATTGTTGTTAATATCAAGCAAACATTAAAATACTATAATTAATAATATTTATTTACATAAATACATATCGGTTATTTGCTGCATTATTCACTGCATCATGTTTTTAATTGTGTTTAAAAATCGTAAAAAAAATGTTAACTCGTTTTCTACAAAATCAGATGGAATTTTTTTTTAACTTTCGATTTTCCCAAGTGTCCTGAAAAATGTTTATTCTCATAGGCCTACAACTTATGTGTTAAAAAATTTTAGGCCAATCGGATTAAATTGACCCATCGTGCTTGGCAATCAAAGTTTGGATTTTTGAAAATTAAAAAAAACAAGTAGAAAAGTTTAATTTGACATTTTCGAATCCATTAATACTCTCCACCATTGCTGTATGCTATGATTGAAATAACGAAATAAATAACAATTGGAGTTTTCACAGTGACGATTAAATTTGCCTTTTTTAGTGTGGTATTTGGCAAATTTGATTTTACTTAACGTCAAGTATTTGCCACCATTTTTGCTTTGCATATCGTGAGTGCACTTTTTGTTAATAATTTTAACAAAATAACTTTCATTAACTTTAATAACTTTTTACACTCACAATTTTAAACACAAAAAATCTGTATTTTTCTTTTAGTATAAATGTTTTTGTTGCCGCGTTCGAAATTTCAGCATAGACAATCACAGCTGTTTTCATTTTAATGTTTTTTTTTTATTTGCAGTCTGTCATTTTCGTTTTAGACAACGTTTGAGTTGGGCATTTTAAGAAAAATATGCCACACTTAAATTGTATTTTTTTTGACTTTTGGCACATTTGCCAAATACCACTCTAAAAATGGCAAATTTAATCGTCACTGTGAAAACCCCAAATATTTTTTAAAAAATAATCAAATAACAGTTTATTTAAATCTCAAATGAATAAATACTCGAATAATACCATATTCACATTGGCATGTTTAAATTTAAACATGTGTTTCCCCATACATTCAAAACAAAACCTCGTTTAATTTTAAACATCTCGAAAACATCTCGGAAACACGAAATAACAACCCTGTGTTAAGTTGTCATCAAAAAAACAGCCGCTGCTAAACGAACTAGAAGAGAAGCGGATGCTTTTTTAAACTACTGGCAATGCGAACACTTTCGTTTAATTTTAAACACAAAAGTTAAACGATGTTTTAAACATTGTATGCGAATATGGTATAAGAAACAAACTTTAATTATTTAAATATTTTGAAAATGAATAATATTTATTTTGCTTTTACATATTTAAATAAGAAAAATTTTAATATTTTTTTCTGATTGATTTTCAAAACAAAAAAATATAAATTTTCTTGTTATTCAACAAAAATTTTTGTTTTTTTTTGGTTATTCACAAAAAATCAAATAAATAACGTACATATTACTCCGTCCGACAGCCAATATTAAACATGAACCGGATGATATATGTTCATCTGAAAGTAGAAATCAAATTGAGTAAAACTGCATTTACAGTTTTTCATTTATTGATCCTGTTTCCTTTAAAAAGGACTTCAAAGTTTTAAAGCAGAGCTTCTCACTAACTTTTGCTACGCGACCCCTTTTCAATATTTAAAATTTCTCGCGACCCCGGTTTTTTTACGTGTTTTTTAATATATTTGTTAAACAAATGAAACATGTTTATGCAAGACAAACTTCAGAGTCCTGTACTTGGATCGGGGGCGTGGATATAAAAAAAATAGTTTAAATAATGATAAAATTTTATAACTTTAGTGCAAAAAGCATAATAAAGAAATTAGTAAACATTTTTTCGAGATTGAGAGGTGTTCCCCAGTGAGAGGTGACAGTTCAATAAGACTTTCGATTTTATGAAACATTTCAAAAAATGGCTGTGTGTTATTAGATTTTCATAAAAACAGCTGTTTTTAAAAATGTCTGTTTGATTTTGTTTATGATTTTTTGGCAATATTAAGACTTTGGTAATATTTTACTTTCTTAAAATCCAACGAATCGGTGGGATGATATAAACACACCTTTATGAATATTATTCTATTAGCTTTTCTTTCGACTTTACTTAAAGCCGTTGCCACATTTGACTAGATTTGTGATCAGCAGAAAAATTTTTATATTTCAAAATATATTTTAATCTTTAGAAATGCACATGATAATTTCTAAACTATAATTTAAAATGGTGTAGTTGTGGTGAAAACGGAGATTTTTTTACGAAATATGTCAAAGAGTTTGTGATTTTTTTTGCCAAATAATGTTTCAGAACATACACAGAAAAAAATAAAAAAAATATTTGAGTAAATTTTTAATACTATTGAGTAAAAAATTACTCAATTTTGCACCAGTAAACGATTTAATAGTATTGAGTAAATTTTTAATAAAAATTTATTAAATTTTTGAAAAAAAATTTAAGTAAATTTTTAATTGACACAATTAAAAATTTACTCAAAATTTATCTATTTATTTTTTTTTTAAGTTTAAAAAAGTTTTAAATTTTTTTACAAAAAAAAAACAAAAAACTTGTTTTTTCAAACTTTACCAAACATATTTATGTCTCAAAAACATAGGAAAATTTTATAAAGACGATTACAAACTTTCATTTACATATACGAAAAACTATAAACTAAACGAGAATTTAAAAAACTATGAGAGTTTAAAAAAAATTAAAAAACTATTAAATTTTTATTAAATTATTTACTTAAATTGTTTTTAAAATTTTTAAGTAAATTTTTAATTGGGTCAATTAAAAAATTACTCAATTTTTGTTTTTAAATTTAAACAAGTGATTACTCAAATTTGTTTCCTCCATATTTTTTTCTGTGTATGCATTGCAAATTGTATCATCTACTATACACTAATTCTAATATACTTTTGAAATTTCAAGTTTAACCAAATTTGACAAATTTTAAATCGAAAAATTAGCTCTAAATCTGGAACTTTCGTAGACAAAAAATTAATCAAAGTTTTACCTTCAAATTCATAAAAGTTACAAAAGGCTTATAAAAGGTTTATAAAGAAAATTTTTTATGGAAATTTGATTAATAAACCTGTTATTAAACGCTTTTATTTTTTATGAATTTGGACTTTAGCCTTTTTTAAAATATCTACATATGTATATAAAACAATAAAATTTTTTATCGACAAAAAATATTGCATTAAAAAAACCTTGTAAAATTACAAGAAAATTTTTTATTTTGAGGATGTTTATTCTGGCTCGAGGTCATTATTTTCTTTACTAATTAAAACCATGATATTCTCATAGCATAATTTTCAAGAAAATTATTTTTTGTTTTAAATTTTTTGTCATTAGACTCGTTTGCTTTGTAGTAAATCGTTTCTATTTTTTTTTTGCTAAATAATCTTGACAACACGTGTCGATTAAGTCTTGCAAAAATGACCAACATAAATAAATTTAAAACAAAAAATAATTTTCTTGAAAATTATGCTATGAGAATATCATGGTTTTAATTAGTAAAGAAAATAATGACCTCGAGCCAGAATTAACATCCTTAAAATATAATATTTTAAAGGTCGAATAAAACAAATTTTATTTTTTAATAAAAATTAATCAGAATTTGAAAAATTTTTAACTTTTTTTTGCTACCTCCTATTTGACAAAAATTCCTAGTAATTTTACAAGCTTTTTACCAATAATTTTGTAATTTTACATCGTTTTTACCAATAAAATTGTAAATTTACAAATTTTTTGACACGATAAAATTCACAAGGAGGTTTCGTAACTTTACTAGATTTTTTGCTACCTCCTTTTTTACGAGAATTCCTAGTAATTTTACAAGCTTTTTACCAATAATTTTACAAGCTTTTTGCCAATAAAATTGTAAATTTACAGTTTTTTTTGGCGCATTAAAAATTACAAGGAATTCTCGTAAATTTGCAAGATTTTTTTTTAATTATCTTGGAAATTGCTAAAATTACAAAAGAAATTGTAAAATTACAAAAAAAAAAAATGTAAATTTCGATCCAAATTATAAGGGTTCAAGTTGAAAAAATGCAGAAGAAAAATTGAATTTCTAAAAATTATAGACATTTCTGGTATTTCCCATACCGGTTTCAAACACCCCAGTTAGTGTCATCTTCAGTAGGATTTTAAATGTCGGTTTGTCTTGTTAATGAAAACTGTTTTTATATATGTGAATATTTATAGTTTCTACAGAATAAATTTTGACAGTTTCCAACACTACACTTCTATTTCTAGCAATCTCAACCTCACCTCATACTTTCTTTCAACTTTTTTGTCTCTTACATTATTTTGCAAGGGTTACCAACATGATCTGGAATTGCAGACACAAATGAAGGAATTTGCTTTTTCTGTTTCGGAGACGTGCCTAATGTCGACATATTTTGTCAAATTATTTTGTTAAAAAACAAGGAAAACTGTCAAATATTGATAAAATGGGATTACGAGACTTTTCCTAGTAATTTGGCAAATTTTTTTTTGTGTGTGTGAATTTAAAAAATGAATTTAAAAAAGAATCTGTAAATTTTCTCATTCAATAAATGGATTAGAGATTTTTTAAGATTACATTTTTTTCAGACTATTTCTATGCGAAAAACGTTTTAAAATCAAAGAATTTTTCTATACAAAAAATGTCTCATAATCTGAGTATTTTTTGACTCAGAACCGGAAAAGTCTTTACGAAAAATGTATCAGATACTGAGAATTTTCTATATGAATTTAAGACATTTTTCTTACAAGACATTTTTCATACGGAAAATGTCTAAGGATCTCAGAATTTGTCTATACAAATCTGAGAAATTTTTCGTATAGAAAAATTCACTTTACACACAAAAAAAACCTTGTCAAATTACTAGAAAAAGTCTCGTAATTTAATTTTACCAATATTTGACAGTTTTCCTTGTTTTTTAACAAAAAATTGTTGATCTAAATTTTAATTTTTTTTTTTGTAATTTTACAAATTATTTTGTAATTTTACAAATTTCCAAGTTTTTTTACAAAAAAATCTAGTAAATTCTCGACATTTCCTTGTAAGTTTTATTGCGCCAAAAAAATTGTAAATTTACAATTTTATTTGTAAAAAGTTTGTAAAATTACAAGAAATTTCGCATTTTTTACCAGGAATTCTCGTAAAATAGGGGGTAGCAAAAAATCCAGTAAAGTCGCGAAACCTTCTTGTAAGTTTTATCGAGTAAAAAAATTTTAAATTTACAATTTTATTGGTAAAAAGTTTGTAAAATTACAAAATTATTGGTAAAAAGCTTGTAGAATTGCAAGGAATTCTTGTCAAATAGGAGGTAGCAAAAAAAAGTTACAAACTTTTCTTGTCATTTTACAAGGATTTTTTTTTGTGTGTTTTAATGTCTTGGAATCTGAGAATTTTTCAATACGAAAAATGACTCAGAGAATTTCAGAATTCTTTAATACAAAAAATGTCTCAGAGTCTGAAATTGTTTTTAAACGAAAAGTGTCTCAAAAACTGAGAACTTTTTCTATACGAGATATGTCTTTGAATCTGAGATTTTCTTCTATACGAAAAATGTTTCAGAAATTGAGAATTTTTCTTAGGCAAAATGTATAAAAATCCAACAACTTTTTCTTAGAATTTGAGAGTTTGTCTAAACGAAAATGTCTTAGAATCTAAGAGTTTTTTTACACGAAAATTTTTCAGAGTTATAGACTCCGAAAAAAAATAAAACCGTTGGGGTCCTATTCTAATTTTTTTTTTTAGTTTTGACTTGAAAAGATTTTAAGCAACATCTCATGCTTTTAAAGATACATATCCACAAAAAAGATTTATTCCTATCTGTGACATCTCCATCGTGTACTAAAATATATCAAAAAACTGAAAAAAATTCACTTTTTATCCTTTTTTCACATTTTATGTATTATCACAATAAATGACTTTTTTCGATTTTTTTCGATGCCGAGCAAATTATGGTTCGTTTTGGTCTTAAAACTCTATGTTTACGCTTTTAGGGCGGATTACTCAATGAAAAGTTAGCTGCTAACTGTCGATTTAACGCAGCCTTATGTCAAAATTTGTATGAAAAAGTTAAATTTAACGGAGAGTTATTTTATAACGGAGCATTGAGTAATCCAGCCTTAGCCGAATTGAACAATTTTAACCTGTACCGCTGGGGGTTAAAGTTTAGCCCTGAAAATTTTTTCAGGACTTTTTCAATTATTTTTGTTACATTTCAGAACACGATAAAGATGTCACGGATAGGAATAAAATTTTTTTG
Organism: Pegoplata infirma; assembly: GCA_963921195.1. NCBI lineage: Eukaryota > Metazoa > Arthropoda > Insecta > Diptera > Anthomyiidae > Pegoplata > Pegoplata infirma. The sequence continues at coordinate 149,991,304 of OY992539.1, read as the reverse complement.
TATGTATTATTAAAAGCAAAATCTAAGCTAAAATCCTTTCAAGTCAAAACTAAAAAAAAAAAAAATCCAAAAAAAATTTTAGAGTAGGACCCCAACGGTCCTAAATTTTTTTTTTTTAAACTCAATTTTGAAGTGAACGGGTTTATTCCACCAAAATTAATTTTTTAGTTGTTAATAAGCTTATCAAGCAAAATAATAAATAAAAAAAATTTAAAAAAAAAGTTTTTAGTTTGTATGAAAAAAAAAATTTAGGTGCAAAACTTTAACCCCCCAAAAGGCACGGGTTAATTTTGCAAGATTAGGCTTAAAATTTAAACATAGGGTTTTTAGACCAAAACGAACCATAATTTGCCCGGCGATCGACGAAATTAAAAAAAATTTATAATTTGTGCCACCCTAATACACAGTCCAACAATATAAAATTACAATTACATATTTAAATTGTTAAAATGCATTAAAATGGTCAAATGAAAAAAATCATCATAAAACTGAATTACGATAAAAGTATGTATCGTCCATTCCATAAGATATTGCCCATTTCATAAGATATAGCCCATTCCTTTAGATATATCTCATACTATCGTGAAATATTGCATGGAAACACCCTTATGAAATGGAGATAGGTTGTTGATATGTTAAAAAAAAAAAAAATTTTGGGGTAAAGATTAATGAGGGTCGGTCTCACTTTTCCCCCTCTAGGTGGCCCCCTTGGAGCGGATTTAATAAAAAAAAGTTGTTAAAAATAAAAAGCATTGTATGGAGACCGCCTTAAGGGTTGAAGATAGAGGTTAAGTATGTTCTGAAAAAATGTTGGGGTTGAAAAACAATTGGGTGCCGGTCATACATTTGACTCCTCAAGAGGCACCCTTGGGACAGTTAGAGGTGGGAGCAATTTTATCTTTGTTATCCTTGTATTGAAGATAGGGCTTAGGTATGTTTGGAAAAAATTTTAGGGAGGAAAAACTAATGGGAGTCGATCTCACATTTTATCTCTGTTTGGGCGTGTAGGTGTAAAAATTCACAAAAAGGGCACACAACTGCCCCGGAGTCGCCAAAAAATAGGTAAAATTTGATATGTTTACCCTATAATATTTCCAAAGCCCTATTTTCTGAGCCCTATCTCCACTCCGTTATGGAGCTTCCATACAAAAACAACATTTTTATAAAAAAAACTCCAACCCTTAAAAAACATGTGCGACTTTTATTTTGTAAAACGACTTTTTGTGAGACTTTTTTTGTAAAAAACTACTTTTTCTGCGACTTTTTTAAAATTCTCAATGGTAACACTGGTTAAATCTCATTTTTGAAAATGTATGTCACAAAATCTTTTTTAAATTTCAACTCAGTTAAACTGAAATAAATGTTTAAAAAAAACCGGCAGTTTTTAGAATTTAGAAAAACTGTAAATGCAGTTGTGTAAACAAGACCTTGAACCATCACTGAGCAATGTTTAAGGAATACCCCACTTTATCCGTAAAAGTTACAGAGGGTTAAAGTTGAAAAATCTATCAAAATGGCTTGAAGTAATCCATAGTTTTTACCTTCTTTACCTTTTTTTTTAAGTTCTCCTTATATTTCAATCTTTTCCGGCATAACACAAAGTCAGTACATATAAGAGATTATTTTAATGTTGGTTTGATAGATGATTCATGGCTTGGTAAGAAGTTATAAGACGGTTAAGTTTTGAAACCAAAAATTAAGAGTTTTGAAATTTTCGAGGTTTTTTGATCAGGGATTTCGGCCCCCTCTATAAAATGAAAAAAGTTGAACTAGAGTTGGTAGCTGTTGTAATTCTTAATATTTTGGGAATTAATCCCGTTAATGTGCCACGATGAGTTTCAGCAGATCAAAGTTCGAAAGAAAAAACGTAATTTTTTTAAAATACCAGTTTTTTGCGAGGCACATTCGCGGTCTCATTCGAAATTTGGTGGACTCTTGCGTAAACCGAGTTTTTTAGGAGTTTACATAAAAAAATCACTGGCGGGTTTATAAAAAATAAATTGCAAAAATTTTATGGCGTTTTTGAAAATTGTGCGAAATTTGCAAATCTGTTTCCTATTTTTTTTAGTAGCAATTAATGCATCATGTTCATTTTAATACACCAAAAGACGTGCCTTAACGAGTAGAACTGATTTGCTTTTTGAGTTTTTACTTTAAGTCATTCTGAGCGGAAAGCGCGATGATTTTATCTAAACCTGTTTTGATTTGGCACATCCAAGGCTTTACACGAAATCGGATGAAATTTTTTTTAAATGAAAGCCCACTTGATGTGTCATCATAAAATCAGAGGCAGGTTAAAAAATGTTGATGATTATAGATTTTTTGGACCATATTAAATTTTCTTGTTGTAAAAAAGCATCACCGATTTTTTTTTAACTACTTGTACAATGATACGATTTTCCGTGATTTTTTTTAGTAATACCAACGCGCATTGCCTACAGGGCCGGATAAGCCATGTCGGGGCCCCTAGGCAATGCATGTCTCGGGGCCCCTTCAGACTTTTTATAATTCCAAAAAAATAAAAAAAAAAACAAATTTTCCAAGCACCATGAAATTTTTTTTCTAAATTACGCTGTTTTTTGTAAATAGTTTACGCCTTTCTGGAATTCTCTTTTCCTTTTTTGGCCTTCTTAGAAGTAATGTTTCATTTCCTGAAAGCCTTTTTTAAGAAAAAGTATTTAAAAAATTGCTTCTAAGAAGTCCAAAAAAGCATAAAAGAACTCAAAAAAGGGGTAAAATAGAAACAGTGTTCGATTCCTACCAGAGGGTTGATCTGTTATGCTACCACGACACGAAGGTAATTTTTACCACTTTTCGGTTAAACCAATAAATTAAACAAATAAAATAAACAAAATAAAATAAAATAAAATGAAATAAAATAAAAAAAATTAAATTAAATTAAAAGCTAGGGGTCCCTAGCTTTTCTTCTTTAAAAATTGTACCAACAAAATACTCATCGCTGTGAAAAGAATAATATTATCATTTCCCTATTTACTCTTCCATGTTTACACTGGTATTTTTTACCAAGTAATAATTTGCAGTCAAAGAAATACGTGGGCACATTTTTTTACCAAGTAATAATTAAAAAAAAAAAAACGATGGGGCCCATGGGGCTCCTAGTCATGCAAAGAAATGAGTAGGCGCAACAAAAGACTCATCGCTGTGAAAAGAATAATTGTTAGCATTTCCCTATTTATTCTTCCATGTTTACACTGGTATTTTTTTGACCAAGTAATAATTTTCAGTCAAAGAAATACGTGAGCACATTTTTTACCAAGTAATAATTAAAAAAAAGCTAGGGGCCCCGTGCTTAAAAAAAAAAAAAATAAAAAAAAATAGGGGCCCCTAGCTGATGCGGGGCCCCTAGGCAGTTGCCTACTTTGCCTTAAGGGTAATCCGGGCCTGATTGCCTAAATATGTTATAAAAAATTGTGAAACTTTTCTTTTACCGCGAATTAATCGCGATTTTAGGTACTTAGATATTTTTTTTAAATCGTTTGGTCATTAAAGGGTTAAATTTATATCATATATTTTAGAAGAAATGATATATCCTGGCATGTTTTAATAACGCATGCAACAAATGTGTAGAAAAAAAAATCTTTAAAATATTTTTAAGATTTTTAAAACCGCTAAATCTTAAAACCGCCATAACTTTTGACCCCCTTGCGCGATTTAATTGACGCGAACGAATTTCTTATTCTTAACCCATTTTGGACCAAGATTCAATTTTATTTTTAATAAAAAGGTACTTTTTTGGTGTAATTAGCACCCGCTGATCACAAAATCTTGTCAAAAAAAATTTCAATGTGCCGTTATCCCAGAAAAGCCTGCATACACAGAAAGAAATAAAAAAAAAATTTGAGTAAATTTTTAATACTATTGAGTAAAAAATTACTCAATTTTCCACCAGTAAACGATTTAATAGTATTGAGTAAATTTTTAATAAAAATTTATTAAATTTTTGCCAAAAAAATTTGAGTAAATTTTTAATTGACACTATTAAGTGCAGGAACAGAACAAGAAGCACCACCTTTTAAAAACAGAACAAGTTTTATTTCACATCGGCGCCGGCCACCGGTTTAATCTGCCAAACCGTATGGAAAAAGTCGTGCCGGGCTTATTCTGTTTCTACTCTAAAAAAAACAAAGTTTAAAAAAATTTCATATTTTTTTACAAAGAAAAAAAAAACATGTTTTTTCAAACTTTACCAAATATATTTTTGTCTTAAAGACATAAAAAAATTTTATAAATATGATTACAAACTTTCATGTATATATACAAAAAACTATAAACTAAACGAGAATTAAAAAAACTAAGAAAATTCCAAAAAAAAATTAAAAAAGCTATTAAATTCTTATTAAATTATTTACTCAATTTGTTTTTAAATTTTTGAGTAAATTTTTAATTGCGTCAATTAAAAAATTACTCAAAACTTTTTTTAAATTTAAACAAGTGATTACTCAAATTGTTTTTCCCCATATTTTTTTCTGTGTATCAACCTTTTATACAATTTTAATATTTGGATTTATTTGCTATTTGCTATTTTATTAATTTATTTCATTATTTGCAAAATAAATAGTTTCAAAATACTTCAAGTTATCGGAATTTGATAATAAGTTAAATCTAAAAAAAATTAAAATTAATCAAAAAAAATGAAAAGCCGAAAATCAAAAAATGCTAAATTTTCGTTTTTGCTTGAAACAATTTCTGTGCTGATTTGCATTGCATTTCATGGACATATAAATTGGGGTGGACAAGTGGGGATATTTTTTTCAATTGCAGAAAGATGAGACTTAACATTCGTAACCATATGTACTTGAAATTCCATCTTTTTCATATTTAAATATTTTTTTGAAAAAGGTGTTCTCTACTGTTTGAAAAATCGAACAGAGGATCAAAATGGGTTAAATAGCTTCTAATATTTATGCCAACTTTCATCGATGTGCCATCAAAACAAAAATCACATCTTTTTTACCTCAAAATTTAAGTCTTAGACGGAACTCCTCATGTACTCTTTGATTTTTTTGAAATTTTTTTGTGTAAAGCTTCTATTGATTCTACAAATTTTTTGCCCAGTAGGATCGTGGGATAACGATTATTACTATTTTTAAAATTTTTTGAAAAAATTTTATTGTAATTTTCCAATCTTAAAATCATTTCTACTGCTCCAAATTTGCTCCAACCGCTCTAACTGCTTTACGAGTGAACTTAGAGCAATAAAATGTATGACCGACCCACAATATTTTTTAGTCCAAGCATTTTCTCTGAACACACCTACCCTCTATCTTTAACTATTAAGGCGGTCCCCATACAATTTATTTTTTTTATTTTTTGTAAATTTGTTTTATTTAATCTGCTACTACCGGACCAATGGGGCGTCCGAGAGGAGTCATTAGTGAGACCAACCCCCAGTTATTTTTACCCTCCAACATTTTTGTAAAACATACATTCGCCCTATCTCCACTCCCTATTTCAATTGTACTTTTCCCAATTTCATATGTAAATATCTCAATTTTAAATGTAAAATCTCAATTTCATATGAAATTTTCTCAATATCATTTGAAACTTTTTCAATTTCATTTGAAATTTTCTCAATTTCATTTGAAATTTTCTTAATTTCAAATAAAAATTTTCAATTTCATATAAAATTTTCTCAATTTCAAATAGATATTCTCAATTTCATTTGGAATTTTTTCAATTTCAAAAAAAAAAATCTCAATTTCATTTGAAATTGTCCTAATTTCAAATGGAAAGACTCAATTTCTTTTGAAATATTATCAATTTCAAATGGAAGATCTTAATTTCAAATGGAATTTTCCCAATTTCAAATATAAATTCTCAATTTCATTTGGAATTTTCCCAATTTCATATAGAAAGCTCTCAATTTTAATTGAAAATGGTGTAGAGCACTTTTAAGAATTTTTCTGGATTTTTTTTAAAAAGTACGTAAAAAAAATAAAATTTTGAAAAAAAATGCAATTTGGACCATTTTTGAAGAAGTTATGAGTAAAAAAAGTTTTAGTAAAGAAACAAACTACCAATTTTTAAAAATTCGATATCTTTTGAACGGGTCATCAAAAAAATCTGAAAAATTACCACGAAGGAGTTTTCGAAGGGTACTAACGAAGGGTACTAAACGGTGAAGAAATTGGAAAAATCTAAAAAAAAATTATTCAAAGTGTCCGATTTGACATGGAATGCCCCATATACATATAGTGCTTAAGACAATATAATACCGCGATTAGACAAAATGGCATATTATGGCAATCCCTTTGGTACAATAGGTACAGTAATATTTGGATGGGCATTTGGGGTGAAATATCTCAAACATGCCCAAGCAGAAATTGACGACGGTTCTAAAAAAAAAAAGCGTTCTGAAGCACTTTAACAAAAAAGAAGCATTCCCAAAACGCTATTTTTAAACGTTTTGCAAGCGTTTTTGAAAAGCGTTCTGAAAGCGCTATAACAAATAAAAAAGCAATCTCAAAACGTTTTTTTTTCAAACGCTTTGCGAGCGTATTTGAAAAGCTTTTTAAGAGTTCTTTAGATTTTTTTTTTTTTAATTTTCTAAGTTCCGAAACTATATTTTTTCAAAAATATATTTTTGAAAAACTATTTTTTGTCAATTTTTTTAGTTTTTTAAGTAAAAAAAAATCATAAAAAATATTTTTAGAATTTTTTTTTTTTAATTTTCTAAGTTTCGAAAATTTTTTTGAAAATTTTCTTGGAGTACAAACAATTTTTTTTCAGAATTCACTTTGTATCAAACAAATTTTTTAACTGAACTAAAACAGAATTTCTTTACTTTGCGTTTTTAAAGCGCTTTGATGCCTTAAAAAAAACGTTCTTAAAGCACTTTTTCACATCGCTTTAAAAACGCTTTAAACCTAGCGTAGATCGATGTTATCATTCGGATCTTCTGAAGGCGCTTTGAAGTTGTTATGCAGAACGCTCGTACAACCGTCCACGACGCTTTCACAACGCTTTTGCGATTGTATTTTTTGGCTGACTGTGTTTAATTTTTTTAACGTTTTACTATTTTTATTTTTTATTTTTCATCAGCATGATGCAGGCATTCCTGGCTTTCCTCATACTTTGTGTATCGCTCTGTAATGGTCAATTTTTTTACCACCAGCAACAGCCATATGCGCAATATCATCAAGCGCCAGCAGCTGCCTCACAACAATACGCTCATCCCTCGGTGATCGCGAATTCAGTGCACGAATCGCAATTGCCACCAGAGCTTTTGAAAAGTGATCGCTTTTACAAGAATCCCCAAATTGCTGCAGCATTAGCAAAAGAGTCATGGTTTACGGATAAGGAGATGCCAGTAATAGATCGTGAAGCTGAAAAGATTCCACGTGAAATGGTATTTAAAATATTTAAAAATGCTGGCTGGATTAAACGTAGATAAGAAATTAATTTTAAAATATTGAGCAAATTGCTCTGTTGTTTTTGTTGTAAATTTTGTTTTTAATTGTGTAATAAAGTAGCAATCCTAATTTATTTATATGTAAATATGTATAATGTGTATGTGTGTCTACACAAATCTATATTTTTTTTATTCTAGCAGAGTACCCGGCTTTGCCCGAGGCACTACAATTAAACATCTAACTCGTTTATTATGAAATTTGTGTAAAAAAATATATTTTTCAAATGTTCATAAATAAGAGTCAAATATGAATCTTTTAGTACTCCCAACTCTGATCGTTCTAAAATTATTCAAACTTTCGAGCCTTAAAAGAGTCATAATTTATGAGGGCTCAGAAAATTGTTCACAGGGTATATTTAAGAAATGTGGCTTAAAAATAAAGATAGGTTTCTTAAATTTGGGGAACATTTCTTTGGCAGTAAACATTTTTTTTATTTATACTAAAGAACTCCATTTTGAGAACTATTTATAAGTATATGAACTAATATCCCATTTTTTAGTTAAATTTAACTAAGTTTTAGGAAAATTTATGAACTGTTTTCAAAGAATTTTTTTTCTAAATTTTAGTTATGTTTTTTTAGTGTAGACAATTTTTTACCACTTTTTGAATAAGGGCCAATTCGCACCTGTGGTGAAATCTCGTACGAACGAGATTTTGATCATATGGTACTGTATCATTCTATACATTACCGTATGGTTGAAATCTCTTCGAACGAGATTTAAGCTCGGGTGTGAATTGGGTATAAACCATAAATCAAGTATCCGCCTTTATTTGCCACGGAACAATTTTTCCAATTTTTTTATGCATTTCCAATACTTTTTCGAGCATTTCAAAATGTTGATGTTGTGCTCGTCGATGGTCTGAGGATTGTTGGGCGTACATTTTTCTTATCATTAACCCTTAAAAGGAAGGGTCAAATATGGATTTTTAGGTTCCCTGTCCAAATTGTCTGGAAGTGCGATGTCTAAGAAAAGGCGTCATTGACTGGCCACTGGCTGGTTCATGTATGTCACTTTTTTTTGGATTTTTGTATGGGCCAACCGGTATATATTAAGTACAGTGAAAAAATAGCACGTGTTTTATTCTCAAATTTTTTCGTTGAGGTTAAGGGGTCGCTACCGAGCCCTAAACTTTGGGACTTAAAAACTATATTTTCACGCAATAAAAAAAAAATTAGATTTTTATTTTTTTTATTTTTATTATAATTTAGCTTATTAACGACAAAAAGTTTCATTTTGGTCGACAACTATTTCAGTTCCAAAAGTGATCACTAAAAAAAATTTGGATGGTTGGGGTATTACTCTAAAAATTTTGCAATATTTTTTTCCGTTTTAATAAGCTTAAATAATACGTCTTTAATCAGGCACGTACGCAGGAATTTATTTTGGGGGGGGGCCCAATTTTTTTTTGTTTTTTTAATTTCGTTTTTGTGCCTCAATGTTTTTGTGTCTAAATTTTTTTTTAATTTTTAGAAAACAAAACATTTGTTTTAAATTTAAGATAAGAAAGGAGTCAAATTATTTAAAAAAAAAAAAGACTTTGAAAATTTATGCAACTTTTCATTAAAAATTCTCAAATATACTTAACGCTTAAAAACTCAAAAATCTAGGACAGCTTTTTGATTTGTTCATATATTTTTCAAAGTTTTTGGATTATAAACCATATTTTTGCATAAAACTTCTAAGGGAATTTTTTGGTATAGAAAATTCTCCGATTCTAAGATACATATTATCTTAATAAAATCAATGAGTTTGACACATTTTTGAACGAAAAACTCCTTAAATTGCGGGAAATTTTTTTAGTTTTACATGTTTTAAACAAAAAAAAATAAATAAAATTTAAAGACATTTTAACCATAGAAAGATTTTTACTATACTTATTATTTAAAACATTTTTCGTATAGAAAATTCTTAAATTTTGAGACTTTTTTTGTACAGAAAAACTCAGTGAAATTTTTCGTGTAGAAAAATTCTCAGATTATAATACATTTTTCTAAAAAAAAGTTTTTTGATTTTGAGACATTTTGCTTATAAAAAAATTCTCAATTTCTGAAACATTTTTTGTACAGAAAAGTTCTTAGATTCTGAGTCATTTTTCGTAGAGAAAAAATTTTCAGATTCTAAGACATTTATAGTACTGAAAAAGTTTTCAGCTTTTGAGACACTATTCGTTTAAAGAAAAATTTCAGATATTTTTCGTATTGAAAAAGCATGAGATTCTCAGATTCTGAAACCTTTTTCGTTTAGTCAATTTTTTTTATACGAAAAATTTCAGATTTGTGTAGAACAATTCTTAGATCCTGAGACATTTTCCGTATAGAAAAATTTACAGATTCTAACACATTTTTCGTACATAAAAATTTCTTGTAAGAAAAATGTCTCAAATTGGTACAAAAAAATTCTCAGATTCTGATACATTTTTCGTATTGATTTTTCCGATTCTGAGGCATTTTTCGTAAAGAAAATACTCAGATTATAAAGATGTTTTTGAAGAGATAAATTCTTTGATTTTAAAATATTTTTCGTATTTAAAAGGTCTGAAAAAAAATATTATGCTCTTAAAAAATCTCTTATCGATTTTATAAATGAGAAAATTTACAGATAAAAATTATAGAATTTAGATATTTTGAAAAAAAAAACTAACACTTTGATTAATTTTTTGTGTAAAAATGTTTAAGATTCGAAGAAGATTTTTCGATTTAAAAATTGTTAAATTTGGTTAAACTTGGAATTACAAAAGTAGATTCAAATTAGTGTAGACGACACAATTTGCAATGAATATGTTCCGAAAAATTATTTGCCAAAAAAATAATATCAATATTAAAAAAATAATATTAATATTAAAAAAATAATATTCATGATTAAGGATGTGATTTCCATGCAAATGCATGTTTTTTTCACTAGTCTAAAAACGATATCGACCAATTATCTTTCCAAATCAAGAAATTTGCGTTAATATGGCATCGACTTTTTTTGGGTATTTTTGAAAAATGCATATTTTTACATATTTTGGGTTTAAATGCATGTTTTGTGCATATTTCCAACTTTTAAGACCATAAGTTATCAGAAACACAAATTAAAATTTATTTGTTTCAGAAACTATTTCCAAATTTTTGAAAATTTATTTTGCAAATAAGAAATATTTTTTTTTCTCTTTTTAATTTTTTTATAGATTGTTAAATTTCTAAGAAAATTTTGCTTCCATAAAGTTTTAAATGTTACTATTTAAACCCGGGCATATTTTTTGCTTTTTAAGAAGTTTTTCGTATGAAAACAAGATTTTTATTGCACACATTTTATTTTTTAGTGCATATTTTGAATATTTTAGCGCATATTTTCGATTTTTTAATGCATGAAAATCCCATCCCTATTCATAATGCATAACTTGCTTGGTCAGTCGCAATTACCTTTTAGAGATGTTTTATTCACTACCGTAAAAGTTTGCACAACATTTTTGTAATTAAATTTTTTTTTTGTATTTTTTGAATATTTTGAAATTTTAAGAAAAAAAACCTTTGTTAGATTAGAGATGAAAAGAAAAAAAATAATACTGATCCTTTTTTTGTTAACAACCATATTTTTTGTAGTGCAATGTCTTAAAATTTGTATATGACCAAATCATTTTGGGGCCCTGGGGGCCCGGCCCCCCCCCTGCGTACGTGCCTGTCTTTAATTGCTCTTGGTAAAACATTCTCTATAAAAAAATTTTTGTTCTGAAATATCGCTAATATGCTAATAATACCAAAGTTGTATCAAGAACAACTAAAAAATTTTTAGAGTAAGACTAAGGTCTTACCAGTCTAAATTTTTTTTCATGTTCACTTTGGAACTGAAATACTTGTCCGACCAAAATTAAACTTTTTGTCATTAATAAGCTAATCAAGCTTAATTATTAAGCGACCCCTAAACCTTACACTCAAAGAATTATGTAGGTAAATTCCAGTGAATATTCACTTAAAACAAATGAAATTTTATTTAAAAACCATTCCACTGTTTTTTCATTTAAAATAAAAACATATTACAGTCAATTTTAAATGTTAATTTAATGACTAACCAAAACATTAAAAAACTAGTGAATATTCAGTTATTTTGTATTGAAAAACAGTAAAACTATAGAAGAAATTTTTTACTGCCGAAATTAAATGTAACGGAAAATTCGTTTTTAATACAGTAAATTATTTTTTTTAAACTACAAAAACAATAAAAAAATTAAATCCTTTATAAAATAAGTGATTTTTCTTTTAAAATGACTTTACTGATTACTTTTTAAAATAACCTACAAACAGTTAATGACATAATTTTCTTAGTGTAGTAACAAATTCTGTAAAAATCACGTGTTATTTTCTCACAGTGCTTAATATATATTCCGAGTGGCCCATACAAAAATCCATCTGTTGCTTTTATGAACCACCCTACTGGCCACCCATCTCTAGATTTCACCCTTTCTGATTTTTTATTGGGTTAATTGTAGTGTCCGACCAAACGTTCGGGTTCGGTTACGGAATACGGCGAAAAAAGGCGTTCGGCCAAGGTTCAGTTTTCGGCCAAATTTTGGCCGAACATTACCGAACACCGAACTTTTGTATGTATTGTTTTTAGGGTCTTAAAACTAATCCAAATTAAAAGTGCAACTAATATACACCACGAATCGGTCTATTGTTAAAACGAAATATTATTTTTATAAAAAAAACATCCTGATCTATATTTGTTCACTTTTTTTAAGTATACAAAAGTACAATAGTGGTATTCAGAGTCTTGCTGCCACCCCTGGCAATGTAGCAAAAGAGTACTTCTTTCAAAAAATACATGTGTTTTGAAAGGTAATTTGAAAAAGTGTTCTTTTACCACCAGTACTAGGTCTGGCAAGTAAGACTCTGAATACCACTTATACCCAGGAAATTTTTTTGGAACAAATTCCTGGTTCAATAGATTCTTGAATACATTCTACGGTAATCACAACAAAATTTTCTATGTAAAATTAATTTTCAAAAAAACTACTTGCTCTAAAAAACGATTGCTTTCGGGACAATTTCAAACAAAAATCATTGATTCTGGAATGTTAAGTAGAACCGGTTGCAGGGTAGTTTGATGGGTTCCGGAACCGATTATTTGGAACAGAAAATTTTGCTAGTCATTACAAAATTCTCAAAAGACGGATAGCATCGGTAATAAGCCTTGTCATTGGTCATAATAAATTCGGTAATTACTTGACAAAAATCGGGGTAATGTCAAATGACACTTGTAGATGGCGCAATGAATCTGCCGAGGACATTTTCCATTTCTTATGTGAATGCCCTGCTTTGTGATTTAGAAGATTTAAATGTTTCAGTTCTTCTATGAGCCCTTGGACACAAATTTCATCTATTAAACTGTCGAAGTGGGAAACGTAGAAATACGTTTTGTTTTTGGATTAACACAGGATTAAGGTTAATTTACATGTTAACTACCCTTTATCACCCTTATCTACTATTTCTTAATATTGTAGATACTATTTACTGGGTTTAAATAATTTTGTTTAAAAAATAGTTAACATGTAAATCAACCTTTGGACATAGAAAAAGAAAGAGAGCAATAGCAAAAATCATAAAGGGCCAAATTTTGATCTCTATGGATGGCATTTCAATTTTTTATTTTTGGGTTTCATGTCATCCCCACTAATCTAACCTAGAAAGACATCCATTTTTGCAAGGGCCCCTGCTAGGGTTGCCATTCGTACTGTTTTAAACAGTACATGTACTGTTTTTTAAAAAAAGTACTGTTTTATGCACAGCACCTAAAACAGTACGCAAAAGTACTGTTTTTTAAAGCGTGTACTGTTTTTGTACTGTTTTTTTTACACTCATCACCATAGGCGTAGAAAGGGGGGGGCTGGGGTGGGCAAAGCCCACCCTAGACCCGATTTAGCCCACCCCAGACATTTTTCCATTTAGCCCACCCCAGACAATTTTCCTTTTTTTTAATTGATTAAACTTTGATATGCTTAAATCCAAAATTGACAGGAATATTTATCTAAACTTTTACAAGTAGCAATAAACCTTCCTATTAGTGATAGTTGTGAAAGAAGTTTCTTAACTACGTGTAGAATAAAAACATGGTTCCGAAGTGAAATGCTTCAGGAACGATTTTAAAATTTAGAAGTTTTTATACCCTACACCACACTGTGGTATAGGGTATAATGAGTTTGTGCTGATGTTTGTAACTACCCGAAATATTGGTCCAAGACCCACATTTAAGTAAACCGATCGACTCAGAATAACTTTTTGAGTCGATTTAGCGATGTCCTTCCTTCTGTCCGTCCGTCCGTCCGTCCGTCCGTCCATCTATCCGTCTGTCTGTCCATGTAAACGGTGTAAACACGATACAGGTCGTAATTTTTAATCAATTGCATTGAAATTTGAAACTTAAGCCTCTTTTGACCCAAGGACAAAGCCTATTGAAATTGGAAAAAATCGGTCGATATTTAGACCTATCCCTCATACAAAGGTCCTCTATAGTTTTGGCTCAAATGATTCTAATAACCGCATTATAATAGTTATCTTTTCGAAATTTGGCAGGTAATCATGTTTTATCTACACAAATCACCATTCCGAATTTTAAGAAATCGGACCGGTTCTTCATGTAGCCCCCATACAAACCACCTTCCCGATTTTCACATAAATCACTCAAATTTCATGAAAATAGAAAATATTCAATTAAAATTCTGTTTGTTTATGTTAAACGCATACATTAACAACCTTATCAAATCTGATTATCATCGGACCATTTTTGGACTTAGGCCCGCCCCATGTGAAAATTTTGCCCGATATTCGGTTAAAGCGGTTTATTGTCAACAGAAAGAAGCCTATTTCACTCAAATTTGATTTGTGAGTGCTTTTTTTACACTTATTAAAGATTTGACAAAATATAGATCTAATCAGTCCATGTTTGCACTTGGGACCCGGAAAACTCTGGTGTAGGGTATTATATGGTCGGTCTTGACCGACTAAAATTATCTTACTTGTTAATATTAAAAATTAAATAGTTAAATATAAAAAGAGCTTCAGAAGAAGTATTAAACGTTATTTTGCGAAAAAAAAATAGAAATATAACGTTTTAAAACTCTTTCCATTATAAATGGATTTTAATATACTAATTACACTACTCAACAATTTTTTTTTTGTGCAGAGTTCTAGGGTACATTTTCTAAATTATTTTGGCCTCCTAAACACGAATCTGTCATCAGAAAAGTGGTATAAAATCGCCTTCTCGAGATAAAGGCATTTTAATTTTTTATGGACCAAGCCCTCAAAACTGACAAATGTTTTAATATTTGAAAAGTTTTTATATTTTTTTTATTCGAACTCCCAACAAAATTACCTAACTTTTGCCAGAAATCCGGTCACAGTACGATCAAGGATACCATCAGGACACAATAAGAAAATTCAAAATGTACTTTTTATTGTTATATCATTACTATCCAAATTTTGTAAGAAATTTCCTATTCAAAGCAGATATGTAAAGAAGACACTTCAATAAAATGATCCTGTGGTTAAAATCCATTAAGTATACCCAGAAATATTTGGAAAAGAAATCAAAGTTTTGAACCAAATTTGCACATTTTTTTCATACATTTTTTCGTACCAATTTTTATGATTTTTTTTGGTAAAATTAAAAAAAAAAATCTACACTATATAAATATCTAACAAAAGATAGATCCAATCGGTCCATGTTTGGACTTGAGACCCATTTTCCGAAAACACTGGTGTAGGGTATCATATGGTCGGTCTTGACCGACTCTAACTTTCTTACTTGTTTAGTTTTGTTTTAATATTTTTTTTATAAAGAAAAGTTTTTTTTTTTTTGGAAAGGGGGGGGGGGTCTTTTGCCCACCCCAGAATAATGGTCTAGCTACGCTTATGCTCATCACCAAAATGTAACATTTTTCGAAAAATGTTTCATATTTGACAAAATTTTAATTAAATTTTTAAAAAGGAGCTAAATTCAATTTAATTTTATACCACACTCAAAAAGAAAAATTCTTTAAAAAGTGGAAAACTTAACTAAATTCAATAATGATTTAGCTCCATTGCCATGTTTTCCTTCTTTTTATCTAAATTTTTCTGAAAAATAAGAAAAAGCAAAAACTAGAAAATGGGGAAAAAATGTATTTTATTGAGTACATCTCATTTAAAGTTCCGATTGCGGGCAGGCCCCATTAGGTTCGGAACCCATGGGTCCAGACCACCTTAGGCCCAGTCCCATTGGGTCTATTAAGAATCGTCATAGATTTTGATTCAACATCTTTGCCCTTTTCGCTCTACCTTGCTTAGTTTTTAGGATACGGGAATTTAAGGGCCCAAAAGGGTCTTTAGAATCTTAACGGGATAACTTAAAAACTATTACACGGAGGGACTAAGACGGTCGTGTAAAGAACTACAAAAATGTATTTGGCATTTTTTTTGTTTCGGCAATATTTTCTGAGAAATAAGGAACGCCCAAATTTTTAGATTCAAATTGAGGAGTCCATACATTGAAAGAGGACCGGAGATTTTTTAGAGATTTTTAGAATCGAAACTGAACATTTTTTTGCTCTTTCTGGCTTAGTTTTTGAAATTTTTGAAACATTTTTTGAAAAAAAAAATTTCCTTAAATTGCATAAAATTTACTAAACCTGAAGAAAAAACTTTATCAATTCTAAGACGATAAATATGATGAACTAATTGGTTGCAAATTATGTCAAAGAAATTTCAAAATGTTTATTAAATTTTACTAAATTGTGAAAAAAAACATTCTCCCAAAATTTAGTTAGGGCTTTGTTTGAGTGCAATAATACCGTTTTTGCGTTTGCTTTATAAAGTCGTGTTTTAATTAAAACACTGTTTTATAGTACGTTCAGATTGACCTCGAAACCCCGTTTAACGAGGTTTCGTGCCAAACCTCATTTGAAAATACGAAAATTGAAAACTTTTTGTAGTGAGGTTTCAACGAAAGTACGTTGAAACCTAATAAATTTCATAATTTTTCATATTTTTACCACTGTGCGACAATGAGAAATAGAGAAAATGGGAAAATGCCAAAAATTAAAAAATAAATAAATCTATTTATTTATAAAATTGCTTTAAAATATTAATTGATTTGGATTTAAAAAAAAAATAAAACCTCTTAAAAAAATAGTCTGTCCATTATATAATTAATTGTTAAGGATATTTGTTTTTATCTAGTTTCCGAAAACTAGATAAGTGTCAAAATTATCGAGTGTGAACAGTCGAGGTTTAAAATTGAAAATACAAGGTTTCAACGGGGTTTCGAGGTAAGTGTGAATGCACTATTATGGATTTTTTCATATGTTTTTGATAGGAAGATCGGTGTTTTATTTAAGCGAAAGCATCGACTACAAAAGCTTTTCAAGTAAGATATCGCGGCAACTAAGAAAAATGCTCCAAAAAGTCAATCGCAATTTTTTCAACACTGATAAAAAAAAAAATAGAATAAATTTGAGACGGTTTACCTAAAATGTTCCACCGTTCTGTTAACAACCTTTATGCTCGTTTTGGCTGAGATCTGTTTGAAATCAGGGTAAAAGGGCTAAGTTTTTGTAGTTTGATATAAAATAAGACTTTTAAAAAAGTACTGTTTTTATTTGCAATGTACTGTTTTTTGAGACCAAATGTACTGTTATTCCATATTTCAAATCTGGTAACCCTAGCCCCTGCAGGGGCCGGTAAATAAAATTATTTTTTTAAATGCATATTTTAATGCTTTTATTCAAAATTAAACTCAAAAACTTAAACTAATATAAAAACTATACAATAAAATTGGTTAAATCAAATATGTTAAAACCAGTTGAGCCCATGTTACAATTAAGGATATTCATAATAGTATAAGTTCCACAATTCAAAGAATTTGTGTTATGAACAATCTTTTTTGTGGTGTATATGAGACATACGATTTACTAAATAAATCCCTTCGTGAGTTTTAGTAAAACATACTATTTAGATTAGATACACATTAGTGGTATTCAGAGTCTTACTTGCCAGCCCTGGCACTGGTGGTAAAAGAGCACTTTTCAAAATACGTGTATTTTTTGAAAGAAGTACTCTTTTGCTACATTGCCTGGCAACAAGACTCTGAACACCTCTATTGTTAATTATTACTTAAGTACTTAAATGCATTAAATTAGATAAACAATCAATATGTATTAACCAGCACGTTATTTAGACTTTCCATTAATATTCATCCGATCCTTAATCCTAGTTAATGATAATAAATGGGCGATATTAAATGTTCGGGTTGACGAAGTGCTCCATGTGATTGAAAGTAGTTGGCCGAATGATAGACGGCTGGTGAGGCTGGTTCACTTACCTGAACCTCATGGTAGTTAGTGTAAGGTTCATGTTCGACAACTTCGCGTACCGTTTGGAAGGGATGATTAACTACAATGCGTTTTTTGTGGAAACTTTCACTTGGTGCTGCATCTTTATGAGCTGGTGTAGCAGCAATAACTCGAGAGCCGGGGGTTAATACATGCCCATTAGTACCCTTTCCATTAATATCAACATTCTGAGATTGACTATTGCTAAGTTCAGGTTCAACTGCCGATTTTGCATCGTTAGCGCTGGACTCGGCAGCACTTGAACTTTCTACAATACGCATAAATTTTTGTTCGCCATAATTTCTTTGCTCTGGATCAGATTCATAATTTGCAGAGTCTGCGGATGATTTGTCACAATCTGATTTTGTTTTTAAATCAGCCACCTGTTCACTGTCACCGTCAGTGCTATCACTATTGTCATTGTATTCCACACTGTGTTTTTGGCCATTGTTGTCATTCATGTTGTGTGTTTTAGTTTCTCTCTGTTCTTGCTTAGTTTCACCATTATTAGAAATCGAAATTTCCAATTTGGAATTATGCATATGAACCTTACCATGGTTATCGTTCATCATCATCATCATGGGCCTTTGTGTAGAGCTAACAGAATTAGCATTATTGGCATTCTGTGTTGAATGATGAGGTAATTCAATTTCGATGTGCGCTTGAGGAGCTTGTTTTTCCATCATATCGTTGTTGGATTTTTTCATCATATCGGTTTTTGGGTTTTCTTCCAGTATCAATTTCTCAGATTTTCTCCTGTCATTGCGATCATGGTTGTAGAAACCGCGTTGAGTTTGATGATAGTTGGAATACTGTTCATCATCATCTGGATGGTATCGCATTTGGGCATAGGGGGCACTATAATCAACACGTTTATCGGCTGACTTTGCATGGCTAACACGTGCAGGATCACGATATTGTACAACTTGAGATGATACCCTAGCTTGAGGCTGATATTCAGAACGTTGTGTATACGCTAGATCTGGTGTTTGCTTTGAAGAAGCATACACTATCATTGGTCCTCGGTGATTTTGTAGAAATGGTTTAATTTCACGAACATGTGCAGCTTCCTCGACAAATTTAGCTTGAGGCACTTCGTGTTTGCCGTTCAAATAGATATTATGCTGGCTGGGTGACAAGACAATTTTATGTTCATGTTTTATTATCTGTTGCTGCTGTTCTGTTAATCTTGCAGGTGCCTCTTGTAAACGTGCTGGTTTTGAATCCTTCTGTACATTAGCGCTACCGGCATTATTTATATATTCAGCTTCGAATCCAAGGCCATCTCGCTGGGAAAGATTTGCTTGAAATCCTGATCGTTGTGGGGCAACATTTGACTGACCATTATTGCGATTAGAATCTTGGAAGCCTGATCGTTGTGGAGCTAGGTTAACCTGACCATTGTGACCATTGTCATTGTAGACAAATGGATTACGATGATTGTATAAAGGTCTCTTTGGTGCTTTGTCAGTCTCATCACGTGAATAACTAAATTGATCAGATGGCACTTGACGTTGATTACCATGACTGTCGGTTAAGACAACTAGTTCTCTGTTGTGAGATTTAGGTTCATTTGCAGCAGTAGCGGCAGCAGCAGCTACAAAATGGTTATCTCCATTATATTGCTTATTTAGATTTGACTCAACAATAACTTCTTTGGCACTTTGATCGTAGGTGGGAGTAGCTGTGACGGATGAGGCAAGCGTTGAAGCGCTTGCTGCTGAATGATGATGCTCGGGTGCATTTTTTGTATTATAATTGGGACTATATTGATTATTTGCTTGATTTGAACCACCGGCGCTACTGTAAATAATATTACTGAAAGATGGAGAGTTTGCATTGTGCATGTAGGCTCCTGCTACGGCAGGATGAGGATGACCCAGAGCTAATGTTGTCTCGTCCTTAAGGATTTTGGCAACTGGTCTTTCCAATTCAACTACTACGGTACCAGCCGGTTTGATAACTACGCGTTCTTCAATGTCATAAAATTCTTTTTGTATAGCAGGATGACGAATTTCGTACTTTTTGGCTTTTATAGCTGGCTGAGCAATTTGTATGGTTTTGGTAACCAACGGTCTTTGGTTGGTATGTTCAGCTGGAAGATAAGCTGCACCACCTTGTTGTTGGTCATAAGAGTTACCATAGTAGTGATCGTCGTTATTGCTGTAGCCAGGCTGGTAATAATCACCGTAGCCTCCTTGGGGTTCATCGACTGTGGGTGGATATTGGTTATAGAAATGTCCATCTGAGTTGTCATTACTGTATTTATATGTTGGATCATTGTAATTTGGTTTATTATAACTAGTAGATAAATCAAAATTAATGCCATCGCTGCCGACTGAAGCTGGTCTTTGATTGAGATTGACTTTAAAATGATTGCCACTGGGTGAACTTACACTTGGTACTGATACAGATGACGAAGATGATGATGCTGACGATGAGGTAGAAGCTGCAGTTTCTGGTGCCGCCTGTACGGGTTGATGATTGGCCACAGTTTGTGATTGTTTGTTGGTGTCGACTGCTGGCTGTAAGTTGTCCGATGTTGACGGAAGAGCCACTTGACGTTCAAACTTTTGTACTTTAGACATTCGTTGGTTAGTTGCAACAACTCGTTGGGGTCCTTCGTTAACAGTTGAAGTCTTTGAAGAGTATTGCATTCCTGGTTTGGCTGATTCGAAAACCTGAAAGATAAAAAAAAGTTGATATGTACTAATCACTTTTTTGCACTCACAAGGGAAGTCTCCCTGGTGTCACCCTCCGATCTTCATGAAATTTGGATATGTTGTTAAGAACGAAAATTAATTCGACACGTATTTTTTTTTAGCGGCCCAAATTCATTTTTTAGAGGGGTCGATTTGTATGGGGGGAAATTGACTTTTTTCAGTTTTTCACGATTTAAGCCTTTTTAAACAAAATTAATATAGGCATGTGTGGTATCAGATTAAAGGTATTAAAAATACCTATCTCGTGGTGTTAACAACGGGCCATAGAAGTTAATATTTTTCGACTTATTAACAAAAATGTCCTAAAATTTTAGTATTTTACTCAATATGACGAAAAGTTGTGCATGTTTGGACACGTTCTTAGCACACGTAGATAGGTTTTCCAAAGACCTTTCATTTGGTATGCAATATGACTAGGTTTCTTTGCATAGTATAGGAGATAAACGAAAAAAACTGAAAAATGGCCTTGTCTTCCCCCCTCCTTTTTACCCCCTAAATATGAATTTGGGCCGCTAAAAAAAAATACGTGTCCCTTTATTTTTTCTGCTCTACAAAATAAAACCAATTCCATAAAGATCCGCGGGTGACACTAGGGAGACTTCCCTTGTCAGACAATTTTTGCATTTACTGCACGGCAGTTTTTTGTGTAGTTGTTCTTATTATGTATCCAAAATAAAAAGCCTTGGAATATACGGGCACGTAGGTACTAACAAATAACTCCATGGACGCGCAACATGCAGAAAAGTGTAGCAATGAACTCTAAGATAGGAGATGGTGATGTGAGAAAAGTTTTTTTAAGTGAGAATCGACAAGGATTTTACTCCTCTTCGTCAAGTGTCTCTTAAAATGATTCTCCTCTTCTGTGGAACCTTGTAGTAAATAAGGTCCTCGAGTCACTCAAGGGTACCAAAGTGGTTTCCTACGCTTATGACGATGTTAAGTTTTTACCAACGATTAGTGAACTTTTGAAATTGAACTACACTCAAAAAAAAACGTGGGTATTCAATACTAGAAATTTAACTAACGAACTACTACTAATTTGCAGTCCAAACGAACCTAGTGCAGGAATTGGTAATCAATACTACATTTGTTTACTAATATTATTAAAAACCAGTAAAAATTACCAATTTTAGATACTAAAAAACTACTGTACTACTGGTAATTAGTAACTTATTAGTAGATTTGGGTACTAAATTACTTACTAAAACTTTTACTGTAGAATTATTTTGAGTGAAGTGGTACACTCAACGTGAGAAAAGAGAACGATTTTGAAGTTAAACCCGCTAAAACCACACTCGTTGTGTTCATAAAGAAGACTAAGATAGACAGGTTTGATCTTCCCAAACTAGAATAAACCACTCTGAAACTATAAGGTGAGTCGAAATATCTAAGTGTCATCCTGAACTCGAAGCTATCTTGGAAAAGAAATACCGAGGATAGGATGACAAGTCCTTATAAGATTTAAACACCTGTAGAGGACTTTTGGATACTGGATGTATAATTTGATCCTCGTGTGGTGGAGAGTAGTATATAAAAAATCATATATCTCTTATCTACAGAAGGTACAACGACTGGCGTATGTGGATATCGCTATAAGATAACACCCCAGACGGGTCTGGAAGTGATACTCAACATTTTACTTGTAGATATCCTCATCAAGAGCATGATTATGCAACGCTCTTGGGGTCACTCGGCCCCAAGAGCGTTGGTTAGTACTCGGTTGGCAGAACCGAGTACTAACCAGATAAACTAAGCAGCAAACTCAGTTATAACGAAGAATGCAACCTCAGTTTTTAAGGACGTATCAAAGATAAAGATAGGAACGGGGTTGGTAGTGTTCTCTGAGCGCCTTGTAATCAGAGCCTCATTAAGACTTTCGTACAAGTATAGTGTTTTCCAGGCAGACGTAATTGCAATTGATAAAGCCTCTCAGATAATACTGGCAAGGAACTTACAACCTTCGTAGATAGTCTTGCAGCCCTGGAATCTAAGGCGGTAAAATTGGAATACGTTAGGAATTTTATACAATTCTTTCGCAAAAAAAAAAAAATCCGACAACCCATAGTCAACCTAATCAGGGCCCCTAGTTATAGTTGCTGGTAACGAAATGTCCGATGAATGTTCAAGGAATACCTTAGTCGGTAGGGGAACAGGTAGAACCTGACATTCCAGTTACTTTTTTAAAAGTCGTGTGAAATAAGTCGCAAAAATGTTTTAAGTCTGCTTCTGACTTAAATTACGATAATAGATGTCCTCAGTCAAATTTGATGGCGGTTCATTTCTTAGAATATATTAACCCTCTATCTCTAATTGTTAGGAGTCATTTTGTCCCTTTTTCAAATAACCTCTTAGAACACGACCAAGGCGTGCGTTTATAGGGTTAAAATGTTCTACAAACATTTTCTGCATCAAATTTTACTAAGGGTTGTCAAAGGTCAAAAGTTCGTGCGAGTTAAAGAAATTGAAAATTTTAAGTTATTATAATTTATTAAATTATGTTTCACCAAAATAATTTAAATTTTTACTTTTTAAAGCATTCTACACTTTTCGCACGAACTTTTGGCCCTTGACAACCCTTAGTGAAATTTGATGCAGAAAATTTTTGTAGATAATTTTAACCCTTTAAACGCACGTTTTATTTGTGTTCTATGACGATATTTGAAAAAGGGACCAAAATAATATATTTTAAGAAAAGAACCGCCATCAAATTTCACTGAAGACACTATTATCGTAATTTAGCTCAGAACCAGATTTATAACATTTTTTAGACTTATTTCTTTGTTGAAAAACAATTTAATAGTATGAGATAATTAACATTTTTACTTGTTTAAGCATTTTGCACTTTTTTCACGAACTTTTGATCTTCGACAACCCCTAGTGAAATTTGATGCAGAAAATTGTTGTAAAACATTTTAACATTCTAAACGCACGTTTTATTTGTGGTCTATGAAGATATTTAAAAAAAAGGGCCAAAATGACCTCTAAAAATGGGAGATAGAGGGTTAATATACTTGTCTTAACATTATTTACCTCTGAATTAGATTTAATACTTTTTTTGAGTTATTTAAAACGCCTTTAAAAAAAATTTGAGAAATTTCAGTGGGACATAACAAAAGAACTCGAGCTAAGTTTTCAAAACCCTTTGGAAGTTTTTCTCTATTGTTGGTATACTTTAATTTTTTTTTTGGTCCCATCCAAGATACAAAATCGTGTTGCACAGTGTTATTTTTGATGGTCATTGTTACCAGTTCTCAGTTAGGTTGAAATTTTTAAAAAATAATTTTTAGTTAAAATGAAAAAAAAATAAATTCACTTGACTATGATCATGGAGGGAAGTCTAAAAGTTACTTTTCGGCTTTTTGAAACAAAAAACAAAAAAAAAAAAACTAAATAATACTTACTGTTTCCACTGATGGTGAACTGTGATAGTTTTGTATGTAACGTTCAAATTCCATATTCTGTTTATTTAGAACATTCATTTTCCTTAACTGTTCAAACTGCTGGTGATCGCCATTATTAGAATTGTGAAAACGTCTCTGTTGGTCATGTGATTGATGATTGTAATGTCCCGATCGGCCAGTATTTTGCACACGTTCAGAGCGTGTTTGATAATCTGATGCAGGCTCAGTATTCATTTTTGATTCGGCAACAACTCGTTGATTATTATTATTGTTATTATCATTATTCAAATTTGCATTTGACTTTTTATCGTCAGCTTGAATTCGAGCAAATCGTTCATTATTTTGATCGCCTCTGTAATTGCTCTCACTACGATACTGTTCAAAGGTTGTATCAGATGGTTTTAGTTGAACTTGATCATTTCGTGATTCGTCTAAGCTGCCAACATTCTGTAAATGTTGTTGAGTAAACGAAATATTCACATGAGTACCGGCAAAAGCGGTGCCCAGTGTCAGGAGCACCAGAAGGATCAAAAATTTCATTATGTTAAAAAATCAATAAAACCGAAGGACTAATTAATATTAATTAAATCCTTTTAATTAAAAACAAAAACGACACTTGAACACTTGATTTTCTGCTGTTATTTTCAAATGACGAACTGAAGCAGATGAGTGAACATCTATTGTAATGAATCGTTTCATTTATATACAAAAATCAATTCATATGATATAGAATTTTTTTTTTGATACTCGAATGTACTTATGTGGTACATACATTTGTACATATGTACAACATACTTATGTACATTGTACATGGTTGCATTTACTTAAAATTAAATTACTTACTACATATTCGTCTACTAACATCTAAGGAATTTCACATCATTCAAAATTATGTAATGAATTGTTATAGTGAAATACCGGCCGGTTGATACATTTGGGAGGATCACTCACATACAGCATACCAATCGAATTGGAAAAAAATGCGACAACATCAACAAATTCTATTTGTTTGTTCTAACAACATTTAACCCAGATTCTCGTTAAAGGCATTGATTACATGCATTTTCATACAAATTTGATTTGTGAAGAAGTTGCAATGTTCCAAAGTTGTTATGATACGAGTACATCATCATTAGAAATACATACTGTTCATTGAATAGATATTTATAATGGACAGTGTGGCAAGTATATAAATGTTCAAATTTAGCGTAGAATCAACATGCTGAAGCTAAAACCGTAAAAGTGTGCTTTATTAAAAAAGTCGTTGAACACGAAAATTAAAAAAAGTCGTTGAACACGAACGTTTAAAACTAGAGACCAAATGTCAGCATTTACAGTTTTTCATTTCGTGATCCTGTTTCCTTTTAAAAGGATTTCAAAGTTTTAGAGGATTAAATTTTATATTTTTTTAATATTTGTACTTGTCCTAGGATGCCACTATTGACAGCAAATGAAAGAGGAAGATCTCCCATAATTTTCATATTTAATTTTTTTTATATATCAGGAAAAAGGAGGTAAGTTACGTCCTTTCAAAAATGTATCCTTTAATATCATTCAACATTTTGAACAAAATATTTTGATAAAGTTTTCAAATGACTTTATTTACATCCTTTTATCCTTATATGACAAAATATAAAAATGGATAGGGGAGATCTTCCTCTTTCATTTTCCGTCACCAGTGTCATCCTAGGACAAGTACCAATTTTTTACAAAAAGTATCCTTTCAAATTTTGAAGTCCTTTTAAAACAATGGTTCTCAAACGGTGGGTCGCGACCCCCTAGGGGTTCGCTGAAGAGTTTCAGGGGGGGTCGCGATCAATATTGGTAAAACATTAAACTTTGGTAAATTAAAATCACATTTTTTTATTTTTGTGTTATAAAAATATACAAATACTTTTATTTAAGAAATAAATTATTTCCATCACTAAAGGTCCCTCTGTAATCACTGTGCAGTTGTTAATTTCCCGGGATGCCCAACACTGATTTGTGAAGTTTTTTGGCTGAGTCTGGGATCTGGCAGTCCGTTTTCAATTAACTTTTCGATGCTGATTCCGAATCTGGGTTTCAAATTTTTCTACTACGTTAGTGTCTCTTCACAATACAGCAGACAGCAAAATTTCTACATGTATTTTGTTATTGTGTTATTTTTAATGCTGATTCCAAATCTGGATCCGAATAACGGATCTAGATTCGTGATCGAAAAAAATTTCGATCAATACCAAACACTGGTATAAAATTTTGAAAAAGGACAATCATTACTCCAAATTCGACTTTAAATGCTTTCTTGGTAAACATTTCTGATTAGGTTAAACTGGTATTTTTCATTTATTTCGGAAATAAAAAATGGATGCCGATAGTAAGTTTCGATATAAAATGCCATAGTTCGGGACCTGGCTTCCAAATTTTTGTGGAAATTGAGATCAAGTTCACAATAAAGGTGGAAGTACATAGCAACAAACTTGCGTTGCGTCCGGTTGTCAAAAAGTTAAACCTGAACAAATATATGAAGCAAGTTACAATACAAAAGTTGAAAACGCATAGAATTCAAAAAATTTTAAAAAAATTCACCTCTCTGTGCGTTCAATGAATTTTTTTTGACAATTTGTTTTTGTTATGTTTTTATTTGAATTAAACAATACTTTTTTGTAATAAATTTTCACAAAAATCTTGAAAAATTATAAAAATATATTTAAATTAAACTAACTATAATACAATTTGTGAAAAAAAGTGAAGATTTGCAAAATATTTGTGCCCATTTAACGCATTCAACGCAGTTACTACACTCAGAAAAAAAACTAACTAAAAAATGGGAAAATTAACTAAATCCAAGGAAAATTGATAATGATTTAGCTCCATTGCCATGTATTCCTACTTTTTAGTCCATATTTTTCTTAAAAATTAGGACCAATTTAAACTAGAAAGTGGGAAAAAATTTCCCATTTTTTAGTTAAAAAAACATTTTTGATGAGAACATTTTTCCTAAAAATTAGTTAATTTCATATTTTTATTGGTTAATTTCATATTATAATAGCATGTGAATACACACAGAATTCTCATTATGTACATATTTTATTTAAAATATAAAAAAAACGTTCGTTTCTTATGGTCAAGTAATAAATTTCATTAGTTTTTAAAGTTAAATTACAACAAAGACTTTGTCTTTAACGTTTGTTCCCAGACTATGGGAAAACACGCCAAAGCCAAGGCCTTTGTTGTGATTAAAAAATTATTTTTTTTCTAACACATACATGTGTAGAAAAAAAAAATAAATAAATATTAAATTTATTACTTGTTATACAAGACCAAACCTTTTGTATTCATGTACTACAAATAATAAACAAAATGTGAACTACAAGCAAGCATGAAAAAAAAAAATAAATCAACTAAACAATTTCATGTTATGAAAAATTTACTAACCTTGTGGAAAAAACTTCCTCAAATTAAAGAAGATAAATATGATGAACTAATTGGTAGGAAATTACGTCCTAAAACTGAATTTTTTGAACTAAATTTTGTTTTTAGAAATGTGTCTTAAAAATAAAGACTTTTTTTCAATTATTTAGGGAAAATTTCTTTGGCGGTAAGAATTTCTTCCATGTATTAGGGAATTCCATTTAAGGAAAATTATGGCCTATTTCACAGTCCATGAACTAAAATTTTTTCCTAAAAGTTGGGAAAATTTCCAAAATTTTAGTTAAATTTAACTAAATTGTGGGAAAATTTATAAACTATTTTGAAGAAAATTTTTCCAAAGTTTAAGTTAATGGTTTTTTTTGAGTGTATGTAACTTAAAATTTTAAACGCATAGAAAGCAGAAAGAGGTAAGTACGTGTCGGACGCAACGCACTCCTATGTACTTCCACCTTAATTGTATTTTTTTATTTTTTAGAAGTTTTTTACGTGAAATTTTTGGTATGCGTCTGGGATCTGAATCTTTCAATGCTGCTTCTAAATTTGGTTGGCAAATTTGTCCATTACTTCAGGTTATGAAAAGAACTGAGGGCAAAGTTTACGTTAATAATTTTTTTCTTTATGTTGGGGGGTCACGAAAAATTTGAAATATTGAAAAGGGGTCGCATAGCAAAAGTTAGTGAGAAGGTCTGTTTTAAAAGGAACCAGTAGCCCGTTTCTGTAATTAAAGTGAGAAGTTTTCGCATCGAAAAATATGAAACAAAAAATTCCACCTTTTCTCGACTCTGGAATAAAAACTGTTTCTGTATGTCAATCATAGGGGTGAAACGAATAAGTTTCTCCCATGTGTATGTATTAGTGGCAGCACGCGCATGTAACTTTTGACGTTTCATACAAAACATAAACAAACAACGAAAATACAGATGTAAAAGCTCACACGTACAGGCACACGTATTCTAGGCAGAGAAGTAAATTTAGTAGTATTTTGTATGCGTCCATATTGAAAGTACCAAAATAAGCACTCGTGTTGCATGTCTATACAGGGGTAACTCATGAATAGTAGTGTCAGTAATAACGAAGTCGTTATCTACAGATGGCAATCTTTTTTTGGAAAGTATTTGGGAACGATTTGGGAATAACGAAAAATAAACATTAAAAAATTTTAAAATTATGAATGAAAATTATCGTTGTGTCACTTGAAAATAAAAAAATACATAATAAAAAAAAATGAATATAATTAAATCAAAACAACCAGCAAAATTAAACGAAAAATAAAAGGTAAACAAAATTTCCAGCTTTCCCAGATACCATTTGTAAAACTAACACCACCTTTAAACGTCAAAAAGAATTGACCCTTGCATAGTCTTTATATATTTAAGTTTTTGTGTCTATATGGTCTGTGATGTCCATAGAAAAAATAGAATTGAAACAGAGTTGTATTCGCTTGAATAAGTATTAGTGACAGCACATTATGTAACTTTTGACGTTTAATAAAAACAATGCAACATAAAGGAGAACAACATCAAAGCAAACAACAAAAGATACAAAAAAGTTTTTAAACTAACAATAGTGCGTATTATCTTTAAAAAACGTTTAATAAAGCAAAATAAGTCATAAATTTAATTAAATGAAAGACAAATTCCATTTTTTATAAACAAAGAATCTAACTTGATATCAAATACGTGTGAGATGAGGAAGAACAAGCATTTTGCCACCATATTGGAAAATACATCAAATACAACACTGCGTACCTTCTAATCTTTTCTTTGGTGATGTAAATGCGAAAAAGCCAGCCAGTATTCCAAGATAGCTGTCAAAAAAGTAATCAAAGTGAGAAAATAGTAACAAAACAAAAAAAAAAAAAAAAAAACACGGAGCCATTCAAATTATTGTTTACGGATCATTTAAAAGCAATAAAATAAATATAAAAAAAAAAAAAAATTACACTGTGTGTAATTTTTAAAGTCATGGCAAAATAACCATATACGGACACCACTCCGTGATAAAAGACTAAAAAAAAACACGTGTCTCCCAATTTTTCCCAAAGTCATGCACTTTTTTTTAATGGGCCGCCAAAGATTTGGGGCCTCGGTATCATTTTCGCAAAAAAGTGATCGTTTTCTCGGGCTCATATCTTGCAAACCGTTCAGAATTTCGATTTACTCTCTGAGGCAAAGTTGTAGCTCTTGTCATAAAGAACAAAAATTGCGAACATATAAAATCAAAAAAACTTACCTTCCAGATCAAAATCGCAAAAAACTTAAAAAAAATCGATTTTTTTTACCTTTTTTCCCGTGTTCAGGTCCATAGGTAGCAAACCGTTAAAAATTCAAGGAAACAATCAACTACAAAAATTTACCTAAGATCTCAATAAACAAATTTCTAGAACATATAAACTTCCTGGGAAATAGAGGGTTAATATTACCTAAGAAAGAACCGCCACTAAATTTTACTGAAGACGTTTTTTTAACATTAGTCTTGTTTTTTGCAGTCCGGATTAAGATTAGGATTAACTCCATTTAGTGAAAAAATGAGTGAAATCAAGTCCAGAAAGTTATTTTATAATTTTTTTCTAAATCTACATACAATAAAATAAGTAAATATAAATAGGAAAACAAATTAAGCGTTGCTCAAAATGTAAAATAGTATAAATAAATCTGAGGTAATCCTGGGATTTAATTAAATTTATGTTTCATTCTTTACATTTTGGACAAAGCATACACCCAAAAAATTACATAGTTGATGATTACTATTTTTTCAACTATGTCATAGGTGAAATAGCCCCAACTATGTCATAGTTGATGTGACTTTTGTATACCTTCCAACCAACCACAGTATGTGGGTATACTCACTTTGGCAACGCTTTGAAATATCGGTCGGGGACCCCATAAAGTGTATATATTATTGATCCATAATCGATTCTAAGACATTCTGTGAATGTCCGTCTGTCCTTCCGTCCGTCTGTCTGTAGATGGCACGATGCAGTCCAAAATAAAAGAGCTAGCCTCCTGAAATTTGGCACGAATATGTCATAGGACCCCAGGCAGGTTAAGTTCGGAAATGGGCAAAATCGGACCCACACCGAAGGACCCCGCCCAAACGTCCCTCTAATTTTTTTTAAATTAACATGTTGGAGGGTATAAAAGATTCGGCACAGCCGAATTTAACACTCTCACTTGTTTCTGTTTATATTTACTAATTGTACGTAATTTCAGAAAAAAATAAATAAAGTTAATCCCAATCTTAATCCGGTCTGCAAAAAACAAGTCTATTATTTACCTCAGAAATAGATTAAATACTTTTTTAGGACTCATTTCAAACGCCTTTGAAAAAACATTAAAAACTTCAGTGGGCCATAAAAAAAGAACTCGAGCTAAGTTTCCAAAACCCTTCGGGAGTTTTGGTCTAATATTGGTATACTTTAATTTTTTTTTGTCCCATTCAAGATACACTCGATAACCCGAAATTTATTGCACAGTGTCATTTGATTATTTTTGCATAAAAATTAGTTTCATAAAATTCTGTATAACTTTGGTGTTTGCTCATATATTTTTATATTTGTTATCTTTGAATAGGTTAAGGCTTTTAAGATAAATATAAAAAAACCTGTTAATTTGCAACGATTTCTATTTAAAAAAAAAAAAACAAAATTTTAAAAATGTGTTTTTTAATCAAAAGACGTATTTTTAAAATATGATTGTCTATCGCGCTCAAACTACTTACTTAATGAACTGAGGAAAAATAATGTGTGTGGGATTTGAATAACTTTAATTTGGTTTTTATCGCGAGTTGATCGGTGGTACATTACTCAAGATATAAGGAAAATAGTGAAAATACCTCCAAAAAAACGCTAAAATATTTATTAAAAAAAATGCATCCGTGAAAAAAATTCTCTATGAAAAGTTAAACTTTGGCCTTGAATTCCTTAAAAAGTACTCAATTAATTTTAATGAAATTAAAACTAACAAGGGAAGTCTTCCTAGTGTCACCCGCGGATCTTTATGGAATTGGTTTTATTTTGTAGAGCAGAAAAACTAAAGGGACACGTATTTTTTTTTTAGCGGCCCAAATTCATATTTAGGGGGTGAAAAGAAGGGGGGAAGAAATTGCATTTTTTCAGTTTTTTTCGTTTATCTCCATTATTTTGCAAAGAAACCTAGTCATGTTACATACCAAATGAAAGGTCTTTGGAAAACCTATCTACGTATGGTAAGAACGTGTCCAAACATGCACAACTTTTAGTCATATTGAGTAAAATAAAAAAATTTTAGGACATTTTTGTTAATAAGTCAAAAAATATTAATTTCTTTGACCCATTGTTAGCACCATGAGATAAATATTTTTAATACCTTTAATCAGATACCGCATATGCCTATATTTATTTTGTTTTAATAGGCATAAATCGTAAAAAACTGAAAAAGGTAAATTTTTCCCCGTACAAATCGACCTCCCCTAAAAATGAGTTTGGGCCGCTAAAAAAAAATATGTGTCGATTTTTTTTTTTCCTTCTTAACAACATATCCAAATTTCATGAAGATCGAAGGGTGACACCAGGAAGACTTCCCTTGTAAGTTAATTTCAACTAATTATAATTAGTTGATTATTAGTATAATTAGTTAGATAATTATCTGTCCAATAAAAAAAATCACAATATTTCGATCGCTTCAGAAGTTACAGAATTTTGGCCAATAAAAAATAATTTTCAGCCAGTGTGAGTCAGGTGCAAAACAGCTA
The DNA here is from genome assembly GCA_963921195.1 of Pegoplata infirma. NCBI lineage: Eukaryota > Metazoa > Arthropoda > Insecta > Diptera > Anthomyiidae > Pegoplata > Pegoplata infirma. The sequence goes on along the minus strand of OY992539.1, from coordinate 149,959,252 downwards.
GTATTACATATTTTTTGATTTTTAGTACATAAAAGTATTTGTCACACTGTAAATTATTTATTTTTTGTTGTTTTGTTCAAAATGGAAAATTTACTATTTTCAAATGAGTATGTGCGAAAAAAGTTAAAAACAATTTTCCAAATTTGGATTATTGTGGCAGTGCAACATTAGTGCATTATAATTCTGAGCGAGGTGTCGAAGTTACGCATTATATTTGGCATGAAACAAACAACATTTTTATTTTTTTTTTTTTTTTAATTTTTATTTTTAGTCAACGTGCTTTCTTCTATTTGGAAACAATTAGATTAAAATTATTTTTAAACACTTATTTTAACTACTTGTGACGTCAAGCAAACGATCAATTGACAATTTACTGATGCACGTCATAAAAAACCGTTTATTTAGTAACTTTTAAGACTCCGCAACAACTATTTTGTTCCTTGTGGGCTAAAAACTCTATGTTTAAATTTTTAGCCTAATAAGACAATTTTAACCTGTGCCGATGGAGGACCCTAAAAAATGTTTTCATATAAACCAAACATTTTTTTTTCATTTTTTTTTTTAATAATACTACTCTACATGGTTTTTAACCAGACTTCTAAAGTACATTTTCTAAAGTATTTTGGCATCCTTAACACGAATCTGTCATCGTAAAAGTTGTATCAAATCGCCTTTCCAAAATATAGGCATTTTCACCTTTTGTGGACCTAGCCCACAAAACCAAAAAAAAATAATATTGAAAAAGTGTGTATTAAAATTTTACATATGGACTTTTGTCATTAACTTTTAACGCTTGTGATATTTTACTAATTTCGCAATAACATTTTTATTTGTAAACTAGGTGGTACCTGTGAATGTAGATATGTTAAGGGAACCATAATGAGTAATTCTGCAAAGGCACAGCGCAAATAGTCTCATTATCTCATGGTAAGGAACGTGCAAAGTTGAAAAATGTAAAAAAATCGCTTGATACTCTCATGAAATTTTTCGTTCAAAGTTCCATATTGTTGGGTGCGTTAAAGCTATTGCTCCAAATTTAATACCGTTTCATCAGTAGACTTGGGCAATTATTTCGTGTAGGTTCAGTGGATGTGCCATCAATAAGAAAAAAGTTACATGGACCTAAATCTTTGATACCAATTTTTTCAATTTTAAATTTTTCGAGGTTTTTTGATTGTAGCTTTTGGTGCAAACTGTAATTTTAAAATTCAAATACACATGGTAAAAGCCCTTGTAAATATGCACAATCTGAGACTGATTCGAGTGATGTGCTCGCAATGGTTCTTCCCAAAGATGGGAAGAAAAAACGTGAATTTTTTAAAAAGTCTGTTTTTTGCTAGGCACACTCCCAGTTTTATTCCGAATGCTTTGTGAACTTTATAATTTACCATTTCCCACTTGATTTACAAACGCACCCAAAAAATATTCAATTGCAAAAATTTTATGAACTTTTTAAATTTTTTGCAAAATTTCGATATTTTAGTTTTGCATTATTTGATAGCCAAATGTGCATGGCTGAAAGTTGAACATGTAGAAACAATGGTATGTGCAAATATAATAAATCATGGAAAGCAACATTGATCAAAAGTTAATATTGGCGAATTCCGCGGCGTTTTTCTGTTTTTAGTTTTTTGTAAGGCACATCCAGGCCGCTTATCGAAATTGGCTAGTGAAAAGCGCGTTTGGTAGTATTTTTAATGCTTCTCTTCAATCCATTCGCACCCAACAACAATTGACGTTTTAGTGGTTTTTGGTGGTTTTAAATTTTTTGATACTTTTAAATTTAATGGTTATATTAAATCTTACATTACTTAAAATAAAGTAGAAAAGAAATGTATTTTGATAGATTTTGACATGTCTTATTCGAATAATATTTCAAAATTAGTCCATTGATTTTTGCAGTCGCGAAAATCGCGAAAAATCGCTAAAATTTTTTATACCCTTAATAAAATTAGTAATAACGTTTAAATATTTCGTAATAACCTTAATATTGTCATTATTAACCATATTTTGAATAGTTTTAATATTCAGTGAAGGACAACACTGTAAAATCAGATTTTAAATATTAAAAAAAAAAATAAATCAAAAATTATTAAATTCTTTTTTTTTTTCAAAAATGTTCCCTTTAAACCACTGCTGTTACTTACCTATTAGAGATAGAGTAATAGTGTTAACTAAGAATTTGTTGAGATTTTTTTAATACATTTGGTAATATTTTTCTAAAAAAAATTAAACCGTTGGGAACATGTTTATTTCCAAAATATTGGAAATTGTGCTGAAAAAAAATTGGTTTAATGCAAATATCTCGATATTTAGCAAAGATTTTATGCATGTTTGAATGTGTATTTTAGCTCTAGGTAAGCATAATACAAAATGGTATGTTTGGATAACTTCGGATCAAAAATGTAATTTTGACAATTTTTTTTAAAATGTTAACTTTAAACCGCCATAGTTTTGGGTGCGATCGCTCAAATTAATGCACGCGAACGGATTTGAATTCCTTAATTATAATGTTATTACCCTACAAAGACTTCAATCAATGTGCCACGAAAAAAAAATCGCAATTTTTTTTTTCTTAAATATTAAAAGTTAATGACAATTGCTCATATGTATTTTGTTTTATTCAAATTCCCAACAAAATTACCTAACTTTTGCAAGAAATCCAATCTCGATACGATCAGGGGTACACTGAAAAGGGGTACGCTGAAATTAAATTCACGCTGTAATTAATTTAAGTAAATCAATTTTTTTGAATTTATTTCAGTTAAATTTATTACACTGTCCCACACACTTTTGTAAAAAACACGTGTCTCACAGTTTTTCTAGATCAATCGCGTGTTCGCGAAAAACGGCGATGAAAAAAGCTTCTCCAAAAAAAGCTTTTGAGCTAAATAAGGTTTACAAATGTCTTTATTAAAATTTGATTTCTTTTCGTAGAACATATTAACTCTCTGTCTCTCATTTTTATGGGTCGTTTTAGTTCTTTTTTCAAATATTTGCCTTACACACCACTAAAACGTTCACTTAAAGGACTTCAAATGCATAAAAAAGAAAAATTGTAAAGTATCTTTGGTGAAACCCAATACATAAAATTATGTAACTTACTCATGTTAGTTGTTTGTATATTTTACAGTAGTTAGTTGTTTTTAACTACAAAGTCAGTTGTTTTTGTATGAAGATTATCAAACAAATATTTCTGTTAGTTATTTTGAGTCGTTTTTTTAACAACCCAGCAAAAAAAAAATGGAAGTAGTTCAAAACGAAGTAGACTTAAACTACATAAAAAGTAGCAATTAGTGAATATTTTTTGTTGCAAAAAAAGTAGTTTAAAATAACATTCAAATATGTCAATAAGAAGGACAATAATATGGATTCCACTACTTTAGATCACTATAGTCGGAATGAGTTTTTTTTAATATTTTTCAAACGTAATGAAAAGAACATATTTATTTAAATTTATTTAATAGAGTTTTAGTCTAAAATATAGTTTTATATATAATTAAAAGGCAAAAAGTTAATATTTGATAGGTTACAATTCCAGGAATTAAAACATTTTTTTATTTTTAATTAGTTTAATCTTAAATTTGGTGTAAACTGATTTTGTTTTTTTACCTTTTAACTACAGTATAGGGGGTACACTCACTTTGTCATTCCCCATAAAGAGAATCGTCGCCTAAAATGTAAAACAAAGTGACAACACTTTTTTTAAAATCAAGTTATTGATTGTGATGCATTGTCCCCCTATAAAATTATCAAAATGTGATTTGCTAAGTAGTTGTGATACAATTCATTAACTGAAACCATTTCCAAAAATTCAGACCTATCCGATGAAAAATGACGGACTTATGAACAAAATTAAAAAAAAATGTTTCACAACGTTTTTCGCTGCTCCTTTAAAAAAGCAAAATGTGTTGGATTGTTGGTGACGATATATTATATTGATCAGTGATAGATTCTGAGAAGTTCTATGAACATCCCTCCGTCTTTCTGTATGTAACACGATGTAGTCCAAAATAAAACAGCTATCCACCTGACGTTTGGTACAAATATTTTTTATAGTCCTAGGTAGGTTAAAATCGGAACGGAGGGGAAAAGTTTCACCTTGGAGAAGCGAACCAACCTCTAAAACACAATTTTTTAGCGATCATTGTTTTTTTGTCAAGCAAATGAAACAATTTTATGTCGGATGAAGTATAAAGTCCTGAACTTGGACCAATTTTTTGAGGTACGAACACTTTTATTGATGCGACTGGTCCGCGACCTTACACGGTTAATTGCAATTGTTCTACTCATCACAAATCTGGTCTCCAAACTTTTCCATCACATCAAGTTTTTGGGAAAATTGATGTCAAAGTTAAAAAAAATCGCCGTTTTGTTAATTTTTGCCAAATCATAGCGGATGAACCCGATATGATAGCGACTTAAAAATAAGTCGAGGCTAAAGCTTAAACATTGCTCTTAAGGATTCTGAACTTTTTTGGTCAGTCGCCTTAACCCCTAGGGCACCAATTATCTCTCAATGATGTCTTGTTCCCAAAAAAACGATTTTTGCCGCTACAAATCATATGAAAAATAAACTTATTCGAATGGAACGCCACCTTATAGTATAAGGCTTATAAACATGATTACAATTATTCTCCTGGTCAAAAATCCGGTCTCCATACTTTTTAAGGGTACAGCTCAAACATTGCTCTTAAAGACGTAGAACTCAATTCATCAGTCGCTTCAACCTTTGGAGCACCAATCTTTTAATAAAGAGTTTTGCCCCAAAAACTTTTTTTTTTTTATATGACAGCATTGAAATACAATTGGTGCCCAAAAAGTTAGGGTGACTGACCAAATGAGTTCTGCATCTTAAAGAGGAAAGTTTTAGCTTAACCCAAAACGGCGATTTTTTTGAACTTTGACCACAATTTTCTCAAAAACCAGATGTGATGGAAAAGTGCGGAGACCGGATTTTTGACCAGCAGAACTAATGTAATCAAGTGTATAAGGTCGCGTCCCAGTCGCATTTTCGATGTTTAGTAATGTTATTAGAACATTAACATCGTCAGAATCGCTTACTAAATCTACTTCCTAATGAAATCTAAAAATACACTTTTTAAGTAGTGCAAAAATGCTCTTACATAGTGATCTTAAAGATGTAATTAAACTTTACATACAAAAACTTAAACTATGACAACAGTATGAGTACTACTTTATATGTACTTAAAAAATGTAAAAAAAAACTACTTATTTTGAGCGACACCGTCTTGTTAAATTCACTAGAGTTTCAGCAAAGTTAGAACTACTTTAGCAGCAGTTGAACTACTTTTTATTAACATTTTAGTATGTTCTTTTTTTTGCTGGGAACTAACAAAAAAGTACTGTAACGTATTAACCGTTATTTAAAGTAGTTAATTTTAGTTCTTTATCTTTGAAAGATTTTCAGTCCAAAAAAAATAAAAATAAATTTATGTTTTTTTTTTTATTTTTCACAACTTTCAACAAAAAAAAACTTTTTAAATTTTTCTTCTGAAAAATTTATTGAAAAAAAATTATATATTGATTATTTTATTGTTACTGCATGTATAAGTTGTTTTGACTACAAATGTAAGTAGTTTTTACTACATAAGTCAGTTGTTTCTTGTCAGTTAAAATAACTAACATTGTTTGTTGATTTAACTGAAAAAGTAGTTTACCCCAAAACAACTTACAAAGTAGTTATTTTAACTGATATTTTCAGTTGATTTTCACGTTGTAGTGGTTTTCTATGAGAATAATAATTTTTTTTTTTTTTTGTATTTTTTGCGAAATCGCGATTTGATCTAGAATAAATGGGAGACAAGGTTATTTTATTTTCGGTCCCACTCTCAGAATTTTTTGGTCCGGTTCATGTGTACAGCCAAAATTTGAAATTTGTGGTACGGTGTTATAATGAAATTCTACTTAAAATTTATATGTAAAATTTTCTTAAAACATAGAAAATTAACTTGAAGATAGTACACTCAAAAAATTATGTTAGTAAAATCAACTGAAAATGTCAGTTAAAATAACTACTTTGTAAGTTGTTTTGGGGTCAACTACTTTTTCAGTTAAATCAACTAACAATGTTAGTTATTTTAACTGACAAAAAACAACTGACTTATGTAGTAAAAATTACTAACATTTGTAGTCAAAACAATTAATTTTTAGTAAAAATAAAATAAACAATATGTAACTTTTTTTTCAAAAAATTATTCAGAAAAAAAAATTGAAGACCAAATTTTTTCCAAGTTTTTGAAAAAAAAAAAGTTGTGAAAAATAAAAAAACGAATATTTTTTTTTTGAAAAACCTTTGAAAATTTTTCAGAGATCAAAAAAATAAAATTAACTACTTAAAATAACTGTTACTACATTACAGTACTTTTTTGTTAGTTATTAAAAAAAACGACTTAAAATAACTAACAGAAATAGTTGTTTGATATTTTTCATGCAAAAATAACTGACTTTGTAGTTGAAAACAACTAACTACTGTAAAATAAACAAACTAACATGTAGTAACTTTCATAATTTTCTAAGTACCGGGTAATGAGGGACACATTCGCCAATGGGGCACAATCGCCACCCCCATTTATCTCTTAAACTAAAAGAGGTATCAAATTGTGACAACCCAGCAAAAAAAGAACATACTAAAATGTTAATAAAAAGTAGTTCAACTGCTGCTAAAGTAGTTCTAACTTTGCTGAAACTCTAGTGAATTTAACATGGTGGTGTCGCGCAAAATAAGTAGTTTTTTTTACATTTTTTAAGTACATATAAAGTAGTACTCATACTGTTGTCATAGTTAAGTTTTTGTATGTAAAGTTTAATTACATCTTTAAGATCACTATTTAAGAGCATTTTTGCACTACTTAAAAAGTGTATTTTTAGAATTCATTAGGAAGTAGATTTAGTAAGCGATTCTGACGATGCCAATGTTCTAATAACATTACTAAACATCGAAAATGCGACTGGGACGCGACCTTATACACTTGATTACATTAGTTCTGCTGGTCAAAAATCCGGTCTCCACACTTTTCCATCACATCTAGTTTTTGAGAAAATTGTGGTCAAAGTACAAAAAAATCGCAGTTTTGGTAATTTTTGGAAACTTTCCTCTTTAAGATGCAGAACTCATTTGGTCAGTCGCCTTAACTTTTTGGGCACCAATTGTATTTCAATGCTGTCATATCAAAAAAACAGTTTTTGGGGGAAACACTTTATTAACAGACAATTGGTGCTCCAAAGGTTAAAGCGACTGATGAATTGAGTTATACGTCTTTAAGAGCAATGTTTGAGCTTTACCCTTAAAAAGTATGGAGACCGGATTTGTGACCAGGAGAATAATTGTAATCATGTTTAAAAGCCTTATACTATAAGGTGGCGTTCCATTCGAAAAAGGATTTTTTTTCATATGATTTGTATCGGCAAAAATCGTTTTTTTGGGAACAAGACATCATTGAGAGACAATTGGTGCCCTAGGGGTCAAGGCGACTGACCAAAAGAGTTCAGAATCCTTAAGAGCAATCTTTAAGCTTAAGCCTCGACTTATTTTTAAGCCGCTATCATATCGGGTTCATCCGCTATGATTTGGCAAAAAATTAACAAAACGGCGATTTTTTTTAACTTTGACATCAATTTTCCCAAAAACTTGATGTGATGGAAAAGTTTGGAGACCAGATTTGTGGTGAGTAGAACAATTGCAATTAACTGTGTAAGGTCGCGGCCCAGTCGCATCAATATTTTTTCAAAATGTTCAGTAGTGTATTTTTTAAATATTCCTGGGGAAGTTTTAGAAATTTCATTTGGTGCGTGAACTTTTTTTCACCAAAATGAACTAAAGAAAAGATTTTTATTATATGTACAACATTGCACATCTCGTGGTTGGATGAGCTTTTTTTGACATAAAAAAGTTATAACCCTATTATACATATTTACGCCCACAAAAGTGTTCGTACCTCAAAAAATTGGGTCCAAGTTCAGGACTTTATACTTCATCCGACATAAAATTGTTTCATTTGCTTGACAAAAAAACAATGATCGCTAAAAAATTACGTTTTAGAGGTTGGTTCGCTTCTCCAAGGTGAAACTTTTCCCCTCCGGTACGATTTTAACCAACCTAGGACTATAAAAAATATTTGTACCAAACGTCAGGTGGATAGCTGTTTTATTTTCGACGACATCGTGTTACATACAGACAGACAGACTGAGGGATGTTCATAGAACTTCTCAGAATCGATCACTGATCAATATAATATATCGTCACCAAAAATCACATTTTGCTTTTCTAAAGTAGCAGCGAAAAACGTTGTGAAACATTTTTTTAATTTTGTTCATAAGTCATTTTTCATCGGATAGGTCTGAATTTTTGGAAATGGTTTCAGTTAATGAATTGTATCACAACTAGCAAATCACATTTTGATAATTTTATAGGGGGACAATGCATCACAATCAATAACTTGATTTTGAAAAAAGTGTTGTCACTTTGTTTTGCATTTTAGGCGACGATTCTCTTTATGGGGAATGACGAAGTGAGTGTACTCCCTATACTGTAGTTAAAAGGTATAAAAACAAAATCAGTTTACACCAAATTTAAGATTAAACAAATTAAAAATAAAAAAATGTTTTTATTCCTGGAATTGTAACCTATCAAATATTAACTTTTTGCCTTTCAATTATATATAAAACTATAGACTAAAACTCTATTAAATAAATTTAAATAAATATGTTCTTTTTATTACGTTTGAAAAATATTTTTTAAAAACTCATTCCGAATATAGTGTTCTAAAGTAGTGGAATCCATATTATTTCCCTTCTTATTGACATATTTGAATGTTATTTTAAACTACTTTTTTTGCAACAAAAAATATTCACTAATTGCTACTTTTTATGTAGTTTAAGTCTACTTTGTTTTGAACTACTTCGAGTTTTTTTTGCTGGGAAATGTATCAAATATGTATTTGCCAATGATCTTCCATACTATGAACTTTGACCGTTCTACTTTACACGTGAAAGCAGACAGATGTGTTTTTGTATATTTTACACTCAGAAAATTATGTAAGTTACTACATGTTAGTTGTTTGCATATTTTACAGTAGTAAGTTGTTTTCAACTACAAAGTCAGTTGTTTTTGTATGAAAAAAATCAAACAACTATTTCTAATAGTATTTTATGTCGTTTTTTTGAACAACTAACAAAATAGTACTGTGATGTAGTAACAGTTATTTAAAGTAGTTAATTTAATTTTTCTTAAAAAATAAAAACAAAATTTCGTTTTTTTATTTTTCACAACTTTTTTTTTTAAAAAGACTTGGAAAAAATTTGGTCTTACATTTTTTTTTGAAAAAAAAAAATTATATATTGATTATTTTATTTTGACTACATTTTAGTTGTTTTGACTTCAAATGTAAGTAGATTTTACTACATAATTAAGTTCTTTTTTGTCAGTTAAAATAACTAACATTGTAATTTGATTTAACTGAAAAAGTAGTTGACCCCGAAACAACTTACAAAGTAGTTATTTTAACTGACATTTTCAGTTGATTTTACTAACATAATTTTTTGAGTGTAGGTTGCTGAAAAAATATTACCTAGTCAGTATACGTATATTGTAATAACTTTATATTTTGTGGGTTACAAATATATTTTGCTCATTGTGGTAAGCCGTTACGGGTTTTTCCCCATAAGATTTAAATGAAGTTACCTAAAAAAAATATTTGTTATCTGTGCCCTAACACATAAAAACGGCATAAAGCCTACCTTCCCATCAACTTTTTTTTATTTTTTATTTTGAATATTATTTGATATTTTAGCGTCCAACTTGAATCAAATTACGTCGCGTAAGGCCTAACGCCCAATAATTTTTCGTTTCTTATATTTAAATGTGAGGAACCTAAATCAAACGAACGTGAAAATTTAAAATTTAATGTTTACGTCTTGCGCGACTTAATTTGATTCTGGTTCGACCCTTAATACCAAATAACTAAATATTCCAAAATATTTGATTTTCTGTTGTTCAAATAAAATTTAAAAATATTTTATTTAACCAAAATCAAATCAAATAAATCGTAGAAAAAATATATTTTAACTTTTTTAAAACAAATATTTGTTTATTTTAAATAAGATCAATTAAAAATATTTGTTTTTATTTTTATTTGGCTTCAGCCAATCACAAAAATTTGATTAATTTTTTAATTGACGCAATTAATTTACTCAAATGTTACTAAAAAAATTTAAGTAAATAATTTAATAAAAATTTTATATTATTTTATTCTCTTAGTTTTTAGAATTCTCATTTAGTTTATAATTTTTTGCATATGTATATTAAAGTTTGAAATCATCTTTATGAAATTTTTCTATGTCTTTAAGACATAAATATATTTGGTAAAAGTTTGAAAAAAAAGTTTTTTTTTGTAAAAAAAATATGCAATTCATTTTTAACTTTTAAAAAAATAAATTTCAAAATTTTTTTCTAAACTTGACACAATTAATAACTTAATTAAAAAAAAAGTTTTGAGTAAAGTTTTAATTGTTTTAATTAAAAATTTACTCAAATTTTTTTGGCTGACATTTAATAAGTTTTTATTAAAAGTTTACTTAATACTATTAAATCGTTTACTGGTACAAAATTGAGTAATTTTTTACTCAATAGTATTAAAAATTTACTCAAGTTATTTTTTATTTTTTTCTGTGTATGCTGTGTTTTGTTAATAGCGTGCCATCTTTTTTTCTTTGAATTCTTTATAAGAGGTAGACTCTCTTATCAAAATTTGTTGAAATTTACCCAATTTATAGTAGAAAACTGGACTCCTACTATAAATTCGGTAATTTTATTCTGTATATGAGGCGTTCCACACCAAATTTCCAGCAAAAAACATGTGTACCATAAATTTCTGAATAGGTTGTAATAATAGCTATTTATGGAACTAAGAAAATTACGTTTTTGGTTTTTAAATTTTTCAAAAACTGGGCTTAGGAGGCGTGGTCAAATATTAGAAAAATGGTAAAATTTGTGTCTAGTTGCTAGCAAATTACAAAATTGTTATGAAATCTAAACACATATCTGATTTTTTTTGTGTGGATAGACAAACATCTAAGCTTAAAAAAAAAATTCAAAAAAAAAGTGGCCGGAGAAGTTAAAAAAAGGCAACAACAAAATTTTTTCCAATATTTGACCACGCCTCCTAAGCCCAGTTTTTGAAAAATTGAAAAACCAAAAACGCAATTTTCTTAGTTCCATTTAGAAATTCACGGAACCCATGTTTTTCTGTAGCAGTACATTTGGTAAGGAATGCCTCATATGTATTTCAATATTAATAATAATTTTTTTTTTGAAAACGTAGTATTTGAAAATTAAAAATTTAAATTTTTGATTAAGTCCATCAGTGTATATTTCGAAAAAAATTTCAGCTGGAAAATTTAGATAAGGATTAATGAACGAGATGATAATTAAAATTTGTAAAGAATTTTATGTTTTTCAAAAACATCATGCGCCTAAGTAAATTTCGCACACTGTATAATCAAACTACTCCTCACTTTAACAACTACCCATTCTTATATAAATACTTACTACTGATTAAAAAAAAAACATAAAATTAATTATTTCTTTATGGCAAAGACAACATTTTTATTTAATTGCCGGAAGGTCAACTAATTTCAGAAAACAAAAAAAAAAAAAATAACTAGCACCACAGATGAAATGAACTTGAAATTGTTTCTGTTTTGGCTGGTTACAAATTGTTCGTTGAACTAGAACTACGTTTAAAATACTTTATTTTTTTTTTTTTTTTATTGTATTGGCATTTTTTTACCATAAATGAATTGAATTGAACAAAAATTTAAAATATTAATGGAAATGAAAAAAAAAACAAATACTTTATTTTAAAAATTTCTGTACAATATTACAAAATTTTGTTATTGCATATAATACTTGTATGCAGTTAGTAGAAATAAAAATATAAATAAAATAACAAATGTAAATATTTTTATTCATATATTTTTTCAAAATATATGAAACTTTAGAGCAGCTTTTCAATATCTTTACTAATATCCATGGGATCTGTGGTAGGAGAATAACGCTTAATTGGGATACCTTCTTTGTTAATTAAGAATTTGGTAAAATTCCATTTAATGGCACTGCCTAAAGTACCCCGTTGTTTATCTTTCAAATATTGATATAATGGTGCAGCATTGGAACCGTTAACGTCAATCTAGAAAAACAAATTGAAAATTGTATTTTATAAAATGATAAATAATTATATAAGATTATCAATGTCCCGCTACGGAAATACATGTGTCCCATGAATTTCTGAATAGGCTGTATGGATAGCCCTATATGGAACTAAGAAAATTGCGTTTTTGGTTTTTCAATTTTTTAAAAACTGGGCTTAGGAGGCGTGGTCAAATATTGGAATAATTGCCACATTTGTGTCGAGTTGTCTTGATTAAATATTTATCAAATTAAAACGGAAAGCACTACAACAATGGTTCTCAAACGGTGTTCTCAAAGAGTTTCAGGGGGGTCGCGAACAAATTTGTTAAAACCTTAAATTTTGGTAAATTTAAAACCCATTTTTTAAAAATATACAAATACTTTTATTAAAGAAAAATTTTTTCCATCACTTGAGGGCCCTCCGTAATCACTGTGCAGTTGTGAATTTCTCGGGATGCCCAACACTTATTTGTGAAGTGTTTTGACTGAGTCTGGGATCTAGCAGTTCGTTTTTGATGCTGATGCTGAATCTGTGTTCCAAATTTTTCTATTACGTTAGGGTTTTGAGAAAATTAAAGCAAAGTTCACAAAAACGTATTCTTGTGCTTTGTTTTGAATTTTGGGATGCGTCTGAGATCTGACCACTTTTTTCGATTTACTTTTTAATGCTGATTCCAAATCTGGATCGTGATCGAATAAAATTTCAATCATAACCAAACATTGGTACATAATTTTGAAAAAAGCACTCCAAATTGGACTTTAAATGCTTTCTTGGTAAACATTTCTTCATTTCCGATCAGGTTTAACTTGTGTTTTTCTTTTATTTTCGGAAATAAAAAATCGATGAAGTTAGTAAGTTTATAAAATGCCGTAGTTCGGGACCTGTGCCCAATTTCTGTAACTATGCGAAAAGTTTTCGCATCGAGAAAAATAAATAATATTGTAGTCATTTAGTTTTCTACAGGGTGAGTACAATGAAGCTAGTGTTAAAAATGGCGAAAGCTTTTTCCTGAATCACTCTGTGGCATACTGGATGACTATATCGTTACTTTATTTTTTTTTATACGAAAACTTCTCGCATAGTTACAGAAATCAGGTACTGGTTTCCAAATTTTTGAAAAAGTTGAGGTCAAAGTTCACAAAAATTGTGTTTTATTTTTTGGAAGTTTTTACTTGAAAGTTTTGGTATGCGTCAGTGATCTGACCACACGGTTTCGATTAATCTTTCAATGCTGCTTCTAAATTAGCTTTCCACATTTTTCCATTACTTTAGGTTTTTAAAAAAACTGAGGTAAAAGTTCACGTTAATATTTTTTTTTATGTTGGGGGTCTCGAAAAATTTGAAATATTAAAAAGGGGTCGCAAAGCAAAAGTTAGTGAGAAGATCTGCACTAGAGTGGCCATAGTAGAAATTTTTTTGAAAAGTTAAAGTGTTCGCACTGAAAAATGTGAGGTTGGGGATAAAAATAATTATGCATATTTAAAAAAATTTTTTTTTTTGTTCCGAGTACCTCCGGGTTGAGCCTAAAGTTTGAAAAACGGATTACAAGGGAAAAATATGACTTTTTTTTCATTTTCTCAATTTTTTTGATATTTTAAGTACAGTTTGAATTCAAATGGTCACTGAATTTTGATTAAGAGTTAATTGTCTATCAAATAAGGTGTTAAAAATTAAAATCGGTTGAAAATTAGCCGAGTTATGACAACTTCCCCCGGCAACTAACGTATGGCAAACCACCTGATCAAGGAATTCGAGCCCCATTTTTGAAATTTATTGAAATTATCTACTGTAATTAATTTTTTTTATTCCTCAAGTTCCAATGTACTAAGAAGATACATATTTTTTATATTGCGTTTTGCTAACTTGTTTTAAATAAATGCTAAAGTGGTCTGAATTTTTCAACACTATTTTCAAATCTCCAATTTTAAATTTTTATTTTTTTTGTTAAAGAAATTTTAAAAAATCGGCTATTGGAGTTTAGGGATTTGTTAAGCACATATAAAGGAATAAAAACCCCAAAAGTTGTAGGGTTTGCTGTTTTCATTTGGCTATTACAGTGATGTAATTTCGGCGGATTTCGGGAAAGTAGTGATTTTTGGCCCTTTTTTAGCTTTTATTTATTTTTTTTTGGTTTTTTTTACAAACTTGATATGTTTTGGACCGAATTATATCAACACGAGATAGAATACTTCAATTTGCAAAATTAGGGCAAATTTGACATATAAAAAATTGCCCCTGTTAAGGGTCAAAGGTCAAATTTTAGAAAATTTTTAATTTTTAAACATTAACAGATTTGCTGGGCGGATTTTGCTGAATCTACTCGATGTTATTTTAATTGGTCTAAACTATATGGCAAATAATTAAAATTTAAAAATTTAACCCTTAAGTGCTGTTAGGGCCTATAATTTTTTTAATTTAATGGAGATAATGTAAGTGTATTTTGTTCAAATGGTCGAATAGGCCCCACCATCACTAAAGGGTTAATATTCTGAATTTAAATAAAAAGACATATGTTAAGACATTTTAAAATGACATCAAGTAGTTTCATATATTTCCACTCAGAAAATCTGTTAATGTTTAAAAATTAAAAATTTTCTAAAATTTGACCTTTGACCCTTAACAGGGGCAACTTTTTGTATGTCAATTTTGCCCTAATTTTGCAAATTGAAGTATTCTATCTCGTGTTGATATAATTCGGTCCAAAACATATCAAGTTTGTAAAAAAAAACAAAAAAAAATAAATAAAAGCTAAAAAAGGGCCAAAAATCACTACTTTCCCGAAATCCGCCGAAATTACATCACTGTAATAGCCAAATGAAAACAGCAAACCCTACAATTTTTGGGGATTTTATTCCTTTATATGTGCTTAACAAATCCATAAACTCCAATAGCCGATTTTTTAAAATTTCTTTAACAAAAAAAATAAAAATTTAAAATTGGAGATTTGAAAATAGTGTTGAAAAATTCAGACCACTTTATCATTTATTTAAAACAAGTTAGCAAAACGCAATATGAAAAATATTTATCTTCTTAGTACATTGGGACTTGGAGAATAAAAAAAATTAATTACAGTAGATAATTTCAATAAATTTCAAAAATGGGGCTCGAATTCCTTGATCAGGTGGTTTGCCACACGATAGTTGCCGGGGGAAGTTGTCATAACTCGGCTAATTTTCAACCGATTTTAATTTTTAACACCTTATTTGATAGACAATTAACTCTTAATCAAAATTCAGTGACCATTTGAATTCAAACTGTACTTAAAATATCAAAAAAATTGAGAAAATGAAAAAAAAGTCATATTTTTCCCTTGTAATCCGTTTTTCAAACTTTAGGCTCAACCCGGAGGTATTTGGAACAAAAAAAAAAAAAAATTTAAATATGCATAATTATTTTTATCCCCAACCTCACATTTTTCAGTGCGAACACTAATGGTTTTAACATTTTTTAATTTTTCTATATAACGCTATGGCCAGTCTAATCTGCACTACAATCTCAAAAATTTACATTCTTGTATAGTTTTGCATGGGATATCGACTAATTTTTTTTTTTTGGAAAATTTTCAGAACCCGTTCTGAAATTTTCAATTTTTTAAAAAATCTATTTACCAAAAATATGGCCACTTTTTTTTTTAATTAAATAGTTTAGATCAGCGGTTACCAACCTATGGTACGCGTACCACTAGGGGGTACGCGAAACTGTCCGCGGGGGTACGCCAAATTTTAGTAATTTGGACATTCGTTTTAGATTAACCTTTCAATGCTGGCTCGGCATCTGCCTTCCAAAGTTTTCCATAACGTCAGGTTTTCAAGAAAGTTGAGGTCAAAGTTCACAAAAAACGTATTTTTGTACAATTTAGAGAGCATTTTTTGCGATTTTTTTGGATGATATTTTGAGATCTGACCACTTGTTTTCGATTAACCTTTTGATGGTGATTCCGAATATGTTTCCCAAATTTTTCTTTGACGCCTGGTTTTTGAGCAAATTTATGTCAAAGCTCTCAAAAAACGTGTTTTTGGGCATTTTTGAGACGGGTTGTATAGAGTGGAAATTTTAGTACAATTTTGTTAAGCTCAAATGCCCTTCCATTGTAATTGGGGGTGTTTCCCTCGAATTAAAAAAACATTTAAAAAAAATTTAAAAATTATATATTTTTTTTTAAGAGTTCAAAAAACGTCCGTTGTTTTAATTTTTGGTGTAGAATTGACTGGTGAAATCAGATTTACAATATTTTTAGCCGTTTTTGCTCTGCAGAAAAATCAGCTTAAAATCCGCGTTTTCAGATGCATTGAACCACCCAAAGGAGCGAACATTTTTCCAAAAAAAAATACCATAATTCTTTTGATCTCCCCGAAATCCTTCAAAAAAATTATAATACCCGCAGATATAAAATTTCAAAATTAACTCAAATATTTATATGTGAAGTTTTTTTTAACGAAAACAAAAAACTCGTTATTGGGTACGCGGCTGATAAAATTTAAAATTAGGGGTACGCGAGCCAAAAAGGTTGGTAACCGCTGGTTTAGATGTTTGTCTATCCACACAAAAACAAAAATTCAGACCTGTGTTTTTCGTTTTTTTTTTCGAGAAAATCTCCTTTGAATTTAAAATTTCATAACAATTTTGTAATTTGCTGGTACATATTTTCTTGTTTTAACATTGCGGATGAGTATTAAATATTTGCATAAATGTTACTCATACGCTATGTTGAAACAAGAAATTACAAGCAAATTACTAAATTGGTATGAAATTTAAAATTCAAATAAGATTTTCTCGAAAAAACGAAAAATACATATCTGAATTCTTTTGTGTGGATAGACAAACATCTTAACTTAAAAAAAATATTAAAAAAAGGTGGCCAGATTGTTGACAAATTGACTTTTTTAAAAAATGGAAAATTTCAGAACGGGTTCGAAAAATTTTCCAAAAAAAAAAAAAATAATAGCACATAAAAAACTATGCAAGAATGTAAATTTTTGAGATTGTGCTTCATTCCATTTTAATTTGATAAATATTTAATCAAGACAACTCGACACAAATTCGACCATTTTTCCAATATTTGACCACGCCTCCTAATCCCAGTTTTTGAAAAATTGAAAAACCAAAATCGCAGTTTTCTTAGGTTCAATTAGGGCTATCCAATGGATAGTATCCATACATCCTATTCAGAAATTTACAGTACAAATGTTTTTTTCGCTATAGATTTGGTGTGGAATACCTCATATGTGTTTTAGTATTAACAAGTGAGAGTGTTAAATTCGGATCTTTTATACCCTCCAACACGTTAAAAAAAAGGCATATTTTTTTTTTGGGAGGGGGGGGTTACAGCGGTGGAAGACAACCTTCCTGGATCCAACTGCAAGACTTTGAACTTCTTTTGACATAAAAATGTTTCGTTTGCTAAGCAAAGGTACAAAAAACCTATAAAAAATGACTTTTTTTTTAGAGGTTTGGTTAGTTCTTAAGAGGGGAACTTTTTTCCCCCTGACCCGATTTTGCCCATGTTCGAACTTAACCAGCCCAATACCATAAGACATATTCGTGCCAAACTTCAGGCGTCTAGCTCTTTTACTTTGGACTGTATCGTGTCTTCCACAGACGGACGGGCGGACATACGGACATCGCTAGAATGTCTTAGAATGGATCACTGATCAATAATATATATTCTTTATAGGGTCCTAGACCGATATTTCGATGCGTTACACACGGAATAACAAAGTGAGTATACCCCCATACTGTGGTTGGAGGGCATAAAAAAAATAGAAAATTATGTAGGTTACTACATGTTAGTTGTTTGTATATTTTACAGTAGTTAGTTGTTTTCAACTACAAAGTCAGTTATTTTTGTATGAAAAATATCAAACAACTATTTCTGTTAGTTATTTAAAGTCGTTTTTTTGAATAACTAACAAAAAATAACTGTAATGTAGTTACAGTTATTAAAAGTAGTTAATTTTATTTTATTATCTCTGAAAAATTTTCAAAGTTTTTTCCAAAAAAAAAAATCATTTTTTTTATTTTTCACAACTTTAAAAAAAAAAAAAAAATTGGAAAAAATTTGGTCTTCAATTTTTTTTCTGAGAATTTTTTTGTTTATTTTATTTTTACTACATATTAGTTGTTTTGACTACAAATGTTAGTAATTTTTACTACATAAGTCAGTTGTTTTTTGTCAGTTAAAATAACTAACATTGTTAGTTGATTTAACTGAAAAAGTAGTTGACCCCAAAATAACTTACAAAGTAGTTATTTTAACTGACATTTTCAGTTGATTTTACTAACATAATTTTTTGAGTGTAATATATAATTATCCAAGAGTTGGTGGATATAATTTTATAAAATTATATCCACCAAATACTGGATTAATTTAAATACAATTTTATCAAATTATATATAATTTCATATAAACTAATTTTACTCTGGTAGTTTAAAAACTAAATAAATATTCTTTTGTCGCAATATCAAAAAATGCCTTCGATTACACTGTGCAATACCATTTTGTATCTTGGATGTGACCAAAAACAAAATGAAAGTATACCAAAACCACCGAAGGGTTTGAAAAACTTAGCTCGAGTTCTTTTTGTATGGCCCACTGAAGTTTTGATTTGTTTTTTCAATGGCGTTCGGAATAAGTCCAAAAAACGTATTAAATCTAATTCTGAGGTAAATAATGTTGAGAGATGTCTTCAGTGAAATTTGAAAGCGGTTCTTTTCTTAGAACACATTAACCCGCTATTTCCCATTTTTAGGGAAATAACGCTTAGGGCACCAATTGTCTCTCAATGATGTCATATTCTCAAAAAACAATATTTTCCGCTACAAATCATATTTAAAAAAAAACGTAATGGGAACATTTTGTGGAACATTTTAACCCTATAAACGCACGTTTTATTGGTGTTCTATGAGAATATTTAAAAAAAGGACCAAAATGACCCCTAAAAGTAAGAGATAGAGGGTTAATATGTTCTAAGAAAAGAACCGCCATCAAATTTCAGTTAAGGCATCTTTAAACATTATTTGCTTCAGAATTAGATTTAATATTTCCTTTTGGACTTATTCCCAAAAATCCTTTGCGGGTTTTGGTCTTCTATTGGCATAATTTCATTTTCTATTTGGTCCCATTTAAGATACACTCGAAGACCCCAAATTTGTTGCACAGTGTTATAAATGCCGCTTGCATAATTGTGAAATTTTTTTAATTACCTTTTGAAAAACATCTCCAATATTAGCTTTGGCATCGCGTAAATGACAAACCATAGCTTCACCATCACCTTCAGGCATTTCGGAGGCAAATTGATTGCAAGGGAAATTTAAGATTTTCAAACCCTTATCACCATACTTTTCAAGTAATTCGGTTAATTTCTCGTAATTGTTTTTAGTTAAACCACACTTTGATGCGATATTAACAATTAATACAACGTTTCCTTTGTATTTGTCCAGAGATACTTCTTGGCCGTACGTATCGTTTACCTTGAAATCATAAATACTATTGGCGTTTTTGGCTTCTTCAGACATGATGTTAGACTAAAAATAAAAATTGAATACAATGATTTTCTCAAAAATAAATTGCAAAGAATATTTATTTTGTTATTTGTATGTTGCCTGGATTTTTCTCAGTGTAAGACAAGTACCCAGTATAAAGCATAGAAAAAGGCGAATGTTTTTACACAGAAAGAAATAAAAAAAAAATTTGAGTAAATTTTTAATACTATTGAGTAAAAAATTACTCAATTTTCCACCAGTAAACGATTTAATAGTATTGAGTAAATTTTTAATAAAAATTTATTAAATGTTTGCCAAAAAAATTTGAGTAAATTTTTAATTGACACTATTAAGTGCAGGAACAGAACAAAAGGCACCACCTTTTAAAAACAGAACAAGTTTTATTTCACATCGGCGCCGGCCACCGGTTTAATCTGCCAAACCGTATGGAAAAAGTCGTGCCGGGCTTATTCTGTTTCTACTCTAAAAAAAACAAAGTTTAAAAAAATTTCATATTTTTTTACAAAGAAAAAAAACATGTTTTTTCAAACTTTACCAAATATATTTTTGTCTTAAAGACATAAAAAAAATTTATAAATATGATTACAAACTTTCATGTATATATACAAAAAACTATAAACTAAACGAGAATTAAAAAAACTAAGAAAATTCCAAAATAAATTAAAAAAGCTATTAAATTCTTATTAAATTATTTACTCAATTTGTTTTTAAATTTTTGAGTAAATTTTTAATTGCGTCAATTAAAAAATTACTCAAAACTTTTTTTAAATTTAAACAAGTGATTACTCAAATTGTTTTTCCCCATATTTTTTTCTGTGTAGGACTGTTTTTTACTGTCTTCTTTGAAAATTTTTTTTAAAATATATTTTTTGAAACAATTTAATTTTTTCGCATATTTCTTTGCTTATGATTAGGGCAAGTACTTTCATGAAAATGCATGTTTTTACTCGGCACTCCAAACATTACATAAATTAAATATCTATCCGAATCAATAAATTTGCAATAAAATGGCATCGATTTGTAGTTGCATATTTTTGCATATTTCCAAATAAATTGCATTTTTTTTAATTTTCATCACCATTTTTTCAAAATTTTATTTCAAAAACCTTAACATAATCGAAATTGTAAAAACTAGTATTTTCTTGTAGACATGATATTCTGAGACATTTCTTTAGAAATTTGTATCTGAAAATAAAATTTTTAGATTCTTAAAAAAAATTTTAAATTTTTCTGTTCTGAAACCTTTTACTATTCGAAAAGAAAAATTTCTACGAATTTTAAAATTTCTTACAGAAAAATTGTCTCAGAAATGCCTATACAACAATTTTTATCATTCTTCTGGTCATGTTGCTATTGAAATTTAGCGAAATTTTGCACAGTAGTTAAGAAGTTATGAACAAACCTGTAAAATTATGATGGGTTTTACCCGAATTCACGTGTTGGAAAAAACGCCACCAAAATATTTTACAAAGTATTATTGGGACACAAGTAAATTTTTTAGCTCAAAAAAAATTTATACCCAACAAATATATTTTTTACAAAAATCGCTAAAGAAATATTTGACTTAAAATTAAATATTTTTCGTAAAAATGTTTAATTTTTTTTTACGACCAAGTCGAATTTTAATTTTCTAATTGTTTATTTATAAAATTTGCTCCAGAAATATTTTTTGACTCAAAGAAAAAAACTTCTACGGAAAATTTATTCAATTAAACTTTTTTTATAACAAAATGTGTTAAAAAAATATTTTCTAATTAAAAGCTGTGTCACTCAAAAAACATTTGTATACTTTTAGGTGTGTTCCAGAACGTTACCGCGGGTGCCCGCGGGTACCCAAACCAGCCCGAAAAGCGTTCCCGTACGCAAAAATTGGGTAAATGAGAGAGTTTTTGAGAGAATAAATAACTTTCTCATTTTACCGAACTTACCCGCACTTTTTTTTCGGGTAAATTGGTAACAGTCAGATGTTGAAAAAACAGCTGAATTTTTTTGTGAAGCTAAATTGGAAATTTAAATAAAATAAAGAACTAAACCAAGGAAATGTGTTATTTCAATACAAAAAAAGATAATTTGTTATTAAAATAAACTTTTACAATTTGTTTTCTTGTTTAAAGTAATTTTTCTTACGAAAATACTTTAGCGTTATTGGTTTGTTTACATTTTCTATTATTTTGGGCTTGAAATGTGGTTTTTAGCGTTCCCGTACTTTTGCGCATTTTTGTGGTATCGTGAGAGGTTTTTTGATTTTTTCTCATTTTACCGAACTTTACCCGGAAAGTTCTGGAACACACCTATTGTAGAGGGCATTAAAGTTTTTGAAAAAATCCAAATTTTGTTAACAAAGCTCTTTTTTAGTAAAACCATTTAATTTTGAATACATATTTTTAAATTTTAATTGCATATTTTGTCAATTTTAATTGCATATTTTGTAAATTTTAAGTGCATATTTTTGATTTTTAGAAGCATATTATAGGCACATATTTTTGATTTTTAGATGCATGAAAGTACTTGCCCTACTTATGATAGGTGTGTTCCAGAACTTTCCGGGTAAAGTTCGGTAAAATGAGAGAAAATCTTAAAAACTCTCACCATACCGCAAAAATGCACAAAAGTACGGGAACGCTAAAAACCACATTTCTAGCCCAAAAACTAAAAAATGTAAACAAATTGAAATGCTAACAAATTTTAGTAAGAAAAAATACGTTCAACAATGCGAAACAAATTGTAAAAGTTGATTTTAATGACTAATGTAGTTATTCATAAAACCTTAAATATATTTAAAGTAGGTTTATTTGACAGATATTGCAGGAACAATTGTCAAATAAACCTACAATAAGTCTGTTATAAGTATTATGAATAAGAGCATAAATATATTATTTTGTTTTAAATTAAACATTACTTTTGTTTCGTTTTTTTATTTTATTAAAATTTTAAATTTATTTTCACAACAAAAATCAGCTGTTTTCTCAACATCTGATTGTTACCAATTTACACGAAAAAATAGTACGGGTAAGTTCGGTAAAATGAGAAACAAATTTATTCTCTCAAAAACTCTCTCATTTACCCAATTTTTGCGTACGGGAACGCTTTTCGGGCTGGTTTGGGTACCCGCGGGCACCCGCGTTAACGTTCTGGAACACACCTGATATTAAATTTTTTTTGCATATTTTTATAATATAACATTCTAGCAAAAAAACAAACAAAGCGGATGCCGTCTGGATACAAGTAGACACCTTTTGCCCAGAATTGCCATGTATTTAAATTGATATTTTTCGAATTTCAATTGTAATCTTTAGATTTCCATTGCTCTTTTACGAATTTCAATTCGACAGTTATAAATTAATATGAACCAAAATTTAAGTGTGAAACCAGCGTTATCGTGTAGTACAAATGAAGTGGAATTGTCGCAAAATCGCTTAAGACATATTGGTATTTTCGGGATTAAAAAACAGCAAAGGTTACAAATGATAATAAGTGATTTGAAACCAAAATAAATTAGCTATTGTGATGTTTGTGTGGAAGCTAAAATTTGTCGTCCCCGTTCAATGGTACCAAACCGAAATCTACTAGAGTTCTAGAAAAAAATCACTCAGATGTATGCGGCCCAATTACACCTACATCATGAGATGGTTAAAATAATTTTGTAGCCGAGAATATCTATCAAATCATCAACAAAGATGATACAAACGTAAAGGTATTCAACTCGAATGTACAATTCCAGAAAAAAAAATTAGAACTGATTCTCACAACACTTGTTCTAGAATAGGGGTTTCGGTAATCATAGGTTAGGTTGTAAGTGGCTGCTGACGATTTACGTCAACACACGCAGACTTTGAGGTTCATTGTGATACCACGGAACTGCAATAGGTTTAGTCCCTGTCCTTAAACCAATTTGAGCTTCTTATGAAACTCCTAAGATATTGAATTTTGACATCCGACAAATCAGAAAGATCGTGCAGCTCCCTAAATCCCAATGAAGCAAGTCTCTGACCAGAATTAATTTTACAGGAGAAGCAAAAAACATTAGGGCCTTTTGCATTTTAGGTGACGATATGAAAAATACACCAATCCCTCAATTTACAAACTTTTAGGGAATTATATTTTTCAATGACCATGCAAGGGGCTTTTATGCCTCTGTTTTCAGTGCCATTGTTGTTATCCCTATTCCTACATTTTATCCACTTTGACATTATATAGGCGGCTAAGTATCCTATTGTTATTATGCGTCTTAGTGAAGAAGCACTGGTCACTAATTAGTACATTATAGCAACAATCGGTGCTGTGTCTCTTATAACACTGTCTGGATTATTAATTTGAATTTTTTCTTTTTTCCTCACAATGACTGGCAGATTTCGCTTAGATTTCTGCAATATACGTGGACTAAGAGCAAATTTCATTAATGTATATGCTCACATTCGATTTCATCGGCCGGATGTTTTCGCCTTATGTGAAACCCAGGTAGGAGAAGATGCTGATCCACAGGATTTTTAAATACCAGGGTATCACTTCCTATCCCTTTTTATTTCTCATCGGGGCCTTGCGTTATATATAAGGGAAAATGTTGTGTACCAACTACTGCCTCATCTGTGCAGTAGAGATGGGGAATTTAAGTCACTTTGGGTAAAATTCCAAATCAGGACACACATTTTCAACTTCGGGTTCGTCTACAGGAGCCCTAATATGAGTGCGGTAAACTCTTACAATGGTTTTGACTCGCTTTCCGACTCCATTACTGGAATCCTTGGAAACTGTCCGAGTGGCGAGATTTTTGTTGCTGGGGACTTCAACGTACACAATGTTTCATGGCTTAGGGATTCTAGCCAAACGACTCCCGAGGGCTTATACGTACCAACACATAAGTGCTGGTTTAATCAGACTTGCAGAAATGCAGTCAGATCCAGAGAGGATACGTTCAGAAATTGGCGTAATGACAAAAATCCAGTTACTGACGCGTTACGCAAGCAGGCGAGAAACGAATGCGCCAGGGTACTCAGACGCGAAAAGCTTCTGTACGAACAGCGTTTGCGTGCTAAGGTCCTTGCTGCTCCGCGGGGCAGCAAGACCTTTTGGTCATTTGTTAAAAGGGTAAAGAATAATACTAGTTCATCCATTCCAACCCTTATAAGAAATGACCAAATATTCACAGACTCGGTTGATAAAGCTAACCTTTTTGCTGAAATGTTTGCAAGAAACTCTTTCTTGCCGGAAAGCAATCAACCACTGCCTGAACTCGAGAGAGTATCCTTTACTATGTCCAAGATATTTTTTGGAGCACGTGCAGTTAAAAGGGTTCTTGAAGATCTTAACGTTAATAAGTCTCCGGGGCCAGATGGTATTTCGGCACTAGTGTTGAAACATTGTGCTTCGACGCTGTCTCGTCCATTGGCAAGTCTTTTTAGCTACTCGTACAGATTAGGAGTTTTCCCCTCATGTTGGAAGGTTGCTAACGTTCAGCCAATCCCTAAAAAGGGTGAGGATTCTAACCCTGATAACTACCGCCCAATAGCAATTTGCTCTACGCTCTCTAAGGTGATGGAGAGCATGGTTAAATACCACTTGGTAAACTATCTGGAGTCTAACTCACTTTTGTGCGATCGGTTGTATGGATTTCGTAGAAGTCGTTCTACGGGAGACCTGTTGGCGTTTCTTTCGGAACGTTGTAGTCGTTCTATCCACCAATTTGGTGAAAGCAAAGTGGTTGCCCTGGATATTTCCAAGGCGTTTGATCGCGTGTGGCACGAAGCCCTCGTTTCGAAGCTTATTGCGTTTGGTGTCGGTAGTGATTTCTCTCGATTTATATCGAGCTTTCTCTGTAATCGCACTATACGTGTTGTTTAGATGGGAATTCATCGGACGAATTCCATCTTAATTGGGGAGTACCGCAAGGTTCAGTTCTTTCTCCTACACTTTTTCTTATTTTTCTTAATGACCTTCTAAAAGAAACTTCCAATCCTATCTATTCTTTCGCAGATGACAGCAACATTTGTAATTCATTTTCTTTCAATCATAGACCAAGCCTTACCGAGGTTAAAGCTATGAGACATAACATGAATGACACACTCAATCATGACCTTTCGACGATCTCCGAGTGGGGTCTTGCGAATAGGGTGGATTTTAATGCTCGTAAGACCCAAGGTTGTATGTTGACCCACAGACGGTCTGTGGAATCAACGTCATCTGTATTCATGGGAGGTATAGCTATTGAGGAATCAGACACTCTTGATGTTCTGGGCATGAAAATCCAATGTGATGTTCGTTGGAACCAGCATGTTTTTCAGGTGTCGAAAGAAGCATTCAAGTGCCTTGCTTTTCTTAAACGGTGTAAGAAATACTTCACTACGTCTGATCTTCTTACTATTTATATATTTATAAAATGGAATACAGCTCCCATTACTGGGCAGGAGCCTAAAGGTCTATCTTGGAGCTTCTGAACCGGGTGCAAAGGAGTGCGTTGAAGCTCATCAATGACAGTATCGTCGGAATGTGGGTTGTGTGTCGTTGTTCTATTGATATTACCACGGTAAGTGTTCAGCTGAGATAGGTGAACTCTTCCCTGAGACGCGGGTGCATGCTCGTAGTACTCGTCTATCCAGTAGATCACATCCGTTCGTGGTCGATTGTCCAATATATCGCACAACGCATTACAGAGAAAATTCGTTTCTCAGTCGAACAAGCCGTATGTGGAATAAACTCCCCGCAGTAGTCTTTCCAGATAAAGTGTTCGATAGTTTTTAACTCCTCTTCATCCATGTAACTCCGGCAAAAGTCGTTTGGCGGCACATTTAACCGCTCTGCGTGCTTCCCTATAATACAGTGTCCGGTATTTACAGCAACCACTGTCAAAATCTCTCCTCTATAAAGCGATATCAGCTCACTTGTGCGCCTCTGATTAAGAGAGGGCCAAATCTGTCGTGTTGTCACACACGTCAATCCATTTGCCCATCTCTGATTAGTCTCCTTCGCAGAACAAAGCCGTAGATTTTGCTTGCAAATTTCTAGAGGCATACCAACACATTCCAATACTGTTGGAACCTGTAAGGTAGTTCCCAGTCATCGGCTTTGCAATTCCCTGGAATGTCTTTGTGCCCTGGGACCCATATGAGTCGAATATAAAACTGCTTGGCCATCTCATTTGAAGACGTGCGGCAGTTAAGGGCAGATCTTGTTTTTAAAACATGGACTCCAGAGACTTGACCGCGGCTTGACTGTCAACTAAACAAGTCAGCCACTTCCTTTATTGCCAGCATCTCTGCCTGGTAAACACTTCAATGATCTGGCAATCTTCGATCCAAGCTCTTCCGAATAGACTCCAAAGCCCACTTGTTCGTACAGCCTCGATCCATCTGTGTAAAAATTTATGGTGGCTCCCCTACCCGGAATGCCCCTCATCCAAGACTTCCTGAATGGTATCATACATAGGCTGACCATTCGTACTGATTTGATCAGTACATGTACTGATTTTTGAACACGTGTACTGATCAAAAAACGTTGTACTGATTTGTACTGATTTTTTAAAATATGTACTGATTGTACTGATTTTTGAAATTTCAACATAAAAAATAATTTTTATTCCAAAATTCTGTACAAAAACTTGAATTTCCATAATATAAGTCGTCAGAGTTGTTTTTTATAACTTAAATGAGATAATTCATAAAAACGCAAAAAATGAATCTGAGCATTAGGTTATTTTGATCTTCCTAAATTTATATGAAAATGCGCACAGAATCTTTGATGGATTTTTTATATTTTTAGAAAGATGATGTAAACTGTATTAATCCAAATGATTCTGAGATCTTAGATGAGGTAATGTCATCAAAGCTTATTAGAAAAAGCGCTCAGAAAACCAGGGCATTAAAAAAAAACACCTGCTTATTAGCTGTGAAGTTTTCTTACAGGAAAAGTTGTCAAAACTTACGAAAAAAGACTTCAAAATCTGAGGGACTTTCTTATTCTCAAAACCTGCGAAATTTTGTTATATTTTCTGCACTGAAACGATCAAAACATTCAAATGAAGTCGTTTAAAGTCAAATAAATTTTCTGCAAAATAACGACAACCGTTGTTTTTTGCTGTTGTTTTTTAATAGTTGTTTTTTTCAGTTGTTTTTTGCTGTTGTTTTTTCAAAATACTTGGGGTCAAGTCAGTTTAACCGACATTTTTGAGTGTTGAAAAAACATCAGTGTTTTCTCATAGAAAAAAATTTAGAGAGTTATTTCTAGAAAAAAAAAACATAAAAACTTGGGCGTACTGATTTAAGCTCAGAAAAAAATGGTCACCCTAATCATACACCCAAAAAAAACGTGGGTATTCAATACTAAAAATTTAACTAAATTTTAGTCCAAAAGGACCTAGGGCAGAAATTGGTAACCAATACTAAAATTTTTTACTAATATTATTCAAAACCAGTAAAAATTACTAATTTTAGTACTTTGAAGATACTAAAATTAGTAACTAATTAGTAGTTTTTTGTACAACATCACTTACTAAACCTTTTACTGTAGAATTATTTTGAGTGTAGTGGTAAAGAGGCGCTCAAAAAGGCTCATAGAGGAAGCACAGTCCACATTTTTTAATTTTGAAAAAAGTTGAAAAGTCGACTTTTTAGAAATTGAAAAAAGTCGATAAGTCTAAAAGTCGACTTTTTATTGCGACTATATAACCCTATAGGGTATACTCTTGCCCATTTAGAGTATACTCTTGCCCATTTAGACAGATCTTTCAGAGAACCCTGAAGTATGTCCCTCAATGCTGGCAGATGCTTTCCCATTACCGCTATCGCGACATTGTCAGCATATGCGACAACATGACAACCACGTGCTTCTTGAGATACACTCAGAAAATTATTGCAGTTACTACATGATGGTTGTTTGTGTAGTAAGTAGTAGCTGTTGTTTTTAACTACAATTTCGGTCGTTTTTGTGTGAAAAAATCTCAAACAACTTTTTTTTGTAGTAGTTTCAAAAAATAAATACAAAAAATATACTACACTGTAGTAATAGTTGATTTATGTAGTTGTTTTTAGTTTTTTCTAAAAACTCGTTTTTTTCTAGAAATTTTTATTGCAAACGAATGTGTCAAACGAGTTGGTCGTGCGGATGCGGAAGGAATTATTTTTATACCAAATAAATAATATCTAAATAAATTAAATTACAATTTATTAAATTTAATTATAACAAAAAATATGTTTTTGGAAAAATATTCTTGAGCGAAAGAAAATAAGTGGATAAAATAGAGAAAACAAGTGTGTATAATATAGCGCTCACATAAGCGTGCGTAAAAACCAATCGGAAAAAAACAAAATAAAATGTGTGCAGTGTTTTGTTTTCTTATGAGCGCGCCATCTTTCCTTTCTTTGTATACACAACAAAGCAGGTACATACTTTTTTGAAACATTGAAAATTAATTCTTTTTTTTTATAAATCAACTAGTCGAATAGCCTGTCCCTGCCAGGCGGAACACCAAATCACTTTTCTCAATAGTTCTAATATTTTACCAAACTTTAAAAAAAATTATGTTTGTGCTTAAAAATTTAATATTGCTAGATTGAGTTACATCAATATATTTCCCAAACTGGAAAAAAAATTAATGAGTATAAAAGGTTTTATTGATAAAATTTTAGAACTAAATTTAGAACGTCCATTTCGTCTCTCCGTCCATAAACCGGATATCAAAAATCCATCGTGTGGATCTGTCCCATGGTCACTCCTATATACATGGCAATTTTTATCTTTCTTTTTATCATGAAGTGTTTTAAAGTTAGTTAAAATGTTAAAAAACACAAACATTTTTCCACTTAAATTTTTCCTTATAATTCTTCGTACACAGTTTAAATATTAAATCTGACTTCATAAGGATATGATCCATTGTCAATACTTTATGCTTTACAATTTTCAGCTTCCTTAGTCATTAGGGGTTTCAGAAATAGTTTAAATATTTAAAAACTAAATTTCGCCGTCTTCCGCCACTCCCCATGACTTAAAGGCCGAAAATCCGGCTACGTTACAGATTATATATACAAACTGAACAAAATTCACAACGGACTTTTTGTATTTCCGCCCTTTCACTGGATATCCAGGTCAGAGTTGATCTTTGCCATTGTCCGTACCATATGTATTCTAATTTTCATCTTTCAAGGTCATAAGGTGTCTTCAAAATTAGGTTAGATGTAAAAATATAATTTTTCCACGCCCATTTCTTCTCTTAATTCTCCGTCCCTACACAGAGAGAACAGTTTAGTTGTGCCAGCCGAATTTAGAGCCAACTGCATAGTTTAATAACAACAACCGAAATTTTCGGTTGCCATAACCAAAATTTGTTTTGAAAATTTAACTTCTGTTGGTCCAAATAAATTTCGGTAATCGCAACCGAAAATTTCAGTTGTTGTAACTAAACCATGCAGTTGGCTCTTAATTCGGCTGGCACAATTAAACTGTTTTTTCTGTGTATTCCAAAATTTTTAAATCTGACTACTTTATGATAAGCTCCATCGTTAGTACTATACTCGTATCCACGCCCCTTTTCCCTCTCAATTCTCCGTCCACAGTCCAAAAATTTTAAGTCTGACTACTTAAGGATATGCTCCAGTGTCAGGACAATATGCTTGCAATTTTCGGCTGCGTAGGTCATTAGGGCTTTAAAGTTAGTCAAATAAAAAAAAAATAAAACACAATATTGCCTTGCCCCTTTTTCCTCTCAACTCTCCATCTACATTCCAAAAATGTTAAATCGGACTACTTTAGAATATACTTCATAGTAAGGACTACATGTTAGGGATTTTCAGCTTCCGTATTTATTGGGGCTGAGCTTAAAAATACTCTTAAATGTTAAAAAAAAAATTTTTTGCCAAGTCCCTTTTTTCTCGTAATTCGCCGCCCACAGGCAAAAAATCCGACTTCGTAAGAATCTGTCCCTGGTGTTTTATTATATACATGCCAATTTTAAGCTTTTAAGTCCATCAATGAGATTCAAAAGGCGGTGGATACACAAAAAATAAGAGAAACACAAAAAAATAAAATATATATTCAGAAAATAGATGGAAATAAATTTACCACGCCCTTTGCCTTTCTTATTCTCCACCCATACACTGGATATCAAAAATCCAGGCTCGTGTTGATCTTCCACATGAAATCTTCTATATACATGCCAATTCTGTGCATTTTCCGCTTCCTTTGGGGCTTCAAAAGAAGTTAAAATGTTAAAAATCTCAATTTTGTCACTCCCCATTTTCCTTTCAATTCTCCGCCCACAGTCCAAAAATTTAAAATTTGACTACTTCAGGATATGCTTCATCGATAGGACTATACGCTAGAAAATTTTCAGCTTCCTAAGTCATTAGAGGACTTTAAAATAAGCAAAAATGCCAATTTTAATCTTCATATATCATTTGGGGTCTTCAAATTAAATATTAAAAAACACAATTTTGCCACGCCCCATTTTTCTCTTAATTCTCCTTCCACAGTTTAAAAAATTTAAATCCAATTACTTCAGGATATGCTTCATTGTTAGAACTAAATGCTATGCAATTTTCCGCTTCCTAAGTCATTTGGGGTTTCAAAAGAAGTAAAAATTTTAAAAAATCCCAATTTTGCCACGCCACTTTTCCCTCAATTCTCCGCCTACATTACGAAAATTTTGAATCCGACTACTTTGGGATATGCGCCATCGTTAGGACTATATTCTAGGAAATTTTCAGCTTCCTAAGTCATTTAGGGGCTTCAAAAGAAGTAAAAATGTTAAAAAAATCTAAATTTTGCCACTCCACTTTTCCCCTCAATTCTCCGCCCACATTGCGAAAATTTTAAATCCGACTACTTGGGGATATGCGGCATCGTTAGGACTATATTCTAGGAAATTTTCAGATTCCTAAGTCATTTGGGGGCTTTAAATTAAGCAAAAACGTCAAAAAATTGCATTTTGCCACGCCCACTTTCCCGCTTATTTCTCCGCCCACAGGCAAAAAATCGAAAATCCGGCTACGTTAGGATCTGCCCCAGGTGGTTTACTATAAGCATGCCAATTTTCAGCTTTGTAGCTAATCAGTGGGCTTCAAAAAGCTCTGGATAGACAAAAAAGAGGAACACACAAATAGGGAAATTATATATATAGATTTTGCCAAAGCATTTCGTTTTTTTTTATTCCAGACAAATTTTGATCAGAAGCGGTGGAAATTTGAAATAATCTATTAAAAAAACAAAGGTAAATACAATCAATTTATTTTGTTTAACATTTTATTAATATAATTTTTTTCTTCTATATTTCCAGATAAATACACCAAAAAATTGTCATCACGTCGAAATTCTATACAACCAACTGAAATGTATTGCTTTTTAAATAAATAAGTATCATTCATTTAAACGTTTAAGAAATTTTTTAAATAAAATTTCAGGCAATTGTAGCAAAAACAACTGTATTAAACAGTTTTGTAGTAGTTTTTACTACATTTTGTAGTTGAAAATCAATAGTTAAAAACAACAACATGTTCAGTTGTTTTTACCGTAATATGTAGTGGACGCCTTTTCAACAACAAAATGTAGTCAAAACAACTGTCTTTTGTAGTAGATTTTACCGACATACTTTTTTGAGTGTAGCAGCATTGAATTCAGTGCCATGTTCAAAAGAATCTGCATGTTGCCTTGTCGAAAGCAACCTTGGGTCAATCACTCTACGCAAATATGAGTCTAGTAGTTGTTCCATTGTCTTTAACAAAAAAGAAGACAGACTAATTGGTCTGAAATCCTTCGGAGCTGTGTGGGAACCTTTCCCAGCCTTCGGGATAAAGACGACTCTGGTATCCCTCCATTTTAATGGAGTATACGACCAGTTGATGCATGCTGTGGATATATTACTATGGATATATTATACAGGCAGGGGGCTATATAGTCCGACACCTGCTGCATCTCAGCCGGAATTATACCATAAGGTCCAGGGGATTTATAAGACCTGAAGCTTTTAATCGCCCAGATTAATGTTGGCATATTTATTATTCCTGAAGCCATTTCAGATGCTTCAGACATTTTTTTACTCAAAAAATAAGTCTGTTTGCGTCAGTGGCGGGTACAGCTTTTGGGTCTGGGGGGGAAATTTTTTTTTTTTTCAATCATAAATTCTCCTTTGTTGACGAGCAAAAAAAAGGAATACGTTTTTTTTACAAAAAAGTAATGGGAAAGCTATAAAATCATCAAATTTATTAGTTTTTCCCGAATAAGTTTTGTTTTTCATGATCATATTTCGTTTAGATATTTTTTTTTTAATTTGTTTTAAAAGAAAATTGTATATTTTTCGTATACATAAGAAGATAATTTTTTAATAGAAGAAATTCTCCCTACGTAGAAAGAATCAGATGTTGAAACATTTTTCGTGAAAAAATTATTTTTTATAAGGAAAATGTCTCAAATTATAAGACTAAATATCTCAGAATCTGAGACTATTTTCGTATAGAAAAATTTTCGGATTTTTAAAAGAATTTAAAAGAAAATTGTATATTTTTCGTATACATAAGAAGAGTCTAAATCTGAGAATTGAATAGAAGAAATTCTTCCTACATAGAAAATATCAGATTTTGAGACATTTTTTGTGAATTTTTTTTTTTTATAGGGAACATGTCTTAGAATATAAGACTTCTTCTTAACGAAAAATGTCTCAGAATCTGAGACTTTTTTCGTATAGAAAAATTTTCAGATTCTAAGAATTTTTTTCCACAGAAAAAGTCTCAGATTCTGAGACATTTTGCTATAGAAAAAGTCTCATATTTTAAAGCACTACTGAGACATTTTTCCTATAGAGAGGTCTCTGATTATTAGATTTGTTTCGTACTGAAAAAATTTTAGATTCTGAGAACTTTTTTCTATAGAAAAAGTCTTAGATTCTTAGACCTTTTTCCAATAGAAAAAGTCTCAGATTCTAAGACCTAAAGAAAAAGTTTCAAATTCTGAGATCTTATTCCTAAAGAATAAGGCTCAGATTCTCACACATTTGTCCTAAAGAAAAAGTCTCAGATTCTGAGATATTTTTCTTATATAGAAAAAGATTAAAATTCTGGCACTTTTTCTCTAAAGAAGAATTGACAGATTCTGAGACCTTTTTCTGATTCTGAATTCTTTTCCGATTCTAAGACACTCTTCCTATAGAAAAAGTCCTAGATTTGAAAATGTTTCTCCTATACAAAACGTCTCAGATTTTAAGACTTTTTTCCTATAGAAAGGTCATAGATTCTGAGACCTTATTCCTATAAAAAAGTCTTAGATTCTAAGACCTTTTTTCCGTTGAAAAAGTCTCAGATTCTGCGACCTTCTACCAATTCAGTTAGTTTCAACTTTTGAGACTATTTTTCAACAATAAAAAGTCTCAGACTTTGAGACATTTTTCTTCTTAAAAAAGACTCAGATTCTGAGAACTTTTTCCTTAAAATAAATCTCAAATTCAGAAATTCTGAGACTTTTTTTCCCATAGAAAAATTCTTCTGCGACCTTTTTCCTATAAATAAGATTTGAGACCTTTTTCACACAAAAAAGTCTCAGATTCTGAGAATTTTTATACCCTCCACTTAGTGATAGAGGGTATATATAAGTTTGTCATTCCGTTTGTAACTCATCGAAATATCGATCTGGGACCCCATAAAGTATATATATTCATGATGCCCGATCGATTTTAAGACATTCTAGCGATGTCCGTCTGTCCGTCTGTCTGTGGAAAATGCTGTCGCGGACAAAATATTGGACAGAGATGACTGAAACTTAACATATTTATTGGAAGTTCTCCCGAGAAGTTTGGTATTGCATTTGAGCGATATCGGTTCAGCGGTTCAAAAGTTATGAACGAAAATGTAAGCACACCTCAAAAATTTCAGTACATTCAACATAACCTAAAAATGCAAAATGCTTTAATTCGGCTTCTGGTTGACATATCCCAGCAAAACTTAGATTACCAAATAAGGTATAAAATAAGGTATAGGATCTCTTATTTTATACATTGCAGCATTGATGATTTTAACAGGCGATGAGACTCAAAGTAATGCATCTACATTATCACAAAGAATACCAGTAAGGTATAAAATAAGTCATACATTTATAACGAAGAATACGAGTAAGGTATAAAATATATGATATTTTATAGGTTACGAGAAATGAAATAATATAGCATACCAGAAGATAATATATAATTTGTTACGAGTAGTGAAAAAGTAATTTTGTATTAAATTTACTCACGTGATGGTAAGTGAGTGTAAGTAGATAAAATATGCTCGTGAGAGAGTGTCGTTAGAAATTTCCTGTCGTGAGCCCATCTCTAGTTTAAACTTATGCATGTTTTATAAAATAATTATTTTTTATGTTATTGTAATGCATTATGCATCCAATTATAAATAACACATTATTTCAAACTTTCAAATAATACATAATGTAACCAAATATTAGTCATCCATGATTTAATGTTTAGAAATAACAAATATGAAATACATTTTTTCCAATAATCATGCATTACGTAGCAAATTATTAGTAATGCATTATTTTTTACATTAAAATACAAATAAGTTATATGCATTACCTGGTAATGTGTTATATAATCACTACCCATTACCAAAGTTTTGCTGGGATGTGAACATAATTGAACACCAAATGGTATTTTAAGAAGTTCGAACATATTTTTTGACAAAAAAAGAAAAAAATCGCGGATTTTTTTCCAAAAATTTTTTTTGCGGAATTTTTTTTTTTCAAAAAATTTTTTTTTTTCAAAAGTAATTAACTTTTAAATAAAGTTTTTTGCAATAATCTTTTTGAAATTGTGGAGGGTATCACTACATTCGGCAAGGCCGAATTTAACTTTTTTACTTGTTTCTTTAGAAAAAGTTTATTCTTTAGAAAAAAAAAATTTAAAAGGTTTACAAATGTAAGTTCGACTATCAACATTTTTAAGATTTTAAGATAGTTTTGTAGGTTAGGTTAGCTATGTAGAAGACAAACACTTTTTATATAAACAAAATGAAGATCCTGTAACATTTTTCTAAACAAAAAAAGCATATTCTAAGTAATTTGTTTATGCCAAAATTCATAATAAGATTGACAGATATTTTTCACAGAAAATTTTCAGATTGATTCACTTTTTCCTTAAAAAATTTCCCTTTTAAAATTTTCAGATTTTTTTCTATGAAAAATTTTTGGACATCGAAATTTTTTTAGAAAATTTCCTTCTTTCTTTTTTTTCTTTTCTTTCCTTTTCTTTCTTTTTTCTTTTTTTTTTTCTTCTTTTTTTCTTTTTTTCCTTTTTTTTTCTTTTTGAAATTTGGTCTGGGGGGGGGGGGGGAATTTCCCCTTTTTCCCCCCCCTTGTACCCGCGCATGGTTTGCGTACTTTCCCAGTAAAAATTATCAAGCAACAAAATTTTAGAGAGTAAAAAAGAAATCGCTCTCAAAAAGGAAAAATTGTAAAAAGTACGCGAACAGAAATCCGTAAAAACTTGCAAGTTAGTTAAACAGCTGATTTAAATCAGCTTATAAAAAATTTTGCCTTCATTTGTACATTTTTAGTTTGATGGTATTTATTTTTTAACTTGTTAATAAAAGAAATTTCACTTTAGGATGTATTTTTTTTATTCATTCCTTGATATTTAATCATATTTTATACACAAAAATGTAAATGCAGAATATTTTGTATTTTGTTTACAAAAATATAGTCATACATTTTTAAAACATATGTTTTTTTGGCTTGATAATTCTTGCTGGTAAAAATTTATCCAGTAAAAACTTGCAAGTTTCTAAAATAGAACTGTCACTTTTTTCTCTCATTTTCTCTCTCGTTACTGGGTTTTTAAAGTACGCGAACGACTTTTAGACAAAATTCGTAATAATTTGTACAAATTCGTACAAATTATTGAGTTCGCGAACACAGCTAATATGAATTTAGGACAGATTTACATCATTAATTTAAATTTTTTAGGGTATACCTCTTTCACAGTACACTCAAAATAATACATTAGTACATTTACTAATTTTGTTTGCTAATGCTGGTTAGTTAACTTTTAGCAAATTTTTAGTTGAGATTAGCATGTTAGCAAAAATATCTTGTAAACTTCAATTAGCGCATTAGCAATTTTAAACAAAATTTGAACTATTTTTTTTGCTAAATTTAAAATTGAGTTGACCAAATTTTTACAAGCTTTTTTGCTAATATTAGCAAAAATAAATTTTTTTTATCCTCTTCACATGTGTGGACCCTAATGGGTCCTAACTTTGGATCCAAAAAAGTTAGCATTCCCGAAAATTTTAAAATGCTCATATCTCGGTAAATATTGCCGACACAACAAAAAGTTCAAAAGCATTTTTGTAGCTCTCAACACGTAGAACAAGTCCACAAAATAACCAAAAGCTATCCGAGTAATATTTTTGAAGTTATCGAGTTTTTTAATTCTCAAAACCCCAGTGGTCCCCTAAAATCACGTATCTCAAAAACTAAGCAAGATAGAGCGAAACGGACAAAATTTTTGGGTCAAAAACTATGACGGAACCCAACTTGGTCTAGGCCCATCTGGGTCTGGAACTATCGGGTCCGAACCCAATGGGGTCCTCAAATGTGTATGAACTAACAAGGGAAGTATCTCAACCCTTATGAACCGAAATGTAAAATATATAAAAAAGATACAATTCTAAGGTTGGGGTGTCTCGGCTTATCGGCCATATCGGGGATTTAGAGGTTCAAAACATGGGCCAAAAAATTGCGAAAAAATCGTTTTTTGGATTTTTCAGCCATTTCTTTCTAAGAGACTATATGATGTTTATATATGAGAAGAAAGGATTTTTTAATGCCTATCCAACGATAGCATAACCTTGTAAAAATTCGGCTTTGTAAAATATTTTTTTTCATGAAAATGTGTAAATTTTGGGGGGTATCTATATGAAGACATAGACCTACGATATCCATATGAATATGAAATAATCTTTATTAAATTTAAGCCGACACGTATTTTTGCGCTAGACCATATTTCTGTTAGTTCGGGAGTTATCGAAATTTTCCTGAAGGTCCACATTGTTTCATAAGGGGACAACGAAATTTTTAAACACTCCCAGCCAGAAATTGCCAACCGTTCCAAAGAAAAAGTACTGGCAAAGTAATTTATTTTTTGTATAGCAAGCTCTTTTTAGTAAAGTACTTGGTTTTACCGAATTTAGTACTTTGCCAGTACTTTTTTACCAAACTATAGACGGTGTCATTATCAAATTTAGTAAGAATACACTTTGATTATACTTGTGGGTACTGCTTTCAATGTTATTGGCTACATTTAATTAAAATATTGACTTTCAAAATAATATCATCATATTTGTATTTAGACAGCTTTCTTTTATATTCCTATATAGTATTTGGAACATTTGTTAAGAGTATGTAGCAATAAATTCGCGAATTTCTCCATTTTTTTGATGTTTTTGCGAGACTAGCCCATAAAACTTTGCTTTTACCATCATGTTGAAAATCGCGAAAAACTTTTTTTATATGCCAGCATCATTTTACGAGATAATTCAAGGTAACCTTAAACAATTAACTGACCAAAAATTAACAAAAACGATTATTTCAGTGTTTGCCTACAAAAATTACACCGTCTCACTGTGGTTCCAAATCCAAATCAAGGTGGACAAAAGTCTATAAAGTTTGAACCTCTAAATTAAAAAACGGTAGGTGTTTTAAATAGCTAACAACATGCCTAGACTAGACGCAAAATATTTTGATTAAATAAGGGGTTTAACTTTGTCCCCGCAGCACTAGAACGTCAATGTTTGTTCACGAAAATATTTGTAATTAAAAACTAAGGAAATCAATACAAAACTAAGTAGCTTATACCAAGTGAATTATTTGCGGGCAAGCCACTATATACATTTCTTAAAGTAACTATCAGAGAGTATGTTTCATCTTTCATCTCATCCAGCGGCGTCCAGCTGCATTTTTTGTAGCGTTTTTAAAAAAGTCATTTTTTCTGCAATATTTATAACTCTCAAGAAAATGCTTATAATATTCAGGATCTTCTGCACATATTTTTGCAACAAATACCTTTACAGTACTTTCTATAATTGTTATATCACATATTTTTCTTTTCCGCAACTCTAGAAGCACAAAAAGGATTTAATTCGAACATTCTAAAAAAACTACACATTAAAAGTAATTCGACATAGCTGGGCTTTACTGTAATGCTCAGAAAAGCTTTTTATATCATTTTTAAATACTTTCTTTAAATTAAGTGCCCTAAAGTAGCAAAAAGTAATTAACTTTTTCCAGTTGTAGCGAAAAGTCCAATTAAGTTGAAGCTATTTTTGTGAAACCCTCTGTATTTTCAAAAATATTGAAGCTACAATTTTTTAAAGCATTTTTTTGAAATCAGCGACCCCAAAAACATAAATTATCATGGTTAAATACTTTTGTCCACCTAGTTTTGGAATCGGAACCACAGTGCGTCTGGCAGCCAATATTAAACAGGAACCGAATGATATACGTCTAAATGTAGAGTCAAATGGAGTAAAACTGCATTTAAAGTTTTTTTATTTCGTGATCCATTTTCCTTTTGAAAGTACTTCAAAGTTTTAAAAGATAACCTTTTTTTAAAATATTTTTAAATATTTGTACTTGTCTTATAGTGTCACTATTGATGGCAAATGAAATAGGAGAATCTTAGCTAATTTTTCCATTTTTTTTTTGTCCATATCAACAAAAAGGATGTAAATCAAATACATATTATCAAAATATTTTGTTAAAAATTTTAAATGATATTTAAGGATAAAATATAAAGGGACATTACCGCAATTTTTCCTGATATCTAAATATATGAAAATGGGAAAATTGGCGAAGATCCTTTTATTTGCTATCACTAGTGGCATGCCAGGAAATGTTAATTGTTTAAGGTTCCCCCATTATATACTTAAAAATGGACCCTTAAATCATCATTAAATGATTCTGCTATATTAAAAAAAAATTGCGATTTTTAACATGATGGTCCATATCATATAGATGTTTTTTGTTCACTATTCGTAGTGTTAGGGATGCCTTTATGATTCACTAAAAGCAAGTTTTTATCAAAGACCAATTTAGAGGTTAATTTCCCGAGAGCCTTGGAAAATGAAGAAATTCGCAAATTTAAGGGCTTAAGATGAAAAGCTTTAAACCAAATTTTACAATTTTTTTTGTTAAAAAACAGGCATTAAATAAGATAATCTTTAATGACATATTGCAAGAAAACTGAACCATACATCAAAAAACGGAGTACGCCATTGGACTCAGCATGTCTCAAATAAATGGAAATGTTGGTCATACCTCTTATTTTCTAAAATAGTGGTCACTTTTGTCATTCTGTGTTAATATATAATTTATTTAAAATGAAAAAATTAAAAAAGACTACTAATATACAAATTATTAAATAAAAAACTAATTTTATTCATACATTTTTAATTTTGTAATGGATTATTTTATTTAAAAAGCTATTTAATAAAATCTCGGATAATACTTTTCAAAGTACAGGGAAAGCGCTTTTAAAAGTACTTTGCCACTACTAAATGGTGTTATCATTTAGCATCTTAGCAAGTACTAAAAACATAAAGAAAAGGTACTTTGCCAGTATTAATACCACCTTATTAGGTACTTTGCCAGATCTGGCCCGTATGTATTTTTCTGCCTGGGCTGATATGGGCGATAAGCCGAGACACCCCAACCTTAAAATCGTCTCTTTTGTATATGTTTTAAGTTGCAGACAAATCGGTTCATAAGGGTTGAGATACTTCCCTTGTAAGTCGAAATAAAAAAATTTCAGTTAACTAATTTTTGGCAAAACATTTTTCCTAACTTTACCAAAAAAATTGTGGGTTCAAAATCAGCAAATTTTTTTGTAGGTTTACAAGCTTTTTTTGCGTTTTTTTTACAGTTTTTGTTTTTTGAGTGTACGATTATTTCTATACTGGGCTATTCATAATGAGTAAATTAAATCTAATGTAGGTTTATTTATTTTATTATTATTTACTTTAAGTATTATGAATAACCCCCATAGAAACATTTCCAAATTTTTAAAATTAATTGCTATAGAAAAGATTCCTTAAAAAAAATTTTAAAAAAAAATGTCTAATATTAAAAAGTCCCAGATTCTGCAACAATTTTCCAATAAAAAAATATCAGATTTGAGACTTGTTTCATCCAGAAAGTTTTCTGAGACATTTGATTAAAGAAAAACTTTAACATTCTTCTTAAGAAACTCAGAGGTTCTGATGAATTTTCCCCATTGAAAGCTTTAGCATTTGTGGAATTCTTGCTATAAAAAAATCTTAGATACTGAGCCATTTTTCCTACCGAAAGATAATATTTAGAAAAATTCGTTGTATAGAAAAATTTCCAAATTAAGAGGCATCATTCGCATAAAAAACTTCTTAGGTTCTGAGTTACCTTAGAAGTTTTCTTAGAAAAATACTGAGATTCCGAAACGTTCTTCCGACACCAAAACACTTTTCTATACAGATCCAAAACACTTTTTTACGGAGACCTACCTAAGATTAGCAAAATGTTCTACCTTTTACCTGCATTTAACATTTTGAAGGCAATTTCCTATATTATGTGACATTTTTTCAAGGATGGGTACCAATTCGATAAAAGTATTGGTATTGGTATTGGTTTTTAAAATTATATTAGTATTGGTATAGGTATTGGTTTTCATTTTTTGTTGAATTGGTATAGGTTTCGGTATTGGTTTTGAATTATTTAGGTATTGGGTATTGGTATTGGTTTTAGCCTCGAATCGGTATCGGTTTTTAAAAAGTATTGGTATTTATCTTATATCGGTTTTGGTATTTGTATGCAAAAGGTTTTGTCGTTAATATTAATTAATTTAACGTAAGTCGTCCTTCTGTCCGCCTCACAGTGCACACTGGGGCGAGATGGTAGGTTTTTTGGGCAAAAATCTCTACAGGTCTTAAATGTTAACCGATTTTTTTTTAAATTCAGAATATAAGCCTATATTAAGATAATAAATAAGTGCATTGAAAGTTTTTAAAATCGGACCTACAAGGAAACTATTTCAGGGTG
This sequence comes from Pegoplata infirma, assembly GCA_963921195.1. NCBI lineage: Eukaryota > Metazoa > Arthropoda > Insecta > Diptera > Anthomyiidae > Pegoplata > Pegoplata infirma. The sequence continues at coordinate 149,917,505 of OY992539.1, read as the reverse complement.
GACACTTCATTTTAATAAAATTTACGGATGTTTTAGATGAAACAAATGAAGAGAAACTTGGCTTTTGTTTATGTATTTGAATTAGAGATGGTCTGTGGTCCCGTAATTTGCGTGACTCAAAAAACCACGTGATTCAGGCGTGAGCGATTTTTACATAAATCATGTGATTATACCCCCATGTGATGGAAATCGATCAATTTCAAATCGATCGTTTTGGAAATTTCAATATCGATTATTTTGAAATATTTATAATTAAAATGAAATAAAATTGTATAAATCCATATATTTGATTCAACTCAAGTCTTTAAAACAAATTCAAGTAATTTTTGCTTTTCTATTCACTTTTCTAATTTCGATTTTTGGTGAAATCGATCGAAATTGAAATCGTTCGAATTCCATCACATACCAGAAAGTGTGATTTTCATTTAAATTAAGTACTATATTAGGGTAATAAATAAGTGACTTGAAACTTTTTGAAATCCGACCTACAAGGAAACTATTTCAGGGTGGACACTTCATTTTTAATAAAATTTACAGATGTTATAGATGAATCAAATGAAGAGACACTTGCCTTTTGTTTAAGTATTTGAATTGGAGATGGTCTCTGGTCCCTTGATTCACGCGTGAGCGTGAGTGATTTTCATTTTAATCTTTTGGTTAAAGAGTGATTTTCATTTAAGTCAAGTGACTATATTAAGGTAATAAATAAGTGCCTTGAAACTTTTTGGATTCAGACCAACAAGGAAACTTGTTCAAGGGTGGACACTTCATTTTAAATAAAATTTACAGATGTTATAGATTAAACAAATGAAAAGACACTTGTCTCTTGTTTATGTATTTGAATTGGAGATGGTCGCTGGTCCCGTGATTTGAGTTGAAAAATTCTGAGTGAGTGTCTAGAGAGTGAGTCGAATTTTTGCGTGAGGGATGTTTTTTTTTTTGGAAAACCCCTTTTAAAAAAAAAAATATTTTTTAGCAGTATTTGCATTCAGAATTAAGTCAAACTTTAAACTAAATAGTACATGCTTAACCCATTTTGGACAAAGATTCATTTTTTTTTTGGAAAAGGTACCTATTTAGTTAAATTGCACCGGCTCATCTCAAAACTCTTTTAAAAAAAATTTAATGTTCCGTTATTCCAGAAAAGCCTGTATTTCAACTTTTTATGCAATTTTAATATTTGGATTTATTTGCTATTTTAATAATTTACTTCGTTATTTTCAAAATAAATAGTTTCAAATATTTCAATTAGTGGAATTTGATAATAAATTAAATCTAAAAAAAAATAATATTAATTAATAAAAAAATTCGTTTTTGCTTGAAACAATTTCTGTGCTGATGCACATTGCATTTAATGCACATATAAATTCCGGTGGTCAAGGGGAGATCTTTTTTAATTGCAGAAAGATGAGACTTAACATTTGTAACAAAATATACCTGAAATTCATCCTTTTCATACATAAATATTTTGTTTGAAAAAGGTGATCGAAATGGGTTATCATGCAGGGGGCCCCTTTTTCGATTTTAGATCTTTTGCCAATTGCGATTACACGGGTCAATTTTTTTCTTATATGGGGTTCACACTTACGACCTTAAACAAGTTGTTTAACAAAAACTCCAGTAACAGAATAAAAACGTAATAGATACAAAAAAATAATTTTTTAAACACGTAGTCCTTAAACTCTCAAAAATAGTGTGAACTGCACATTATGCGTTCTTTAATTCTTATATAATATGAATGTGCCTCTAATAAAACAATAAACTTTTTTTTTCTGGATTCTGGTGTTGTGACATAAAATTTTGTAATGTCTGCTTGATTAAAATTTAGGAATTTCCAAAAAAAGAAATTAGTATTTTTTTTATAACGCAAAGAAGAGCGCAGTGACATTCAATGTACATATATCAAATATTAACAATGCTTGCAAAAGAAAAAATTTCATCACAGAAAAGGTCTAAATTTTTTAAGATCTACTTTTATTAGGGGTCATAAAAACCGTGACAAAAAATTTTTCTTTTATGTTTTTATGGCTTTTAAAATTCAAGTAGCTAACTCCTTTTTGTTATGTGACATTGCATGCAAACGATTACTGATCGATGTAACATCTTTTGCAATTCGTTAGTCAGGTAAAACCTAATAATGTGATGGAAAGAAAATGTTTGACGTCAAAATTAAAACAAACAAAAATAAAAATACAAAAAACCGAAACAAAACCGATACGAAAGTAGAAAAAAAATGAATTGGTATTGGTTTTTTATTGGTATTGGTTTTGAAGAATAAAAGTATTGGTTTTTAATTGGTATTGGTAGTGGGGAATCGGTATTGGTTTTTTATCGGTATTGGTATCGCACAAATAAAGGTATTGGTTTTTAATTGGTATTGGTTTTCAATTTGAATTGGTATTAACGGGTATTGGTATCGAAAAGGTATTGGTACCCATCATTGCATTTTTTCTTAAGAAAATGTGTAATTTTCTCTATCAAGTATCATTTTCTTTTTTCTTTTATTTTTTCCCTTTTTTGCTTTCGAATTCGGGTTGAATCCGGATCCTCACTTGTATGAGACTAAGGTTACGTTAACTTCCAGATAACTCGATATTGTATTAAGAGACATAATTGTTTAAACTAATTTACAAAATTAATGCGAATATGATATATGTAAGCCTAGAAAAAAATGTGGGCGGATTTGAACAATGGGGCGGGCACCTGTCACCCTTTTTATTTGTTGGTTTACATTCAAATGGGTAATAATAATATTTCTGTAAAATTTACAAAAACTCAGGAAAACTAAAAAAAAAACAGAAAAATTCTCGAAAATAATGAAAAAATCAGAAAATTAAAAAAAAAGTCACTAAAACTTCAAAATAAATGAAACTAATTCTGAAAATGATAGCAAATTTAGGACGATTAAAAAAATAGAGAAAACAGAAAAATATAATAAATTCAAAATTAGAAAAGGGATTGTGTGAAGGGTATAAATGATCTTCCAATTGTTGGCAAAAAGTATTAATTAAAAGGTTATAATTTTAAGATGTTGAAAGAATTTGAAAAAATTACTTTATTCTGAAATAATTACAAATTTGTGTTATTGCATATTTAATATACAGTTAGTAGAAACGAAAAATAAAAACTATTATAGCTTATCACAAAAAACCAGAAAATGCTTATAAGATAGAAAAAAAAACTAAACACCTATGTAATGTCATAGATTCGACATATTATACACATGCAAATTGCTTATTGTATGAACGTAATATATACTACTATATATTATAAAAATATTATAATATTCATTAAGATTTAGAGCATTTTTTCAATATCTTTAGCAATATCCATGGGATCTGTAGTTGGAGCGTAACGCTTTACAGGGATTCCATCTTTGTCAACCAAGAATTTGGTGAAATTCCATTTAATGGCGCTGCCCAAAGTACCAGTCTGTTTAGCTTTCAAATACTGATACAAAGGAGCAGCATTCGAACCGTTTACATCAACCTAAAATATGGAAAGAATCAATTTGAGAATTAATTGCTTAATAACGCATAATTAGACAATTCAAAATACCTTTTGAAAAACATCACCAATATCAGCTTTGGCATCGCGTAAATGGCAAACCATAGCTTCGCCATCACTCTCTGGCATTTGAGAGCCAAATTGATTACATGGGAAATTTAAGATTTGCAAACCCTTATCAGCATATTTTTCACGTAAATCGGTTAATTTCTTGTAATTGTTCTTAGTCAAACCACATTGGGAGGCAATGTTAACGACTAATACAACATTTCCCTTGTATTTGTCGAGAGACACCTCTTCGCCATGAGTATCTTTGACCTTGAAATCGTAAATGCTATTTGCGTTTTTAGCTTCTTCAGACATGATTTCGGACTGAAAGTGAAAATGCAATATATGAATAAAGTGGTTAGAAATCATAGTAGGTATGTATTTTGTGTGCATTAGTATTGGCAGAATATTAGTCATACATTCACTAACAAATACATATGTAAAACGATTAACCTTTACAAGCAACTAAAAAAAGGTAAGCACTACATACATCGTCCTTTATAGTTCCATGCTACAGAACGCACTAATGAAGAAAAAAACTTAGTAACAAATTATTTTGTGATTTTTAAGGGTATCCCTCTTGTATAATACGATTTTTTTCTATAGAAATTTTTTCCTATAGAAAAGATTTCTTAAGAAAATTTTTTAATTTTTTCCCTTAAGAAAAAGTATCTGGTTCTAAAGAATTTTTCTTATAATTCTTATTCTGAAACAATTTTCCAATAGAAAAAACTATAAGATTTGAGATATGTTTTATACAGAAAAGTTATCTGATTTTGAAAATTTTCTGAGACATTTGCTTAAAGAACAATTTTAAGGTTCTCTGACATTTTCCAAATAGAAAAAATCAGATATTCTGAGGCATTTTGTCCATAGAAAAGTTTTAAGACTTTGTGAAATTCTTGCTATAGAAAAATTTTCAAATTTTGAGGCATTTTTACCTGCAAAAATAGGAAAATTCTTTGTATAGAAGAATTTCCAAATTTAGAGACACTTTTTTTCTATAGAAAACTTCTCATATTAAAAAATGTTGCACAAACTATTTACCTTAAGGGTTATTTAGACCAGCAGACTTGTAAAACGACCTATCAAACATTTTTGCACAAAGCTCTTGTTCTCACAGCTTTAATACAGCCAGAATAAATAAATGTTTATGGTTTGATATACGGATAGCTCTCCTCATCTTTTGAAATTATTCAGAAAATGATTTGACAAACGGATCAAAATCAAAAATACTCCGAAAAGACAAATCTTACCGAAAATATGAATTGTCTAAACAGCTCTTTAGAAAAGTTGTTGGATTCTCCGATATTTTTCCTTCAGAAAATGTCACAGATTCCGAAACGTTCTTCTTACACACAAATTATCAGATTCTGAAACACTTTTCTAAAGAGAACTAAATGAAATGAATGAAAAACAACCAAACTTGAATTGAAAAAAATCATGATTTAGTTGATACTTGCTTAACAGCCTACTTGGCGTATCGGTCTAGAGTGATTGTACGTTACAAGCAGTTAATAGCAAAGTATTACAGATGATGGGTTCAATCCTTGTCGGCTGCGATCTGTTAATAATTTTCACATATAGAGTTCTATTGACTATTAACTGAATAAATTTGACATTAAAAGTTTTTCTGAAGATTATTATAACTGGATAATATGAAACTAGTAAGAAACAAACCAGGATGTCTTAAATTTTTAGAAAAAAATAAAAATTTTTCTTTCACACTTTTCTCAATTCAAACCCATATATTAAAAAAATGTTTGACCTCACTGTTTTTAAACATTTTTGATGCAATTTGCTAGATTCTGAGACATTTATCCTATAGAAAAAGTATAATTTTCTGAGACATTTTTCCTTAAAAAAAATCTTAGATTCTGAAACTTTTTCTATAGAAATATACTATGGTTTTAAAACATTTTTCCTTTAGAAAAAAGTTTCTACAACAAAAGGCTCAGACTCTGAGATATTTTTCCTTTAAAACAATTCTTAGACTTTGATATATTCATCCTTTAAAAAAATATCCCAGATTCGCAAACATTTTTAATAAATAAAAAGACTCTGAAACATTTTTGTATAGAAAAAGTCTCAGATTCTGCGATAGTTCTCCTATAGAAAAAGTTTCAGAGACAGTTTTCATAAAGAAAAATTTTAAATCTTTCTTTAGAAAAAGTCTTAGATTTTGAGACATTTAAAAAAAAAAATCTCAGACATTTTTCCTTTAGAAAAAGTCTTAGATTTTAAAACATTTTTCAAATAGAAAAAGTCTCAATTTCTGAAACATATTTTCTATAGAAAAAGTATCATATTCTGAGAAATTTTTTATGTAGAAAAATTCTCAGCTTCTGAGTATTTTTCAAAGCAAAAGTTTCACATTCTGATACATTTTTTTATAGAAAAATTTTTCAAATTTTTTTCTGAAGAAAATTCTCAGATTTTTCCTATAGAAAAATTATTTTTCTTAAGTTTTGCTGATATTTTTGCTAATAGAATTCACGTCAGCAAATTTAGTCTTGCAAAAAAGCGAAATGTAAGATTGCAACTTTATTTGCTTAGATTTTATAAAGAGTAGCAATAATATTACTATTGAAATGTAAATTGAAATGTAATTGTAGTGTAAATCTTTTCTTGAAACCACGCATCATGTAAAAGCTAATGGAAAAGTGTTGAAGTTGATTAAATTTTTTTTTTTCATGTTGCAATTTTGCACTTTTTCAAAGGTAAACATATCGTAAGTAAATAATGGAATTCACGTTAGAAATTTTAGTCTTGCAAAATTGCGCAATGTCAAAATTGCAACTTTATTTGCTTGTTTCTTTGTGAATAGAAGCAATTGTATTAATATTAAAATAAATTGCGAATATTTTCTTGCAACGACATATCATATAAAAGGTTATAGAAAAATAAAAATTTTATTAAATTTTTTTTTTTAAAGTTGCACTGTTGCAAGGGTCAAAAATTTCTGAAGTGAATACCCTGACTATTAATAAATTTTCGAGCATTTCCACATTTTTTCTTGCACAATACAGATCAAAAGTTTGACAATCCAAGTCTGCTTAAATCAGCAGATTTATGATATAATTTTAGCAGATTTATTTGTGATTCGACAGAGATTTCCAAATCAAGTCTGCTGAAATCAGCCGATTTTTCTGATGAAATTAGCTTATTTTTCTGCTGAAAAGGCAGATTTTTCAGCTGATATCAAAAGACTTTCAGCTATCTGGACAGTTTGTTTCTGCTCAATTTATGATATTTGCAAACCAAGTCTGCTAATATCATCAGATTTGTCATGTGACTTAAAATAGGTGTATTTTCAGCAGAGTTTTCTGCTGATTGAAAAAAAAAAATATTTTGAGTGGACTTTCATTGCAGACTTTCATTGCAGGTCACGATACATGAATTTTATAAAGATCAAAGTCGCAAGAGAGACTTCCCTGTGTTAGTTTTTTAGTTAAAATACAATTAAAATAAAATCTAAAAAAGAGGATTTATAATTTAAACTACACATCAAAAATAAGGCAAGTCGCCTTCCATTTTAAAAAGACTTCACAAATTATATTCTAAAAAGTCATGTTAAAGGTTAATCGCATAAAATAAACAGAAAAAGGGAAAGTAAGACAGCCTAATAGAACACACTAAATGTAGAACAACAGCGAAACAGCTTAATATAAAATTAGTAAGGCTAACTAAATTATTTATTAATAAATTCACTTGTTATTATTTAGAACAACTTATATTAACTATAGGTTTTACAGACAATAGAACTCTAGAGAAGAGATGGGCAAGTGAGTTGACTCAAGCTAAAGGAATGAAAAATAAAATTACCACTCACAACTGACTCACTCAATTTTTTTTTTATATATTCGCACTTTTTTACTATTGACGTTAGTAAATTTAATTTCAATCACAGAACTTGCATTTTTTTTACAATTTTTTTTACGAAATACAAAACAAAAAATATATTTTTTGTTAGTTTTCCTGTCATTTAACTGATTAAAACAGAGACACATTTTTACTCACGCAAACTCGCGCAATGAAAACTTAAACTCAATTATTATGTTCACTTACGATTTTATGTTAACCCACTTAATCACGTGAGCAATTGTAGTTTCGCTCACGATAACGCATGAGTAACAAATGATTCACCTAAATCACGCAAATGACGTCACAATCGCCCAACTCAACTCTAGAGTACGTTTTCTGTGTGTAATTAGCTAAAGGATACAATTATTACGTTGTTATGCACAGTGATATGTGAGAAGTTAAATTTGTGTTCGTCCATTGTATTTATAAAGAACATTTTTCCACATAGAAAAATGCTTTGTAAATTATTTAATTTTTCAAAATATATTTTTAACTCATATTTAATGGTCCTATTCTGTATTATTTCTTTCGTTCTGATATTGTCTGCTATTTAAACAAATCAAACTATTCGACAAATCTACACTTTTTGAATACACTCTTTTTGCAATACATTTTTTACCAATCACAGTATGGAGGTATAATCACTTTGTCATTCCGTTTTTAACGTAACCGAAATACGGTCTAAAACCAAATAAAGTACATACAGTGCCGGACAAAAGTATTCACACAGAGCTATTTACAAATACCAAACATTTTTTTATAAAACGAGTATTTTTTTTTTTTAAAGTGTTTTGTATGTCATTTATTAAGACTTTAATTTAAGCTTTATAGCATCCAGATTGAGTTTATAATAAATGTGCTACGAGGGCCGAACTGGAAAATGAAATTATTTAGGCCTCTGCTGTGTCTTTTAAAAACATTCAATTCACATGAACATTTTCGAATCATATGAAATCGAATTCGGTTATCTGTCGAATTCGGGTCTCCTGATTCCAAATCTGCCATCCAAATTTTTCTAACACGTACCGTTTTTGAGATATTCACTGTTAAAATGTCAGCATTTTTGGGGGTCTACTATTACGCATTCTTACGTTGCTTCCTGATTCCAAACTGCAATCCAAATTTTAGTGTGGTTTATAAAAAATATAAGTGCGTAATAGTGGAGTGCGTTAGAAAATTTTGGATGCCAGATTTGGAATCAAGAGGCCTCGTTTATACTGAATCAAGTCCTATTTTGTGTGAACAACTTAAGAATACTTTACATAGGACATCCAAAAATTGCTAAAGTTGCTTTTTTTTTAATATTCAAAAGCGAATATCTTATGCCTTTATGATATGTACTTGCTTTTTTTAAGTTACTTGTTGCTGCATTTATTAGGGATTTTTTATGGGAATTACGATAACTTTAAAATGTTTGGTTAAAGTTATCGAAATTTTTATAGAAAACCCCTAATAAATGCAGCAACAAGTAACTTGAAAAAAGCAAGTATCATACGCAATTTTGAAACCTTACGTGATAGAAAAATTTGGAAGGCAGATTTGGAATCAGGAGGTCAAAATCTATTAAGTTCATATATTCTGATTCATGGGCGTGCGAATTTCTATGAATTTGTTCAACAGCGTTATTTTTAGTTATCAACTAATTTCGTTAACGACCCAAACAAAAATTCTTTTTTTTTAAATACAGTAGAACCCAGCAAAAACTTACATTACCAAGTTATTAGCTTAAGGGTTTATAACGAAAATGTGTAACAAGTTACACTCATAGAAATATCTTAGTAGAAAAAATAGTAAACCCATTGTAGATCAAGTTTTACAGAATTTAACAAAAATCAATGTTGATATTACAAAATTCAATAGTTGAAAAATACATAGTTGGAAAAAATTGTATAAAATATAAGTACATGAATATGCAAACTGTTTTTGCTGATTGCCTTTTTTAAATTTTTGTTGTCTTGTAAAGAAGAAATTAAAAGAAAATATTTGGTGAGTAATTAAATATATTTGTTATTTAATTCATTAATAAAGCAATTTTTCAATTTTTTTTAGCAATTTAGAATCTTTCTAAAAACTCCAGAAGCTAATCACGTAAAATGATTGCCGACAGCAAAACAACAGCGAAATACATCACAGTCCAAGGAAACAAAAAAATATCATCTAAAAACAAAATAAGTTTATGTGAAAATAATGAGTTAATGAAAACCACGAAAAAATATTGTGAAAATATTCAATTAAATAAAATAACATTCACAACACAAATAAGAATTTCATTTTAATAAATAAAATTGCATGACTACACAAAACAAAACGAGTATGATTAACAGAAATACGAATAGAACCAACAAAAATACGAGTTAATCAGCTTTTACAAAAACTGACAACAATTAATGTTGAAATCAACATAAATATTTGCAGGGTCAAAATCAACAATGATTTCTGTTGAATTTACTACGATTTTCTTTGGGAATACAATGATTTTTGGTTGAGTGTACGTACCAATTTCTTACGAAAAAGCTAACAAATAGATCATTCCTTTGCTCGCTTACGAAAAAGTAACTGTGAAACTTAATTGATTTTCAAAATTCAGATTGCAAAATTAGTTACATAGTGAGGCAAAAGAGGATTTTTTTTGGGTAATTAGTACTCATTACCAGGCAATCCAATTGGGAATGAGTTCTCATTACCTATAGGTAAACTATAGTTTTTGCTGGGGAAATCCGCATTTTATGACCTTAAATTTTTTCGACCTCCAATTTTTTGTAAACAAAGAAAATATTTTGTTGTTCATTAATTTAAATACACCTAAGTGTATAGTAATGAGATAATTTATCTTTTTCTTTGTTTACAAAAATTGGTGGTCGAAAAATGCGGATGTCTTTTACTGTGTTTAAATTTTTTGTTTCGGTAGTTAAAAAATTACACTGAAAAAAATAACCTTCCTGATATTAATGAAGCGGATTCATTATTTTGTTTTCATTACTTAAATGAAGGAATTCATAAGCTGATTGAAATTTCATGCATGTTATGAACAAATTTTATGAAACTTGTTTCATTGGATTTCATAATTTCATTAAAAAATATCATAAGATTTTTTAGAACTAAATACAACTCTGCGTTGCGAATAAGAGAAAGAAAACAGAACAAAAACATACGACGTTTTATTACACCACGCGTGTTTAGTCTAATTGTAATTTTTACATGTGTGTTAACTTTTTTCTAATAAAATAAAATAATTTTATATTTTTTTGCTTTGTTATTGAAACTTGTGTGTGTGTTATGCTGGTTATATCTAATTGAAATTACAAGTGAAAAGTTGCATATAAGTGTTTCTTTTGACTTTTTCTTATAAAATATAATATAATTTGCAACAGAAAAATAGTTTTTTAAGTCATTAAAATTTTATGATGAAATGTAGGGTAATTTGTGTTGTTCCATTGCTTCGTTGTTGCTACGTTTTGGCAGCACGTGTTTTTAAAGTCATCGCGTTTTTGTCTTTTATAGTTTACCTCATATGGCAATTCAGACCAATTTAAGTTTGGAGTAAAATTTGTGCAATTAAGGGTCATGTCACAGACTCAATTCCGTTCGGAAGTGGAATAAGTGGTTCACTCGTAAAACGCAAAGCAAATACTTTTTTCCGGAATGAAACCACTTTTAGCAATTCAATTCCACTTTGATTTTTGAAAGTGATTTTATCCGAAAAAAATTTTTTTTTTGCGTTTTACTAGTAACAACTTTTTTTCAAATCCGATCGGAATTGAGTCTGTGACATGCCCCTAAATAAAATTTCAGTGACGGTTACAGTGATGGTTACATGTGACTTACCAAAATTGTTATTAATGCAAATTTTCACTTATGGGTGTATGATACGTGCTGTTTTTAGGTAACTTGTTCCTAACTTGATTAGGGGCTTTCTATGGAAATTTTGATAACTTTAACCAACATGAATTTATCGTAATTCCCATATCAAAACCTTAATAAAGTTAGCAACTAGTTACTTGCAAAAAGCAATTATCATACGCTCATTACCAACTACTATTCCACATTTAATCAATGGATATTTTCATACTTCATAAAACGTTTCAAACAAGTTCTACGAATATTTTAATTATTTATATGCAAGTTTTCATTGAAAGGAACTTTAATGACACCAGTTTCATTAATCAAATGAAACCTGTCTTCGGTTGAAAACGTGAGTCATTTTTCGTTAAGGTTAAGTCAATTTTCATTAATTTCACGAAGCTATTTTTTTCAGTGTAGTTGATAACTGAATATAAATTATTGAAAAATTTTTTATGTTCGAACTTGTAAAAAAGCGATTAAGAAATATTTTTAAAAAGTGTCTATAAATATTTTCATTTTCCAGTTCGACCCTAATTTTACTGTGATGAGTGATGATCAATTTAAGTAGTCTTTGATCTCCTGATTCCAAATCTGTTCTCCAAATTTTTCCATCACATCTAGATTTTTAGTTATTCACGGTTGAAAATGCGAAAAATTGCGATTTTTGCATTATTTGAAAGCCTGTACAGCAGCCAATCAGTGAAATACAAATCTGGTATAAAGCACAATAGTAGTATTTGTCTATGGTCTCCAACATAGGTAACAATTTTTTTCAAATTATTGCGTTTGGTTGGGTCTCACTTGCGTTTTAAAATGATACTGTTAAAATCATCATTTTTGTAAAATTTACCTCAGTTTTTTGATATTTTTTAAAGAAAAACTATAAAAAAAAAATATTTTACAAACTTTAGTTTTCTGTGTTATTTTTCGTATAAACCGAAAAATATCTTCAATGGTTTTAAAAGTCTATAAGAAAGAATGAACATTTCCCTAAATTTTGAGCTCATCACAGTAAAGATTGATCATCTAAAAATTGTGCTTTTTCTATTTTTTTTCACAGTGTTTTTTTAAAAATACATGTTTGGCCAATAATAGTGCAACAACTTAAAATTTTTGTTATCATATTTTTGAGATCACAGTTCAATTCTACTCTACCGCTTTATACCAGATTTTTTTTCACCTAACGGCTGCTGTGCAGGCTTTCAAAAAAGACAAAAATCGCGTTTTTTCACATTTTCAACCGCGAATAATTAAAATTCTAGACGTGATTTGATTCTATTACATTATATGAAGGTTCGTCTATCTGTGGTAAGCACGATGTAATCCAAACTAAAAGAGCTGGGCTCCTGAAGCGTAATATGAATTCTTATGGCCTAAAAGATTTTTCAGATTTTTGAAAGGTCGGGAAGAACTCGCTCAAAAGGATTTTTTCCAAAAAATGAGTTTATGAAACATATGTAATTTGTTTTTTTCTTTGGTGCTTTTTTTACAAAACCGGAAAAATTACTTCTGAATATTGCTAGCCTCCTAAAAAAATATTCGCGGTAAAAATTATAAGCTCAAGAAGAATTTCCGAGTTCCAACCTAAATAACTTAAAAAGTATGCAATGCATGGATGTTATGTTGAATTTGTTAGATACGTCTTTCAAATATCTTTAATTTATATAAAATTTTGTGGAAGCAATGTAAGAATATGTAAGAAAGGGGAACTTACAAGATTGCTCCAACTGGAGGGGTATAACTCTTTTGAACATGGTCAACAAAATCATAGCCCACATCCTGCACAATCGCATCTCAACCATTATTGAACCACATCTAAGACGAGAACAAGCGGGCTTTAGGCCAAATAAGTCATGTATTGATCATACATGACTCAGCTTGAGAGTAATTGTGGAACAGTCGGTTGAATGGCGCTCACCCCTTTATTTAGTGTTCGTAGACTTCAAACGAGCCTTTGATACGCTACAACACAATGCAATCTGGGAAGCTCTAAGATGCAAGGGAGTCCCCGAGAAGTTAATTAATAAATAAATAAATAATTAATTAATTAACCTTATAATGCAGCTCTACAACAACGCGTATTGTTCCATACTTCACGAGGGCTCATCAAGCAAACCCATCAGAGTAAACGTAGGAGTTCGTCAAGGCTGTGTTCTGTCACCACTATTGTTTAATATAGTACTTGATGTAGTCATGAACCAATCCAGAATAGACTTTGTAAAGCAAGGCAAGCGTATGGTTCACTTAATAAATTCTGGAGATCGCAAAATATTTCAAATTACACCAAAGTCAAGATTTTTAACAGCAACGTGAAATCTGTGCTGCTATTTGGCTGTGAAACTTGGAATATATCATGTCGCGAAATGAGTAGCTTGCAAGCTTTTGTAAACCGATGTCTCAGGCGTATACATAGAATATTTTGGCCAGCTACTATATCAAACCAAGATCTGTGGAACCTAACTAATCAAGTTCCCTTGAGTATAAATATACGTTCGCGTAAATTTAGTTGGTTAGGACATACAATGAGAAAGCCAGCGAATGATATAACCCGACAGTCAGTTGAATTTAACCCTCAAGGATCCAGGAGACCTGGCAGGCCTGCAAATACTTGGAGGCGACAAATTGAGAACGAGCTGCATGAGCATGGTGTATCCTGGAGTGAAATGAAATCGATGTCTAATGATAAAATACGATAGAAAGCATTTGTTGCGGCCCTATGTTCCACAGGGAATTAAAGGATTAAATATATATATATAATATAATGTAAGAATATGTAACAGTGGATCCCCAAAAACTATAAATTATTGGTTTTTGACTTTTTAAAGCATAAGAATCAGTTGGATGTTTCACTGGAAAGTTTTTGTTATTTTTGTTATTATTAAGCAATAACTCAAAAACAGGATCAGCTAGGATTTTCTTGTTAACGACTTTTAAATAAAGGGGAATGCAATGACATTACCCGATTTGGTCACCAATTTTGTAAAACCTATACTTGCTTGAAGAAGGGTGTGTCCTCCCTAAATAAGTTTGTCAATCCGTTTGTAACATCTCGAAAAATGAGACTAGGACCCCATAAAGTACATACTATATTCGTGATCCCCGATCGGTTTCAAGACGACCTAAGGATGTCCGTAAAACCTATACTTGCTTGAAGAAGGGTGTGTCCTCCCTAAATAAGTTTGTCAATCCGTTTGTAACATCTCGAAAAATGAGACTAGGACCCCATAAAGTACATACTATATTCGTGATCCCCATTCGGTTTCAAGACGACCTAAGGATGTCCGTTCGTACGTCACCTGCTCCCACCGTTTGTCAGTTGAAAACATGCTAACTTTTGAAACACATCTCTGTTGCTCCTAAAGTTTGTCACATTTTTATGCAATTTTGCTAGTCAAGTTGGTATTAAATTTCCGCGAAATCGGTCGAGTGGTTTAGAATTTTTCTGCATAACCGTGAATTTCCTCACACATTTAAGAAAAAATTATCACTGTGCATTATGATTTACTCACACTGTTGTTGTTGTTGTTTGTAACTTTCAAATAAGATGTCGTTGATGTATGTGCTGTACAATTAACGCTACTGGTCAGTGGAAAAAGGACTAAGCAAATACGTTTTTTATTGATTAGTTGAACGCGAGGACACAATGTCACAAATGTATGCCGTTGTGTTTGCTGTAATTGTTGTGGTCGCCTTTTAGTAAGCAATTGGCTCATGTGACACGTATTATTACGCTGTAGTAGATTAATTCTGCCATTTGCTATGATTATATTTTGAAGGCATTTAGCAAAATTATTATTGTTAAACAACATTGCAGCTGGAATTAAATCCAAAGTAATTTCATTAAATGTAGCAGCTAGACAGTACAGGCTATATTGATTTTAAATTAATGTGACGGGCATGAAATATATATTACTATGCACAGTAAAACCCGGTAGTAACGAACTCCCTGGGACCAGTAGAAATAGTTCGATATAAGTAAAGTTTGCTATACATTTCAAAATTTAAGGTATCAATTGGGGGTGGTTACTAAAGTTTTAATTAGTGCCCCCCATTTCCCGGTTCTCGGTATTCCCGGGAATACCGGTATTCCCGGTTCTGGTACCGGTTTCCCGGTTCTGGTACCGGTTTCCCGGTTCTAGATATTTTCCCCGGGAATACCGGTATTCACGGTTCTGATCTTGGTACCGGTTCTCAAAAAAAAAAAAAAAATACTAAACCATAAAATATTTAAATTACACCATTTAATCTGTGTTTCAGAAATATTTAGTTGTGTTTGTAAAATTATTTAAAAATCATGTAACTATCTTTTCTTAAATTCATAAAAAAAATGGAAATGGTGTTTTTCACATGTTTTGTATGTTTTTTGGTAAAAGCAAAGATACAATTTTAATTGTACAAAATTTTACAAAATATACTTACCGGTAGTCCCGGAATACCGGTAATACCGTCAAAACCGGAACCGGTAATACCGGTATTCCCGGGAATAATTCAAGAACCGGGAAACCGGTACCATTTCCCGGTAATACCGAGAACCGGGAATACCGGTATTCCCGTTTCTACGGTACTGACCGTAGGCACTAGTTTAAACTAATTACACTTTTCGAAAAATTATTTTTTCAAAAATTACCTCTTGGTAATAACTTTTCTTATTAATGCTAAACATAAATTTTGTGATATTTTAAAAATCTGATGGGTCACAATCCCTTATTTGATCTTTCATCCGAATGATTAGCATAAAATATTTGTTTTTGTTTTTTAAAACAAAAATAATCATAACTCCTTTATTCAAAATTCGGTAATATTTCGGTTCCAAAATCGGAAGATTTTGCCGATCAGTCGTTTCGAATTTGTTATGAAATCAGAACATTTGGTTCATTGGGAAATACAATTATCTAATAAATGCACTGTTTTTAGTATTAGATAACAAACAAGTATGTTCTTCAACAATTTAACTAAATATTAAATATAAAATTTTCGGTCAATTATTAGTGGTATTGACGTCAGCAAATTTTACCCTTGCAAAATTGCAAAATGCAAAATTTTCATAACAAACAAATGGATGTAATAAAACAAAAAACACACAAAAAATAATTTTGTGTGTTTAAATGTTGCATTTTGCACTTTGCAATGGTAAAAATTTCTGACGTGTATACCATCATGATTTTTTAGCTGAATATTTGTAACGGAAGTCTCATTATCGTGCAGACTCTATATATTTAGAAACTTCTAACAAGTGATAAAAGTATCGTAATCACAATCTTACATTGAACATGGGACATTCCATGCCAAATGACACATTTTCGGACACGATCATCTTTTTATATGTATTAAATGGATTTTGCGTTCTATTCCAAGTTAGCGTTCTATTCCAAGTTAGTTTTAATAGATTTTCAAAAATTTAGATTTAAAAAAAAAGTAAGAAATTAAAATTTTCAATTATGCTGATTATTATTCAATTATTCATAATGAGTACTAAGTGCCAGATTTGATTTTATTCCTTTCTCTTTCACACTTACACATTTTTGTATTATGTCATCTCTAATTTTTTATATGGTAATCTGTAGTACCGAGTATTCCGACATTGTGTCGAAGCTTTTAATTTCGACCAATAATTATATCGATATTCTAAAAAAATTGGACATTATAAAAAAATTATTCGGAATAATAACACAGGGCAACACTTTTTTTGTCCGGGCTCTGATAGCTAATTATGGGTAATTGAGGTACGCTGATTTCAAATCTGGCTACCGTTTTTGTGGGTCAGCTCTATTTTTCGAGATATAGCCTAAGGAAACTTTGAAAATAGGCTATTTTCGGAATATTTGTGAGACCATATTTACCAACACTGGTCTTGCATCGAAAAAGTGTATGACGATTTAAGGTATGTTGACTATGCTGATTCCAAAAATGCTCTTCCTTTTTTTGAGTCATCTTTAGTTTTTAAGATATCGCTAAAATAAAATTTAAAAAATTTTCATTCATGCCCTTTTTAAATCTAAGCACGTTTATCACTGTGACAGCGTTTGAGGACACGATTTAGACTAAATAGGGCACGCGGAATTCAAAAATGCTAGTATTTTTCTCCTGCAGGCTTAAGTTTTCGAGTTATGAAGCAACGAAATAACATATTTTTTTTAATCATATAATTAAAAAATTTTATATTTTTATTTGTTTTTACTAAGCAACCTCAGACATTTGCAAAGGGCTTGTGAACTCATTTTGACCTTACAAAGAACAATTCCTGAAGTCAATCTGACAAGTGGTTTGACTGGAATGATGAGCACGATTTTTCGAAATTTACTTGCGTTATTACTCGAAAACTAAAGCTGTCAGAAATAAGTTAATACCAGTTTTTGGAATCCTCGCATTCAATATAGTTAACTTCGTGTTTAAAACTGAGGCTCTAAAATTAGTGTTAGCAATTATAGCCTTACAAAGTTGGTAAAAAAAGCACGTGTTTGACATTTACCAGCGATTTGCTAGCGAACGAGAGCTGATGGAACAAATTGGACAACAGATTCGGAATCAGCACACCAAAGTCCATATAAATCAGTTGTCGAAGTTCAGGCAAATTGAAAAAGTTCAAATTTTGTCAACCTGTGTAATCGTTATAAAAAAATCCGAAACCTCGGACTTTCCTTTTAAATCTGAATATACTACTCAAAGTTTCGCAACTTTTAAACCATAAATCGAGATGTGATCACAATTCGTTCTATTTTTTTCAGAATTTTGAAAATTGCACATTTTTCACGTGAAAAAAATCTGTTACCTCGTTTCAACTGATTTTAAGTATATAGAACCGCATAAATTTTGCAATGATATGGACATTTAAGATTTGTTATGATTATTTTATTATTTTAATATTTAAAAGTTTTTGGGTTAAGGGCAGTTGACATGTTACTTAGCTTAATAAGGTGCCCAAAATTTAAGATGTTAGACATTGACCGTTAATAGATATATTCATTTGGGTATAGAAATACGTCCCAGAAAATTTTAGGATAATCGGACATGGGTAAGGTTCGCCGCATCACCCTTGAAGTTTAAAAATCGGATTACAAGGGGAAAATATGACTTTTTATTAAATTTCTCATTTTTTTTGATATTTTGAGTTAAGTTTGAATTTGAAAGGTTGCAGAATTGCGATTTGGATTGAAATGTTTCTCAAAAAAGGTACTCAAAACTAGAATTGGTTTGGAAATCAGCCAAGTTATTACAAGT
Organism: Pegoplata infirma; assembly: GCA_963921195.1. Lineage (NCBI taxonomy): Eukaryota > Metazoa > Arthropoda > Insecta > Diptera > Anthomyiidae > Pegoplata > Pegoplata infirma. Next base: position 149,899,025 of record OY992539.1, on the reverse strand, counting down.
TCCCCAGGCATCTGAAGAGTGATAGACCACTTGATTAAGGAATACGAGCACCATTTTTGAAATTACCTAATGTAATAAAAAATTTTTATTCATCATGTGAAAAAGTTCCCAGTTTTTGCTCCTAATTTTAAAGCTTACCTCGAAAAAAGTCCTTAGCCAAAATATTAGATTTTTATTTCGCGATTTGGCACCGCCGAAATTGTTATTTGTTTATAGCTTTGTCATTTAATGTCCGGTCGGTTAAAAAAAAATTATTAGATAGTTCTCAACGAGTACTAAATTTGACCACATCTGGTATTAACCTATGAGGTCAGCTTTCTACTCACCTAAATGATTTTCATTTTTCCATTTAACTATAGCACTTAAAAAAATCATGAAATTCTTCCTTTGGAAGTATCTGGTTAAGTTAATTAATAAAAAAGTTACATTCAATTTAAGATTTTCATAAAAAATATAAAGAAAATTTAGAAAAATCACTTGTTCTTATGCCTTTAAACTGTATTAAGTTTTTTAGATTGTATTTTAATACATAAAAACAAGTGTTTCCCATAATTTTCCATTGATTTTATTTGGAAATTTAAAATCGAATGTAACTTTTTTGTTATTTAACTTAACCGGATACTTCCAAGGAGGCAAGCTTTAAAATTAAGCGCGGAAAATGGGATTTTTTTTTCTCCTCAATTACCGACCTAGTCTAGCGGTCGTGTCTGAAAATGTGTGATTTGACATGGAATGTTCCACATACATACTACCTACATATACATATGTATAGCAACTAGTATTAACGGCCAAGTTAGTATATAATCATAAAATAAAGAAAGAAAATGTTTAATTACATTTGAATTATTATAATAATACAAATATGTTCCAAACCCAGTTACTAGTGCTCCAATTAAAAAATGTACTATAGTTTTGGTAGTCATTTCCAGAAAATTCAATTTCGGTACGATTATGTGTACAGGAAGGTGATTGTGTTCTCGCGTATAGATTATTTTATCTATAAATACTTGATACAATAAGAAGATAAACAAATTAATATATGTACGTGTGTATATAATATACTGTAAAGGAAAAATAAACTGCAAATCACTGTGAATTTCGAATGTTTATCTATTGAATGGTACTAAATGAATTATTGAAAGAAAATATGGTGATTATAGTACAAAGTTCATAACGATTGCATTTAATTAACGCCCTTCTTACTGTACATATTTTTTTAATCTCACAATTCCTTTACTATATATGTATTTTTATTATATGTTTTGATTTAAAAAAAAAAACAATTTATTAAATGCTTACTTTAAATTATTGCAACAATTTTAATATCAATGTTTTCACTATGAGGAAAAAATAACTTTTGACCGGTATAAGAGAACGAAGCCGATCGGCTAACAGCCGCGACTTAGCCGCCTTCGATGTTTTTTAGGTACTCCAGCCGCCGCCGGTTTGCTCGGCTTATTTCGGCTTAAAAATGTTTACAAAAAAATAGTTTTAGTTAGCCGCCGCTAGGGATGCCAAACGGGAAATCCCGAATCCCGAAATCCCGGGATTTTTCGGGATTGACAAATCCCGAATCCCGGGATTTATTTTTTTCAATCCCGGGATTTTTCGGGATTTTCCGGGATTGACAAATCCCGAAAAATCCCGGGATTTCGGGATTTTTTTGGCAAAATTTGTAATTAAAATTGACTTTTTCTTCAGTACTGTTTCAGGATTTAGACAAAATTGTTATCGTTTGAAAGGTCTTTGAAATACCTTTCAAATGAGGTATGTTGGGCTTAAATTCTCTCACTCTTTGTGAGGCAAATCGCATTTTTAGAGTGGATTACTCAATATACAGTTTTAATGTAAATTTTGTTAAATTTTGCGGAGAGTTATTCTATAACGGAGCATTTAGTATTTCATCTGTAAAGTTTCTTTTCAGCAGTCTTAGTTCTTAATGTGCAAAATCGGAACAATTTTTTTTCTCCCTTGAACAACTAAAGCAACCTCTGAAAACCCCAACTTTTTTACCAGTTTGTATTTTTGTTAAGCAATAGGGACATTTTCATGAAATTGCATTTTCTCGTCCCGCCCCTTTTGTGGGCGTGGTTATAAAAAATAATATAAATAATGATAAAATTCAGTTCCTTAAGCGTAATAAATGCATTTTTAAACATTTATCGGGAGAGGGGATGCAACTTTTAAAATTCGAATCGCCAGTAGGGCAATGTATACAAATTTTGTATAAATCTAACAAATACCGAAGATCTCATCAAAAATCGATATATCATACGAATATCTCGCGAAATATATTTCTCTGATCCAACTTTTGTTAGAAACAGCAAAACAAATTGAACAAGGGCGTTTTTGCGACGGTGTCGGCGAAGGAAATGCTTACACATTTATAAATATAATTTTATATTTTTACCCGAGTAAAAAAAAAACTTTTAAGATCTAATTTGATCTCAAAATTGGCTGTATCAAGTTGGATCAGATACTGATCTAATTGTATTATTTAAGATAATCAAATATAAAAAATGATATAATTAGATCCGAATTTTGGTCACATCCAATTAAATCCAGTTGATCTTATTTTATATAAATTAATATAGATTTATATAATTACATAAAGTCAGATATATTTATTTATAACCTCAGATAAGAAAATGGAGCCACAATAAATCTTAGATAAACTTAGATCTGAACATATAAAAAGTCATATATAATTTAATATGATTGTATCGAATTACATATCATTATATCAAAACTTTTTTACTAGGGTATTTAAATAAATATTTTAAATCCGCGCCTTCAAAATATCATTTTCTAATACCCTCTAACTTAAAACTTTGCCTGCCATCAAAAAAATGTTTAAAACATTTTTACGTTTTCAGAGGTTGATTTAAATCCAAAAGGGGAACATTTCCCCATTGGCGGATATTGCATTTAATAAGATATATTCATGTCAAAAGGCAGGGGTCTAGCTCTTTTGGTTTGGACTGCATCGTGTCTTCCTACAACCATACTTTGGTTGTAGGATATAAAAACACTTTAAGCAGTGCCAGTTAAGTTGTTCCTTAATTTTTGAGTTTTCTGTGCTAAATATGTTAAATCGATAATTATTCAATGCTTATGAATTTATTGAACATTTAATTATATATACATTTTTTATATTTTAATAAATCCCGAAATACCGAAAAATCCCGAAATCCCGAAAAATCCCGGGATCCCGAAAAATCCCGAAATCCCGAAAAATCCCGGGATCCCGGGATTACGATTTCGAAATCCCGAATCCCGGGATTTGTAAATGTCAATCCCGTTTGGCATCCCTAGCCGCCGCCGATCGAGTTTTTGCTTAGCCGCCGGCGCCGACAATTTCATGGCGGCTTCATTCTCTGTTCTCGACTCTCGACCCCTTTACAACACTTGAAATTTTTGTTAAAATTCATATTTCACTTTACAACACTTGAATGTATTCATAACCAAAACAATACGCAGGTACCAAGTCTATAAAAATTATTTTTTTGGCCCTGCTTTGGGATAATTTTGAGATTTTTGATGTGATTTCTTTTATTCTGCATCTAAGAAATAATTTTAATTTATTAAAAAATATTTTTATTTTTAAAATATTCTTTAAATTAAGGGACAACAAAATGCACCAAGAATTTGTGTTTGTGTGCAAATCAAAAAAAAAAAAGAGAGTCCAAAGAGAGAAAACATACTTTGTTTCATTCGCACAAACTCTGTCATTTAAAGTGTGTGTAAAAAAAATAATTTTTGTCTCTTTCCCACAAAGTCTGTCGAAGAGCAAATTTTTTAAATATTTTACTTAACAACACTGGAAAAAGAGAACAAAATTTCATATCAGAGACAGGCAACCAAGCCGACGCGAAATTTTCGGTGGCGGCGGCGCAACCAATTTTGGTTGCCGGCGGCGGCGTTTGTACCTTTCATTCGGCGGCGGCTCATTTTCCTTTATCATTTTTTTTCGTTGTAGAGTTGTATTTTTGCGAGTCTGAGCAAGTGCGGAGGGAAAAAGAATACTAATAAAAATAAGTAAACGTCAATTTTATTCTTGTGTTATCGATAAATTTGGTTATCAAATGACTGAATGTCACAAAAAATGTAAAAATTTTACATATTTTTTTGAAATTTATGCACGGTATAATAAGATATACCTACAGTGTTGGAAAAAATAATAGGGACGACGAGTTAAAATTTACTAATTCGTTAAAAACTTTTTCATAAATGCCTTATTTTTTCAACTTCAACTGAAAAATGATCAGTAATTAAACTGGATTTAATAATCTGTATTGCTTTTTACGATTCTCCTTTAATTTAATTTCTTATTGGCAGAATAGTTAGAAAAGTAGTGAATTTATGTGGAAAAAATAATAGGGACGAAATGCCTAAAATTAATTAAAAATTATTTTGAATGGTGTTTAACGTTAAGCTTTTAAATAATATTATTAAAAAGTGCAAAAAATAATTAAAAATAATAAATCTGTCCGTTCTGTAATTATTTTAGCCTTTTTATATTTGCCAATAGTGTGGGGTAATGGGTACGGGTGCCCACTGTACGTTTTTTGAAGGAAAACACATTTTTAGCTTAAAGCGGATGGAATATCGATGATGTTAAGTGTCCTAATAATAAAGTGTTCCAAAAACAAAGTATTTAAAGCGATTCGCTCAAGAAAAAAACCCGAAACCAGGGGTGGAAACCGAAAAACATCAAAGTAATTTGAACAAATTCTTGATTGTTATTCAAAAAAATACCCCTTTTATGTCATCTTATGAACTTGAAAATAAGTTTTGTGCTCCAGTGACTAGTCGTACAATAAGAAATGAACTACTGAAATCAGTTTTATAAGGTAGAAGTCCAAGGAAAGAACCACCGCTGAGCGTACAACATATACGAAAAAGTTTAGTGTTTGCCAGGCAACACATTGACTGTAAGCATTGGTAATATGTTCCATTGCCCGATGAAACGAAGTTTTATTTGTTTGGATCTGAAGGAAAATTATTTATTCGATACCCAATAAACAATTTTTAATCATATCCAAATAAATTAATCTTCATGTCATCGGGCAATGGAACATATTACCAATGCTTACAGTCAATGTGTTGCCTGGCAAACACTAAACTTTTTCGTATATGTTGTACGCTCAGCGGTGGTTCTTTCCTTGGACTTCGACCTTATAAAACTGATTTCAGTAGTTCATTTCTTATTGTACGACTAGTCACTGGAGCACAAAACTCATTGTCAAGTTCATAAGATGACATAAAAGGGGTATTTTTTGAATAACAACCAAGAATTTGGTCAAATTACTTTGATGTTTTTCGGTTTCCACCCCTGGTTTCGGGTTTTTCCTTGAGCGAATCGCTTTAAATACTTTGTTTTTGGAACACTTTATTAATAGGACACTTAACATCATCGATATTTCATCCACTTTTAAGCTAAAAATGTGTTTTCGTTCAAAAAAACGTACAGTGGACACCCGTACCCATTGTCCTACACTATTGGCGAATATAAAAAATTATTTAAAATAATTTCAGAATGAACAGATTTATTATTTTTAATTATTTTTTGCACTTTTCAATAATATTATTTAAAAACTTAACGTTAAACTCAATTCAAACTAATTTTTAAATTCATTTTAGTCATTTCGTCCCTACACACAAAAAAAAATCGAGGTAATATTACCTAAAATTATAGTATAAAAATACCTTAGCGCCAGGCAAACGGGGCATTTGCTAAGTTTAAAGGTAATGTTACTTAAAAACTAAGGTAATTCCTATGTTCGAAAATTTATTATGGTTGACAGAAAAATACCTTAGCTTTTTAGGTAAAATAGCATTGATAAATAGGTGATATTACGTAAATAATTTGGTAGTATTAGCTTGTATTAGTAATGGAATTTTTACACCATTTCCTTTTAAAATTTAAATAAAAACTACGAAAAGTTTATTATTTTTAATTAATTTATTTTTTTTAATAATTTGAATGTTTAAAAACTTACACCCAAAAAAAACAATTGTGAAATTATTTAATTTTAGGGTATAATTTACCTAAGATTTTTCGCAGGAATCCAACTTGAAAAGTATCTTTGCATATTACCCGAATCAACTTAGGTAAACTTACAAAATGCATTTAAGCATTATTTCAAATTTTATTTTGTTTATTTAGCCACTATATTTAAATAAATGGTACAGTTTGATTGGTCAAATAACGTATTTTTTTATGTTGATTTAAAACTTTTATATATCCCCTTCCATACAAAATGCTCAATATTATAAATTTTAATTACATTTATTTTTAATATAAAGGACAATTTTATAATAAAAAATAAATACTAACAAGCTTAAAATACATACTTAGCATGATCAGTGACAACTTAATTTTTCTATAGAAACTTTCTTAAAGACAATTTTTCTATAGAAAAAAAAAGACAATTCTTCTTGAGAAAATTTCTGACAGACAATTTTTCTATAGAAACTTTCTGAAAGACAATTCTTCTATAGAAAATTTCTGAAAGACTATTTTCTATAAAAAATTTCTAAAAGACAGATTTACTATAGAAAATTTTTAACAGACAATTTTTTTAAAAAATTTCTCAAAGACAATTCTTCTATAGAAAATTTCTAATAGACAATTTTTCTATAGAAAATTTTTCAAGGACAATTTTTTTATAGAAAATTTCTGAGAAATAATTTTTCTACAGAAAATTTCTGAGAAATAATTTTTTTACAGAAAATTTCTGAAAGAAAATACTCCTATAGAAAATTTCTTCAAGTAAAATTTTCTATAGAAATTTTCTCAAAGACAATTCTTCTATAGCAAATTCCTGAAAGACAGTTTTTCTATAGAAACTTTCTGAACGCCAATTTTTCTATAGAAAATTTCTGAAAGAAAATTTTTCGATAGAAAATTTCTGGTTTACAATTTTTCTATAGAAAATTTCTGAAAGATAATTTTTCTATAGAAAGTTTTTGACGACAATTTTTCTATAGAAAACTTTTTCAAGCCAATTTTTTTATAGAAAATTTCTATAAAAAATTTCTCAAAGACAATTTTTCTATAAAAAATTTCTCAAAGATAATTCTTTAATAAAAAAATTTTTAAAGATAATTTTTCTATAGAAAATTTCCCAAAGACAATTATTCTACAGAAAATTCCTCAAAGACAATTGTTTAATAGAAAATGTTTTAAAACCAATTTTTCTATAGAAAATTGGTTTTAAACCAATTAAAAAAGAAATTGGTTTTCTTTAGAAAATTTCACAAAGATAATTTTTCATAGAAACTTTCACAAAGATAATTTTTCATAGAAAATTTCTGAAAGTCAATTTTTCTGTAGAAATTTTCTAAAAGACAATTCTTCTATAGAAAATTTTTCGATAGAAAATTTCTGGAAGTCAATTTTTCTATAGAAAATTTTTGAAAGACAATTTTTCTAAAAAAATTTTGAAAGTTAATTTTTCTATAGAAAATTTTTGAACAACAATTTTTCTTTAGAACATTTTTTATAGAAAGTTTCTGAAAGACAATTTTTCTATAGAATATTTCTCAAAGACAATTTTTCTATAAAATATTTTTCAAAGACAATTTTTCTATAGAATACTTCTGAAAGGCAATTTTCATAGAAAAATTCTCAAAGACAATTATTTTATAGAAAATTTCTTAGACAATATTTCTATAGAAAATTTCTGAGAGAAATTTTTCTAGAGAATATTTTTGAAAATAATTTTCCATAGAAAAATTCTCAAAGACAATTCCCAAGGACAATTTTTCTACAGAAAATTTGTCAAAGACAATTCTTCAATAGAAAATTTTTTAAAGATAATTTTTCTATAGAAAATTTCCTAAATATATTTTTTATGTAGAAAATATCTCAAAGATAATTTTTTAATAGAAAATTAAAAAAAAAAATTTCTATAGAAACTTTCTCAAAGACAATTTTTTATAGAGAATTCCTGATAGACAATTTTTCTGCAGAAAATTTCTGAAAAACAATTTTTCTATATAAAATTTCTAAAAGACAGGTTTTCTATAGAAAATTTCTGAAAAAATTTTTTTCTGAGCGACTATTATTACAGAAAATTTCTGAAAGAAAATTTTTCCAAAGAAAATTTCTGAAAGACAGGTTTTCAGAGAAAATTTCTAAAAGAAAATTTTTCTGTAGAAAATTTTTGAAAAAATTTTCATAAAAAATTTGTCAAAGACAATTTGTTTATAGAAAATTTTTTATAGAAAACTTCTCAAGGACAATTTTTCTATACAACATTTCTGAAAGTCAATTTTTCTATAGAAAATTTTTGAAAGACAATTTTTCTATAGAAAATTTCTTAAAGACAATTTTTCTATAAAAATTTTCTCAAAGACAATTTTTAAATAGAAAATTTTTCATATACATTTTTTCTATAGAAAATGTCTTAAAGGCATTTTTTTCTATAGAAAATTTTTGAAAGACAATTTTTCATAGAAACTTTTTTGTAAATAAAATTTCTTTAAGTTTTTCTATACAAAATTATTCTGTAAAAAATTTCATAAAAACAACTTTTCTTTATTTTTTTTTTAGAAAGTATCTATAGAAAAATTGTCTTTCAAAAATTTTCTATAGAAAATTGGCTTTCAGACATTTCTAGAGAAAAATTGTCTTTAAGAAATTTTCTATGGAAAAATTGACTTTGAGAAATTTTTAAAGAAAAATTGTCTTAATACATATTTTCTATAGAAAAATTGTATGAGAAATTTTTTATAAAAAATTGTATTTAAAAAAATTTTTATAGAAAACTTGTCTTTAAGAAATTTTCTGTAGAAGAATTGTCTTTCAGAAATTTTCTATAAAAAAATTGTCTTTGAGAAATTTTTATACAAAAATTGTTTTTAGAGATATTTTCTATGGAAATATTGCTTGAAAATTTTTTTACAAAAAAATTGTCTTTCAAAAAATTTTCTAAAGAAAAATTGTTTTTCAGAAATTTACTATAGAAAACCATCTTTCAGAAATTTTGTATAGAGAAATTGACAATAAGAATTTTTTTATAGAAAAATTGTCTTTAGTTATTTTTTATAGAAAAAGTGCCTTTGTGAAATTTTCTATATACAAATTTTCTTTGAGAAATTTTTTTCTGGGAAATTTTCTATAGAAAAATTGTCTGAGAAATTTTCTATAGAACAAATGTTTTTGAGAAATTTTTTAATGTTTTAAGAAACATTTTTATAAAAAAAATTTTAAGTTTCTGAGACTTTTTTTCTATAGAAAAAATTTCAAATCCTAAGATATTTTTAGAAATATTGTCAGATTCTTTGTTATTTGTTCTATAGAAAAATTCTGTAATTCTGAGAATTTTTTTCTATAGAAAAATTCTCTATTTCTGAGAAATTTTTTATATAGAAAAAGTCTTGCATTTTGAGACAATTTTTCTATAAAAAATGTTATAAATTCTTAAACAATTTTTCTAAAGAGAAAAACTCAGATTCTGACACAATTTTTCCACAGAACAAATTTTAGATTCTGTGACAATTTTTCTACAGAAAAAGTCTCAGGTTCTGGTACAATTTTTTAATAGAAAAAATCTTAGATTCTAAGACAATTTTTCTTTAGAACAATTTTCATATTCTGAGACAATTGTTCTATAGAAAGTACCATATTGTGAGACTATTTTTTTAAAGAATTTTTTCTGTAGATGCTGAATTATCACTAACCGGAATCTGCAATCAAAAACCTCAAGTCATTTTCTGGATCTGCTTTGATGTCTACTATTTAACCAACACTGCGAACCGGAGACCAATTGTTTTATGTTTTTTATGGCGTTCCTTAAAATTTAAACTGCCTACATTGGGTGGAGATTCCAAGTAATGTATTTTTACAAGTTCCGTGGCGGATGCCGCAAATGTTCGGATAAACCACCACCGTCTGCAACTGAAAGTTAATATTTTGGTTAATATACGTTTATCAAATATATAAACACATTATTTTTGCTTACCTTTTTAATTAATTAAATAAATAAGTTCCTCATACGTATATTTTATAAAAAATTAAAGACAATTTGTTGTCAATGTGTTGTTTACAATGTGGCATTAATATGTCGACTTTATCGAATTAAATTTATTTATATTTATAAAAAAACTTAGGTAAAAGATTCAAGTTTGTGTATGTTAAATTTAATATTGTAAACAATGCTATTTTACAAAATAAATGTCATATACAATTTAGTTAAAACTTGAGCAATTTCTTGAACTCAATATAAAAAAAATTTACCTAAGTCACATTAGACTGTTTAACACTAGTTATTTTTTTGGGTGTAAAAGAAAAATTGATAATAAGAAAAATGTCTCAGAATTTTATGCAGGATTAAAAATCTGAAAATTTGTCTGTTATTAAACATTTTTTCAATTGAAATACTTTCAGATTCTTAGAATTTTCTACAGAAAATACGCAGTTTCTGGATATTTTTTCTTTTACAAAATCTGAAATCTCAGAATCTGAAAATTTTTCTATAGAAAAATCTCTCACGATTCAGAAAATGAGAACTTTTTTTATAGAAAAATGTGTCAGAATCTGAGAATTTTCTATAGGAAAAATGTCTCAGAATCAAAGAATTTTTCTTAGAAAAAATGTCTCAGAATCTGAGAGTTTTTCTATAGAAAAAAACATCTCAGAATCTGGGAGTTTTTCTAGAGAATAAATGTCTCAGAATCTAAGAATTTTTCTATAAAAAAAATGTCTCAGGATCTGAGAATTTTTCTAAAGAAAACCTGTCTCAAAATATGAGAATTTTTCTATAGAAAAGATGTCTCAGAGTCTGAGAATTTTTCTAAAGAAAAACTGTCTCAGAAAGAATCTGAAAATTTTTCTATAGAAAAATTTCTCAGAATCTGAGAATTTTTCTATAGAACAAATTTTTTAGAATCTGAGAATATTTCTGTAGAAAAAATATTTTAGAATCTGAGAGTTAGAATCTCACAATTTTTCTATAGAAAAAATGTCTTAGAATCTGAGAAGTTTTCTATAGAAAAGATATTTTTTCTATAGAAAAATTCTCAGATTCTGAATCTTGGAATTTTTCTATAGAAAAAATGTTTCAGAATTTGAGAATTTTTCTATAGAAAAAATGTTTCAGAATCTAAGACTTAGAAGCTGACAATTTTTCTATAGAAAAAATGTCTTAGAATCTGAGATATTTTTTCTACAGACAAATTCTCAGACTCTAAGACATTTTTCCTATAGAAAAATTATCAGATTCTGAGACATTTTTTCTATAGAAAAATTCTCAGATTCTGAGACATTGTTTCTATAGAAAAATTATTAGATTCTGGGAAATTTTTTCTATAGAAAAATTCTCAGATTCTGAGACACTTTTTCTATAGACAAATTCTCAGATTCTGAGACACTTTTTATATAGACAAATTCTCAGATTCTGAGACACTTTTTCTATAGACAAATTCTCAGATTCTGAGAAATTTTTTCTATAGAAAAATTCTCAGATGCTGAGACATTTTTTCTTTAGAAAAATTCTCAGATTCTGAAACATTTTTTCTGTAGAAAAATTTTCAGATTCTGAGACATTTTTTTATAGAAAAATTCTCAGATTCGGAGACATTTTTTCTTTAGAAAAATTCTCAGATTCTGAGACATTTTTTCTATAGAAAAATTCTCAGATTCTGAGACATTTTTTCTATAGAAAAATTCTCAGATTCTGAGACATTTTTTCTATAGAAAAATTCTCAGATTCTGAGACATTTTTTCTATAGAAAAATTCTCAGATTCTGAGACATTTTTTCTATAGAAAAATTCTCAGAATCTGAGACATTTTTTCTATAGAAAAATTCTCAGATTCTGAGACATTTTTTCTATAGAAAAATTCTCAGATTCAGAGACATTTTTTCTATAGAAAAATTCTCAGATTCTGAGACATTTTTTCTATAGAAAAATTCTCAGATTCTGAGACATTTTTTCTATACAAAAATTATCAGATTCTGAGACCTTTTTACTATAGAAATAATCTCAGATTCTAAGACATTTTTTCTATAGAAAAATTCCAGGATTCTAAAACATTTTTCTATGGAAAAATTTTAAGATTCCAAGACATTTTTTCTATAGAAAAATTCTCAGATTCTAAGACTTTTTTCTATAAATGTCTGAGACATTTTTTGCTTTTCAAAAGTATTCAGAAACTAAGACATTTTTTCAATAGAAAATTTCTCAGATTCTGGAACATTCTTTTTATAGAAAAATTCTCAGATTCTGGAACATTCTTTTTATAGAAAAATTCTCAGATTCTGTGTCATTTTTCTATAGAAAAATACGCAGATTCTGTGACATTTTTTCTTTAGAATTTCTTGAGAAAAATTCTCTAAATTTGAGACATATTTTCTATAGAAATTTTAAAAAACTTTCTTATGTATAAATGTTGATTCATCTTGAATATATACATAAATCTTGATGTACCGAATGAAATCTTGATGGATCCCATAAAAATCTTGAGTCTTTTCTCCACACGAAATTTTTGAATCTGCATACAAATTTTGAAGACTTGTCTTTTTCCATTTCGTTATTCATGTTATCTAAACAAGCGGATAAACAATAAAAAATACTAACTGTTTCGCAATAAACTAAAAAATATACCTTACTGATCCTATTTCCCGAGTAAAAAGGAATTTATATAAATGTATATTATTTTATATGTTTTCATAAAACCATATACAACTATATGAGTCAAAGTATAAAATTATATCTCACTTTGAAATTTTCCAATTTTTTTAAATGATGTCATATAAAATCATATCTAATTATATTGTTCATAATATATTAATATAAATGGTAGATGTAATCATACGTTGCACATAAAACTTAATCCGATTTCATATATTATTATACGTGACTTTATATCTAATTATGTATAGGACTTTACTAAACAAAAAATCCAGTATCAATTAATGTATAATTATATATGACTAATATAATACCATTTAAAACTACACTCTAATTAAAATTTGTTGAAATTTACCCAATTTATAGTAGGAAACTGGACTCCTACTATAAATTGGGTAATTTTACTCTGAATGTGTAAACTAAATAAATTGACCACTTGTGGTCAATTTAAATAAAAAAGAGGTGAATAAAATAAAAAAATAAAAAAAAAAACACGCCGCCAGCCAGCATCGAACTCGCCACCTTCCGATTTGAAAGCACACTTCCTAACCACTACGCTACGGAAGCTTATACTTTTATCTGGCGTTTTAGTTATTTAACATGTGTGTATGTATATTGTTCGACAATTTTATTTACACATTTGTGTGTAAAATATTTGAATTAACGGATTATATTTTTAATTTGCTGTGTTTAATTGGTTTGAAATTATTATACGCATGTAGTGTTTATATTAACACATAATGCGTGCTATTCAACAAAAATTTACCCAATTTATGATAGTAAGTTTACATGCGTTTTTTAGAGTGTATATATGGTTCCATACTGAAAAAATTTCCAACAAAAATAATAGATATAATTATATGTGTCTTAAATGATAACATATCTGTGTTTGTATGGTACTATATATACGCAAATTTCGTCTGAACTCAATATATATTTATAAATGGTCACATATGTAATGGAATATATATTTTGATATAATCATGTATAAAAAAAATATTTTTTTGACCAAACAACTAGCCATATATAATTATATATGCCAGTATTTCAAAATTTATTTTTGTGTGTCAACATATATGGTTATACAAAACTTTTTATTGTATCATATAAGATTACATATGATTTTTGGGAACCCGAGTTCGATTCCCGGTCCAGTCGAGAAAAAAAAAGTTTTTTTTTTATTTTTTTTAAATAGAAAACACTTTTTTATTGCGTTTAATTTTTTTAAAACTAAAAAATTTTCATTTTTGGAATTTTTGCAACCATTTTTAAAAAAATATTTTTCTTTTATATAGTTAAATACAACTATATTTGATTTATTATAAAATTATCTATAATTTTTGGGAACCCGAGTTCGATTCCAGAAAAAAAATATATTTTTTTTTTATTTTTTTTAAATAGAAAACACTTTTTTATTGCATTTATTTTTTTAGAACTAAAAATTTTCCTTTTTTTGAATTTTTTCAATCATTTTTAAAAAATTATATTGCTTTTATATAGTTATATATAACAATATTTAATTTATTATAAAATTATCTATCATTTTTGGGAACCCGAGTTCGATTCCAGAAAAAAAAATATTTTTTTATTTTTTTTTTTAATAGAAAACACTTTTTTATTGCATTTGTTTTTTTAGAACTTAAAAAATTTTACTTTTTGAAATTTTGCAATCATTTTTAAAACATTATATTGCATTTATATAGTTAATAACAGCTATATTTGGTTTAAATTATCAAATTATAAATGATTTTTGGAACCCGATCTCAAATCTAATTATTATTTCCTGATTCCATGAAAAATTTCAAACTTATAAGCCAAAGTCTTATTTCACTTTGGAAGCCTATGACTTGGAAATAAGGCATACCGCTACATTAAAATTATTGTTTAAGCTTACCATGGAAGCCCCTAATAGCGCTGTACGTCATTCCATTTTTTTTTTTTTTTGCAAATTTTATCAAAAATTTTCTAAGTCTTTTTGAAAATTGTGTACAAGTGAATAACATATTTAATTGGATGTAATCATATATTACTATATGTTTGATCAATTTGATATAATTAGATACGATCAATTTATTTAAAACTAAGTCTTTTAAAGTTGTTATTTGCTAACAACGTCCGCTGGTCTAGAGGGTAGAGATTGCGATTACAAAACGGAAGACTTGTGGTTCTAATCCCCGTCCGTTCGAAGTTTTTTTTTTTTTTATTTATTTTCAGTTTGATATTATTATATCTTAAAATAAATCTAAAAACAGAAACATTTTTTGGATAAAAATGTATCCAATAATTTTTTTATAAAATCAAGATATCAGATATTATAAGATAACTTTGGCGCGGCCAAATTTCGGATGAAATTACATTATATAATATCCAATTTAATATAAAATCATGATATTGGATATTTTAAGATAACTTTGGCGCGGCCAATTTCCGGATGAAATTACATCATATCATATCATATTTAATACAAAATAATGATAATAGATAATTTGGGATAACTTTGGCGCGGCCAATTTTCGGATGAAATCACATACAATCAAATATTAAACTGTAACTTCATCCCTATTAATATTATACCCGAGTAAAAAAAATTGTATGGTAAAACATGTTATCTTATAAAATTATATATAATTTATTAGATCTGATTTTGCTAAATTTCATCCGAAAATTGGCCGCGCCAAAGTTATCTCATAACATCATATAATATATGAAGTTACAGTTTAATATTTGATTGTATGTGATTTCATCCGGAAATTGGCCGCGCCAAAGTTATCCCAAATTATCTATTATCATGATTTTGTATTAAATATGATATGATATGATGTAATTTCATCCGGAAATTGGCCGCGCCAAAGTTATCTTAAAATATCCAATATCATGATTTTATATTAAATTGTATATTATATAATGTAATTTCATCCGAAATTTGGCCGCGCCAAAGTTATCTTATAATATCTGATATCTTGATTTTATAAAAAAATTATTGGATACATTTTTATCCAAAAAATGTTTCTGTTTTTAGATTTATTTTTAGATATAATAATGTCAAACTGAAAATAAATAAAAAAAAAAAAAAAACTTCGAACGGACGGGGATTAGAACCACAAGTCTTTCGTTTTGTAATCGCAATCTCTACCCTCTAGACCAGCGGACGTTGTTAGCAAATAACAACTTTAAAAGACTTAGTTTTTAATAAATTGATCGTATCTAATTATATCAAGTTGATCTAACATATAGTAATATATGATTATATCCAATTAAATATGTTATTCACTTGTACACAATTTTCAAAAAGACTTAGAAAATTTTTGATAAAATTTGCAAAAAAAAAAAATTGGAATGACGTACAGCGCTATTAGGGGCTTTCATGGTAAGCTTAAACAATAATTTTAATGTAGCAATATGCCTTATTTGCAAGTCATATGCTTCCAAAGTGAAATAAGACTTTGGCTTATAAATTTGAAATTTTTCATGGAATCAGGAAATCAGAATTAGATTTTAGATCGGGTTCCAAAAATCATTGATAATTTGATAATTTACACTAAATATAGCTATTATTAACTATATAAATGCAATATAAATTTTTAAAAATGATTGCAAAAATTCAAAAAGTAAAATTTTTTAAGTTCTAAAAAAATAAATGCAATAAAAAAGTGTTTTCCATTTTAAAAAAAATTAAAAAAATATATTTTTTTTCTGGAATTGAACTCGGGTTCCCAAAAATGATAGATAATTTTATAATAAATTAAATATAGTTATATATAACTATATAACAGCAATATAATTTTTTAAAAATGATTGCAAAAATTCAAAAAAAGAAAAATTTTTAGTTCTAAAAAAAATAAATGCAATAAAAAAGTGTTTTCTATTTAAAAAAAATAAAAAAAATATATTTTTTTTCTGGAATCGAACTCGGGTTCCCAAAAATTATAGATAATTTTATAATAAATCAAATATAGTTATATATAACTATATAAAAGAAAAATAATTTTTTTAAAATGATTGCAAAAATTCCAAAAATGAAAATTTTTTAGTTTTAAAAAAATTAAACGCAATAAAAAAGTGTTTTCTATTTAAAAAAAAATAAAAAAAAACTTTTTTTTTCTCGACTGGGCCGGGAATCGAACTCGGGTTTCCAAAAATCATATCCCAGTTGGCAACGTCCTCGAGCCATCCTCAGTGACGGAGCGATGACATGTCAGAGTCACACCTGACAACCACAAGACATCTCTATGTACTGGGTTGAGGACAGTTTCATACAAATTTTCAAAATGTCCTCACTCAAAGTCAGCAGTGGTCAGGGCTGACCTTCTGAGGACATGTCACCTAAGACTTCTTTGGGGAAATGTCTGACATAGGTCATGCGAAAATTCAAAAAATTTTCGTATTTCCTTTAGTTTTTACTTTTATCCATTTTCCTTTATAAATTATCTTTCTCATATTTAGAAAAAACTTTTCGCTCTTTTTAGTCCCAACTGGATTTGAACCTGGAACCTCCAGTTTATTAGTCCCACACCTTGCCACTTGTTCCAAACTTTATTTTTAAAATTGTTTGTCTATTTAATACTTTTATTCTACTTGTTAGATTTTGATTTTATTTAAATTAAGTCGATAATATTGCCATCTTTTTCTTGGAAATTGAAGAGTTGCCCAGATTTAAAATTCTAATTTCATATACTTCTATTCTGAAGACATTTCCTTTTAGACGTCTTAGAGGAATTGTCCACACCCGAGTAAAAAAAAATTGTATGGTAAAACATGTTATCTTATAAAATTATATATAATTTATTGGATATGATTTTGCTAAATTTCATCCGAAAATTGGCCGCGCCAAAGTTATCTCATAACATCTTATAATATATGAAGTTACAGTTTAATATTTGATTGTATGTGATTTCATCCGGAAATTGGCCGCGCCAAAGTTATCCCAAATTATCTATTATTATGATTTTGTATTAAATATGATATGATATGATGTAATTTCATCCGGAAATTGGCCGCGCCAAAGTTATCTTAAAATATCCAATATCATGATTTTATATTAAATTGGATATTATATAATGTAATTTCATCCGAAATTTGGCCGCGCCAAAGTTATCTTATAATATCGGATATCTTTATTTCCCGAGTAAAAAGGAATTCATATAAATGTATATTAATTTATACGTTTTCATAAAATCATATACAACTATATGAGTCAAAGTATAAAATTATATCTCACTTTGAAATTTTCCAATTTTTTTAAATGATGTCATATAAAATCATATCTAATTATATTGTTCATAATATATTAATATAAATGGTAGATGTAATCATACGTTGCACATAAAACTTAATCCGATTTCATACATTATTATACGTGACTTTATATCTAATTATGTATAGGACTTTACTAAACAAAAAATCCAGTATCAATTTATGTATAATTATATATGACTAATATAATACCATTTAAAACTATATATGGTTCCATACTAAAAAAATTTCCAACAAAAATAATAGATATAATTATATGTGTCTTAGAGAATAATCACAATTGGAGCGGGAAGCGTTTTTCCGCAACTGTTCACATACGTTTTATATGAAAACAAAATTCCGCCGCGTTTTTCCGCCAAACTAGATTCAATTCTATTTTTATGAGGACAGTTGCGTTTTTCCGCTTCCCGCTCCAATTGTGATTATTCTCTTAAACGATAACATATCTTTGTTTGTATGGTACTATATATACGCAAATTTCGTCTAAACTCAATATATATTTAATGGAATATATATTTTGATATAATCATGTATAAAAAAAATATTTTTTGGCCCAACAACTAGCCATATATAATTATATATGCCAGTATTTCAAAATTTTTTTTTGTGTGTCAACATATATGGTTATACAAAACTTTTTATTGTATCATATAAGATTACATATGATTTTTGGGAACCCGAGTTCGATTCCCGGCCCAGTCGAGAAAAAAAAGTTTTTTTTTTATTTTTTTTAAATAGAAAACACTTTTTTATTGCGTTTAATTTTTTTAGAACTAAAAAATTTTGATTTTTGGAATTTTTGCAATCATTTTTAAAAAATTATTTTTCTTTTATACAGTTATATATAACTATATTTGATTTATTATAAAATTATCTATAATTTTTGGCAACCCGAGTTCGATTCCAGAAAAAAAATATATTTTTTTTATTTTTTTTTAAATAGAAAACACTTTTTTATTGCATTTATTTTTTTTAGAACTAAATATTTTTTTTTTTAAATTTTTGCAATCATTTTTAAAAAAAATTTATTGCTGTTATATAGTTATATATAACTATATTTAATTTATTATAAAATTATCTATCATTATTGGGAACCCGAGTTCGATTCCAGAAAAAAATATATTTTTTTATTGTTTTTTTAAATAGAAAACACTTTTTTATTGCATTTGTTTTTTTAGAACTTAAAAAATTTTACTTTTTGAATTTTTGCAATCATTTTTAAAAATTTATATTGCATTTATATAGTTAATAATAGCTATATTTGGTTTAAATTATCAAATTATCAATGATTTTTGGAACCCGATCTCAAATCTAATTCTGATTTCCTGATTCCATGAAAAATTTCAAATTTATAAGCCAAAGTCTTATTTCACTTTGGAAGCCTATGACTTGGAAATAAGGCATACCGCTACATTAAAATTATTGTTTAAGCTTACCATGGAAGCCCCTAATAGCGCTGTACGTCATTCCAAATTTTTTTTTTTTTTTTGCAAATTTTATCAAAAATTTTCTAAGTCTTTTTGAAAATTGTGTACAAGTGAATAACATATTTAATTGGATATAATCATATATTACTATATTTTAGATCAATTTGATATAATTAGATACGATCAATTTATTTAAAACTAAGTCTTTTAAAGTTGTTATTTGCTAACAACGTCCGCTGGTCTAGAGGGTAGAGATTGCGATTACAAAACGGAAGACTTGTGGTTCCAATCCCCGTCCGTTCGAAGTTTTTTTTTTTTATTTATTTTCAGTTTGACATTATTATATCTAAAAATAAATCTAAAAACAGAAACATTTTTTGGATAAAAATGTATCCAATAATTTTTTTATAAAATCAAGATATCAGATATTATAAGATAACTTTGGCGCGGCCAAATTTCGGATGAAATTACATTATATAATATCCAATTTAATATAAAATCATGATATTGGATATTTTAAGATAACTTTGGCGCGGCCAATTTCCGGATGAAATTACATCATATTATATCATATTTAATACAAAATCATGATAATAGATAATTTGGGATAACTTTGGCGCGGCCAATTTCCGGATGAAATCACATACAATCAAATATTAAACTGTAACTTCATATATTATAAGATGTTATGAGATAACTTTGGCGCGGCCAATTTTCGGATGAAATTTAGCAAAATCAGATCCAATAAATTATATATAATTTTATAAGATAACATGTTTTACCATACAATTTTTTTTTACTCGGGTTTATAAAAAAATTATTGGATACATTTTTATCCAAAAAATGTTTCTATTTTTAGATTTATTTTTAGATATAATAATGTCAAACTGAAAATAAATAAAAAAAAAAAAAACTTCGAACGGACGGAGATTAGAACCACAAGTCTTCCGTTTTGTAATCGCAATCTCTACCCTCTAGGCCAGCGGACGTTGTTAGCAAATAACAACTTTAAAAGACTTAGTTTTAAATAAATTGATCGTATCTAATTATATCAAATTGATCTAACATATAGTAATATATGATTACATCCAATTAAGTATGCTATTCACTTGTAAACAATTTTCAAAAAGACTTAGAAAATTTTTGATAAAATTTGCAAAAAAAAAAAATTGGAATGACGTACAGCGCTATTAGGGGCTTCCATGGTAAGCTTAAACCATAATTTTAATGTAGCGATATGCCTTATTTCCAAGTCATAGGCTTCCAAAGTGAAATAAGACTGGCTTATAAGTTTGAAATTTTTTATGGAATCAGGAAATCAGAATTAGATTTGAGATCGGGTTCCAAAAATTATTGATAATTTGATAATTTAAACCAAATAAAGCTATTATTAACTATATTAATGCAATATAAATGTTAAAAATGATTGCAAAAATTCAAAAAGTAAAATTTTTTAAGTTCTAAAAAAAGAAATGCAATAAAAAAGTGTATTCTATTTAAAAAAAAAAATAAAAAAAATATATTTTTTCCTGGAATCGAACTCGGGTTCCCAAAAATGATAGATAATTTTATAAAAAATTAAATATAGTTATATATAACTATATAAAAGAAAAATAATTTTTTAAAAATGATTGCAAAAATTCCAAAAATGAAAATTTTTTAGTTCTAAAAAAATTAAATGCAATAAAAAAGTGTTTTCTATTTAAAAAAAATTAAAAAAAAACATTTTTTTTCTCGACTGGGCCGGGAATCGAACTCGGGTTCCCAAAAATCATATGTAATCTTATATGATCCAATAAAAAGTTTTGTATAACCATATATGTTGACACACAAAAATAAATTTTGAAATACTGGCATATATAATTATATATGGCTAGTTGTTTGGTGAAAAAAATATTTTTTTTATACATGATTATATCAAAATATATATTCTATTACATATGCGACCATTTATAAATATATATTAAGTTTAGACGAAATTTGCGTATATATAGTACCATACAATCACAGATATGTTATCGTTTAAGACACATATAATTATATCTATTATTTTTGTTGGAAATTTTTTTAGTATGGAACCATATATAGTTTTAACTGGTATTATATTAGTCATATATAATTATACATAAATTGATACTGGATTTTTTGTTTAGTAAAGTCCTATACATAATTAGATATAAAGTCACGTATAATAATGTATGAAATCGGATTAAGTTTTATGTGCAACGTATGATTACATCTACCATTTATATTAATATATTATGAACAATATAATTAGATATGATTTTATATGACATCATTTAAAAAAATTGGAAAATTTCAAAGTGAGATATAATTTTATACTTTGACTCATATAGTTGTATATGGTTTTATGAAAACATATAAAATAATATACATTTATATAAATTCCTTTTTACTCGGGTAAATCTGATTGTTGGTTTGTCTGTCTGTCTGTCTTTCTGTCTGTCTGTCTGTCTGTCTGTCTGTTCCGCAATAAGTACAGAACGGCTGCACCGATTTTCATGAAATTTTCACCACAGATAGTACTAACCGAGGCGGGAACTATATGCCATAAGCGAACGCGATCGGACAAAGGGGCGTAAAATGTCACGCCCCTTTGTACCATGCTAATGCTATATTTGCCTCTCAGACAATAACGGAAAAACGGCTGAACCGATTTTCATGAAATTTTCACCACAGATAGTACTAACCAAAGCGGTAACAATAGACCATAAGCGACCGCGATCGGAAAAAGGGGCGTAAAATGCCACGCCCCTTTGTACCATGCTAAAGCTATATCTGCCTGTCCGGCAATAACGGAACAACGGCTGAACCGATTTTCATGGAATTTTCACCACAGATAGTACTAACCGAGGCGGGAACTATATGCCATAAGCGACCGCGATCGGACAAAGGGGCGTAAAATGCCACGCCCCTTTGTACCATGCTAAAGCTATATCAGCCTGTCAGACAATAACGGAAAACGGCTGAACCGATTTTCATGAAATTTTCACCACGGATAGTACTAACCGAGGCGGGAACTATAGGCCATAAGCGACCGCGATCGGAAAAAGGGGCGTAAAATGCCACGCCCCTTTGTACCATGCTAAAGCTATATCTGCCTGTCCTGCAATAACGGAAAAACGGCTGAACCGTTTTTTATGAAATTTTCACCATAGATAATACAAACCGAGGCGGGAACTATAGGTGAGAAAAATCCGCGATCGGAAAAATGGGCGTAAATTGCCACGCCCCTTTGTACCAATCAGAAACTATGTCTGCCTGTTCCGCAATCACTGAAAAGTGATTTAACCGATTTCACTAAATCTTTTACCACAGATAGTACTAACCGAGGCGGAAACCATGAGCCATAATAGAGGGCGATCGAAAACAAGGGGCGTAAAATGCCACGCCATTTTTATTACACTGAAAGTTATTTCTGCCTTTTCCGCAATTATGCTTAAACGGCTGAACAGATTTTAATGAAATTTTCATCACAGATAGTATTAACCAAAGCGAAAACTATGAGCCACAATAGAGGGCGATCGAAAAAGAGACGTAAAATGCCACGCCCCGTTCTATTACATTGAAAGTTATTTATTCCTGTTCCGTAATCACACATAAATGGCAGAACCGATTTTAATGAAATTTTTACCAAAGTTAGTACTAACCGAGGCGGAAACTATAGATTATTATAGAGCACGCCCCTTTGCACTAAACTTTCAGTGCCATTTTCCACCCTTTGTACTATACTGAAAGTTTTTTCTGCATGTTCCGTTATCATGCTTAAACGACTATACAGATTTTAATAAAATGTATTTTATTGAACGCTATTTCTGTCTGTTCCTAATCTAGCATAACTGCTAAACCGATTAGAATGAAATTTTTACCACAGATAGTAAGTATTTACCGAGGCGGGAACTAAAGATTAAATTAGAGCGCGTTTGGATAAAGGGGGCGTAAATTGACACGAGACTTCATACTATACTGAAAGTGTTTCTGCCTATTCCTTAATAACGATTAAACGACTAAACCGATTTTAACAAAACGTTTTCCATAGATAGTACTAACAGAGGCGAGAACTTTAGTCTGTATCAACTGCCACGCCTTTTGCAATGCTTTGAAAGTTTTTTCTGCCATACCGTAATCACGCTTAAACTACGAACCCGATGTTGTTATAATTTTCACCACAGTTAGTAATTATTGAGGCGGAAACTATAGACACCACCAGACAAAGGCGTGAATTGACACGTCCCTTTGTAATACATTAAAATTTATTTTTGCCTGATTCGTACTCACGCGTTAACGGTGAAACCAATTTTAAGCAAATTTTCACCACAGTTGGTACTTACCGCGGCGATCGGGCAAAGGGGCTTAAAATGCCGCACCCTTTTGTATTAAATTAAAAAATATTTTTTCCTGTTTCGTAACTATATGCGATGAGACAAATTAAAGTAAAATGCCACATCAATTTGTAATATACAGAACGTTATTTCTAGCTTATTTGCTATCATGCAAAAACGGCTTAACCAATCCCTTTAAACACTACTGCCATATTAGAAACTGAAAACAGTTAAGCCGATTTCAATGAAATTTTCAACACAAATAGTGCTATAGGCAATATTAAACAGCGATTGATGAAAAACGCATATAATGGGGGAACTATAGGTCACATGAGACCAAAATTGAACTAGATGCGTTAAATGCCACACCCACTTGAACTATTGTGAAAGTTATGTCTTTATTGAAGTTTTCACCACATAAAGTGCTAACCGAGGAGGGAACTATAGGTTCCTTTTAAAAGCCATTAAAGAAATACATTAATTTTGGGGTGGGCGATTATTCGTTTTTTCTATTTCGCTTTGCGTCGGGGTCGTAACAGTTGCCTTTTATGGTCAATATTAACTCACAAAAGTATTGCACCTGCTGTGCAATGTCTTTGGGTTCCTTTTTTGATTTAAAATCGGGAAGTTCCAAACAAGGTGCAAAAAAACGTTTTGATTTTTTTTTGTTAAAAAAAAACGTTTTTGATTTTTTTTTGCTAAAAAAGGTTTTTATGATGGTCGAATAACTTTTTTTGAACGGCCCGCATCACACACTCCACCCAACCAAGAAGGTTTGTTCCCATGACGGAAGAACACGTACGCACAATGTTCCCGACGCTAAGCGAAGTCGAAAAAATCGACCATACCTCAGGAATAGGTTTATATTCACCAGTGAAAAGTCATGAAGCAGTAGATAAACTGACTAATAAAAAACTCATTCATTATATAATATTTTTTCAACCCGGGCAACGCCGGGTGCAAAACAGCTAGTATATTATAAGATGTTATGAGATAACTTTGGCGCGGCCAATTTTCGGATGAAATTTAGCAAAATCAGATCCAATAAATTATATATAATTTTATAAGATAACATGTTTTACCATACAATTTTTTTTACTCGGGTTATTAAGATTTGCTAATTTTCAGCTATTTTCATTGTTCTGCACAATTATAAAAAAAAAATTATAATTAAACAAAATGTTGATGTTTTATTTTTTATTGAATTTTAAATAATTGTCAACAATTTCTAATTTCGAATTTTTACCTAAATTGAATAGTAAAAGTTGCATAGCCAATATGGTATACTAATTACGTAGTGCTAAGGTAATAAACCTTATATTTTAAATTTCATAGAAAAAATAAATACCTATGCCAGCTAAGGCATTATTACCTCGATTATTTTTTTGTGTGTATTATTTTTTCCAGATAAATTCACTACTTTTCTAACTATTCGCCTATAAGACATTAAATTAATGGAGAATCGTAAAAGGCAATACAGATTATTAAATCCAGTTTAATTACAGATCATTTTTCAGTTGAAGCTAAAAAATGAGGCATTTATGAAAAAGTTTTTAACGAGTTAGTAAATTCTAACTCGTCGTCCCTATTATTTTTTCCAACACTGTATAAGGTTAAGGTATATCTTATTATTGTAATTGTATTAACGTCGCAAAAGCAGCATTTTTTAGCTTATGGGCATAGCATAGCATATTATGGGCAATTATAAAGACTGTTATAAACCAAAATGTTTGCATGAGAAAACAAAAGTTTTTTTTCTTTTTTCCCCGAATCCCGTGAAAAATTTTTTTTTTTTTTTTTTTTTTCTCATTAATTTTTTATTGTGAACTAACAATAAGTTTTCAAATCTTAAAACTAATATAAATAGCTTAATATTAAGTCCGGCCAGTGCCAGACAAAATTTCACTTGCTCATAAATTATCCAATGTTTTCAAAAGCATCATCTTTCATTTTATAGTACCAGGTCAGTAGTGGCCCTCCTTCTTAGGCGTTGGTGACCACTATTATTTAGAAGATTACGCGCTAAATTGTTTGGATGTGATTCTAGTCTCCGTAGGTAGTTCTGGGTATGTCTCACAATTTCATCTTTAACAAATGATACATTTAGATCTCTGTGTATGTTTGAGTTTCTAACGTACCAAGGGGCATCAGTAATCATTCTTAAAATGTTGTTCTGTTTTCTCTGTATTCTTTCCACATTAGACGCAGAGGCAGTGCCCCATAACTGAATACCATAGCACCATATAGGTTTTATAATAGAGCTGTAGATCAATAGTTTACAGTCTAACATAAGTTTCGAGTTTCTCCCAATTAGCCAATTTACTGCAATAGTTTTTAATTTTATCTGGGTTAATTTTGCATCTATATGGTTTTTCCACGTAAGACGACGATCCAGATGAATTCCGAGGTACTTAACTGTTGTGTGTTGAGGTACGATGTGATTATTAATCTGAATTTGGGGACATGTTTCTCGTCTCAACGTGAAAGTTATGTGGATGCATTTCTGCTCATTAACTTTAATCTTCCACTTTTTCAACCAGTCTTCTAATTCAAGAATGTGACTTTGCAAAATACGAGTTGCTTCAAGTGGGTTATTATGAGAGCTCAAAATAGCTGTATCATCTGCAAATGTGGAAGTATGCGTATTTCGATTAGTTGGCATATCAGAGGTGTACAAAATATACAAAAGCGGTCCCAAAATACTACCTTGTGGAACTCCAGCTTGTATGATTTGTGGGGTACTAACAAAATCGTTTTCCTTTACTGTAAACTTACGATCTGTAATGTAATTTTCGAGTAACTTATGTGTATCTGGTGGTAACATATTCTTTATCTTATAGAGTAAACCCTCGTGCCAAACCTTATCGAACGCCTGCGAGACATCAATAAAAAGTGCAGAACAATATTTCTTTTCCTCATAGGCTCTTCTAATTTCATCTACCAGTCTATGAACTTGCTCAATTGTGCCGTGTTTTTTTCTGAATCCAAACTGGTGATCGGGGATAGAGTTGTTTTGAGTGACATAAGTTGTTAATCTGTTCACTAACAGTTTTTCAAAAAGTTTGGATAAATTGGATAACAGACTGATAGGCCTATACGATTCCACTTTTGTGTGATCTTTACCTGGCTTGGGTATCATTTTAACAAGAGAAATTTTCCATTCTGGGGGAAAATGTTGAAGGCGTAATATAGCATTAAAAATAAAAAGAATTATTCTTAATGCTATCCGGGGTAACTCCAAAAGCATTTTATTACTGATCTTATCAATACCAAATGCTTTTTTGGGGTTTAAATCAAAAACTGCCTTTTCGACCTCTCGCATCTCAAACCGGATGGGTACTGCTCTGCGCTGGGGTAAAATTGGTGGCAACTCTACTATAACACTTGATTCATTTGGAGTGAATACATTTTTCAAAAATGAATTAAAAAAGAATTAATTCAAAAAAAGAATTAAATCATAAAAAGAATTAATTCAAAAAAAGAATTAATTCAAAAAAAGAATTAATTCAAAAAACATGAATTAATTCATTAATTAAAATTTTTGATTTGAGAAATTGAATGGTGAATTAGAATTTCGAAGGTCTGCATATACCTCTCCTCGGCTACAGCCGGCTAAGAGCCGCCGCCGATAGATTTTATGCTTAGCCGCCGCCGCCGACAATTTCATGTCGGCTTCGTTCTCTGGTACACGTACGACTGTTGCCAGCCTTTTTTTGTTTTTTGTTGTAGTGTTGTACAAGTGTTGAGTATTTGGGTGCTGGGCACTGTTGCCAACTATTTTTAACCAAAAACCTCTAAATTTCACGAAAAAAGCGCTAGAAACCGCCAAAAATTAATTTGGCGGGGAAAATTTAAAAATTTCCCGCTAAATTACAAAAAAAAGCGCTGAAAACCGAAAAACTTGGCATTTTTGATTGACAAAAAAGAAAAATTTAAAAAAAAAACCTCCAAATTATTTTTTCTACGAAAATTTACTTTTCATTAAAAACGCACAAGAAACGGTCGAAAAAATTTTAGCGGGAAAATACAAAATTCTCCCGCTAAATTTCAAAAAAAACGCTAAAATTCGACAAAATTGGCGTTTTCGATTGAAAAAAAAAAGAAAAATTGGAAAAAAACTCTAAATTTGTCCCACTAAATCCAAATAAAAAGCGCTAGATTTTCCCGCTAAAGCACTGTTCCCGCTAAAACCAATTTTCCCCCGCTAAATCCAAACAAAAAGCGCTAGATTTAGCGGGAAAACCTCCAACTTGGCAACAGTGGTGCTGGGTACTTGGCACCACAGTACAGACTAGTATGCAAACAATGGTGCTAATTTCGTACTTTCCAATATGGTGGCGTGGTTATTAGTACTGAATAATCATCGCTGCCTACACGCAAAAAAAAAATCTGTGTAAGATTGAGCAATCCTACTTGGTAAAACTTTTTTGATACCAAAAAATTTTTTTTACCAAATTTTTGCTAAAATTATGCTTGTCGATGTTAAAGTAACATAATTCATTTTTTATGTAAAATAACCAAGTAGCTTGCACAATAACGCAAATTACTTGCACAAAAATTTATCGAAAGAAAACAACAAAAAAAAAAAAACAAATGCAGACCGCCATTTTCATTTTGTATTTTTTTGTGCGTTGTTCGTTTATTTTTTGTGTTATAAAAACGTAAAAAGGAAATTGATAAATAAAATAAAAATAAATTAATAAATAAAAATAAATAATTAGTTTTCTAAAAGATAAATAAAAGTAAGATAAAAGAACGTTAAAGTTAATTTTGCATCACTTAAAACACCATTCATTAAGAAAAACCAACGGAGTCCCAGACGTATGTTTCGATGAATAACAAATGGAATGATAAAGTGAGTATACCCGCATTCCGAAGACACCAATAAGGTTTAATAGATTTTTAGTTAAAAATTAGTGTTTGGTAATAATTTTCTATTTTTACAGGGTACTGATAAATAAATGTTTGAAGCTATGGCGAATCCTTCACTACAATAAAGAGCGTGGACACCAATCCTGCCTTTAGTTATAAAATTAAAACCCAAAGCCAAGGGAGTCCATACCTGTTTTGATGAGTTACAAATGGAATGACAAAGTAAGTGTTCCTCCATACCAAGAGACCAATGGGGTTTACCAATTTTATAAATTAAAAATTTATGTTTTGTAATAATTTTCTATTTTTACAGGATGCTTTTAAATAAATTCGTGAAGCTATAGCGGATCCTTTACTTCAAGAAGAAGCGTAGGCAGCAGTCAATCGAGAAAATTGTACAAAAAGGGTCAGTTGGTCGGTGGTAAATTAAATCCTACACAACATTTATATTAATATGGATTTATTCTGTGAAAATTTTAAATTCAACAAATATAAAAATTTTTACAAAAATTTATTGAAAATTTATTTTAGCATAAATGTGGTAATTTTTCGCATTATTTTTAGTCATCTTTTCAAATAATTTTGGTATATTTCATCATATCTCTTTTGGTATATTTTACCAAGTTTTTACTTAAATAGCATTAGCATTTTCTTCAAAATTTTTTACATAAGCGTTTTGGCTAAAATGCGAAAACTACTTCGTCGGTTGTAGTTTTAGCATATTTTTGGTAAAATTATGCCAGATTTTTGCTCACTCCGACACAGATTTTTTTTTGCGTGTAGTGTATGTGTGCCTGTACGTGTGAGCTTTTGTGTATGTATTTGTGGTGTTTGTTTACGTTTTGTATGAAACGTCAAAAGTTACACCGTGTGCTGTCACTAATACCTACACACATCAAATGCAAACCTGTGAACCTACTACTCATGTACTGTGCTTGGCACTGACCACAGTACAGACTAGTATGCAAACACTGGTGCTAATTGCGTACTTTCCAACACGCAAAAAAAATCTGTGTCGGAGTGAGCAAAAATCTGGCATAATTTTACTAAAAATATGCTAAAACTACAACCGACGAAGTAGTTTTCGCAATTTAGCCAAAACACTTATGTAAAAAATTTTGAAGAAAATTCTAATGCTATTTAAGTAAAAACTTGGTAAAATATACCAAAAGAGATATGGTGAAATATACCAAAATTATTAGAAAAGATGACTAAAAATAATGCTAAAAATTGCCACATTTATGCTAAAATAAATTTTCAATAAATTTTTGTAAAAATTTGTATATTTGTTGAATTTAAAATTTTCACAGAATAAATCCATTTTAATATAATAAATGTTGTGTAGGATTTTATTTACCACCGACCAACTGACCCTTTATGTACAATTTTCTCGAGTGACTGCTGCCTACACTTCTTCTTGATGTAAAGGATCCGCTATAGCTTCACGAATTTATTTGAAAGCATCCTGTAAAAATAGAAAATTATTACAAAACATAAATTTTTAATTTAAAAAATTGGTAAACCCCATTGGTCTGTTGGTAAGGAGGAACACTTACTTTGTCATTCCATTTGTAACTCATCAAAACAGGTATGAACTCCCTTGGCTTTAGGTTTTAATTTTATAACTAAAGGGAGGACTGGTGCCCACGCTCTTTATTGTAGTGAAGGATTCGCCATAGCTTCAAAAATTTATTTAGCAGTACCCTGTAAAAATAGAAAATTATTACCAAACACTAATTTTTAACTAAAAATCTATTAAACCTTATTGGTGTCTTCGGAATAGGGGTATACTCACTTTATCATTGCATTTGTAATTCATTGAAACAAACGTCTGGGACTCCATTGGTTTTGCTAAATGAATGGTGTTTTAAGTTATCACAGCAAAACTAACTTTAGCATTTTTTTATCTTACATTTATTTATCTTTTAAAAAACTAATTATTTATTTTTATTTATTAATTTATTTTAATTTTATTTATCAATTTCCTTTTTACGTTTTTATAACACAAAAAATACTTAAACGAAGCACGCACACAAAAAT
This sequence comes from Pegoplata infirma, assembly GCA_963921195.1. NCBI lineage: Eukaryota > Metazoa > Arthropoda > Insecta > Diptera > Anthomyiidae > Pegoplata > Pegoplata infirma. Next base: position 149,868,450 of record OY992539.1, on the reverse strand, counting down.
ACAAAATGAATATGGCGGTCTGTGTTTGTTTTTTTTTTGTTGTTGTTTTCTTTCGATGCGTGTACACGCAAAAAAAAAATCTGTGTAAGATTGAGCAATCCTACTTGGTAAAACTTTTTTCATACCAAAAAAATTTTTTTACCAAATTTTTGCTAATATTATGCTTGTCGATGTTAAAGTAACATAATTCATTTTTTATGTAAAATAACCAAGTAGCTTGCTCAATAACGCAAATTACCTGCACAAAAATTTATCGAAAGAAAACAACAAAAAAACAAAACAAATACAGACCGCCATTTTCATTTTGTATTGATCGTACAGGGAGATTTTAATGCCAAAGTCGGAACTGACAACTTAAATATCCAAAATATCATGGGGCGGCATGGCCTGGGTGGGGAAAGAAACGGAAATGGAGCTCGTTTGGTAGAGTTTTGTGGAAACAATCACCTTTTCATAGGAGGCACGAGATTTCCTCACCGCGATATACATAAATACACTTGGCAATCTCCAGATGGTAAAACTAGAAACCAAATAGACCACATATTGATCAGCAGAAGATTCCACAACTCTCTTCTTGATGTGCGCACTCGTAGAGGCGCTGACGTATACAGTGATCACAACTTATTGGTAGCTCAAATTAGATTACGACCCGCAGCAATACAAATCCAAAAAAATCGCAACGGAAAATTCGATACTTGTAGATTTGAAGATCCTCTTGTGCGTGAGAGTTATGTAGAAAGTCTAGGAAATGAATTTAACGAACTTACAGAACAGCCGACCTGGGAAGATGTGCATAGAATATGCAGAACAACAGCTGAAAAGAAAATAGGTTACAAACAAGGAGTAAGGAAATTATGGATTAGCGACGCAACATGGGATCTCATCCTTGAAAGACGATCACTTAAAGCTGCAATGCTCAATTCGCAGTCAGACGAAGATAAGCAGCTGTTAAAGACGCAGTATAACGACACCGAACGCCAAGTGAAAAAATCGGCAAAGAAAGACAAGGAAAATTTTATCAACAACATTGCTACTGACGCTGAAAATGCTGCCATGCGAAATAATTTGAGAGGTGTGTATAAAGCCATTACACTACTAACCAATACTAAATCAACGGTACCTCCTCTACAAGACAACAACGGAAACAACCTCACATCAGATGACCAACAACTTGCGCGATGGAAAGAATTTTTCGTTGACGCTGACCAACAATCCAGTATGTCGCAAAGTCCCATTGAAACGGGTCAACGACCCAACCCTAACTGTAACATCTCTACGATATCACCAACAATCACTGAAATCTCAGATGCTATATTGCAGTTAAAATCCCACAAATCCGCCGGACCCGACAACCTTCCAGCCGAACTTTTTAAATACGGTTCAGAAATACTGGCCCCCATCCTTTATCCCTTAATAGACCAAGTCTGGCAATCAGGCTGTATACCAAGATCCTGGAAAGAAGGAACGATTATTACTATTCCAAAAAAGCGAGATTTAAGCAACTGTAGAAATTGGAGGGGTATAACATTATTAAATACTATCCAGAAGATTGTTGCATTCGTAATCTTGAATCGTATATCACCAATATTAAATGGTCAACTTCGACAAGAACAAAACGGTTTCAGACCACAAAGATCCTGTGTTGATCACATTAACACATTGCGCATTGTGGTTGAACAGTCAGTCGAGTGGAGATCCCCACTATATCTTCTTTTCGTTGACTTTGAGAGGGCCTTTGATACCATTAGCAGAGACGCTATATGGAATACACTTCGGGAACTTGGTGTACCTGATAAAATTGTACACCTCATATGTGAACTTTACACAAATGCAGAATGTAGGGTTATATACAAAGGAAAGACTAGTGACAAGTTCACAATACAGAATGGAGTTCGGCAGGGGTGTGTTTTATCACCACTTTTATTTATATTGGTTTTGGACAACATTTTAACAAAAACAAATTCAGAAGTACCAGATGGTATACAATGGAGACCGAACCAAAAATTATCTGATCTTGATTATGCGGATGATTTTTGCTTTTTGAGCCACACTCTATCCGGAACACGGACAAAGCTAGAGGCATTAATACGTAATGCTGGTAGAATGGGTCTTAAGGTCAATATGACAAAGACAAAACTGATGCGTGTTGAGACTGCGAACCAAACTCCACTCACAGTCACAATTAATGGTAACCCATTTGTCGTCAAGGATGTCACCAATTTTAGCTACCTTGGGAGTGTAATCTCCAAAGATGGTGGAGCAGATGCGGATGTTTCAAGCCGCATAAATAAGGCACGCGCCGCATACCATAAAATGAAAAGAATTTGGATGTCTCGCAACATTAGTAGAAAAACAAAGCTTAAGGTCTTTAACACAAGCATTAAACCAATTCTTTTATACGGCTGTGAAACTTGGAAGGTGACAAATAATATCTGCCAAAAATTACAAGTTTTCGTCAACAAATGTCTTCGTCGCATCTGTCACATATTTTGGCCCAACACCATATCAAATGAAGACCTTCTGTCGTTAACACTAAGTGAACCTATTAACACAGAAATAAAGCGTAGAAAGTGGCGTTGGATAGGTCACACGCTAAGAAGAGAAGACGTTAATATATCTAAAATGGCGTTTGAATGGAACCCGCAGGGTACAAGACGCAGAGGAAGGCCAAGAAATACCTGGATTCGATCGATACATTCCGAAAGTCAACATATAGGCTCATGGCCTGAAATTCGTTGTATTGCACAAAACCGCCAACAATGGAGTGCGACAGTTTCCGCCCTATGTTCCGTATAGGAACGTCAATTGGACAACATATGTGTTTGAATTGAATTAATTGTAATATAATGTATTTCTATTATTTTAATAATCTTTTACAAATTTAAATAAATATGTTTCCTTTGTCAAGGAAAAAAAAAAAAAAATTTTCATTTTGTATTTTTTTGTGCGTGCGTTGTTCGTTTATTTTTTGTGTTATAAAAACGTAAAAAGGAAATTGATATATAAAATAAAAATAAATTAATACATAAATAAAAATAAATAATTAGTTTTCTAAAAGATAAATAAATGTAAGATAAAAGAATGTTAAAGTTAATTTTGCTTTCATCACTTAAAACACCATTCAATAAGAAAAACCAATGGAGTCCCAGACGTATGTTTCGATGAATAACAAATGGAATGATAAAGTGAGTATACCCGCATTCCGAAGACACCAATAAGGTTTAATAGATTTTTAGTTAAAAATTAGTGTTTGGTAATAATTTTATATTTTTACAGGGTACTGCTAAACAAATTTTTGAAGCTATGGAGAATCCTTCACTACAATAAAGAGCGTGGACACCAATCCTGCCTTTAGTTATAAAATTAAAACCTAAAAACCCAAAGCCAAGGGAGTCCATACCTGTTTTGATGGGTTACAAATGGAATGACAAAGTAAGTGTTTCTCCTTACCAAGAGACCAATGGGGTTAACCAATTTTTTAAATTAAAAATTTATGTTTTGTAATAATTTTCTATTTTTACAGGATGCTTTCAAATAAATTCGTAAAGCTATAGCGGATCCTTTACTTCAAGAAGAAGCGTAGGCAGCAGTCACTCGAGAAAATTGTACAAAAAGGGTCAGTTGGTCGGTGGAAAATTAAATCCTACACAACATTTATTATATTAATATGGATTTATTCTGTGAAAATTTTAAATTCAACAAATATACAAATTTTTACAAAAATTTATTGAAAATTTATTTTAGCATAAATGTGGTAATTTTTAGCATTATTTTTAGTCAGCTTTTCAAATAATTTTGGTATATTTCACCATATTTCTTTTGGTATATTTTACCAAGTTTTTGCTTAAATAGCATTAGCATTTTCTTCAAAATTTTTTACATAAGTGTTTTGGCTAAATTACGAAAACTACTTCGTCGGTTGTAGTTTTAGCATATTTTTGGTAAAATTATGCCAGATTTTTGCTCACTCCGACACAAGTTTTTTTTTGCGTGTAGAGTGGAGGGTATAAAAAGGGTGAATTTAAACAAAATTAGGGTATAAAATACCTAAGGAAAGTGTGTACCAGACCACTACCCAAGTTAAAGGCACAGACTAATACAAACTCGACATAAGTGACAGGTGTCAAAAAAGTAGTTCTTAACCATATGGTTAATTTTTTCAAATTATTCTACGAATTAGGTTAGAAAGAGAAAGCTAATAGTGTGTTTACATTGGATTTCTAATCTAGTAAATTGCCTTTTTAATCTACTTTGCAATCTGTACCGTTTACATTGGCATTTTTTTACATCTGAGAAGATTAAGATTGGCATTTTTAACAACAAGTTGGTAATAAATGTGTGTGACTGCGTCAAAAGACAGCGACGGTTATTAGTCGTCGTATGATTAACAAGGACACTGACGGCGTTTACAAATAACAATGACGGCGGCATAAACATACTTGGCGGCGTCATCAAAACGGCAGGCTTTGTGTCCGTGTTTTTCAGTGTTGAAAAATGCAAATAATAGAGTTACAGAGTTGTATCTAACTTTACCAGATTGCGTTTGCCGATTAGAGTCTAAACTACTAGATTGAAAAAAATAAATTTGTTTGGGCAATCTATTAGATTGAAACTGGATTGGAGCCACAATCTACTTTAAGCTACCTTATAGTGCGTTTACATTGGATTTCTAATCTAGTAAATTCCGATTTTAATCTACTTTGCAATCTGTACCGTTTACATTGGCATTTTTTTACATTTGAGAAGATTAAGATTGGCATTTTTAACAACAAGTTGGTAATAAATGTGTGTGACTGCGTCAAAAGACAGCGACGGTAATTAGTCGTCGCATGATTAACAAGGACAGTGACGGCGTTTACAAATAACAATGACGGCGGCATAATCATACTTGGCGGCGTCATCAAAACGGCAGGCTTTGTGTCGGTGTTTTTCAGTGTTGGAAAATGCAAATAATAGAAATACAGAGTTGTATTTAACTTTACCAGATTGCGTTTGCCGATTAGAGCCTAAACTACTAGATTGAAAAAAATTAATTTGTATGGGCAATCTAATAGATTGAAACTGGATTGGAGCCACAATCTACTTTAAGCTAGCTTAGAGGACCAGTGTAAACGCACTATTAGAGGACCAGTGTAAATGCACTATAAGTCGTAGAAAGTTTTGCCATGTTAGCGTAAAACGCACTAAAAACCGCTGTGTTTTCTCCTAAAACCGCTTAGTTTTCCCCATTTTTTCTTATAAAACTCTACTGTCGAGTCTGTATTTAGTCTGTGACTCTGATGTGGGACAACCTGGCAGCCTTTTTGAACAATTCCTCCCTCTAGTGGTCTGCAAATGAATTTATGCGTTTTGACATTTGCCTTGCAGGAGTGTCATCTACATGACAGAAGTTTTTTTTTGTGAATACAAAATTTTCTTTCGTAAAACTGGATTTTTGTAAAAAAAAACTAGAAAATAATATTATTTTAAACAATTTAAAGCAATAAACTTAAACATAAATGGTTTTGTAATATATTAATTTATACAATTGAAAACAAACCAACCGAAATATTAAAGAGTTTCTATATTTGGATAATGTGATGGCTACAGTAAACTGGATCATCCCAATACACAAAGTAAAAACGAAAGGAAATCTACACAGACAATAGAAATTTTCTTAAAAAAAAAGAAATAATAAAATTTAATAGATATAACACGAACAAAAAAACGGCAACAAAATGATGCTCTCATCAATTAACAATTCCTTTGAACAGGATACCCACGACACAGACGCCAATTGTGACGGGCCCGATTTGGATTTTGTGTATGCCGACGTTGATACGTATCAAAATGAAATTGCCGAATTGTACAGCTACACGGAGTTCAGCGAATTCCAACAGAATGTCAAGGCATTCGAAGATCAAATGGAAATGTATGATTTGCCACCCAATTGGCAAAAGCTAGACTCTGCTGCCCAGCGCGGCATTGTAATGAAACTGATGGACCAACTGGAGGTGTCGAATCGGACATTTCGCATGCAGGCGGCTAGGTGTATTTTATATTTGGCCCAGGGATGCTGGGCGGAAGTACAATCTGACGAAGAGCAACATCAGAATACACGAGAAAATGTAATCGTTCTGTACGAATTGGGTATTTTCTCATCGTTTATTGACTTGCTAAATATGGAAATAGAAAGTGCCTGCTCACCAGACATTGTCGCGGTAAAAATAACAAATGTAACACTGGCTGATTCGGCCGACTTGCGTGTCATACTTTCTGTTTTGTATACAATAACAGAGACGATACGCTCTGAAAAGGATAAGGAAAGTGAAGATTATCGGAAAATAGCCGAATCATTTGTACAAGACATCAATAGTCCTTTGCCAGATGGTGAATTGCTGTCGGTGAAGTTGTTGGGAATGATAACACGCTTCTGCAGTGGAGCAGCTCCCCATTTCCCTATGAAAAAAGTTGTGCTACTGCTGTGGAAAATATCACTGATGGGATTGGGTGGAATGGAAGTTTTAAAGAATCTCAAAAATGAGTATCGCATCAAGGCAGGACTAGAGCCGGTTACTGAGGATACGTTAGAAGTAACAAAGTGTATGCGAGCTAGCTCACCACCAGCTACGGCAGCTGATTACTTGGATAATCAAAATCTAAAGCGTAATGCTTTCAGACGGTCCTTAATGAAACAACGTTTCCTAGATGAGCAGGAACAAATGGACATGGAACTAACACCAGGCAATGAAAGTGCACCAAATGGTGGCAACAATGGTGGAGGAAATGGTGGCGGCAACGGTGGTGGAAATGGCGGTGGTAATCAAAATGGTGAAGATGATTACTACAGGCCTTTCGATGATCCCTCTTCGGCTACCTCCTCCTCCTCGGGTATTTCAACTGCTAATCCCAACAATCTTCCTAGTTATAGTGCACAGCCGTCTGTGCAAGCACCTCAGATAACAACATGTTTGCCATGGACACCCAAAGTTCGTCAAAAGGATATTGATCAGTTCTTAGACATTTCACGTAACAAATTCATTGGCTATTCGTTAATCGACGATCACGAAAGTTTAGCTGGCTTGCCACAGCCCATACATGAAGGTGTTCAAACGTTAAGGCGTCACATGTACATCAGTTTGGCGGACATACAAATCAAGAAGGAGGAAGAAATTGCCCGCAACCCTATTTCAACGCAGGAAGATGAGATACAAATGACACCCGCTGAAGTGCTCTACCAGGCAATTCTTCCAAATCTACCACAATATATGATTGCTCTGTTGAAGGTACTGCTGGCAGCTTCTCCAACATCTAAGTCTAAAACCGAAAGTATCAACATTATGGCCGATGTGTTGCCCAAAAAAATGCCACTTACTGCAACGCAGTCAACAAAGTTGACTGTTGATATGGGCCGCCACAAGGAAATCATTGTAAAGGCGGTTTCCGCCATTATTCTACTGTATTTGAAACATTTCAAACTGAATCACATCTATCAATTTGAATTTATGTCTCAGCATTTGGTGTTTGCCAATTGTATACCATTAGTATTGAAGTTTTTCAATCAGAACATCACCGAATATGTCAGCATGAAGAACACTATACCATTATTAGATTTTCCCTCATGTGTTATTGGTGAACAGCCCGACTTGTCGGGCGAGAGCTTTGTATATAGTGGTGATGTTACCGACAAGCCATATTCATGGCGAAATGTTTTCTCGTGCATCAATCTGTTGCGCATTCTCAATAAGCTCATTAAATGGAAGCACTCGCGTGTCATGATGTTGGTAGTGTTTAAGTCGGCACCCATCTTAAAAAAGACGCTTAAGGTACGTCATGCCATGATGCAATTATATGTCCTTAAATTGCTGAAAATGCAAACGAAATACTTGGGACGTCAGTGGCGTAAATCGAACATGAAAACGATGAGTGCTATTTATTCAAAGGTACGTCATCGTCTCAACGATGACTGGGCATATGGCAATGATTTGGAATCTCGTCCGTGGGACTTTCAAGCTGAAGAATGTACTTTGCGTGCCTGTGTCGACCGATTCAATTTAAGGCGTTATCCCGAGGCCACTCAAAAATGTGGAGCCGGCGGTAACAATGGGAATTCTGCCAATAATTCTGATAATTCATCAACTGGCAATGTTGCTGGCGGTAATGTTGATGGCAATGGTGGTGGAAGTGCCGGCGGTGGTTATGTTACTGGTACTGCTGGCAATGGTATTGCATCCGGTGTGGCTGGACAATTGCAAGACTATGGTATAGAAGGTGGTTTTCCTAGCGATGAGATATTAACACATTCAGATTTTGCCTTCTTTGGACATTCTGGTTGGTGGGATCGTAAAGTAGAATTGACAGATTATTTTAAGGCTAATTACACACTTTGGCTGGAAGAAGAAGTGTATAACAATCAAACCGATTGGGATGCTCTATAAAAACAGATCTTATATAATGTAAGTATAGAACAAAGAAAAAAATAAGTAAAAAAGTTAGATTCGGCATTGCCGAATGTATCAATACATGCAAATTTAAGCATTTTTTATTTTTAGGTTATGTGGAATGTACCAAAATTTTCAAGGTGTTCTTACATTTTCGTTCATAACTTTTAAACCGCTGAACCGATTTCGATCAAATGTAATACCAAACGGAATGACAAACTTATATATATACCTTCTATCACTATTAAGGTATCCCATAGCGTACACTCCGATTGCCCTACAATTTATGTATGTTAATAAGTACCGAAAACTAAGTTTAACTATAGTTAAAACATACATGGGAATTTTAATTATTGACATTAGTTGAAAATGCCAAAAAAATCATTGGCATTTATTGCCAATGAAATTTTTTGGCATTGGCATTATTTGCACCAATGCAATGAAACGGCACAAATGCCTAAAAAAACTATTTACAATTGATAAAAAAGCATTTGTTATATTTTTTTTTTAAACTTAAAATGGCGATATCTCGAAAACTAAGTCAGATAGATCAAAATGTAGGGCATTTTTGGTTCTTTGGATATCCATATTTTCGCGGGTCCTCTTCACATGTGTGGAACCCAATGGGTCCTAACTTTGAATCCAAAAAATTTGGGATTCCCGAAAATTTAAAAATGCTCATATCTCGGTAAATATTGTCGACACAACAAAAAGTTCAAAAGCATTTTTGTAGCTCTTGGTTTCTAGAACTCGTCTGCCAATACTCGAAAACCCTCAGAGCAATAGTTTTTTAATTATTCAGTTTCTAAAATATAATCTAAAATTAAATTTGAAAGTGTAACAGCTGTGTTACGTCTTTCTCCCTGTTATTTAAGTTAGCAAAATATTACTTAATGGATTATACTTTACTCAGTTGTAACCAATTTTAATAAAAAAACAAAAAAAAAGTTTCTAAAATTCTCAAGACCCTATTTGGCCACTAAATTGCAGTACATTGAAAACTAAGCAAGAAAATGCTAAAGGTATGTGCATTATCAAATTTTCGGGAGTGCCAATTTTTTAGATTCAAAATTTGGATCTATTAGGGTCCACACATGTGAAGAAGACCGGCGAAACTATGGATATTCTAAGAACCAAAAATGCAATCTATTTTGCTCTTAGTTTTCGAGATATAGCCATTAGTTTTCGAGATATAGCCATTTTAAGTTTTAACCAAAAAAAAATTCACAACACGCTGACGGAAATACGACATTGAATATTGCTAATTTTTTTGTTTTCATTAAGGCATTTATTAATGCCAATGAAATTTTTCATAATTGGCATTACTAATGCTATTAATTCCTTAACGGGCATTGGCATTTATTGCCATTAGCCAATGCTAAAAATTTCATTGGCATTAGTTTCAATATAATGTCAATGAAACCGTCAATAAATTAGTCCATTTATTTAATTAGTCCATTGTATGAGTTAAAAAACAAAATGAGTTACAATATCATGACAGAGCATTTTTTATGTACGCTGTTTGTTGTTTTATTAATAAGAACAATACCCTGTAGGAAGCCTGGGGTCAAGTGTCTCCAAGTCAACACTTTTGTCGACTATTTTGGGTGACTTTTTGGTGACATTGTCAACGAAGAGTCTACAGCTTTTTAATACATTTGGAAAATTTTGAAATACAACTCAAAATGGATTTCCACACTAATCTAGTTAAACGTTCCAATGTCTCCATATGATCTCATACAAACTACATAGTCAAAGATTCTAATGGCACTATTACTAATGTGGAAATCTAATAAAAAGAATTCCAAAAATGTGGACTAGAATTATTAATATGTACTACTGAATCTCTGGTTCCAATGTCTACATGTGGTTCTATAAGAACCACCTAGTCAATAGTAAGTCAATAGTACTAAGGGCACTAGTGGATTCGCAATGACAAGCACATGTAAATGTGTACAGTGGAAAGCAGTGTCTGTCATATAACTGGTCAGTAGTACTGGTGACGAAGTCAATAGTGAATCAGTACAGTTTTACTATCGACATTTCCTACAAGGTACCTATACTTCTTGACATGTGTGTAGTTGTGTTTATAAAGATTTAGGCTGGATTACTTAATGCTCCGTTATAAAATAAGTCCGTTAAATTAAACTTTTTCGACATTAGGTAAACATGGTCCTCGAAATTTTGATATTTAAGAGCTCTTCATAAAACAGCGGACTGGTGATGATTTTTTGATTTTATACTCTCCAACCACATTATGGGGGTATACTCACTTTGTCATTCCATTTCTAACGCATCGAAATATCGGTCAGGGACCCCATAATGTATATATATTATTGCTCCATGATCGATTCTAAGACATTTTGTGAATGTCCGTCCGTCTGTCTGTAGATGGCACGATGCAGTCCAAAATAAAAGAGATAGCCTCGTGAAATTTGGCACAAATATGTCTTACGATCCTAGGCAGGTTAAGTTCGCAAATGGGCAAAATCGGCCCAGGGGGAAGTTCCCCCTTAAGGAACTAAACCAACCTCTTTAAAACACGATTTTTTTAAGTGTTTTTTATATATTTGTTCAACAAATGAAACATGTTTATGCAAGAAAAAGTTGAAAATCCTGCACTTGGATCGGGGGACTAATTTTTTTTTCTGCCCGCCCCTTTTAGGGCGTGGATATAAAAAAATAGTTTAAAAAGCATAATAAATAAATTTGTTACCATTTTTTTGGGAGGGAGAGGTGTTCCCCACAGCCCCTACCGAAGGCCTCCCCAAAAAAACGCCCCTGTATTTTTTTAACATGTTGAAGGGTATAAAAGATTCGGCACAGCCGAATTTGACACTTGTTTTCTCTGAAGAGCTTTGACATAAATACAGATCTCTGAAAGATGATTTAATTGCATTCCCAAGTCTTGATTACCCAACATTTTGGATTTAGACAACTGTATGAAAATATGCAAAGCTTTAAAATTATTTTTCAAAATACTTGGCAACTATGTATGAACCTCATATTACGAAAATAGTGATAAATTTTGTCACGTTTTATTACTTTTTGATAAAAACCAAGTTATTTGAAGCCTAACACATAACTCCTTTTTTAGACCTTTTTATACCCTACACCCCTCTGTGGTACAGATAACTAGTGCCCGACCGAATATTTGGCTATATTTTCGGCTACGGCTTCGACTAAAAAGCACAATTCGGCTAATATTAGGCCTTGGCCACATTTTTGGCCGAATACCGAATAATTGTATAAAATTTATACACACGTGTTAGAAATCACACTAAAAACTTTTTAATCACATTAGTAAGCCACAAAAACTTTTGACGAAGTGTTTTTGCACAAAAAAATTTTACACTCAAAAAAATTAACGCTCAAATTTTTTTTTTTTACAAAAATGTCAAAAATTTTTTTTCTTAAAATAAAATCATTCTATACGCTTTTATACTTTTGTGTATTCCGCCAAGTCGAGTTTTACTTGTTGTCTTGTTTTTACTACATAAATAATTTTTTTTTAATATTCGGCTTCGGCTTAGTTTTGGCCGAATAGCAAAAATTGGGCCTAATATTCGGCTTCGGCTACGGCCAAAAAAGGTGTATTCGGTTGGACACTACACATAACTATCCGAAATATTGCTCCCTGACCCACCTTCAAGTATCCCAATCGACTCAGAATTACTTTCTGAGACGATTTAGCGATGTCCGTCCGTGAGTCTGTCCATGTAAACGTTGTAAGCACGATACAGGTCGCAATTGTCAATCGATTTACATAAAATTTAAGCTTCCTTTGGCTCAAGATCGCAGCCTATTTTTTTTAGAGGTGACTCCTCTAACCGCATAATGACAGGTATCCTTTTGAAATTTGGCAGGTAAACGTATTTTGTATTCACAAGTCCATATTCCAAATTTTAAAGAGATCGGACCAGTTCTTGTAGTCTCATACACACCAACCTCCTGATATTCACATAATCTCTCAAATTGGAAATATTTGTCAAAAATTTTGTTTGTTGGTGTCAAATGTGTACTTTGGATGCCTAACCAAATCTGAATATAATTGACCATTTTTGGACTTAGGACCAAATGAAAATTTCGACCGATATTCAGTCGAATCGGTCTTTTGGCAACAAAAATAAGCCAATTTCGCTTAAATTTGGTGTATGTGTGTTTTCTACACTAATTAAAAATGTAACGGAAGATAGATGCAATCGGTCCATGTTTGAACTGGGGGACCCATTTTCCAGAAAACACTGGTGTAGGGTATATGGTCGGTCTTGACCGACAATAATGTTCTTACTTGTTGAAAATGCCAAACACATAGCTACTTTTTCTAACCTTTGAACCATTTTTAATCGCAGCGACGATATGCCAATATTTTTAAATAAATTATTAATTTTGACTTTTTATTTAACATATATCTTTTCAGATAAAATTACCATCATATTAACATTAATGTCACCAATATACTATGGTCTACAAAATAGTAATACTACATTACAAATTAAAGAATTGTAGAAGATTTAAGCCTAAACAACCATATAACATGCTCTTTTTATAAAAATAAAAACAAAACAACACCAAATCATTATTTGTAACACATAAATGTAGCATACGCGACATACTATAAAATAATAAAAAATATTCAGTTCAGCAGTAGTAAGAATGATTGAAAAAAATTAAACCTCAATATAAATTTAATATTATTGCACGTTTTTCAATATCAAAATTAGTTATGTTGCGCCCGTGTGTATTTATTGCACCATCTACACCTCTGCATACCATAATTATAACTGTAGAATATTGATTTTCGTTAAAAAAAATATAATTTTATTCAGAGTTTAGTTTTCCAAAATTTTTCACACGATTCGGGTTGAATATTACAGTAAAAAAAGAAGCGGTAAAAATCTGAAAAAAATTTTTATGTTAGATATAAAAATTATACAAAAAATAAAGTTAAATCAGTAGAATTCTCCTAAATTTTACGAGAAACATTTATGGACAAGTAAATTTTAATGTGTATTTGAATGCATGTAATTTTTATTATTGATTTAAAAACAAAAATTATGATCCGCAATGATAAAACATCAAATGTTTTTTTTTTTATTTAATTCTATATTTATTTTTTTATATCTACTTTTATGTACCGATCTGTATTTTTATTTTTGATTATTTTAAACAAAATACAGAAAAATATCTGTAGCAATAAGTGATTAAATTATATGTTGAAAAAATGCCATAAAAATCCTTATAACTAATGTTATACGAAAAATATTGAAATGTGAGCGCATAGGGTTATATAGCTAGTGTTTGGGAATTCCCGGACTTTTCAATTTCCCGGGAAACGGGAAAAAAATAATTTATTTCCTGGGATTCCCGGGAATCCCGGGAAATTTTCATTATTGATGTAAATCATTAAAAACATTAAAATTTGATTATCTTTTTATTAAAAACAGTTTTATTAGAGATAAACAATTAATTAAAACATAAAAAATCAAAACATAAAAGTTAAAAATCCAGAAATACAATAAAACAAACCAAAAAAAATATTGCAACTTTTTTCTTCTCAAAAATTCGCAAAAAATAGCTAAAAATCGCAAAAAAAAATTAAAACTGCGTTATTCGAGAAAAAAAACTAATATAGTTGGCAGCACTTTTAATATTTATTCTGGAAATGTTAATTCTAGGTTCAAAATTTTTATATTTTTTTAAAAATTAAAGTAAAATAAACGTTTTTATGTAAAAAGGTTTATTTTACAAAATTCCCGGATTTCCCGGGAAAAATTAAAAAAATTCCCGGGAATTCCCGTCAGTGTTTTCCCGGGAATTCCCGGGAAATCCGACCCGGGGTCCGGGAATTCCCGGGAAATCCGACCCGGGGTCCGGGAATTCCCGGGAAATCCGACCCGGGAATTCCCGGACCCCAAACACTATATATAGCAGACTTTGTGAATTTTCGACTTTTTTAAAAAAGTCGACTTCGAGGTTTTTTAAAAAGTCGACTTCGACGTTTTTTCCAAATTCAAAAAAGTAAAATTTTTGATTTTTTCAGATTCAAAAAGTAATTTTTTTTCTAAATAAAAGTAGTCTTTGTAGTAACGAATAACGGTTAAAAAAGTCAATAAAATAAAACCCCTTTTACCCGATTTATAAAACCCTTTGAGTAATTTTTCAAGGTTGGGTAAAGAAATATTTTTTTTTCCAGCTGGCAACAAGTTAAAAATTATAAATTCGATAGCAAAAATTGACTTTACGACATTTTAATAAAAAAAAATTCAATTTCGACTCTCCATACAAAAGGTCGATTAATCGATTTTTGGAGTATATAACCCTATACGATTACACAGACCAACAAACTCTTAACCCAGAATATGCCCTGCTGGAAAATTGTGTCTCTCGGTCCGAAATCACCTATCCCGTGACTGGTGAAAACGGGACATATCATTAAAATACCTATCACGTGACAGATGATAATTACACTTATCACTAAACTGTCTCAAAAAAAAACTAATCCCGTGGTAATAGAACAAAACCAAATTTTCCAATTTTTAACAAGTCTCGAACGAAATTTCAAAATTTTTTAAGTCGAGACTTAATTTTTTGCATTTTGTAGTAAAAAACTGTATCAAAAATGATTTTAGAAAAAAATCATAAATTTTAAAAAATTTTACAAGTCCCGAAAATTTTTTTGAAAAAAATCATTAATTTTGAAAAATTTACAAAATCAAAAATTTTTTTTTAAATTTATAATTTGTTTTTTGTAAAACCATTTTTGATAAAGTTTTTTACTACAAAAACCAAAAAAAGGGTCTTTGAAATTTCGTTCAAGACTTGGTAAAAATTGAAAAATTTTTCAAAATTTATGATTTTTTTTTTCTAAAATCATTTTTGATAAAGTTTTTACTACAAAACGCAAAAAATGTGGCTGGGCCTATTCATTCCGTGACAAAAGTGATAGGTATTTTTAAATAAAAGGTGTCAAGTTTGTGATGGTTGGTTGTTTTAGGTCCGGTACACTACCTGACATGTACCTATCACTTTTCCTACTGGGTACTTTTAAGTTAAGAGGTTGAGTTAAGCTGAATTCGAATCTGGTCTCAGAATTTGCCTATCACATCAGGTTTTCGAGAGATTTTAGCTTGAAGTTGAAAACAATTTTTTCGCCACGTTATAACTGAACATTATTTTAAAACCTGAAATGTAGTCTGAAAGTCCTACAAAATACCTTTAAAGTTATTGTTAAAACTTTGTAATATCCTATTCCAGCTCTGAGATATCTTAAACTGAAATTTGAAAAGTCCGGGTTTTCGCTGTATTCATGGTATTTTTGCTATGAATGCAAATTTAATAGATTTTTCGCTACATTATGCTTATATTTTGCAACAAACTTGCAACAGTCTTGAAGTCACAATTTATTTCAATAAAATGCTTTTGAAATCGTTTAGATATCTCTTCTATTTTCTGAGATATCGTCTCAGACACCAAACACATCATATAAATAAATTTTAACAGAAGATATCTCAGCAAATAGAAAGGATATCTTATCAATTCAAAAAACATTTTTGAAAAAAAAAATTTGGTTTAAGAAAAATCTATCGAATTTTAATAATAGCGAAAATACCAAGAATATAACGAAAACCCGATTTTTTTAAAGTTCATTTTAAGATATCTCAGAGAAGAAAAAAGAATTACAGAGTTTAAATATTTATTGTAAAGGTTATAATTAGGACTTTCAGACGACATTGAACTACTATTACTTATTGCCACAGATATAATAACATGAACATTAGTGTGACCCATCAACATATAGAAAAATACCAAGTGTAACTCACAACTCTATGTACCTCAAAATTTGATAGATGACATCGTAACGAACAATTTACGCCAAATTTCAGCACCCTACAACAATTGGATGGGGATGCTAACTGGTCATATGTGTTTGCAACCTCCAAAGAAATCTTAAATTTTTTTTTAGTTCAATCTTGAAAATAAATGTATGGAATGGTAGCGTAACAATTTCACATAATTAACATATCGCCATTTTGTCCTAAGATTGTCCTCAAACAAAAAAAAAATGATATTTAAAAATCGAAACCTGCATTTCACTAAAATCGCTATAACTCAAAAACTATGCGGGCCATTCTTTTAAAAGTGACAAAAATGTCTTTAATTTGGGTATAGTTTCAAAAATTTTTTTTTTGTTTTTTCCTTATCGTAACTACAAGGTCCTTATTGTCCTTTGTAGATATTCTTTGGATAAAGTGGCTACATGTGACTTATGTGCTCTTGTTACGGTACATGGTCCATGTAGTTATTTTTAGGATTACAAAATTTTTTTTTCACATTTCTTCGGAGGTTGCAAACACATGTGACCAGTTATCATCCCCTTCTGATCATCGTAGGGTGCAGAAATTTGGCGTAAAATATTAGCTGCGGTGCCATCTTACATTTTGTGAGGTACGTTGACCTGTAGGGAAGCAAAATAAATTTTGGGCCACCGTAATGAACATTATAAGAAATTATTTATTTAAATGTTTGTATTCTTTTTTTTAGCCCTCATACATATTTTAGAGTACTTTGCTTCGTATATCACTTATGTTAAAATCAAATTGATTTACTTTTTTTTTTGTTCTAATTTAGTAAATAATATTAACACATAAATACATATAATGTAATAACTAAGGTACTACATAAATCTGTTATAACAAAATAAAATCAAGAGAGAAATAAAAACGCATACTTACATTATTATAATAAATGAAAATATTTTAAATTTATATTTTATTTATATTCGTTTATAAGGAATAGAGTGGCTCTTTCAACATCTGAACAATTACCAAGTATAGCGTACAAATATTAACTTCCCTCTCAACAGTCATCGTAGGGTGCTGGAAATTGGTGTAAATTACACTATTCGACAAATGAAAAATTTCTGAATAACCTCCTTCTGGAATTAACTTTTAGGTTGATTTTTGCTCGCTGAACACGAATCTGGCCTCGGTTTGGAGATATCGCCCAGTCGGCAAAAAAAATCACACCTGACATACTGCTGACTCTCCCTTTATAAAATTGCTGACATCTTCATACAATTTTTCAAAATGTCATCAATGACATGTCAGCAGTTGGTCAGCGGTTGTTTAAACGAATTATTAATGGCCACCGATACTGGTGGACACTGCTGACCAACTGCTGACATGTCATTGATGACATTTTGAAAAATTGTATGAAGATGTCAGCGATTTCATAAAGGGATAGTCAGCAGTATGTCAGGTGTGCTTTTATTTTGCCAACTGGGTGAAAATTGTCCCAATTTAGTTTTTGCTATATAAATTTTACGGGGGTCCAAAGAATTATGTAATTACATTGATGTAATATGCAATATTAATTTTACAACATTTTTTTTAAAACATAAACAAAATAGTTACTTAACAAATATAATGGAAAAATGCCTATAAAAAGGAGCATAAAATTTAACCGAAATTTCTTTTTATTTTTCCATTAACTCTGGAAGTACTCAGCGTATGTACAAGTTCATAGGCTCATTTTCTTCATAAAAGTGTATAGTTTACAACAAAAAAAAAAACAGCTTTAAAATTCATTAAAAAATGTAAAATTTATATGGCAAAAACTAAATTAGGACAATTTTCAACTTCAATACAATGTCCTGCCAATGCCCTTGAACGTACATCCTTTTTAGCACAAATGAAAAATAATTTTATGTACTTTTACTAGAGATGGGCACATGAGCAGATTAGAGCGTGATTCACGTGATTCACGCGTGATCACGCGTGAGTGTGACTGAATTCAATTTTACTCACGTGATTGTGAGTGAGTGTGAGTGGAGAAAAAAATTGCGTGAGTGAGTGTGCGTGAGTCGATTTTTTTTTGCGTGAGTTTGCGTGACTATTTTCTCTTCATATTTCTTTTCGTACCAAAAAAAACATCAAAAAAATTGTGAAATTTGGCTTAACTTAAGATTTCGTCCCGAAAAAAGCTAAGAAAAATGTAAATTTATGCAGAACTTTAAATTTTTCTGAAAATTTTGGATGATTTTTGAAATTTTAGTTTTATAATTTTTTTTTTATAAATAAGAGTTTCGTGAGTGTGAGTCAACGTGAGTGTGAGTGAAGCTTGCGTGAGTGCACGTGAGTGTGAGATGTATTAAATTTACTCACGTGATTGTGAGTGAGTGTGAGTAGAAAAATATGCTCGTGAGTGAGTGTGCGTGATTCAAAAATTCCTGTCGTGAGCGTGAGTGAGTGTGAGTCAAAAATCACTCACGGGCCCAACTCTAACTTTTACCATGTGTAAGCAATAAACGTATTTTGTCTCTGAACTATCGGATATAAGATGAAATATACCAAAAAAAGTGATTTTCGTCGAAAACTAAAAATGCCAATATCTCGAAAACGGCTAACGATATCTCCAAACCGAGGCCAGATTCGTGTTCAGCGAGCAATAATCAACCTAAAAATGTTAATTCCAGAAGGAGGTTATTTTGGCTGTCGAAAAGTGTTATTTGTTACGATGCCGTCTTTTATTTTTTGAGATTCGTTAACCTGCCCAGCAAAAAATAAACGTAGTGGTTCAAAAAGAATTAATAGTTTCACTACATACAAAGTAGCGATAGGTGCCGAACTTCATATTCCGTAGGAAGTAATTTTAAAATCACTTCCAAAATGCTACAAAATAACAATAAAAACATCTTTTAGCAGTTCTTTGCTTAATGATTTTGAATTAAGTCAGGAATTAAATCAAATCACCATAACATATGAACTTCTTTTTCAACTGAAACATTTAGAATGGGGGTGACACACGAAGTATGCAATTTTTTCTACGTCCATCTTCGAATAGATTTAGGTTTTGCAAAAATGGTGACAAAATTTTGTAATGGCATTTCATTTCTCTTTATTTAGAGCTTAAAAAATCGAAAAGACAATCATACAAGCAATTTGACGTTGAACTACCATTCTATATCTTATATCGAAAAAAGTTGGTCATAAATAAATACATTTACAAACTATTATTAAAGATTGTTTAAGCTTTTTAGAAAATTGAGGTCTAGGCTTGTAGTCGGAACAAACTGGTGAATCGATTCGCCGTGATTTTTTATAGTTTTGTGATATTTATAATTACTCGTTTTTTAATTCGAAGTATATACGTTTGATTACACAGGGCAACACTGTTTTTGCCCCAGGGCAACACTTTTTTGCGATTTGCTCGCGAACGCGAGCTGATGGAAACAATTGGATAACAGATTCGGAATCAGCATACTAAAATCCATATAAATCAGTTGTCAAAGGTCAGGCAAATTGAAAAACTTCAAATTTTGTGAACCTGTGTTATCAATGAAATTAATTTTTCTATCACGTAAGGTTTTTAAGATATTCGCGTTTGAATATTGAAATATTTGGTTTCCTCTGTAACGTATTCTTAAGTTGCTCAAGATCAATAGTACTCGATTTAGTTAAAATGAGACATCTTTATTCCAAATGTGGTATCCAAATTTTTTTATCGCGTACTGTTTTTGAAATATTGGCGTTTGAAAAACTCAAACTCAACTGTTGCGCACTTATATATTCTTTATAAATCACACTAAAATTTTCAAACGCTAATATCTCAAAAACAGAAAGTGCTTAAAAAATTTGGATTGCAGTTTTGGAATCAGGAAGTCCATTTTATATGAAATCAAAACCTATTTGGTGGGAACAAGGTAAGAATACGTAACAGTGGACCCCTAAAAGTGCTAAAATATTGTTTATTTTTTTTACTTTTTAACAGCGAATATCTCAAAAACGGTACTTGCTAAAAAAATTTGGACGGTAGATTTGGAAGCAGGAGACCAAAATCTACAAGGACCAGTTAGAAATATCACTGGGAGGTTTTTGCTGTCGAACAGTGTTTTTAGTGTAAATATTACAAAAAAATACTCTTTCAATCAATCTAACAAAAATAAGTGAAAAAAGAACTTCTAATTTAGAGGTTCTAAATCACCAAATAAAAATGACATAATCACACCCAAAATGCCAAGAAATATGTACTTCTTAAGAAGTGATGAAAAAAGCGCTTACAAAAAGTCAAGTTATATTAACATCCGGATCACTACTTCAGAAGTTGTGATAAAAAATTTTAATATATATGTACATAATAAACACTAGTGATATATGTTATACTTAAGTGTCAATCTTTCGCCACTGAAAAGTGGCGAAAAAAAGAACATACTTTGTGTGCCACGCCCATATTAAATTCATCAATGCTTCAGTTGAAGAAGAAGTACATCTGGTTCATAAGTTGTGGTGAATTTTGTAGTGAATGGTAAGCTCTTTTTTTGCTGGGTGTATAAAAAAAACTGAGCCACCCTAATGAGGAACCAACCCAGTCACAAATTGATAATGGTACAAAAATAAAGCAATTCGAAAGGACTTTTTAAAAAATTAACCAAATCAAAAGTGCTTTTACAGCTCCTTTTTACGAAAAAAAATACCTGAATTGCAAACGAAACCCAAGAAAGATTTATTTTAACTTTCCATCAAGTCAGGTTTTCGAGAAAATTGAGGTCATCGTTGAAAAAATCGCCGT
Organism: Pegoplata infirma; assembly: GCA_963921195.1. Lineage (NCBI taxonomy): Eukaryota > Metazoa > Arthropoda > Insecta > Diptera > Anthomyiidae > Pegoplata > Pegoplata infirma. Next base: position 149,847,460 of record OY992539.1, on the reverse strand, counting down.
TTTGGGGATATTTGCCAACTTAAAACGGATGAACCCGACGTGCCGGCAACTTTGAAATAAGCCGAGGGTAAAGCTTAAACATTACTCTTTAAGATGCAAAACTCATTTCCCTTGTAAAACACATTCGAGCCAAAAAAAAAAAAAATAGTCCGTTACAAACTAATGTTTAACACAGAGACAATAAGTAAGTTTTTTGTTTTTATTTAAATTTTATTATTCACATTAATTATTTTTTTATAAATATATATTACATGTAAGTGGTAATAACCAATTCCCTTCTTTCTGAAAGTTAAATTTTATCCAAAGTTTTTTTATAAAGATTTTTAATTTTTTCAATAAAAGCAAAATACAAAATAGAATTTCAATTACATTTTCTACATACTGAATAAAACCGCAAATATTTAAATCTATATAAATAAATAGAAATACATATGTTCTATACATATTAACCTTATAAATGTATGTGTATATGTTCTACATATATTTAGTAAGCCCCTGTTAAAATTTTCAAAATAAATTATTTGATTTTTTAAATATTTCATTCCAAATCCAAAAAAATATTAGAGGTATTCAGAGTCTTACTTGCCAGCCCTGGCAATGGTGGTAAAAAAGCACTTTTTGAAATTACCTTTTAAAATACATGTATTTTTTGAAAGAAGTACTCTTTTGCTAAATTGCCAGGGCTGGCAGCAAGATTCTGAATACCTCTTTTGTATATTTTTAAATATATACAACTTAAATTTTACAACTAAATGTACAAAAATCAAGTAGCGTTCATTGCTGTTCCATAGGACATGTCTGCAATGTTGTACTGCCCACAGTAGTCAAATTACCATTGTTGCAACTTGGTATTCCCAACAGTTTATGAGGTGGTGGACATGCCACATCACAACGTTCATCGAAATAATTAACGATACGTTGCAAAACAAATTTGAAAATCTTTTCCTTGCTTATCTCACCATTTAGAAATGTTATATCTTTGCGATCACGATATTCCATAAAATTGTTTTCATAATGTGGCCATACACACATCTCAAAGTAGCCAATTACATCAGGTGGATCATATGTACGCTTGCGACGACGTTCGAAACATTTCTCGTACGGCAAATGAAAATGGAATTTTATGTTGCACAGATTCAACAGTTCAGGTTGATTGAAAATCATGAATCCTTCAATTATTAAAATATTTATTTTGTTATCTCTTAATTGGACCGCCATTTGAGAGTTGATACGCATAATATGATGGGCTGTCTGATGATGATTTTGATTGTTTACATTATGCTGCTGTTGCAGATTTGTATGTTGATTCTGTGGCTGAAGATTTGAATGTTTATGATAATGTGGTTGTTTCGATGAGAAATGCTGCTGCTGTATATTGTTTAGATGTGTAGACGTTGTTGTCGGTGTATGGTGGGCAACATACTGATTGCTGGTGTATTGTTGACTTTGTGATGAAAAATGTTCAAAGTTGCTACTGTAGAGTGACATGTCATGGGAATAGTCGACATTTTCCATTGGATCACCAGCCAAATAACGTCCCTTCATAGTCCACTTAATATCAGAGAGCATTTGTTTCATGTCCAACGCTGTTAGAAGTTCGAAATTGATGGCATTTAGTGGTTCAACCCATATGTGTCGCAGATCATCCACTGGTAGAAAATAATCATCTTGAGATATTAACTGGACATCACTAATGGTATATGGTGTATTCCATAATTGAACATTGCGTTGACTCATAAAATATTCCCGTAACTTGAGAGCCAATGAACTTTTACCGCCACAAGTTACACCCGAAATACCAATAACCAACCACTGAGCCATTTTGAAATTATGTAATTAGTTCGATTAAATTCAGCTTTAATCAGCGTTTTTTCCGAATCAATTGTTATTTTTTATAATTATTAATTTAATTTTTTAATTTTTTCGTTTTTTGTAAAATCCCAAATGTGATATAATGTGAATAGGGCAATTCCTCCCAGAAATATTACACCAAAAACCGCTGGCAATATAAACGCGTACTCCAATGGGGGAAAGAATGAATGTATCAGGTTGCCTGCAAAAAAAAAAATGATAATAAACCAAAACACATGTCATTACTTGAATTTTATTATTATCAAAGCTCACAATCAGTTTCAGCAAAAATATTTTCTATGTTTGGATGTGTCATACACGGGACTATTAAATAAGTGGACAATTAGTCCAATTGATGATTTCATTTGCATTATATTGATAATAATGCGAATGAAATTTTTAGTTTCAATGAATGCCAATGCCCGTTAAGGAATTGGTAGCATTACTAATGCTAATTATGAAAAATTTCATTGGTATTAATAAATGTCATAATTAAACAAGTGAGAGTGTTAAATTCGGCTGTGGCGAATCTTTTATACCCTCCAACACGTAAAAAAAAACGGGATTTTTTTTTGGGGGGGGGGGGGAGGTTTTTGGCGGTGAGACAACCTTCCCGGATACAACTGCAGGAATTTGAACTTCTTCTGAGATAAAAAATGTTTCGTTTGCTAAGCAAAAGCACAAAAAATCTATAAAAAATGGCGTTTTTTCAGAGGTTGGTTTAGTTCTTAAAGGGTGAACTTTTTCCCCCGTGGTCCGATTTTGCCTATCTCCAAACTTAAGCAGCCTATGACCGTTAAACATATTCTTGCCAAGTTTCAGGAGTCTAGCTCTTTTATTTTGGACTGTATCGTGTCCTCCACAGACGGACAGACAGACAGACAGACAGACAGACAGACGGACGGACGGACGGACGGACAGACGGACATCGCTAGAATGTCTTAGAATCGATCACTGATCAATAATATATATACATTATGGTGTCCCCGACCGATATTTCGATGCGTTACACACGGAATGACAAAGTGAGTATACCCCATACTGTGGTTGGAGAGTATAAAAAAAGCATTAGCAATATTAAACGTCTTATAAGTTTTGTTAAAACTTAAAATAGCTATATCTTGAAAACTAAGCCAGTTAGCACAAAATGGTTGGCATTTTTTGGTTCTTAGAATGCCCATAGATTCATCGGTTCTCTTCACATGTGTGGACCCTAATGGGTCCAAAAAAAAAAATTATGTACCTCGCTAATCACTCCCGAAAACTATTACTCTGAGGGCTTTCGGGCGAGGGCGGGCGAGCTCTAGAACATTGGACATTGCTTTTGGACATTTTGTTGTGTCGGCAGAATTTACCGAAAAATGAGCATTTTTAAATTGTTGGGAATGCCAATTTTTTTGGATTCAAAGTCAGGACCTATTGGGGCCCACACATGTGAAGAAGACCGGCGAAAGTATTGAGATTTTAAGAACCAAAAATGCCCTCCATTTTGCTCTATCTGGCTTAGTTATCACGATATCGCCATTTTAAGTTAAAAAAAAATATTGATTGTACTTAAACAAATGCTTTTTTCATCAATTGTAAAAAGTTTTGTAGGGATTTGTGCGGTTTCATTGGCATAAGTACAAATAATGCCTATGCCAAAAAATTTCATTGGCAATAGTTGCAACTAATGCTAATAACAATTCAATGCCAATTAAAAATTCCCATGTATGGGATGAGAGTAGGTATTAATAAATTTGTGATTTAAATTATCAAACAAAAGTTTTTTTTTAATTTGCATAGCAATAGTTTAGTAGTATTAGAATGAAAAAAAAAAAAACCTAAATAGAGAGAGATCGAATGGACGAACTATAGAGATATGTCTGAGTTTAAAGCTAGGAAAATTCATTACTTTTCTGCGTCTTTACGACTAATAGTAAAAATGAAAAGGGAAAAGGATAAGTCACACTGGTTTACCATCTAACCAGCAGTTCCGCCTCTTAAAGGGGCATATCGACCCAAAATGTATTAATTTATTTTTTATGCCAATTAAACGTTAATAGGTACTCCAGATATACATACTAAGCCTAGTAATAATACTAGTAATAACCCGAGTTATGTAGTCGCAACAAAAAGTCGAGTTTTCGACTTTTTTCAATTTCTAAAAAGTCGACTTTTTTTGACTTTCGACTTTTTATAACTTTTAAAGTCGATTTTTTTTGTATATAAAACTTTGTTTTGTACTTGTTGTAAGCATTTAGGTGCTATTTTTTTGGTTGTATTTTATTTATCAATGTTGGGTACCAAAGTAATAAAGGTTAAAAAAAGTCTAAGAAATCGAAAACGTGAAAAAGGATGAAAAACTCGAAAGCAAAAGTCAACTTTCGATTAATAGAACCCTATCACTGAGGCTTTAACAATAATCAAAAATATTGGTAAATATTGCACTTAACACTTTCTAACTCATAAATTTGGCATTGGCATACAAAATACATGGAAATGCCAATAGCTTTATTTGTTATTAAACTCGGCTCTCATTTGAATTTTTTTTTCAGAAGAAAAATAATATTTTCATCTGGTAAAAGTAAAAAAAAATCAAGTCGATAAAGTCGAAAACAAAAAGTCGATTAATCGACTTTTGGAATATAGAACCCTAATGCATACTTCACTTGCTCAGAACATGTTTTCACTGTTGTGATCGGACATTTTAGTTAAAAAGTTATTGTCAATCAAAGTGAAAGCTTTAGAGAAATGGCAAAAATTAACTATTTTTCAAAAACGTGATTTTATAAAAATTAAAAAAAAAAAAATTAAATTGATTCAGAACTTTCCAAAAAATACAGGTGAGTAAAACAATACCTCTAGAATGATTTTTTAAAATTGGTAAATGGATTTCTTACAAGAAGTAGCCTAGAAGGATAGCCCGTCTAAAGGTGGGCTTGCCATTTCAGTGTGTTTTTTTTCTACTCGTTTCTAAAACGTTTTATTTTAAATATATTTTATTAACAAATATTGGTAAAAAAAATTGTTTTCATAACCTCCAGCCACAGTATGGGGATATACTAATTTTGTCATTCCGTGTGAAAAGCATCAAAACATCGGTTTAAGTGTATATATTATTGATCAGTGATCAATTCCAAAACATTCTAGCGATGTCCATCTGTCTGTGGTGGTCATGATACAGTCCAAAATAAAAGCTACACTCCTGAAGTTTGGCACAAATGTGTCAAATCTCAACTTCAGAAATGGACAAAATCGATCCAGGGGAAAAAAGTTCCAATCTCTAAAAAAAATTTTTAACAGTTTTTTTTTATAGTTTGGTTAAGCAAATCCAACATCAACATTACCTCAGTGCCAAAATTATAATAAATAAATTTTGTTAACATATAACGTCTCCTGGGTACCCCTCCAAAAAATAGCCCTGTCAATTTTTTTTATTGGCCGATTAAAGCCGTTAAACTTTTAAAAAATTTTCAGATTCTAAAAATCTTCTATATATAAAATTTCTTTAAGTCTTTTGATTAACTATAGAATTAACTAAAGGAATTATTATTAGACTTTTTACAATAGAAATTATCTGAGATTCTTTGATATTCTTTTCATAAATTTTTTTTTCAAATTATATATACTAGAGATGGGCGCGTGAGTTATTTTTGACTCACACTCACTCACGCTCACGACAGGAATTTTTGAATCACGCACACTCACTCGCGAGCATATTTTTTCTTCTCACACCCACTCACAATCATGTGAGTAAATTTAATACAACTCACACTCACGTGCACTCACGCAAGCTTCACTCAAACTGACGTTGACTCACGAAACTCTTATTTATACAAAAAAAATTTAAAAACTAAAATTCAAAAATCTTTAAAAATTAACTTAAGAAATCTTAAGTTAAGCAAAATTTTAAAATTTTGTTGATGCACGTTAAAATCACGCAAAAAAATCGACTCACGCACACTCACTCGCAATTTTTTTTCTCCTGTCACACTCACTCACGTGAGTAAAATTGAATTCAGTCACACGCGTGAATCACGCTTTAATCTGCTCATGTGCCCATCTCTAATATATACTGAAAAAAAAAAAATACTGAAATAATTCTCATATTTTAAAGTAATTCTCAGATTCTAAGAACTTTTTCGGATTCTTAAATACTGAAACATATTGAGTAAAAGAAAATTATTAGATACTAAACAATTATCAATTTCTAAAACATTTTATGAAGAAATTTTGATACATATTTTCTACATTTTTAGCAGTTTTGAATACTAAAATTTTACGGTTTTAAAGCCATCTAATGTTTTCTAAGGCAATTTCTTAGATTCTGAAAAATTTTTCTAATAAAAAAATATTATTATTATTTTAAAGAAAATTTCACATATTCAGAAACCTTTCCTAAAGAAAAATTCTCAGAATCATCCAACAGTAAAGATTTTTCCATTAAAAAAATATCGAAGATTTGGAAAAATATTTCCTCATAGAAAAACTCAGATTCAAAAACATTTTTCGTGTAGAAATATTATCCGATTCTTAGAAATTTTTTGGCTGATTCTGAAACATTTTTTCTAAGTGAAAAATTTTTTTTGCTTTCCTTTTTTGAAATTGTGTTGGGGGGGGGGGGGGGGGGGGCGGGAATCATGGATCCGTGATTGACGTCGCTAGTTAGTCTTAAAATAGATTGGGATCATGAATATTACAAACGGAATGACAAGCTTATACTTTTACTCTCCACTAAATTGAGAGTAAAATAAATCCTACTCCCAGTCAAGAAATGCTTTGGTAACCTAGATGTCGTTATAAAAAATCAGAGTTTAACCAACATTTCCATTCGAAAGAAGGTACCTAGAAAATACTGAAAATGTTGAGTTGTGTATATGGCAAGCTTTTTAAACGATGCAGACGAAGTAGATTTAAACAAAACATCTCTCAGTAATATTTAGTAAACGATAGAAATGTTAATACAACACAAAAATCTTAAAATCATTATAGATATGATACACATATTAGCTCTGTTCCACAACTTTCCGGGTAAAGTTCGGTAAAATGAGAGAAAATCTTAAAAACTCTCACCATACCGCAAAATCGATCAAAAGTACGGGAACGCAAAAAACCACATTTCTAGCCCAAAAACTAAAAAATGTAAACAAATTGAAATGCTAACATATTTTAGTAAGAAAAAATACGTTCAACAATGCGAAACAAATTGTAAAAGTTGATTTTAATGACTAAATATGTTATTTTGTTTAAAATTAGACATTACTTTTGTTTTTTTTTTTTATTTTATTAAAATTTTTAATTTATTTTCACAACAAAAATCAGCTGTTTTCTCAACATCTGATTGTTACCAATTTACACGAAAAAATAGTACGGGTAAGTTCGGTAAAATGAGAAACAAATTTATTCTCTCAAAAACTCTCTCATTTACCCAACTTTTGCGTACGGGAACGCTTTTCGGGCTGGTTTGGGTACCCGCGGGCACCCGCGGTAACGTTGTGGAACAAAGCTATTATTATTTTTTTTGTTATTTTTCTCTTTTACATTGTACTTACTCACCTTCATCTATTAGCATAAATGGCAGAATTGATACCCAAAAAAAGTAATATAAAAATATGGATACGGCAATTACAAGCACAATTTCACCAACTTTAGCATTCGAAGCCATATATTCCAAATAAAGTTAATGAGCGTTAACAAAACAGAGATGCAAGCGGCCAGTAGGCTAATGAAACAAAGTACAAAATTTATTAATGAATGGAGAAAATTGAGTTTGACCAGACAAACATGTCAACAATGTTAAACATGTCAACAATGTTAAACATATGCCTGATACACAATTCAATTTAAACATTTACAACTGCAATAAAAATCGTCAAACAAAATAAGTAATATGATTAACAAAAATGTATTATTAATTATAACATTTAGTTGAATATTACTAACCACACGACATTTAATAACAGGTGGAAGTAATAGAGGTTTGATCAAAATAATCAAACAAAAACAAACAGAACTTTAAAATAATTACTTTTATAATAAATTTTGTGATAGGAAATTTTGACACAATTAATCTTTTGAAACAATTTAGTTCAAATATAATAAATCGTGTGTGCCCTCTTGCGGACATATTTCAACCTTTAAATTTTTTTTTTTTACAAACAGGTTTAGTTTGGGGGAAAGAATTCAGGAAAATCCAGGCAACCATGAAATGCTAATCGGTTTTGAAAACATATCAAACTTTTTATAAAAAAGTACGAACCAGGTTGTTTATCACCTATACAAACACCATAGAGTATTCTCTATGACAAACACCTTTTTTATTTTAAGTATGGGTACTCAAAGGAAAGCCTCTCACGATTACAAATATGTATGTTTGTCGACATAATACAGAGGAAAGTCCTAAGCCTGACCTACAGCCGCTAGAGAAACATTAAAACCAGATGTATCTCTGACTGGATTTTCTACCGCAAAACAATTTGAAATTCAATTTGGTTTAATAATATAAATATTCATTTTCCATTTTTTTATGTTTTCGATGGCTTAGCGTCGAACCTGAATCAAATTACGTCGCGTAAGGCGTAATGCCCAATAATTTTGCGTTTATAATAATAATATAATATGCCAGGTACCTAAAGCTTGATTTACACGTTAACTACCCTTGACCACCCTTATCTACCATTTCCCTGTATTAGGGGAGAACAATTGTCAAATTCAAATAATTTTTCATACAAAATTATTTAAACCTGGCAAATCGTATCACTAATACTGGGAAATAGGAGATAAGGGTGGTCAATGGTAGTTAACGCGTAAACTGCCCTTAAATCAAACGGACGTAAAAATTTCAAATTTGATGTGTTTGTTTTTAAACGTCTTGCACGACGCAATTTATTTCTGGTTCGACCCTTACTTTCAAAATACAAGCAAATGCCGTTATAAAAATCCTTTGAAGCGGTGTCATAATATTATCTTTAGAACATTTTCATGTTTTGTTTGGTTAAGAATAATAATTGAAGATTTAACTTTACGATAAATGTGTTCGAAAGAATATATTTACAAAACGGAGAGCTAGCTATACATGCAAAATTCGTTGTCAGAATCGAAATTAGTTAAACAAATTTAAAGACAAAATAAACGATACAAATTTCTCACAAATCGGTTAAGAATTGAATAAGCATTTAGGCCGCTGTTCCAAAAAAGTTATTCACATAAAAAATGTGAAAATTAAAATTTCCGAATTTTTTTGGTGTTCTAGATTTCACATCCGAATTTCTTTTTCGTTTTGTTTCACATAAATAAAATTTGGTGAGAGTAAAACGAATGCACATTTTCCCTTATAATTTTTTAAATTTTAATTGTTCGATTTCAACTTCGAATAAAAACGTGATCAACAAAACACTTAACTTGATTTCATGTGATTCGGAAATTTTCATGTGAATTGAAAAGTTGTGAAAGACAGAACAGAGGCCTTAATGTGCTATTTTTCTTTATATGAGGCATTCCACACCAAATGTCCCGCTACAGAAAAACATGTGTCCCGAAAATTTCTGAATAGGTTGTTTGGATAGCCCTATATGGAACTAAGAAAATTGCGTTTTTGGTTTTTCTAATTTTAAAAAACTGGGCTTAGAAGGCGTGGTCAAATATTGGAAAAATGTTCAAATTTGTGGCGAGTTGCCATGATTAAATATTTATCACATTAAAACGGAATGCACCACAATCTCAAAAATTTACATTCTTATATAGTTTTGTATGGGCTATCGATTAAAAAATTTTTTTTGAAATTTTTCAGAACCCGTTCTGAAATTTTCCATTTTTTAAAAATTTCAATTTATCAAAAAACATGCCACTTTTTTTTTCTTTTTTAATTTTTTTTTTTAAAGTTTAGATGTTTGTCCATCCACACAAAAAAAAAAATCAGAAACACCTTTTTTTTCGAGAAAATCGCATTTGAACTCTAAATTTCATAACAATTTTGTAACTTGCTTGTATTTTCTTGATTTAACGTTGCGAATGAGTGTTATTAATTGCATAAATATTAGATTAACAGACTTTTTGAAAAGATTATCAAGATGAAAAAGTCTTTTCATTTTAAACCGCTTGTCAAAAAGTATAAAAAAACTCTCTTGAATGTCTTCTGTGTGTTTAGACGTATACACACAAAAAAATAAAAAATGAGTTTTGATTAAAAATTGCTCATATCGATTAAAATGTTAATTAGATTTGCTCTAATTAAAAAAATGATAATAGTAATTAAAAAATTTAATAAAAATTTAAAACTGAAAATAATTAAAAAAGTAATTAATAGTATTAAACAAATTAATAAAAATTATTGCTCAAAACCAGTACAAAATTACGCCCACTTAAAAAAAAAATAAACAAATACGAATTAAAAACAAAAATGTGTTTATTATTAACAAAATAAAAACTTATTAAATATAATAAATAAATATTTAAAGCATCAAAAATGTGTTTGATTAGATTTTTGTGTCATTTTCCTCCGTTGTTGTTTGCCGTTTACCAAGATCTTCTTGTGGAGCTTCTTTGTTTTATTTTTATACTAATATTCACTTTTTTCATTTATTTATTCAATTTCAATTGTTCTCGTTCTTTTTAAATAACAAAATTAATACCGATTCAGATATAAATTTGATAAAAACGCATTTTCATTAATTTAATCTTTATAAAAATATATTTTCACTTTTTCTGTTTTGTATTGCATGTGTAAGAAGAAGCATGCAAAAAAAAATCAGAGATGTTTACATACAAAACAATTAAACATTTTAATTATATCAAATTTTGAATTTTATTAAAACTTTTAATTAAAAAATGTTCCTTGTTATTTTTTTCTGTGTACGTGTAAATAAAATTGTAAAAAATAAACAGCTGTTCATTACAAACACACACCCAAACAAAATTCTGCAATTGTAAAATTTACAAATCAACCATAGAATTGTGGTAAAATATTTTCTTCAATTTGCGTTCCTTAACCAAAAGATGCATAAATCTAAATCTCCACTGATTCCGACATCTCTGATTCCAACATCTCCACCGACTCCATATTCCTTGTTTGGCAGGAAGTTTGGTTAAAGTCTAGTTGGCAGACATATCGCAGGTAGAACTTTTAGGGCTGTGTCCAAAAAAGAAAAAAATGTCGGTGGCCCATGGTTTCCGAGTTATGGGCCTCCAAAGTTCGGATATCGAATTTGATATATCTTCTTCAAAATTGGTCCGATCAGACCAAGATTGGTTTCATTCGAAAGCTTAATCAAATACCTTTATTTTGAAATTTAAAAAAAATTTGGTTTCATTAACCCATTGTGGCACAAAACCAAATTTTTGATTTTTAAACCAAAGTTTTTAGAGAAAATGCGTTATATTTCAAAATTGTGTGTTATTAAGGCATGTATTTATACGACGAGATTTAAAGCTTAGATATTAATCTTTCATTTGAGCTTTTAATTTACCTTTTGACACTTATACAACCGGAGTTATTGACTCATAACCATTGACCCCGCTTATATATTAATAAAAAAAAAACTTTATTTAGCGAAGCCGCTTAATTAATATATGAAAATTGAAATCCCTAAGCCCGTCCGAAGGCCGGCAACCAAGAAAACCTTTTAAGGCAAAAAAAAAAAAAATAAACTACACAGAGGTCTGGTATATATATTCAAATATGTTTTCTAATGTTTAAACGTAAATAAGTCCAGTTCTATAAGGGTTAAAAGGTCAAATGAAAGCTCAAATCAAAGCTTAATATCTAATATCTATAAATACCTTAATAGTGCATAATTTTAAAATTTTACCCCATTTCTTCAAAAACTTGGGGTGAAAAATCTAAAATTTAGAGTTGTTTCACAATGGGTTAATGAATCCAAATTTTTTAAAATTTCAAATTAAAGGTATTTGAATAATCTTTCGAATGAAACCAATCTTGGTCTGATCGGACCATTATTGAAGAAGATATATTAAATTGGATATCGGAACTTTGGAGGCCCATAACTCGGGAACCACGGGCCGCCGACAATTTTTTTTCTTTGTTGAACTCACCTAAATCATCCCTATTTCAAAAAATAGAAAAAAAATAAATAAATCGGACCAATGTCTGCCAATTAAGGGCCGTTTAGATTGGCAGACTTGTAAAACGACCTGTCAAAAATTCATGCGGAGAGAATTTTTTTCATCGTCTAAACACTCAACATACAAATACGGACAGACTTTTTGTCAATACGGAGAGGAAAATGTTGACATACGGATGTAATTTTTGTGTTTTGAAAAATTTCAAAAAATTACTTTTTTCATTAGATCAGGGATGTTTTTTATGTAAACAAAAATACAAATAATAACAACAGCTGTTGTGAAGTGGTGGTAAAAATAAATAAAATTTTATATGGGCTAAATTTTCGGAACAAGTCTAATTGGCAGACATTGGTCCGATTTATTTTTTTCTATTTTTTGAAATAGGGATGATTTAGGTGAGTTCAACAAAGAAACAAAATTGTCGGCGGCCCGTGGTTCCCGAGTTATGGGCCTCCAAAGTTCGGATATCGAATTTAATATATCTTCTTCAATAATGGTCCGATCAGACCAAGATTGGTTTTATTCGAAAGCTTATTCAAATACCTTTAATTTGACATTTTAAAAAATTTGGATTCATTAACCCATTGTGAAACAACTCTAAATTTTTGATTTTTCACCTCAAGTTTTTGAAGAAATGGGGTAAAATTTTAAAATTATGCACTATTAAGGTATTTATTTTTATAACTAGGCTTATAGCTTAGATATTAAGCTTTGATTTTAGCTTTCATTTGACCTTTTAACCCTTATAGAACCGCAGTTATTTACGTTTAAACATTAGAAACTATATTTGAATATATATACCAGACCTCTGTGTAGTTTATTTTTTTTTGCCTTAAAAGGTTTTCTGGGTTGCCGGCCTTCGGACGGGCTTGGGGATTTCAATTTCCATATATTAATTAAGCGGCTTCGCTAAATAAAGTTTTTTTTTTATTAATATATAAGCGGGGTCAATGGTTATGAGTCAATAAATCCGGTTCTATAAGGGTTAAAAGGTCCATTAAAAGCTCAAATGAAAGCTTAATATCTAAGCTTTAAATCTCGTCGTATAAATACATGCCTTAATAACACACAATTTTGAAATATAACGCATTGTCTCTAAAAACTTTGGCTTAAAAATCTAAAAATTGGTTTTGTGCCCCAATGGGTTAATGGAACCAAATTTTTTTTTAAATTTCAAAATAAAGGTATTTGATTAAGCTTTCGAATGAAACCAATCTTGGTCTGATCGGACCAATTTTGAAGAAGATATATCAAATTCGATATCCGAACTTTGGAGGCCCATAACTCGGAAACCATGGGCCACCGACAATTTTGTTTTCTTTTTTGGACACAGCACTAAAAGTTCTACCTGTGATATTTTTTTTTTTTGGATCATATAAATGTCTGCCAACTAGACTTTAACCAAACTTCCTGCCAAACAAGGAATATGTGGAGATTTAGATTTATGCATCTTTTGGTTAAGGAACGCAAATTGAAGAAAATATTTTACCACAATTCTATGGTTGATTTGTAAATTTTACAATTGCAAAATGTTGTTTGGGTGTGTGTTTGTAATGAACAGCTGTTTTTTTTTTTTACAATTTAATTTACGCGTATATGTCTAAACACACAAAAGACATTCAAGAGAGTTTTTTTATACTTTTTGACAAGCGGTTTAAAATGAAAAGACTTTTTCATCTTGATAATCTTTTCAAAAAGTCTGTTAATCTAAATGGGCCTTTAGACTTGTTCCGTTTATATAAAAAACATCCCTGATCTAATGAAAATAGTAATTTTAAAAAATTTTTCAAAACACAAAAATTACATCCGTATGTCAACATTTTCCTCTCCGTATTGACAAAAAGTCTGTCCGTATTTGTATGTTGAGTGTTTAGACGATGAAAAAAATTCTCTCCGCATGAATTTTTGACAGGTCGTTTTACAAGTCTGCCAATCTAAACGGCCCTTAATAAACCTGCATATAGCTCAAATTAAATACAGTTCAAAAATATGTACATATATAAATACAAAAAATGGTCTGAAAATATGTGTGCCCACTGATCTACATTTTTCATGTGCAGTCAAGACCGACCATTTGACATCCTACACCAGTGTTTTCCAGGAAATGGTTCCCAAGTCCAAACATCAACAGATTGGAGTTATCGGGCGAAAATTTTGTATGGGTACTTAGTAAAAAAACGTTCCATTATATTCAGAGTTGATTAAGTTACTAAAGTACACGATTTATACTGACCATCCAAATTTTAATCAAATATTGGCTAAATTCATGAATTTTATATACACTAAAATAAAGGTACGTGCACTAAAATGCATATAACCCATAACTTTTCAATCCCGAAATCCCGGGTAAAAGGGCGGGAATTCCCGGGAAATTTTTTTTTTCTTAATTGTTCATGTTTTGACGTAAATTGATTATTTTGTATGTGATTTTTTAGAGATTTTATTAAAATACTTGATAACTGACGGCAGGGAGGAAGAGGATCCAAAAAGTATATTAGGGGATACTTGCTGACTAAAAAAAATTGCTCAAATCTGAGAAAAATATCTTATAATCTACATACATTTTTTTAGAAGGCTGAGAAATTTTTAAGTTTTTATGATTTTTTGGGGTACATATTCTTCGAATTTGTTTTTTCTGAATCAGTTATATTTAGTATCAGAGACAGATGATTGACAAATTTGTCAAAATCTTTGGACTTATCCAAAGATTTTGATCGTGTCAGTCATTCAATATTGATTCAAAAACTTTGCACTTCATTTGGTTTTTCTAAAATGGCGTGTCGTTTAATTTTCTCTTATTTGAATGATAGATTTCAGTATACACATTTTATGGGCACCGATTCTGAATTGACGGTTGTTACGAGTGGAGTACCGCAAGGATCTGTTATAGGGCCATTGCTGTTTATAATTTATTTAAATGATCTCTTTACAGTTATTGATGGATTTTCTTGTGAGGCATTTGTTTTTGCGGACGATATTCAGCTATTTTTTTCTGGGGAGCGACAGTTTCTGGATGTTTTGAATCAAGTTATAAACGTGTTGTTGAATGATATGTCAGTTTGGATGAATAGTTCAAATCTTTCTATAAACCCTGCTAAGACTAAAGCAATGATTTTTAAGGCTCCTATGTTGGAAGTTGACTTAACGGTAAGGATAAATGGTGTTGTGGTTGAATTTGTACACTGTATGAAATGTCTTGGAGTTCTCATCGACAGTAATCTAAATTTTGATCAGCACATAAATATGTTGTGCTCGAAAGTTAATTTTACTTTAAGACGATTATATGCTTTGAATCTTTATTTGCCTTTTAATGTTAAGAAAACTATTGCACATGCATTATTGATGTCGAAAATGTTGTATTGTGCGGAGGTCTTTACAGGAACGACTGCTGGTGAAATGAAAAAGTATAACCTTCTTCTTAATAAAATTGTTCGTTTTGTTTATCATGTTAGAACTCGAGATCATATAACTAGTTACTTTGTAAAATTCTTGGGGTGTGATTTTGGTTCTTTTTTGCATATTAGAATTATTTTGCATTTTTATAAAGTTATAAAGTCCAATTGCCCGGAATATTTGTTTAATCATTTTTAATTTTCTCGTTCTGTAAGACATCCACAGTTAATTTTCCCACGTATCAGGACCTCGTTTTTTGAGCACTCTTTTCAAGTGAGAGTTACAAGAATTTGGAACGAACTACCACATGCACTCAGATCGTTTGCTTTATCTTTTAATGTATTTAAAAATAAACTTTTGGGAGAGGCGTCGTTGCATAATATTTAATTTTCTTAATTGCTAGAATCTACCTTCATTGGGTTTTGTTGTTGATCAGAAATATGTCGCATTATTCTGTATTATGAACAAATAATTTTTATGCGAAATGCAGTTATCATTAATTTATTTCATTATATCATCTCATTAATTACATTTTTTTATTTAGCTTTATGATATGTATATAATAATTATTAATTAAATTATATTTTTGTTATTGTTAGCTCACTAACCATATACGGCCCCAAGGGCTCGGTTAGTTAAATATATGAATTAAATAAAAAAAAAAATCTGAATCAGTTACATTGTGTTTTAGAGGCAAAGCGTTGAGATCCAATTTTAAAAAGGTACTGAGATAAATAACAATAAACTGTGAATTCTTATTATTAAAACAGACAAAAATGATTTCAAAAAACATACAGCCTTACCAAAGAAAAATAAAATAAATTTAAAATCGACTTTTAAATCTATTTGAAATTTTTCGAATTGAAGGACTTACTGCAAAAACTTCATAAGCAAAATTTTATTTTTTGGTGTTTTTCGCCTTCTACTGATGCTCCATTTACAAATTTTTGGCAGAAGTCTTGCTTAAACCCTTCGTACAAGTATCTTGAGAATGAAAGTTCTGCACAAGTTTTTTTTTTTCCCCATTATTTCAAAAGTTTTAACGGAAACACCACCATAAAATGAAATGTGCTTATCGAGTTTTTACAATAAGTCCTTCAATTATAATTTCATACTTTCTACACAAAAAATAAAGAACTTTGCCGGTACTCTGTTTTTGAACGGTTGACAGTTTCTGCCAGGGCGGTTATTAAATTCTGTTAAGGCAAATTCATAGGTGATGTTTAGAGTTTTTTTTTTTTAATTTCAAAATAAAAAATACCACCCTTATTACAATGAAAAGACAAAAAAGCCCATTATTTTTTTTTTGAAATCGGATCCAACGAAACAAAAACGTAGGATCTGCAATTAATGTTTCGATATGAATAAAGCTTTACAATTTAAAACGAAATTGCCTATATTTCAGCTTAAAATTATTCGAATAAATTTGGTACCGTTAGCAAGTTTTTGAAAAAGTTGAATTGTTCAATAGTATGGAAATAACTCTTTTAATAGTACCAAGATCGGAGCAGAGATATATAAAAGCGATATATCTTACGAAATATTGTTGGCCGACTATGAGATCTATCAATGACGTTAATATTTAGAAATTTGGAGTCATTCCGCTAAGTTTTTATATTCTCACTAGGGATGCCAAACGGGAAATCCCGATCCCGAAAATCCCGGGATTTTCGGGATTTATAAATCCCGAATCCCGGGATTTTTTTAAAAAAATCCCGAAAATCCCGAAATTTATAACATTGAAATTTTCAACTAAAAACAAATCGGATTTGGATGAATTAAAATATGACTTATTAAAATCAAGTTTTAAAATGTTCATAACGATTTTGCAAAGCAAAAAAAAAAATTGAAATATTGCAATATTGCATGCTATTGATAATCTAAAAGCCTAATTAAATCTGCAAAATGAAAAAATAAAAATGTTTGTAAATAAATTTGCTGATTAGCAACTGAGGTTCAGTTGATACAGCAAAAATTCGGGCGACATATTTACATATCGGCTGCCACAGTTGAATATCGGTGGTCACAACTGAATTATATTGACAAAACTGATTTTTAATTAAAACTACTACAAAATTTAATTGTCACAGCCGAATTTAGTAGCAGGAACTGAATTTTGAGTTAATGCAACAGAAAAATTCAGTTGAAAATTTATTTCTGTATGTTGAAAATTTTAACCCTTTCAACGCACGGTTTAGTGGTGCTCTATTAGGGTATTTAAAAAAATGACAAAAATTATCCGTTGAAATGGAGATAGAGGATTAATATATTCTAGAAAAAGTACTAACATTAGCCCTGTTTTTACAGACCGGATTAAGATAAGGATTAACTCTAGTTAAAAAATGGGTCAAGTCAAGTCCAGAAACTTTTTTTATATTTCTTTCTGAATTTACATCCAATTAGTTAATATAAACAGAAAAAACAAGTGAGAGTATTAAATTCGGCTGTGCCGAATCTATTATACCCTCCAAAATGTAAAAAAAAATTAAAAACAAAAATTTTTCAGGGGCGTTTCTTTTTTTTTGGGGGGGGGGGTTGATAGGGTCGGTGGGGGACATTGAGAGCACCTTCCCATCGCGATAAATATACCAAATGTTTCATTTAATTAACAAAAATACAAAAAAAACATATAAAAAAGTGTATTTTTTTAGAGGTTGGTTTAGTTCTTCAAGGGGGAACTTTTTTCCCCCTGGTCCGATTTGGCCAATTTCCGAACTTAACCTGCCTAGGAACATAAGACATTTTTGTGCCAAACTTGAAGGGTCTAGCTTTTTTATTTTGGACTGCATCGTGTTAACTACAGACGGACGGACGGACAGACAGACGGACGGACGGACGGACGGACGGACATCGCTAAAATGTCTTAGAATCGATCACTGATCAATAATATATATACTTTATGGGGTCCCCGACCGATATTTCGATGCGTTACACACGGAATGACAAAGTGAGTATACCCCCATCCTGTAGTTGGAGGGTATAAAAAATTAAGCGTTGTCCAAAATGTAAAATGGTATAAATAAATTTGAGTAAATCCAAGGATTTAACTAAATTTATGTTTCAATACTTGCATTTTGGACAAAACTTAATTTGTTTTTCTGTTTATATTTACTAATTGTATGTAATTTCAGAAAAAAATTATAAAAAAAAATCTGGACTGGATTTGACCCATTTTTTAACTAAATAAAGTTAATCCAAATCTTAATCCGGTCTGCAAAAAACAGGGCTATTATCTAGGTCAGCAGCAGATTTAAAACATTTTTGTACTTATCCCAAACGCTTTTGAAAGCAAATTAAAAACTTCAGTGGGCCATAAAAAATAACTGGAGCTAAGTTCTTAAACCACTTTAGAAATTTTGGTATACTAATGGTATACTTATATTTTTTTTGGTCTAAAAATACTAAATCGTGTTGCACAGTGTTATATTTTGCTTTTTATACCCTCCAACTACAGTATGGGGGTATACTCACTTTGTCATTCCGTGTGTAACGCATCGAAATATCGGTCGGGGACCCCATAAAGTATATATATTATTGATCAGTGATCGATTCTAAGACATTTTAGCGATGTCCGTCCGTCCGTCTGTCCGTCCGTCCGTCCGTCTGTAGTTAACACGATGCAGTCCAAAATAAAATAGCTAGATCCTTCAAGTTTGGCACAAATATGTCTTATGTTCCTAGGCAGGTTAAGTTCGGAAATTGGCCAAATCGGACCAGGGGGAAAAAAGTTCCCCCTTGAAGAACTAAACCAACCTCTAAAAAAATAATTTTTTTTACATGTTTTTTTTTGTGTTTTTGTTAATTAAATGAAACATTTGGTATATTTATCGCGATAGGAAGGTGCTCTCAACGTCCCCCACTGACCCTATCAACCCCCCCAAAAAAAAAAAGAAACGCCCCTGAAATATTTTTGTTTTTAATTTTTTTTTACATTTTGGAGGGTATAATAGATTCGGCACAGCCGAATTTAACACTCTCACTTGTTTTTAGCTATTTTATGTCCATGTTTACATAAAATATGACAAATCAAAATATTTAAGTTTATGTAAATCTTATTTTTTCTAATATAGGAAATAAAAAATCCCGAAAATCCCCAAAAAACCCGAAAGTCCCGAAAAACCCGGGATCCCGAAAAAATCCCGAAAATCCCGGGATCCCGAAATTTCAATTTTCAAAATCCCGAATCCCGGGATTTTTCAAAGTTAGTCCCGTTTGGCATCCCTAATTCTCACGTTTCAATCTCTTAAATTTTAATTCAATAAAATGTAATTCCTTCAAAGTTCTGCTTCAGAAAAACTTTTCTAGTACGTAAATTGTAAATACGCACATTTTCCTTCTCTTTACTTACCGGCCCAACAGTCGGTGTTTTATGCGCGTATATTACGTAAAAACAAACAAATATATGGCCTGACTCAATTCCTTGTATGCGCTGCTCCAATGCCACTTCTAATAGGTTTCAAATAGCGACAACAGTTATCGTAGTGCTTGCTCAATGGCTTCTAGATAAAAACTTGTAATAATTGTATTCATCAACAGCGACTTATTTTGCAAATCTCATTTATTATATTAACATTTAATATAAATAAACGGTATTTTCGACGAAAATCAGCACAAAAAAATTAATGTAAACAAATAAATTGCGAGTTTATTAATTTTACACACGATTTTTGACTCTTGCATCCAATTTTGTTCTTAATTACTGCGTTGTATATTGTCGTACAGTTCTAAAGTGTTTTATTGTGCAACTGTGTACTAAAAAAAAATTGATGTTGCCACTTAATCGTCTTTGTTAAATGACCGTTATTTTTTTGTGTTTTAAAAAATATATACTTTTCAAAAAAAGATTGCCATCTGTACACGCAAAAAAAAATCTGTGTCGGAGTGAGCAAAAATCTGGCATAATTTTACCAAAAATATGCTAAAACTACAACCGACGAAGTAGTTTTCGTAATTTAGCCAAAACGCTTATGTAAAAAATTTTGAAGAAAATGCTAATGCTATTTAAGTAAGAACTTGGTAAAATATACCAAAAGAGATATGGTGAAATATACCAAAATTATTAGAAAAGATGACTAAAAATAATGCTAAAAATTACCACATTTATGGTAAAATAAATTTTCAAAAAAATTTTGTAAAAATTTGTATATTTCTTGAATTTAAAATTTTCACAAAATAAATCCATATTAATATAATAAATGTTGTGTAGGATTTAATTTACCACCGACCAACTGACCCTTTTTGTACAATTTTCTCGAGTGACTGCTGCCTACACTTCTTCTTGAAGTAAAGGATACGCTATAGTTTCACGAATTTATTTAAAAGCATCCTGTAAAAATAGAAAATTATTACAAAACATAAATTTTTAATTTAAAAAATTGGTAAACCCCATTGGTCTCTTGTTAAGGAGGAGCACTTACTTTGTCATTCCATTTGTAACTCATCAAAACAGGTCAGGACTCCCTTGGCTTTGCGTTTTTAGGTTTTAATTTTATAACTAAAGGCAGGACTGGTGTCCACGCTCTTTATTGTAGTGAAGGATTTGCCATAGCTTCAAAAAAGTATTTAGCAGTACCCTGTAAAAATATAAAATTATTACCAAACACTAATTTTTAACTAAAAATCTATTAAACCTTATTGGTGTCTTCGGAATGCGGGTATACTCACTTTATCATTCCATTTGTTATTCATCGAAACATACGTCTGGGACTCCATTGGTTTTTCTTATTGAATGGTGTTTTAAGTGATGAAAGCAAAATTAACTTTAACATTCTTTTATCTTACATTTATTTATCTTTTAGAAAACTAATTATTTATTTTTATTTATGTATTAATTTATTTTTATTTTATATATCAATTTCCTTTTTACGTTTTTATAACACAAAAAATAAACGAACAAGGCACACACAAATACAAAATGAAAATGGCGGTCTGTATTTGTTTTGTTTTTTTGTTGTTTTCTTTCGATAAATTTTTGTGCAGGTAATTTGCGTTATTGTGCAAGCTACTTGGTTATTTTACATAAAAAATGAATTATGTTACTTTAAAATCGACAAGCATAATTTTAGCAAAAATTTGGTAAAAAAATTTTTTTGGTATGAAAAAAGTTTTACCAAGTAGGATTGCTCAATCTTACACAGATTTTTTTTTTGCGTGTAGATAACGACTTCGTTATTACGACAGACCAGTAGCGGTGTTCTATAACTCTCAAATCGAAAGATTTCTCACATGAAACATGAAAAACGAAACAGAAACATCGTGAATCAGCACAAAACCTGACTTTTCGCATTCGACTGTTTCTGTAATTTTGTTATGCGGAAACTTTCTGTCAAATATGATTTATTTCCAAATTATTGGAAAGATGCGAGAAAAACTGTTTCTGTAAACCAAGTGATCGAAAACTTTTGAAGTTGAAGTGTCAAAATCACTCACATTTAAAAATGGTGCGATATTTCGTAAATTAAACAACTTTTGAGTTATAATAAATAAAAAACAATATTTTTTTCAAGAAAATACTATCAACTAATATTATTAATGATATACTAAGTACACATTATTTTCATAATTTAATTTATTATTTCATTTTTGTTTGCCAATGTTACGAGTGTTGTTTAAAAAAAATGTGAAATTGCTTCTTCTTCTTCTGTAGACACACACAGTGTTGTGTCAGTTTCCACAGTGTGGAAATAATAAAAAGCGACCTGAGACACCAGGTCTATGTTGCCGCTTTTGTGGGGATTTTTGTAAACTTGCTGGGGTTGTAGATATTTTGTGTTGTCATCATCCGTTAAATTTGATTATCTTTAATATACTTCAAATATGAAAATTCGGTTATGGTTGTCCTATAATGTTTATTCATATCATTATATTCGTGTTCTGATAAAATTTCTGCAGTATTTTGTAGATTTTAAAATTGTTAATTTTTAATATCTCATCAATATTCATCTGTTGTACATTCAGGTTTTGTAATTTGTAGATCAGGTTGTTTCGATGATTAGCATCTATGTTCGGGCAATTAAACGTGATATGATCAACTGACTGTATCATACCACAATCACATAAGTCAGAGTCAATAATGTTTACCTTAAAAAGGTGTTTTCTAGTCTGGTTGTGATCAAATCTCAATCTGCACACCATCGTTATCACATTTCTAGGGAGATGTTGATTTCTAAACCATGGTTTTGTATTGACTGTCTGGGTAAGAGTATATAGGTGTCTTCCGTGTATGCTGCCATCCCATTTGTTTTGCCATGATAAGATTGCGTTTTTCTTGTCCACAGCTCTTAAATCATTGAACGGGATTAATGGATAATCCCCTGTATCAGTGTGACCGACAGCAACTGCATCGACGTACTCATTGCCGCTGATACCTGAATGTGCAGGTATCCAGAGAAAGTGTACGGTAAAGCCGGTTGAATCGAGTTCATTCAGTTCATTCTTTATCCTGAGAATGTAAGGATGAGTTCTGTTGTTGTCAAATGATTCTATGGCATGTAGCACAGATTTGCTGTCTGAAATTATCAGGTATTTATCTATTCCATTGACTTTTATGAATAGCAGCGACTCCAAAATAGCAAGAGCCTCCGCCGATTATATAGGGCACACGTTATTAAGCGAAAAGGACGCTTCGATGTCCAAGTGAGGTACCCAGAAACCACAGCTGGTATTATCTACTGTTTTAGACCCATCTGTAAAGATGCGTTTAAATTGAGTCCATCGTCCCTCCGTTAGCTTCATGAATTTTCTATTGATGTCATCGACATTGGCCGTGGATTTTCTAACATCTAAGTAAATTACTTTTGGGGTGATGGTAATAGCTTCCACTGGAAATTGGTATCTAAGTAATTTATCATATCTTTCCAAACTAAAGTTGTTAAATTTCAAGTCAAATCTTTCAAAAAATGTTGGTTTTACGGCAAATTGTTCATTATATTGAGTTATATATTCAATGGCTGGGTGATTTTTATTTGATATAATCCGGCTTATGTATCTATCAGTTAAAAGTTGTAGCCTTTCCGGAATTGGCATAGCTCCAGCTTCCTGCTCTAAAGCCAAAGTGTGGGTGGAGATCATAGCACCCAAAGCGATTCTTATGCCCTTGTACTGAATCCTCTGAAGTTTCATTAGTTCGCTTACTGGTGCATCCAACATCAATGGTGCCATGTATTCTATTTTGGGTCTTATAACACCATAATAAATAAGGAGAAGGTTCTGAGGGTCTGCGCCCCAAGATACGCCACATAACGCACGTAATATATTTAGAAAGTGAAAGCAATTCCTCTTTACATTTTCAATGTGTTGGTGTACCTTTAAGTTGGATTCAAAAGTAAATCCCAGGAAATTAAATGTGTTCACGAATTCAACAGCTTCATTTTCTATACGGATTTCAGAGCAATCAATTACACGTTTCCTGTTTGACGGTGGAAATATCATCGCCTTAGACTTTTGTGAAGAAAGGGAAAGTTGAATATTCTTTAGCTTATCATTCAGGGTGTTAACCGTATTCTGTATTCTAAGTATTGCTGAGTCCACCGACGCATCAGAACAAAAAATCATCAGATCATCAGCATAACCCAAGGTACTTACATCACAGTTTTCAAAAATTTCGTTAATGTACACATTGAAACTAAGCGGGCTCAAGACAGAGCCCTGTGGGGTCCCAGTGAACGACCTTCGGTGAATGTTGGTAGTGGCAGTTTCCATGATGAGATCTTTATATTGAAACAGTCTATGAATTATTCCACTGGTGTGACCACTTATACCAAGAGCTTGATATTTCTCAACAAGTATATCAATGTTTACATTTTCGAATGCGCTTTTAATGTCCAAGAAAAGGCTGACCAAAAACTTACCCTCTTTTTTAGCTAACTTGGCCGCAGACCAAAGAGTAGTCGTATTGTCATATGTCGATTTACCACGTCGGAAGCCAGACTGGGAATTATTCAATCTTGAGTTTGATTCTATTTGATGGTCTACCCGGTTGTGTATCATTCTCTCAAATATTTTCCGCAAACATGATATAAGTGCTACAGATCTGTATGATAGTGGATTATCCGGGGGTTTTCCTCTTTTGTGTAGTGGCACCACTTTGTATTGCATCCATGATTCGGGAATATTGCCGCTATACCAAACGCTGTTGTACATCTGCAAAAGAGTTTGTTTTATTTTTTTACTGAAATTCTTTATATGACCATGCCTTATGCCATCTGTGCCAGCTGCTGTATCCTTGGATACATAAATTGCCATTTCAAGTTCATTCATAGAAAATTCCTTATCTCCAGGGGTATTTGACAAAGCAGGAATGTGTCCTATTGGACCCACTGGACCCGACAGAGTATCGCAAAATTGATCTATACATGTGGGTGGTATTGCATGCGGTTTGGGAATATTCATGCCTCTAAATTTCTTTATTGTGCTCCATAGTTCTGTTGGTGTCAAATCAGAACTTATGCTTTCACACACCTTCCTCCAGCCAATTCGTTTCTGGGTTCTAATTACATAAAAATATTCCTTCTTCTTTGCCATGAATTTCCCAAGATTCTCCCGCGATGGCCTCTTCTTAAACTGAGCTAAAGCCTTTACCTGACCAGCTTTAGCTTTGTTACACTCCGAGTTCCACCAGGGATTGTCCTGATATTCTTAAGTATTAATCTTGACCTTCAATGTGTCGTAAAAAAGTTTTGAAAAAATATCAAATTTTCCATCCTCAGGGCAATTTACGAATTGTTCGCTGTCAATTATTCTTTCGATACTCCCATTTAATATATTTTTCGGTACATTTTTCGGAACACCGTACGATACTTTACGACAAGTAGTCGGTCTTAACTGTAGATCAATACGTATCATGCAATGCGAGCTTCCCAGGCATTCATTTGAAGTAGTCCAAGAGGATATCAAAGACAAAGAAGGGGAGCAAATGGACAAATCTAAAGCCGTGGGGTTGGCGCAACCAAAGAAAGTTTTAGAACCATCATTTAATAAGACCAAACTATTATCCTCTATAAATTCATATACACATTTGCCCTTTGGGTCATCGTAATGGTTACCCCAATCCCCGTGATGGGCATTTAGGTCCCCACAGATCATAAAGTGTGGATTATTTGGGATTTGAGTCAGAATATTTGTAAGATCCGATTTGTTAAAGTTCTCATTTGGAGGTATATACATTGACAATATAACTATTTTCCCAATTTGGGAGTCGATTTCGCAAATGGCAAGTTCGATTTTCGGGTTTGTCACAATTACATTAGGGATGCTGAAAGATATGGATTTCTTCAGCAATATTGCAACACCACCCCCAAAGGTGGTCGTCACTCTATCCTTCCGAATGATGTTGTAGTTGACGATCTCATACTTTTCATCCGGTTTTAAAAACGTTTCCGATAGTAAGGCCATATCAATATCCTCATCCCTAAGGTATTGTGACAGCTGTGACTTCTTGTTTCTTGCGCTTGTGATATTAATTTGTGCCACCTTCATCATCATTCGAGATATTCACAGATTCATCTCCAATTACGGTTTGAACTGATCTTTGAAATGACTCAAATTTATACAAAGTGGTATTAATAGTTATATTGTCTTTATCGTTGTTGTCTTGAATTGTTGAATTTGTTGGTGATAATTCGGTTGAGAATGTACCAATTGGTTCAATCTCAAGTGATTCGCCTTGTACTTGGGTTCCAATAATATGTTGGGTGTTGTTTTGATTGTCTGATTCTAAAGTTACCGGTAACTGGACATCCAGTTCACTGATTTCCAGTGATGGAGAAAGGTCATTAGACTCCTCCTGCGGTAACGAGAAATTTGTGGTGTTTTGTTCATTATGATTGTTCTGGTTGTCTACAATACTGTTTTTGCGTTTCCTGGTTTTACGTTTTTTAGTATCAAACTTTTGTCGTTTAGATAGTACTGGGAAATCCAATTCGTTAAACGTAAATGTATTATTAACCGTCTGACTTACTTCAATGTTGTTCCCATATTGGTACCTTTTAGGAACTCTTTCAAATGCCCGGTTCCTGGCTTCTTTGCGCAGGTGCATTTTTAATTCACAGCCATTGTATGTTGCATCATGATTCTTACCGCAGTTAACACATAAAGGGATACTGTTACATTCACCTCCATGAGGATTGCCACATCGAAAACAGATCGCATTGGATCTGCGACAAACTTTCTCGGAGTGTCCATGCCTCCAACATTTCTTACATTGTACTGTGTGTTCGATATACGGCTTGACAGGGTATATTATTTTGCCCAGGGTAACATGGGATGGTAGCATTACGCCTGCAAATGTCAGCATTACTAAGGGTATATCAATTCTATTACCTTTATCGTCCGGTTTGGTGAAACGTTTGACCTCTACTAATTTCGCCCCACTTACTGGGCCATATTCCGGTAGATGTTTAATCTCTGTGCTATTAAAAATGTATTCCTCTGATAGCTCATCATCAACTGGTATCTCTACAACTGCTCTGGTTTCACAATGTTCAGGCGGAATAAAAATTTTGTACTCCTTGCGAAGCCCTTCATCTTTCACCATTTCGTTTATAGAAAAACTATCTTTGGCCTTAATTCTTAACTTTTTCTTAGACACAAAAAATATCTCGATGTCGTTGAATCTCGAAAGTAAAAGCTTGCTTGTCTTGATCAGGGGTATTGGTTTACTAGCGTCATGAGGTTGGATGATCGCCTCATAGTCTTTTCGATAGTAATCATATCTCCTTATCCTTGGCAATGGAAACTTTTTGTCACCAGGAT
Source organism: Pegoplata infirma (assembly GCA_963921195.1). Classification (NCBI taxonomy): domain Eukaryota; kingdom Metazoa; phylum Arthropoda; class Insecta; order Diptera; family Anthomyiidae; genus Pegoplata; species Pegoplata infirma. The sequence goes on along the minus strand of OY992539.1, from coordinate 149,820,403 downwards.
CCAAATATTCAACAGCAGGATATACCATTTTGTCAGATTTTCACTTAAATTCAGATTTTTATCAGATTTAATTAGGATAGAAAAAAATAGACGTGTGATATCAATGGCGATCTAACGGGTTTTTTTCAATGTGAAATTGCGTTTTTTTTTGTTGTGATTTTTATTATTTTCTCGCCTTATTTACCTTTTTGACAGCTGATTTGGAATATTCCAATAAAAATGCTGCCGTTTTCGCATTGATATACAGAAACAACTTTTTTTCCAGAATCGAGAAACGATGGAATTTTTTGTTTCATACTTTTCGATGCGAAAACTTTTCGCATAAATTACAGAACATCTCCACAGTTTCGGGAAAAAACAAATTTAATAAACAAAACACGCCTCGTCCGAACAACTTTAATCACAACTTGCGAACACAGTCTTTCTTGAGTAAGAATCTGGGGTGCCCCACTTCTTTATTTCGACGAATATCAAAATCTTCGCCAGAATGAAAAATAGTGTTCAAAAGTTAAAAAAATTACATTTTAAGTTTATCTCGAAAACGATGAGAGATATGAAAAAATTACTGAAGACGAAAATTATTCTTCGGGAAAACTGCAATAAAACTATAAATTCATAAAATGTTGTTGCCAAAAATTGCACTTTTAAATTCCGAGCTAAAAACTTTGCGTTTTCTGTAAAAAAAATAAAAATACCTTGAATAAAACTTTATTTAAATTTGATCAGTTTTGTTGAAAAAAAAATCTTAGTAATTATCTTATTGAATTTTTGTCAAGGAATAATTTTGATTATGTGTAATTTTTTGATATCTTGATTCGTTTTCAAGTTATTAAATTTTTTGACGTTTGACTGCGATTTTTCCAAAAACGGATCTGACGAAGATTTTGATTTTTGTTGAAATATATTAGTGGGGCACCGAGGCGTGAAAAGTCAGCTGATATTCATTAGACCATACATCAACATAAATGAAACTCTTCTAAATTTAAAATAGTTTCTCCACGAATAACCATATTTCAATTAGTAGAAAATGGGGGAAAAATTAATGCAAGAAAAAAATTTCAATAAAAAAATTAATTTAAACATTTTTTATATGGAATGGATAGACTTTTACCAAATTTTGCTAAAATTACGCTAGTCGATGTTAAAGTAACATAATTAATTTTTTATGAAAAATAACCAAGTTTTCTTGGTTCATAGAAAAAAGTCATATTTTACGCAAATTACTTGCACAAAAAAATTATCGAAAAAACAAATACAGACCGCCATTTTTATTTTTCGTTTAATTTTTTGTGTAATAAAAACGTAAAAAGGAAATTGATAAAATTAAAATAAATTAATAAGTAAAAAAATAAATAATTATTTTTTTATAAGATAAATAAATGTAAGATAAAAAAAGATAAAGTTAATTTTGCTGTTATAACTTACAACACCTTTCATTTAGCAAAACCAATGGGGTCCCAGACCTATGTTTCGATAGGTTAAATAGTTTTATTGTGTTTTAAAATAATTTTCTATTTTTACAGGTTGCTGGCAAATAAATTTGCGAATCTTTAGCGGATCCTTCACTACAAAAAAAAAAAAAAGAGTGGGCAGCAGTTCTGCCTTTATATATAAAACTAAAACCTACACTAAAAAATACCTTGTAAAATTACAAGAAAAAATTGTAACTTTTTTACCAAATATTTTGTAATTTTACAAGCTTTTTACCAATAAAATTGTAAATTTAAAATTTTTTTGACGCGATAAAACTTACAAGGAGGTTGTTGTAGTGGAACACTTGCAACTTCTACTGTATTAATAATTTTATATTCAAAACATAAAAACATTGATTTTAAATGTTGTCATTGTTTTCAAATATTTTCAAAATTATTTTCATTCTTGTTAAATCTTTTGAATACAACACACAAAAAAAAATATAAAAAAATTATGTCCGTTTTGGGGATAATACAACCTATAAAGTGGTTTTGGATAATTTACCTAAGTTTTTTAGAGCAAAAACTTTGGTAAGTTATCCAAAACCACTTTATAGGTTGTAATTAAACCAAAAACTGGCACAATTTTTTTAATTTTTTTTTGTGTGAATAAACCAATTCTTTTCTAAATTTGATAATTTGTTATTACAAACCGTAACAGAGGTTTCGTAACTTAACTAGATTTTTTGCTATCTCCTATTTTACGAGAATTCCTTGTAAATTTTACGAGCTTTTTTGTAATTTTACAAGATTTTTACCAATAACATTGTAAATTTATAACTTTTTTGGCGAAATAAAATTTACAAGCAATTCTCGTAAATTTACTAGATTTTTTTTGTAAAAAAACCTTGGAAATTTGTAAAATTACAAGAAAAACTATTAAATTACAAAAAAAAATTTAAATTTCGATCGAAAATTATTTGTTAAAAAACAAGGAAAACTGTCAAATATTGTTAAAGTGGGATTATGAGACTTTTTCTAGTAATTAGACAAGGGTTTTTTTTCAGTGTAGTAGTTGTTTTAACTGTCATATTTAGTTGATTTTACTAATAGTGCATTCACATTGGCATCGAAACCCCGTTTAACGAGGTTTCGCCTCCAACCTCATTTGAAAATACGTATTTTCCCATACAAATTGAAAACATTTTTTTTATGAGCTTTCACGAAAGTACGATCGAAACCTTTTAAATTTCATAGTTCTCCTTTTTTTTACAACTGTTAGAAGAATAGAAAATAAATTAAAGAAAGTGTCAAAAATAAAAAATAAAAATATTTACAAATTTAAACAAAAAAAAACAACAATTAAACAATATTTTTCGATAAATTATTGTAAAAAAACGTGTATTTAATATAAATGTGCCTGTTTCAACGCGTAAAATTGAAGAATTTTGTTTAGCAAATTTTGAAAACTCAATACACTTCAAAAACTTCGGGTGTGAACGGCAAAGTTTTCAAAATGAAAATACGAGGTTTCAACGGGGTTTCGAGGTCAGTATGAATGTGCTATAACATAACTTTTTGTGTGTATAGTAGGGCGGAGTAATTTTTTTTCGACAAATTCGTCTAGCATATTCGGATTCTGCATAAAATTCTAAGAAAAAAAGCCGAACAAACCATGTCTCAAAAATCAGTTTTGACCCCCCCCCCCCCCCCCCAATTTTCAAAAATAGTTTTGCACGATATACGACTTTTTTAGCTGGGCTAGAGGGCGCTAAAAAACAAAAATCTTAACTTGGGTCGTCAGATTTTTTTTATTGTGAAGGCCGATTCTCTAAATGTACATACACTCAAAAAAAAAAACTGTAAAGTTAGCAAAAAATTTAGTTAAATTTAACTAAAAAGCACCTGATTTTGGGCCTACTAAATTTCTAGTTAATTTAACTAAAAATATTTAGCTAACTTTTCGTAGAATGAATGTAGCAAAAAAAAAACGCAACTTTAACTAAAAATTTAGCTGAAAATTTCGTAACATTTTTATGTACATATTTACAAAAAAAAATTAGTTGCAAAAATTAGCAAAAATTTTTGTTACTTTTCGTAAACTAAAATTAACAAAATGTTTTGTAATTTTTTTTTTTTTACATTTTTCGGTTGACATTTTTTTTTTATTTCACCGAACACTTTAAACACTAACACTTCACTTATTTTTTTCTATTTTTTCACAGCAGTTAGTTCAGCTTAAGTAGAACTTATGAGATTTGCATAGGAGGCTACACAAGAAATTTCTTAAATAGTAATCACTCTTTTCACTTAACAAATATGTTACGAAAAATCAGAGAATTAATTAGTAAAAATTCGTTAACTCATTGTCAGTTTTAAAGTCAACAAAAAAAAAAATTAATTATAAATTTGTTCAAAACTAGTATTTTGAACTTAACTGTAAAAAGTAGTTAAAACGCTGATTTTAACTAAAAATTTGCTAAAAAGCCAGTTAACTCAACTTAACTAAAAAAAATTTGTTAACTTTACAGTTTTATTTTTTTGAGTGTACAGACGACGCAATATAATGCACAATATTTTTCCACAAATGGCATACATAAAAATACTGTGTAAAATATTGTACACTCAGAAAATTATTGCAGTTACTACATGACGGTCGTTTGTGTAGTAAGTAGTAGCTGTTGTTTTTAACTACAATTTCGGTCGTTTTTGTATGAAAAAATCTCAAACAACTTTTTTTTGTAGTAGTTTCAAAAAATAACTACAAAAAATATACTACACTGCAGCAATAGTTGATTTATGTAGTTGTTTTTAGTTTTTTTTTCTAAAAACTTGTTTTTTTCTAGAAATTTTTATTGCAAACGAATGTGTCGAACGAGTTGGTCGTGCGGGATGCGGAAGGAATTATTTTTATACCAAATAAATAATATCTAAATAAATTAAATTACAATTAATTAAATTTAATTATAACAAAAAATATGTTTTTGGAAAAATATTCTTGAGCGAAAGAAAATAAGTGGAGAAATGAGATAGCAAGTGTGTATAATATAGCGCTCACATAAGCGTGCGTAAAAACCAATCGGAAAAAAACAAAAAATTTCTTGTCGGCTTGGTTGCCTGGTGCCATCTTTCTTTTCTTTGTATACACAACAGAGCAGGTACATACTTTTTTGAAACATTGTAAATTAATTCTTTTTTTTTATAAATCAATTTTTCCAAAGCATTTCGTTTTTTTTATTCCAGACAAATTTTGATCAGTAGCGGTGAAAATTTGAAATGAACTATTAAAAAAACAAAGGTAAATACAATCAATTTATTTTGTTTAACATTTTATTAATATAATTTTTTTCTTCTATAATTCCAGATAAATACACCAAAAAATTGTCATCATGTCGAAATTCTATATAACCAACTGAAATGTATTGCTTTTTAAATAAATAAATATCAATCATTTAAACGTTTAAGAAATTTTTTAAATAAAATTTCAGACAATTGTTGTAAAAACAACTGTATTAAACAGTTTTGTAGTAGTTTTTAATACATTTTGTAGTTGAAAATCAATAGTTAAAAACAACAACATGTTCAGTTGTTTTTACCGTAATATGTAGTGGACGCCTTTTCAACAACAAAATGTAGTCAAAACAACTGTCTTTTGTAGTAGATTTTACCGACATACTTTTTTGAGTGTACTGAAAAAATACATGCAGATTGTACATAATATTGAATCGTCTGTAGAGGCCTTAAGGAGCCATTCAGACATTCCCATTTACAGTTTAATTAAATTCCAAAAACTCGCGATTTTATTCGCGATTTTAATTTTTTAAAAATTCACAAAAAATTAAAAAGTGGTGTAGTTTGAAGAGCTATAACTTCTTAAGTAAATATCGGATTTTTAAAATCAAAATTGAAAGCTTAAGTCCTCTTCTTTAAACGTAAAAGTTAAAAAATTGTGTCATTAAAAAATTGTATTTTATATGCAAATGCATTTTTCGAGTGTATTTTCGTCAACTTTTATCCCTTTTAATTTTTTTTAATTAACCTATTATTCAAATTTGCCATTTTAAGAGAAAAAATCAGTCATCATTTTCATGGGACACAAAGGTCTTTTATTTTTAATATGTTTTTTAAAAATTATAATAATTTGTTTCCATATAAAAATAAAAAAAGATACAGCCTTACTACAAGAAAATAAAATTAATTTAAAATGAGCTTTTAATTTTATTTCCATACAAATTGTTTTTGTTTTTAAAATCGACTTTCAAAAAATGTATTGAAAATTTGAAATTTAAAATAAAACTTTTGTTAAAATAGACTTTTTGTTTTCTTGTGGTAAGGGCCATAGATTTTTTTTTGTTTTTCAAATTTTGTAAATAAATGTTTTTTAAATTGTTTGTCAATATACTTTAAAGAGCCATAACTCATTAACTGAATATCGGATTTCTAAAATCAAAATTGAAAGCTAAAATCCTCTACTTTAAACTGAAAAATTCAAAAAATTTCTCAACACAAAAATGAATTTTAAATGCAAATGAAATTTTTGAGTGCATTAAAAATTCAGTCTTTTATTGCCACAATTTTTTTGAACTTTTTCATTTAAAGTAGAGGATTTAGCTTTCAATTTTGATTATCAAAATCCGATATTTACTTAAGGAGTTATAGATCTTCAAAGTACATCCATAAACAATTTAAAAATCCTAAAATCACCCAGGCAGAAAAATACGAACGGGAGAGCGCTGGCAAAGTACCTTTTATGGTCGCTTGTGTGCTGGGAAATCATCACAGTTTAGTACTCTCCCAGCGTCTAAAATGATAACCACGGTAAACGGTATGCCGTTGCTATTTTAAAGCGCCTTTAAAGCGCTTTAAAAACAAAAAATATAGTACTATTATAGCACTTTTAGAACAAAAAAATGGGATGTATAAGTCCCGAAGACACAACTGTTTTTGGTGTTTATTTGAATAAAGAAATTTACTAAATTAGGATAAAAAATTGATTGACTAATTTATTAGGATAAACAAATTTTGGACATACTTTGAAATATTTTCTAAGTCCCGGAAAAATATTTAAAAGTTTTTCAAGTCCCAGAAACAATTTTTTTTTGGCTTTATTTTTATACCCTACACCACTCTGTGGTACAGGGTATAATGAGTTTATGCTTATGTTTGAAACTACCCGAAATAATAGTCCCAGATTAACCTTCACTCAGAAAATTATGTAATTACTACATGTTAGTTATCTATATATTTTACAGTAGTTAATTGTTTTCAACTACAAAGTCAGTTGTTTTTGTATGAAAAATATGAAACAACTATTTCTGTTAGTTATTTTAAGTCGTTTTTTTGAACAACTAACAAAAAAGTACTGTTATGTAGTAACAGTTGTTTAAAGTAGTTAATTTTATTTTTTTTATTTCTGAAAAATTTTCAAAGTTTATTTTCCAAAAAATACATTTTCGTTTTTTTATTTTTCACAACGTAAAAAAAAAATGGGAAAAATTTGGTCTTCAATTTTTTTTTGAAATTTTTTTTTTTAATTTTTATATATAGATTATTTTATTTTTACTACATTTTAGTTGTTTTTAACTGAAAAAGTAGTTGACCCCAAAACAACTTACAAAGTAGTTATTTTAACTGACATTTTCAGTTGATTTTACTAACATAATTTTTTGAGTGTTTTAGCAAAAGTCCCGAAAAACAAGTGATGTATTGAACCGAAACGTGTTGTGTTCCAAAGGGATAGACCCAGTGACATTTCACATGTGATGTATCCGGAGTTTAAGACACTTCCTCACAAAACAAACGTGTTTTTATATAAAAGTTGTCAAGTTTGTGATAGGTATTGTGTCTAAAGTGCGTATGATACCTGCTTTTTTCAAGTTACTTGTTGCTGCATTCTTTAGGGTTTTTCTATAAAAATTTCGATAACTTCAACCAAAAATTTTGAATTTATCGAAATTCCCATAGAAAAACTCTAATAAATGCAGCAACAACACTCAAAAAATTATGTTAGTAAAATCAACTGAAAATGTCAGTTAAAATAACTACTTTGCAAGTTGTTTTGGGGTCAACTACTTTTTCAGTTAAATCAACTAACAATGATAGTTATTTTAACTGACAAAAAAACAACTGACTTATGTAGTAAAAATTACTTACATTTGTAGTCAAAACAACTAAAATGTAGTAAAAATAAAATAATAATAATAAATAAATTCCCGTCGTTCCTATAAGGAGCATAGGGCCATAAAAATAAAATAAACAATATATAATTTTTTTTTTTCAAAAAATTTTTCAGAAAAAAATTGAAGACCAAATTTTTTCAGTTTTTTTTTTTTTTTAAAAAAGATGTGAAAAACAAAAAAACGAAAATTAATTTTTATATTTTTGGAAAAAACTTTGAAAATTTTTCAGAGATAAAATAATAAAATTAACTACTTTAAATAACTGTTACTACATTACAGTACTTTTTTGTTAGTTATTCAAAAAAACGACTTAAAATAACTAACAGAAATAGTTGTTTGCAGGGGCGTATCCAGGATTTTATTTCGGTGGGGGCCCAAAATTTTTTTCAATTTTGTTTTACAAAAAAGTTTCATAACAGCACATGTTTTAGAATTTTTCTCGATCTTTTCCTTGAACTGAATCATTGAGTAAAGAAGGATCAGAGATATCACGGGTGAAACCGCATTTATTTTGTTAAATTTTTTCTAGCCGTGAACTCCGATTATCTCTTGGTAGAAACCCAGAATACTTACAAAAGGAAATTAAAAAAAGGGAAACCCCAAATACCTTTCAAAAGGAAATCGAAGAAAAAACAGAAACCCTAAATACATTTCAAAAGGAAATAAAGAAAAAAGCGAATGTATTTAAAAGGAAAATGAAAGGAAAACAAAACAATTTATCTATTCTATTATCTAAAAGAGTCCGCCTTGAGATAATCGTAGTTTGCAATTTGGGTTTCACAAAGATTTCACTAATCGTTCCTCTGTTCCTTTCTTTACTCTATGACTGAATGTAACACAATCAGATTCTTAATTTTTTTGTAAGTTTTTTAACTGTTGGGAAAAAAATTTAAATTTTATAATATTTTAAAATTTTTTGAGAGACTTAAGTCTTTTTTTAAAGTGTGAATTGTGTCAGATGCTGATACATTTTTACAAAGAAGATTATCAGAATCTGATTTTTTTTCAAAGACAAGTCTAAGATTCTATGACAATTTCAGACAGTTTTTGTTATAGAAAAAATCAAAGACTATAAATCATATTTCTAATGGAAAACGTTTCTGGGGAAAAAGTCACTTTAGAAAATGATTCTATAAATATATTTTTCAAAAGAACAGACTCCGATTGTAAGACATTTTCCCAGAATCTGAGACATTTCTAGTCTAGCAGATTTCTCAGATTCTGAAACATTTTACAAAAAAAGTTTTAGATTCTGAGAAAATTTTCGCTTTTTCTTTAAGAAAAATTATTCAGATTCTAAGACCCTTTTAATAAGAAAAAAGGTTATACAAAAAGTCTTTGATTCTAATACATTTTTCCTATAGAAAAACTCTCGGATTCTGAGAAAATTTTCCTATAGAAAAGGTCTAAGATTCTTAGACATTTTTCTATAGAAAAAGTTTCAAATTCTGAGATATTTTTCCTATAGAAAGTCTCAGATTCTATAGAAAAAGTCTCAGATTCTTCGAAATTTTTCCTATAGAAAATGTCTCAGATTCACAGACATTTTTTCTACAGAAAATTTCTTAGATTCTGAGACATTTTTACTACCGAAAAAGTCTCAGAATCTTAAACACTTTTCCAATAGAAAAAGTCTCAAATTCTTATATATTTTCCTATAGAACAAGTCTCAGATTCTGAGACAGTCTGCCTATAGGAAATTGTCAGATTCTGAAACATTTTTCATATAGAAAAAGCCTCAGATTCTAAGACATTTTTCCTGAAGAAAAAGTCTCAGATTCTGAAATATTTTTCCCACAGAAAAATACTCAGATTCTGAGACATTATTCTTATAAAAAAATATATTTTTACAATAGAAAAGTCTCAGATTTTGAGCATTTTTAACACAAAAAGTCTCAGCTTGTGTCTCTGAGACATTTTTCCTATACACAAAATTTTAGACTTTCAGATAATTTACCTTAAGAAAAACTCGTTGATTCTAAGAAATTTTTCGTAAAAAAAAGTCTACGATTCTGAGACATTTTTCTAGATTGTAAGAAAAATTCTCAGATTCTAAAACATTTTTCATATAGAAAATCCTCAGATTCTATTAATTTTTTTTATAAAAAAAATCTCAGATTTTGAGACATTTTTCAGATTCAGAGACATTATTTCTTTAGAAAGTTTTCAGATTCTGAAACATTTTTCATATAGAAAAGCCTCAGATTCTGATAATCTTTTATAGAAAAAGTCTCAGATACTGAGACATTTTTCCTATAGAAAAAGTCCTAGATTCTGAGAAAAAGGCTAACATTTTAAGACATTATTCCTATAGAAAAAGTCCAAGATTCTCAGACATTTTTCTAATAGAAAGTTTTAGATTCTGAGACATTTTTTTTTTAGAAAAGACATTTTTCTAAAAGACAAAGTCGCATTTTAAGATTTGACTACATTTTAATTACAATTAGGACCACTTTTTTGTGTACATAAAACTTTAGTTTGTAAGATATTTTTTCATTAGAATCTTAAGTTGAAAAGTTTCAAATTCTAAGAAAAAATTTTCAGATTTTGAGGTTTTTTTAACAGAAAAATTTTCGGTTTCAAAACATTTTAGATTCCAAAATGTTTTTCGATTTTTTTTAAGAAGTTTTTTAATATTGTACTTGTTATTTGATTCTAAATCCTGAAATTTGTGAAATCATTTCGGGGGGGGGCCCGGGGGCCCTGTATACGCCACTGGTTGTTTGATATTTTTCATACAAAAACAACTGACTTTGTAGTTGAAAACAACTAACTACTGTAAAATATACAAACAACTAACATGTAGTAACTTACATAATTTTCTGAGTGAAGTAACTTGAAAAAAGCAAGTATCATAAAGGCATAAGTGAAATATCACTAGAACTATCACGGACCAATAACTTATCCTGCAGGGAAATGAAAAATATTCCAATTGTTATGAAAATTAATAAATTTTAATTACAAATTATACTTTGAACGAATTTAAATAGAAAACATTGGCAAAGCGCTTGCAAAGCACTTTTTTTCATACTACCTTATACAAAAAATAAAGTGCTTTGCCGAGACTTTTTCTGTGGAAAATAAAAAAATATTAAAAATAGAAGACTTTTGTGTACTTTAAAAATAATGACGGATTTTTTTTTGTTAAAATGTCGTACTTTCATAATATGTTAACTTAAAAAAAATCAAAAGAGGTAAAAGTTGACGAAAATGCACTAAAAAATGCATTTGCATTTTTTTATTTTTTTTTTTTAATTTTCACGTTTAATGTAGAGGACTTTAGCTTTTAATTTCAATTTTGATTTTAAAAATCGGATATTTACTTAAAAAGTTATCGCTCATCAAACTACAACACTTATTCATATTTTGTGATTTTAAAAAAATGAAAATCGCGAATAAAATCGTGAGATTTTGGAATTTAATAAAACTGTAAATGGGAATGTGTAAATGGCTCCACAGTGTATCTATGTTTACAATCTAAAGATCCCAGGTCAAAAAATACCCTTTTTCTCGTGATGATTGATGGAAATGGCGTATATCGTACACAAAGGTTCGAAAGAATTAATTCTTTAATTCAATTTTCTAATTCGAATTAAAAAAATAGAATTTGGCATTCCCTAAAATCATTCAACTTTCAAAATCACTGAATTAATTGTTTCAAGAATTCATTACTTAAGAATGATCATTCTTACTATTTTTTTATCCAAATCAATCTACTACAAAATGAATGGTGAAATTTTCTTATCATTCAATTTTAAACAGTGAAGCTCAACACACATACACACACATTTATGCTTGTGTGGGAAGCAGCAGACGAGACGTCGCACAGTGGGTTAAAACATATGTTAACTGGGGATTAATTCAGAAAAGCCCTTTATTATTAATATTTATATTTTTTTAGACTAACTATACATTATTTAGCAAAAAAAAAAAATGTTTTACAGAAATAAAAAATTATAGAAAATATTTTTTTATTAAAAAAGAAGATATAACCTTTTTATTAAAATTGGCTCCTACCGCTCTAACTGCTCCAATAATGCCCCAAGAGATGTCAAATGTGTGACCGGCCCCAAATATATTTTCAATCCCAACATTTTCTTAGAATATACCTACCCTCTATCTTTAACCCTTAAGGTGGTCCCCATACAATTGTTTTTTTATTTTTTATACCCTCCACTTAGTGATAGAGGGTATATATAAGTTTGTCATTCCGTTTGTAACTCATCGAAATATCGGTCTGGGACTCCATAAAGTATATATATTCATGATGCCCGATCGATTTTAAGACATTCTAGCGATGTCCGTCTGTCCGTCTGTCTGTCTGTGGAAAATGCTGTCGCGGACAAACTATTGCACAGAGATGACTGAAACTTAACATATTTATTGAAAGTTCTCCCGAGAAGTTTGGTATTGCATTTGAGCGATATCGGTTCAGCTGTTCAAAAGTTATGAACGAAAATGTAAGCACACCTCAAAAATTTCAGTACATTCAACACACTTAAAATATTATGTAAGTAAATTCAACAGAAAATACGTTTGAAACAAATGAAACTTTATTTAAAAAACGGACTACTTACATTTCATTTAAAACAAAAACATTTCTCAGTTATTTTTAAATGTTAATTAATAACTGTTGAAATCCGTAAAAATAACTTAAAAATCCGTAAAAAATGACTGACAAAATTTTACGGAAAAAACGGTTAAAATAACGGAAATTTACATTCATTTTTATTTATTTTTTTAGAAATAATTTTAAAAAACTTCGAACCTGAGCAGAATCGAACTCATAATTTCTGGCTGATAGCCCAGCACGCTACCCTCTGTGCCACAAGCTACTTATATTTTCAGCAACTAAATTTCATTTTCAAATTCAAAAAAAAAAATTCTAATTTTAGAAATTTTTAAATAACTGACAAATAACAAACGACAAATAAAATAATGTGGTTTGTTTTTTAAATAACTGAAAAAAACAAACGTTACGGAAAATTTTATTTAAAAGACAGTTATGTATTTGAATAAACGTTCAAAAAGTTGTTTAGAATATTTGTATGTGAAACAAACGAATTTTCTTTTAATAGTAACTGAAACGAAAACTATTTGTTTGACTGTGAAACAGTAACTGTAAAACTTTTATGAGTGCATAACCTATAAATACAAAATGCTTTAATTCGGCTTCTGGTTGACATGTGTGAACATAATTGAACACCAAATGATATTTAAACAAGTACGAACATATTTTTTGACAAAAAAAAGAAAAAAATCGCGGATTTTTTTTTTGCCAAAAATTTTTTTCGCGGAAATTTTTTTTAAAAAATTTTTTTTTTCAAAAGTAATTTCCTTTTAAATAAAGTTTTTTGCAATAGTCTTTTTGAAATTGTGGAGGGTATCACTAAATTCGGCAAGGCCGAATTTAACTTTTTTCCTTGTTTCATACTACCTTATACTTACACAAAAAATAAAGTGCTTTGCCGAGACTTTTTCTGTGGAACGTTTGGCAGTTTTTGCCTGGGCATTTATTAACAAAATTAAAAAAAAAATTCTTTTTATATGGGCATAAAATAAAAAATGGTTTAACCCTAATGGTTTAACCCTTATATACTCCGGTAGACCTGAAGATCAGCCCAAAATGAATGGGGTTGGTATTCTCTTATCAAAAGAAGCGAAAAATGCGCTAATAGAATGGAAACCGCACTCTGACAGAATCATAACAGCCCGTTTTAGAACCCGAGCCAGAAATATAACTTGTGTGCACTGCTATGCACCCACCGAAACGGCAGATTTAGCGGTGAAAGAAAATTTCTATGGCCTTCTGTCTAGAGCAACCGCATCTGCAAACCGAAGTGATATACTACTGCTAACAGGTGACTTCAACGCTCAGTTGGGGCCTGTGAATATAGGTTTTGAAAAAGTTATGGGGAAACACGGTCTAGGAAGAATGACCGAAAACGGCGAGCTTTTTGTTGAGACTTGTCTCAACAATAACCTAGTAATTGGTGGGACGTTATTTCCTCATAAAACAGTTCACAAGGTGACATGGGTTTCCCCCGACCACGTAACGGAAAACCAAATTGACCACATTGCCATTAGCAGGAAATGGAGAGGGTCACTCCTAGATGTCCGAAATAAACGTGGTGCCGACTGCGGTAGCGACCATCACCTTGTAATTGGAACAATTCGCCTTTAAGTTGCGGCTATAAAAAAGTTAGACAATGCTCAACGAAAATATAATATTGATAAATTAAAAAATCCAGCAGTCATGAATTATGTCGAATCTCTTCACACTTCTTTACAAACGATTCCGAACAATTCTATGGACAACTGGCCTGTTATAAAAAACTGTTTTATTAACGCTGCTAACGAACACGTAGGATATAAAGAGACGAAAAGAAAACAATGGATCTCTGACCGAACCTGGAGTCTTATATCCGAAAGAAGAGACGCAAAGGGATTATTAAATATGGCAAAGACTCGAAACGAAAAATCAAGGCTAATTGTAAGCTCTATATATTATGCTTTAGACAAGAGTGTCAAAAAAAGCGCCCGTCAAGATAAGCGCAAGTGGGTCGATGATTTGTCTAAAGAAGCTGAAACTGCTGCCGCAACTAATAGAACTAAAGATTTATACAGAATCGCTAAGAAACTAACACAAAAGAGCTTTGTCACTAGCAAGCCACTCAAAACCTCCGACGGAGAGTTAATCACATCCAAAAAAGCCCAAATGGATGTGTGGTCAAACCACTACTCCTCTATGCTATCCAACACGTCTAACACTGCTCATAACCCATGTGAATGCACAAACCATAATGTCAGATATGATATACCTACAGAGCCCCCGGAAACTTCCGAAATCATGGAAGCCATAATATGCCTAAAAAACAACAAAGCTCCTGGCCCCGATAATATTCCTCCTGAATTTCTCAAAGCATCTCCAGAAATTAGCGCTAAACTTATTTACCCTATGATCAATAACTAATACACTGTGTGACGAGTTAAAAGAAGGTCTTATAATCAACATACCCAAAAAAGGCGACCTATCGCAATGCAAGAACTGGCGTGGTATTACCCTAATCAACATCGTAAACAAGGTCATATCTCAAATTATAAATAAAAGGCTACTAAACGCGTTCGATCCTTTTCTGCGCAACGAGCAGGCTGGATTTCGTCCCAATAAATATTGTATCGACCACATAAATAGTCTCCGTATCATAGTCGAGCAATCCGTTGAATGGAGGACCCCGCTTTACTTGATCTTCATTGACTTCGAGAAAGCATTTGATACCCTATCCCACTCAGCTATATGGAACGCACTAGCATGCAAAGGTACCCCCACAAAGATCATTGATATCATTAAAGCTCTTTATCACAATGCAAGCTGTCGTATTCTCCACGAGGGCAGTGTTAGTCACTCATTTCCAATTAAAACCGGGGTTAGACAAGGCTGTGTCCTGTCACCTCTTCTATTTAATATAGTCTTGGACAACATAATGAGGAAAGCATCAAGTGAGCAGAGGGGAATTACATGGGGTTTCAATAGACGGTTAGAAGATCTCGAATATGCTGACGATATTTGTCTATTATCCCACAATTTCAATGACATGCAGGCCAAGCTTAATGAAGTACAGACTGAAGCAGCTAAAACTGGCCTTAAAATTAATATTGCCAAAACTAAGGTAATGAGGATAAACGCGTTAAACAACAGAGCATTCGCTATAAATGAGCAGATACTCGAGGATGTCACAACATTCTGCTATCTTGGCAGCCTGCTAACTGTAACTGGAGGCTCCGGGGATGTCAGAAACCGTATAAGAGCTGGTAAACAAGCATTTGGCTTACTGAACCCCATTTGGCGATCAACTCAAATATCGAAAAGAACCAAACTGAGCATATTCAACGCTTGCGTAAAATCAACTCTTCTCTATGGTTGTGAATCATGGAACGCAACGCAGACAGATATTAACTCCATACAAGTATTCATAAATCGCTGTCTGCGGCGAATACTAAGAATATTTTGGCCAGTCACCATATCTAATGAAAGACTATGGATCCAAACTAACCAAACTCCTATTTATTTGGAAATACGAAAAAGAAAATGGCGTTGGCTGGGGCATACTTTGCGAAAGCCAAATGATGATATAACAAAGAATGCTATCGAATGGAACCCGCAAGGTAGCCGGCGCAGAGGCAGACCATCGCATACCTGGCGTCGCCAAATTGAAATTGAAACTGGCAACCATAATTTGAGCTGGAATGAAATAAAATCCTTAGCATCGGACAGATCCAAATGGAATGAATTTGTTATGGCCCTATGATCCTTATAGGAACAACGGGAACTTATATATAAAATAAAAAAATATTAAAAATAGAAGACTTTTGTGTACTATTAAAATGATGACGGATTTTTTTTTGTTAAAATGTCGTACTTTCGTAATATGTTAACTAAAAAAAATCAAAAGAGGTAAAAGTTGACGAAAATGCACTAAAAAAATGCATTTGCATTTAAAATGCATTTTTTTAATGACACAATTTTTTTTTAACTTTTACGTTCAATGTAGAGGACTTAAGCTTTTAATTTCAATTTTGATTTTAAAAATCGGATATTTACTTAAAAATTTATCACTCATCAAACTACAACACTTTCATATTTTGTGATTTTAAAAAAATGAAAATCGCGAATAAAATCGTGAGATTTTGGAATTTAATAAAACTGTAAATGGGAATGTCTAAATGGCTCCACAGTGTATCCACAGACTAAATACAGACTCGACAGTAGAGTTTTATAAGAAAAAATGGGGAAAAACTAAGCGATTTTAGGAGAAAACAAAGCGGTTTTTAGTCCGTTTTACGCTAACATGGCAACACTTTCTACGACTTACACACAGAGAAATGTTTAGTTGGAATTCCATTATGAATTCCATTGATAAATCTTATACATTTTTAGTTGTTATTGTAAATTTTTTATCACCATACCAAATAAATAACAGTAGTAATAATTAATTTTCAATCGTGACCGAATGGATGTATTAACAACTAATAATTTGGTTAATATACCCAAACTAAAAACTAATAAAGTTTTTGAAAAATATTTAGTAAGTACAACCGTTTCTTTTAGTCTTTATTTTCCCTCTCAATCAATTATCATTTGTTTAAATTAATAAATTCCAAAAACATTACGTAATAGTATCCACAACTGAAAATGTTGGTTAACTTAACCAAATTTTCAATAATTTTTTATTTTTGAAAAATTTGATAAATTACACTGTGCAACAAGAAAAATGAGCCTCAATGGCTTCAACGCCATATGAAAGTAGACCATCAAATGGACAAAATCACCAAAGGGTTTTGCAAAGTCAGTTCGGATTTCTTTTTTATAGCCCACTGAAGTTTTTATTTTTTTTATCAAAGGCGTTTGGAAAACGTCAAAAATACTATAATAAGAACACATATGAGCTTCAAAATATGATTTGATGACTTCAGTGAAATTTTATGGCGGTTCTTTTCTTTGAACATTTTAACCCTCTAACTGCCATTTTAAGGGGTCATTTTAGTCCTTTTTCAAAAACTAAACACAAAATTCTAATAAAACGTCCATTTAGAGGGTTAAAATGTTCTACAAATATCTTCCTCATAAAATTTCACTAGGGGTTGTCAAATGGTCAAAGTTTGTGCGACATGAGCAAAGTGCTTAAAAAGGGTCAAGTATAAATAACACCGCTCTACAAATCTTAGGTTTGTCGCTGCGTTTTGGATGAAACCAAAAAAGTTGATAGGGTTTGGTGCCCCGATTCCAAAACGGTCACTCAATTTTTTCTATCACATCACAATTTTAAGAAAATCGCGGTTAAAGTGTCAAAAAATGCCCATTTTTACCATTTTTGAACGCCTATAAAATAAGATCCTGACATGCAAATGACTTGGTATCTAGTTCATTCGAAAGTGTGTAATTTTCTCTTTCAGGCAAGATCAAATCTTCTTGAAATTTAATTTTCTAAAACGGTAAAAAATCATTAGCCACAAGTGCTTTAAATCTAAAACTTACGTATGAATTTGTATGGAAATTTGTTAAAAAACACTGTGTAAATAAACTAAATATTGAAAAAATGGAAGGTTTTTTGCTAATGATTTTTTTACCATTTTAGAAAATTAAATTTTTAGAACATTTTATCTTATCTATAAGAGAAAATTACAGGCTTTCGAATGAGCTTGATACCAAGTCATTTGCATGTCAGGATCTTATTTTATAAGCTTTTAAAAAGGGTCAAAAATGCCCTTTTTCGGCACTTTAACCGCGAATTACTCAAAATCCTGACGTGATAGACAAATTTGGGCTCCGGATTTGGAATCAGCGCAACAGACACTATCCAAATCACTAACCAGAATCCAATACGCATTTTCTTGTTGAGCTGTGTAATCAATGTTTGTTATTTTTTTTACCAAAGCAGTGTTAAAAAATATCGACAAAAAACAGTGCAAATATACTTTTGAGCAAAAAATGATGTTCTGATGTGTTATATAAAATTTTATGATGATTCTTTTCTTTGACCAGATTAACCCTCTAGCTCCCGTTTAAAAGGGTCATTTTTGTCCTTTTTTGAAAGAAATACAAAAAAGTCTATAAAAAAGGCAGTTAGAGGGTTAAAATGTTTTACAAATATTTTCTGCATCAAATTTTACTGGGGCACGTCTAAGACAGAAAGTTCGCCCAGCATATAGAAAATGCTTAAAAATTTTAAAGTATTCAATTTTTTTTTTTTATATTTTTTTGGGCCGCAATATAAAAAAAAAACGAGTAACAAAGTTAAATTCGACTTTGTCGAATGTATTAATACCCTCCACGATGTAAAAAAGTTTATTTGCAAAAAAAAACAAAAATAAAATTAAAAAAAAAATCCGCGAAAAAAATTTTTTGGAAAAAAAAAATTCGACGAAAATATTTTATTTTTTTTTAAATACGTTTGTACTTGTTTAAATACCATTCGGTGATTAATTCTGTTCACATGTGTCAACCAGCAGCCGAATTAAAGCATTTTGTGTTTTTAAAAAAATATGTTTGTACTTGTTTAAATACCATTCGGTGATCAATTCTGTTCACATGTGCCAACCAGCAGCCGAATGAAAGCATTTTGTGTTTTTAGGTTATGTTAAATGTACCACAATTTTCGAGGTATTTTTATATTTTCGTTCATAACTTTTGAACCGCTGAACCGATTTCGCTCAAATGCAATACCAAACTACTTAGGGCAAGAACAAGTAAATATGCTAAGTCTTAGTTATATCTGTTTAATACTTTGGCCGTGATCACCATTTCCACAGACGGACAGGCATCGCTAGCAGTGCAGACGCATTTTTTTTTTAAATCCAAAACTTGTTTGACTTTTTTTGTCAAATCGGGCCCTTTTTTGACTCAAAAGAAAGCTTAGGTGTTTTCCCCACCTAATTCTTCTTCGCCTCAAATATATTTTTGCTCCACCAACAAATTTCCGCTAGAACGGCATCACGCGACTTTTTCCCAAGATATCTGGTATGGTGATCACGGCCAAAGTATACCAATACCAAAACAAACTAAGCAGTTTTGTATTGCATTTGAGCGAAATCGGTTCAGCGGTTCAAAAGTTATGAACAAAAATGTAAGAACACCTCGAAAATTGTGGTACATTCAACATAACCTAAAAACACAAAATGCTTTCATTCGGCTGCTGGTTGGCACATGTGAACAGAATTGATCATCGAATGGTATTTAAACAAGTACAAACATATTTTTTTACAAAAAAAAATATTTTCGTCGATTTTTTTTTACCAAAAATTTGTTTTGTCTATTTTTTTTTTAAATGTTTGTTTTGTTTTTTAGCAAGTAAACTTTTTTACATTGTGGATGGTATCAATACATTCGACAAAGTCGAATTTAACTTTTTTATTTATTTTTTTATTTCGGCAAAAAAAAAAATTTAATACCTTAAAATTTTTAAGCATTTTCTATATGCTGTACGAACTTTCTGTCTTAGACGTGCCCTAGTAAAATTTGATTCAAAAAATATTTGTAAAACAGTTTAACCCTCTAACTGCCTTTTTTATAGACTATTTTGTATTTCTTTTAAAAAAGGACAAAAATTACCCTTTAAAACGGGAGCTAGAGGGTTAATTTGGTCAAAGAAAAGAATCACCATAAAATTTTATAAAACACATCAGAACATCATTTTTAGCTCAAAAGTATATTTGCACTGTTTTTTGTCGATATTTTTTAACACTGCTTTGGTAAAAAAAATAACATACATTGATTATTTATACTTGACCCTTTTTAAGCACTTTGCACATGTCGCACAAACTTTGAACATTTGACAACCCCTAGTAAAATTTTATGAGGAAAATATTTGTAGAACATTTTAACCCTCTAAATCAATGGTTCCCAACCTTTTTTGCTCCATGTCCCACTTTTGAGCCAAAAAAAACAAAATGTCCCCCTACATTTAAAAAAATTGCGAATTTTACAAATTTGTTTTATAGTTCGAAATTACTAGTGGTTTAGCAAAATTTTTGTTCAAATCTTAGTTTAAACAAAGTTTTTTGTAAAATGTTTCATCTTTTAACTAAATTATTATAGTTAACTTATCTAAAAACATATTTTTTTTAGTAAATTTAAGTAAAACAAATCTTAAAAACTTGCTCGTTGCCCCCCTAAAATATTCAAATTGTCCCCCAGTGGGGCGAGAATCAAAGGTTGGGAACCATTGCTCTAAATGGACGTTTTATTAGACTTCTGTGTTTAGTTTTTGAAAAAGGACTAAAATGACCCCTTAAAATGGCAGTTAGAGGGTTAAAATATTCTAAGAAAAGAACCGCAATAAAATTTCACTGCAGACATCAAATCATATTTTGAAGCTCAGATGTGTTTTTCTTATAGTATTTTTGACATTTTCCAAACGCCTTTGATAAAAAAAATGAAAACTTCAGTGGGCTATAAAAAAGAAATCCGAACTGACTTTGCAAAACGCTTTGGTGATTTTGTCCACTTGATGGTCTTCTTTTATGTGGCATTGAAGGCATTGAGGCTCAATGCGATGACCCAAAATTTGTTGCACAGTGTTATATATTTGTATTGGTATTCTTAACTAATAATTGGTCGTTAGGATTTCATTTCAATTACAAAATGTTTTACGTCAAAAAAAAAATTAAAATAGTAATCATTTAAAACAAAAATGTGATTGTGTTCAGACGTTTTTTAAATTTTTAAATCAAATGCATGTAAAATTTCGTAAAAAGTGTTACAAATTTTGACGGTAAGTTGATACCACTACCGCAATGCAATCAATTTAAATAAATAAATCTTATATTAGGTATTTGCAAACGCAACTTTAATGCAGATGCTAAAAATGATGTTTTACCCAGAAGTCGACAATAAAATCGTTTTTGAGCCAACTATAAAAAACTTTGGAACAGTTTCCAAGAAATCCTTAGAGTCCAAAGTGTCCAGAGAGTGGTAACAAATATAAGGTTTGTAAATGCCAGAATATTGATATTAAAAAAGGTTCATTCAAAACAATTCTCAGAATCGGAGACATTTTCTATAGGAAAAATGACTAAAAATCTGAGACTTTTTCTGTAGGAAAAGTTTTTTAGAACCTCCAAATCTGAAAATTTTTTTATATAGTAAAAATTTCAGAATTTGAGACTTTTCTTTTTTTTCTATTAAAAAATTTTAGAATTCTGAGATATGTTTTTCATAAAAAAATTATAGAAGTCTGAGATATTTTTTTTGATTTTGTCATTGGCATGTTTTCTTAAGAGATTCTGAGACAATTTTTTTTTTAGAAAAATTCTTAGATGTTAAATTTTTTCTATTAGAATTAACAGTTTTAATTTTTTTTATATTGTATGTATTTATTTCACTTTTTAAATTATAAATTTTTTACAATCAAATAAATTAGTAAAATTGCTAGAAAAAAATATTAAAAATTTTTATTTAAAAAGAAACAGTTTAAAAAATATTGATTGGTACAACTATATAACGCTTTTTAAAATTCGATCACTATAACCAATGTCAATTTTAACATAAAATTATTCGGTTCTTATGATAGGTATTTACCGGTAGAGACAACTGAATTGGCAGTAGAGGCAACTGAATATTGTGATAGTTGGTGCAACCGCAAAAATTCAGTTGACAAACAATTCAGTTGCAACAACTGTGTGTAGGAGTGAGTGAAACAACAAAAACCGATCTGGCATCCAGTTTTCTTATGGCGCGTTATATCAGTTTTCTCGTTCTAACCTAATTCGTGAATAATTTGAAAATAATAACCATATGGTTAAAGAATACTTTTTTGACACCTGTCACTTATGTCGAGTCTGTATTAGTCTGTGGTGTATCTATGTTTACAATCTAAAGATCCCAGGTCAAAAAATACCCTTTTTCTCGTGATGATTGATGGAAATGGCGTATATCGTATAAAACTATTTTTGAAAATTTTGGGGGGTCAAAACTGATTTTTGACATGATTTGTTCGGCATTTTTCTTAGAATTTTATGCAGAATTCAAATATCATAGACGATTTTGTCAAAAACTTTGCTTCGAACAATTCACTCCGCTCTAGTGTATAGTATTTTTTTTTTTTGCATCTCTGATCACTGATCATGCCTTCTTTCAATGCTTTTTGTGTCCGCTTAATTTTGTTTAAACGGAACTCTGTACAAAATTGTATGTATCAACGGTTTGGTTTGTTGATTGTTTTTGAGTGTTTTATTAATTAATTTCATTGTTTTTAAATGTGGGGTAGCTGTTTCTAAGCAATATTTATTTAGAACCTGTACTATTTTGTGGTGCAGGGTATAATAAGTTTGTGTGGATATTTGTACACTCAGAAAATTACACTGTGCAACAAATTTGGGGTCTTCGAGTGTATCTTGGACGAGAAAAAACAAATGAAAGTATACCAATAGAAAATAAAAACCCCCGAAGGGTTAAAACAACTTAGCTCGAGTTCTTTTTTATGGCCCACTGAAGTTTTTCAGTGGGCCATAAAAGAAAAATAAATTTAATTTTGAGGTAAATAATTTTGATATATGTCTTGAGTAAAATTTGACAGTGGTTCCTTTCTTAGGGGGTTATTTATAAGCACTAAAATATAACTAAAGTAGGTTTATTTGACAGATATTGCAGGCATATTTGTCAAATAAACCTACAATAAGTCTACCATAAATATTATGAAAAAGCCTTAGAATATATTAGGCCTTTATCTCCCATTTTTAGGGGTCATTTTGGACCTTTTTTCTAATATCCTCATAAAACACCAATAAAACGTGCGAAAAGTGCAAAATGCTTAAAAAAGTAAAATTGTAAATAATCACATACTATTAAATCAGTGGCGGGTACAGCTTTTGAGTTTGGAGGGGGGGGGGGAATTTTTTTTCTTCGAATAAAAAAATTTATTAATTCACCGTTGTCGGACAAGAAAAAATAGGAATACTTTTTTTTGCAAAAGTAATGGAAAAGCTATAAAATCCTAAAATTAAGTAGATTTTGCCAAATCACTACAGACGTTTTTTCCGAATCTGAGACTTTTTTTCCTATAGAAAAATTTTTGGATTTTAAGAACTTTTTACCACAGAAAAGTCTCAGATTCATAAACCTTTTACTATCGAAAAAGTCTCATACTCTAAAGCGTTTTTGGGATATTTTTCCTATTCTTAAGCTACCTACAGACGACGCAATATTATGTACAATATGCAATTAAATTGATGGTGTGTAGGTAAGATTGACCATTGTACAATCGTCAATATTACCCACACACCATCAATATAATTGAATATTGTACATAATATTGCGTCGTCTGTATTTACCTTTTGAGATTTTGAGATTTGAGAACTTTTTTAAATGGAAAAAATCTCAGTTTTTGAGACATTTTTTTTATAGAAAAAGTCTCAGACTCTGAGGTTTTGTCCTTTAGAAAAAGTCTGAGATTCTGAGACCCTTTTCTATAGAAAGTTTCAGATTCTGAAGCCTTTTTTTTTATAAAAAAAAAGTTAAAGATTCTGCCACTTTTTACTAAAGAAAAAATCTCAGAACCCTGTTTCCTATAATAAAAATCTCAGACTCTGAGAATTTTTTCATATAGAACAAGTCTCAAATTCTGAGATCTTATTCCTATAGAAAAAGTCAAAGATTCGAAGACCTTTTTCATATCGAAAAAGTCTCAGATTCTGAAACCGTCTTCCAATAGAATAAGCTTCCACTTCTGAGACCTTTTTTCAACAGAAAAAGTCTCAGATTTTGAGAACATTTCCTTTCGAAAAAGTCTCAGATTCTGAGATCTTTTCCTATAAAATAAGTCTGAAATTCAGAGAATCTGAGAAATTTTTCCTATAAAAAAGTCTCAGATTCTGCGACCTTTTTCCTGTAAACAAGTCTCAAATTCGGTTTTTCTACAGAAAAAGTTTCAGATTTTGGGTCATTTCCCCATTTTTCCTATAGAAAAAGTCTCAGATTCTGAGAAATTTTTCGTATAGAAAAAGTCATATAAAATCTTGACCGATTGAATCGCATTTTTTGCCCTTAATAAGCTAATAAAGCTTATTCAAAACTAAAAAAATAAAAAATCTAAAAAAAAAAATTTGCTTGCATGGATTTTTTGTACCTTGTAAACTTTGTCCTTAAGGCACGGTTTAAAGTTATCAAATTTGTTCTACATCAGTTTAAGACCATGTGGCACAATATTCTGCCCGGGAGATATTAAAAAAATAAAATCCCTATACATTTTGCTGCCATCCTAATTATAATTAAAAAAAATGCAAAAACACTAATTAGTTATTACCTGGGAAACCACGCGTAGTATTAATATATGGGTAAGGTATTTATCCGTTTAGATCATGTTAAGAAATTTGACATCGATTTGTTAGAGCATATTTTGGTCTTAAAAGCATATTTTAGTCTTAAGGGTATATTTTATCATAAAAGCATATTGTAGGGCATATTTTGGCGTTTTTTGAGCATATTTTACAAAAAAACTGCATATTTTGATAGAAAAACATAAAATATTTTATGTGTTATTGAAAACAGAAAAAATATTTCGCTCAAAAATTGTGAAAAACTTTTTTTGTGAGTTAAAAAATTGTCTTTTTTACGCTTAAATGTACAATTAGAGTAGTGTTGATTTTTTTTTGCTGTGTTTTTAAAAAATATTGCAAAAATTAAAAAAAAAATAAAACAAAAATATGTATTGTTTATTTTAAATTTCATGGTTTATAGGTAAGTAAAAAGCTGCAAAAAAACAAATATGTCCCATTAGGCTGGCATTTTTCTGTATAGCAAAACTTTTTCTTCTCCGATTTTCAAAGTCCGGGCATTTTTTTATTCTACTAGGCCTAAACCTCATGTGGTACCAATTTGAGGCCAATCGGATTAAATTAACCCGGGGCGCCCGGCGGTCAAAGTTTTGGATTTTTGAAAAATTAAAAAAAAAAAATATAAATAAAAAATAAATATATCTTTCGACACATCGTGTTTGTTAATTTTGATGGGCTGAGCACAAATATCAAATAAAACATTAAAATCGGTCAAACAGTTTTCGAGATATCGCTATTTGAAATTTGCAAAAAATGGCGGTTTTTTCCTACGTTCAAGAATTTTTTTTAAAAAAAGTCTAAAAATTTCATTCCGCGAACCCTTTTATAGAACTTGAGACAATCTTTCATTTAAAACTAATTTGAGCCAAATTCGATCATTTCAACCCGTGGCGCCCTTCGATCAAAGTTTTTGACTTTTGGAAAATTTCCACCAAAATTTTGGATTTTTGAAAATGAAAAAATAAAAAAAAAACAAGTGAGAGTGTTAAATTCGGCTGTGCCGAATCTTGTATACCCTCCAGCGTTTAAAAAAAAAATAAAAAATTGCAGGGGCGTTTTTTTTGGGGGGGGGGGGGGCTTGTCGGGGGTCCTTGGGGACACCTTCTCTCTGGTAAAAAATGTTTTTTCAAGCAAAAAAATATTTAATTTGTTTAACAAAAATACAAAAAACCTATAAAAAGTTACCTTTTTTTATTACTTGGTTTACTTCGTCAAGGAGGACCTTTTTCCCCCCTGGTCCGATCTTGCCCATCTCCGAACTGAACATAAGACATATTTGTGCCAAATTTCAGGAGTCTGGCACTTTTATTTTGGACTGTATCGTGTCTTCCACAGACGGACGGACGGACGGACGGACGGACGGACGGAGAGACGGACAGACGGACGGACGGACAGACGGACATCGCTAGAATGTCTTAGAATCGATCACTGATCAATAATATATATACTTTATGGGGTCATAGACCAATATTTCGATGCGTTACACACGGAATGACAAAGTGAGTATACCCCCATACTGTAGTTGGAGGGTATAAAAAAATATCTTGCGATACATTATTTTTATTAATTTAAGCATGCTGAATACGAATATCAAAAAAATTTATAAATTCGGTAGAACGGTTTTCAAGATATCGTCAAATAAAATTTGTCAAAAAATTGCAAAATGGGGGGTTTTTTCCTACTTTTAAGATTTTTTTTTTAAAAACTCTAAAAAAATATTCAAAATTTCATTGCGCCGACCCTTTTATAGAGCTTTATGCAGTCTTTCATTTAAGCTTAATTGGAGCCGAATCCGATCATTTTAACCCGTGGCACCCTTCGATAAAAGTTTAGGGTTTTTGGTAAAAAGTTTCTAAAAAGCAACTTGATCGATGAGCGCGCCACAGCTTAAAATGATCGGATTTGGCTCAAATTTGTTTTAAATGAAAGATTGTCTCAAGCTCTAGAAAACGGTCGGCGGAATGAAATTTTGAGACTTTTTTTAAAAAATATCTTGAACGTTGGGAAAAACCGCAATTTTTTACAAATTTGAAATGTCGATATCTCAAAAACCGATCGAGCGATTTTATTTTTTTTTTATATTCGTGCTCAGCGCATCAAAATTAACAAATATGATGTGTCGAAAGATATTTTTTTTTAATTTTATTTTTAAAATTTTTTCAAAAATCCAAAACTTTGACCGTCGGGCGCCACGGGTAACTTTAATCCGATTGACCTCAAATTTGTACCACATAAGTTTTAGACATAGGACAATAAAAATTTGCCAAGACACTTGGGAAAATCCAAAGATGACAAAAAAATGCCAGTCTAATGTCCCATATTCAAATTAATATTGGTCAACTTTTAGCCAAAATTTGTTGCATATTTAAATTTAGCATGGCCAATTTTAAAACAATATTGTCACATCTTAATTTTAAAACGTTGTCTACTTATCGTGTCATGTTAAAAACAACTAGAAACATATTTAAATTTGTGGGCGTTGTGGTGTAATGGTTAGCGCGTTGGACTATTACACAGAAGGTCCCGGGTTCGATCCCCGGTGCCGGCAACATCAAAAAATATATGTATGAGTTTTTTCTATCCCTCATACGTATCGCAACGTCCGCCTTCGGTGTTCCCATAGCAATTAACCCCACCGAAGTAAAATAATGAATCAGGGCTATGAACCAAAAAGCTTCAATAAGTTCGCCAACTCTACATCAAGTGGCGAGCAACAACTGTTCTAAGACTTATCATCTCGCGCAATTACAGTGTTGCCATGTCTGAAGCCCTTCATCTTTCCCCGCCTTTCATCTCTCTACCACAGACTAAATACAGACTCGACAGTAGAGTTTTACAAGAAAAACTGGGGAAAAAATAAGCGATTTTAGGAGAAAACACAGCGGTTTTTAGTCCGTTTTACGATAACATGGCAACACTTTCTACGAATTAGGAGTGAGTGAGACAACAAAAACCGATCTGGCATCCATTTTTCTAATGGCGCGTTATATCAGTTATCTCTTTCTAACCTAATTCGTAGAATAATTTGGAAATATTAACCATATGGTTCAGAATTACTTTTTTGACACCTGTCACTTATGTCGAGTCTGTATTAGTCTGTGTCTCTACTATCCCTTTCCAAAGAAAGCAACACACTAAAATATAGGAAGTATTTCCTGAGTGTTGCCTCTCTTTTTAAGAAAAAAAAAAAAAATAAAAAAAACTTTGTTCTATTTCGTCACTGTTTTATATTTAATTTAAAGTTGTTTCTGTTTGATTTAATTTTTTTTTTTATTAGTGTACCTGGTCAGGTTGGTATTGCAATCCAGCGAAATCGGTCCAGTGGTTCAAAAGTTATGAGAAAAAGACTGAATTTCTGAAAGGGTATTTCGTAATTTAAAACACGCCTACTTTTAAAAGAATCGGTCCAGTGGTTCAAAAGTTATTAGCAACCGTTAATTTCAGATTAGTTTCACCATAAATTCACGTGTTGAAAAGCCTTTAAACATGTTTTAAAAACATTGGTAAGTCACCAAAATATTTTACAACGCATTTTTGTCACTCAAAAATATTTTTACACTAAAAAACATACACTCTAAAAAAATTTAATAAATATTTTTTTTTTTTTAAATTACTTAAAAAAAAAGTTTTTTTACCCAAAATAAAATATTTCTAACCAAAAATTTTATTTTTTTCACGTTAGAAAATTTACTATCCTTTAAAAAGGGCATTGTGGAGGGTATTCATATATTCGGCCAATTCGAATTTAACTTTTCTACTTTTTTGACTTAAAATCGGGAAGCTCCAAGCCATAGAGAAACATAGAGGCGAAGGTGAAAGAAAAAACAATATTGCTATCTTTTTCTAATTTCTCACACGTACGTTGTCGATGTGAATTCACCACACAATACATGTTTACAAGTCGTACTTTGTCAACAAATACATGTATACAAGTTGTACTTTGACAACTCAATTTTTGACGCCTTCGCCTCTATGTTTCTCTATGCTCCAAGCAAAGCTAAAATAATATTTTAATTTATTTTTTTTGCTGGAAATATTAGTTAGTATTATTAAGCTGAATTCACAATGACAGAGTACTCTGTGCCAGAGAGTGGATTTTGTTCCTTTCTCTTTCGCACTTACACATTTTTAGTATAATGTCGTCTCTATTTTTAGAGATGGTACTCTGTAGTACAGAGTACTCCGACATTGTGTCGGAGCCTTTACATTACTAAAAAATCGTTTTTATGGCAAACGGAAAAATTATTTGGTCTAAAAAAAATTTAAACTTTTTAGTTTTTTTTGGAAAAATAAAGCGATTTAAAAAAATAGTTTATTTTTCAAAAAAATTAGTAGTAATTTTTTTCTACGAACCAAAAATTTTTTTTTTATCTTAAAAATACTTTTTCAGTAATGTCCAAATATTCAAATATATGTTAAGCTAAACAAAAATTTCGATCTTCAAGTGAAAAAAGGTCCAATATTTTTTTTTTGTGTTAATATTGACACTAAAAAGGAAATATTTTTAGTAGAATCTTTCGAATTACAGCTGTAAATAATGGTGGTTTAAACATTTATTATCAAAATGTGTCTGGAAATCGCACGAAATGCAAGAGATTGTTTTCGCAAGAGATGATTTTTTTTTTTTCGCAAATAGATCAAGAATCTTGGTTAAATGCTGATTTTTTAGGTGGTGATTTTTTTCTAAACTTTTTAATGTATATCTTTAATGTATATCACAGAAAAAAGTATTGCGAAAAACAATTTGAGTAATCAAGCGTTTAATTAAAAAAAAATTAATAATTTTTTAATTGACGCAATTAAAAATTTACTTAAAAATAAAAAAAAAAATGATTAAATAATTTCATAAAAATTTAATTTTTTTTAATTTTTTATTCTCTTAGTTTTTTTAATTCTTATTTAGTTTATTTTTTTTTGTATATGAAAGGTTGTAATAATTTTTATGAAATTTTCCTTTAAGGCGGAAATATATTTGGTAAAGTTTGAAAAACATTTTAAAAAAAAACAATATTTAAATTAAAAAAAAAAAAAAAAAAATGATAAATTTTAAAGTAAATTTTAAGTAAATTTTTAATTAAGATGTCTGAAGCAAATAGTACTTGGAATTTTTTGGCCCAAATGACTAACAAATGAGCAAATACTTATGCAGACATTTGCAAACGTAATTGGTCCTGGTAATTGCTACACTTAAAATAAATTACAGAAATTAATTAATTAATTTAACAGAGTACTTCATACGTTTACAGCTAGCAACATGTTTTGGTAATTTTACTATAAAACTCTGTAAAATGATTTTGACAAAAAAAAAACTCATTGAGTTTCTAGTGAAGTATTGTTTAAATAAACCACCATTTAGCAAAGAAAAACTCTGTAAATTTACATATGTATATTTGTAAAATGCATTTGATGCAACTAAAATTTTACAGAAAAAAATTCTGTAAATTTACAGAGTTTAGTTAAATGTTTATATGATTTTTGAAAAGATTTTTTTGTATTTTTTTTTTTCTCAAAAAAAAACTATGAAATTTAGATTACATAGTAATAAGTAGACAACTTAGCTTTTTTGGTTATAAAAAATACAGAGTATTTCGCTTTAATCTATATTTTAGTAGAAAACTCTGTTAATTGTCTGTAAAATTAAGATTACAAAGTTAAAAGTAATAAAACAGATGAAACTTTGTTTTTTTGTCACAACAAAATACAAGTAATTTCTTTAAATATGTACAGAAAAATCTGTCAAATATCTGTTGAATTGAGATTACAGTAATTTTACAGAGTTTTTTACAGAGTTATTATTTTGAGTGTAGAACTGCCTTAGTGTCTCTTCACAATACAGCAGCAAGCAGCAGACAGCAAAACTTCCTTATGTATTTTATTGTTGTGCCTATAACAATTCTCAAGGTTAATATTTCGGCGTAAACAATAATTCTCAGGGTTAACGCCGAGTCGGTCGACCTCGAAATACCTGGCACGAACTACTCAACGAGAATGTGAAAAAACTAGCATAACATGGAACCAAGCCAAAGCACTTGCCGAAAATCGCAATAGATGGAAAGAATTCGTTGACTGCCAATGTTCAGATAGAGGGTATATATAAGTTTGTCATTCCGTTTGTAATTCATCGAAATACCGGTCTGGGACCCCATAAAGTATATATATTACTAGCTATACCCGGTCTGCGTTGCTGTTCCTAAGAAAAAAAATGTTTTATATTGCATCTTAATTTAAATATAGTGTCGGACGAAATTAAAGCACGGATCCGTGTCCAGCCAGTAACCTTTGGTTCCACCCTCGGTTAGCACTATCTATGGAGAAATCTCAAAAAAATCGGTTCAGCCGTTTTTGCGTGATTTCGAAACAGACAGACAAACGGTAAGTAGAGTACAAAGGGGCGTGTCATTTAACGCATTTTTATCGAATCGTGATAGTCTAAAGTTCCATGCTGCATCCTCGATTAGTACTATCTGTGCTGCAAATTTCAGTGTCATCAGTTTTGTCTTTTTTGTGTGATTGCGAAAGAGGAGGAAATAACTTTTTATTTATGAAAAACGGGAGTGACATTTTATACCCTTTTCCCGAATCGCGCTCTACATATGACCTACAGTTCCCGCTCGGTTAGTTCTATCAGTAGTGACAGATTCGGCTTATACGTTTTTGCGTGATTTCAAAACAGGCAGATATAACGTTCAGTATAAAACAAAGGGGCGTGGCAATTTACACCTCTTTGTTCAATCGTGGTCAGTATAGTACAAAGGGCGTTGCAATTTTAATCCCTTTTTCTAATAACGATCTTATATGGCCTACATATCGCTCCTTTA
The DNA here is from genome assembly GCA_963921195.1 of Pegoplata infirma. NCBI lineage: Eukaryota > Metazoa > Arthropoda > Insecta > Diptera > Anthomyiidae > Pegoplata > Pegoplata infirma. The sequence goes on along the minus strand of OY992539.1, from coordinate 149,789,164 downwards.
CTTGTATAGTGTCATAACTCAAAAAATGCGTTTTTTGAGTTAATGATGCAGAATTATTCGTTACATCGTGCTTTATATTGTGTCAAAAATTCGTATTAATATCTCTTAAACTCACCGTTTGAGAAGAGTACACGCCATTATTACATTTTCTATGTACCGGCCTTTTTCAATTAAAAACCAGTTTCAATAGTAAACTTTAAACGTGTTTTCTGCAAAATCAAATATTTTGAGTTATGACACTATACAAGTAAAGGAGCGATATGCACTTGGTTAGCACTGTATGTAGTGAAAATGTCAAGAGAATCGGTTCAGCTGTTTTTGCGTGATTGCGAAACAGGCAGACAACGTGCAGTATAGTACAAAGGAGCGTTTCAATTTAACCACTTTTTCCAATCGTAGTATAACATGGCCTTTAGTTCCGCACTCGGTTAACACACACTGAAAAAAAAGTCATTACTAAATTTAAGGAAAAAATGTCTTTGAAAATTTATCATGAATTTTCCTAAAATTTAGTTAAATTTAACTTAAAAATGAGAAATTTTCTTAACTATGAGGAAAAAATTTTAGTTCATTTACTTATAATTAGTTCAAAGTTTTCTTTAAATGGATTTTTTAAATATTAGGAAAAAAATTCTTACTGCCAAAGAAATTTTCCACAAATCTAAGAATCGTATCTTTATTTTTAAGACATATTTCTTAAAAAACAATTTAGTTCAAGTTTAGTTAAAATTTACTAAAAAAAACATCATCGTATTTCTCTTCTTTGAATTGAGGAAGTGTAATTCTTAGAATTTAGTTAATGACTTCTGAGAATTTAGTAAATAACTTCTTAGAATTTAGTTAAAAATTCAAAATGGCGATATCTCGAAAACTAAGCGAGATAGAGCGAAACGGATGAAATTTTCAAAAGAAAGACTACAAAGAAAAATATGGAATAGCCTAGCTCTGCATATCTGTCGGGGTCTCAAGACCCTAAATTTAGATCTAAAATTTGAAATTCCCGAGATTTTATATATACACATATCTCGGTAAATACTGCCAACACGAAAAAACGTCCAACGGCATTTTTGTAGCTCTTGACTTGGAGAACACTTCCGCAAAATACCCAAAATCCCTCCGATTAATAGTTTTTGAGTTATCCGGTTTTGAAGATTCTCAAGACCCTATCAGGCCCCTTATTACCGTATCTCAAAAACTAAGCAAGTTAGAGCGAAACGGACACAAGTTTTGTTTCAAAATCTATGGGGACCCTTAAAGGACACAACGGGGTCTCGAGTTAAATGGGGTCCGAACCCATGGGTCCAGGGTCTAGACCCAATCTATTTCTAAAATGTGAAGTATAATTTTTCCCATTTTCTAGTTAAAATTGGGTTAAAATTAAATAACTTTGTTTTCCTTATTTTTGGGAAAATTATGAACTAAAACCAAGAAAAAAAATCTTTGGAGCCAAATCATTCCCTCTTTTTCTCAAAATTGAGTTAATTTTCCCAGATTTTAGTTCACTTTTTTTTTGAGTGCAATCAGTGCTGAAAATTAAATTAAATTGAATCAACAGTTTTTGCTTTATTGAGGAGCATGCAGAAATAACATTCAATTCAATACAAAGGGACTTGGCATTTTACGCCTATTTGTCCGATCATGCTCTAATTTGGCACATAGTTAGTACTTGGTTAGTACTATCGTTGGTTTATCAAAATCGGTCCATCCGTTTTTTATATATAGATGTCATTAGTGGTGCAATGTAAAAATTCGATTTTCCCACCCCTCCGCCCACAGACAAAAAAGCATGGCATTTTACGGCCATTTGCCCTATCACACTCTAATTTGGCATATAGTTAGTACTCGGTTAGTACTATCTTTCATCAAAATCGTTCCATCCGTTTTTTATATATAGATGTCATTAGTGGTGCAATGTAAAAATTCGATTTTGCCACGCCCCTCCGCCCGCAAAAAATCAAAAATCTGACCACACAGTGTTACTCCCTAGGCTATTCTGAATATTCCCTCAAAATTTCATCAAGATCGGTCCAGTCGTTTTCGAGTCCATATGGAACATACATACATACCCACATACATAAATCCATTTTTATATATATAGATAGATAGATTGATCAATGATCGATTCTAAAGGTGCCCATACACATGCAGTCTCGTTGTACAGCTTGCTGGATAGACATGTTCATTTTGTTTTTGTAATGGTCGTCCAACCAGCCCATACACGATCAAAATCACGTTTTCATCCAGCCAATTGTACAGCATGCAGTATCGTGTATGGCCCCCTTATGACATTCTAGCGATGTCCGTCTGTGGAAATGGTGATCACGGCCAAAGTACTTAACATATATGACTAAGACTAAGCACATTTACTTGTTGTTATCCTAAGTAGTTTGGTATGGCATTTGAGTGAAAACGTTTCAGCGGTTCAAAAGTTATGAACGAAAATGTAAGAACACCTCAAAAATTTTGTTACATTCGACATAACCTAAAAATATAAAATGCTTTAAATTGGCTGCTGGTTGGCATATATGAACATGATTGGACTGGTATTTTTAAGGGTAAAAACCTATTTTTTTAAATATAAAAAAAAAAATTGCGGAATTTTTTTTCACCAACAAATTTTTTCCGCGTAATTTTTTTTTCAAATGATTTTTTTTTTTTTTGCAAATAATCTTTTTTTACATTGTGGAGGGTATCAATACATTGGCAAGGCTGAATTTTACTTTTTTACTTGTTTATTTTTGTAGTGATCAATATTTATTATGAATAAAGGCTTAACGAATAATAATAAATTTTTAACTGACACAATTAAAAAATAACTTAAAAAGTTCGAAAAATTTTAAGTAAAGTCTTAATTGTTTCAATTAAATATTTACTCAAATTTTTGTGTCAGCATTTAATAATTTTTTATTATAAGTTTACTCAATACTATTGTTTACTGTTGCAATATAGTATTAAAAATTTACTAATTTTGTTTCTGTGTAAAGAAAGAAGTTATTTTAATATTTTTTTTTTGGTTTTTTAAAAAATAATTTTCATATAAACAAAATTTATAAAAACCAATGGCACAGACTAATACAGACTCGACATAAGTGACAGGTGTCAAAAAATTAGTTCCGAACCATATGGTTAATATTTTCAAATTATTCTACGAATTAGGTTGGAAAGAGAAAACTGATATAACGCGCCATAAGAAAAATGGATGCCAGATCGGTTTTTGTTGTTTCACTCACTCCTAAGTCGTAGAAAGTGTTGCCATGTTAGCGTAAAACGGACTAAAAACCGCTGTGTTTTCACCTAAAATCGCTTTGTTTTTCCCCATTTTTTCTTATAAAACTCTACTGTCGAGTCTGTATTTAGTCTGTGCCAATGGTTTGTATTTATTTTTAATTAGGCAAACTTTTTTTTGAGTGCAAAAAACAAAAAAAAAATGTTAATTGATTTGTTACTTGTCCTATTAATAAAATTTGTTTCTTATTGAATACTAGGCTATGGATGAAACTAAAATATTTCTGGAGAAATTTTCATTCGTTTATAGTTCGCAGTAGATTTAGTGTCTCGCTAGAAACTAAACAATATTTCAACATAATTTACGGAGTTCTAAGTGCAAAAACTGAAAAAAACGGCGGTTTTATAAATAAAATATAAAAATATAATACTTATAAGTGATAAAATAAACGAGTACACAAAAACAATGGTAATTTACGATTAAACTTCGGGCAAAAATCGGGCAAACTCCATGTAAAAACAAAATCGGTCTTACACCAGATTTATCTTGCGCAAAAACTTTTCTGATGTTGTTTGGCAACATACTTTTTAATTTTAAGACCATTTAAAAAGAGCACAAAAAAAAAAATTAGTAAATTTTTAATACTATTGAGTAAAAAATTACTCAATTTTGCAACAGTAAACAATTTTATTAGTATCGTATATAAATTTATTAAATTTTAACCACAAAAATTGAGTAAATTTTTAATTAACACAATTAAAACTTTATTCGACATTTTTATTTTCTTTAAAGTAATTTTCTAATTGTGTCAAGTAAAAATTTTCTCAAATTTGATCAATTTCTTTTTTTAAAGCTTAAAAAAGGTTCAAAATTTTTTTTACAAAAAAAAAACTTTGCTAAATATATTTATGTCTTAAAGACATAGGACTTTTCATTTGAAAAAAAATAAATAAAAACTACTAAATTTTGTGTAAAGCTATGATAACCTCATAGAATAATAATCAAGAAAATTATTTTTCTGTTTTAAATTTATTTATGTTGGTAATTTTTGCGAGACTTAATCAACGCCCTTCGGAATTTGTCAGATTTCATTGTCAAGATTATTTAGCAAATATAAAAACCATATACTACAAGTAGCAAAGGGATTTTACAGACAAATCGTTAATGATCAAACTAAAATATTGATACATATTCGACTCTACTCCCATTGGGGATTAGAAGACGAAAATTGTACCATCGTAGTAAGAGCACGATCGTCATATTTGCTAAATAATCTTGACAATGGAAACTGACAAATTCCTTAACACGTGTCATTTAAGTCTTGCAAAAATGACAAACATAAATAAATTTAAAACAGAAAAATAATTTTCTTGAAAATTATTCTATAAGATATCGTAGTTTTAATTAGTAAAGGAAATAATGACCTCGAGCTAGAATAAACCTACTCAAAATATAATATTTTAAAGGTCGAATAAAACAATTTTTATTTTTTAACAAAAATTATTCAGAAATTAAAACTACTATTTTTGTTTTTAATTTTTGAGTAAATTTTTAATTGAGTCAATTAAAAAATTACTAAATTTTTTTAATTTAAACAAGAAATCACTAAAATTTTTTCACCCATATTTTTTTCTGTGCAATGACATTCAGATTTAAAAAAATACAATTTAAAGTCAATGGCTTATTAATTATTTTAGATAAATAAACAAAAATTACAAAAAAACCGCATTTCTGCGAAACATTAATTAATAGCCTTGTTTTTTTGCATTGGATTAAGACTGCACTCAAAATAATAACTCTGTTAAATTAGAGAAAAACTCTGCTAATTTAACAGAGTACACCATACTTTGCCAGCTAGCAACATTTCTTGGTAATTTTACTATAAAACTCTGTAAAATGATTTTGACAAAAAAACTGTTAATTTACAGAATTTTTTAGTAAAATATTGGTTAAATAAAACACCATTTAGCAGTGAAAAACTCTGTAAATTTTATATATATTTGTAAAATGCATTTGATGCAACCAAAATTTTACAGAAAAAAACTTTGCAAATTTACAGAGTTTAATAAAATACATGTTATTTTGTAAAATTTTTATAAGATTTTTGAAAAGATTTTTTTTTTGTACTTTTTTAACATTTTGTCAAAAAAAAATTTTTGGTGTTTTTACAGATAACTCTGTTTTTAACTATGAAATTAAGATTACATAGAATAAGTAAAAATACAGATAAAACTTAGTTATTTTGGTTAAAAAAAATACAGAGTATTTCGCTTAAATCTGTATTTCAACAGAAAACATTGTTAATTATCTGTAAAATTAAGATTACAAAGTCAAAAGCAATAAAACAGATGAAACTTTGTTTTTTTGTAAAAGCAAAATACAAAGTATTTTCTTTAAATCTGTATTTTGACAGAAAACTTTGTCAAATATCTGTTGAATTGAGATTACAGTCGTTTTACAGAGTATTTTACAGAGTTATTATTTTAAGTGTACAAAAAGGCAAGAAAAAGATTGTAAAAAGTCAACATTATAAGGGTTTAAATAAAGCACCATTTAGCAAAGAAAAACTCTGTAAAATGCATTTGATGCAAACAGAATTTTACAGAAAAAAATCTGTACATTTACAGAGTTCAGTTAAATGCATGTTATTTTTTTAAGTTTTCTGAAAAGATTTTTTTTTGTTTTCTTTGGAGAAATTTTTTTGCTACTTTTTTCAATTTTTTCTTTAAAAAAATACAGATAAGATTTTGTTGTTTGGTTACAACAAATGTTTACAGAAAACTTGGTTTTTGACTATAAAACTAAGGTTAAAAAACATACATGTAATTTTTGGTTACAAAAATTACAAAGTATTTTGCTTAAATCTGTATTTTAGCAGAAAACTCTGTTAATTATCTGTAAAATTAAGATTACAAAGTTAAAAGTAATACCACAGATAAAGCTTTGTTTTTTGTCACAACAAAATACAAAGTATTTTGACAGAAAACTCTCTCAAATGTCTGTTGAATTGAGATTACAGTAATTTTGCAGAGTATTTTACAGAGTTATTATTTTAAGTGTATAGTAAAAACTTTTTAAAATCTGAGACTTTTTTATATGAAAATGTTTCAGAGTTTCTCAGAATCCGAAACACTTTAAAAAGAAAAAAAAAAAATGTCTAAGAATCTATAACTTTTTATATAGAAAAAAATCATCGGGCAAAGGGAAGTAGAGTGATCTGTTCCACAATCACGCAAAAACGGCTGACTAGGAGAGTCTCCCTGGTGTCACCCTCCGATCTTCATGAAATTTGGATATTTTGTTCAAAACGAAAATTAATTCGACACGTATTTTTTTTAGCGGCCCAAACCCATTTTTAGGGGGGGTCGATTTGTATGGGGGGATTTTGACCTTTTTCAGTTTTTTTACGATTTTTGCCTATTTACTCAAAATTATTATGGACATATTGGGTATCAGATTAAAGGTATTTAAAATACCTATCTCGTGATGCTAACAACGTGCCAAAAAAGTAAATATTTTTCGACTTATAAACAAAAATGTCCATAAATTTTGGCATTTTACTTAGGTTAGGTTAGGTTAGGGGTGGCGGAGCTCAAAATTTTGAACTCCTCGCATAGACCGGCTGGTCCATAGCAATACCACATGTTCCTTCAGCGACGAGGATAAAACGCGTTAGTCCATGTTGCAAACAATTTAATGCGCATGAGGTCCATGACTGCGATTTCTTCCAGATTCTCGAGTTCTGCTTTGCCTAAAATTTGTTTGCGATGCCTGGCCAATGCGGGGCATTTGCACAGGATATGTTCAACAGTTTCATCCGTATTCGGTTCATCACATCTTCTACAATTGGAATCAGAGATAAGTCCAATTGTTCTTGCGTGGAAAGCAATTAGGCAGTGTCCCGTGACCACTCCCGTGAGTAAACGACATTCTCTTCTGTTAAGAGAAAGTAGGTAACGAGTTCTTTTAAGGTCGTAACGCGGCCAGATTATTCTGGTAATTCTGCTTGTACTTAACTCTCGCCAAAATACGTGTCCCTTTATTTTTCCTGCTCTACAAAATAAAACCAATTCCATAAAGATCCGCGGGTGACACTAGGGAGACTTCCCTTGTCAGTGACGTCTCTAGCAGAATACCTTACACTCATAAAATTATGTAAGTTACTACATGTTAGTTGATTGTATATTTTACAGTTGTTAGTTGTTTTCAACTACAAAGTCAGTTATTTTTGTATGAAAATTATCAAACAACTATTTTTGTTAGTTATTTTAAGTCGTTTTTTTGAATAACTAACAAAAAAATACTGTAATGTAGTAACAGTTATTTAAAGTAGTTAATTTTATTTTTTTTTATCTCTGAAAAATGTTCAAAGTTTTTAAAAAAAAAATCGTTTTTTATTTTTCACAACTTTTTAAAAAAAAAAAATACTTGGAAAAAATTTGGTCTTCATTTTTTTTCTGAAAAATTTTTGAAAAAAATAATATATATTGTTTATTTTATTTTTACTACATATTAGTTGTTTTGACTACAAATGTTAGTAATTTTTACTACATAAGTCAGTTGTTTTTGTCAGATAAAATAACTAACATTGTTAGTTGATTTAACTGAAAAAGTAGTTGACCCCAAAACAACTTACAAAGTAGTTATTTTAACTGACATTTTCAGTTGATTTTACTAACATAATTTTTTGAGTTTAGAGAAGGAGTGGTTTAAGAAGTAGAACTTTGTATACGAGGGGGACTAGGGAAATAAAATTAAGGGAATCATAATGGGCTCTATGGCCTACGAGTGAATTCGCTAAATGGCGAAAGCTTATCCAATCTTACCTACTGGGCAAAAAATTCGTTTCAGGAGATTATATTAAAAAATTAAATAATTTTAAAAATCTAAGAGAGTTATGTCTGCCTGTTCCGCAAAATGGCTAATCATTTATATTTCACAAAAATCGACCAAAAAAATCAAGTTTTTAAAAAAACATGGAAAATTTTTCTTCGAAACAGGATACTAAACAAATCTATAAAGTTAGTTAACCCTTTCGTGCCAGAATTTTTAATGAAAGTTTATGAAAACATAGAAATCGACATAGTAATAATGTTGTGTTAATTTCATAGCTCTACCGTGTCTTCCCTAGTGATTAAGTATAGCGTGTTATCAACAGACAGACGGACCGACATTCATAGAATATCTTAAAATCAATCATGGGTAAATAATATACATATGGGGACCCGACCGATATTTTGATGCGTTAAACACGGAATTAGAAAGTGAGTATACCCCCCGCACTGTGATTAATAGATATTAAAAAGTTTTAAAAATACAGGAGGCTAATCACGTAAAACGAAATCGATAGACGATGCATAAACGACATCAAAATACATATCGTTTTGAAGGAAAATTTGAAAATGTTTCTTAATTAAATTACACTGCGGAACACTAAAAAATAAACAAGAGTTATGACCATAATTTCTATATATTTCGGACATGCTGATTCGAATGGCGTACTCCGTTTTTCGATGCATGGTACAGTTTTCTTGCAAAATGTCGTTAAAGATTTGCTGATTTCGAGCCAGTTTTTTAACAAAAAAAAAAATTGCAAAGTAAATGGTTTATAAATTTTATGACATGGAAAACAAATATATGACTTGTAGCAACATTTCTTATGCTAATTTGGTTTAAAGCTTTTCAATTTTTTTTTTTTTCGCGAAATTAACAGCCAAATTGGTCTTTGATAAAAAACTTGCTTTTAATGAATCAAAAATGCATCCCTAACGAATAGTGGACAAAAAACAGCTATGTTATATGGACCATCATGATGAAAATCGCGAAAACCCGTTTTTTTATATATGCCAGCATCACTTTACGAGATGATTTAAGGTTCCATCTTTAAGTATATAATGTGGGAACCTTACACAACTAACTGACCAAAAATTCGGCCAAAAAAGTTTTCATTTGCAAAAGTTATCTTAACAAAAACTATTATTTCAGTGTTTGCGATACAATAATTAAAGTTTTTGTTAAGATAACTTTTGCAAATGAAAACTTTTTGGACAAATTTTGGGTCAGTTCATTGTTTAAGGTTCCCACATTATATACTAAAAGCTAAAGCCTCAAATCGCGATTTTCATCATGATGGTCCATATAACATAGATGTTTTTTGTCCACTATTCGTAGTGTCATGGATGCCTTTATGATCACCAAAATGCAAGTTTTTTTATCAGAGACCAATTTAGCGGTTAATTTCGCGAAAACTTAAAAAAAAATTAAGAAATCCGCGAATTTAAGGGCTTAAGATGAAAACTTTAAACCAAATTTATATTGGAAATATTGCTACAAGATATATCTTTGGTTTCCATGCCATAAAACTTAAAAATCATTAGCTTCGGAATTTTTTTTGTTAAAAAAGCAGCGGAAAATCAGCCAATATTTAATGACATTTTACAAGAAAACTGTACCATACATCGAAAAACGGAGTACGCCATTCGATTCAGCATGTCCGAAATATATTGAAATGATGGTCGTACCTCTTGTTTTCTAAAATAGTGGTTAGTTTTGTCACGCAGTGTTATTAAAGAGTACTGTCTAATCCAGAAACATTTAGGAAACATATGGGGCTAAAAGGTTTAAATGATCTGATTAATTTTATACACTCCACTTAAACACTGGGTATATTTAAGTTTGTTATTCCGTTTGTAGACAACTCTGAGGCTGCTGAACCGTGAATTTATGATAGTTTTAATACCAAGTTTTTGTGTTGAGAAAAAGCTAAACGCTCTTTGAAAAAGATTGATAAGCCACAAAAACATTTTACAAAGTTTTTTTTTTAATTATTAAAAATTACCAATAAAACTATAAAAAATAAAAATTGTTTTATTCGACCTTTAAAATATTATATTTTAAGTAGGTTTTTTTCTAGCTCGAGGTCATTATTTGTTTACTAATTAAAACTATGATATTCTCATACACTCAAAAAAAACCTTGTATAGTTACCAAAAAATCTCGTGATTTTACGAGGCTATTCTCTAAAATAGGAGGTAGGTAAAATTTTCGTAAAATTACGAGGATTTCCTCGTAATTTTGAATGCGCCAAAAATTGGTAAAATAACCAATTTTATTAAAAATTACAAATGAAATTGAAAAAATAATAAATAAAGTTATATTGTTTTAAAACCGGAAAAATAAAAAAAAAATGGTAAACTTACAAAAAACAAGTGAGAGTGTTAAATTCGGCTGAGCCGAATCTTTTATACCCTCCAACACGTTAAAAAAACAGGGGCGTCTTTTTTTTGGGGGGGGGGGGGGTTACGTCGGTGGGAGACAACCTTCCTGGATCCAACTGCAAGACTTTGAACTTCTTTTGACATAAAAATGTTTCGTTTGCTAAGCAAAAGTACAAAAAACCTATTAAAATGTCTTTTTTTAGAGGTTTGTTTAGTTCTTAAGAGGGAACTTTTTTCCCCCTGATCCGATTTTGCCCATGTTCGAACTTAACCAGCCCAATACCATAAGGCATATTTGTGCCAAATTTCAGGAGACTAGCTCTTTTACTTTGGACTGTATCGTGTCTTACACAGACGGACAGACGGACGGACGGACGGATGGACATCGCTAGAATGTCTTAGAATCGATCACTGATCAATAAAATATATACTTTATAGGGTCCTAGACCGATATTTCAATGCGTTACACACGGAATGACAAAGTGAGTATACCCCCATACTGTGGTTGGAGGGTATAAAAACAGGCAAATTTGTCACAGACCAATAAAGGTCGTATTACATAAACTAGGGATTAAAATTGTTTTTTCTTGAAAATTGTTGCTTTCACAAATCATTGTAATGATTAGAAAATAAATGTGACCTCGAGATAGAGTAATCGTATAGTTCTCAGTATAAAACTAATATTTATTCATTTAAAAATTAAAAGAGATTTTTTAAGGTGTAAATTTAGAGTAATCTTTCTTTTTAGCAAACATTTTTAATTAATGTTGTTGACGTCAAACACAATATATTTTTTTTTGTTAAAAAGTGTTTTGCTATCAAATTTTTTTTGAATTAAAAATGTTTTGGGCATTGTGAAGGGAATTCATGGATTCGGCCAAGTCGAATTTAACTTTTATACCAGTTTTTATATAATTTTTTTTTTAATTTTTCGTCTCTATAATTTTATCATCTAGTTATTATTTATTAAGTTATTTATTGAATTGAATTATCATATGATTGCAAACATTATACTTACTAGGGTGTTCAGTCGATTAATTCTTGTTCGATTAATCGAACAATTTTAGACGAATAATTGTTCGATTAATTTAAAATTGCTAATTTCGATTAAAGGATTAATCGAAGAATTTATGTCGATTAATCGAATAATAATAATATATGGTTTTTCTGGAAATATGTATAATTTTTAAAAAGTTTTAAGTCCAATAAACAAACCAAATGTATGTTACCGTTGGAATTACAAAAAAAAAACAGTCATGTTTACTTGAGTGGTACTTATTTCAAATTTGTTTTCGGATTTTCGTTGCTCCTGAAGCTTGGATTTGTTAAACGACCTAAATAAGTACCGGATACAATTTTGGGCCAAATCGGTTAACTGCATGACCTCGCTAAAATCGGTAAAATTCTCGAGTTTTGGCAAAAACGCACTAAATTATTATAAAAAAAAATAAAATTACAAATTTAAGATTTTCCCAAATGTAGTCAGATAATAAATATATTTTTTTTGTGATATCGGTTATCCCTATAAATTTGTCAAATAAATTGTTGAAAAATGTGTAGAAATTATTTCTACACATTTTTCAAATCTCCAAAATGATTTTTTTTTTTAATTTTCTCAAACAAATTACCAAAATTTTATAATTTTGTTTTCTTGTTGTTAATAAAATGTTAAAATACTTGTAACTACCGTTGTTTAATTACTCAAGTAACATTTTTTTCTGAATTTGTAATTATTCGATTAATCGAACAATTTTAAAATTTGATTCGTTTAATCGAATAATTTAAAAATGGCAAATATCGATTAATCGTTTAATCGAACAATTAAAAAACCCGATTAATTGAACACCCTAATACTTACTTATCTTCTATCTACATACATGCATGTATATAAAAAAGAGTTGGGTGAGTGAATGACCGACTGACTGACTTATGGTTATTGAGACTTAAAATTTAACAACCGGTGCTATGAAACAGCCCCCAAATGAAACAACACCCTTACAAGAAATTAAATAACACCGATGAAATAACGCCCAAAAAAATGAAACAAGACGCAATAGTAAAAAATTAAATAACTCCCAAAACAAAATGATAAAAACACCCAAACATAAAATGAAACAATCCCCAATTTTGGATTTTATTTCAGTATGTGATAACCAGTGGGTGTCAAATTGGTTGGATGCCAATTATTTTTCTCTCTCAATAAGTTGGTTCTCTTAGTGTTGCCTTTGCTATTGCATGTAAAAACTCTCTTATACATTAAGAGAACCAATTTATAAAAAGTGACATATTGTTTTGGGGCCTATGAAAATCTCTGATCATCTTTACTCTATGGCAATGGTTCCCAACCTTTGATTCTCGCCCTACTGGGGGGCAATTTGAAGGCTCCAGGGGGGCAACGAACAAATTTTCAGGATTTTTTTTAGTCAAATTAACTGCAAAAACTATTTTTTTAGGAAAATTAACTACAAAAATTTTGTTAATTGCTTAAAATTTTTGCTAAAAACTTATTTTAAATGCTATTTTACAAAAATTTTGCTAAACCAGTAGTTATTTTTCATTAGAAACAAAAATTAGAAAAATTAAAAAATTGTTCTTGTGGGTTTGGGGGGACATGGCAATTTTTTTACTTAAAAGTGGGGCGTGGCGTAAAAAAGGTTGGGAACCATTGCTCTATGCACTTTAGCAAAAAAAATTGTAAAAATTTAACTTTTACAGTTTTTTTGGCAATTTACTATTTGTAAAATACAATTTTTTTTTGGTATTTTTACTATATTTTCTTGCTAGTTTTTTTTTTTTTTATTTTACTATAGTTTTAACAAAAATATTAGTATTTTCCTTAAAGAAATGGTAATACTTTTTATTTTTATTTTTTTTTTTCTTAGTTTAAAAAAAAAAAAATTGTTTCAAGTGTTCTAGTGTGAAAAAAAATCATTGCAGATTGATGATGCTGCCAACACCATAGCAAAGTAGCCATCCATCAACTGCATGTGCGCTCAAAAATAGGCTACACAATTTTTAGTATTTTTTACCATATTTTTTGCTAATTTTACCATATTTTTTGCTAATTTTATATGGAATTTTTTTAAAATTTGCCACCTAAATTGTTAATAAAAAGTTTATAATTTTGAAAAATTATATTTTTTAAATTTTAACACATAGTTAGATATCTAATCTTCAATGTCCAAAAGTTTTTTTTTATTTTTCTTTTTAAATACATGTGAAAAAAATTAAAAATTCGAAAAAAAATTGTTAATTTTTTACAAATTTTACCTGAAAATGTAAGAAATTTCTTGTGTAGACTACTACGCAAATCTCATTTGTTCTACTTAAGCTAAAAAAATGACGCAAAAAAAATAAAAAAAGTGAAGTGTTGTTCTTTAAATTTTTTGTTTAAAGTGTTTAAGTGAAAAAAAAATCATTTTGGATTTTGATGTTGTTGGAAGTCCAGTTACTGCAACTACAGCTGCTGAGAAGAAGGCAAAAGAAGATGCTGCCACCATCAAGCCGAAGAAACCATGCTGCTATTACTACATTTAAAGAATGTGGTGCTCAAAAACAGGCAAATTTTTTTTTAGTATATTCACCAAATTTTAAATCAACTACTAATCAGAGAAAAAAAATTACTAAATAAAACAGTTTTTTTTACCAAATTACAATTTTTTTTATCTATTTCAATTTTACCATTTTTTTTTTGGTCATTTTACCATATTTTTTGATAATTTTACAAGGTTGATTTTTTACAAAAATAAAATGGTATTCTTGTAATTTTACCATTTTTTTTCCTAATTTTTTGATTAGCAAAATGGTTTTGCTAATATTACCAAAATTTTTGCAACGTCCAAAACTACAGTTTTTTTTGCTAATTTTAACCATTTTTTTTGCTAGTTTTACAATATTTTTTTTTTTAGTGTGGTAATAACTCTAAAAAACAAAATTTAAATTATCTCCAATGAAACAGTCTTCATTTAATAAGTAACTACTTACTTTCATTCAATAAGTAACTACTTATTAACAGTTGTTTCGGATTACAAAACCCATTATTGGCAATGCCAAATTTTGCTGGGATACTACATAAAGTTTTTGTAAAAAGCACCGCTGGCGAAAATTTTGTTCCAATTGTGGTTATCTTTTATACTTTCCAAGATAGAGCCTTTTTAAAAAGTGAAATTTCAAATTTTTACCGATTCGACTCCAGTTTTTTGCCAATAGCATTTATTCCGTTTTATTTCAAACTAATTTCATTTAAAAAAATCTAAGCGATATCTTGTTTTAGTCAGAAGTTACACTATTTTAAAATTTGGATTAATTTTTATTAAAAAATAAAAATTGTTTTATTCGACCTTTAAAATATAATATTTTAAGTATTTTTATTCTGGCTCAAGGTCATTATTTTCTTTACTAATTAAAACCATGATATTCTCATAGCATAATTTTCAAGAAAATTATTTTCTGTTTTAAATTTATTTGTGTTGGTCATTTTTGCAAGACTTAATCGACACGTGTTTCGGAATTTGTCAGATTCCATTGTCAAGATTATTTAGCAAATATAAAAACCCTATACTAAATTAGTAAAGGGAATTTACAAGACAAATCGCTAGTGATCAAACTAAAATATTAAAACCTATTCGACTCTACTCTCGTTGAGAATTAGAAGAAGAAAAATGCATCATATTAGTATGATCGCGATAGTCAAACAACACAACACAAAAAATATTAAAAACAGAATTTACATACGATTGTCCATTGGACAATACTAATGTTATTTGTTTTTGCAAACGTTGTATTTGCGGGTGTTACCATATTAGGTTTGTTCACCATGGCGTGCCAACCATTTTGGTTAAATTCTGATTAATTTTTATTAAAAAATAAAAATTGTTTTATTCGACCTTTAAAATATAATATTTTAAGTATTTTTATTCTGGCTCAAGGTCATTATTTTCTTTACTAATTAAAACCATGATATTCTCATAGCATAATTTTCAAGAAAATTATTTTCTGTTTTAAATTTATTTGTGTTGGTCATTTTTGCAAGACTTAATCGACACGTGTTTCGGAATTTGTCAGATTCCATTGTCAAGATTATTTAGCAAATATAAAAACCCTATACTAAATTAGTAAAGGGAATTTACAAGACAAATCGCTAGTGATCAAACTAAAATATTAAAACCTATTCGACTCTACTCTCGTTGAGAATTAGAAGAAGAAAAATGCATCATATTAGTATGATCGCGATAGTCAAACAACACAACACAAAAAATATTAAAAACAGAATTTACATACGATTGTCCATTGGACAATACTAATGTTATTTGTTTTTGCAAACGTTGTATTTGCGGGTGTTACCATATTAGGTTTGTTCACCATGGCGTGCCAACCATTTTGGTTAAATTCTGATTAATTTTTATTAAAAAATAAAAATTGTTTTATTCGACCTTTAAAATATAATATTTTAAGTATTTTTATTCTGGCTCAAGGTCATTATTTTCTTTACTAATTAAAACCATGATATTCTCATAGCATAATTTTCAAGAAAATTATTTTCTGTTTTAAATTTATTTGTGTTGGTCATTTTTGCAAGACTTAATCGACACGTGTTTCGGAATTTGTCAGATTCCATTGTCAAGATTATTTAGCAAATATAAAAACCCTATACTAAATTAGTAAAGGGAATTTACAAGACAAATCGCTAGTGATCAAACTAAAATATTAAAACCTATTCGACTCTACTCTCGTTGAGAATTAGAAGAAGAAAAATGCATCATATTAGTATGATCGCGATAGTCAAACAACACAACACAAAAAATATTAAAAACAGAATTTACATACGATTGTCCATTGGACAATACTAATGTTATTTGTTTTTGCAAACGTTGTATTTGCGGGTGTTACCATATTAGGTTTGTTCACCATGGCGTGCCAACCATTTTGGTTAAATTCTGATTAATTTTTATTAAAAAATAAAAATTGTTTTATTCGACCTTTAAAATATAATATTTTAAGTATTTTTATTCTGGCTCAAGGTCATTATTTTCTTTACTAATTAAAACCATGATATTCTCATAGCATAATTTTCAAGAAAATTATTTTCTGTTTTAAATTTATTTGTGTTGGTCATTTTTGCAAGACTTAATCGACACGTGTTTCGGAATTTGTCAGATTCCATTGTCAAGATTATTTAGCAAATATAAAAACCCTATACTAAATTAGTAAAGGGAATTTACAAGACAAATCGCTAGTGATCAAACTAAAATATTAAAACCTATTCGACTCTACTCTCGTTGAGAATTAGAAGAAGAAAAATGCATCATATTAGTATGATCGCGATAGTCAAACAACACAACACAAAAAATATTAAAAACAGAATTTACATACGATTGTCCATTGGACAATACTAATGTTATTTGTTTTTGCAAACGTTGTATTTGCGGGTGTTACCATATTAGCGATTTGTCTTGTAAATTCCCTTTACTAATTTAGTATAGGGTTTTTATATTTGCTAAATAATCTTGACAATGGAATCTGACAAATTCCGAAACACGTGTCGATTAAGTCTTGCAAAAATGACCAACACAAATAAATTTAAAACAGAAAATAATTTTCTTGAAAATTATGCTATGAGAATATCATGGTTTTAATTAGTAAAGAAAATAATGACCTTGAGCCAGAATAAAAATACTTAAAATATTATATTTTAAAGGTCGAATAAAACAATTTTTATTTTTTAATAAAAATTAATCAGAATTTAACCAAAATGGTTGGCACGCCATGGTGAACAAACCTAATATGGTAACACCCGCAAATACAACGTTTGCAAAAACAAATAACATTAGTATTGTCCAATGGACAATCGTATGTAAATTCTGTTTTTAATATTTTTTGTGTTGTGTTGTTTGACTATCGCGATCATACTAATATGATGCATTTTTCTTCTTCTAATTCTCAACGAGAGTAGAGTCGAATAGGTTTTAATATTTTAGTTTGATCACTAGCGATTTGTCTTGTAAATTCCCTTTACTAATTTAGTATAGGGTTTTTATATTTGCTAAATAATCTTGACAATGGAATCTGACAAATTCCGAAACACGTGTCGATTAAGTCTTGCAAAAATGACCAACACAAATAAATTTAAAACAGAAAATAATTTTCTTGAAAATTATGCTATGAGAATATCATGGTTTTAATTAGTAAAGAAAATAATGACCTTGAGCCAGAATAAAAATACTTAAAATATTATATTTTAAAGGTCGAATAAAACAATTTTTATTTTTTAATAAAAATTAATCAGAATTTAACCAAAATGGTTGGCACGCCATGGTGAACAAACCTAATATGGTAACACCCGCAAATACAACGTTTGCAAAAACAAATAACATTAGTATTGTCCAATGGACAATCGTATGTAAATTCTGTTTTTAATATTTTTTGTGTTGTGTTGTTTGACTATCGCGATCATACTAATATGATGCATTTTTCTTCTTCTAATTCTCAACGAGAGTAGAGTCGAATAGGTTTTAATATTTTAGTTTGATCACTAGCGATTTGTCTTGTAAATTCCCTTTACTAATTTAGTATAGGGTTTTTATATTTGCTAAATAATCTTGACAATGGAATCTGACAAATTCCGAAACACGTGTCGATTAAGTCTTGCAAAAATGACCAACACAAATAAATTTAAAACAGAAAATAATTTTCTTGAAAATTATGCTATGAGAATATCATGGTTTTAATTAGTAAAGAAAATAATGACCTTGAGCCAGAATAAAAATACTTAAAATATTATATTTTAAAGGTCGAATAAAACAATTTTTATTTTTTAATAAAAATTAATCAGAATTTAACCAAAATGGTTGGCACGCCATGGTGAACAAACCTAATATGGTAACACCCGCAAATACAACGTTTGCAAAAACAAATAACATTAGTATTGTCCAATGGACAATCGTATGTAAATTCTGTTTTTAATATTTTTTGTGTTGTGTTGTTTGACTATCGCGATCATACTAATATGATGCATTTTTCTTCTTCTAATTCTCAACGAGAGTAGAGTCGAATAGGTTTTAATATTTTAGTTTGATCACTAGCGATTTGTCTTGTAAATTCCCTTTACTAATTTAGTATAGGGTTTTTATATTTGCTAAATAATCTTGACAATGGAATCTGACAAATTCCGAAACACGTGTCGATTAAGTCTTGCAAAAATGACCAACACAAATAAATTTAAAACAGAAAATAATTTTCTTGAAAATTATGCTATGAGAATATCATGGTTTTAATTAGTAAAGAAAATAATGACCTTGAGCCAGAATAAAAATACTTAAAATATTTAAAAAAAAAAAATTTAAAATTTAACATTAAAAAAAATAAATCAATATGATTTTTTTCGTAAAAAGTACCAACACTCTACTCTTTTGACTCTAGATTAGTGTTTGGGGTCCGGGAATTCCCTGGTCGGATTTACCGGGAACTTCTGGTAAAAGTCTGACGGGAATTCCCATCAGAGTTTTTCTATTTTACCAGAAAAATTTTTTAATTGTTTAAAAAAGTTCACTCAGACCAGCATCTCCATAAAAATATGCAAAAGACGAGTTTGAGAAAGTGTTTGGGATCTAGTTCACTATATAAAGACTTGGTAGAAAAGAACGGTTACTATAATTCAAAAATTTTTAAATGAAAAAGAAATCGTAAACATTTTTTTAAAATAATTTTTAATGAAGTTCTTTACTCCAAAACGCAAAAAAATATTTTTTCCGGAATTTAGAAAACTTTCAAAAACTTTTTTGGTATTTAAAGTGTTCAATGTTTTTTTTTTGCTCCAAAATGCAACAACAAATTTTTGTTCCGGGACCTCCAAAATTTTAAAACAATCTTCGATACTTGGAAAATTTTCCAATTTAACATTTTTTTTTTGAAAAAAATGTTCTGGACTTAAAATTTTTTACAAAATAGTAAAAAAACATTTTTTTCGAAAATCCAAGTTCTTTACTCAAAACTATGATGTTTTGATTAGAAAACTTATCTGTATTTTATTGAATGAGCTGTTTGGAGCTTGGAAGGTCTTAGATAGTCTTTTGCTCCAAAACTCAATTTGTATTTTTTTTTAATTTTTAAATCTTACTTCTCTTACATTTATGATAGTTTTTATACCCTCCAACCACAGTTTGGGGGTATACTCACTTTGTCATTCCGTGTGTAACGCATCGAAATATCGGTCTAGGACCCCATAAAGTATATATGTTATTGATCAGTGATCCATTCTAAGACATTCTAGCGATGTCCGTCCGTCCGTCTGTGGAAGACACGATTCAGTCCAAACTAAAAGAGCTAGACTCCTGAAGTTTGGTACAAATACGTCTTATGGTATTAGGCTGGTTAAGTTCGAACATGGGCAAAATCGGATCAGGGGGAAAAAGTTCCCCCTTGAAGAACTAAAGCAACCTCTGAAAATATGCCATTTTTATACGTTTTTTTGCTTTTGCTAAGCAAACGAAACATTTTTTTGTCAGAAAAAGTTCAAAGTCCTGCAGTTGGATTCAGAAAGGTTGTTTCCCATCGCCGAACCACCCCCCGCCCCCCCCAAAAAAAAAATATGCCCCCGGTTTCTTTTTTGACGTGTTGGAGGGTATAAAAGATTCGGCACAGCCGAATTTAACACTCTCACTTGTTTATTGTTTTTTTGTGTTTTAATTACTTGAACACATAGTTCTTATTTCTAATAAAACAGTTTTAAACAACCATTTTGTGAAATTTGAATGTTTTTTAAGGATTTATATTGATAACGAAAATTTCCCGGGAATCCCGGGATATTAAGTTTTTATTTCCCGTTTCCCGAAATTAAAAAGTCTGGAAATTCCCAAACACTACTCTAGATAAAATGTGTTGATTATTTTTACTAGTTTGAAAGATAACATCACGTAGATGAGTTTAAAATAAAAGTGGAGGCAAAGGTGTAAATATTGCGTCCGCCAGCCCCATCCAAAAATGGCCCATTTCTGACTTAAAAATCGAATTTGATAGATAACATCCGTAGATGAGTTTAAAATTAAAGTGGAGGCCAAGGTGAAAATATTGCGTCCGCTAGCCCCATCCAAAATTGGCCCATTTCTGACCTGAAAATCGAATTTAACCAACTGTGAAAGAAAGCTCACGCTTCCATGGGGCCTTCTGGTGGGATAAAATGTAAGACTGACCTCTATTAATTTTTGTAATACCGACCTCTAATAATTTTTGTTCCCCAACATTTGTCTAGAGCAAACCTATCTCCACTTCCTAAGATAGCTTCCATACAAAAGTTACATTAAAAAAAAAAAATCTAGCAAAATTTTAAAAGTTAAAATTTTCATTATGGAACAACATTTGTGTTTTGTTGGCACAGCGTCATAAAATTTTCTATTTAAATAGTTCTTTGATGCATCAAGCCCCCAATCCAAATTTCCTTTCTCATAATTTCCAAAAATAGGATTTTTTGCAATTTTTGCTGCCACGCCCACATTAAAGGCGGTGTTAAGAATTCCCGCACGGTGTGAACTGCCTTCATGATAGAGCATCCACACCAGAGTTTCTGAATAACCGACAAATTTAGTAACCGCGGTTTCGGTTATCAAAAATTGAATAACCGATCGGTTTCGGTTAATTTCGGTTATCAGTAAAAATGTTATTCCGATGGAAAAACTTTATTTTTAAATAGTTTTTTATTAGAGTGGAATTCAGTTTAAATTTTTATTTTGGTTAAGGTTCCGCTTATGTCTTTTAAAAAGCTGAATTCAATTCATCTTCCAAAGATTGAGTGGTTCCACAGAACTGGATAATTCATCATCAACTGGATATAAAAACTTAATTTATCTCGTTAGAAAAGTAATAATTTTAAATTAAAAAGATTTTAATTTTGTCATTATAAACTGTTTTTTAATTAAGATGAGCAATCTAACAATAAGTTATCTGAAACTTCAAATGTCTAGAACGTGTTTCCATTAGATTGTTGTTTTTTCTCCGAATTGCGTAAACTAAAAATTAGGCTGAACCCAAAATTATAAAATTTGTCGTTGGATTCATGGATATTGACAGTTATATATCGCCTACCTCTAGTGCTTGTCCATTCATTCCAGTCGGCAAAAAATCACCATTGACATACTGCTGACCATCCCTTTATAAAATGGCTAACATCTTCAAACAATTTTTCCAAATGTCAACAATGTAATATTAAAGTGACTGAGTAGCGGAGAAATTTGGCGTATGTAGTCACAAAAGTTAATAATTAAACATTTTTTTTTTGAAGAAAAACAAAATATATACATATGTAAATAGTGTAAATTTAAATTACTTTTTTTTAATTCCAATAAAATCTAAAAAATTAATAAAATTCGGATAACCGAACATATATGGGACGGTTTCGGGTTCGGTTTTCGGCTCCAATAACCGAAACAGAGACTCTAATCCACACCTGCTTTTATAGGCTCATCTGGGCGTGCGTTTTTTTCACAGTGGGTTAAAGTCGATTTTCAAGTCAGAAATGGGAAAATTTTGTATGGGGCTGACGGGGGCAATATTTACACCTCGGCTTCCATTTTTGTTTAAACCCATTTACGTGATGTTACCTTTCAAACCACACCATTTACAGATTTAATTCGTAAAAGATCAATTGTAATTCGATCTTTTACGAATTAAATCTTGTAATTCGGAGATTCTATTTGTAATTCGAAGATTCCATTTGTAATTCGAAGATTTCATTTGTAATTCGAATACTCCAATTGTAATTCGAAGATTCCAATTGTAATTCGTAAAAGATCAATTGTAATTCGTAAAAGATCAATTGAAATTCGTAAAAGATTAAAAGAACAATCGAAATTCGTAAAAGATCAATTGTAATTCGAAAGAGATCAATTGTAATTCGAAAAAGGATCAATTGTAATTCGAAAAAGATCACTTGTAATTCGTAAAAGATCAATTGTAATTCGTAATAGATCAATTGTAATTCGAAAAAGATCATTTGTAATTCGTAAAAGATCAATTGTAATTTGAAAAAGATCGATTGTAATTTGTAAAAGATCAATTGTAATTTGTAAAAGATCAATTGTAATTCGTAAAAGATCAATTGTAATTCGTAAAACATCAATTGTAATTCGTAAAAGATCAATTGTAATTCGAAGATTCCAATTGTGATTCGTAAATTATCAATGGAAATTCAGTTGATGTTTTTCGAATTACAATTGGAATTTTCGAATTACAATTGATCTTTTACGAGTTACAATTGATCATATGGGTCCCAGGACACAGAGACATTCCAGGGAATTGCAAAGCCGATGAGCTGCAAGTCTAGGAACTACCTTACAGGTTCCAACAGAATTGGAATGTATGGTATGTCTCTAGAAACTTGCAAAACCTACGTCTTTGTTCTGCGACGAAGACTAATCAAAGATGGCAAATGGATGGACGTGTGAGACAACACGACTGATATCGCTTCCAAGAGGAGAGCTTTCGACGGTGGTTTCTATAATTGCCGAACACTGTCTTATAGGGAAGCACGCAGAGCGGTTAAATGTGCCGTCGAATGACTTTTGCCGAAGTTGAATGGATGAAGAGGAGTTGGAGTGTAGTAAAAACAATCAACAAGTTTTATCTAGAGTCAAAATACTAGATAAAACAGAAACTCTATGAGTATTTAATGGGAGAATGTCATAAAAAAGAAAGTAGAGTATTTGTTATGTTAATTAAAATTAAGAAACATGAAACTAGCCTTGAACTGGAATAAACTCTATTTAATTGAACAATTAAAAGATCGAATAAATAATAAATTTTTGTCATAAATTAAAAATAAATAAACTTGATATCGCTGCTCTTAGTTTGTCTTCTTAGAAGCATAAACAAACACTGCATTTAACATGTGCCGACGCAAGCATGCAGTCATTAACCAACCTGCTTTTAATTGTATTTGGTTTGTGATATTAATAATAATTAATATAAATTTAAAAATCATAGTTATTTTATTTCTTTTTCACTAGGTTAAAAAATGGGAATATGATTATTTTATATTTGTACACTAATAGTATCACCTAATTTACTAAAGAATTCTGAAGATGGGGAAATGGCAAAATTCCCGAAACGTTAGTTCATTCCCGAAAATTACAAAAATTTTTTGAAAGCAGAAAGTCGATGAGTATTTAGAGGAAGAATACCATAATAAAGAAAGTAGAAGTAAGTACTTGTTATGTTAACTCATAATAGGGAACATAAAAATGGCCTCGAACTGGAATAAACTCTATTTCATTGCACAATTAAAAGGTCAAATAAAAAACAAATTGTTATCATTAGTAGAAATTAAACAAACTTAGTTTTGTTTAATTTTAAAATTTAATTCGTAAATTAAAAACAAAATATTCCTAAAATAAACGAAAACATCGAATATTCCACAATACAATATGTTAGGAAAGATTTTCTTAAATCTTGCGTGTATTTTATGAAAGAAATAGCTACGAAAGTTTATTTCGTAAAATGTTGAAAGGATATTTTCGGCGAATGAAAATATTTTTCCTGAAGTTTTTCATTTATTTCGGTTTGAGTCCATGTGAACTATTTCTAAAATATAACAATTTTTGGTGGACTGTGAGAAAATCTGAAAAAAATTATTAATTGACAACACAGACTAAGTGGAGATGTCGACAGCTTTCGGAAGAAGCCACCCTTCTGTACACACTGTACACTCAACCAAAAATCATTGTATTCCCAAAGAAAATCATTGTAAATTCAACAGAAATCATTGTTGATTTTGACCCTACAAATATTTATGTTGATTTCAATAAAAATTGTTGTCAGTTTTTGTAAAAGTTGATCAACTCGTTTTTTTGTAAATCAACTCTTATTTTTTGTAAACTCAACTCATATTTTTGTTGATATAAGAAATATTATTAATAAAAAAAAGCTTGTTGTTATTTGTTAATATTCTTTTATTAAGTAAAAATCACAATATTTTTTAGAATTATCACCGGCTTTTTAAGCTGCAATATTTCAACACAAGATTTTCACACACTTCTTTTATTTATGATTTGCACTCGTAAGCCACTCTCCAGTTTTCTAATGACACCAAATCAAAAGCCCTAAAAAAACAAACAAAAATATAATATAGTATGAATACATAAAGTAACCAATGTATTTTATTACTTACCAAATATTTACAGATCAGAATCTGATCATCAGATCCTATTTTTATTTATTTTCATAATATTAAATATTTTTATAAGAGACAAACAAATTTCACATTGCAATGCATTGCTACCAACTTGATAATACAAAAATGAACGAGCAGGGTTGTTTTTTCTTTTTTGGTTTTATCTATTGAATTCTGTATAAGCGATGTAAAGAGTTGATTCAACTTTACTGATTATTCAACGATATCAACATTAATTTTTGTTGAATACTGCAATATTCTGTAAAACCTGATCTACAATGGGTTTACTAATTTTTCTACTAAGATATTTCTATGAGTGTAGGTGTGTAAGATTAAAATCAGCTATTTAAACGTACATTAAGGTGAAAAAGGTTACGAGAATCATATAACATTTTATTACCCATATGTTATTATTTTCCTTATAAAAAAGTTCACATATTTTTCCACAATTTAGTTTAATTTAACTAAAAGTATGGAAATTTTCAAAACTGTAAGGAAACAACTTTAGTTCATGTACTGCATAGAGAAACATAGAGGCGAAGGCGTCAAAAATTGAGTTGTCAAAGTACAACTTGTATACATGTATTTGTTGACAAAGTACGACTTGTAAACATGTATTGTGTGGTGAATGCACATCGACAACGTACGTGTGAGAAATTAGAAAAAGATAGTGATATTATTTTTTCTTTCACCTTCGCCTCTATGTTTCTCTATGATGTACTGCTAAATAGTTCATATTTTTTCTTACCCGCCCGGTGAAAAATGTCAGATGTTATTCATATATTTTTCATATATGCTCGTCCATATGTATTACATATATGAAGCAAATGCGAAAATTGGCGGCATATGTAAATATATGGACACATATGATCACATATGTAACATATATTTTTTTAATTCCGTTTTGCATTTTGGTGTAAAGAATTTCATTAAAATTGTTATAGAAAAAAAATGCTTCACTATTTTTGAAGTCTTAAAATTTTTTTTAAATTTCAGAAAAAAACTTTTTCTATGTTTTTTATTTTTTTTTTTAATTTTCAAAGTTCCAAAATTTTTGGTTTTTAAGTCCCAGACACAAAATTTTTTTGGCAACTTTTTTTCGGTTTTTAATAAAAAAAATAATTAAAAAATGTTTTAAGAAAAAAAATTTTTGAAAAATTTTCTAAGTTTTTTTTTAATTTTCGAAGTACCAAGTGTTTGTAGTAAGTCATTAAAAACTGTTTTTAGAAAATAAATTTTGAAAAATTTTCTAAGTCCTGAGAAAAATTCAAACATCTTGTATCGGGCCACATATGAAAGTACATGTTATATATGTGCAAATGTGTACATTAGGGTGGATCGAATTTGGCTTTTGGTTCCGGCTCACCGACAGATGTGTTGGAATAGACCTAAAAACAATGTGGTTAAATTTTCATGCAGATCGGTGGTCATCTTCCGCTGCCGAAATGACGTTGAAAATCCGCGATTTCTTAAAAAATAGTATTTATTTCAAAAAATTGCCAAAATTACAAAAATCACTTAATCTTCCTTTTTATTTCAGTCAATCTTTTCAATTCGATCATATTTTCTTAGAAAAAAATTTCAGCTTAATAGGACATTGTTAACCCCTCTAAAACGGTTGCCGAAAATGACCTATTCATTTTGCCCTAAACTCAAAACCACCAAATTTAAAAAAGATTTTTTTTTTGATTTTAAGTTGCACAATGTAAAGTTTTTATTACATTTATTTCAAGTATATATAAGTTCGTTTAACAAAAAATTTTTTTGAAAAAATACGAGATTCTTAAACAGCGCGTGTAACGGTCTGTTTCCAGGACATTTTGGGAAAATTGCACTTTTTTTTTTAAAAGTCAACATTTTTAGTTAAAAACTTTTCATTTTACACTAGATTTATTATAAATTATAAAACTTAATATAGAAATGTTGGATTTTAAGAAATTCTTTAACCCTAAACAGCTTTGGGACCTAAATGACCCATGATGAACATGCATCTAGCAATAAACCGCTTTTGGCGGTCGACAAACCATTGGAAACATATTTTTCAATTAAAAATGGGAGCGTGAGTAAGCATGGGAGCGTGACTAGAGATGGGAGCGTGAGTGAATTCGACCACCTCACGCTTACGAAGAAAAAAAAATTTCTCACGCAAGAAATTTTTTAATTTTGCATACATTTTACGCAGGATCACGTGATTGCAACATATTAAACTCGTTCACGCTATAATCACGCTTACGAAATCTGGTGTAAAATGAAAAGTTCTTAACTAAAAATGTTGAGTTTAAAAAAAAAGTGCAATTTTCCCAAAAAATCCTGGAAACAGACCGTTACACGCGCTGTTTAAGAATCTCGTATTTTTTCAAAAAATTTTTTTGTCAAACGAACTTATATATACTTGATATAAATGCAATAAAAACTTTAGATTGTGAAACTTAAAATCAAAAAAAAATTCTTTTTTAAATTTGGTGGTTTTGAGTTTAGGGCAAAATGAATGGGTAATTTTCGGCTACCGTTTTAGAGGGGTTAGCAATGTCCTAATAAGCTGAAATTTTTTTCTAAGAAAATATGATCGAATTGAAAAGATTGACTGAAATAAAAAAGAAGATTAAGTGATTTTTGTAATTTTGGCAATATTTTGAAATAAATACTATTTTTTAAGAAATCGCGGATTTTCAACGTCATTTCGGCAGCGGAAGATGACCACCGATCTGCATGAAAATTTAACCACATTGTTTTTAGGTCTATTCCAACACATCTGTCGGTGAGCCGGAACGAAATTCGCCAAAAAGCCAAATTCGATCCACCCTAGTGTACATATCTCAAATTTTTTTTTTGAAAATTTTCAAAGTTTTTTTTTTGGAAATTTTTTTATGCGTTTTGGAGTAAAAAATTTCATTTCAAAATTTCAGTTCAAATGCTTTTGAAATTTTTTTTTGAAAATTTTATAATTCCCAGACATCTGTACGTGCAGATGAGTGCATATGTGTTTTCATACATCAGCATATATGAAAAAAAATCAAGAAATATTGCTTCATATATGTATTCATATGGAGCATATATGATCACATATTTTTCATATGTGATCACATATGAAACATGTATGTGCATTAAGGGTGTTCTTATTTTTTTATTTCGGATTTTTGTGTTGCACTGGGCAGAATTTTGTTCCTTTGTACTAAAAACTTAATAATAAAAAATTTGGAGTTAATCCGATAACCTTAAGTGGACGCGGAAACGACCTGAAGTTTGAATAACGGATTACAAGGGGAAAAAATTACTTTTTACTCATTTTCTCAATTTTTTCGATATTTAAAGTTAAGTTAGAATTCAACTGGTTACAGAATTGTGATGTGGAGTACATTACCTTTGTAATAAGGCAATAAAAACTAAAATCGGTTAAAAATCAGCCAAGTTATTACAACTGCCCCAGGCAACTAGCGTGTGGCAGACCACTTGATGAAAGATTTCGAGTTCAATTTTTTAAATTGATTGAAATTATCTACAATAGCAACATTTTTTTATTCTTTACTTCCCAATGTACTAAGGTGATAGGTATTTTTCATATTGTGTTATGCTAACTTGTTTTAAATTAATGTTAAAAAGGTCCAATTTTTTTGGCCCTGTTTTCAAATCTCCAATTTTAAATTTTAATTTTTTTAGACAAATAAAATTTTAAAAATCGACCATTGGACCATAGTATTTTGTTAAGCACATATAAGGGAATAAAAATTACAAAAATTATAGACATTCCTTTTTTCATTCGTCTAGTTTAGCGATTTTAATTCAGCGGATTTCGAGATAATAGTGATTTTGGTAACTTTTTTAGCTTTTAGTTAATTTTTTTATTTTTTTTTAACAAACTTCGTATCTTTTCTACCGAATTACTATAGATCAATATAGAATACTTCAATTCCTTTAATCAGGGCAAAATTGAGACATGAAAAATTGACCCAGTTCAAGGTCAAAGGTCAAATTTTAGAAGAATTTGAATTTTTAAAGATTTACAGATTTTTCGAGCGGATATTAATGAAACTCCTAAATGTTATTTTAATAAGATGTAAAAATTAATGGCTTATAAAAATTCAGAACATTAACCCTTAAGTGCTCTTGGGGTCTATATGACCCTATGAAATAATATACTTATACTTATTTTCTCCATTAAATTAAAAAAAAATTTAGACCCCAATAGCACTTATGGGTTAATTTTCCGAATTTTAATAATAAACCATTTGTGTTTAGTCATATTAAAATAACATCAAGGAGTTTCATAAATATCCGCTCAAAAAAATTGTTAATCTTTAAAAATTAAAATTGTTCTCAAATTTGACCTTTGACCTTTAACTGGGTCAATTTTTCATATCTCAATTTTGCCCTGATTAAAGGAATTGAAGTATTCTATATTATTCTGTAGTAATTCGGTAGAAAACATATGAAGTTTGTTAAAAAAAAAATAAAAAAATTAACTAAAAGCTAAAAAAGTTACCAAAATCACTAATATCTCGAAATCCGCCGAAATAAAATCGCTAAACTAGCCGAATGAAAAAAGGAATGTCTACAATTTTTGTAATTTTTATTCCCTTATATGTGCTTAACAAAATCCTATGGTCCAATGGTCGATTTTTTAAATTTTATTTGCCTAAAAAAATTAAAATTTAAAATTGGAGATTTGAAAATAGGGCTGAAAAATTTAGACCTTTTTAAAATTAATTTAAAACAAGTTAGCATATAACACAATATGAAAAATACCTATCACCTTAGTGCATTGGGAAGTAAAGAATAAAAAAATGTTGCTATAGTAGATAATTTCAATCAATATCAAAAATTGAACTCGAAATCTTTGATCAAGTGGTCTGCCACACGCTAGTTGCCTGGGGCAGTTGTAATAACTTGGCTGATTTTTTACCGATTTTAGTTTTTTTGCCTTATTACAAAGGTAATGTACTCCACATCACAATTCTGTAACCATTTGAATTCAAACTTAACTTAAAATATGGAAAAAATAGAGAAAATTAGTAAAAAGTCATTTTTTCCCCATGTAATTCGTTATTCAAACTTCAGGTCGTTTCCGCGTCCACTTAAAATTATCGGATTAGCTTAAAATTTTTTATTATTAAGTTTTTAGTACAAAGGAACAAAATTCTGCCCAGTGCCAAGCAATTAAAACATTTTAAATTTTTCCCTTACTGTTAAGAACACCCTTAATGTGCATATATGAACATTTTTCACCGGGCGGTGAAAAATGTTCATATATGAATCATATGTGGTCCAAATATGGACAGGTATGTTCATATATGTAAATATATGTTACACATGCGAAAATTGGCGGCATGTGTACATATATGTCATGGGTTCATATATGTGCATATGTTTTCATATATGTTTCATATATGTCTGTCCATATGCCGCCAATTTTCGTATATGCTCATATATTAAATATATATGTTCATATATGTAATCACTGGGTAAATGGAATTTCCTAACACATGGAAGATATTCCCGAGTAAAAAAAAAAACTTTTAAGATCTAATTTGATCTCAAAATTGGCTGTATCAAGTTGGATCAAATACTGATCTAATTATATTATTTTAGATACACAAATATAAAAAATGATATAATTAGATCCGAATTTTGGTCACATCCAATTAAATCCAGTTGATCTTATTTTATATAAATTAATATAGATTTATATAATTACATAAAGTCAGATATATTTATATATAACCTCAGATAAGAAAATGGAGCCGCAATAAATCTTAGATAAAATTAAATCTGAACATATAAAAGGTCATATATAAGTTCATATGATTGTATCAAATTATATATCATTATATCAAAACTTTTTTATTAGGGAATTGTTACCGCTCAAGAAATTTTCTTACCGCTCGAGAAATATACGAAAAAATCTGAATTTTTAAGATATTTCTTGAAGAAAAATATTTTTTTAACAAACTTAAAATGGCGATATCTCGAAAACTGAGCCAGTTAGAGGTAATTTTTGGTTCTTTGGATATCCATAATATCGCGGGTCCTTTTCACATGTATGGAACACAATAGGGTTTATGTTTGTGGAAATAGGGGTAGGATTGTTTTAGAAAAATGTTGGGGGGCAAAAAATAATAAATGTCGTTCTTACATATTGCCTCTATTTAAGGCTCCATGCACTGAAAAAAATAAAAAATAAATTTGAGTAAATGTTTAATACTATTGAGTAAAAAATTACTTAATTTTGCACCAGTAAACGATTTAATAGTATTGAGTAAACTTTTAATAAAATGCTTACTAAAAAATTTGAGTAAACTTTTAATTGACGCAATTAAAACTTTACCTAAATTTTTTCGTTTTTTTAAGTAACTCTTTAATTGTGTCAAGTAAATAGTTACTCAAATTTTAACAATTTTTTTTTTAAGTTTAAAAAAGTTTCACATTCTTTTTTTTTAGGTCTTAAAGACTTATGTAGGATAATTTCAAAAATATGATTTCAAACTTTCATATACATATGGGGTATTCCATGTCAAATCGGACACTTTGAATAGTTTTTTTTTTTTAGATTTTTCCAATTTGTTGTCAGATTTTAGTACCCTTCGAAAACTCCTTCGTGGTAAATTTTCAGATTTTTTTGATGACCCGTTCAAAAGATATCGAATTTTTAAAAAGTTTAGTACACTCTAAAAAACGTATGTAAATTTACTTTTATTAATGAGGGAAATTTTTGTTGAATAGCATTATGTGTTTATATAAACACTAGTAACAAGATCTATGAATAATGCTTGAATTACAAGCGTTTCTGAAAAAAATTAAAAATGTCCTATAACAAAACTTAGCATAACTCATTCATTTTTTAGCCGATTGTTATGTTTTTTGGTGTTTTGGAAAGCCATTTTACTATACTTTTTTACAAAAAATTCAAAAAAATTGTTTAATGATTCACTTTCAACTTAGAGTGTAAAGAATATGACAAATTTTTCAAAAAATTCGTTTTTTTTTTACTTAAGCGATCGTAGCTCAGCCAATTCTTGATCGATTTTTAATATTTTTGTTTTGGTCGAAAGGTAAGACCTATACCTTTAAAACAAATCCATAAAATAGAAAATCGGTTGCAAACTAACAAAGTAATAATTTTTTAAAATTGTAATTTAAGAATTTCCGTTTTCCAACACATTTGCCAATAAAAAACGTACTTAACGAAGTGATCCAGAAAAACTATGAGTATATCAGTACTCTATGGACTCCAACCAACCCGAATTTTTATATGAGAACCCCTGCATATTTTTGGTGTAGCACAGTGTAATGTTCTTGAAAATTTTCGAGCACTTATATCGTTATTATTGGAACCATTTCATTCCCTGTTTCACTCCATTTCGCTTCCCGTTCTATTCCATTTTGTTTCCTTTTATATTCATTTGTTCCCCATTTTATTCCATTTTGTTCTGAATTCCAATTCATTTCGTTCCATGTAGGCTTCAGTCTTTTAAAAAAAATAAAAGTTCCACATTACAATAATTTACCCTTATCCCTACACTCAAAAAAAAAAAGTTTGTAAAATGACATAAAATCCCCGTGATTTTACGGGCCAGGTTTTGTAAAATATGTACTACACAGAAAAAAATAAAAAAAATATTTAATTAAAAAATTCGTAGATTTAATTAAAAAATTAATTAAATCCGGACCAATCACTAAAATGCGCAAATAAATTAAAAATATTTGTATGTCGTTAATTAAAAATAAATGGTTATTTATTAAATTAAAAACTTAATACTATAAATTAAAAAATTTAATTAAAATTTAAAAAAAAAAAATAATTAAAATTTTAATTGTATAAATTAAAAAAATTAATTAAAAATATTATATTAAAAAAAAATAATTTGTAAAAACATTCTTTTTGAATAAAATAGTTTAAAAAAAAATATTTCTTCAAACTTTACCAAATTTATTTATGCCGTAAAGACATAGTCAGTGAGATGATGATGAAGTTGATTATAAACCTTTCATATACATACACATAAAACTATAAACAAAATGAGAATTCAAAAACCTATGTGAAAAATAAAAAAAACCTTCAACAAACTTTTTATACTTATGTATTTTTTTGTATGTAATACTATGCAAGAGAAAAACACACACTCGCACACACACGGAAAACAAAACAAAAAAAAAAAAAATAAGTAAAGCTAGAAATTTAATTAAACATTTAATTATATAAATTAAATACTTAATTAATATTAAATTTGAAAACAATTAAAATATTAATTAAAATAAAGTTAAAAATTTAATTAAACAATTAATTATATTAATTAAAAGTTTAATTAATATTAAATTAAAAAATAATTAAAATTTTAATTAAAATAATATATACGATATTATTTTCTGTGTAGCAAGAATCCCCGTAATGTTACGGGGATAATTTGTAAATTGATTTAACAAAAAAAATGTAAATTTACAATTTTTTTTTTGTAGAAAATCAAAAAACAAAATTGTAAATTTACACATTGTTTTGTTAAACTACTGTTTTTTATGGCAAAAATTTTGCATATCTACAATAAAAAGTTGTAAATTTACAACTTTTATTGTAAATATACCATTTCTTCTTATTTTTTTGCCGCAAAAACAGTAGTTTAACCAAATAATTTGTTAATTTACAGTATTGTTTTTGTATTTTCTACTTAATTTTTGTAAAATTACAACTTTTTTCTGTAAGTATACAATATTGTTTTTTTAAATTTTCATATTTGTTTTGTAAATTTACAAAAAAATTTGGTTTATTAGCAATTTTTTTTTGTAAATATAAAGGGTTTTTTTCCATTGATGCATCTTATTTTTCCTTCTTCGGCAGCTGGAGTAGCACTTCAACAACCTGAAATGATTTTTTTTTTCACTTGAACACTTAACAAACTTTTTAAAGTATAACACTGCACCTTTTTTATTTTTTTTAGACATTTCGTTTTTTTTGAAGTAGAACATATGAGAATTGCGAAGGAGGCTACACATGAAATTTCTTATATTTTCAGGAAAAATTAGTCAAAAAATAACAATTTTTTTTTAATTTTTAATTATTTTCTCAAGTATTTTTTAAAAATCGGATTTTTTTTTTGGGATATTGTAGATTGGATGTTTAAGTACACAGAAAAAATTTGATACGAATTTCAATCAACAAAAACGCGGATTCAATCAATTTTTTGATTGAAATTCCTCCAATTAAAGAAATTGTTATACCAATCATCAAATTGTAGGTGATTGATTGAAAATGATTTCAATCAAACATTTTTTCGATTTTGATCAAAAATTTGATCAATTTTTTGTTTAAAGTCAATCAAAATAATGATTGATTTAACAAATTAATTGTAAGCTTATGACAAACCTATTAAAAAATTCATATTTTTTGCTTTCCAATATGTTGCCAACAATAAAAAAAGTAAAGCCCGATTATTTTGTATATTTTTAAATTAATCTATTCAAATAAATTAAAGCGAAAAAAATCTGGTATGCTGAAAATTTGTAACAAAAAATAAGAAAAATTTTAATCAAAACATTGATTGACTCATTTAATTTTTGTTGATCAATACATTTAATTGAAAATTTTTGTACCTGTTAAAATAAGAAAAACTTAATTTTTCATAATTGGCAGCATTGTCAAATTAAAAAAAATACCAAAAAAATTTGGTAAAATTACCAAAAAAAAATGGCAAAAAAAAAACTAGAACAATTATATAGTAGAAACACATTAAAAAAAAAATACTTAACGCAAATTACCAAAAAATGGTGTAAAAATTTAATTTTTTTTCTTAAGTTTACAATTAGTTTAAAAATGTTTGTGTCCGGAACTAAAAAAATTTCCAAATTTTTTTTCATGAAATTTTTTATTAATAAAAAATGATTTTTAAATAAATTTTTTACTCCAAAACGCAAAAAAAAACTGAACTTAGAAATTTTTTTGTTTAATTACATTTTTTTGTGTAAAAAAACCTTTTAAACGATCTTAAAAAAGAAATGTTTGTAATAAAACATTTTTTTTGGTAGAAAGACTAAATAACATCAATTAAAATTTTGTTGTACAATTACAGTTTTCTTGTGTAAAAAAACTAAACACCTTGTAATATTTTTTTAATTTGTAAAATAATTCACTTTTTTGTAAATTTACCTAAAAAATTTGTAAAATAAATTTACCAACATATAATAGTTAAATTACAAAGCAAACTGTAGTTGTCGTTTTATTAAATATACAAGAATTTTTGTAAAAAGACAAAAATATTAGTAAAATAGAATTACAAGACCTTTTACTTGTAATTTTACAAACTTTTTTTTTTGAGTGTATTAAAATCTAAATTTCCAGAAGGTACTTTTTCAGAATGATTTTTTTTGGCTGGAGGATCCAACATTTCAAGTTACTATGACCAACTTTTCAGGAGATAGAAAAAGTTTCAAAGTTCACTACTTTGCACGTATTTGACCCAGTACAATAGGAATTTCCAAAAAGGGCATTTTTCAGAATGGTTTGGAATTGGATGAGTAGTTTCGTAGACTTTAAAATTTTACGTCTTTTGACCGAAAGTGATCTTTAAAATGGGTGTGGTCAATGAAACCTACCCTAACTCACCCTGAAAGAAAATTCTAGATATTGGTGAAAACATTTTTGAAATCTCATAATAAGTTTCGTATTTTTAAAAATTTTACGTAGATGAATCGTAGCCTATGTCTAACCTGATGGACCATTCTTAATATTGGAGAAAACATTTTTTAAATGAGTAGTTTCGGATATTTTGAAATTTTACGTTTTTTGGGCAAAGGTGGGTGTAGAAGTAGGTGTGGTCGATGAGAGCTAACCCATGTCCACCCTGAAGCACCATTCTTAATACATGTATATTTTTTAAATCGGATGAGTAGTTTGATCAAATTTAAATTTTACGTTTTTCTTGCCAAATGTGGGCGTAGAAATGTTCGTGGTAAAGAAAACCTAGAATATTTCCACTCTGAAGGACCAAGAATTAGTGAAAAAATTTTGGAAATCGGATGAACATTTTTGGAGATTTTTAAATTTTATTTATTTTTGGCAAAAAGTGGGCGTATAAGTGGGCTTGGTCGATAAATCCTAGCTTATGTCCACCCTGGAGGAACACTCTAAATATTGGTGAAAACATTTTTAAAATCGGATAAGATGTTTAATAGATATTTAAATTTTAAGTTTTTAGGCCAAAAGTGGGCGTAGAAATGGGCATGGTCGATGAAACCCAGCATATGTCCACTATGAAGGACCATTCCAAGCATGTATTGGTGAAAAAAAATTAAATCGGTTCAGTAGTTGTGGAGATTTTTAAATTTTACGTTTTTTGCCTAAAAGTGGGCGTAGAAGTGGGCGTGGTCGATGAAACCTAGCCTATGTTAACCCTGGAGGAACACTCTAAATATTTCTGAAAACTTTTTTGAAATCGGATGAGTAGTTTCATAGATATTTAAATTTTAAGATTTTTACCAAAAGTGGGCGTAGATGTGGGCGTGGTCGGTGAAACCCAGCATATGTCCACCATGAAGGACCATTCCAAGTATGTATTGCTGAAAAAATTTTTGAAATCGTTTCAGTAGTTTTGGAGATTTTTCAATTTTACGTTTTTTGGCCAAAAGTGGGCGTAGAAGTGGGCGTGGTCGATGAAACCTAGCCTATGTCCATCCTGGAGGAACACTTTAAATATTGCTGAAAACATTTTTGAAATCGGATAAGTAGTTTCGGAGATTACCCTCTACAAACAAACAAACAAACAAAAAAACAAACATACAAACATTACCTCTTTATAATATTAGTATAGATATAGCCCCTTATTCATATTCAAATTTGAACACTTTATAACAGGTTTATAAAACAGATTTCCATACGAAATTCGTTTTATAAACCTGTTATAAGTTTGTTAATTTCAATATGAATAAGGGCCATAGACTAAATGCGTTAAATAATTGTAAACAAATTAAACACAGCAAATTATAAATATTATCCGTTAATTCAAATATTTTACAAACAAATATGTAAATAAAATTGTCGAACAACATACACACACACATGTTTAATAACTAAAACGCCAGAAAAAAAGCACAAGCTTCTTTATTCACCTCTTGTTATTTAAAGTGACCACTAGTGGTCAATTTATTCAATTTA
The DNA here is from genome assembly GCA_963921195.1 of Pegoplata infirma. Taxonomy (NCBI): domain Eukaryota; kingdom Metazoa; phylum Arthropoda; class Insecta; order Diptera; family Anthomyiidae; genus Pegoplata; species Pegoplata infirma. The sequence continues at coordinate 149,752,427 of OY992539.1, read as the reverse complement.
CACGTTCAGAGTAAAATTACCCAATTTATAGTAGGAGTCCAGTTTCCTAATTTTTTGCCCAGTAGGATCGTGGGATAACGATTATTACTATTTTTTAAATTTTTTTAAAAAATTTTATTGTAATTTTCCAATCTTAAAATCAATTATACTGCTCCAATGGTGCGTCATAGAGGGGTAATTTCCAAGACCGATCCCCATTAATGTTTACGTCCAAACATTTCTTCGGAACAAACTAATAACCTATCTCCAATTTCTAAGGGGGCTCCCACAAAAACGACATTTTTAAAATGTCTTTTGTGTGGGATCCAGTAGGATCATGTTATCCTACTGGGCAAAAAAATTGTAGAATCGATAGAAGTTTTACACAAAAAAATCACAGAGTACATACATTTTCAAAAATGAGATTTAAATTTTAAAACTTAAAAATCGCATACTAAAGCACTTTTCAGAATTGTTTTGGATTTTTTTTAAAGTACGTAAAAAACAAAAATTTTGAAAAAAAATTTGCAATTTGGACCATTATTGAAGAAGTTATAAGTAAAAGAAGTTTGGGTAAGGGAACAAACTATCAATTTTTAAAAATTCGATATCTTTTGAAAGGGTCATCAAAAAAATCTGAAAATTTACCACGAAGAAGTTTTCGAGGGGTACCAAAAACTGTCAGCAAATTGGGAAAATCTAAAAAAAAACTATTCAAAGTGTCCGATTTGACATGGAATGCCCCATATACAAAAAACTATAAATTTAATGTGAATTCAAAACACCAAGAGAATAAAAAAATTATTAAATTTGTGTTAAATTATTTACTAAATTTTTTTTTTTTTTAGTTTTTGAGTTAATTTTTTAATTGCGTTAATTAAAAAATTACTCAATTTAAAAAAAAATAAACAAGTGATTACTTGACATTTTGTATGGGCATTTTAAATTTTTGTGGACCAAGCCCATAAAACCGACAAATTTGTTAATATTGGAAAAGTGTATGTTAAAGTTATTCATATTTTTTTATTCGAACTCCCAATAAAATTACCTAACTTTTGCAAGAAATCTGGACTTGATACGATCAGGGATACCATAAGGACATGTAAGGAAGTTAAAAATGTCCTTTTTTCATTTTATCCTTATAGTTACCCAAATTTCGAAAAAAATCCCGTTTAATGCAGATATGTAAAGAAGACACTCAAAAAAACAGAGCGTGGGGTTAAACTCTAAAATGCGTTAAGTATATCCAGAAATTTTTGCAAAAGACGCCAACTTTTCGGTTTTGAGAGCTTAATCCGCAAAAAATTAAAATGCCTATATCTTGAGAAGATAATTCGATAAATTTTTTTTTTGATCACAGATTCGTGTTAAGGAGGCCAAAATACTTTAAGAAATGTGTTTTTCTTTTTTTTTAATTTTAACACAAAAACATAATTTTGATTTGGTTAAAAATTTTGACTTCTTTTGCAAATATTTCTGGATATACTAAATGGATCTCGGATTTTAACCCTCTCTTTATAGGAGTGTCTACTTTACATATCTCATTTGAACAGGAAGTTTTTGCCAAAATTTGAAATTCCTTATAATGTCCTGATGGTATCCTTGATCGTATCGAGTCCTGATTTTTGTGCAAAAGTTGTGTAACTTTATTGGGGATTCAAATAAAAAAAAATATGAATTAGTACTTAAACATACACATTGTCAATATTAAAAAATTTGTCTGTTTTGGGGGTCCACAAAAAATTAAAATGCCTATATCTCGAGAAGGCGATTTGATACAACTTTTCTGATTCGTGTTTAGGAGGCCAAAATACTTAAGCAAATGTACTTTAGAAGTCTATACAAAAAAAAGTTGATTTTTGTAGAGTAGTGTAATTTTTTATCGCATTAAAGTGTCAATAAAAATTCAACCAAATATGATCTTTGCAAAAAACTTAAAACTTCTCTGTAACTCTAAAAATATTTCAATCAAATTTTTTTTAGTTTTTAATTTGAACTTTAGAATACCTACTGTTATCCTTACATTTTGGCAAAATTTTACCTAAATCGGTTTATTGGTGTGGACCGTTGACGCGTTTCGCCCCAGGTGTGCTTTAAATCCGTTTCATAAAAGTTAATACTTTTAATTTAAAACTAGTCTACACCTGTCACTTAGGTAAAAATATTTTGAAAAATATATATCATATATATCATTATTGAAGCAAAAACCACAGCTTTTTAAAATAGCGGTTTGTTGACATAAATTTAAGCCAAATTTATTTTCTTTATACCCTCCATCAAAAAATTGGGGTATATTAAACCTGCCATTTAAGATTCTGCACATCTGAATACATAAAAATCTCAGTTGTTTTACTTGTTATACCCTGCACTTACTGGTAGAGGGTATATATAAGTTTGTCATTGCGTTTGTATCTCATCGAAATATAGGTCTGGGACCCCCATAAAGTATATATATTCAAGATCCTCAATCGATTTTCAGTCGATGTAGCGATGTCCGTCTGTCTGTTGAAATGGCGATCACGGTGAAAATATAACACATAAATATATGAATATGAATATTAATTTAGATATTTACTTGTTGTTGTTGTATTGCATTACAGCAGGCACGGATCCACGGGGGGGGGGAAAGGAAATTTCCCCCCCCCCCCTCCACGCCAAACCGAATCCGAAAGAATGAAAAAGAAAGGGAAGGAAAGAAAATGAAAAAAGGAAAGTGAAAAAGAATCCACGGATCCACGGGGGGGGAAAGGAAATTTCCCCCCCCCCCCCCTCCACGCCAAACCGAATCCAAAAGAATGAAAAAGAAAGGGAAGGAAAGAAAATGAAAAAAGGAAAGTGAAAAAGAAAGGAAAAAAATTTAGATTTTTTTTTGAAAAATGTCAAAGAATCGTGAAATTGTTCTACACAAAAAATGTCTAGGAATGTTAGAAATTTTCTACATGAAAAAATTTAAGAATTTTTCTATACGAAAAATGTGAGAACTTTTTTTTGGAAAAAGAATGAGAATTTTTCTATAGCAATAATTTACCAATTTTTCTATAGGAAAAGCCCTAAAAGTTCTCTTAAGGAAAAATCTGAGAATTTTTGAATAGGAGAAATTTTTCTATTAAAAATGTCTAACAAGGGGTATCTCAACCCTTATTAACCGATTTGCATGAAACTTGAAATATATATAAAATAGACAATTCTAAGGTTGGGGTGTCTCTGCTTATCGGCCATATCGGGGATTTAGGAGTTCAAACATGGGTAAAAAAATTACGATTTTTTTTTTTTGATTTTCCGCCATTTCTTTCTAAAAACAATATGATGTTTACATATGAGAAGAACGTTTTTAAATGCCTATCTAACGGTGGCATAACCTTGAAAACATTCGGCTTTGTTAAATATTTTTTTCATGAAAATGTGTAAAATTGTGAGGGGGGGGGGGATATTTATATGAATACATTGACCTACGATATCCATATGAATACGAAATAATCCTTATTAAATTTAAGTCGACACATATTTTTTCTCTAGAGTCTAGACGATATTCCTGTTAGTTCGAGAGTTATCGAAAATTTCTCGAAGGTCCACATTGTTTCATGAAGGGATAACGAAATTTTTAAACACTGATATGACCGATTAGCCGAGACACCCCAACCTTAAAATAGTCTCTTTTATATATATTTTAAGTTTCGGTTTATAAGGGTTGAGATACTTCCCTTGTAAGAATCATAAAATTTTTCTAAAGGAAAAACTTTTCAGAATGTTAGAATTTTTCTATATGTTAAAAGTCTCAAAATATTAAAAATTTTCTTTAGAAAAAATACAAAAATTTTTCTAATGAAATATTTTTCTAACGACTTTTTCTTAGGAAAAGTGTCTCCAAAAGCTATACTTTTTCTATAGAAAAACGTCTCAGAATCAAGGAAATTTCCTCAAAAAATTTTAAAAAGCATTAAAGTCTTCAATTTTTCTAATTTCCGGTACTTTCTATAGTTTTTCAACCCCGACAAATTTTGATATTGAAAGATCCCCAGTCTGCACAGTTTCGAGGCGAAAATTTTTTTGAAGTTTTTTCGAAGCTTTTCCGCAAAAATGATTCGAAGTCGATATTATATACAGTCGAAATTTTAACGTTTCTCGAACTCATATTTTTTTTGAAAAACTAATCGATTTCGAAATGATTTCCAATCTACATTTTAGGAATTCTCGTATTTGTTGTTCCATCAAAAAAAATATTTATTTTCGATATAAAATCGAGTTTTAGTTTTATTAAATTTTACAAAAATTCCACAAATTTTACTTATACTATTAAAAAAAATATATATCTAACACTAGAACAATAAAAAAAAATTAAAAAAAAATCCGCGACCGGGGTTTGAACCAAGGCCAAAAATCTCCAAATCATAAGCTGCCGAACCTGCTAGCCAACTAGGCCATACACAACTTGAAATTTGTTTGTACTAATATATATTTTGAAATAAAAATATTTTCAAATAATGAGAATTATGTCAAAACAAAATAAAATTAATATAAAAACAGGGTAATTCAAATAATAATAAAAATTATAAATTAAGGGCAATTCAAATAATAATAAAAAATTCAAATTTTAGTAAAAGTAATTTTAAATTATCAAACTTTGGCTGAAGGAGTAAGGCGGTTAACCAGTAAACTGGGAGTTCTGAGTTCAAATCTCAAGTGAGGCAGATAAAAATAGTAATTAGTGAAAATTAAATTTTAAGGCCCTTATTCATATTGAAATTAACAAACTTATAACAGGTTTATAAAACGAATTTTGTGTGGAAATCTGTTTAATAAACCTGTTATAAAGTGTTCAAATTTGAATATGAATAAGGGGCTAAGAATTAGTAAACTAAATTAGTAAAAATTAGTTAATAGTAAGTAAGCAGTAGTTAGTAATAAAATATTTTTTTTTTCTTACCGTATTTAACACACAATTAATTAAATTATTAAAAAGCAAATGTATCGAAATCCATAAAATTTTTCGATAAAAAATCGAATCGAATCCTGTACCAAAACTCGATTCTATATCACCTTGCATGCCACATAGGAAAACACGCTTTATATCGACTATATATCGAACACGATATCGATGAAATTCTTAGAGAAAATGATTCTTTTTCGAATCGATATCGACTCATTTTGCATACTGGGTCGTTTCTGTATCTTAGACGTTTTCTGTAGGAAAATAAAATAGAAAAAAATGTTTCAGAACCTAGGAAATTTAATATGCAGAAAAGGTCATTAAATCTGAGAATTTTTCTTTACCAACTTTTTTTAAATATGTATAGGAATTTTTTGGTGTGATAATTGCATAAGCCTCTGAGAATTTTCTATATGAAAGTGTATCAGAATTTGAAAGTTTTTCTATAGCAGGGATTTTTATAAATTCTAAAAGCCTTTCTGTCGCAAAATGCCTCAGAACCTCAGAATTTTTTATTGGGATAATGTCGCAGAATCATATTTCTCTTTAAGCAAATGACTAAGAAAAATTTCAAAATTATATTTTTTTTAATAAACTTATCTCAAATCCTACTTTTTTCTATTGGAAATTTTTTTTTAGAATCTGAGTCTTTTGCTGTCAGAAAAATGCTTTAGAGCCTGAAAATTTCTTGAAAGACATTTTTCAAAAAAATAAACATTTCTTAAGTTTTATTTTTATAGTAATAAATTTATAAAATTTTAAAGTGTTTCTATAGAAAAATCATATAGCACAGACCTAAAATCCTGGGGGCTAATTACCCAGTAAAAACTTGGTAATAAGTCCCCATTACCGCAGGCATTCTATGTAATGAGGACTCGTTACCTGCTCGATTACTTCTTGTTAACAAATAATGAGTTACCGATAACCTCATATAGAACCGGTTACTTTGTATTAACAAATAATGAATTACCGATAACCTTATACAGGACCGGTTACGTCTTGTTAACAAATAAAAAGTTACCGATAGCCTCATACAGAACCGGTTACTGGTAAATACGATTTAAAATTTTTGATAAGTTGTCCAAATAATTTTTTTTTTTTTTAAATTAAAAAATGCTAAAGAAAATTTAGAAAGAACTTGCACATTTAGCTTAAAAAAGATTAACATTTCTCTACTTTTTTTCTAATAAAACTCCGTTAACAGAAATTTAAATTCAGGAATTCTGATTAAAATTGGGAACAGGCAAATTAAAGTTTAGTAAACCAAATTGATATTTAAAAACCTGGATATAGCTGACACTTGATAGTGATTTATGAGCCTTAATTAGTCTTTACATAACTTCTATTGAAGTTTTCTGAATTTTAATTGGCTTTTTCTAAATTGTAATTGTTTTTCTAGAAATTTTGGGGCGTTTTCCAGCCAAATGTCCCTTTCTACGATGTTCCAAGATATATTTTCGGTCCTTTTATTATTTGAATTTTACAATCAAACATTTGGAGGGATGGATATCAACGTAAACATTGGTTCCGTTGGCTTTTCTTTTCTTGCTCTTGAAATAACCGCGTTTAACATGACCTTTATCATCCTGACGAATAGGCATGAAGCGAACATTTTACTTTTGACGCAATTCCTTGCTGAGGGAAGACGGCCAATTTTTAGGACTAATGTATGCTGCTATTTGGTAGTATTTTTGTAAGGAGTGGGCAACGAGTTATTTTTGGGCTACTGGTAGCTACTTATTTTTAAGACTAATGTATGCTGTTATTTGATAGCATTTTTGTAAGGAGTGGGTAACGAGTTATTTTTGGGCTACTTGTAGCTCATTATTTGTGGTACTAATGTATGTAGTTTTTCAGTAGCATTCTCGTAAGCGAGTGGGTATGCGGTCATTACTCCAATGACATCGCCATGTTAAAATAATGAGTGTTTCACCAACCTAGTAACTAGATACTACCATCTATTTTAAGGCGAAAACCCCATTACTTGGTAATAGAAGTTTTTACTGGGTACGGTGGCTCGCAGCTTATTTCGTGTGAAAGATATTAGTTAGCAATCCGTTCAAGACAAAGTAAACCAAAAAAGACCTAATTATTATCAAATAAGTATTTTTGTAAAAAGTCCTGTGTATGTAATTAATCAAGCTTTAATTGAAACTTAATGACGTTCAGATTAGAGATGCGCACCAATCACGTGATTACCGTGAATCACGTGAATCACGCGTGAATCACGTGATTCGTGAGTAATTTTATTTTCTACTCACGTGAGCGTGCGTGATCGTGCGTGAGTAAAATTGCTGCGTGATTTTTTCGTGATCAAACCAGAATAGCTTTTGAACCCCCTCTGAATTTTGGATATGTTATACAAAACATTTTGACTATCACCGAATTTAAAAAAAAAATCGAAGATGTGTTGTTTTAAATATTCGAAAAGAAAAAAGTTTTTGCATTTTTGATACTTTTCTTTAAAGAATCCTTTTGCATTTAAAATTATTTCCAAAAAGCGCAAGACTTAAGCTCTCGTATGAGCCAAGAATTGTGAAAATCGGATAATTGGTTAAAAAGTTAGAACATGTTTTATGTGATGATATGTTTTTCTAATTTTGCAAAAAAAAAGTCGAGCTTTGACCTGCCATAAAACAATCAGTAAACCGAATTTAAAAAACGATAGAAAGTTAAATTTTCATAGGTATGTTGGCTATCTATGTGACAATTTTCAATTAAATCTGAAGAAACCATTCCCAAAAACGACTAAAATTGGCTCTTAATAGTATTTTAGAATTGCCCTTCTATAATTACAAAAACATTTTGTAAATTTAAATAAATGTTAAAAAAATAAAAATATGAAATTAAGTTTTTTTTATTTTATTTTAATTCGTGAGTATTTCGTGAACGTGATTACATCGTGAGCGTGATGAGTACAAAAAAAATTTCGTGCGTGATTTTCGTGAGTGTGCGTGATCGTGATTGAAAAGTCACTCACGATCCCATCTCTAGTTCAGATTGTCTAAATATTAAATGGCTACGAGGGTCGAAATGGAAATTGAAATTATTGAAAGACCTTTTTTAGAAAAGTTCTTAAAAATATTTCTAGGTCTATTTTATCCAATTTCAGACATACAAAATTTAAAATATTCATTTATGAAATAATTTTTCCAAAGACCCAGACAAAAAACAAAACACAGCACAAGAAATCCGAATTTTTTGACCTCCAATACTTTTGACGACCAATTGTTTAATAATTTTAGTACACCAAAGTGTATAGTAATGAAATATAAAAATAATTGAACATTTCCTTTGTTTCCAAAAAAATGGTGGTCAAAAGAATTGGAGGTCAAAAAATTCGGATTTCTTCGACTGCATTTTAAAAATTGATTTTTGTTTGGGTCATTGGAAAAATTATTTGATAATTGATGATATACTATTGGACTATTTTTTAAATTTTTAATGTTTAAGCTTGGGAAAAATCAATTTAAAAATATTTTTAAGAATTTTTCTAAAAAAACGTCTTTCAATAATTTCAATTTCCATTTGGACCCTCGTAGCGCATTTAATATTTACTCAATCTGGACGCCCTAAAGCTTAAAGTAAAGCTCGATAAATTACCTACACAGCACTTTTAACAAAAATACTCGTTTGATAATAATTAGGTGTATTATTGGAAACTTTGTCTTAAATGGATTGCTAACTGATATCTAACACACAAAATAAGCTGCGAGTCACTGTATGTAATTTGATAATCGTCCATCGTCATCGTTAGCTCATTATTCTATTACCATAAAATGACACTATATGGCAGTGATGGGCATTTTTGTAATTCCTATTCCCGCGGGAATAGGCTAAAAAATGCTGCTTGTGCGCAGTCAACTCACGTACACTATAAAATTCTGTTGCTTTAGCAAATTTGTTGATTTTTCTTTTGCTACTACACACACAAGCATAAATGTTATAGTATGTGTGTGCGCACCACTGCTATATGGTAATGCAATAACGATGGAAATGATACGATTGATATCAAGTTACACTCTAATCAAAATTTGTTGAAATTTACCCAATTTATAGTAGGAAACTGGACTCCTACTATAAATTGGGTAATTTTACTCTGAATGTGTAAATTGAATAAATTGACCACATGTGGTCAATTTAAATAAAAAAGAGGTGAATAAAATATAACAAAAAAAACAAAAAAAAAAAACATGCGGCGCCAGCATCGAACTCGCCACCTTCTGATTTGAAAGTACACTTCTTAACCACTACGCTACGGAAGCTTATACTTTTATCTGGCGTTTTAGTTATTTAACATGTGTGTATGTATGTAGTTCGACAATTTTTTTTACGCATTTGTGTGTTAAATATTTGAATTAACGGATAATATTTTTAATTTGCTGTGTTTAATTGGTTTGAATTTATTATACGCATTTACTGTTTATATTAACACATAATGCGTGCTATTCAACAAAAATTTACCCAATTTATAATAGTAAGTTTACATGCGTTTTTTAGAGTGTACATAATTACCCCCCTGATTAGAAAATTCTAAAACACAAAACTTTCATTATAAACAAGAGTTGAACACTCAAAAACCTTAACTAATAATTCAAATTAGAGATGGGCACATGAGCAGATTAGAGCGTGATTCACGCGTGAGTGTGACTGAATTCAATTTTACTCACGTGATTGTGAGTGAGTGTGAGTGGAGAAAAAAGTTGCATGAGTGAGTGTGCGTGAGTAAGATTTTTGCGTGAGTAAGTGTGCGTGAGTCGATCTTTTTGCGTGATTTATTTTCTCTTCATATTTCCTTTTGTTCCAAAAAAAGCAACAATTAAATATTAAAATTTGTCTTAGCTTTAGATTTCGTACCGAAAAAAACAAAAAAAAAATGTTAAATTTCACTGAAATTTAAATTTTGCTAAAAGTTTTGAGAGATTTTTGAAATTTTAATTTTTGAAATTTGTTTTTGTATAAATAACAAATTTGTGACTGTGAGTCAACGTGAGTGTGAGTGTGATTAGAAAAAATATTCTCGTGAGTGAGTGTGCGTGATTCAAAAATTCCTGTCGTAAGCGTGAGTGAGTGTGAGTGAAAAATCACTCACGCACACATCTCTAATTCAAATATGACCAAGGTTCCCTGCAAAAAATGACAGGAAAAGCATGTATTTTTTTTTGCTACATCATATTTTACAAGAATTTCTAGTATAAATTACGAGCTTTTTTGTAGTTTTACAAGCTTTTTTCTTATAAAATTGTAAATTTACAACTTTATAAAACTTGTAAGTTTAATTTCGCCAAAAAAGTTGTAATTTTCAATTTTATTGGTAAAAATCTTGTAAAATTATTAAAAAGCTCGTAATTTTTAGTAGGAATTCTCGTGAAATATGAGGTAGCAAGAAAATCTACACTAAAAAAAAACCTTGTAAAGTTACAAAAAAATATCGTGATTTTACGAGACTATTCTCGTAAAATAGGAGGTAGGTAAAATCTTTGTAAAATTACGAGGATTTACTCGTAATTTTAAAAAATGGTAAACTTACAAGAAACAAGTAGAAAAGTTAAATTCGACTTGGCCGAATCTATGAATACCCTCCACAATTCCCTTTTTAAGTGATAGTAAATTTTCTAACTTGAAAAAAAAATAACATTTTTGGTGAAATATTTTAGAAATATTTTATTTTGTGTAAAAAAACTTTTTTTTATTAATTTTTGAAAAAAAAAAATATTTTACTAATTTTTTTTTGAGTGTAAAATTTTTTTTGAGTGTATTTTTTTTTCTTTTTAGTGTAAAAATATTTTTGTGTGACAAAAATACCTTGTAAAATATTTTTTTGACTTACAAATGTTTTTAAAACATGTTTAACGGGTTTTCAACACGTGAATTTAAGGTAAACTAATCTGAAATTTACGGTTTTGCTAATAACTTTTGAACCACTGGACCGATTTGGCTGAAATTTAAAATGAACCGGACCAGAGGAACGGCAAATATATATGCCACACTTCTGCACCCTCTGAATTGCCGTTCGAAAGTTACCGTGTGTTTTACCTCGTAAATTCCAAAAAAAACGCTTGCCGAAATTCACTCATTTGCTTATAACTTTTGAACCACTGGACCGATTTCGCTGGATTGCTACCAACCTGACCAGGTAAATGCACAACATATATGCCAAACTTCAGGAGCCTCCGTAAAGTCTTTCAATATTTAGCGTGTTTTCAAAAGACAGACAGACGGACGGACGGACGGACATCGCTAGATCGTCTTAAAATCGATCGAGGATCATGAATATATATACTTTATGGGGTCCTAGACCAATCGAGGTGTTACAAACGGAATGACAAACTTATATATACCCTCTATCACTAGAAGGGAGGGTATAAAAATGGTAAATATGTTTAAAAAAATGGTAAATTTACAAACCAAAAGGGTAAATTACAAAAAAAAAATTGTAAATTAAAAAAAAAAAATTGTTAATTTATCAAAAAATTTGTTTTAATTTTACCAATTTTCGGTAGTGATAATTTTTAAGCCACAAAAATTAGAATAAAATTGGTAAATTTACAAGAAAAGTGGTAAATATATTTAAAAAAATGGTAAATTTACAAAAAAAAAAATGTAAGTTTACAAAAAAATTGTTTAAAATTTACCAATTTTCGTTAGTGAAAGTTTTTTATCCACAAAAACTTCTGAAAAAAAAAATAGTAAACTTACAAAAATAAGTGGTAAACCTGAAAAAAAGTTGTCAAGTAACAAAATGATATTGTTAATTTGCATTTATTTTGTAAAATGTCGAAAAAAAATTAAAAATAAATGAAAAAAATTACAAATTTTTGAGTAAATATAACAAAAAAAATGTAAATTTATCAATCTTTAAAGTTAATTTTTTTTTTCAATAAAAAAAAAATTTGTCCGCGACTTGGAAAATTTAAAAAAAAAAAATAGAAAATTTACAAAAAAAATTGTTTTTTTTTGTTAAGCAACATAAATCCTCGTAACACATAATTTTTTTAAAATAACATTTTTTTTTGTAAATCAACTAGAATCCTCGTAATAAAAACTTTGTTTTAAAATTACAGTTTTTTTTGTAAAATAACCTTTTAAAATGGTAGAATACAATTGTAAAATTACCAATAAAACTGTTGTTCTCGTTTGAGCAAATTACAAGTTTTTTGTTAAAAGCAAGGAAAATTGTTAAATATTGGTAGAACGGGATTATAAGGCATTTTACCAGGCGTTTTACCAGTTTGTTTTTTTGAGTGTAGTAAAGTCTCGAAACCTCCTTGCAAGTTTTATAGCGTCAAAAAAATTGTAAATTAACAATTTTGTAGTAAAAAGCTTGTTAAATTACAAAATTATTGATTGTCAAATAGGAGGTAGCAAAAAATAAAAATAACATGTTTTTCTTGTAATTTTATAAGGTTTTTTGAGTGAAGTAAAATGAATCCATAATTGTTTAGATAAACAATTTTGTTGTTTCAAAAAAATGTTGATCTAAATTTAATTTTTTTTGTAATTTTACAATTTTTTTTTTTGTAATTTTACACATTTCCAAGAAAATTTTACAAAAAAAAAATCTAGTAAATCATCGACAATTCATGTAAGTTTTATTGCGCCAAAAAAACTGTAAATTTACATTTTTTTTTAAAACGCTTATAAAATTACAAAAAAAACTCGTAATTTTTACTAAAAACAAAAAACCTTGTCAAATTACTAGAAAAGGTTTCATAATCCCAATTTGCCAATATGTGACAGTTTTCCTTGTTTTTTAACAAAATATTTTTTATCGAAATTTACATTTTTTTTTTTGTAATTTTACATTTTTTTTTGTAATTTTACAAATTTCAAGGGGTGTTTAACAAAAAAGTCTAGTAAATTTACGAGAATTCCATGTACTTTAATGCGCCTAAAAATGAGTAAATTTACCATTTTATTGGTAAAAAACTTGTAAAAGTACAAAAAAGCTCATAATATTTACTAGGAATTCTCGTAAAATAAGAGGTAGCAAAAAATCTAGTAAAGTTACGAAACCTTCTTGTATGTTTTATCGCGTCAAAAAAAATGTAAATTTATAATTTCATTGGTAAAAATCTTGTAAAATTACGAAACTTTTGGTATATAGCTTGTAAAATTAGCAGGAATTCTTGACAAATAGGAGGTTGTAAAAAAAAAGTTACAAGTTTTTCTTGTTATTTTACATGGTGTTATTTTTTGAGTGTAGAACTTCTCGTAAACTAGGAGGTAGCAAAAAATTCAGTAAAGTTACGAAGCCTTGTAAATTTTATCGTGTCAAAAAATTTGTAAATTTACAATTTTATTGGTAAAAACCTTGTAAAAAAACAAAATTATTGGTAAACGCTTGTAAAATTAATAGGAATTCTTGTCAAATAGGTGGTAGCAAAAAAAAAGTAACAAACTTTTCTTGTAATTTTTCAAAGTTTTTTTTGAGTGTGATATAACAATTTTCTTCATCGGATGAGTTTTAATCAAAAACTTGATTACGAATTAAAATTCACAGAACATTTTTTTCGATAAATTTTTTTTTTTTTAATATTTTGAATTTTTTTATATTTTTAGCAAAAAGCCTTCGTTAAGGGCGGTTTACATGTTAACTACCCTTGACCACCCTTATCTACTATTTCCCTATATTGGTGATACAATTTGCTGGGTTTAAATAATTTTGTATGAACATTTTTTGAATTTGACAATTGTTATCCCTCAATACTGGGAAATAGTAGATAAGGGTGGTCAAGGGTAGTTAACTTGTAAACTGCCCTTTAGATTCGAGATAAAAAGAAAAAATACCGAGCCTTTGTTTTTCTTAACAAACGTATATTTGTAGTGAAATGTCTTAAAATTTGGCCAAATCCTTTTGGGGGGCCCGGGCCCCTACCGTGCCCCTGCTTCCAGTATTACTGACAAGGGCAGTCTCCCTGGTGCCACCCTACGATCTTCATGAAATTTGGATATGTTGTTAAGAACGAAAATTAATTCGACACGTATTTTTTTTAGCGGCCCAAACTCATTTTTAGGGGAGGTCGATTTGTATGGGGGGAATTTACCTTTTTCAGTTTTTTACGATTTAGCGTCGAACCTAAATCAAATTACGTTGCGTAAGTCGTAACGCCCAATAATTTTTCGTTTCTAATATTTAAATGTGAGGTACCTAAATCAAACGGACGTAAAAATTTTAAATTTGATGTGTTTGTTTTTGTTTTTTTATTTGCGTCTTGCGCGACGCAATTTGATTCTGGTTCGACCCTTACGCCTATTTAAACAAAATTAATATTGGCATGTGTGGTATCAGGTGAAAGGTATTAAAAATACCTATCTCGTGGTGCTAACAACGGGCCAAAGAAGTTAATATTTTTCGACTTATTAACAAAAATGTCCTAAAATTTTGGTATTTTACTCAATATGACGAAAAGTTGTGCATGTTTGGAGGTTTTTACGTGGATAGGTTTTCCAAAGACCTTTCATTTGGTATGTAACATGACTAGGCATAATATAGAGATAAACGAAAAAAACTGAAAAATGGCCTTGTTTTCCCCCTTCCTTTTTAAGGTCTGAACAGAACAAGCCCGGCACGACTTTTTCCATACGATTTGACAGTTAAAAACCGTGACCGGCACGACAAAAAATTAAAACTTATTTTATTTCATCTCCGGGCTCTCTCAATATCCCTCCCTCTCACACTCCAGGGTTGCCGCATTTTTACAACAATTTTTTATTTTTTCATTCACAATGGTGTAACAAACGTACAGTAGTGCCAACTTAATCACATTGACTATGTGATAAGCGATTTTTTTCCGTAAAATTACTCTAATTTTATTAAAAGTTAGCACCACTGAAGAAACAAATGACATTTTTTGCCGTCGCCGTCCCCCGTCATTGTTTTGGGCCTATATTCTCCGGCAACGGCAACCGTCCCCCGTGCCGTGCTTGTTCTGTTTTACCTTTACCCCCAAAATATGAATTTGGGCCGCTAAAAAAAATACGTGTCCCTTTATTTTTGCTGCTCTACAAAATAAAACCAATTCCATAAAGATCCTAGGGTGACACTAGGGAGACTTCCCCTGTGAGTGGCCAAATTATTTCCATTTTTTTTTTTTTTTTAATAAAT